>OV884011.1:10333113-11750061 GCA_930367205.1 Acanthosoma haemorrhoidale | reverse complement strand
AGAGAGAGAGAGAGAGAGAGAGAGAGACAGTCTCACTGACGTCACAACCTTTATTAAAAACATATGGAAACATGGATAGATATTTTCTGATCCGAGAAGAGGGGAACTTGTAATTATTCGTAGTTAAGAGGTGGCCACAACAATATCTAATATTTTTATTTAAGACCTTAACATTGGCAAGCTGGTCTCGGAAAATGAACTTCCAGTTTAGATACTGGAAAGGCCTTGGGTTCAAGTCCCGATTTTGCACTTATATTTTATAATCGGCTGTTAGTTATTAATAATTACAACATGAGTTTCTCTATATTTAGTTTTTTTTCTCTCTTGTATAAATGAAATAAGTTAAAGCTTCTTTTTATAAATTATTTAAACTATATGCTCAAATCAAAACCTTTTGTTCTACTTGTTGATATTTCTTCCATAGAGGAATTAGGTTATTTTTTATTAAAAGCACGAAGTTAGAAAGTGAGTAGTAGGTTTTGTAAGTAAGTGGAAAGTGTGTAAAAAAGTAAAAGCGTTCTGATTCTTAAGTCTCAATGTCGCGGTCATCGTCAGAAGATATGTTCCAGATTCTCCTCTTCCTTACAGTGTTTTTGTGCGCTCAATTTGATGTTTCTTTCACAGTTTAACCTAAGGATGAACTTATTCCACATCCTTGGTCTAAAATTTTGTCAATTTTAGTTCTGATTTGTATCTAACTATTGCATTGGTACAACGGAAGGTGTGTAATGTATTCCAATCCGGCATTAACTATTTAATATAGAAGCTGCTGGAATTATAATGAATCGACGAGTGATAAATAAAGAAGAAAACTTGCGAAATGATTGAGGGGCTTAATTTCGCTAATTTAAAATATTATTATTGTAAATTAAATTTAAACTTGGGCGAATGAAATCAATGTTCCATTTTGAAGAGAGGAACACAAAACTGGTTCAGAGTCAGAGATAGTATTTTGGTTTAACTAAAGAGAACTACAATATTGCTCAGTGCATATCTTGATCCATGTGGGCTTGAACAATGTGACAACATAGTGCATAAGCAACATATTAGCATATTTAGACATAGACATTATGACATAGACAAAAAACTGAAATCCCTGATAGTCTCAACCACAATATAGTCAAGAATAAAATTAATGAAAGCAATTGCAATTATTAGGGGAGGATCCAACTATCAAATACAATAAAGCACTAAGAGACTCTCAAAAGCAACAAACACTAGACTCTAGCACCTAGACACTATTGCGTACCAGAAGTGCACAGACGGAATACCATTAAGACCAATAGCAGCTTTCAAGATGGCACCAACCGAAAAAATAACTGAAAGAATGGCCAGGGAACTGAGAGCTACAACGAATTTTAAAGCGGAACATTCAATCAAAAGTCCTGAGAACAATAGTAAATGCCCCTGATTACATCAGCAACAAAACCCTTCATAACGATCTTAATATACCGTACATTCTTGAACTCATCCCTTCCAAGTTCATGAAATTCCATAGTACCCTATCCAACCACCCTAATCCCGTAGCACAGTCATTGCACTGCTCCACTCATCCCTATAATCCTCCTCGGAGACTGAAACGGCAGGGGCCTCTTGACCTACTATAAATGCGCAACAGTGAGAGTCCTGGCAATGGCCAGTTTCTCTAATCATGTCCTGAGCGTATGTGGATCTCGCGCTCTTCGTCAGCCTCCACTGGATCGTATCCAGTGACGCGGTTGATGGAGGAGCCTATCCAACCACCCTAATCTCCGCTTCCTTTTTTGCATGCAATAGAGGGAGGCCTCTGGGCTGTTTGTAAATATTGTATAAATGAGCGAGTGAATGATGAATTGTAAATATGGTATGAATGAGAAAATGTATCTCAATTACTTATTGCCCAATAAGGCAGATTGTAATTTTAGCACAATAAAGAAGTTATTTAAAAAAAAGTAGCGAGAATATTAAAACAAGTAAAACTAACCAAAGACTGCATCATGGATTTGTTTGATATTGTCAATTTGTTTTCTAATATCCCCATGGATTTGTTGTACAATCTGTTAGTAAAATTCATGCAACACAAGAAATGTAACCCGGGAGTCAACATGGAAATAGCGACGTTAATGAAAAATGTGCCTCAAAACAAAACTACTTCAGATTCAATAATGAGTTCTTCTTACAAACTGAGCGATGAGGAACTCTTTGAGCACGTTATTGGCAGAGCTAAATCTAGAGGAATTGGAAAAAGGACATGCAAAATTAAATACCGGATAAGATACGAGAAAGACGTGCTGGCGAGCGTCATGAGGACTCATAAGGAATTTGATGATCTACTAAATACTTAATAATAAAACCGAATAAATAAAAACAACAAATTTACGGCGTAAATAGAAACAAACAAAGAAATTAATTTTATAAATCTGACAGTGAGCATAAATGGAAATAAACATAAATTCAGAATACACGATGACAGATGTAGGCAATACATAAGGATTCTTCCCACCACCACAGTCATAAGACTGCGATGTTCCACTTCTCCATCAATGCATTACATAACATCCCACTAGACAGGGATAACTTTGATAAAGACTTAGACATGTACACCATGTAGCAATGGTCAACGGATATGGTATAGACATGATTACAAGAATGAAACGGAATATTGAGTATCAAAGATTAATGAAGTTATATGAAAATAATCTGGGTATCAAATAACGGTGCACTCTCCCATATCAAAAAATATATCAAAGAAATTAGGGAATATGTTAATAAAATTACAATCTGCCTTATTGGGCAATAAGTAATTGTGATAAATGTTTTCATTCATACCATATTACAATTTTCATTCACTCGCTCATTCATACAGTATTTACAAACAGCCCAGAGACCTCCCAAATCCACATGGTTGTCACCACCCTGGCTTGCGGAGTCTTGGGAAGTCCCCCACGCTTTGCCGTCAGCCGCGTCACCGGATACGAGCCAGTGGAGGCTGACGAAGAGCGCGAGAGCCACATTCGCTCAGGACATGATTGGAGAGACTGGCTTGCCAGGACTCCCACTGTCACGTATTTATAGCAGGTCAAGAGGCCACTGTCGTTTTAGTCTCCGAGGAGGATTATAGGGATGAGTGGTGCAGTGCAATGACTGTGCTAGGGGATTATGGTGGGTTGTATAGGTTACTATGGAATTTCATGAACTTGATTTATAAAATATGAGTTGGATTTGAATTTTTAAAAACTTTTAATTTTAGTAAAATAGAATGACCTTTTTCAACTAAGCACAGTTAAGAACTGTCAATTTGAATATTTTACTTAATGTCTGTGGCCATTGTTGCTTATAATGACAGAATTTGGTTTGTCACCATATTTGACTTTTTATTGTAGATAACTGAAAAAAGAGCTGTTGAAAGCACTATTTGAACCCTGCGGTGGAAAGGCAAAAGCTGTATATTTTGCTTAAGAATTTTCGTATTGATATATTTTTAATAATTATTAATAGTTTTTTTATTTTAATTATTTATAAAATACAAATACAATAAACTTTATCTGCCTTATCGATTGTATTGAAGTTTTCCCATGAACCTTGTTCAAAGCAGCTATTGCTTGTTAACTACGGTGTACAATACACCATTGTATTTTCCTTCTTTTGCTTTCAAAGGGGCGAAAGTCTTGACCGAATTCTACTCCACTTCTCTTGTTCCGACCCAGATAACGACAACACGTTAAGGCTAAATATGAGAGGCATTGGTAATTACAAATGTTCGAAAGAGAAATTGGTCAAATGTCGTGATATTTCATAATGAGGTATCACATTGCTCCCTCTCGTATTTTGTCATTCTACTCCTTGGGATTGTTGTTGTAATATTAGATGTTTTTCTGGAATTTCTACTATATTTTTTTTTTTTTTTGCAAATAAGATATTTTATCTCATTTGAGTATCTATATCACGCGGACTAAATTTACATATGAGCTCGCTGATTGAGAATCAACATTTTTTTTTTTGGCAGATTACGAAACAAGTCCAAAAAAAAAAGTAGTTTTAAGTTTAATAAAAAAAACAAAAACGAAAGTATATCGACAGTTTAAATTTAGTACACGAGTGACCTTGCAACGCATGTAATTTGGAACAATTATTGTTTTGTTTTCATGAATGGCCAAATTGATTGAAGCTTGTTATACTTAAGACATAATATCACAATACTTTAACAGCTGTACAGCTGGAGTCACATGGAACGTCGTCTTTGCATTTTATTTATCCAAATTCTATTTCCTTTTTTTATACATACATATTGTTCAAGAACATTGAAATTTTCTTCAAATATAATATTATTTTTTATACACATAATGTGTAGTAAGCATATTAAAAACCTATATTTATATATTTTTCCGAGCCCGAAAAGAAGTTACAATTTTTTCCAGTTAATAACCAATTATGTTAAAGTATATCTAAATATATTTTTCTTGCTGTTTACTACTATAATTTATTGTGGCCCTGGTTTGAAGCTGTTACTTGCATGTAATGCACAGATACTTCCCAATGAGTATAAAAATATAAGAAAACTATATTATGATAAAATTATTGGGCAATAAGTAATTATGATAAATGTTTTCATTCATACCATATTTACAATTTTCATCCACTCGCTCATTAATACAGTATTTAAAAACAGCCCAGAAACCTCCCAAATCCACATGGTTGTCGAGCAGTGGAGGCTGACAAAGAGCGCGAGAGCCACATACGCTGAGGACATGATTAGAGAAACGCGGATTATAGGGATGAGTGGCGCAGTGCAATGGCTGTGTTAGGGAATTAGGGTGGTTGGATAGGTTACTATGGGATTTCATGAACTAGGAAGGGATGATTTTTAGAATGTAAGGTATATTAAGAACGTTATGAAGGGGAAATTGTTCTCAGGACTTTTGATTGAAAGGATTGGATGCGTTTGATGTTCGACTTTTTTGCTGTCCCCCATAGCATACAATAGCGGCTGACGTGAGAGCGTGGGGGACTTCCCAAGACTCCGCTTCCTCTTTCGCATGCGTGGGAGGTGACAACCATGTGGATTTGGGAGGATCCAACCACCCTAATCTCCGCTTCCTTTTTGGCATGCAAGAGAGGAGACAACCAGAGGGAGGCCTCTGGGCTGTTTGTAAATACTGTATAAATGAGTGAGTGAATGCTAATTGTAAATATGGTATGAATGAAAACATTTATCAGAATTACTTATTGCCCAATGAGGCAAGTTGTAATTTTATCATAATAAAGTTGTTTTTATCACTAATAGTTCCTATGTAATTAAATTCGTCAATTTTAATTTGGCTATTAGCTAAGAGGTGAAAAGGAATTGTTTTTTAATTCGAATTTGCTTTCTTTTCTTTTTTGTATTGTTTATATACAAAAGTTTTTTTGTTTTTGTTGTTTTTTTTTTAACAAATATGTCTTCCATTCAAATTAAGTGTCAGTATTGTGATAGAGTTTTTAGCAGGGACGGACAAAAAATTGTCCATGAAAATGTGTGTGCGACAACTCTGCCCCGGCGTACATGCGTATCATGCGATAATGTTTTTAGTTCTCAAAAACAATGTAATTCGCATGTACGTCGTTGCCAGAGCAAAACACCGCTCGTCTTGACGAAAAGGAGGAGGCTGGAAGCGGCTATGGGGTCTCTTTACGAGATCGAGACATCGTTCGGAGGAGATCTCAAGACTTTTTTCTTGCCGTGTTCCGAACAAATCGATGTAGTGGAATTTCTTTGTTGTCAAACAGAGACCCTACATCGACTGATTTCGGAATTTTTGGCCGAAACAGATGCTTCCCTAAAATTCAATTTGGTTTTGGAAGTCACGTTCGAAAACGTCAAAGAAGAGACGTGCGATCGTGCTTTCAAGACCAAAAATATTGCAATCTACGACATGTCTTCCATCTGGAATAGCCTAAGCGAAAGTTACGCAAAGTTGGCTACCGAGATGGAAGAGATGTCGATGAAGGGAAGCGGCTGGTTCCATAAAAGTCTTCATGGTCTTCTCTTACGAGTCAATCGATTTAAACCCCTAGGTGCTTCTAGTTTCATCCCACTTCTGGCTAAAATAGCAGCAAAAAAAGCTATTATAAATGTAAAAAACAATGACGAGCGGTGTTTCAAATACGCCATATTTTCCCACCTCGTCGAAGGCAGAGATCTAGATCGCGTAAGCAAATACCATCACTTGCAACACGGATACAATTTCGACTGTATTTCCTTCCCCACTCCTCTCCAACAGGTGAAAACGTTTGAGCGACACAACAATATCAGTGTGAACGTTTTCGCCATTGGAGAGTCTGGAGACGTGTACCCTCTCAAAGTAGTGAGAGAGGAGAAGGTCGATCATCGCGATCTCCTTCTTCTCACGACTGATGATGGAAGAAGCCACTATTCCTATATAAAGGATTTCAATCGGTTAGTGGCTTCCCAAATCAGATGTCATAATGGAAGGGTACACGTCTGCAAGCGATGTCTCACTCATATCAATACAGATGCGAGAGACTTCGATGAGCGGGTGAGGGAGCATATGGAGTACTGTGGGAAAAACCAACCGACTCGAATCGTTCTCCCGGCCTGTGACGACAAGGGGAATCCTCCAACTACGTCGTTTATTAACATCCAACGACAGGTGAGGATTCCTTTTGTCGTCTATGCAGATTTTGAATCTGTCTTAGTAAAGGTTCCGCCGGGGGATTCAGGACGGTTACAAACGGTCCCCTACCAGAAACATCTTCCGATGAGTTTCTGCGCCTATGTAAAGGTAGCAGAAAGCGTTCCACGCTCCTTACTGCCCCATGATTTTCCCGCTGAACCCTACATCTACACGGGTGAGGATTCAG
This sequence comes from Acanthosoma haemorrhoidale, assembly GCA_930367205.1. Lineage (NCBI taxonomy): Eukaryota > Metazoa > Arthropoda > Insecta > Hemiptera > Acanthosomatidae > Acanthosoma > Acanthosoma haemorrhoidale. The sequence continues at coordinate 11,743,221 of OV884011.1, read as the reverse complement.
CGAGTAGATTTATGGGCTACATTAAGGAAGTGGCGGAGAAGGTGTCTCTGGTATACTCCATGAAGCGGCCAATTATACCCCTGACACCTTTAGAGATGGAAGCCTACACCCAATCCAAAAATTGTTACCTTTGTTCCTCTCCTTTCACTCCAAGCAATGGGAAAGTGAAGGACCACGATCACATCACAGGGTTGTATCGGGGTCCAGCACATTCAAATTGCAATATCCTTTACCGCACTCCTCGTTTCCTTCCCGTCCTTTTCCACAACCTCAGCGGGTACGACGTCCACTTCATTGTCCGAGAGTTGGGGCGTGACTTGAATGAAGAGGAAAAGAAAAACCTCGACATTCACGTCATCCCCAACTCTGAGGAAAAGTACATATCTTTTAGTATGAGTGTGGGTGCCCTATCCGTGAGATTTGTGGATTCATTCCGTTTTATGGCTTCCAGTCTCGACAAGTTGTCTAAGAATTTACCCAAATCCAACTTTAGAGATATGGGTAAATTCTTCCCCGCCAACCATTTGGACCTCGTACTCAGGAAAGGAGTGTACCCCTACGACTACACGGACTCGTTCGAGAGGTTAGTCGAAACAGCTCTGCCTCCGAAAGAGGCATTTTACAGTCAGCTGAATGAAGCTAACATCTCGGACGAGGACTACCAGCATGCCAAGTCAGTCTGGGATGCGTTTGAGATTCAAAACCTGGGAGAGTACAGCGAGCTCTACCTTAAAGTAGATGTGATGCTCTTATGTGACGTCTTTGAAAATTTCAGGGACGTTTGCATGGGAGCATACTCGCTTGTACCGCTTGTACCCAGGAAAGTACCCTTCCTGGTATTTCACCGCACCCGGGCTGGCTTGGGATGCTATGCTAAAATTCACGGGGGTAAAGTTAGATCTCCTAACTGATTACGGCATGGTCCTTATGATCGAGCGGGGGATAAGGGGTGGATTGTGCCAATGCAGTCTCCGGTATGGAAAGGCTGAAAACAAATATCTGAACCCAAGTCACGATCCTCAGGAGGAATCGTATTACATCGCCTACTTGGATGCAAACAACTTGTACGGGTGGGCGATGTCGAAAGCGCTTCCGTCTGGGGGTTTTGAATGGGTTCAGAATCCGGAATCTCTAGATTGGCTCACTATACCGAAAGACGGGCCTTTCGGCTATATCGTCGAGGCCGACATAGAGTATCCGGAAGAGTTGCACGATTTGCACAACGATTTCCCCCTGTTACCCGAAAGCAATATTCCTCCAGGTGGGAAATTTAAAAAGTTATTAGCTCCATTGAGTAACAGGGAGAAATACGTTCTGCATTTCGCCAACTTGCAGCAGGCTATGGGTTTAGGACTAAGGTTAACACGAGTGCATCGAGTACTCAAATTCCGACAATCTGATTGGCTTCGTTCTTACATCGAACTTAACACCAAACTCCGACAACAAGCGACGAACGACTTCGACAAAGACTACTACAAGCTCATGAATAATGCTGTTTTCGGAAAGTTTATGGAGGATGTCCGAAAACGGCTTAAGATTGAGCTTGTAGCATGTCAACGACGATTAAAACGACTCATTTCCAAACCGACTTTTAAAGACAGGACGATTTACACTGAATCGTTAGTGGCGGTACATCTAGACTTTGAAAAGATCCAGATGAACAAACCCATTTACGTAGGGATGGCCATACTGGATCTTTCAAAAATCCGGATGTACGAGTTCCACTACGATTCTATGTTACCCTACTACGGAACTGACAAACTAAAACTAATGTACACTGACAAAGACAGCTTACATAAAAACAAACGACTTTTACACTGACATACTGACTAGCTTTATGGACGAATTCGACACATCAGACTATCCCCCAGACCATCCCGCTCACAGGACTCACAACAAAAAGGTGTTGGGAAAATTTAAGGATGAAGCCAACGGAGTGCCCGTCTCCGAGTTTGTCGGCTTGCGTGCGAAGATGTACTCGCTACGAATCCTCGACAAAGAAACGAAAAAGGCGAAAGGGATCAAAACGGGGGCTGTCGAGAGAAAGCTCACTTTTGAGGACTATCTCACAGCTTTGCGTGACGGAAAAGAGTTCGAGACCAGTTTCTGTTCGATTATTTCGAAACGGCACGAGCTCTTCTCCGTCAAACAGACCAAAACATCCCTTTCGCCTCATGATGATAAACGTCACTTTGTCGATGGAGTTAGTACCTTAGCTCATGGCCACTATTCCAAATTGGACGTGTAGGGTGTCGACGAGGCGGAGAATTGGACGGTTTCCTTATAAAAAACTCTCTCTCAATACTGACAATTGTTGTATGTATATAGTTTTTATCTTTTTGTATTAAAAAAAAAATAATAAAAAAACGTTTTGTGTTAATGTTCACATTTTAATTTGTGTTTGTTTAATTTTTAATTTAAAACGCAGAGGAAAGTTTTTTTTCACCCAAAAGTATAGAAAAGTAATGCGATGAGTTCAAAAATTATTTTCATCATTTCGTTTATTCCAAAATAGCCAAGATTAAAAATAATAAAAAGGTTGAGAAATAAGAAAATATTAATTTACTTGTAGCTTTCAGATTTTTTTTTGTTTTTTTAAATTCTATGACGGAAGGCTATTTCGTTATAGGGTTTAGCGCTATGGACTATTTATTCAATTATTATCGAATATTGTTTTGTTTCTCAAAAGAGTACTACAATAATATGAGTCGGTGACAGTGGACAAACCATTAATGTAGGTATGGCAGAATAATAACGTGCACTCCTCAAACGAGATCGTCCCCTTTAATCCAGCCAACTTTACCGATCTTGTTGCCCGATTTCTGCGCCACCTCATTCCACAATAGTCAATTCCAGCCGACTTCATGAGAGTAGGTGCCTAGTGAGAAACAAAATAATATTCGATAATAATTGAATAAATAACCCTTCTCGATGCACCCACACCTTGACGCGGTGGGAAGGCTTATTTCTAAATTATACATAGAAAACTAAGATGGGGTCTTACACAGAAAAAAAATTATACTAATATTAAAAGTTTTTTTATTTTTTCCCTTTCATTCATCAGAGGTAAAATTGGTCTATAAGTAAGTATATAAAGAGGAAGCGATGAAGCTATTCTGGTCAGTATTCAACATGCGTCTGGTGAAGCAACACGACACTTTACGCATTGTCAGTCTCGACAATTGCGGCTCCCCAGAGGAAAAACCATCGAGGCACGGTTCTCTATTGCCCGATTCTATCAGATGTCTCGTATGCGGACCATCTAATTGCGGGAAAACGAATCTCATGTTGAGTTTGATTTACGATCTTAAAGGTTTAAGGTTCGAGAATATATATTTATTTGCTAATTCATTGCATCAGCCAAAGTATAGGCAATTGGGGCGAGTACTTGAGCCTTTAGAGAACATTGGATTTTTTCAATATGACAATAACGCAAATGTACCACCTCCGAAGGAAGCTCGACCTGATTCGATATTTATTTTCGATGACATAGCTTGCGATAAACAAGACAACGTACGAGCATATTTTTGTATGGGAAGACATAATGGCGTGGACATTTTCTATTTGAGTCAAAGTTATACGAGAGTTCCAAAACATTTAATCAGAGAAAATGCAAATCTCCTCATTCTCTTCCGACAAGATGAACTAAATATGAGAAGGATCTATGATGATCACATCAACTCGGATATGGATTTGAAAACTTTCAGAAATATATGTCATTGGTGTTGGAAAGATGATAAATATGCATTTATCGTATTGGACAAAGAGAGAGAGAGATAAAAAACGGGAGATATCGAAAAGGATTCGATACATATATAATACCTTAAATGGTCACCTCAGGCTCAGTCTAATAGTAGACATGGAGCAGTCAACATCTTCTGAGGCGGTCACTCGTGAAATTATCCGAGCGAGGGAAGCGATTCAACAAAAGTGCAACTTGTTGAAGAGAAATAGAGAAGAGATTGATGAGTACTTGAAAGAAAAATATAAACCTATTATCAGGACCCTGAATAGCTTAAACTTTCAAACAGCCTTAACTACGGATCAGGATCAAGACAATTTTTCATCTCAGCGTGTGAAGAAGGAGAAAAAATCATGCAATATCGCCCTCCCAACTTATTTTGATATTCCGGCTAAGGGAGTCATGTCGGCGACTAATTCCCTAGAAACGCCTCGAATGAAATTATTTGTGTCAAAGAACGATGGAGCCGGACCTGCGGGAGAGAGATTGTATGAACATAGTCCTCAAGTGGGGGTTACGGGAGATGAATTATATGAATATAGTCCTCAAGCGGAGGATATCCCCCCGATTGCTACAACACCAAAATATGAAAATAAAGAGGTCATAGAGCCAAAATCGTCTTTGCAGATGGTGAGAGACAAATGCTCATCGGAAGAATTATAGCCCCACTTCTGCAATACATCGCAATAAATTCAATAGGAAATATAATAAAGTTATTTCGAAACTATTTCAACCGAAAAAAGGGGGTGAAGTTGTTCATGATCCTAATTTCTTAGTGAACAGGATGAGAGAGTTGATTATGACGGCTCTCAAAGAGCAGATTGTACGAGAGTTGCACAAACCAGTCAGAAGGACATTCAAACGCAGATCCGTTCTACTCAAGGGGATTGATGATTTATGGCAGGCAGATTTAGTAGAAATGATTCCGTACTCGCGATTGAATAATGGCTACAAATACGTACTCACAGTTATCGACTGCTTCTCTAAATACGCTTGGGCGGTACCAGTCAAAAATAAAACAGCGCTTGAAGTCAAGCTGGCATTTGAAAAAATCTTGACAAAGAGGAAACCTCGAAATATTCAGACAGACAACGGCAAAGAGTTCTACAATAAGGAGTTTAAAAAATTGATGAAAGACAATAATGAGATCAATCATTACTCAACATATAGCAATATGAAAGCTTCCATAGTGGAAAGATTCAATCGAACATTAAAATCTGAGATGTGGAAAAAGTTTAGTATGCAAGGTGACTATAAATGGCTTCACATTTTAAATCCACTTCTCAATGAATACAACAAAAGAAAACATAGTACGATCAAAATGGCACCGAACTCAGTGAAAGGGAAAAAAATTGAAAAGCAGCTATTAAATCAAGTGTACGGCTCAAAAGATCACAAACTCATTGGAAATTTACCCAAATATAAAGTCGGAGACCGAGTCAGAATATCAAAATTCAAAGCTCAGTTTGCTAAAGGCTATCAACCGTCTTGGACAACGGAAATTTTCACTATTGCTCGAGTCAAAAAGACTGTACCCGTAACATATCTTTTGAAGGATGATCGAGGTGAAACTATCGCTGGAGGTTTCTATCAAGAAGAGCTACAACTAGTCAAATACCCCAACTGCTATCTTGTTGAGAAAATCATAAAAAAGAAAGGTGATAAAGTTCTTGTCAAGTGGTTAGGTTTTGATAATTCACACAACAGCTGGGAAAATACTGACAACATCGATATATAAGACGTGTCATCGTCAAATGTAATCATTCCGTCATGAAACGTTCACCAGTCAACAACAACAACAACAAGAAAAGCAAAAAGAAACTGCGCATTATCATCACACCACAACGAATCGGAGGAGGAGGCTGTCCGAGTAAATTGAGTGAGGAAGCCAAACAATTTCAACGAATCATACCAAGAACTAGATTGAGCACTTTAGATTTACAACTATTGGCAAAAGTGTTTCAAGTCAAAACATTTAGAGGAGTTTTTATGTGTGACGAATTTCCCACTAAGGCTTGGAAAAACGAACGTGCGATTTTCAATTTGGATAAGAGCAGTGGAAAAGGTACACATTGGGTGTCCTATAAGAAAATTGGGCAATCGGCTCACTTCTTCGATAGCAGTGGAGCTGACCCTCCATCCGAATTTATACGTTATATGAAAAATTGTCGAATCTCTACAAACAAGATACAATATCAAAAGATTGGCATGAATAATTGCGGTCAACTCTGCCTCCTATATTTATTGGATTTCATAACATCCTAAGTTAGAAGAGCAATAGGAGCCATGGGTTTGGACTTTCGAAAGGTATATAAAGGTACAGCGAAGGAGAAAACCCTCATTCCGGTGAATCGAAACAATAATCGACGTTTTCTTCAATCACTTGGATATTTTGTTCTATCATCAACATGGAAGAAATACTAAATTTGGAAGGAAGTCCAACGTTTCGAAATTCAATCGAATGCATAGAACTTCACTCTCATCATCCGTATACTTCGTCAAAACTTTCATCTGGTGATGAGATACGCATCAGCTTGCAACATCAAGACTTGTACACGTTGCCAAGCCGTAGTCATAAGAATAAATCAATTTACTTACAGTTCAAATGATGTTTTCTTCAGCGCACTTGGACAATGAATAAGGGAAATTTAAAAATTCGGTCCTATTTATACGATTTCGAATGTAAACAAATGATAAATAAGTAAATATTATGATTATTATTATATAAAAACAATAATATTGACATGGAGACGTTTTGTTTACATTTTGATTTCTGTGTTTGTTATTGTTTACAAATAATATTTTTGTTTACATTTAGTTTCCGATATGGTTATAAACTAGTAAGGATATAAATAGAGCGGCCATATTGTTTGTTATTATTATGAGGTTATATATGAAGAAGGTTATAAAGGTGGCGCACTCTAGCGGTCATTTAGTTCATCAAGTGTGGTTATATATAGGTAAGGTTATGATATAAGGCGCTATCTGGTGAGGAGATTGGGAATTAAAGGGTGTTCAGGGATGGTGGTTATGTAAGGAGGTGGGGGTCAAAATGGCGGATGAAAGTTATGGTTATAAAGATGTAAGGTTATATGCAGAGCTATCTGGTGAGCAGATTGGGAATTAGAAGACGAAATGGCGGATAAAAGGGGGTGTTTAGGGATGGTTAGGGGTGGTTAGCGATGGTTAAGGGCGGGGTGGGGGTAAGGGGCGTGGTCTAAAGGGTCTCCAGACAACGGGATTGGTCGGTTAGGGTAGGGTGGGGGTAAAGGGGCGGGGCCAAATGGAGCTCTCTGGTTGGTCCATATCGGTGCGCCAGAACACCCAAAACTCATCTACTGTCGGGTTGCCACTAGGGGAGTGCCTGATCACCTTGGCCCTAGTGACAAGTGCGGATTGTTCGAGTTTATAACATGGACCATTGTTCCATGACGGCGTTACTGTCTGACTCCATTTATGATAGGTATGTGCCCCGACAATGCACTATGTTCAAGAGAAGAGGTACAGAGGTTTCATAAAGAATAAGTCAAGTTTTCAGAGTTCAAGCGGAAGCCAAGCATCGTCACGGGTACAGGGCGCCGGAGAGTCTGCAAGGAGACTAAAAGACGGGTGAGAGACTCAGAGGCGGATGAGGAGACTGAGAGACTAGCGAGGAGACTCCGCGAGGGAGACTAAGAGATGGATGAGGGACTCAGAGGCGGATGAGGAGAGACTAGACTAGACTGATTTTTAGGGCCAGAAGCCCTGGATTAAATATCGTTTCCCCTTCCTGCCTGGAGGTGGCGAGGGTCTAATTCGGCGGTGGTACCCACGCACCCCTGTGACGAGGCACGTGACCGGTAGAGAGGCACTAAAAGGGTTGCTAAGTTTACGACTGTTTATGGCTGCCAGGTGGTACTATTGCCCACCTGGCTTTTAGGCCAGTAGGTACCTGGCTGTTTATGGCTGCCAGCGGCCGACCCTTTTACGCTATCGTTGGGCGCTAAGGGCGCTTCGATCGCAAAAACAAACAAAACCAAAAAAAAAAAAACACTTAAGCTCTCACTTATTTACTAAACAAATATGCGTTTCACTTTTCATAGAGTATAGAAATAATTTCTGAAAAATCATTGTTTCATTTTCTTAAATAATATTATAACAACGACTTTATTATGATAAAATTACAATCTGCCTTATTGGGTAATAAGTATATTGATATTTTAAGGTATATTGAGATCAATATGCAGGTTTTTGTTGCTGACGTAATAAGGGGCATTTACTATTGTTCTCAGGACTTTTGATTGAAAGAACTGGATACGCTTGATGTTCGACTTTTTTGCTGTCCCCCATAGCTCTATTCCGTGTGTCCAGATTGGCTTACGTATAACTTTGTAGATTAGTAATTTATTTTTTATTGAGAGATGGGATGTCCTTTGAAGTAGTCTGTACAGTTGTCCAAAGCGTCTGTTTAGTTTTTGTCTTTATTGCCTCGTATGTGGGTTCCAGGTCAGTCGTTTGTCGAGATGGAAGCCTAAGTACCGTACTGTCTAGGATACAGGGAGAGGAGTGGAATTAAAAGAAACTAGTGGACAAGTCTTGCGACGGAGGCTGAAGGTAATGTGGGAATATTTTGCTTCATTAACTTTAATCCGCCATTTGTTGCAACCAATGCTCCATCTCATCAAGGCCGTTTTTGAAGCTTATGGGATGACAAGACTGCTCATTTGCTTAAAAAATGTCATATTCGACAAAGCTATAAAAGGTCATTTTTCAACAGATGCTACTAAAACATATTGTAAAAATATAAACCAAAGGTAAGCATTTTATGGTTAATATAATACCAAAAAATAATAGTTTTCATCGAAAATAAAATTCTGACTTGGAGGTTTTTTTTTTTTCAGAGTGTTCCAACGATAGCAGAGTGTTCAGAGTGGCACCACTGTGTTGGACGTTTTAACACAAGACCATAAAATACCGCGAGGAGGAAAAAGTATACAAGTGTCCTCGAAAAGGTCACACGCTAACGCAAACAAACAGTACAATAAAAAAAATGTTCACAACAGGTCTACTAAATAATATATGAAAGTAGACGCAAACAAACAATTAATCCATGATGCAATAATCAAGTTATATGTATATGATGGACCCAAGATCGCATGGTTAAAATGACCTTCGTTTGCCTCAAACATCAATTTGAAAAAGACTATTTTTTATAAATAAGTTTTATTTTTGCATAGTAAAAGACTTTCATGCTGTGATGTAGTTAGTAACTTATTCATGGTATGATATGAATCGTATCATTGTTCATGATATGAAGGTTCTAGGTTTGAGTCCCAGTGAGTGTATTTCAGTTCTGTGAATATAATTGGGCCTTTTTTGGCCCTAATAAGAGTAATTATCCCAAAACCGGGGTAATCAAAAACTGGTATCAATTTTGTAAAATGGTGATGAGTGGCAGCTTTTGGAATAATGTAAGTAGAGAACACATTTTCAAATCATCACTTTAAAATTCTGATCTGACGACGAATACAACTCATTTTACTCAGCTTGTAGAATGAACTTAAATTAAGTAAGCGTACAAAATTTATTGTTTAATAAAACTTTTTAAACTAGTAAATGTTCTCCTTTCGTCAAAAGTTTTTTTTTTATAACTGGACCTCGACTTTTTTTTTCTTCTTAAATTTTCGGTGTATGAACAATGAATTTTTTACTTTCAATACCTAGTTCTAATAAAGGGTTACATTATTTTAGATTTATCTTTTCCTCTATAAATCTTACTTTTGATCAACTAACATTTAATTTATAAGTATTACAGGAATATAAAGGAAAGCTTAACTGGATAAATAGTTATAGAGCGATGCACTAATTTTAGCTCATTTTATGACAAAATATTTATATAACACTGTAGCGATTCTAACTACATAAGTTAAATCACCATATACTCTATTGCATATATATTGTAAGCAAAGTAAAATAACATGAACTAAATTATAAATGTATTAGAAATAAAAAAAAGGCAGAAGCAAAGTAACACTAGACGGGTCTACATCTGTCAGTCATAAATCTGAGAGACCCTTACAGCCTCCAGGGGTTATTTATGACAGGCAGGGTACTCCTTAACACATGCAGAAACCGCAGTCACTAAGCAACCTTTTCAGCCTCTTCTAGGAGGCTGGTTAGATATTTAACGGAGGCACCTAGCCCGGGCCAACCAGTCTTCCGCGACCGTTACTCAGTGATACTTTGCTTCTGTTCGAACTCTGAAAATTTGACTTATTCTTTATGAAACCTCTGTGCCTCTTCTCTTGAACATAGTGCATTGTCGGGGCGCACACCTATCAGAAATGGAGTCAGATATTAACGCCGACATGGAACGATTGTCCAGGTTATAAACTTGAACAATCCGCACTTGTCACCAGGGCTAGGGTGATTAGGCACTCCCCTAGTGACATCCCCGACAAACACATTATTTAAAAAGAGTTTTTCTATTATATATGTTCCTATAATTTTTCGTAAAGAAAGCATTGGTAGGCGCTTAAGCTTCCACAATTACAGCAGTCCATTTTTTTAACCCATAACATAAGGGTGGTTTAGTCAGGGAGCCGGTGCATCTAAAAAATATAAAATAAAGGCGATCCGCAACATGTGCGTGCGATCATCACGATAAACAATCCTTTGGAAACTTGAGAAAGTTGTATAAGTTATGTTTTACTATTACACAATAAATTAATGGGAGCCATAGCAGTTATGAATGGAGCTTTCTACTAATGATATTAAATATGAGAGATAGTGTTAAGGTGTGAAAGATATTTATTAAAGTTGTACTGGAAGAACAAATAGAAATTAGAATACTGTTTGTCAGGTCGTCACGAGGGGGGTGCCCAGTTACCCTAGGCCTGGTGACGAATGACCTGGACAATCGTTTCACGACGGTCTTACTATTTGACTCCATATTTGATAAATATGTGCCCCGACAAGGCACTATGTTCATGGGAAGAGTTATAGGGTAGGTAGTTTGTGTGGTCTTGGAATGATCACGAATTCACACTCGGTATCTGAGGGTAGGCGAAATCCGTCCGGATCCCAAAGGCGAGTGTGCCGTGGGAGACACTACTAGGTAAAGTTTGTAGGGCCACGGCAACCATTGTCCACGAGGGAGAGGTCTCTCCCAAGGAGCTGCTAGTTTTAGCGAGACGAAGGCAGATAATCCCACTAGGAGAGTGTGGGCTTTGACAAGGCCGGACTAAAACATACCGAGGTTAGGAAGAGAGATGCAGAGGTTTTCATAAATGAGGACAAACTTGAAACATCAGTGCAGCCGCAAGTACCAGTCAGAGAGCCGTATTCAGAATGATTTACCGGCCAAACCCCGGGTCTTATATACCCAGCTGGCTTTGTTAGTATCCAATCGTTCGTGGTTTTATTGTACCCAATGACAGCTCAGTATGCGGTGGCCCTTTGTCCTCGTAGTGACTCAGGCCTGGTTCGGGTCGCTACTTACTACCTGCTTCTGGGTAGAGGGTGAACCCTCCGAGCATCTGACTAATTAACTTGCGGGCTGCGACTTTTATTGTTTACAACATTTGCAATGATTTATGGTTTGGTAATGTTATTTACATTTGTTTAAATTAATTTACAATATATTTATATATACTATAGAGTATAGGGTGATTTATCTTATGTAATTAGCGGTCGCTACACTGTTATCTGGAAAGTAATGGTTCTTTGACATTTGTAGGTATCAATTTAGGATTTTCAAGTAGCACCCTTTCTTTGCTACCATTTTATACCTCAAATTTTGGGTCTTTCAAAAATAGTTTTTTTCTGGCCTTTTTTTTCGATTTTCTTTCCTTACCCAGGCTCTACAGAAACTAGGTTTGTTGTAACTCCCGTACCGTCTCATACGCAAGAACCTCTCCTCTGGTTCAGTCTAGTGCTTACTGTGCTCGCCGCTTTCCTGTTCATCTCACTCTTGAGGTGTCTTCTGCTCTTCGAGTTAACATTAGCTAGTAACCTTCCATTCGTGGACGTAGAAGAGTTATGATCTGTAAGTGTTCTCTTTATCTTTCAACGCAGGCAGGCCATATCCCGAAATGATCTAAAGACCAGTTTTAGACATGGGTTTGGTTTTGGCCTGTTCCAAGGCAGAACAGGTAAGTATAACGTGTTCCACAGTGCCTTAGTCTCTACAGCAACGACAGTCCGGATGGGCCATTTGCTCTCCTAAAGTAAGGTTTCCCACGGAATCCTCAGTTATATAATGCTAAGAATATTGTAATGCTAATAGTAGACGCTTCATGGAAGTCACTGATATTTTTAAGTAAGCAACCGCATCCCAATTCCTTGAACTACCCTTCTCTTATACACATATGTCTCAGCTTTAGCCCCAGTACCCACTTGTTTCCCAGACACTCGTCCCTAAACATCCGACCCAGTATGTAGTAACATATTAATATTTGTATATACCAGTGTTTTGCTCATACTTCATAATAAAGCTTTTCTTTTAAAATACTCTCCTCTACAAAGGTTATTTGACTCTCGATGGTCTGTGAGCACTCGTATACAACATTAATCTGGGGTGCTCCATGTAGCCTTAATTTTGTCACTAATCTTTGGAAAAAAAACAACTTTTGTAAGGGCCTTTAATTTGGCGACGAAGAACATTAGTTCCATTTCTCCTCGATCCACGAGGCATTGTAGTCTTCCGCTTCCCAAAGGTAAGCCATATGTTTACCATTACCTTACTTCTCCGCGGAGCCACTCTTCTATAAGACCGCGTTTACTGACACGTATCGTACGGCACTTTTGGACTTTTGGAGAACAGTAGTGCTGTCATTTGCATATTGCCAACTTCCTAACACGAACCTCATTGACCTTTTCCGCCGAATATCTTATGATTCCAAGGAGTATTCCGACGTGGAGCTGGGGGTATCCCCTGCGTATTCTTGCAAAATTCCGTGCATTCTTCCAGATCGTCCGTGAAACTCTCACCCTAGCCCCTTCGCAAACATTACAAACAAGGTTCGTTATTTCTTTACTCAATTCAATTCGCTCTTCTGCAATATCTTGTACCAGAGTTATGTATGTTTTATTATTTTAATAAATAAATGAACAGGGGGTGAGGGCGTAAAAATCTCTGGTTGCATGCCGGAGTCCAATCTGTCCCAGAAGCAAGAATGCAACCCTTTTAGACGGCTGCACAGAAGGTACCAAAAATATTTATTACTAAACAATTTGGGTAAATGAGAATTTTGAGCACACTCATCATTGAAGCGGTAGTATATTATTATAAAACGCTAACCAATAGTTTTATTTCTGTATACCCTTCACATAAAATTCATTCATATTTAGGAACTAATAAATCATTCCATAATTAAAATTTGCAACTTAAGGCTATTATATTACAACCTTATATTCCCTTTAGATATAAAAAGTACAATTAATTTACATTTTATTTTTTTATTGATTTTCCAAATCGGGACAATCTTGTAATATGTTAATGAACGCCACCGATGTGGTGCGCGAGCATTAATAAATGTATAAAGGACTTTATTCTTTATTGATGTGTGCTACAATATATTTAATGATTCAAAAAAAAACTTCATACTCTTTGTTAAAATCGCCTTTCAACAAAATAAATAAAACTTTATAGAACTACATTTATTATGTTATTTCGATATTTGGGCCCAAAACATAATTTTTTTTAGCATATAGAATACAGAGGGGTCCAAAAAAATGTATCCACTGTTTAAAAGTCCATAACTTGCAAACTAATTGACGGAGTTGTTTCATTTTTGGTAGTGTAATAGTTTGTAGTTTCGGCAATCGCCATACAAGCGTGGTTTTGTTTTGTCAGATGACAGTCGCCAGATAGTTAGTGTTTTATTGTTAGTTGTACCTTGTTACTTGAGTAAACATGGATGGCGTAAGGCTTACATTTGATGAAAAGAAGTCTGTTTTAAAGTGGTATTTTAAGTACGAAAACATTAATGAGGTTCAACGGCAATGGCGAAATGTGTATCAAACAGAGCCACCGACACGTTTAACGATTCGTCGCACTCAAGACAAATTTGAAGCCGAAGGCTGTGTTAAAGATGTACACAAACAACGATCTGGACGACCTGTAACAGTAACAAGTCCATTTAACTCCCATCTTGTGTTACAACAATTCACTCGCTCACCACAGAAGTCTGTGAGACAGTGTGCCCGTGAAACTGGAGTGAGTCGCTCAAGGGGAACACCTACAGTGATATGTTTAAGTTGGACTTTGAGCTACACTTTCACCAAAAATGAGACAACTCTGTCAATTAGTTTGCAAGTTATGGACTGTCAACCAGTGGATACATTTTTTTGGACCCCTCTGTATATCTGTACGACAATATAGTAATGTAATTTAAATTACCTCAACCGTGGGGAAAACAGTTTTTTTTGTTTTTTCCACCTTAACCCCTTTTTTAGACATTATTGAAATTACAAATTATGAACAACAATATAAATGAGGTGGCTCTTTTTACAGCATAACATATACATTATAAGGAGTGCATAACTTAAAAAAATAACATCTTTTTACGGCTAAAATTATATAAACGAAAACAAGGTTAGATGATGGAGCTCACCTTCGGGTTACAAACAGGGCGGTTTTTTTTTGGTTTTTTTCTTTCAAAACCCCTTTTTATTTTACATTTTTACAACATAAGAATTATATTTACAAAATTTCTCCTCTTGCTGCAGATGCAGATGCATTTGAAGCAGGGTAGAATTACAAAAACAACATTTATTTTTGAAGTTAAAAGTACAACATCAAAATAGACAGGACTGAGTGATGGGGCTCACCTTCGGTTTACAATCTGGGAAACTAGGCGTTATCAAGTTTTTTTTTGTTTTTTTTTTATAGCCCCTTTATTTATTATGCAATATGTGAACAAAATCAGTGAACAAATATTTACAGATTTCTCCTCTTACTGCATGCGCAGATGCATTCCAAGGAGGGTAGAATTACAAATACAACATTTCTATTTAAAGTTAAAAGGTCAAATAACATATATATAAGACTAGGCGATGGGGTTCACCTTCGGTTTAAATTATCAGGGTTTTTTTTTTTTTTAATTTTTATTTATTTCAAAACCTCTTTATTGGTCAATAAGTGATTATCAAGTTTTTTGTTTTTTTAATTTCATAACCCCTTTATTTATTAACATATTTACAAATAGATGAACAAAATTCAATGTACAAGATTTACGGATTTCTCCTCTTACTGCATGCGCAGTGATAATCTTATTATCCTTATCATTAGATCCAGGAGGGTAGGTTTACAATTACAATATCGGATTGACGTTAAAAAGTCAATAACATATATACAATTCTAGGTGATGGGGCTCCCCTTCATTTTACAATGTGGGGAAAAAAGAACTAAAAACTAAAACCTAAACCTAGAACCTAAGACTAAAGCGTTCCAGCCGCGACATCGTCCTGCCATCGACGGGGGAACGGAGCGGGGGTTATCGTGTTAAACACCGGGTTTGTCAAGTATTACAAGGAGTCGAAAAATTTGATATGTCTACGTTGAATGAATTCATCCACCGTAGGCAGCTCAAAGATCTCGTGAAGCTCACTGTGTCTCCGCTGCTCGAATGAAGTACCTCTGACCACTTTCATCAGTATACCGTTTTGGAATTGCTGGAGTCGCCGAGCTGTCGTATACGTCAGATGACGAAAAAGCGGTGCACCATACAGCAGAGTAGGCCTGAGTATACTCTTGTAGATCAATAGCTTAAGGCGCAGTGATAGATTGGGGGAAGTCAATAAAGCCGGTAAGACTTCGTGCGAGTTTACTTCAACTTCCACGCAAAATGGTTACTAAAATGTCTGACCATTTTAATCCTCAGATATACTAGGTTGTTGGCTGAGTGATTATCAAGTTTTATTCGTTTTTAAATACTCTCCATAATGTCATATATATACCGATAGGAAGTCAGAAAATTTCGAGTTGTTTTGGTTGGGGGTATGCCATTGAGATTTCGGATCATCGACTGAATAAGTTTTAGAACCGAAATCGCTACATACATACAGACAAACACACTAATAAGACGAACAGTAGCTGAATGAAAGAAGGTTAACTTTCTTGCCTACGGCAGCGTAGCAAACGTAACTGCAACAGTTAGCCACAGAGTGCGGTTGCATCTCGCATTATAAGGGCAACAGAAGGATTTCGCGTTCATGATCTTTCACCGGGCAGTGTCCTATGTGAATTGTATCAGTGAAGGTGTGTCGGCATCAAGTGAAACCTTTTCGGTCGTTTGGCCACCAAATTCGGCAATTTCTTTTCTTGTTTTTTTTTTTTGTTTCTGCATTCCTGTTATATGGGCTGAGACACCACTTTCCACTTGGAGTGGTACAGCCACGTGCCCTAACCTAGCTGTTAACTGTCTATATTGTAACTTCTAGTTATGGTATTGGTCCTACCATTTTTTAACGATTACTAGCTAATGAAAAAATACTATGGCAGGCTCTGAGGGAACCTCCATCGGGCGCTGTACCAACTGAGCTAGTCCCGCTCTAGTGAAATATTGGCAATATTATTGAAGCACAAATCTAGAAAGATTGAAATCCACCATCCGGCGATACTCAGAGGTGGTAGATATTGACAATAATATTGAAGTGAGTTTGTCACATCAATATTTTTGTCAGTTTTACATAACAACTTCTCCAATACACCATTACTGATTTTAGGTCTTCAAAGTTTTTTATGATATTACTTACCAAAATACCATTTTTCTTTAATGGATATCTGCTATCAGCACCACAGATAGTTTTATTTTCACAATTATTCGCCAATATATATTTTAATAATAGTAATTCTAAATATAGTTAACTACTAGAACAAACCGAAAAGATTTGGAATTTGTGATTTTCCTATGTTTTTCGTTCTAACTCTTCAACGGGTAAAATCACGGTGTTTGTATTTCATTTAGAAAAGTACAAAAGTGTTGCTATCACTCATGCTACGTTTCTAATTCCTGTTTTGTGCTCTTAACAAAAATTACTTTAATTTTCAATTGAAATTTAAAAAATAATTTGTTCGGCGTTACCTCCTATTTGTACTGATCTAAGATTACGGAAATAAAAAAATAGGTATTTTCTTCTGGTAAATCAATGGATATATTTTCTATAATTGTATATTCATACGTGTTTTGATTTTTTTTTTTTTCAAAAGTTATATTAGTTGTTAATATCAAATTTTATAATTATTTGTTAAAAAAAAAAATAAGTTTTTGTTTTATAATTAATATTTCGTGGTTGAACTGCCAAAGAGACATACAACTTTACTTTTTATTAATTAATTACAACAGCGTATCAAACTATCCGTTTCAAAGGTCATTATCTTTCATCTTTGCTTTTCAACCATACACAATCATTTTGAAAAAACATTAATTTTCATCAGTAGGTTGAAAAGTAATGATGGAGGAATGGTGAAAGACTTTCGAAATTATAATTAATGAAAATAATTTTAAAAAAGCCACAGGCAACGTGACATTTTTTTTGCAATTGTGTTTTGATTCGTCGGTATTAAAAATATTTAGCTCAATTATTTAATAAATTACTTGATAGTAAAAACATAAATATTTATGTTGAGTAATCGCTTGAAAACAGTAGACACTTTCAAATTTTTTTTTTAAGATGGTCACGTAGATTTGAGATTTCTTGATTGCCTTAGTTATAAAAAGTTTTGCGTAAAAATAAATAATCTTCATCAAATGATGTCAATAGTCCCTTACGAAGGGTTAGGTAGTAAAGAGCGCACCGGTTCGATTTGACCTCAGGTCATCAGGTCATCGTGAAGTTACACGGCTTAATTTTTATTTGTACGTAGTAGTTAAGTTACTACTAATAATATAATTTTATTATATTATTATTACTATAATATATAAGGGTGCACCCCTCGGAATGGGTGATGTTAATAGCGTTATATAATGTTTCGGCCCTTACGTAAGACGAGGCCTCTCGAAAATAAAAACCTAGCCGCCGGGAATCGCCTCAGTTGGCAGCACGCTCTGGTCCTCACGACATGGACAACCAGGTCAGTAAGTATCCATCATTCAACATCAACATCAACATCAACATCGTCTGCCTAACATCACTTCAGTAAACACTTAAAATCACTAACTACAAGTTTCCGCTAACGAAAATTTTGAAAAAAAAATAAATAACTGAATAGTTTCTTGCTCAGGGATTTAAAAAAAATGAAATATATATGAACGGGTTATGCCAATGTGTACAAAACTGTGAGATTTATTTTTACGATCCGATATATATATATATACGTCAATAATTAATAGTTCAGTGCGCTGGAGTTTGGACTTGATAAGTGAGTTTGTCATAGAATTTAATGCTATTATTATTATTATTTATTACTATATATTTGCCACTACAACAACTCTATTGTTTATTACTTTTGAATGGACAAATAATACTGGTTGAACCGTGGATCGTCTCACTTCATCATTTTATTTGTTAATAACTTAAATGATTATTATACGAACTAAATCAGATTTTTGGAAATTTCATTTACTTCGGGTACTAAAGCAGATTTTTTTCAGGAAATAAAAAATATTGTAAATAATTAAAACATAAATTAACAAAAAAATATTACATATACTATATTTAACGACATTATACCCTTCCCAATTTTTTTTTTTTTGTGTAACTAATATTTATTAAGTTTTGGTTTTAAAATAACAACCCACTTATATCCTCGTGAGCAGTCAGGTCGCCTAGACTTTTTTCTGTAATTATAAAACAGCTTATTGTAATAGCCCTTTCGACAACTCTAAGCTTTCATCTTCAGTTATCTCCAATTGGCTTTGCGGGATGTATAACATCAAAAGCAATAGATTATATCTATTAAAACGGGGCTACTCAGTTTACGACTAATAGTTTTTTTATAAATATATAATGTATTTTTAATGGGTTTGAGATATTTCGTCGTATTTTCACAGTGGGATATTCATGTATAACTTTTAATTATTTATCGAACTGTTAAAAAAAATCGCCAGAGCTTATAGACAGATGACGAGGAGTTTATGGATTTGAAAATCATCTCTTCCTATAGGAATAATGGGACTTTTAGGGGCTTAATATTAATACTGTTAGTTATACTAAATTATACTGTTTATTACTCAATAAAGTTGTCTTCAACATCAATTTTGACTTTTATGTAAACGTTCAAATCATCTCTTCCTGTAGGAATAATGGGACTTTTAGGGGCTTAATATTAATACTGTTAGTTATACTAAATTATACTGTTTATTACTCAATAAAGTTGTCTTCAACATCAATTTTGACTTTTATGTAAACGTTCAAATCATCTCTTCCTGTAGGAATAATGGGACTTTTAGGGGCTTAATATTAATACTGTTAGTTATACTAAATTATAATGTTTATTACTCAATAAAGTTGTCTTCAACATCAATTTTGACTTTTATGTAAACGTTCAAATCATCTCTTCCTGTAGGAATAATGGGACTTTTAGGGGCTTAATATTAATACTGTTAGTTATACTAAATTATACTGTTTATTACTCAATAAAGTTGTCTTCAACATCAATTTTGACTTTTATGTAAACGTTCAAATCATCTCTTCCTGTAGGAATAATGGGACTTTTAGGGGCTTAATATTAATACTGTTAGTTATACTAAATTATAATGTTTCTTACTCAATAAAGTTGTCTTCAACATCAATTTTGACTTTTATGTAAACGTTCAAATCATCTCTTCCTGTAGGAATAATGGGACTTTTAGGGGCTTAATATTAATACTGTTAGTTATACTAAATTATACTGTTTATTACTCGATAAAGTTGTCTTCAACATCAATTTTGACTTTTATGTAAACGTTCAAATCATTTACAATCCAAAAACACATTGAGTGCAAAATTTACCAGTTTATGACTTTTAGCTAACACACACACACACACACACACACACACACACACACACATACACACACACACACACACACAGACACACACACACACACAGTCTCTCTCTCCTCTCTCTCTCTCTCTCTCATAATATATCTCTAATATATATATATAATATAATATAATATATAAGCATTAATGAACAACTAATATATATATATATATATATATATATATATATATTAGTTGTTCATTAATGCTTATATATTATAGCAACTATCAACCTCTACCGAGGCTTCCCACACTCCTTAATTCCCTCACACCACCTTCAAGCAGGTACTTCTAGTACAAGGATCCGCTCAACCCAAATATCCCTTTATTTTTATTAATCTTATAATTAGAGAGCTAAAAAAAAAAAAATAAAATAACGCTCAGACTTATTGTTTACGTTAAAAAGTTATATCAAGGTTCTTAATACGTGGCAAAACTACAAAAAAAAAAAAAAATTACAACAATCGTGATACCAAATACAATAATACAATATTTTCTTTGAACACGCCCTTGACCTAAAAGACGACGGATTCGGAATACGCGGTTTAACCAAACTTATCAAATTATAATAAAATTAACAATTAAAACTATTAAACATTTTATGGGTAAACTTCAGGTAGGAACACGGGTTTCAATTTATTTCCTGAGCCTCTGATTTTCGTGCGTTCATGATAGCGTTTTTGTTGTATGTTTCATTTATACATATATATAAGGCAATGCCCTGTCAATTGTAGCAATTTTCCACATGCTTTGGGAAAACCACAAATACAGATTTGAATTTAAAGGTAATAGATGGGTAAAATTAATGTAAAAAGTTGTCTATAAACTGAGCTTATCAATAATTCAGCTAGCTATCTAATACTCAGTGAAAACCATCATACAAATTTATAGAGAAAAGCTATCATGAACGCAGGACAATCAGAGGTTCCGGCAATAAATCACACCAGTGTTCCTACTATTCAAGTTTACCCATAAAATGGTTAATAGTTTTAAAATGTTAATTTTATTATAATTTTATAAGTTAAACCGCATATTCCGAATCCATCGTCTTAAGGTTATGTTCAAAGAAAAAATTGTATTATTATATTCTGGTATAAATTAATATTTTTTTTGTGCTTTTGTCACGTGTTAAGAACCTTGATAAAACTTTTTACGTAAACAATGTGCCTTAGCACTAATGAACTAATCTATGCTTTGAATGGGTTCGAACTAATCTCGGTCAAAATATAGACGAGCTCCTTTGAGATAGGGCAGTATTGTCTGCAGTTCTTTGACCTTACCAAGTCAAGTGCCAGGCGACAATGACATTTTCAAGCCATAATGTATTTATCGGGTTTATATATAAAGGGTGTCCCACAATTAACGCAATATTTCATTTAAATTAAAAACGCAGTTTTTAGTATTTTTTTATTGAACTATAAAGTAAATAGGATAGGGTTATTTATGGAATAACGCATCGGGCAAATGGCCTCCACGACTTTGCTGGCACATACGCACTCTTTTGTCGTAAGTTTCCATGACCATTTGGCATAAATGTGGCTGAATTTCCTCTTTTAATGCGCGGGTGAATGTGGGCTTGTTGACATACACCTTTGACTTCAAATAACCCCATAAAAAGAAAACTAAAGGTGTTAAATCACACGATCTAGGGGGCCAATTCTGATCACCGAAACGAGAAAGTACACGACCTGGAAATGTCTCATGCAGTATTAGAATTGTTTCATGGGCTGTATGGCATGTGGCACCATCTTGTTGAAACCACATATTGGCCACATCAATATCATCCAATTTCGGCACAAAGAACTGTGTTTACGACGCCGGATTGATGTTCCTGGATTTTCAACAACAATCTCACGCACTGCTTCGATATTGACACTTAAACGGCTTGTTTTTGGACGACCAGTGTGTTTAATGTCTCCAACTGATCCAGTCTCCCTAAATTTTTCAGTTCTCTTCACAGTTGATGAAGTCAAAACACTATTCCGACCATATTTTGTACGAAATTTTCGAACTGCGGCCGCCAAACTCTCATTATTTTTGAGATAATTTTCAACGATAAAGACACGTTGTTCTCTCGTGTAACGCTCCATTTTTACTAACCCTAAACTGTCAGCTGTCAAATTGTTTTGAGGGTTGCCAGCACTTTACTACACAAATGGTGGCAAATTCAATTCTTGCGTTAATTCTGGGACACCCTATATTATGAGGTCGGTGTCGCATTAATGGTGTATGGTAATTCGAAAGCGAGTTAAGGTCGAACGACAAATCGAGCATGAAAAAAGTTGTTTTAGTTCTGGTTCTGTACTCGGGACTGTATAAATCCTGCATTCAGCCGTGTCCTTTATAATCATTCAGAAATATCTCAAGATATTGCCTTGGGCTTGTGCACTTTTACGATATCGTCAATCTCACTCAGACCGACTAGTTTCTAGCGCACTAGTGGATCGAAAGAAAAAAATAGTTTCTGTACATTTTAGCGAATCGGACAAAGGGTAATTAAAGATTAGTGAACACGGAAGAATAAAGTAATAACATGAGCCTCGTATCTCCGTGTTTTTCAATAACTCCGATTAAGCGTTTTACAGGAAAAAAACACCAATCGGTTGAGTCACAGTCGCGTTAATTACTAGCGTAATAACTGATTTCAATTATAATGATAAAAAAGCACAAACACGTTAACATTCCAACGAGTCGATACTCTAAAAATAGACACCTGTATTTCTGTATGAAAAACAACAACAAAGTTTTCACAGGAAGCCTTTACAGTATTTCCATTTTTTAAAAAAAAGTTTATCTACATTATTCCAAATAAAAAATACGTACCGTATTTGGCACCCTCCTAATATGTATACAAAAAATTCTTTTAAAAAAACAAGCTGAGAAAAGACATTGCGAAATCAAGTAAAAATTCCATAAAAAAGCTTTCTTGTGAAAAAATTGTGTTCTTACATACAGATGTTATTTTAAATCATGTCAAAATTATTTTTTAATTACTGGCATTAAATTATGTTTTATATCTACGCTATATCGGCATATGTCTTCTCAATAGGACCTCCATGTTTCAATTCATTTCTCTAAGTTAAATTAAGTTAAGACCGGCAGAGACAAGGACACATGAACAAACCATAAAAAGTCTTACAAGAAACACATTTTTTTCAGCTAATTCCGTGAATTATTTAAGGGAATTACGGCCTGGGTGTACAAGATATGTTTTTAAAAAAGCGCTGCCAAATAGATTTTACCAAAGTTCGCTCCTGTTTTGAAAAGCACTTTTTAAAATTATGATCGCATCCAATCGTTTCTTACTATCGAGAACAATAGTAAATGCCCCCTATTACGTCACCAACAAAACCCTTCATAATGATCTTAATATACCCTACATTCTTGAACTCATCCTTTCCAAATTCATGAAATTCCATAGTAACCTATCCAACCACCCTGATCCCGTAGCACACTCATTGCACTGCTCCACTCATCCCTATAATCCTCCTCGGAGACTGAAACGGCAGGGGCCTCTTGACCTACTATAAATGCGCAACAGTGAGAGTCCTGGCAATGGCCAGTTTCTCTAATCATGTCCTGAGCGTATGTGGCTCTCGCGCTCTTCTTCAGCCTCCACTGGCTCGTATCCGGTGACGTGGCTAGTGGGGGAGCGTGGGGGACTTCCCAAGACTCCGCTTCCTCTTTCGCTTTCGAGGGAGGCAACAACATTGTGGACTTGGGGGCCCCTGGGCTGTTTGTAAATATTGTATGAATGTGCGAGCGAATGATGATTTGTAAATATGGTATGAATGAAAACACTTATCTCAATTATTTATTGCCTATTAAGTAAAGGCAGATTGTAATTTCATCACAATAAAGTTGTTAACAAAAAATTATGACAATCACACGAAACGTTCAGTAGTAAAATAGGAGACTCACGCGATTCTCGATTTTTTAAATAATGTTCGTTTTCTTTGATAATAATAAACAATCGCAAATAACATAGATGCAGTTCAAAAAAAAATCATAGGCTAGTTTTTTTTTTTATCTTTGTAAAAATAATATATGTTGATGGATGATATGATTCTTATGAGTTCCAATCAGTATATTCGCAAAACAACCTGTATTCAGAGACACTCCCCAAATACTCAAAGCTAAAAACAGGTTTGTGAGTTATAAAATAGTCGTCAATCTTATTTAGCTGTGCTGAATATTATTTATTTATCATATCATTGCCTATTTGTAATCGTTAGCTGTTTGATATGTATTCAGTTAGTTATGTGCCAAAGGCAATGGGGGGCTCAGGGCTAGAACTTACATACGCGGTCGTGCGCTCTTCCAAAAGAGCTACCCTGATCGAGACGGAGCCAAACCGATGTCGTATCTACTCACAAACCCTAATCGAACCCGGCACTTCACGCCAGCTGATTGTTGATTCGTTGAGCGCCTCCTAACTGTGCGCCTACACAGTCACATGATGTAAGGGGACTGTTACACTAGACAATTCCGATTTGTATTCACACTTACACTCTACTGATAGTTCAAAGCAACATACAAAGAATAACTAATCGTGAAGGCACTTCCGACAAAGACACCGAGTCTTATGACATGATCATGAACTAAATATTTTTTGCAGATATATAAGCGGACGTAGTAATTAATGAAACAATATGCAAGGCTTAATAACTTACTTTATGATGAAAAAGCTACTGGGTATTTTTGTATAAAAATAAAATTAATTTTGGTTCCGTTAAACCATCTCAGTTTACTGAATATTGCGATTTCTGCAAATAAAAATCATTGCGAATAGACAAATTATTGACATAGAACCTATAAAAACCTTGGAAGATGATGAAGCAGGATAAATACGAGCTAGTTAAATGTTTAAACGAAGCTGGTACTCAAAATACTATTTTTTGGAGAATTTTTTTTCGAGTCACCGCGTCTAATGTGTGTAAGCTGGGATTTCAGAAATCGAAAAAATATCACGTATAGCTTTGTTTTTGTTTCCAAATCTTTCCTTATTACATTTCAAGCAGGTTTTACCAGAGTATAGTCGACCCAAAATAAAGATTTTTTAAAAATAAATTAGTGCTATTTATAACGGGACACCTAATTCTTTGCAAAAATGGAACACAAAATCAGAAGACAAATTGTTGCTAAGAATAACAAGATAACAAACCACCAGTCGTTGGTTTTCTTCTCACCTGGAAGAAGTTTTTTATATATTTTTTATAATACTTACACATATCAACTGCTATTTATAACGGGACACGTAATTCTTTGCAAAAATGGAACACAAGGTCGAACAAATTGCTGCTAAGAATAACAAGATAACAAACCACCAGTCGTTGGTTTTCTTCTCACCTGGAAGACGTTTCGTCACCATTCATAGAGAAAGCTTTCCTACTCTTGATAGAAAACGATAACTCATTGATAAAGCATTAATTATGTATTTTAAAGGGCGTTAAAAATAATAAAGGTAAATAAAGCTTGTTAGCCAAAGAAAATACACCGGGGGGGGGGGGAGCTTAAACTCAGGGGCCGAGACCAGGTCAGGTGCTCTTCCAAACGAGTTATCCTTGTCGAGACTAGATCTTTCAAAGGAGACTGTAATATAGTACTTTGGGCAAGTTGTCTTTTTTATGTAACGGTAAAGTTTTAGAATAACAACCTGACATAAGATAAGTGTTGTCTTTGTCGTGCTCCTTACCCCAAACTCGTCCTATAAAAAATAGTGAAAACAAAAATTATGGGACATTGTTTTCAAGTTGAATTTCTTGTATTTACTATTTTCCCTGTAAAGTGAGCTAGATAATCTCTCAAAGTCTAAACTAACGTAACACTGCCTTCTTTAATGTGTCAAGGACACGTGAAGTACTGAATAAAATAGTAGTTTTTTTGTGCCTTTCACTAAGGGGAGTCCCATTTGAAGGAAGTATGAGAAGGATATGGGGCGTGGGATGCCTAAAGGAGGCAGGTGGATTCGGGAAGGTAGTAAGAGTCTACCAAAAATAGTAGTTTTATTTTTTTCTCCATAGCCCCTTTAAATTTCCAGATAATTATATAGAATTATAGATCCTCAGGTGAGTCTATTTACAATTTATTTTGTATTTCCTGTAGCATCACTACATTATATACAGGTTTTGTAATTTTATAGAAATTATATAATGATATATATTATACGTGACTGGACTGAACTGACTAATAAAGGTGTTGGGGCTCACCTTTGTGATCAAACTTAAAACTAACTTACATACTAATTCTTATCCTAATTTTTCCCCGACAGTGTGTTGCCATCGATGCGGGAGGGGTGGTGGGGTCATAGTGCTAAACACTGGGTTTGTCAGGTCAAAAAACTTAATGTGTCTCCGGCGGATGAAAAAAATAGTAGTTTGAGTTAATGCTGTTAAAAAAATAATGTTACTTACACATGTCGATCGGATAGGTAGATTAATTAAAAACTTTGTTTACATTTATCTATACTTATTCAAATAAGAATCCCTATATACGTTTTCATTTTATGATGTTTAAAAGTAGTTAAAAATTAGTCAATATCAGATAATCGTTGTTTTCAACCGTGCGCCTGTCTGTATTTTTGAGTCTCCTGGTGAAGCAAGGGACTTTTAAATTTTACATGTAAGTCTTATTTGACATTAAAAAAGAAATAAAAAATACAGCTATATACCTTTAAATATGAGTGAGCCATTAATACTCTTTCATCAGATGAAGCACACATACATATACAGTATGTCATTTTTGTTTTATTAACCATTAATTAAAATGAGTTTGTGGAGGGCCCATTAATTTATTAATCAATGCTAAAAAAATAAATATTTTCTATCATATTGAGTAGGCTATTAAAACTAAAGATCTCAAAGTCCTAATAATATGCCCCGGGATTAGCTGGACTATTACTTAAAGTCATTAAAACTCTCATCAAAAGTGAATTTGTGACCCCTCGTTTTATAGAGAGGTATGATATTTTGCATGGAAGTTTTATTTGATGCACTAGGATGCTAAAAAATAAATATTTTCTTATCATCTGAAATGTTAAACTGAATATCTTGACATCTTCATTAATAACATGTGTTATGGTTTAGTGGCCTGTCATTTCAAAACGTCATTAAAACTGTCAATAAAATCGTTTTAACAACGCTAAAGAAACCCTTAATTGTGTGGTATATCATGTACACATGTGTGTATGTTTATGTTGGCTTGAAATTTTTGTATTGCTTCCTCGTACAGCTATATTTCCCCCAAAAATTGCAATTAGGAACCCTTAATAAGAACTTATTATGAGTATATCAATGTAATTATGTTTTGATAAACATATACTTATGTTATAAATAATGCATGTCATTGTATGTTCATTGAAGATGAGAAGAGACTAACGACACATGTCCGAGCATAGACTGAGGACAAGCTATTTTTATCCTGCTATTTCTAAAACATCTGTGTACATACTTTGTATTGTCGCTCTTTTATAATTTGCTTATAATATGGTATCTTTTACAATTTACCTTCACCAGTATTTGAAATTAGTTAAAAGAATTTTTTTACATAGATCAAAAACTACTAGGACATTCTATTTATTTCATTTCATTCTGTTCAAAAAAAAAAATTGTACGAAAAAAAAAACTTTTGAAATCGGCTAGAACGTATACACGATTTTTATTGTTAACTCACAAAAAGTGTTTTAGCTGTGATATTTTTGAATGAATATATTATTTTATCTTTTAAACTGTAAATTGAGAAATTTTAAAAAGGGAATAACACCGATTTGTTCCAGGGTTTTTTTTTGGTTTTTTCCCCCCAGACTTTTAATTATTTTAACCAAAAACTAAAAGGGCCCCTCCAAAATCAAGTAAACTGATAATAGTTTGGTAATAAATGATATATAACAATATTTTCTTCATAAATGTTAAAAAAACAAATAATAAGCCTAAGCTAATATTTATTTCTGAATGGATGAAAAGATTTGTCTGCTCACGGATTGTTTGCTTTTTAATCTCCTTACAAAAAATAATTGTTATTTTCAAAGACTCAAGAGGGTGGTCATATAGACTTCAGAATTACTTAAGAAACGTTACTTTATGCTTAGACTGTTTAGTTTGTTTCTCATCAACAGGAACGAACACAATTCTGTTGCATAATGTTTAATAACTAACTATTATATAGATTACTATAATTACATAGCGATTATTAGCCTGAGCTAATTCGCACTTATTGCCTATGCACGTAACTAAACAAGTATACGAAGAATTATGCATGCCTTTTATTAATTTATGATATGATTGTTACCAACTTAATAGCTTTAATGCAACAGGGAAATTTTATAAGAGTTCCAGGAAATTTATTAATACAATTGTCT
The DNA here is from genome assembly GCA_930367205.1 of Acanthosoma haemorrhoidale. NCBI lineage: Eukaryota > Metazoa > Arthropoda > Insecta > Hemiptera > Acanthosomatidae > Acanthosoma > Acanthosoma haemorrhoidale. The sequence goes on along the minus strand of OV884011.1, from coordinate 11,715,175 downwards.
ACGTTTCGACAAGTTTAGGCATACTGAGGACTTAATGAATGTCACGTAATTCTCGATAAAACTATTAAACAATCAATTTGTTGTTTAATGGAATACATTAATTGCTAATAATCAAACACCAATTTTTATAAATACTAAAAAAAAAATACTGATGAGAACTTACTTCATCACATGTTATTTTCAATATTCTAAGCATTGTCATATTCTTAGTATTTCATTAAACCATCTTTTAAATTTTTACTCCCACTTTATTGATAAATCATATATAATCGACTGACAATGCAGCCAAATGTCTCCAACATTTCCAGAATGGGCTCATGCGAAAAGTACGACATACCTCTCTCGAGTCGGTGGGTTAGTTCATCCGCCGGAGACACATCAAGTTTTTTGACTCGTTGCAGCACCTGACCAACCCAGTGTTTAACATGACCCCCCCCCCCGCATCGATTGCAACAGACTGTCGGGGGAAAATTAGGTTAAGAATTAGTAAGTTAGTTTTAATTTTGATCAAAATGACTTTGTCACGTATAATGTGTATCATTATACTTTTTTATTCCATTATATAATTTTTATAAAATAAAAAAAACTGTATATAATGTAGCGACGCTAAAGGAAATACAAAAATAATTTGCAAATAATTGCCTATAATTATCTGTAAATTTAAAGGTGCTACATGAGGCTTAAAACACAAAATTAAAAAACCCAATAGCTTCTAGAGACTGCATAAATGCAACATTCTAAATATGTCACGAATGAGATCATTTATCACAATTATCTATTGCCCTTTTAAGGCAGATTGGAATTTTATTCAAAGCTTTTTAAAAAAAATTCCAGAAGACGGAGTCACTCAATTATGAAATTTTCACTTAGAATAGTATTAACTCATGATCTACTGTTCCTTTGGAAACAGATTGAAATATATATTGTATGCAATAACGTCAAACGGGGTGAGAATTGACAAATTCGCTATTTTTTTTATGAAATACCCAAGTCATTTGGATGACCACGTCGCTCTTTTAGGTGATAATGACAAAGATCCTGGCGGTAATCTGGTCAAGGAATTAATTTGTGTTAGTGTTAAATTTTTCTGTTTGCGTCAAAAATAAATTTCTTAGTGACATATCCCACGTGATTGGGGAATATGGGTTTTTTTCCTTCACAGACAATAATGGGGCTTCGTCGGGATCATAAGTTCCCTCTTTGTCAGGAAACTATTCGGGAAATTCGTATCCTAGTTACATTTTTACATTAGATTTTCACAGGCACTAAACAATTTATTTTATAATCAACTGAGCCGCTTTGCAATAAATATTGAGTACCACAGGGGGTTGAACACCAGGCGGAAGGCAACAAAACCTGATCACTTAGATAACCTTGGCAAGAGTAGTAATATCAGCTTAACAAAAATAGTAAAATAGAGTGCAAATTGTAGTCATATTTTTAAATGGGAAATTTAACTAATGACATTTTTTTTAAAGAATACTGTTCTATTTTTAAATATCTATGCTATGATTAAGTGACTAAACATTTCAGTCAATCTTATTTTAGAACAGTTAAGCGCTAAATTTTCATTTTCCCCGAACATTGGTAATCCCCCCCCCCCGATATGCAATAGGCACCCCGTTTAATTGTTATCGTTCCTCGATATGACGAATTTCAAAAAGGAAGATTCAAAGGAATTTTCTTCCCCATTAACCGACTGGTCGTTTCAAAAAGAATTATTAATTTCATCAAGTACATTTACAAGTTTTCAACTAATATAATGCATACAATTAACAAAAAAGTATACATTTTTAAACAGATAGCTGTTTTTTTTTTATAAAACTTGATGAATTTTCTTCATTTAACTTTTTATTTATTTTTTTTTTCTAAGCTCTCTAGTTAGAATTTTAGGATGAGGGAGAGACACAAAATATTTAGGGTGATCGGATCCTTGTGCTAGGAGGACCTGCTTGAAGGTGGTGTGAGAGGAGTAAGGAGTGTGGGAATCCTCGGTGGAGGTTGGTTGTTACGGTACAGTGGTGAGAGTCCACTGGTGGCTGGGCCTAGAGTCTTCTCTAGGCATGTAGTGCAGTCGTAGTTAGTCTGATATCAGTGAGGGTGCCCCTTAGAGGCTTGTTGTTGGTGGGCAAAGCGCCGTGATGTCAACCATTTCTTCTGCTTTACTCGATCTTGTGAGTTGCCATCGTGCCGGTAGCGGTGGTGGTGTCATGTCTCGGAAGAGAGGGTTTAGACTGTGCTTCATCGAGTCGAAGAACTTGATGTGACGTCGTCTGATGGCTTCGGTGATGGTGGGGAGCTCGAACTTTTCGTGCATGTCGGAAGCCTTCATTTCACAAAAAGGGGTATGCCACAGTGCCGTTCGCAGGATGTTGTTCTGGAAGCTCTGGAGGTGAGTTATGGTGCTGGAATCTAAAGAGTGGTGTCCCAAACAGTAGAGATGGCCTCAGGACGCTCTTGTATATGAGGAGTTTCAGTCGAAGGGATATGGCCTGGCTGGTGATGAGATGCTGGAGAGAGTAGTAAGTTCTGCGGACTCGTTTTAATTTCTTTTGCAAGTGTGTGCCGAACGTCATGTGCCTGCCTAGGTTGATGCCCAGGTAGCAGATGCTGTTGGCTAATTTACATTGAGTCCCGTCGATGGTAAAGCTGGGTGGACGCTTCTTTTTCCCATGCTGGAAAGAGAAGATGATCCCCTGAGTCTTGGCTGGGTTCACTTGAATGTGGACAGCTCGCAGCCTGTGGGCGATTAATTGGCTAGCGCCCTCTGCAGCCTTTAGAGCTTTCGTTGGGTTGAGGGTGGTGCTGTAGACCCCTATGTCGTCCGCATATGCCGCTACCTCACAATTGTAGTATGAAGCTCCTACTATATGCGCGGTGTATATGTTGAAGAGTTGGGGTCCCAGCACCGACCCTTGGGGAACTCCGACCACGAAATCTCTTCTGGTGGTTAAGACGGCTCCTATTCGCACAGAAAATGTTCTGCCTGCTAGGTAGGAGGAGCTTCATTTAACTAGAGCGAGTCTCACATTTAGAAGACTACTTCGTATCAATATCTTCGGGAAAGTAGTTGAATAATGCTACTCATTTAATTATTCCACGACCTACATCGAAAAAGGCGAAAGATAAAATAAAACTCCGCATTGAAGATAATAGTCTTTTATCACAACACTATCTAAAACCGTCTACGGATATGCAAATGAGAAGGACACGGTTACAAATAATCAATTACAGAAATTAATCTCAGTTCAACGTTTCAATCGAAATTTAAGAACCTTTTTCTAGGGTTTCAAAAACCATAAACCCTTAAGTTTTCAAATGTGTGTCTATCATACTCATGAAAATTCATTATCAATAATTACACTCAATAATTATTATATGAATCATATTTTAATACTTGATACTATGTGTGTTAGCGTGTATTGATTTCTGTAATTTTATGAGTAGGATATCAAATTAAAGATCTCCAAGTCCTAATTACTAATATGTATCATGTGTTAGGACTTAAAGTCATTAATACTGTCATCAAGGTGGTGTTGGCAACTTTTTCACCACCCTGTTGGTAGTTTTTCACCACGACATTGTACATGATGTTACACCATGCCACCGAGATGGTAACAATAAAATCAATCCTATAAAAAGTAATGAATAGTTATTAATTAATCAATTACTTAACGGTTAAAAAATAATAAAATGTCTATAAACAATATTAATTAGGCTATCCAATTTGTGACCTTATTGTGCTGATTAATAATATGTTATATAAGTGGAGTCTTTAGTGGTCTACAATAATAACTAATATTGCCTACAATTAGAGGTGTGAACTTTAAAAGGGACTTCCAATTATCACCTAAAGCTGCTAAAAATAATAGCAACACTATAAAATATAGTATGGCACACAATAATTAATTACTTCCTGATTAATAAATTTTAGTTATTAAATTTTATATTGGTATATAGTTATTATGTTTATTAATTGTATTCACGCAACTATTTGCGTATATCCTACTTAAAGGGTGTCCCAGAATTAACGCAAGATTTGATTTAAATAGAAAACACAGTTTTTTGTATTTTTGGTGTTATTTTTTTATTGAGTTATAAAATAAATAGGATAGAGTTATTTATGGAATAACACATAGGGCAAATGGCCTTCACGACTTTGCTGGCACATACGCACTCTTTTGTCGAAATTTTCAATGACCATTTGGCATAAATGTGGTTGAATTTCGTTGATGCAGCGTTGAATTTCCTCTTTTAATGCACCGGTGGAAGTGTGCTTGTAGAAATACACCTTTGAATTCAAATAACCCCATAAAAAGAAATCTAAAGGTGTTAAATCACACGATTTAGGGGGCCAATTCTGATCACAGAAACGAGAGAGTACACGACCTGGAAAGGTCTCATGCAGTATTTGAATTGTTTCATGGGCTGTATGGCATGTGGCACCATCTTGTTGAAACCCCATATTGGCCACATCAATATCATTCAATTTCGGCATAAAGAACTGTGTTGTCATGCACCAGTAACAGTCACTGCTTAACCAGGCTCATTTGACACTCTCACGCACTGCTTCGATTGACATTGACATTTGAACGGCTTGTTTTTGAACGACCAGTGTGTTTAGTGTCTCCAACTAATCCAGTTTCCCTAAATTTTTCTATTAATCTCTTCACAGTCGATGAAGTATAAACACTATTCCGAACATATTTTGTATGAAATTTTCAAACTGCGGCCGCCAAACTTTCATTATTTTTGAGATAATGTTCAACAATAAAGACACGTTGTTCTATCGTGTAACGCTCCATTTTTACTAACCCTATACTGTCAGCTGTCAAATTGTTTTTTTTTTGATAGGGTTGCCAGCACTTTACTGCACAAATGGCGACAAATTCAAATCTTGCGTTAATTCTGGGGCACCCTTTATAACGAGTATATCCTAACGCGATGTAATAGCAATAAGGAATAGTCTTCACAACGATTTACATACACTGCAGATTATAAATTGCGCAAGATATGATAATTGTCGGAGTCGTATAACGGGCAGCCGTTTTATTAACGGGCCTTGAATTCACAAGCTAATAAGATTGAATTAATTCTTTCATTCATTGTCATAAATTGTTCTTTTATGTTATTTACTGTCATCATTGTGTCATTTTATAGCTGTTGTCATTGGAAGGTTGCCAATGGTTTATTGAGCTGTTGCGAAAAAGTGGAACCGTTGAAGTTGAACTGCGACAGCGGACGTAAAACTGATTTAAATGCAAAATTATTAATAGCAAAAGTACAGGTTTTTTAGGAGACCAAAAACATTTTGGTATACGAAATCGCCCCCTTTGCCGATTTTATTCCTTCTAGGTCTCACGGTATAACTTTTTAGTGCCAATCCATACCTAAAAAAATCCATACCTAGATTTTTGATAAAATTTCGTGAAAAAAATAAAATTGCGATTTTTCATATTCATAACTTCGTATTTGTACTGAAGATATCCTACATGAGTTTCAGCTTCAGTCCCTCTCTAAAAAATTCTTTTTCTTGACAATATATCATCTATAGTCAATGCTCCGTCTGTTCAGGCATCGTCAGGCCTACAATTTGGAAACTAAACACACATACAATAGCAGCTAACATTGACATTGAAATGTCTCTTTAATGTTTTAATACTTTGGAAAATAATCTTATATCCTACAACACTTTGGAATACGCAGATAAGTATTTGGTTGCAATAAACTGATAGAAAAATACAAAAATGAGAAATCGAACGTTAAACGAATTGGGCCGGTTTCACTAACTTTTTAGATAAATCAAATCCCCGCTCAGATGTTTAATATTTAAAGTTCTGGATTTTTCCCTTGTAAGGCGGTAACGGAAATAGAACTTCAAAGTCCAAACGGAGTAGCATCACTTTAAAACAGGTTTTGGTATTTCGTCTGTCATAAAAATTATTTTTTTTCTCGAAAATTCCAGAATAGCAACGATTATCAAAGAGAGTTTTTGTTATAAAGGGTGTCCCAGAATTAACGCAAGATTTGATTTAAATAGGGTTATTTATGGAATAACACATCGTGGCCTTCACGACTTTGCTGGCACATACGCACTCTTTTGTCGAAATTTTCCATGACCATTTGGCATAAATGTGGTTGAATTTCGTTGATGCAGCGTTGAATTTCCACTTTTAATGTACGGGTGGGTGGATGTGGGCTTGTTTATGCACCTTTGACTTCAAATAACTCCATAAGAAGAAATCTAAAGGTGTTAAATCACACGACCTAGGGGGCCAATTCTGATCACCGAAACGAGAGAGTACACGATCTGGAAATGTCTCATGCAGTATTTGAATTGTTTCATGGGCTGTATGGCATGTTGCACCATCTTGTTGAAACCACCTACTGGCCACATCAATATCATCCAATTTCGGCACAAAGAACTGTGTTTACGATGACGATTTGATATTGATATTCCTGGATGTTCAACAACACTCTCACGCACTGCTTCGTTATTGACATTTTAACGCTTTGTTTTTGGACGACCAGTGTGTTTAGTGTCTCCAACTGATCCAGTCTCCCTGAATTTTTCAATTAATCTCTTCACAGTTGATGAAGTCAAAACACTATTCCGACCATATTTTGTATGAAATTTTCAAACTGCGGCCGCCAAACTTTTATTATTTTTGAGATTATTTTCAACAATAAAGACACGTTGTTCTATCGTGTAACGCTCCATTTTTACTAACCCTGAACTGTCAGCTGTGAAATTGTTTTTTTTTAGGGTTGCCAGCACTTTACTGCACAAATGGCGGCAAATTCAAATCTTGCTTCTGGGACACTTCTGGGGAAATTCTGGGACACCCTATATAAACTTACGAGAAGTTTCTGTAACATTCCAAAATTCCTAATTAAATGGCATCGATTGAAGGCCTCGACGTCCTTATTAATACATATGAAATGTTTTTTTTTAATGATTTAAATTATTCTGTTTATGAAGGTGTTCCCAGTTTTTTTTTTTTATAGGCACAGTTTAATTGACCCAGATACATAAAATTTTGCACTGTTTTCCGCATCGTGTCCCAAAGACAGGAAAGTGTCAATTATTACTTGTAAACTTCTACGCTTTTGGACGTGTTCTCCCTGGGAGACCGACTACCTGTAATTATGTCTTACGGGCCAATCATCTTTTATCTGACTATCTGTGTTTTATGGTAAAAGTTGCAAAAAAATCTAATCCATTGGATTAGTAGTATGCTCAGCCCGACTCTGGATTACTAACTAAATATAGTAGTTAACGTCTAATAACAAGAAATGTAATAATAGTTGGCCTCTTATCTATTAACTAAACTGCTTCTGTATATTTTTCATAATTTCACAAGATCATAAGCAAAATTTTTTCTCATGGTTAAGAACATATTAAAGACAACAAATTTATTCCAAAATAAATTTTGAGTGCCATATATATACATCGTCTATGCCCACAACGTAGGATAACTAAACTTCGCTTGAGTCAACTTGCTTTATATAACCAAAATACGCAATACATTAAAATTTATTGAGAAAATAATGTTTTTAATTCCACAGTAACCTTTCCAACCACCCTAATCCTGTAGCACAGTCATTGCACTGCGCCACTCATCCCTATAATCCTCCTGAAACGGCAGTGGTCTCGTGACCTGCTATAAACGCGTGACAGTGGGAGTCCTGGCAATGGCTAGTTTCTCTAATCATGTCCTGAGCGTCTGTGGCTCTCGCGCTCTTGGTCAGCCTCCACTGGCTAGTATCCAGTGACGCGGAGGAGCGTGGGGGACTTCCCAAGACTCCGCTTTCTCTTCGCATGTGGATTTGGGAGGTCTCTGGGCTCTCTGTAAATATTGTATGAATGAGCGAGTGAATGATGAATTGTAAATATGGTATGAATGAGAGCATTTATCTTAATTACTTATTTCCTTATTAGGCAAATTGTAATTATAGCACAATAAAGGAATATGGATTGAAAAAATAATGTTTTTAATTGTTGTATAATATATTCACGTGCATTAATAATTTTAATACTGTTCATACTTTCTGATAATTATTAGTTGAAAAGAACAGATACCCAACGGGGATTCAAATCTTCTGGTCCCTGCTCAGGCGCCATTACCCAAAGTATTATTTTTAGTTTTTTAGTGTTCGGATGTGGTTACTATGATGAAAACTATTAATGATTAAATTCCAATACATATAATGCCATAAAAGGGAAACTAACTATTGGAAAATATAAAAATAAATAATTATTTTGTGAACTCCATTAAAATTTTTCACTCTTGCGGTGTTTCTCTAAGGTTTACGACACCTTTAGCGCCTCTATAAAATTCAATTCAGTCCGAGGTACCAAATTAATCCCAGCTCAAAACATCCTCCACCGTAGGTTTATTGCGAAAAGGTTGGAGCGTATACCGCTCGTTAATTCCTCTTCAAACTCTCTCCCGTCAGTCAGGTGTTCGCAGAGAAAACCGTGATTCATCTGAAAAGAGAAATCGCCAGCTAATGTGTTGTCTGGCAAAATTTAATTGAGCTGGCTCATGCCTTGGTTGCTGGGTTGGGGTAATTTTGGCCCAAGCGCAGGTCTACAACCGCTGCTTGCTACATAGAAGACATTCTTTCGGAGGCTGCTGTCTAATTTCCACTATAAGTTGGAGATGAATTTTTGTCTGTTCACGGCCCCGCACAGCAAGAATTGTTTCCCGATACCTGGAAACCGCTTCAACCCGATGTTTAGAGTTGTCCAGATATTAAACGTCTATGGGATGAGTTGTGGATTGAATTAAAGAGGCTGTCGGGTCGTCACTAGGGTGTACCTTATCACCCTAGCCCTGGTGACAAGTGCGGATTGTTCGAGTTAATAACCTGGACAATCGTTCCATGACGGCGTTACTATCTGACTCCATTTATGATAGGTATGTGCCCCGACAATGCACTATGTTCAATAGAAGAGGTACAGAGGTATCATAAAGAATTAGTCAAGTTTTCAGAGTTCGAGCGGAAACCAAGCAAGCGTCACCGAGTAAAGGTCACGAGAGACTCGCGAGGAGACTGTTTAACAGGGCCAGGAGCCCTGCCTTAAGTACCCTTACCCCTTGCCTGCTGGGAGGCTGCAAGGGTCTAAGCCGGTGATGATTCCCGCGCACACCTGTGATTTATCTTATGTAGTTAGCGGTCGCTACAGAGGCGTTCAACTTAATCAGGTTTTCTTCGGGAGTCAAGGGTCGCCCTTACGGAGGAATACGAAAATATCCATCAGGAATTTATTCAAAAGCTAATTAGGTCCATGCCCCATCGAGCTCAAGCCGTAATAAACGCCAGAGTCCGGAACTCGCCCTATTAATTTAACATTAAATACCACTGGTTTTATTTATACTTTTAATATTCCTAATATGTTTCATATGGCCTGTTATTTATTCTAAAAGTATTCAGAGACGTTAGTAACAAATTTATTGGAAAATCAGTACAAGTACAGGTGCAGGGTGCCCATTATTTTTGCCTCTTTGTGTAGTTGTAGCTTCAATAACAGTCCATCCCGGGTATAAAACAAACTATTTAGGTCGAGTCATAAGTAACTTCCGTTTTTTTATCAGACATTTATTTTGCCCTCATTAAATAACAAAATTATATTAATTTTGACGAGTGAAGGACGCGTTTCATGGAGTTTCTCTTGCACTCTTTACTGCTGAACGTATCTATCGTTCAATTTGACTTCAACAACTCGTGGCAAATTATTCCTTGACAATCCCACCATACACACAATAAAATCTTTTTGCCGTGGATGTTTGCTTTCGGATCTGGTAGGGGTGGTAGATCCTTATCAAGCCACTGTCTTTTGTAGACTATATTGTCGTAGGTAACCCATTTTTCATCGCCTGTTACAAAAAAGGCTCAATTTTTACCCGTGAGAGCAGACTTGTGGCGATTGACATGCAATCTTCTTTATTCCGTTCACTGAGATTGTGAGGTACCCAGACTCCTAACTTGCTGACTTTCCCTAATTTCTCCAGGTGGCGGTTAACAGTTGATTGTGATGTATTCAAACTTTCTGCTATACCTCTTGTTGATTGACGTGGATTTTGCTCCAATATTGCCTTTAAAAGGTTGTCGTCAAAGTCAGAAGGACGTCCTGCCCTCGGTTCGTCTTTTAAGGTCGTATCCTCATAACGGAATTTTATAAACCAATTTCTAACTGCCCGATCAGTTATTAGTCCTTCACCGTATACACTGCATATTTTTTCAGCTGTCGCTCTAGCACTATTGCCTTGTTTAAATTCTCAAAGCATTAAATGACGAATATGTACTTTTTGACTCTCCATTTCGGAGGTTAAAAAAAAACAGTTTAACGTAACGTGTATCACAAAAAACAGTTGACAAAAGACTAACTGAAGCCTCGTCTATATAGCGAAAACAAAAACTTGTTGTCATGGTAACTCATAGCGGGTGGATACGAACAATAGATTCTACTTAGCTGCATCGGAAGTTACTTATGACTCGACCTGATAGTATATAATGTTTACATTAGGGGGAGAACACAACTCGAACAGTAATTATTAAATTGTTTTGTTGACAGGAATGGTTTTGGGAGGACACTGCCGGAAACGCCAGTTATTCGAGATACTACAGCAGCGACGACAGAGGATGGTTCCCCGGGCTCGGGAATATGTTCTACCTCGTCTCCAGGAACGGTACCACTGTCAAAGAAGTCGAGGATGTCCAGCCATTCTTCAGACAGGTATGCCTTTCTAGAATAGACACCAGGCAAGCGATTTCTTCATTTAATATGTTAGTTTGTTTTGTATATTTCAAATTGCATAACAATTTTTTGTTTTAATACCACTGTTTTTTATTTAATTTTTACTTTTAATATCCATAATATGTTTCATATGGCCTGTTATTTACTCTAAAAGTATTCAGAGACGTAATAGTCTTAGACCAGAATTTTATGGTAAGCAATACGAATCTATTGTAATTTGAAATACCCAAAAAGAAATACTAGCCCGCAAGTTGATCTAAATAATCATTCTCACTATTTTTTAAAAATTATTTCAAGATTTTTTTTTTCGACTGAAGGTTTTTTTAACAGCACTTTATATTCTAAATTGAATTAATGAAATATTTTAGAAGGATTTTGAAGACAGCTGGGATTAATCTAATAGCAATACTGCATCGAATAGCCCCGTTAGAATCATTGAGAAATTAAAATACGATACATTGATAATACGGTCACCCATGTATTGAAATTTTAGTCGGTAAAAAAAATCTTTGATATAATGAAAAAAAATATATATCGAAGTCGTTGAACTTTCTCTGGAAGAACGACTGATAAAATTACAGTCTTTAATAGGTTTCTCGCCAAAGGCTCTCATTATAGAATTTAAATAAAAAATCAAAACGGGCTTGATCAAAAATACCTATTTTGCATATTAACAAAATTGTAATAGCGGTCTCTACGTAAGAGTTGGGATTACATTTAATTCCTTTGATGCTTCTCAAGATAAAAATTTAAAGGATAATACAAAAATAATTTGTAAATAGATTCGCCTGAGGATCTATAATTATCTGTAAATTTAAAGGGGCTATGAAAGAAAAAGAAAAAAAAATTCAAGAGAATGTAAGAAGAGGGAACCCCCTGACTTCTAAATTGGCTTTATATTGATCTTCTTTTTAAATTTTTTTTCCAAATTTATTGGACCAATGTCAATTATTTTGTTGTGTAAAAGTGGCCTAAATTTACTTACAGAAGTACTTGAAACAATTTGGTTTTATTTGACTGGTTGACCCAATTTATTCATTATTTAAAAAAATTTTATGGTTTGCTCTAAAAACCTTAATGTTTAAGTCTTTGCATTGGGGAAATATCAGCGCTTTAATTTTTTAAGCACTATGATTTTTTTAATTAAGCGGCTTCTCAGCCGTTTTTCCATACAAGGTTAAGAGGACTCTGTTGCTGAGCCATTACAACTAAGTAAACCTTGATCTCCTGACATGGTTGGGGCTACTGACTTGGCACAAGAATGGAGGTTGAATTTCTGGGCAGAAACTTAATCGTGAAACGCGATGAGGTTTTTAATTATGCTGTAACATACACCATAAGGCTTAGCGCTCAGCTGATCCAACTTCTTCAAGCAGCGTCACCAACTAAGTCTGGTGTAGCCAGGGTAGTTTGTCCCGGAAGCGACTGTACAACCTCTTGATACCAGACTGTACGTATTAAACCTAAAGGACACATCCGTTTTAGTAACCATTTTGCGAAGATGTTGAAGCAAACACGCATGAAGTCTTACCGGCTTACGCATTTATTGACTTCCACCAATCTATCATTGCCTCTGAAGCTACTGATCTACAAGAGTATACTCAGGCCCACACTGCCGTACACCGCTTTTTCGTCATCTGACAGCTCGGCGACTCCAACAACTCCAAAACGGTGGATGAATTCATCCAACGTAGACATATCAAATTTTTGGACTCCCTACAGTACATGACCAACCCGGTGTTTAACACGATAACACCCGCTACGTTCCCCTATCGATGGCAGGACGCTGTCGCGGCAGGAACGCTTTAGTCTTAGGTTTCAGTTTGTAAGTGTTCCCACATTTGTAAACTGAAGGTGAGCCCCATCACCTAGTAATGTATATATGTTATAGACTTTTTAACGTCAACCTGATATTGTTATGTAACCCAACCTCCTTCGAATGCATCAGCGCATCGCAGAAAGAGGAGAAAATTGTTAATTATTTGTTCATATTAGTTTCACATATTGTATAATAAATAAAGGGGTTTAGAAAAAAAAACCAAAAAAAAAAAACCTAAAGGTCTCGAAATGTTCAAATGCTTAGCTATGCTAGTGCAATAGTTATTTATCGGAGTAACTTGGGTTATGGAACTGCTCCTGTACCACACTGTTCCATGTCACTTTTTCAGTCCAAGTTCCGGAAAATGACGGCTATGGTCCTGTTTCGCATTATATGTGACTCGGGGATTGAATCCATGGCACGTGACTTCGTGCCAATGTGACTCAACACATCCGTTATCCCACGTGACCGTTATTTTATCATTTTCGTCATGTGGCCAGAATAGGGTTGTGTAAACATACGGTTGTTCATTCACCCTGCGAATTAGCTTCATGCCTTAACATGAATCGGTTTATTCGTATTGGTTTATGAGGTATAATATTTTTTATGGTAGTGACGCTACAGGAGATATAAAAACCGTATGTAAACAGATTCGACTGAGAATCTATAATTGAAATAATAAAATAAAAAAATAAAAAAAATTATTTATGTTCAAAAGGTGCTAAAAGTAAACACGTAAAAACAACAACATAATTACGCTTCTCATTTACCTTGATTTTTTTTTAACGACACCAGATGTTCAAGCTTCCTCATTACTTTTTTGTATGAACGTTGCTCTAAGTTATAGTCCTGACGATGTCTGAATAGACGATACGTTGAATAGGAAGATGCTTTGTCAATAAAAAAAATTATTGCAGGGACTCGAAGCCTTTAGTATCTAACATATAATAATTCCTGTACATAATGTATGTTTGAGTACTAATGATCCGAAAAATGATTTTAGTTTTTTATTTAAAGAGAGTGTTTTCAACACATCCCATGCAGGCTCTATAGACCATTCCACCCAGCACAGCTACCTATGGAATACAGACAATCAGTTTTGCGATTGTGAAAACAATCACAGTATAAAACCACTAAAAAACAGAAAAATCACAAATTTTCCTTCCATTAGATGTTGGGTCGTCATGAGGGGGTGCTCCTGAATACGAGCCTAGTTACCCTAGCCCTAACCGACGAAGTGAGGGTTGATTAGGCTATGGCCTGGACAAATGCTTCATGACGGGTCTTACTACTGTACTATCTGACTTCATATCTGATAGGTATGTGCCCCGATAGTGCACTGTGTTCAGCAGAAGAGGTATAGGGTAGGTATTGTAGGTAGTTTATGTGGTCTTGTAATGACCACGAATTCACACTCGGTATCTGAGGGTAGGCGAAAAACGTCCGGATCCCAAAGGCGACTGTGTAGTGGAGGGATGTGGACTGGATCACTGGAGGAGACGCTACTAGGTAAAGTTGTAGGGCCCCAGGTAGTCCGCAAGGAAGAAATCTCTTCCAAGGAGGTGCTAGTTTTAGCGAGACAAAGGGAGAGAACCCCACTAGAAAAGGGTGGGGTCTGACAAGGCCGGACTAAAACATAGCGAGGTTAGGAAAGAGAGATGCAGAGGTTTTCATAAATGAGAAGGCCAAATCTAGAAACATCAGTGCAGCTGCAAGTACCAGCCCAGAGAGCCGTAGTTGGAATGACTTATCGGCTAAAACTAGGGGGTGTATATATAGCCCCAAGAAGCCAATGGGCTGGGGTTTTATTCTGGCCAATCGCGTCCAGCCAATAGGGCGAGGTTTCATTCTGACCAACCACATCGCAGGGTTGCGGTGACGCTTGCCTGTTCTTGACCGGGACCCAGGAGCTACCTGACTCCCCCTGCCGGGGCCTCTAAACTAGTTTTTTTGCAGCTGCGTCTTTTATTGTTTACAATACTTACACTGATACGACATATGGTTTGGTAATATTATTTACATTTGTTTAAATTAATTTACAACATATTATTAGCAATTCACAATATATATACAATAGAGTATAGGGTGAATTATCTTATGTAGTTAGCGCTCGCTACAGAAGACCTTAAGATGGAAATGATTTTCTCGTTGTATTTACAAACATATTATGGCCTCCCAAATCCACATGTTTGTCACCTCCTTCGCATGCAAAAAAGGAAGCGGAGTCTTGGAAAGTCCCCCACGCTCCTCCGTAAGCCGCGTCAACGGATACGAGCCGGTAGAGGCTGACCAACAGCGTGAGAGCCACAGACGCTCAGGTGATGATTGGAGAAACTGGCCATTGCCAGGACTCCTACTGTCACGCATTTATAGCAGGTCACGAGGCCACTGCCGTTCCAGTCCCCGAGGAGGATTATAGGGATGAGTGGTGCAGTGCAATGTGGGATTAGGGTGTTTGGAAAGGCTACTGTGGAATTTCATAAACTTGGAAGGGATGAGTTCAAGAATGTAGGGTATATTAAGGGTTTTTTTTGCTGACGTAATAAGTGGCATTTACTATTACTTCTCAGGACTTTTGATTGAAAGGATTGGATAGGCTTGATGTTCGACTTTTTTCCTTCGGTTAGACAAACCAAAAAAGGAAACTGTACTAACACCGAACAGTTGATCCGGAGTACACGGCACGGATGATATTCGCTTTAATAAATATCCATCAGCTTGCACTAAAATAGCGCCGATATCGTGCAAATATTGCTCATAAAATAGATAAAACCTTATCGCAAAACATATGGATTCATAACGGCCCACGGTCCATTTTTAGATTAAAACAATTATCTACCCGCACTGATAATGTTTCGATGCCCCGTGTCGACAGCGGGCAATGTTTTTGCCATACCAACAAATCTAAAATTTGTCCAGCATAAACTGATTGAAATTGCCAAGCCAAAGAGTTTTTCCTGAATTAAAATTTATGTGTTAATGGCTGTATTCAAAATCAAGAGTAATGATGTCAGTTAGTCTTTTAGACTAAATGCAATACCATATTAGCATACAATTATTTTTATTATGTAATTATTAGAAATAGATGGATAAGACTTGAATGCTATTTTCTAACTTACTGAGCAACCGTGTTTTGTTACTCTGTGTGTCTGGGCGTTCTAGAGTATATAAGAGAATAAAAGAAATCAAGACAAGAGTGAGGCATTAAACAATTAACGGTAACAATTATGGGTGTCAAAACGGTTTTAACAACAGTTGTCCTGTATTTTTGTTATTTTAATCTACTAGAAATACATATTGTTAATCTTAATGTCGACATATTTAATTTGGTGGTATGTATTTGTGATGTCGTTGAAACATCAAATGAGATATTCAAAGCGACGAAGCAATAACGGGGAATATGCGTAAAAATTTGGCCCCTTTTTCCTACTCGTCTCTCTCGTTTCCTTCCATGGTTTAGGATACATTACAGACGGCAAAAAACAACAATAAATTCAATAATGCTACGAAATATTTTGGGAGTTATTAATGGAAATCACCAACGGAATGATTTTTAAGCCGAACCAGGTTTATTATATTTATAGCTATTGACAATTTTTCAATTAAGCAATTAGCGATATGGTTCAGTAATAATAATAAAATAAAAATAGTGGTACTCTAACACGATGATTTAATAAATATTTAAGAAGATCATGGTTTGGTGAAACTCTGAACGTTCTTCTTCCTTATTGTACGATTTGAAATTATAATCATTATTGACCTTGCTTATCATATTTTATAATATTATATAAAATATGCACTGCAGTATCGAGCAATTATGACGAAAATAAAAAAATCCGATCAGATTTAAATTTTTAATTATTAAATGATCTATATATAAAATTGTGATGCTGTTTAAATTTATTTTTTTGCACCGAGAAAACTGAATTATTAGTTTTATTTAAATAACTATGAACAGTTGAGACAGGTTTTTTATTGAAACAGGTATCGGAAATCGCATTGATCTGTATCTAGTGATTTAGATGGAAATTATTCAGTCGATCTACAGTTTATAATATATGCTTTCCTCACCAGACCTCGGATTATACTGACGGCGTTGGTTAACATGTAATAATATTTAATATGATATATATAGTAAATATGAAAATTGGATATCTTGTTTGCTGTACCAACTTCTTCACCACGAATAAATAGAAGTTCTCCTCTTCTCGTACCAGGAAAACCCCGCATATGTTTCCATATTGTAACAATAAAAACCTGAGGCGTCAGTTAGCGAGCGTCAGTATTCCACGACAGCTCACTAGAGGGCGTGGGCATAGCCCAGCCTCTGACCTGCCTATTTAAGGCCGAGATTCGGAGATGTTTCCATTCTTCGGCACCTGAAGTCAACACTGCTCTCTGCACTGGCCCTAGCTGCTCCACACGAACCATGGCTTTCTAATTCAACTACCTCTGCATCTCTCTCTCCTAACCTCGCTATGCTTTAGTCCGGCGTTGTCAGACCCCACACCTTCCTAGTGGGATTCTCTGCCTTCGTCTCGCTAAAACTAGCACCTCCTTGGAAGAGATCACTTCTGTGTGGACGACGGTCTCTGGGGCCCTACAAACTTTACCTAGTAGCGTCTCCCCCAGCGATCTAGTCTACCTCTTCCCGGTTCACACTCGACTTTGGGATCCGGTTTTCGCCTACCCTTAGATACCGAGTGTGAATTATTTTTCATTCCAAGATCACATAAACTGCCTATAATACCTACCCTATACCTCTTCTCCTGAACATAGGGCATTGTCGGGGTATACCTATCAAATATGGAGTCAGATATGAATAAAGCTTCCCGCCGATTAGGCCGCCAGCAAAGCTCAATGACCAGAGGTTTACCCATTTTATCTCTTTCTTGACGCCCGCTGGCTCAAAGAGACACTCCCCGTTACAACCCGACATTTAATTTATCGACTTTTATCGGTAAGTGGCTAATAACCTATTCAAGATGAAAAGTGCTATTTTTTTCCGTGTCAATTAGATGTATCTGAAATTATAATGTTATATTCCGTAGAAAATTTGTGTTTTGTTTGAAATACGATTACTGGCTAAGTTATGGTACCCTCCATGGCTAAAGGAGCGTTAGATATAGTAATGTAAAAATAAGTCTTGGGAACCAACAATAAAATCGTGAACTTAATGTCGTTGAAGCGCATTTAAGATTCACGCAGAGCCCTGTATAATATGGAGAGAAATATTATCCTTTAACTTTATAACTTCTCCATTCTTCGCTTATTTTCTAGCCCAAAGATAGAGGATCTACTTTCATGTAGGTGAACGTATTTTGTCAACATGTCTCTCTCCGACGACTACGATTGTTGTAAAAATAACTTCATGGAAATGGAATATTTAAGGTATATTTCACAACACCACGAACCTTGCTTATTTGTTGTAACTCGTTTGATTTAGATAACGGAACTTATTTAGGGGAAAAAAAAAGAATTTTCGTCAACTCTTAAGACTAACCAGGTTCCAGCTCAAGAAGACATCAATGATCAATGGATTTCAAAATTATTCCTAAAACTCAAGTGTTCAAAGTCAACAATAGTTTTTTATGTCAATATTTTAGCTTTGATGAACTTTTTTTTCTAATCAATTTTGAGTAACCAAGTTAGCTTAAAGATGTAATGAAATTTATTTGAACAAAAATGCGGTTGAATATTCATGTGCTCTTAATTGTGTTTCTTCTCTCTTTACTTACTTTTCCCCCGTTTATATCTCTTTCAAAAAATAAAATTCAGTCTATCGTTGATAAATTATTCAAGCATTGTAGTCTTATTAAAAATCGCTATTTAACTTTACACTTCCTGAGAATCGTCTTCGGAGATTAAAACATAATGTCCTCGAGATCTCGTGTACTGGTCAGTTTTCTCTCCTTGTGTCCGGAAGCATCTGCATATCTTGGTCTGTAATGCTATTACCTATGGGGTACAGCAAAAAAGTCGAACATCGATTCAATCAAACGTCCCGAGAACAAAAGAATGCCCCTTATTAAGTCCTGCAACAAAACCCATCATAAAGATCTTAATATAGTTTCTTGAACTCATCCCTTCCAAGTTCATGAAATTCCATAGTAACCTATCCAACCACCCTAATTCCGTAGCACAGTCATTGCACTTTGTCACACATCTCTATAATCCTTCTCGTAGACTAAATTGGCCAGTGGAGGAGACCTGCTATAATTACGTGACGGTGGGAGTCCTGGCAATGGCCAGTTTCTCCAATCAAGTCCTGAGCGTCAGTGGTCAGCCTCCACCGGCTCGTATCCGGCGACATGGCTGACGGAGGAGCGTAAGGGGCTTTACAAGACTCCGCTTCCTCTTTCGCATGCGATGGGGTTGACATTCATGCGGACTTGGGAGGTCTCTGGGCTGTTTGTATATACAATGAGCGAGTGAATGAAGAATTGTAAATATGGTATGAATGAGAATAACCTACAGGTTACAGGTTGGGTTTTTTACGGCGTAAAACCACTAGGTATCAACGCCGTAGTTTCGTTTAATTAAACTAATTTGAAAAATTCCACCGTTCGGAGTCCGAGAGAGCAAGCACTAGGGCGATACATAAGCAAGGATCCAGGAACCAGCCACAGCGCTGGAGCTACCAGGCTCCAGGACTCTCACATGACAGGCGGTGGTTGTAGATAGCGGCTTACAGGACATGTGGTTCGATTGGAGGATGTAGATAACCACCACTGAAATCACCTATCTTAAGTACATCAAACAAGGAAAAAGGACCTGCGATGCCCCTGAAGGCCACAGGAGCACACTGGAGGATCTCCCCGATCTCTGGTATCTCTTACTAGGGAGATGACATTCCCGAAGGTGAATTTTTGGGATTTTTAGGTTTCGTATAGATGTCTATATTGCAAATACTGTATGAATGAGAGATTGGATGCAATATTGTATCTTTGGCGTGGGTGAGAACATTTGTAACAATTAACCAGTGGTGGCAGATTGTAGAATTTTTTTCAAATAAAGCTTATTCAATAAAGTTGATGGAAACTATTTTGATTGCGAGCCAGCAGATAGATGGATTGACTAGTACTTGTAGTGGTAGGAAGGAAAAAGTAGGAACGTTGTGGCTTATTATTACAAGGTAACTGAGGATTGGATAAATAGAACTACATATTTAACAGCGTATATAAATTATTATAAGCGAGGTTTAGACATAAATGGAACATATGAGGTAAAGTAGAACTAATGCACTGTGACAAGTGATACGAGTAGAAATCTACATTCCGACATGAGACCGTGGGGATGTGGGACAAGGCTCAAGGCGGACCGGACCTCCTAAAGGTGCTTACATCGCCAATAACCATCTCACATCTCATTGTCGTAAACCAAACATTGGAGAGTTCAATGGACTGTTTTCTCTTGTGTGCTCAATCTTTAAACTGTTTGAAGAAGATGATGCCGCCGAACATCACTCTCTGTAATGAAGCAGGATCTCAAAATTTAAAAAAAAAAAATTTGAAGTTTTGAAAAAATACTTATTTTTAAATAATACTTTTTTTTTTACAGTATATACAATTATAGATCCTCTGGCGAATCTATTTACAGATTATTTTTGTATTTCCTGTAGCATCACTACATTATATACAGCTTTTGACATTTTATAAAAATTATATAATGGAATAAACAAGTATAATGATACACATTATACGTGACTAGACTGAACTGACTCTAACAATGGTGATGGGGCTCACATAATAATTCTTAACATAATTTTTCCCCGACAGTCTGTTGTTATCGATGCGGGAGGGGTGGTGGGGCCATAGTGTTAAACACTGGGTTGTTTAGGTGTTGCAACAAGACAAAAAACTTGATGTGTCTCCGGCGGATGAACTCACCCACCGATGGCACACCAAGCAACGGGTGCAGGTCAGCGTTCTTCAACCTCTCGAGAGAGTTATGTCTACTTTTCGCATGATCTCATTCTGGAAATGTTGGAGTTTAAATAACAAAAATGCTTCATTTTACTTATTAAACAATTTCGATCACTGAAAATTTCCTTTCATGGAAATAAAAACAATAGTAAAATGCTGAAATATGGACAAAAGAAGAAAAACAATCACAAGTATTGTTGACTCCCTTCGCTCGCGTTGGTGATATTGGAAGATGGCAATTGGACCGCACCTTATATGAAGCCACTACTTCTGACGTACAACTATTTGGGCCATGGCGGTGTTTTGGCAAATGGCAGATTCTTCAAGACTGGGAAAGCCACAAAGTCATTTTGAGGGTGTATAAAGGCAGTATTTACAAAAAGGTGCTTAGTGCTATCAGAAAAAATAGTCTTTTCAATGTCTAGTTTACCAGACACCAACCCCTTCCTCAGCGTGACCGGCCTTCACCCTAAGCCACCGTGAAGCTGGTATCGCGACTACCTAAAATAGAAATTCTTACGTTGTAGTAAAACTTTCTAAAACTGTTGCTCAAAACGTTACTGAACTCATCACCGATGAAAGTCAAGCCTACCAAGAAGTGATTGATAGCATTGGTTCAGATTCCGGGTGGTTTTTTCTACCTTGAAGAAAAAACTCCAGGTCTAAGAGATGAAGCGTTTTCGATTAATTTTATGCTCAATGAGAAATATATGGGAAAAGTGAGATCACAAGTTATAATTACTTATTGCCAAATACAGCTGATTGTAATTAGTAAAGATTTTATAAAAAAAAAAAAAAATCATGTAAATTGCCTTTCTGAAACATCTCAAAGATGTCTCAACTATCTTCTTTCTTCCACTCAGTAATAGTAGCCACATTTCCTTACACATTCAAATCCATTTCAACATTTCCGTGGTTTTGAACAAACTAAATCATTTTTAAAAATATACGGAAATGATATATAATGTGGGTCCGATTTTACGAAAAGAAAGAAATTGCAAGAAAGAGATTGCAAAACGAAATACTCACGAACTATCAATGATTGAGTAGGAAGTCAGGTAAACATTTAATTTGTGTAAGTATGTTTACATTTCCAAAAATTAACCGAAAACAGACCCATCATTCCATTCATATGTGATCTTTGTCGGCAAGTTATGGACCAAAGATAAAAAAAAAAAAAATAGTTTGATTTGTGTAAATACCTTAAAAATTTGTGTAAAAATGAATTAATTACCGAGTCATCCCTCCTCGTTTATTATCAATAGAAATGAACATAAAACAAATACAAATAAGCCAATTTTTATTTTATATATATATTTGTATTAGTTTTAATTTGTGTAAATATATTTGTATTTCCAAAAAATGAATAAAACACTTATGGGCAAAGAGGCAGGTAGTTCTCGTTGTCTACTAGTAGTTGTTCCTTTGTGCGGAAGTGCCAAATTTTCAAAAATTGAAAATGTGTGACAAATCCCAGAAACAGTGAATTCGCTTATCTCTCAGGCGAAAAATTTAGGAACAGGAAAAGGAAAATAAAAATGGAATTATTGGAGTGATAAGAGTTAATTACAGATCAAGGTTTGCAACATTTTATGTATTCCTGCGTCGGAACCTATGAATGGTTAAACACGGAAGAATTCTGTGTCCGATCCGCTAACTTTCAGACTTTCTAAAATCCACAACAAAGGAACTATATTGGATTTAAATGTTTTCCATATCACGTGAAATGGACGCCTGCTGTATGGTGTTAGTCGCTTAGAACTGCTAACTGTCCGAGACATATTGGAGACATGAGAAGAGAAGAGTCAATGAGAAATGAGAGAAATGAAAAGAGTCAGTTCTCCAAAGTGTCTTAGATAGTAAATAGCTTTTAATTAGTTAAAATAAGTAAAATAATTAGTTCAAACTAGGATCTGATCAGACATCCCAGCGACGTAAGCTTACAATAGTCTGTTAAAATGCTAGTCTTTCACAATTTTAGAATCATTTAATAAGTATTTAAGATAATCTGAGGGTTTACGGAGATCATCTTTATACATAGTTACTTCACTTTCAACTCAACAATTCCAAATGAAAAAAAAAAAATACGATTCACTTCATAATTGGTGTACAAGAGGCTGATAAACCAAGAATTAACTATTCGCGATTCGGCATGGTACCCATAACAAAACAAGCAATGCTTATGGGTTCATGAGTATTTTTTCTGCCATGATATGCCAAGATATGAGGGAATCGTCGGGTAGTAACCCCCCGAACAACATGCGTCCATTTCACATGATATGAAAAACATTTAATTTAAATACAATACAGCTCCTGGATTGCGGACTTCAGATTGTGTAAAAGTTAGCGAAACGGACCCAGACTTTTTCCGTGTTTAATTTTCTCCCATGATTCCTGGCATTGTATTCTAGCCAAAAAACTAATAAGAATATTTCGCTGAGTTGCGAAATTTATCTATAAAATTTCTGACTATCTTAGAAGATTATGAAATTTATCTATAAAATTTCAGACTATCTTAGAAGACTATGAAATTTATATATAAAATTTCAGACTATCTTCCAAGATTATGAAATTTATCTATACAATTTCAGACTATCTTCGAAGATTATTTCAAATATTATATCATTGAACTAAAGACGATTGCCACTTGCAGTTTGAAAGTACACCCTCTTTCTTTGGGGCTGGCTTAATTTATCTCACTGGAAATTCACCAAGGAAAACTTTGGAGTTTTGCCATTTCACTCTTCGGGACAAATTGCATAACGTTCGATGAAACCCCTGGTATTTCTGTTACTCTAATGAAGGATTATTTTTTTAATAAATTTGTAATTCATAAGTTGTCTATTTAAAAGTAGCCATTAACTGTATAACTCAATAACTTGTCAAGCTACAGATAAAATCGACCACGGTGTCTAATTAGTGCCACTCGTGTGTATGATTAATTATAATCAATGAATAATTAGTCACACAGATAGACAGGTCGTCGAAAAAAAAATTGCCCGCACCTGTTTCAAAATTCTCTTCAGGTTTGGCAATACAAAAAATATTGCAAAAAATAAAATTTCGCATACTTCGGAACAGGTTTAGGCAAATTAACGAAAAAAAAAACAATCTGGTTCATAGTGAAGAAGCTTTTTGAGATGACCTCATGAGAGACTAAATATGTTAATTGAAAGAAAAAAAGAAGAGCTGATTTTTATTACTGTTCTGTAAACATCAATTTGTTTCCCCAAGGCTACCTAAATTTAAGATAGTAAATGACTTGAGGTGCTTTCGATATACAATGTGTTGTACTAGTTTTAGAAAAATTATAGTCTTATAGAATAAATAATGAATTTAAAGTCAAAAACTAAAAAAACAATTGTTATGTAACAAATAACAAAACATACGAGTGTAAAAGTATTACGTAATACCGTTTGTTGTTGCATAAGATTGTTTACTGTTAGTTATGCTAGACGTATCCATACACTTGGAGAGAAAATGGACTTACAAGGCTGGGTTCTGGTGCCTTGCTTCGAACAAATCAAGTTGAACTTGACCAAGTGGATGTCCGTGGCTTGAAATAAAAATAATCTAACATTTATAAACATTAACATACATGTTTTCTTAACTGTTTAAATTATCAAGGGACTTCTCCGATAGATAAACAGAAAGCGTGGTCCGGCACGCGCCAAACAAGACGTGAATAAAATTATTTAAAATGATTGCAGAATTTTTTTTTTTTTAGATTATCCCCCTCCCCCCGGATTGGAATCACTTAGAGAAATAGTGCTATTCATTTAGAAAGGTCCCATAAGCTGTGAGCTTTCAACACTGAAACGATTTTTTTAACACTACTTTTTAAAAATAATTGGTTACATTCTGCTTGACCAACGACTTTGACACAACATACTAAAATCCCTACGCACTTACATTGTAAGGAACCGTCAAAAAAAGAAAATATTTTCATATTTCAATCCTCACAATCTAAAATTCTTCGAAAACTAGTCAACGCACCATTTTATGTCTATTTATATTTCACAAAGATTTAATTTTTTTTTTTTACTTCTAAATTAATTAGAATCAAGATTCCATCCTGGACACGAAAATCCACTTATTACACCGTATTGGTTATCATCCGCTGTCACCGACAAAGCAAAGTACCATCTGAAAAGGGGAAAAATGGCCTCACGACTTTCTTCACAGAAGTAATTTTTTTTTTTTTATATAAAATTATCGACAAATTTTCATTTCTTCAAAATTTTTCTTTAACGTTCAACTGATAATAACTGAATTTTAATTAATATAAATGTAGCCCATCTCAGCCCTGATGTAAACCTCGCGACCTGATATAAATTAAAAAAAAAATAAAATAGATTAAATTCCTAGTAAAACAATCTAATAACAGAGGTAATTTAACGTGGAGTATCGATTAAAGGGCAGGCTCCTCTGGAATGATAAATTACCGTCAAATTCTTTTAATTTAAAGGTACTAACTATTAATACCAATGAAATAATTTTACATTTTCGATAGTAGGGTATTTAATCCTAGTTTATAAAAAAAAATTCATACAATCTAACTAACCAAAATTCAAATTCTACCTAAGAACGAATCGAATTTAAAATCAACCAAAATATCATATATACACAATCGAGTAATATTAATTTTAACTAATTGTATAACCGCAGACGCTGGCACAATTTTGACTAGTCAAATAATAAATTGACTTTATCCCAAATAATTAGAAGTAAAAATATAAAAATAACTGCTCAACAAGTTCAATTTGTCATCCTTAAGACATAAAGCCAATGTACGCAAAAACTCACATGTTTAAATAATCAAATAATTAATATGAAGAAATATTTAGGTCGAGTCATAAATAACTTCCGTTTTTTTATCAGACATTTATTTTGCTCTCGTTAAATAACACAATTATATTAATTTTGACGAGTGAACGACGCTTTTCATGGAGTTTCTCTTGCACTCTTTGCAACTGCTGAACGTATCTATCCGCAGTAATCGTTAAATTTGACTTCAACAACTCGTGGTGAATTATTCCTTGACAATCCCACCATACACACAATAAAATCTTTTTGCCATGGATTTTTGCTTTTGGATCTGGTAGGGGTGGTTGATCCTTATCGAGCCACTGTCTTTTGCGGACTATATTGTCATAGGTAACCCATTTTTTATCGCCTGTTACAATCCTGTTTAAAAAAGGCTCAATTTTTACCCGTGAGAGCAGACTTGTGGCGATTGACATGCGATCTTCTTTATTCCGTCCACTGAGGTTGTGAGGTACCCACACTCCTAACTTGCTGACTTTCCCTAATTTCTCCAGGTGGCGGTTAACAGTTGATTGTGATGTATTCAACCTTTCTGTTATACCTCTAGTTGATTGACGTGGATTTTGCTCCAATATTGCCTTTAAAAGGTCGTATCTCCAGAACGGAATTTTATAAACCAATTTCTAACTGCCCAATCAGTTATTAGTCCTTCACCGTATACACTGCATATTTTTTTCAGCTGTCGCCCTAGCACTATTGCTTTGTTTAAATTCCCAAAGCATTACATGACGAATATGTACTTTTTGACTCTCCATTTCAGAGGTTAAAAAAACAGTTTAACGTAAGGTGTATGAGACAAAACAGTTGACAAAAGACTAACTGAAGCCTCGTCTATAGTGGAAACAAAAAGTTGTCATGGTAACTCATAGCGGGTAGATACGAACAATAGATTCTACTTAGTTGCATCGTAAGTTACTTATGACTCGACCATAGAATAAATTTCAAAGACATTAAAATAATAGAATTATTCTGTTAATTATTCATTTGATTCACATGACCGGATTCGCCTACATAGCTTAGATGACCGGAAATGGAACCCGAGTCCCCGAAAATAGAATAGATGCAGGTGCCCTTAGACATTTGGCTGCGGATACCACAGATCGGCTAATTTTAGGACACAATTATCCCGTTGTCAAAGAGGATTATCATTTGATCGCCAAAAAATTGATTTTTTCAACCATGGTTTTAAAATTGTTAAGCGGTTCCAAGTTTCAACCTATCACATGGACACGTACAGATAAAAAACAAGCGAGTATGGTTTCAGATTTTCAGTTGTGCCAAACTTTGCCATTAGAAAGCAGAAGTGCTGTTACTGCACAGAGTCAATTTTGAGCTAATCGTCATAATGTGCGATACGAATTATTGCACTTATGCTGTTTATAACCACGAAAAAAATGTTATAATCAGTTTTATTACAGCTGTTTTATTTTAATAATGTTTGCATAGCAACCGTGCTGGCAAACATCTAAAAATTCAATAACTGGTGATGTTACCGAACCTGCTTTAGATTTAGTACTTTAAATAAAATAATTAAACGTAAATTGTAAGATCAGTCAAAAATAATACAAAAATTAACTGACTTTTTTTTATTTTTTTTGTATTAACTTGTGAAGAAAATACGTGCAGTGTTTATTTACCCGCTCTTTTATTAAAGGATTATGAAAAATCTACTCGGAATTTTTTAACCATTTGCCAAATACTTCATTAAAGTATCTCGGTCACTGAAAGTCGTATTATAAAAAAAAAACAATTGAAACCGGCTTATAACGTATTAATAACGCGTTTTATGTAAGCCGGTTTCAAAAGTTTAATATGGCAATTAATTATTATTCAGCATAGCAATTATGTTAGTCTCGTTAACAGGGAATGAACATCGCTAATTGGAAAAATTTTCCATGGCTGACTTTAAGTGGGATTAAATCCCACACAACTAATAATTATTCATATATTGCTAAAATTTGATAAATGTTTAATGGATAAAATGCTATTCGAATCAAACCAGCTCTGGAAAAAAAAATTAACTCAATTAATAAATGTCTTTAGAAAATCAGCTGTAAAAAAAAAATCTCAATTTGGGATGTTGTAAGAGAGCTTACGATGTGTCTGAACGGGAAAAAGAACGTCCCATATTCCAATCCACCAATTATAAACTTTAAACAATAATTATATACAGTGGAATCCCGATTATTCGTATTTCTGGCTAATTCGTACAAATTTGCCGGTCCCCAGAGAAAATCCCGGTAAGTGGTATGAAAACAATGCATTTCAGTCCCCTCGGTAATTCGTATTATTTTTATGCTCGAGGTCACTTAAAACGCCATAAAATACGTATTTCCAGCTTAAAAACCTCGTTAATTCGTACTGATTCAAGAAAGGGAAAGAGGACAGTGAGAGACCAGAAAGCAGAATGAGTGCGAGATAAATGTTTTTTATGAAATCCCATATGCAATTGTACTCTTTTTGCTGAAAGGAAATAAGGAGAAGAGAGAGGGAAAGTTTTAGGAATTGTACTAAGCTTTTCTTTCGTTTCTACAGTTCAGTCTCGTTTTCGTTATCGTTACGACACGTAACCATTTTGACGACGGCCTAGCAGTAGTGGGGATGTTAACCGACGAAGAATCATTTAGATCCATCTGAGGACGTTTATGGTGAAGATGGAGAGGCCGATGAAGATGTACCAACAATTACTGCTAAAGTTGCTAAACAATACGTGAACAACGTGCGCCATTTTTTAGCAAAATCAGATGTTGGTCTGAACACTCTTGACAAAACGATTGACAATACCCGTCTGCAAGGATATGCGTCAAAAAAAAATTATGGATTTATTTCGAACAAATGTTTGATTGGTGTTTATGTAATCTAGAACATAAGTAGGTACATATTTTTTATTGCATGTATTGTTCAGTTTAGAACTAAGCAGTGTTTATTGCATAGTTTTTATCCTTGCTACATTGTACATACTTCTTAATACATACATATTTGCATTTATACGTTTTTGAATATTGTACTCCTGATAATTGGTATTCTCGATAATTCGTACCAAACTGTCAGTCCCTTGACAATACGAATTATCGGGATTCTACTGTACAACAGGTTTTTTTTTGTAGGCTTAGCTTTCATTTATATCAACAAATTCTTGTAGTAGCGAAAGGCGTTAGCAAATACGTCGCCTGAAATAAAAAAAGAAATTTTAATCGGAACTTCTAAGGTATAAATAGATTATTTTTTCATGATTTCTTGACTGTTCTTTTCCTGAACAGGCTAATTATTATTTTTCGCAAATAATATTAGCTATATATAGGAAGTATTTTGAAATGTGGCAAAAATAAAAAAAAAACAAAAAACATGCACCAAAGGCTATCGACCCATCTGTTACATAATCCGTCCGTGAACTTCACACGAAGCTGTGGACCAATGCGATCAATTACATCATCAGCTATTTTTTTCCCAAGCAGGTTTCTTGCGCATTCCTAACAAAACAACTGAAAGCTATGTTTTTTTAAAAAAACTTTTTGTTGAATACATTTGCAAAAATTATCATTATTTCGTAATAACGAGAATGGTATGTTAATGGACTATTCCGGTACGTTTGCGAAGATATATTGATCTTATAAAACCTATAGAACAAAATTATGCACTCTGCTGTCTGACTTAAATAAATTGAGTAAATATTTCATATTTATAGCGTTAATCAGTTATAATGTGATCCACAACATTTCTAGAGGGTCCATGGAAACCATTTCAGCCGACAAAGGTGATGATGTCACTTCCGAATGAATTATTAATAACGAACGGTCCTTGATTTATGGGACTGACATAATAAGCTGTTTAGAGCCTTATGCATACCATCAACGAAACCGCTTCCTTTAAATCATATATATGCTCGTTAAGTTCTCAACAAAAAAACTTTATTTGTCTCCATGAGAACTGAACAATGAATAATTATACCGATAAAGTATTATAATCTCAATTTTGCATCATTGGTTTCAATGCCGGTTTAATACTACACGTAGAAACCCGACAGGACTAGGCAGCTGGATACCCAAACCAGTTCCGATGGCACTGAAGGATGAAAGACAAACATTGTTAAATAAATGGTTGTTTTTTAAAGCAATATGCTAACAGCGTTTATTTTTAAGGTTGCTGGGAATAAGTTGAAGGCTGCGCCTAGGAACAAATATTTTGAGCATTTCCTTAAAATTCAAAAACGAAATGAGCCTATTATTTACTTGACATTCATTGATCGCAAAATTTTATTTTATATTGAGAATCGGGTTTCTGTTTCACGAAAATAATTATGGATATTTTAAAGAATTTGTCAAAAGGAGCTATTTTAACTATATATTTCTCTATATTGCTAATTCTATTTTTATTTACCACATACCATTTTCCTAATCCTCTTTTCAAACCGCATCTTCCAAGTCCACTGTGGTTCAGAATGCTAACTATTATCACATAAAAGCAGTAGTTCCACAGAGCAGTGTCCTGCGTCCCATCCTCTGTAACCAATACATTGCTGATGTCCCCTCCTCTCCAATACCCAATACCAATACCCAGACCCCCCAGAAGGATCCCAAAACCTTCAAAAATATGAGGTCGAGTATATTGATGCAACCAGTGGCGGATCAAAGTTATTGAAGCAAAATGCTCCCACATTAATTTTACCCTCTGCCGCAAGTCCTGTCCACCATTTTTTTAAAATTCCATTCCTCTTTCTGTATCTGAGACAGTGCGGTATTTAGGCTTCCATCTCGACAAAAGGCTAACATGGAACCAACACACGAGGATAAAAAGACAAGAACTAAACAGACGCTTTGGACAACTGTACAGACTACTTCAAAGGACATGCCATCTCTCAATATAAAATAAATTGCTAATTTACAACGTTATACTTAAGCCAATCTGGACTTAGCTAATAAGAGCTATGGGGGACAGCCAGAAAGTCGAACGTCAAGCACATCCAATACCTTCTAAATTCATGAAATTCCGTCGAAACCTATCCAACTAGCCTTATCCCCTAGCATAGTCCTTCCTATTCCTAAAAAAAAAAAAGTTTTGTTAAATACTTTTGAAAAAATGATCGTTATTTCATAATAACAAAAATAATATGCTAATGGACTATTCCGGTATGTTTTCGAAGACGTAATGATGTTATAAATTTATAGAATAACAGTTTACTGCACCACACATCCCTATAATCCTCCCTCGGAGACTAAAGCGGCAGTGAGTGGCCTCTGAGAACCGGTTGGATGTCTAGCAGCCTAGTCCTGTTGGGTTTCTTCGTGTACTAATAAGCCGGGATTGATTCCATAGAAACATTGAGATTATAATATTTTATCGATATTATTATTCACTGTTCAGTTTCTCAGGGAGTTTGTTTTTGAGGCTTTAGCGTCCATATATATGATTTAAAGGAAGCGGTTTCGTTGTTGCTATGGTTAAGATTCGAAACAGCTTATTATGTCAGTCCCCTAAGTCAAGAACCGGACATAGCATCCCTATAATCCTCCTAGGAGACTAAAGCGGGAGTGACCTCGAGACCTGCTATAAATAGGTGAAAGTGAGAGTCCTGGCAATGGCCAGTTTCTCCAATCAAGTCCTGAGCGTCTGTGGCTCTCGCGCTTTTGGTCAGCCTCCACTGGCTCATATCCAATGACGGTGGATCGTGGGGGACTTCCCAAGACTATGCTTCCTCTTTCGCGAGGGGTTACAATCATGCAGCTTTGGGGTCTCTGGGCTGTTTGTAAATACTGTATGAATGAGCGACTAATTATGGTATGAATGAGAACATTGCCCAATAAGGCAGATTGTAATTGTATCACAATAAATATACTTTAATTTTCTAATAAAAAAACTCGTCAGCTACTAGCATCCTTCCTTGCATTCTCAAGTGACTTGAGTTTCTTTTAGGCATGGCCGTACTTCTTGGTGTTCATTTTCTTGGAGAACGTCCTGCTATGGCTGGAGAAGAAACCCTTGATGAGACTAAATGACGGGATAGTGTCCCTGTCTCACGGCCTATTGCAAGACGTTGGAAGGTAATTTTTAACGTCAATATTTGGATTTATTTACAAAATTTTTATGCTGTTCTTAAATATTCAGTCCTTCGTCGCCTGTGTCCATTAAAGTTCACCAGGCTATATAGTGTGTATTCCACGATACGGAATTTTTAATTTTCCTGTGATGTAAAACAAGATAAAGATAACAATATATAATGATTTCTAGGTCAAAACCTGTGATACCTTTTACTATGACCGTCTAGGTTTGGGTCCCCTATGCTATAGGGACATATTTTTGTAGTCGGTTATCGGTATACCAACTCCCCACCTTTACCGCCCAATCTGTCATTCTCTCTCGTTTACATATGCTATTATTTCTATATATCATTACAAAAATAAAAAAAAAAAAAACTTTTTGTACAGGCTGGTATTCCGAGGAGGAGAGAGCGCTCTTTACATCTGGATCTATAACAACTACCGGATAGGCGAGTTGCAATGGGACGCCCCGGTGACATGGTACATCGCGGCCATCGGAGTCGACTTCTTGTATTATTGGGTTCACAGGGCAAGCCACGGTGAGTTTAATTTGTCTTAAGTGAATGATATGTCTATGTTAATATCTTTTCATGTTATTAATTTTATTCAAAATTAAATTTTTTTTAAAAGAAGCAGTATTTATAGCTTTAGTTTATTAGTGACTTGATTCTTTCGGGGTAAAAGGTTTAGCCAAAACCGCATGTAGATATCTAAATTCAAATATAAAGATAATTGGCACATTGTGATACATTTTCTTGAAAATTTGTTTCCATATACAACCAACGACATTTGACTAAATTTCCCAAATTCCTAAAACCAATTAGGATGTTCGATATTTTATCTATTTTTCAAGGTGATCTTGTACAAGTAACTGTGCCTTTATGGACAAATCTGGACTACCTCACTTCGGCTGTTAGTATCCTCAAACTGAGTTTTTTTTTTATATATATTCAAAACTTCTGAGCCATAAAATGGTTAAAGAGCAACTACTACTTTATAAAATTAGACACTAGTTTCTTTAGTAGTTGTTTATCCATTAAGTTCTTCGTATTATCCACCCACACTTCTGTCTATCTTTTTTTGGAAGGAAATATGTATAGTTCCGAGCCAATGAGTTGTGAATGTCGACCTTACATCAAAATGAAAGTCTACATGGTTTGGTATTATTGGTGAAAAAAATGTTAATTTTCCGGAGCCAAAACTTTTTTTTTTTTTCTAAACCCCTTTAATTTTTATACAATATGTAAAAAAAAAAATATGAACAAAGAATTGACAAATTTGTCTCCTCATTCTGCTATGCGCAGATGCATTTAAAGGAGGTTGGGTTACTTAACAATAGAGGCTGTGGTTAAAAATACAATGAAATGAATATAATGCTAGGTGATGGGGCTCACCTTCAGTTTGAAAATGTGGGAGAAAAACTTACAAACTAAAACCTAAACCTAGAACCTAAGACTAAAGCGTTCTAGCCGAGACAGCGTCCTGCCATCGATGGGGGAACGGAGCGGGGGTTATAGTGTTAAACGGTATTGCAAGGAGTCGAAAAATTTGATGTCTACGTTGGATGAATTCATCCACCGTAGGCAGCTCAAAGATCTCGTGAAGCTCACTGTTGCTCCTCTGCTCGAATGAAGTATTTCTGACCACTTTCATCAGTATACCGTTTTGGAATTGTTGGAGTCGCCGAGCTGTCGTATACGTCAGATGACGAAAAAGCGGTGCACCATACAGCAGAGTAGGCCTGACTATGCTTTTGTAGATCAATAGCCTGAGATGCAGTGATAGATTGGTGGAAGTCAATAAATGCGTAAGCCAGTAAGACTTCGTGCGAGTATGCTTCAACTTCTTCGTAAAATGGTTACTAAAATGGAGGTGTCTGCCAAAACTGGACAGTTTTAATCTTCTAGTACCAGCTAAGATCTTAGGTCAATCTTGAGTTCACTGCAGGGATCTAGTTTTCACTTGGTTTGGGGTTGGGTGTCACTGATCAAAATTGCTTTCAAATAAAAATAATGACGTACTTCACGGGAAAGAGGTAACT
The DNA here is from genome assembly GCA_930367205.1 of Acanthosoma haemorrhoidale. Taxonomy (NCBI): domain Eukaryota; kingdom Metazoa; phylum Arthropoda; class Insecta; order Hemiptera; family Acanthosomatidae; genus Acanthosoma; species Acanthosoma haemorrhoidale. The sequence continues at coordinate 11,681,763 of OV884011.1, read as the reverse complement.
TGCTATATGGTTGTCCTATACATTTTCCCTTTCTTACTTGTATATTAAATTCTTTCATGGGTTTGGTATATTGTCTATAATCCATATTGAACATACGGAATAGAGCTATGGGGGACAGCAAAAAAGTCGAACATCAAGCGTATCCAATCCTTTCAATCCAAAGTCCTGAGAACAATAGTAAATGCCCCTTATTATGTCAGCAACAAAACCCTTCATAATGACCTTAATATACCCTACATTCTAGAACTCATCCCTTCCAAGTTTATGAAATTCCACAGTAGCCTTTCCAACCACCCTAATCCTGTAGCACAGTCTTTGCACTGCGCCACTCATCCCTATAATCCTCCTCGGAGACTGAAACGGCAGTGGCCTCGTGACCTGCTATAATCGCGTGACAGTGGGAGTCCTGGCAATGGCCAGTTTCTCCAATCATGTCCTATTGTATGAATGAGCGAGTGAATGATGACTGTAAATATGGTATGAATGAGATCATTTATCTGTATTATTATTGCCTTATAAAAGGCAGATTGTAATTATTTCACAATAAAGTTCTGAATATGAATAAAAAAAATCTTAAGATTAAATTGTGGTTAAACAAAGTGTTTTAAGTGAACGTGGGAAAACATTCTAGTTTCATCTGAATAAATTGAAAACCATTTCTTCGATAACATTTTAAACAAGAACAAAATATACTTTAATGAGCCCCACGATTTATTTGTAATTCTTCTTACATTACATCCCCGAGTATTCTTGTTTTGCGATAGATGGCTCTACTAGTATGGCTCAACTGAGGTGCTTCTCAATTGTAGCTGAAGGTTTCTCGATTGTTCAGCTTTTATCTTCTTAAATTTGCTCGAGAATACTTTATAATATATTATGCTATAAATACTTTTTTTATAATGAGACGTGATTCTGTCCACAGAGGTACACATTCTCTGGGCGCAACACCAAGTACATCACAGCTCCGAAGATTACAATCTAGCGGTCGGTCTCCGGCAGTCTGTTCTTCAGAGTTGGTGTGGATTTGTAAGTGTCTCATTTAGTATTTGATTAGGCTATCCCGGTTAAGACGGGACCCATGAATAAAGTTAAACTATTTCAAATGTTAAACCTATAAAAACAAAATCGTTTTCTTTGGCAGTTTTAAATGTCAAGGCCTCATCTGTGCAAAATCTACGCCAATTTCATCAGATCTATTACGTAATCGAATGCTTATTATTATTATACGATATCAAATGTATTGTAAATTTTGAAGTTATATTATTAACAAAGCGTTCCCTGATCGAATGGATTGTGATTGACTGGAGTATTACAAAATCTATAAATATATATATATATATATAGCGACCTATTATATTAGGGGGACCGGAAAGTATTGACGTTTTTTTTTTTTACATTAAAGTCAAATAATAAATTTTTAACAAGTTTTTGTTTTTAATCAAAGATGTAATCACCCTCGTTATCAGCAACCTTTTGCCATCTAGTGTGCAAATTTTCAATGCCTGATCGATGAAAATCAATTTGTTTTTGAGCAAAATATCTGGAGATGGCATTTTGGACACCATCCGGCAAATGGGTCCTCTATGATAATCCAAAAACCTCTCTCCGCATGAATCGGCACGAAGTACAGCTAAGCCAGGTTTACACTCCAAAAAGGCGCTTTTGTGTGTTTGGTGGAGTATTCGCGGGGTCGTTCATCGCTGATACCTGGAAAACCTGTGAATGCAGATTTATATAGTGAACAATTGGATCGAGTAAATCAATCTTTAATTGAAAATTTCCCAGCGATTGTCAATAAAAAAGGCGTTATTCTTCAACACGATAATGCAGGACCCCACTGCGCCTATTTTTTCTGCAAGAACCCTGGAAAAAATGAATGAATTGGGGTGGGAGGTATTGCCTCAACCAACATACTCGCCCGATATCGGATTTCCATTTATTCCGATCGCTACATTTTCTAAGTGGCAAAAAATTTCAAAATTTGGATGATGACCAAAATGCCATTTCCAGATATTTGGCTCACAAACCAATTTATCTGTTTGAATTTAATTTTAAAAAAACGAAACATTACTTTCCGGCCCCCCTCATACTAAGAGCAAATGAATACTTGAAAGCTTTCCTTTATCCTCCTTTACTAATTGGCGTTCATCCAAAGAGGTCGCTCATGGTCAAGCCAGTTTTGTTCCATTGAGCTGCCCAACACGGCTACATTTAAAGATATTTGTGTAGGCAATGCCAACAACAATTCAACCTGCCTCCAAGGTGGATTACATTATAATAATCCACCATAAGCACAACATTTTATAAAGACATGACGCCACCGTAACTGCCAGCGTAGTTATGGTGTTAGCAACCCATTAATTAAGTTTAGGGTCCCGGTCTGCTAAGTTTTTATTCGTGTAAGTAGCTATTCATTTCTTTAAAGAACAAACGGCAAAGCTCACGGGCCTTGCCTGTACGTTAGTGACGAACTACGCTATAGGTAGAAATCTGTGACGGATGTGGAAACGGAGCCAACTCACATACGTTTGGACTTTTTATATAAATTTTTATAATAATAAACATGAATAATATGAATTTTTATAATAATAAAAAAATAATATATATTCCCTCTCTTCCTACCTTCCTAGTTTCTTGAAAAAAAAAAACCAACTTGTCTGTTAGATTTTAAATTTTGTCTATATTTTTATTTATTCTTCCTTTTTTTTATAGGACCATATGTATATTTCGAAAATTTTAATTTATATTTAATATTTTGTGTACAAATAATGTTTTAATTAGTCTTTGAATTATGAACCACTTCTAGCATTTTAATTATCTTTGCATTTATCTATTTATTCGTAATTTACAAAGAAAGTCTTATTTTTTTTTTTAATTAGCCAGAACTGAATTTATTCATTTGTTCCATTTTTCCAAAATTCAGTTATTTCTAACTTTCAAAGCTAATATAATATAATAAAATGGTACATGTATTAGTAACACTACTATTTATTTATTTTTACATTCGATCCTTTTCCATACGTCCATATATCAGAAATCTATACCGCTATCAACAAATGAAACAAATAAAAAATTCACTGACATAACGCAGTTATCTCTCTGCGCTCTCCGGAGGAGGACACGACCTGCACTTTAGTGGGCAATAACACGCCGAAAATCGACAGAAAAACCGTTCGTCTGTGGTTGTTAGGATGAGTAATTGACCTCAGAAACTCAGAAGAAATCATTAATCTTTCAAAAAAAAAAACAGTTGAACCCGACCATAATATTTAGTAATCTCTGGAATGCTTACGTAATTGTGATTTGCATTTCGCATGGAATGGAGAGAATACTAATCAATAATAAACGCTTTGAATAAATAGCTCTTGGAAAATTAATTTACAGATCACAGGTGTTCTTGGTGTCTGCCTCAGTACTTTTCGGCTCCTTGCAATACCTGACAAACCCGGTGTTTAACACGACGATCCCCGCTCCGTTCCCCATCGATGGCTGGAAAGCTTTCACGACAGGAACGCTTTAGTCTTAGCTTCTAGTTTTAGTTCTTTTTTCCCCACATTGTAAAATGAAGGTGAGCTCCATCACCTAGAATTGTACGAGTATATATGTTATTGACTTTTTAACGTCAATCCGATATTGTAATTGTAACCCTACCCTCCTTCGAATGCATCAGTGCATCGCAGCAAGAGGAGATAATTGTTAACTTGAATTTGTAAATTGTAAATTGTTAAAAAAATGTTATTAATAAAGGGGTTTAGGGGGAAAACAAAAAAAGGTCTCATCGGGTACATTGCGTACATTCTTTGAGAAAGATAATTGATACTGGCATTCTTGCCAGGGGAGACTCACTTGGTAGAGCCTCATCTTGGAGATGCTATGAAATCGCCAGTAAATTTTTCTTTGACTGTTAATTATTTGTGGTTAATAATACTTTATTGGCTTTTATATTATTATGATTAATAAAATGTATGTACGTTTCGTTTTGTTCAGATATTTTACCTCCCTTTGGCGTTATTTGTGCCGCCGTCTCTTTTTTTGACTCATCAGCAGTTCAATCTACTCTACCAGTTTTGGATCCACACGGAGACGGTACATTCCCTTGGACCTCTAGAATGGATTTTCAACACGCCCAAGCATCATAGGGTACACCACGGTAAAATAATTTTTTTTTAGTAAGCTGTATTTGCTGATTTTTTTTTTTTTTTATAGACAAGCAGGTATTGATTTTTTTTTTTCCGCTTCGACAGGGAGTGTGATGTGGTGCTTGGACAAAAATTACGGAGGGGTCCTCATCGTCTGGGACAGACTGTTCGGAACGTTCATGGAAGAGAAACCGAACGAGAAAATAATCTACGGTCTGGTAATTCACCAGCCTTCGTTTAACCCTTTGTATTTACAGGTAATATATAAATAAAAAAATTTAGATCCAATCATTTTTTGATAAATTACTTTTTTTATTTTTTGTTTGATTGATACTTAATTTTCTTATTTGTAGGTTTTCTATAATCTAAACGTATGGAATAAAATTAAAAATATGGAAGGATGGAAAGACAAGATATCTGCCGTAATCAAAGGGCCAAGCTGGCTCCCAGGCAGGCCCTGGGCTGGTTGTGATGCAGATAAAATAGATGTAAGAAAACTTTTTAAACTATAAGTTAGCTTCATAACTTCGTTTTAATGCCCAATGTGGATAGTATGCACGTAAGACAATTATTGAAGGTGGGGTGAATAAACTGAAATCAGTTTCTTTGTAAACAAAGCAAGCGATTGCATTCACTATATTTTATATTATGACAATTATTCATATTATTTACACAATCTTGCCTACAAACAAAGAAACGACAATTACAGTTTATAATTATCACTTCTCTCGTCACACTCTAATTACAAATTTAGTTACTTAATATAACCTTTCTCTATCATCTCACTTATTAAAACCTTGCTGATAGCTCCATCTAGTGGTGGTCAGTAGAAGCAGCGCGTCAAATTCAAATTAAAGAAACCATACTCTCTTTACATATATATTTACAAACTTGTTCAATGTAAATTAGACATAAATGACTCACTGTTTGCCTGGGGATTTGAACCAATAAAGTGATTGCCTGTGACTGCTTTACTGACAAGTACAATACAATATACATTCCTGAGCTCATAACCTGAGAACATATTAATCTTTAAAATACGATTTCAGGTGAAAGAGAGGGTGAAATATGACGTGCAGTTACCGCTATGGTGCAATGTATACCTGCTCTTACATTTCATAGCGGTGGTCGTAAGCTACAACGATCTCGCACAAAAATATATGGTGAGACTATTTTTAATTTATAATTTCATAAATCTTAATTGATCTTCTTTTCTAGCCTGATATTCTCTTATGATTCCTACAGGATTCTTTCAGTTAAATGTGAATTTTTCACTATGTTGCATTCTTTAACTTACAATTTGTACACATTATACCTCAGCGTGGTTGTAATAGTAGCTTCAACCATCATTGCAAACATAGTTTCATTCCTATTTCCCTCTTTTTTACCTCTCTTTTCTTTTTATCTTTCATCTTCCAAACTGCTACCACAAACAGAATAATTCTGTTGTTTTCAGTGGCCTGCCTTCTTCTTATATGGAGTCAAGTTTTCCCTAACTTTCAATTCCTCACACAATTTACTCTCGTCCTTCCTTTCATTTTTCTTTCTTCTACCGACCATACTTCAACCAATTTTCTCTTACAGATTTTTCTTCCTTCAATTCTCCATCTGTTTCCAATCGTTTTACATCCTCTTCACTTCATCTCTCAATCTGACATCCTTCGTTCATCTATCTTCGTACTCTAATCACTCAGAGTGTGTTTGTTCCCAGTCATTTTCATCAATATCTTCCTTTTCTCTGCATACCTCCCTTCTAAGCAAAACATTATTTTATATATATTTTCAAGGAAGGAGGGCATTCCTTGTTTAGCCTTCATTCTCCAATACTACATTTACTAACAGTATAATTACTACATCTATTTCAAGTTATATTTCTTTCTCTTCTCTTATGACCTGCATGAACCTCTCTACATCTTTCTCCTTCTATCGATCACTAACGATACAGTTGATTTTCCAGGAGATGACCCCCATCACGGTGCTGATATTCCTCCTGTACGTCGTGGGTTCGCTGACCCTGATCGGGATGATGCTGGAACAGCGGAAGAACGCCGTCCTCTTAGAAGCGGTCCGCTGCGCCCTCCTCACTGTTGCCTTGCACCGCAACGCACTTGAGGTCACACTGCCCTTCCTCAAGTGGTTCTTCGCCTTCTCCTTCCTCATATGGGCTCTCAACTACCTCAGGCTCATTCAGATAAATCGGACCAACGTCAAGAAAATCGATTGACGAATGGGCAGTCCTCAGCCCAGAATCTCTCTAAATACCTTCTGCCTCTTGCTATATTGTAAATATTTGATGTATGTACGTAAAAAAAAAATGTTAGAATGAATAGAAGTAAATGGAATGTGATTTTTAATGAGAGAAACTTTTAAGCCCTTTTGAGACTGTTTAGGTTAAATAATGTAAATAACTCTACTAATATTTATTTTTATTATCTATTGAGATAAGTATTTCTATTTAATATATAAACATTTGTTTAAATAAAGGAAACAGTTTAAATTTTCATACTTTTAAAGTTAAGTATGTTCCATTTGCAATTAAAAAAAATATGGAGGACCCATTATCAACATATGTACATAAAACTATAAACATGCAATACAGTCACTTCCGTACAATACAGTTAAGTTTCCTTGGAAACTACATTATGATATTCAATGGAGTTGCCATTCTCTTGGATTTTAAGTGGATCTGCGACCAAAAGAAATTTCGGCCATTTTGGTTATGAAAGTTTTTTTTTTTTATCGACTCGAGAGCAGAAAGCGTTAGGAACATATTTTCGAACACAATTTTTTTTTTCCTTTCAGATTTCCCATCTTTGCCAAACAGCTCAATACACATTTTCTCTTGCTTGATAAGACCAATCCAATTAGCGTCTTCAATAGTACAGCACCTAAAACTTCCCTATAAGCACAGCTCTTAGCACAGCGAACTCAGAATGGCGTTGGACAACAGGGACAAGGTCCGGTTGGGATTTCGTCTTCCAGGAATACCTTCCAAGTTTTGTGTTCAGCTTGGTACCGCATTTCTCATATTTTAAAGGTTAATCATATTAACCTGCTAATTATACCTGTATATTAATGAGCTAATCGGACCATAGTGTGCCGAATCCTATCCCCCGATCTTCTGAAATTTGTCTGCATTCTCTGAAGGTATTGCTTAGTATAGAAAAACTCTTGAGCATACTATTGTCTAAAAGTTCTTTGAACGACACTCCTATTAATGAACGGATAGGCTGCACCAGTGCAACGAAGTAGGTAGAGGCCAAAACTATAAGGCTTCTATGAATATATTATCTTCGCGATGATATCACTCCCGGTTCGGACAGTTATATAGACCGCTGGAATGGAAGGAGACTGGAGAAGGAGCCTGGAAGAGACATCAATAGTGGACTGGCGCCACAGGGGGCGGCGGCCTGGCTGGTTCCGCTATTGTCGCTTCAACCCCTCACAGTAGCTTCTTCCAGTGGTGACGCGCTGCCTATTTCCGGCAAGTCAAGGCAGATCCGGATATTAACAGGAGTATAAAAACACTAAATGCACTTTAGTTTCATAAAAAAAGCTCTTTTAAATAATTGTGATTAATTAAATAATTGGAAAAAAAAGGCCCATTCCAGTGGAGATTGCCTAAAAATCCTCGACCCGAAGCCGATAAAAGTTTTTTTTACGATTTTTATTACATTTTGTTAAATATCGTTGTCGGGTCGTCACGAGGGGGTGCCTAGTTACCCTACCCCTAGTGACGAAGTGAGGGTTGATTAGCCTATGACCTGGACAATTGCTTCATGACGGGGTATTGTAGGTAGTTTATGTGGTCTTGGAATTCACATTCAGTATCTGAGGGTAGGCGTAAACCGTCCGGATCCCAAAGGCGACTGTGAACCGGAGAGAGGTGGACTGGATCACTGGAGGAGACGCTACTAGGTTAAGTTTGTAGGGCCCCGGGTGACCGTCGTCCGTGAGGAAGAAATATCTCTTCCAAGGAGGTGCTAGTTTTAGCGATACGAAGACAGAGAATCTCACTAGGCAAGTGTTTCACTAGGCCGGACTAAAATAGCGAGGTTAGGAAAGAGAGATGCAGAGGTTTTCATAAATGAGAAGACCAAATCTAGAAACATCTGTGCAGCTGCAAGTACCAGTCCAGAGAGCCGTAGTTAGAATGACTTATCGGTTTTTTTTATTTCAGAACCTCTTTTTATTAATAGTATACAATGAACAAAAAAATTATATAAACAAATAATTTTTGGCTTACATATTTCTCCTCGTTCTGCATACAAAGATGCATTTGAAGGAGGACATAGATATAATAGGGTCAGTTTGTTGTTAAAAAGTCAAAAACACATACACTACACTCGGTGAAGAGGCTCACCTTCAGCTTACAACCGTGGAAACACTAAACCACTAAAACCTAAACCTATAACCTAAGACTAAAGCGTTCCAGCAGCGACAGCGTCCTGCCATCGATGGGGGAACGGAGCGGGGGTTATCGTGTTAAACACCGGGTTTGTTTAGTATTGCAGGGAGTCGAAAAATTTGATATGTCTAAAAATGAATGACTTATCGGTTTTTTTGGGGGGGGGGTTTCGGTAATCCCTTTGAATTTTGCAATGTGAAAATATGAAGATTCAATGAACAAGAACTAACAATTTTTTCTCCTCATTCTGCTATGCGCAGATGCATTTGAAGGAGGTTGGGTTACATATATAAGATTGAAGTTAAAAGGAAAATGCATTACAAGGTGATGGGGCTCACCTTCAGTTTAAAAAAGTGGGAGAAAAACTAAAATGACTTATCGGCTAAAACTAGGGGGTATATATATAGCCCCAAGTAGCCAGTGGGCTAGGGTTTTATTCTGGCCAATCGCGTCCAGCCAATAGGGCGAGGTTTTATTCTGACCAACCATATCGCATGGTTGGATGACGCTTGAATGTTCTAGACCCACCCAGCCCCAGAAGCTACCTGACTCCACCTGCAGGGGCCTCTGAACTAGTTTTTTGCAGAGGCGTCTTTTATTGTTTACAATACTTACGCTGATATGACTTATGGTTTGGTAATGTTATTGACATTTGTTTAAATTAATTTACAACATATTATAACCAACTTACAATATATATGCACTAGAGTATAGGGTGATTTATCTTATGTAGTTAGCGGTCGGTAGCGACCGTTTTACTGTTTGTGTCTTCTATGCCTTACTGCCTTGTCAATCCTCCAGCATTACACCCTCTAGCCTGACCACCCAATTCTTCGCTAGTCGTCTATCATTCCGTGTGTACGACTACACCAGCCGTTCATTCTTTCCTAAATATTTGTTTGATGTAGCATATGAGTTTTAATCTAGTTGTACCGCAGCCCCTCCAGCAATCAATTTCCATTGCGAGTACCAAACTAGCTTTGAAAGAACACAATCTTGTCATCTGAGAGCTGTGTCTTCCCAGAATGGTGTACATTTGACGAAGATGATCATCGACTTGCAGAAACTATTCTCAGGTATACTCCAAGAAGGAATATTCTATACAAAGCTTTAGATTATATTTACTTCAGAACATCCTCTAATCGTACGCTGATAATACTGCAATATTGTCCTCAAAAAAGACCCTACCATGACGTGATTCTATATTCAGCTTCGTATACGCTCTTTAGAAACTTGGTTTCAAAGGTGGAGGATAAGAGCTATTCAGCTATTCAAAATTCATAAAAATCGCGTTTAGCGTTTGAAGAGTTTGAGTGCCCGGATACGAGTAACTATGTTAGCTATTTAAGAAAGAAAATACAATTATTACGAACTTTTTTTTTTTTTAAATTAGACTTGAAAATTTCCTTCAGTTTCTGACTGATGTATAATCACACTATAAACATATAATTATTTCACTTATTGAACAAGTTCACTTTTGTTTTCTATTTAGTTACATTTATTATTTTCTTTAACTACTCTTGGTAACCTTTAGCGAAGGGATTAAGTCTTATAAATATTAACGGTTCTCTCAAACCGACCACCACCTCGTGGTTACCTTGGAAACGCCTAATACAGTTAGACCTAGGTAGTCTAGGGACTTCAGTGAAGGCATCCTGTGTAGAGATAAGAAATATCCAAATAAACGTCCCTGGTCCTCCAGGTCGTTGGGTTCATCGTCGGGCCAATACTTCATAATAAAAAATAATTCAGTTAGTGTTAGGCTTCCTAGGTAAGGAAGGATAAGATGTTTTTGCTGTAATTCAATTCAGGAAGATAGCGTTCCCGTGCTTTCCTCGTTCCTGCTTTACTACTTGGCCGGCATCCAAAGAAGTTACTCATGATTCAAAAGGTTTATTATATTGACCCTATAACCATGGCTACCGTTCAAAACTACCCGCACAGTTATCTTCAACGGTAAACAACTGTTTTACAATTTATCTGTACTTCAAAATCATTCGTGAAGTCCATATATTTTCCAAAATCCCAAAAGATTGTTTCCTTATCGCCAATTTCAGACGTGGCATAAGGCCCACTTTTATTAAAAAATCAGGGGTACGTCGTTTATTGTTACCCATGAAAACATTTTCATTCATTGCGTTATCTTGGATAGGCCATGGGTTCGATACAGCCTCGTTAAAACCACCATTTCAAGAGTGATTTAACAAACGCACAAGACAACTAACCTTTTTTTGTATCAATATGACTGTGATAATTGTCTAAGCGAGACTGGGGTCATATGGATACCGTGAACACCTCCCTGCAAGGATTTAAGAGTAAAACATTATTGCCAAACCAGCAGGGAGAAACTCAGTTTTTAATCAAGTGAAAGTCATTCATACGACATACTCGTTTAAAGGGTGTCCCAAAATTAACGCAATATTTGCATTTGCCGCCATTTGTGCAGTAAAGTACTGGCAACCCTAAAAAAAAAAAACAATTTGACAACTAACAGTTTAGGGTTAGGAAAAATGGAGCGTTACACGATAGAACATCGTGTCTTTATTGTTGAACATTATCTCAAAAATAATGAAAGTTTGGCGGCCGCAGTTCGAAAATTTCATACAAAATATGGCCGGAATAGTGTTTTGACTTCATCGACTGTGAAGAGATTAATTGAAAAATTCAGGGAGACTGGATCAGTTGGAGACACTAAACACATTGGTCGTCCAAAAACAAGCCGTTCAAATGTCAATATCCAAGCAGTGCGTGAGAGTGTTGTTGAAAATCCAGGAACATCAATTCGGCGTCGTAAACACAGTTCTTTGTGTCGAAATTGGATGATATTAATGTGGCCAATATGTGGTTTCAACAAGATGGTGCCACATGCAATACAGCCCATGAAACAATTCAAATACTGCTAGAGACATTTCCTGATCGTGTACTCTCTCGTTTCGGTGATCAGAATTGCCCCCAAGATCGTGGGATTAAACACATTTAGATTTATTTTTATGGGGTTGTTTGAAGTCAAAGATGTATGACAACAAGCCCACATCCACCCGTGCATTAAAAGAGGAAATTCAACGCTGCATCAACGAAATTCAACCACATTTATGCCAAATGGTCATGGAAAATTTCGACAAAAGAGTGCGTATTTGCCAGCAAAGTCGTGGAGGCCATTTGCCCGATCTGTTATTCCATAAATAACCCTATCTTATTTACTTTATAATTCAATAAAAAAATAACAACAAAAATACTAAAAACTATTCAAATCTATCTAAAAGTGTGTTTTTTATTTAAATCAATTCTTGCGTTAATTCTGGGACACCCTTTATATATATATATATATATATATATATATATATATATATATATATATTGTTGTGATATTAGATATTGGAGTGTGTATATAAATATTTAATCCAACTTTGAATCAAGAAGGCAAACAAACAATTGAGAGTGGAAGAAAAAACAAAAGACAGTCTACTGGTAGTTGTGATGAAAGAAAAACACACAGTATTACTCTCTAGTTTTTAGCCAGTGATAATAATATAGTTGTTGTGTGAGAATAAAAAACACACAGAGTATACTGGTTGTTGTGATGATAGATGAACACATAAAATTATTCTCTAGTTTTAGCAGTTATAATGAGTTGTGGTGGTTCTGAGAAAACATACGGAGCGTTATATTCACTCTAGTTTGGAATCAGCCTGATATATGTAAAAAGAAGACCATTGAAAAAGAAAAAGAATCAAATTAATAGACAAGTAATTATAAAATTAATATAAGTATATTTTTTATGTTTGTAAAATTAAATTCATCTTTTTGCCAGAATTATTTTGTTGATAGAACCTAATAATGAATAGTTAATAAAATAAATTTAAAGTAAATAGCAAATAAAATATATTTAAAGTAAAAGAACATAATAATATATATATAAATTTTATATATTATATTTTAGCTAAACAATAACAAATAAAAACAACTCATAATAATGGTATAATTTACAGAAAAGACTATTAATTCAGGTGATTGAGACGGAAGGCTCTTGTTTGTCCGTTTGAAGGTACTCGGTCGGTAGCTGGTTCTCTACCAGTAAACAGGTGGCCAAGGTGGCTTGTTTGTCCCTAAGGTATTTGGAAAGTGGGATCCTGGCTGAAGTGGATACATCCCCGAGGGAGGGGCTTTTATTTAAATACAGAAGCAACCACTCGTGTCACTTTTTCTGCCAATTTCTTAAACTACCTCTAATGCAAGTATTATCTTTACTTCTTTGGTTTGTTATTTTTATTATATTTATAAGGAATATTCCACAACAGCTGAAATGTGCTGGTTATGTTCTGATGAAGTAAAATTACGGAAAGTATTTTTAAAAAAATAATAATTTTCGCTAACTTGACTCCTAGATCGCTCAGAAGTCGTTCAAGATTCTGATTATCGGTTAGCGGTTAGAATTCGCTGGGAAAAATAAGCCAGTAGTGATATAAATAGGCCAACATACTAGTTAGGATCTGCGTCTTATCTTTCCCTGCTTCAACTATGTCTGTGTAACGGCGATTCGAGAACACAAGACGTCTCTAGTTGAGAAAAAAAACATGGAGGGGCAGATACGAGGAGATATTTTGTCAGAATTCCATATATAAAAAGAAGTGGTACGGAGTGGGAAGAGACTGCGGCGCCCGAACTAATGTGATTGGAACTTTGCCGTTATCGCTCCCTGCCCCCGGAAAACAGAAAGATATATAGCTCTCCCCTGTTTACAAATACCGACCCCTATCTATAGCTCTTCGCCAACCTCGGCTGGCTTACCAATCTTTAAGACAAATGTTTCTCATACAAGGGATACGAATGGGCTCGTTTTAAACAACGTCGGATGCTCTAGAACTCCGGATTGACGGGACAGGAGAATAAACTAACGGAGAGGGTGCGGAAAATCAACAGATGGACCAAGCAGAAATTTCTCTTATAATGGGAAAAGCTGAGAGGTTAGGGATAGCGAAAACGAGTTAATATACAAAAAGATTGTCTTTAGAGTATAACACAAAATCCCTGATGCATGAACACATCTTTTGATGACGTCGACTAAAGGTTTTCACTGCAATATTTTTTTTTTCCTTCATAGCCCCTTTAAATTTACAGATAATTACATATACAATTATAGATCCTCAGGCGAATCTATTTACAAATTATTTCTGTATTTCCTGTAGCATCGCTATATTAAATACAGTTTTGTTATTTTATAAAACTTATATAATGAATAAACAAGTATAATGATATACATTATACGTCACTGAACTAAACTGACTAATAAAGGTGATGGGGCTCACCTTTTTGATCAACCTTAAAACTAACTTACATACTAATTCTTAACCTAATTTTTCCCCGACAGTCTGTTGCCATCGATGCGGGAGGGGTGGTGGGGTCATAGTGTTAAACACTTGGTTTGTCAGGTGCTGCAACGAGTCAAAAAACTTAATGTGTCTCCGGCGGATGAACTCACCCACCGACGGCACACCAAGCAAAGGGTGCAGGTAAGCGTTCTTCAACCTCTCGAAAGAGGTATGTCGGACCACTTTTCGCATGATCCTTTTTTGGAAATGTTGGAGACATTTTGCTGTATTGTCAATCAAGTGGGTAAATAGCGGGGCACCGTACAGCAGAGCTGGCCGAAGGACACATTTATATATCATCAATTTGAGACGAAGCGACAGATTAGGTGAAGTTAGCAAGTGCGATAGCCGGTAAGACCTTTGTCGTACTTCTTCTATTTTATTATTAAAATGAGTAGAGAAATGGAGATGCCTATCCATTTTTATACACAAATAGTGCATTGAGAAAGCTGGTGAGTTCTCTTGCCCTCCTATGCTATACGATTTTGGCAAGGATTTTTTCCCCTTTTTTCAGGGAGAAGATTACGCAGTCGATCTTCCCGGCGTTTACACCGAACCGCAATATTGGCACTTAGGTCCTAATTTATACTTTTCAACCAATTGTGAATAACTGAAATAGGCACTCAAAAATCCAATTGAAATCGCGTTGGAAGATACATAATACATTGTTATCATTTTTACTGTTGGGTCTTAATACTCATATTTTCGCAGTCATTACTGCCGTCTCTAGACAATGTGATACTTAAAATATAAACTGGAGTTTGTACTTTTACTAGATAAATATTACGAATTGTTTGAATTGGTCAGATCAAATTTACAGTCGCTATTGTAGAATACATAGACATGCCTTTTGCTCTAACCTGTTTGAATGGAGAACCTCTTCGTTCGGGACGGGCAATCAGTCTATGTCCACAATCCTAAACGAATTTTAACTATTTTGAGACGGTGTTGTGGATACTAAGAAATCTGCTAAATTAGTGAGGTTGAAGCTTAGCTTCTTTGTCTTCGGCGATTCAATAAATAGAGGATGCTACAGGTCATGTTCATGAATTCATTGGCTTCTAATTGGGATTGAGTCATCAAGTTCACTACAAGAAATTGTTACTTATATATTATTACGTTTTTTAAAAAAAATTAATTTTATCTTTAAATTCTTCTTATCTGAGGTTTTAAGGTTCTATTAATAAAAAAAGGCAAAAAGGTGAATTTAATATTACAAATAAAAAAAAAACTTAAATTAATTATATTAATACTTGTCTATAATTTTGCTTCTTCTTCTTCTTTAATGCTCATTATTCATCTTCAATCAAATTAATACTTTTCTTTTCGTGAAAATTTCTCTTCCGTTCTGCTTTAAGTCCAACAACCATTAACTAAAAGAAGTTTTTAAGTTTTTCTTACTCACAAATTAAAGCTAATATGTATCACGGGCTGATCCCAAAACTAGAGTGATGCTAACTTACTGTGTTCCCTTAGAACAGCAACAACAGCCATCTTGGTTTTTATAACCTTCCTATTTTGTTTTTATTGCCTTCTTGATACATGGTTCGATTAAATCTTTTTATTTCAAGTTCTTGATAAATAAATTTTACCATATCCAATATCACAACAATATATTTGTTTTGTTCCCAAGTAATTAATTTCACACTAAGTAATGTGTACTTGAAAAATCACTAGCCGTGGACCATAACCCCCCACCCCCCATAGCTGACAACCAATCTGCAAAGGAAAACGAATTCCATCCTATCCCTCATACGCTATTGACATGTGCGCAATCCGCCACACCGATACATTCATGGTTATTGCCCAATGCCTCTGGCTCGACTTATCACCGAGGAGTCGACATGTGGCCGGGTCAGTCTAATCTGATAAGTGTCCTCGGAGGTTGGGGGAGATACCACTCATAAATAAAATATGAAGGGTGCGTGGGGGTAAATAATTTCAAAGGAGCCGTTATATTTACATCGATACAGATATTGCAGCTAGCGGCCATTTGTCAAATCTCCTCTGCTCTTAACTGCCAGTGTACATTAGAGGATTGCTTTCAACGAACGGTTTTATTCCTCTGCCCTAATTGAAGCCATTGATTGGTTAATAAATGGGATTTATTTAATGACTTCTCAGTTCGCCGATTGAGTTTAGAGTCACCAAATGATAACTCAGCTGGAGTTTTAGCCACTCTGCTCCGTCTATGGATTAAGCTTAATCCAACATCAACCTTTCAATCACTTCCTGTACATCATCCGGCTGTCTAAAACAGGAGTCTTTGGCGGCAGCTTCCCCACCTTTCCTTAATCTCTAGTCACCATACCCTTCACTATTTTATCTTTCAAATTCATAGCACCTTCTTACTTCCCCTAATAAAGTTAATAATAATAAAAGTTAAGTAATAAGTAACGGGCTTAAAATCCCACTAATGACAATGTCGGGTCGTCACGAGGGGGGTGCCTAGTTACCCTAGCCCTAGTGACGAAATGAGGGTTGTTTAGGCTATGACCTGTACAATTACTTCATGACGGGTCTTACTACCTCACTATCTGACTCCATATTTGATAGGTATAGGACTATAGCGGGGTTAGGAAGAGAGATCCAGAGGTTTTCATAAATGAGAAGGCCAAATATTGAAACATCAGTGCAGCTGCAGGTACCAGTCAGAGAGCCGTAGTTAGAATGATTTACCATTTTTTTTTTTTTCTAAACCCCTTGAATTTAATACAACGTGAGAAATATGAACAAAATAATTTACAAATTTGCTCCTCTTTCTGCTATGCGCAGATACATTTGAAGGAGGTTGGGTTACATAAAATCAGATTGAAGTTAATAGGAAAATAACATGAATACAAATCTAGGTGATGGGGCTCACCATCATTTTGAACGATTTACCGGGTTTTTTTTGTTTTTGTTTTTTATTTCAAAACAAACAAAAAATATGTAATGTACAAAAAATAAATAATACAATAATGGAGATACCATTTTCTCCTCTTCCTGCATTTACATGCATTTGGAGGAGTGCATAATATAATAGATTTGTGTTGCGGTTAAAAGTACTCAGTCTCATATTCACACTAGGTGATGAGGCTCACCTTGTATTTGTCACCGACACCAAACACTAAACACTAGGAACAAACAAAACAAACTAAATCTCTACCTAGAACCTAGGACTAGAGTGTTCCAGCGGCGACAGCGTCCTGCCATCGATGGGGGAACGGAGCCGGGGTTATAGTGTTAAACACCGGGTTTGTTAAATATTGTAATGAGTCGAAAAATTTGATATGTCTACGCTGGATGAATTCATCCACCGTAGGCAGCTCAAATATCTCATGCAGCTCACTGTTGCTCCGCAGCTCGAATGAAGTACCTCTGACCACTTTCTTCAGTATACCGTTTTGGAATTGTTGGAGTCGATTTACCGGCCAAAACTAGACCCTATTTATAGCTCGCAGTAACCAATGGTCTGGGGTTTTATTCTGACCAACCAAACCGCAGGGTTGCGGTGACGCTTGACTGTTCTAGACCGGGACCCACCCAGCCTCCTAGCCGCTACCTGACTCTCTGCTGCGTCTTTTATTGTGTACAATATTTACACTGGTATGACTTATGGTTTGGTTATGTTATTTACATTTGTTTAAATTAATTTACAACATATTATAACCAATTTACAATATATATATACAATAGAGTATAGGGTGATTTATCTTATATAGTTAGTGGTCACCACAGGGATCAAGGGAACAAAGCGAACTCTACACTGCCAGATCAGTTAACGTCAAAGGGTAATTGTATCAAAACCCTATATATTTCCTGCAAGGTACACATAGTATACCATAATAATCAATATAAGTACAATAGGAGGCTCGAAATATGCACAGATAAAATTAATTAAATTACATATCCAACCACTTTATTAGGAGTAGTAGTACATAGGAATAGTATTAAATAGGATATAGTAATACAATATTTATTTATAGTATTTATCTATGGAAATATTTGAGCATTCTGTTTAACCTGATCGTACAGTAATAAGAAGAATATGAGTTTTCGATCCTCCCCCCCCCCCCGAACAATATTTGGTAGCATAGAATCCACAAAAATCGACTTTTTTTTGTTTTTGAAAAATAACTTTTTTCCGATTAATCATTACGATATTTAGTCTCTTGTAAATTTAAAAGAAAACGAGATTTGCCACCACTTTTGTTGTAAACATTCTTGCCTTAACTCAACATTAAGCCAAATAGAGTTTTATTTACTGCAATTTCAAATAAGTACGATGGTACAATGATGGTAATAAAAGGTAATAATCTCATTGATAGGTATTATAAAAAAAATTAATTTGATTTCAGTTGCAGTTAAAATTAAAAATCGCGCGTTTTGTATTGTACATTAAAATTGATATATTCTCATATAAGAATGATAGTAAGACAAAATCGAACCAATAAATATGACAACCTAATAAACTTTATTTCATTTTCCTTAGTTTACCAAATTCCCCAAATTATACCTCGTATATAATATAAAAAATCAATTTTATTTTATGCATTCTGTTACCGCGGAAATGCCCAATTTTTTTTTTTAACATTATAGTTACAATTATATTAATTTGTTAAAAAAGATATTTTCAGTATTCAAAATGGTTTAACGAAAAATAAATAATAAAAAAAAAGAAGCATTTATGGGCAAATATACATATACTTCATTCATTTGTTAAACCATCTCAGGCACTGGTAAAAAATATATAAGAGAAATATTTAGCGAAATAACCTGTTAAAATTTTCATGGGTGATATCTACATAGGTGGTCTGAAAAGTTTCCGACCTCAACATGAAGATGATAATAAAATAAATAAAAGCTTTGTTAGGTCGGAAACTTTTCAGACCGGCTATTTATTGAGGTTGGCAAGAAAGTAATTTCAGTTTTTTAGTGTGAAACTTAATTTTTTCTATACAAAAAATGAACTTTAGTCAGTCAAACATCTTCCATTCTGTTCGATGACCTTTTGTCATCTTTCTGGTAACTTCATGATACTGCGCTCATAGAACTTCTGGTCCTAATCAGCAAAAAACTCAACCCAAGTGCGATTTGAGGTCATCGTTATTACTGAAACTTTTACCATTCAAGAAGTTTTGTAAACTTCAAAATAAATGATAATCCGATGGTGCAAGATCGGGGGATGCGACATCACTACCCAACCATGCTCCAATAGTTTCGTGCGTGTTGCTAAAGATGTGTGAGATTTCGCATTGTCGTGGTGGAACCCAAATATCGAGCTTCTCAACAAGACGTCTTATATAATTTTAAATTGTTGTGTGTGATACATTTAACTGTTTTGCAATCCCTCCCACAGTTATATGACGACTCGATTCATTTATGGCTTTCATTTTGTCATCATCAACTTCAGAAGGTCGAACAGAACGATGGTCATCTGTCAGTGAAAAATCTCAAGAACGAAATTTATTAAACCGATTCTGACACGTACGTTCTGTTAAACAATCAACACCATAAACTTCACACATCTCTTTGTGAGCCTCAGCCACTTTCTTGCCTTTATGAAAATAAAAAAGTAAAATGTGTCAAAAATGCTTAATTTTGCTCTCCATGTTAAAACTGACCGTTGTAAACAAAATTACGCGGAATTTATTTGTATAGCAACCTAAAGGTATTGACTACCAAATCTCAAAAGAAAAAAATTCTAACATTGGTAAAAGAACAACGAAACAAACATAACGCTATCTACTGGTGCAAACCGAAATCACTTTCTTGCCAGCCTATTGATGGGGTGTCAAGTTGTTATTTTATGATTCATCTTTCCAAAAGGGAAAAAGTTCGCTGCCTACTACTTACACAGTAGGAACGCAGCAAAACTCACCAGCCAACAGCCTAGTATATCTGGGGATTAAAATGGACAGACCAGTAGTTTAGTAACCATTTTGGGAAGAAGTTGAAGAAAACACGAACGAAGTCTTTCCGGCTTACGCATTTATTGAATTCCCCCAATCTATCACTGCGTCTGAAGCTATTGATCTACAAGAGTATACTCAGGCCCACTCTGCTGTATGGTGCACCACTTTTTCGTCATCTGACGTATACGACAGCTCGGTGACTCTAACAGTTTCAAAACGGTATACTGATGAAAGTGGTCAGAAATACTTTGAGATCTTTGAGAAGATCTTTGAGCTGCCTACGGTGGATGAATTCATCCAACGTAGACATATCAAATTTTTCGACTCCCTACAGTACTTGACAAACCCGGTGTTTAACACTATAACCCCCGCTCCGTTCCCCCATCGATGGCAGGACGCTGTCGCGGCAGGAACGCTTTAGTCTTAGGTTCTAGATATAGGTTTTAGTTTTTAGTTTGTTCCCCGGTTGTAAGCTGAAGGTGAGCCTCATCACCGAGTGTTGTGTATGTGTTTTGACTTTTTAACATCAAACTGAAATGTATCATATTTATGCCCTCCTTCGAATGCATCTGTGTATACAGCACGAGGAGACAAATGTCAATCAACAATTATTTATTTATTTATTTTTTGTACATTGTACTTATTAATAAAGAGGTTATGAAATTTAAAAATAAATAAATTATTTTATGAAATTTCTAGTTGCCCTAATTTGTATAGTGTTAAGGATGCATTGGAAAAAAATCATAGCTTGATTGATTGGGAGTTGCTACGACCATTATAGTTGCTAGTACTTCCAGAATTCCTGTACTTGTTTGAAAGTAAAGCCTGCATATTCGAACTCGACAATCACCATTCGGAATACGGATGTACTTTCTTCAGAGGAGCCAACTCAGGAATAATAGGAAGAAGAAGAAGTAGCGACTATGGTAATAAAGACGTGGAGATATTTCAGTGGCAGTGGCTCGTGGTCCGTGGGGTGAGTGGCGCCCCCTTGGCGCCGCTTCGAAAACAACAACACCCCCTACTCTCACCCCTTCTCCCCCCCCCCAAGTGACTTTTCAAAAAGAGTTGTTTTTTGTTTTAAAGTTGACAAAAATAAATGCTCGACGTACACGGGCTAACGAGATCGAGAAATTAATTGCCATTGTACAATTCTCCGCGAGTTTATTTATGTTGATGGCGAACCATTAGTGGAATGGCCCCTCCGCCTAATTGATCAGAAACACCCCCTCTCATTTAACAGCCACGATAATGTCTCTCAAGAGAGGAGGATATGATTGCTCTAGAAATTTCATGTCAGCAATAAAACAGTTAACAGCTATAATTCCTTTATTAGCGGGGTTTGTGTACACCTTTGTGTGTACTAGCCAGCTTACGCCAGGGAGTTCGGTTCATTGTATTGGAAGACTAACAATTCAATACTCAGTGCTCCAAGTAAAGATTACTTTTATTTTTAACTACTTCCTGAGTAACCATGGTAGAATATCCCCAACCTATCTCTTCCAACGTTCTCTGTACCAATGCAAGTTGTTTTCACCAATGGATGCTCTTCTTGCTGATCCAAGCCTTTCTATATAATCATTATATAGTTGACGCTTGTCCAGTGTCTCTTTGATCTAACGCCCAGCTCCTCTCTTAATCTCTCTTCGCACACTATACCTTCTTGTTTTACCTAATATTCTTCTTAGGTATCTCATCTCAATTGCTCTGACCCTAATCACGTGTTGACTCGAAGTCGATGCATGCAAAACCGCAAGAAAGAAAATATTTTTAAACAGAATTATTATGGCAGCGTCACTAGTTTATTGCTTAGCAATTATTATAGAGTACATCTGATAAAACACTAGCCTCCTTGTCAATCTTCACATTTGTGCTGATTAATGATGCCAGTTGGTCAAATGGATCTACCATCTCCAGAACATCGGCATTTAAGGTAAAATATGTACGGGTTGAATTTTCCCTTCCTTTGCGCATCACTCTTAGAAGCATTTACAGCTCCTTCCCGCCTATTCCTTTGCTGCAGTTTTTCAGGTCAGAAACTTTTCTATTGTGCTAAAATTACAATCTGCCTTAATAGGCAATAAGTAATTGAGATAAATGTTCTCATTCAAACCATATTTACTATTCAGCATTCACTCGCTCATTCATACAGTATTTAAAAACAGCCCAGAAGCCTCCCAGATCCACATGGTTGTCACCTCCCTCGCATGCGAAAGATGAAGCGGAGTCTTGGAAAGTCCCCCTCGCTCCTCCGTCAGCCGCGTCTCCGGATACGAGCCAGTGGGGGCTGACGGAGAGCGCGAGAGCCACAGACGTTCAAGACATGATTGGAGAAACCATTGCCAGGATTCCCACTGTCACGCATTTATAGCAGGTCACGAGGCCACTGTCGTTTTAGTCTCCGAGGAGCATTATAGGGATGAGTGGTAGAATATAAGGTACATTAAGATCGTTATGGGTTTTGTTGCTGACGTAATAAGGAGGATTTACTATTGTTCTCAGGACTTTTGATTAAAAGGATTGGGTACGCTTGATGTTCGACTTTTTTTGCTGTCCCCCATAGCTCTATTCCGTATGTCCAGATTAGCTTAGGTCTAACGTTGTAGATTAGTAATTTATTTTCTATTCAGAGATGGGATGTTCTTTGAAGTAGTCTGTACAGTTGTCCAAAGCGTCTGTTTCGTTCATGTCTTTTTAGCCTCATATGTGGGTTCCAGGTCAGCCGTTTGTCGAGATGGAAGCCTACTGCAGTTTTAGATAAAGAAGATTACACACCTTGGAATTTGAATCCAGGACAGGATGATGTACCATTCATGAAATGTGGTTCAATTGCACTTCGAAAACAAATTCACTTAGGACGTAGGCCCGGACAAGGTCACAATACTTCCTCTCTCCTACTTGAGCTCTTGGTTTCTCCCAAATCCTGTACTCTGGAGGGATAACGTCCCGAACCACCCAATATTTTCCACCCAATACCTTTCACCCAATATTTTATTCCTTATCATCCTTATCCTTACCATCCAACTTCCCTCCTTTAACCAAGGGGCCCCTGTAGCGACAGGTACCTTGTACCGATGTACGGTAGAAGGCGGCAACTACATCATGCCAATGGATGAAGTTCGAAACATCATTGATTTTTGTTCTTAAAAAAATTACATTCAATTGATTCAAAAATGAACTAAAATTATTGTATTATTGGTATCAATCTACAGTCAATTGGAATTCAAGAGACAATTTTTGACAGTATCTAAGACAAACAGGGGATGCAATTTTTTTTCTGCTTGTGATCTATTAAATCGCCAACAAACAATACATATTCTTAATCAGGACGCCGGGAACTTTGATTATTTGCCATACTCATAACTAGAGACCGCATTTCTGTGTTATTGCACATGCTAGCATTTTGCGTCTTCTAAACCATTTATTCATCTGTTTAACCTAAGGAAACTTCTTTCTAAATTTTATTTTGGACTTGTTGAGCTAAATTTCATGAATCTGTTTTGTATTTTTTCCATGAAATTGCAAAATTGATCCAATTTCATATAATTTTTTTTTTTTAAAGCATCAATTAAAAAAATCAACTAAATTTATATTTAGAAATGAAATTATTATGTTTACATTAAATAGTTTTGTATTAATTTTACTTGCAATTTAAAATATAGAGAAATGATCAATGGATCATATAAGTAAAAAAACATTTTTAATTCACCATATACGTCATCCAATTTTAATATTTATTAACTCACACCTATCCACACTGTCAAATTCTCTCGCAAGGATGGAATTCAGAAATCTCAACTTAAATTCACAGATTGAAATTCTTGATACTGTTTGAGAGAGCCTAAGAAAAAAAAGAAAACGGCAAGGGAAGAATATTAAATGCAAAATTTGTCTCCGTGATTGAAAAAAAACGCTTTGTTTGAACTCACAACTAAATGACAACATTAAAACAACTTAATGAGTGCATTAACGGAAAAAATAATGAAGATGACGCCATTCAGCAGGAAATTTCTATAATCGCCTAATACAAAAATTGACCGATTACTTTGGTAGATGTACGATCCTTTTCAATATTAAGTGACACAGGACACAATTTTTTTTGGGGGGGGGGAATTTTAAAATGCACAACACTGTAGATTTTTATGTAAGTGTTAAAAAAATTTTTTTCAATAAATAGTTTATTTATGTTTTTTAAATATTGTGCTATATTAGCAAAAAAATATAAAGCAAATTTATAATATGTAAATTATTTTTTTTTATTTATTACCCAACAAAAATGTTGTTTTTTTTAATTTTCTCTGATTCAAACAAGGTTAGATAAGCTTCTAATGCATTATAATTACTATAGATTGAACAAAAAAAATTGATTTTTTTCACGTTTTAGTTGTTATATACACATTTTGGGGGTTTTACTGCACGATTTTGCACATTTTGAGTTTTTTACTGCTCATAACAAATGGAGACAATCTTATTAAACAGCCAAGCAATAGCTTATTTAATCATCTTTAATTTTTTTTTTAATAAATACTGGAGGGAAAAAATCTATGTCGGTGTAAAACCATTAACGGCTTCTGGTTTTATAAGGAAACCCCCCCCCCCCCCACCGACTAAGTATGGTCTTTTCACAGTAGGAAGGTGCGATAAAAAAATGTCTTACTTGTGCCATTGGCGGTAAATAATATTGCCTTGTCTGTCACGTTGAAAAATGGCCATAGCTATTGTCGCAGCCTTCACCGGTAGCTGTTACTATCGCGGTTCTGAATTGCTAAGTATCTACTTAACTTTGTCCTCGTTTAGGAATTAGCGCTTTAAAGAGAGGCTTGACAACTTAGACCTCATAGGACACGAGGCGGATACAACCTTCCTTCTTTCCAAATTATAACCGAAGAAGTTACACACTTCTTTTTAGGTTGAAATTTACACATAGATTATTATTATAGGCATTCCGAGTGGCGACGAGTGTTTTGCACCAATAGATGGCAATGTGTCAATTTCAGTGGTGACCGATCTTCTTTTCTTGAGGTTCTTCATGGAGTTCCCCAGGGTTCTATATTGGGCCCATTATTATTCATAACATATGTGAACGATTTAAGCTCATTTATCCATGAAAATTTAATACAATATGCAGATGACACAACCATTTACAAATCCTCTTGTAATGTTGGATCTCTCAAAGAGTTTAATGAGAACATAATCTATAATGTGACAAAATGGTTCAATTCTAATTTTCTTTATTTAAACATGGATAAAACAGTAAATATTAATTTCTCTTTGAAAAATATAGATGATAATTTAAATAATACCCTAGTTTCAACTAAATTTTTGGGCCTTTATGTAGATAGCAAGCTTAACTGGAAAACCCATGTTGGATATTTAACAAGCATATTAGCTAAAAGCGTGTATTTGATAAAAAAGATGTCAAAACATGTCGATGTGGATATAATGCGACTTGCCTATATGGGATTATTTCAAGGTACCATGTCCTATGGTCTGATACTTTGGGGTAATTCCACCGATGCCAAAAGAATATTTATCTTGCAAAAAATGGCCTTAAGAACAATTCTGGGGGTTCCGAAAACTGAGTCTTGTCGACCAATATTCAAGCAATTGAAGGTTTTAACTTTAACAGGCCTGTTTATTCATCAATGTCTTCTGTACATTAAAGAAAATGAAAATATGTACTCCTGTCAATATAATTTACATGAATATTCAACTAGGAACAATTGTGATATAATAGTACCAACTTTCAGATTGACTGCAACCCATAATAGTTATATATATTTGGGTATTTCTCTATTTAATAAGTTGCCATTAGATGTAAAAAACTTGAGCTTTGAAAAATTTAAAATGAGAACAAAAAAATTATTAATTGAATTGTGTCCTTACTCTGTTCAGGAATACTTTATGTTTTATAAATAGTAAGGAAGAAATTGTTGTAATGTAGCTTGGGTATTTTCTAACTGTAATTGTTATTTTAAAAAAAAAAAAAAGAAAAAATTGTGAAATTTAGTATAAATTATAATATTAATCTTAACTCTGACGATGCAAAAACTTCTGTTATATGTGCAAATAAATGTTTCTATTCTATTCTATTCTATTCTATTTATTCCACGGATAGAGATTCAGTAGTCACTAATAAAATTAATGGATTCAGTGAAGTAAGTCAATGACATCCACTCGGTTGAAATTGCTAACCTTTCCGCTTGTAATATTTTTTAAGATTGACAATTTAATATGCCATTAAATGTCAGCCAATTCACAAAACAAAAATTTGCAAGTGTTAACATTTCCTTGTAGCATAGTTAAGGAAAAAAATGCCAAGTAAAGGAAGATCTCCCGTTTAGATTGGCCTTAAAAATCTGGGTCAAAGTACTACTATATTTAAATTAAATTCTGGCTGAAAAAAAAAGTATATATTAAATGTCAAAGAGAAATATCAAAGTAAAATAAAATAATACCTTGGAATTAATACATACAAGGTAGATAAAGAAACGTGAAAAATAAGGAGTTTTTAAGTTCAACATCTGGATTTATTTATCAAAAAAAAAAAAAAAAAAGAAAAAGAAAAACATAGAGCCTATAACAAAATAAATAGTTCATAAGCTAGAATACAACTATATGTCAATGTGGTCTTGGAATAGGAGGATTAAAGGTTCATAACGATGTTAGGAGAGAGAGAATTCCAGAGAGAGGTGGAACAGGCCAGAAAGGAGCGTTCGAATGCCTTGTGGGATTTTGTCGTCGGGGTGATGACTGAAGATTTGAACTGTGGAATATTGTATATATATGGAAGGTGGTCACAATTGAGTGATTGATAAAGGTACAATGAACGGCGAAAATATTGTCTATGGAAAGGGGGAATTTTAAAACATTTACGGGCAATCGATTCTCGTCAGATTGTGTGGAGCTAATAAATTACAAAGACAAGAAACACCTGGGATGTTACAGTGTTTAACCTATATGAACACACCACCCCTCCTGAATCGATAGCAACAGACTGTCGGGGAAAAATTAGGTTAAGAATTAGTAAGTTAGTTTTAAGTTTGATAAAAAGGTGAGCCCCATCACATTTATTAGTCAGTTCAGTCTAGTCACGTATAATGTGTATCATTATACTTGTTTATTCCGTTATATAATTTTTATAAAGTAACAAAAAAAGCGTCCACCCAGCTTTACCATAGAAGGGACTGAATGCAAACTTTCCAACAGCATATACTACCTCGGCATCAACCTAGGCAGACACACGACGTTCGGCATACACCTGCAGAAGAAGTTGAAAAGAGTACGTAGGACTTACTACTCTCTCCAGCATCTCATCACAAGCCCGGCTATATCCCTTCGGCTGAAACTGTTAATATATAAGAGCGTCCTGAGGCCAGCTCTACTGTTTGGGACACCACTCTTCCGATTCCTACACACCAGCACAATAACTCGACTCCAGAGCTTCCAGAACAACATCCTGCGCACGGCACTATGGCATACCCCTTTTCGTGATATGAAGGCTCCCGACATCCACGAAACGTTCGAGGTCCCCACCATCACCGAAGCCATCCAAATAAGACACATCAAGTTCTTTGAATCGATGAAACATAGCCAAAGCCCACTGTTCCGAGACATGACACCCCCACCGCTACCGGCAAGATGGCAACTCTCAAGATCTGGTAAAGCAGAAATGGTGGACATCACAGCGCTTGGCCCCAACAACAACAACCAACAACAAGCCTCTAACGGGCACCCATCACTGCTATCCAACTGAATAAGACTCGACTACATGCCTAGAGGGACTCTAGGCCCAGCCACTGTACCGCAACAACCAACCTCTACCGAGGCTTCCCACACTCCTTAATTCCCTCACACCACCTTCAAGCAGGTGGTCTTGGTACAAGGATCCGCTCAACCCAAATATTCCTTTATTTTTCCCTCATCCTTAATCTTATAATTAGAGAGCTAAGAAAAAAAAAAAATAAAATAACAAAACCTGTATATAATGTAGCGACACTACAGGAAATACAAAAATAATTTGTAAATAGATTCGCCTGAGGATCTATAATTGTATATAATCATCTGTGAATTTAAAGGGGCTAGGAAGAAAAAAAAACTCGGATGTTAATGAAGATTTTAGAATTAAATTACTAAAGTAGAACCATGTAACGGGGTCGAACGAAACCAATATTTGGGAATTTGTTATCTTCAATTTTGTGCCAGAGTTAATTTGATAATAGGTTGGGAAATTAAGTTTTATATTATTGGCATCACTGCCGGCTAGTTTACTGGCGTTGTAACTATGCATAAGAAAGCCCTTAAACTGTAACCTCTCCAAAACTTAATATGTAATTACCGACCTATTATTATTGTAAGCTAATAACAAATGAGGCCTTCGTAAAATGTTCATGTCTGTAGCTTGAACATATGAGCCACTGTTACGTTGGTTACACTGATTAATTAATGATCAATGACCTGGAGTATGAGGTAAAAAAACAACAACTTGAATAATGTTAAATACATCTGTTTCATCATGTCTTTCCTAAGACTTACCAAATTAAAGACGGTACCATAAAAAGTAATTCAAAGATATTAAAAAAATTAATGCTTAAATCCAAATGTAGAAATTGAGTCGATTTTAATAGTGTTTTTTCTTTTGTATTTAATAAATAAAAGAAACGAGTTACACTCATTGGGGAGTTTTGTCAAATAAAATTAATTGCTTTCTGCCAAAATTATAATCATAATAATTTATATAAATATTTGCAAAATTCCAGCCTGGACTGGTCCCCGATCTGGGATTTTAACGGCTACTGTTCAAGAATTCTTGAATTCCAAACCCAAAGAAGGGCCCCGACAAGGAATCCATTCCCCGGTTATCATGCCATCGGCCATTTACTTAATTAACTGTGCATTTTACATAAGTGTGTAGAAAGTAAAGGAAAGCTGTACTTTCAAAACAGGTCTGTTGTGGCCACTTCTGAATCACGAATAATTACAAGTTCCCCTCTTCACGAACCAAAAAAATATCTATCTATGTTTCCATATGTTTAATAAAGCTTATGACGTCAGGCGGAGAGGGGAGAGAAGCTAGTGAAGAAAACAGCCGCAGGTAGGGAGCCATCCCCACCACGGCTGGCCTGCCTATATAAACTTCGCGTCTAAGAGGGGGAAATAGAGCTTACAAAACCAACACCTTGAACACCTCTCTCTCTCTCTCTCTCTCTCTCTCTCTCTCTCTCTCTCTCTCTCTCTCTCTCTCTCTCTCTCTCTCTCTCTCTCTCTCTCTCTCTCTCTCTCTCTCTCTCTCTCTCTCTCTCCAAATCAGCCAACGAATCAGAAAATTTTAAATGTATATTAGAAAACACCCACATAAGCTGATCATTGTTTGTTGTAAAAATAACAAGAAGTATCGAAAAATCATTAAACAAACCTGAGCTTAAAAATTAATAACGTGAGATTTTTCAAATGCCAGCTCAGAATTTGTACAAGATTTAAAGTTTTGATTCTATATATATATATATATGAAGCATTTATGGAAAAGACATCACCTCTAACAAGAGGATAAACTTCAGCTAGAATGAAGATGTACTACAGATTCTGCTTTGATTAGAAATTTAACGTCCTAACAATATTATGATAAATAGTCCGACAGTTCAAGAAAAAGTTGCTGATTTGGTCAGTTCTTCTTCTTGGATTAACCGATTTCGCCAGAGGCATAATATCGTTTTCGGTAACACTAGTGCAGAATTAGCAAGTGATTGATAAAATAAGGTTTATATTTCTGCACGTTCTTTTAATGTATGTAATTACATTATAACAACTTTATTATGATAAAATTACAATCTTCCTGATTGGGCAATAAGTAATTGTGATAAATAATCCGATTCATACCATATTACAATTTTCATTCACTTGCTCATTCATACAGTATTTACAGCCCAGAGACTTCCCAAGTCCACATGGTTGTCACCTCCCTCGCGTGCAAAGGAGGAAGCGTAGTGCTGGGAGGTCCCTCGTCCTCCGTCAACCGTGTCTAGTGATACGAGCCAGCGGAGGCTGACGAAGAGCGCGAGAGCCACAGACGCTCAGGACATGACTGGAAAAACTGACCATTGCCAGGACTCCCACTGTCACGTATTTATAGGAGATCACGAGGCCACTGCTGTTTCAGTCTCCGAGGAGGATTATAGGGATGAGTGGTGCAGTGCAATGACTGTGCTAGGGATTACGGTGGTTGGATAGGTTATTATGGAATTTTATGAGCTCGGAAGGGATGAGTTCAAGAAAGTAGGGTATATTAATATCTGTAAATACTCAGCCCAGATGCCTCCCAAGTCCACATAGTTGTCACCTCCCTTGCGTAAATCAATAATAATAAATAGTTTTTTCACAATTAGGTGTATAATATATATTGAATGAAACCCACACAGTGTCCAGTAAACATTACTTCTATGTTATTTAACTTTCTAGAACCTTAATTTCATTTGCATATGTACGTTAAAAAATACTTATAGTAATCAATCATTTTTGACGTGATTCCTTGGACTATTGAGCATAACTTAAAAGGCTGCCTCTACCGCTTTGTAACACAAAGGGAAAAAGTCAATTGCACTCGTTACATTCCGTGCCATTGGCATCGACAACTGTCTTAATCAAGACAAACACCCCGCGGCTACTGGCTCTTATCGGATTACTGATCGGAGCATTTAATCCATATCTGTGCGTAATCCAATCACAAGGGGGGGCTCCCCGTTCCGCCCCTCTCCCCTTTTAATGTTTATGTCTGTCTGTCTGTCCGCTTCCGATTCTAATCTCTGGCCATAAATGCCGCTCGCTTCCTCATCCGTTCGCGAGGACAAATTGTCAGAAATCTCCCTCTGCCATCTTACTGCTATACTCTGAAGATTGCGAAGATAGTACGGTTTGTACGAATTGCTAGAGTACGAGAAAGATAAAATCAGGTTATCGGGATCGTAAATTTCAACTAAGGCGCCGGATTAAAGAATGATTCGAGACGCTTAGTCACTGACCGATCACATGGAAAAAAAACTATATAAACATAAATAAAACTTTTAACCCTAGACATTGGTTGTTTCATTTTTCGTCTAAAGTAGCAATTTCCTTAGTTCTCTCAAGTGTATATTGACATTCCATGGACATCTTTGGTCCACGTCATCCTTCATCATGAGCTTTAAGATAAATATTTCTTTACGAGTAAATTAATTGAAGCAATATATTTCTCACCAAAAGCTCACCTAAAAGTTTGAATAAAACAGTGTAATCAGGAATAAATAATTGTCAGCCTGTTGTAACTTTGGGTTTATCTGGACTTTATCCTTTTCACATTTATCAATAGAAATTTTAAACTTAATACCGAAGCTAAACTAATCACCCCATATTAACTTACGTATTACATAGTTGTAGCTTGGTTGGTCATGCCAATATTATGAAATTTCAAATAACTCAAAATAAGTTTGTAAGAATAACATTTTACAAACCAAGGTACACTACCTTGCACGAACTATACGAAGCTGATTACATTATAGATATTTTAAAAAAGATAACTACAAAATTTACAGATAAATGTAAACTTAGATAAATTAAAGATAAATTACATAATGGCTTAGCGGCATAATGTATTATGAAGAAACTTTTTTTTCATAAGCATCGACTTATTTATTTTGTTTTTGTCTTTAGGTTTTTTAATTTATATTTGTTCATAAATTGAAATGTATTTTTACTTCAATGAAATGACTATACTAGATGCATTGCATAGTAGCATAAGGTTATGTTTGTCATGTAAATATTTAAAATAAATTGATTTCAAATTTCTAAGGGGGTCTAAAGTAGAAAATAAAATAATTCCATTGATTTGTATCTATATAGATAATATAGTTAGTTTGTGGTTATAATACAATAACGAGATGTTGTACCAACATCTTCGCTACGAATAAATAGAAGTTACCCTCTTCTCGACCCAGAAAACACCTGCTTACCTTTCCATATTTTAATAATAAAAACCTTAGGCATCAGTTAGAGAGGGGGAACTGGTTCACGACACGGCTCAAGCCCACTAGAAGGCACCTTCGTATCCCGGCCTCTGGCCTACCTATATAAGGCCGAAATTCAGGTCTTTTTACATTCTTTCGGAACTCGGCACCTGAAGTGAACACTGCTCTCCTCCTCCTGGCCCTAGCTGCTCTACTCGAACCATGGGTTTCTTATTTAACTACCTTAGCATCTCTCTCTCCTAACCTCGCTATGCTTTAGTCCGGCGTTGTCAGACCCCCCACATTCCTAGTGGGAATCTCTGCCTTCGTCTCGCTAAAACTAACACCTCCTTGGGAGAGACCTCTCCCTCGTGGACGACGGTTGCCGTGGCCCTGCAAATTTTACCAGTCTGCCTCTCCCCGGTTCACACTCGCCTTTGGGATTTGGGTTTTCGCCTACCCTTAGATACCGAGTGTGAATTCGTGTTCATTCCAAGACCACATAAACTACCTATAATACCTAACCTGTGCCGCTTCTGAGCATAGTGCACTGTCGGGGCACACCTTCTAAGATCTTATAGAGTCAGGTCAATACAAATAAAGCTGCCCGCCAACTAGGCCGACTTCAAAGGTCAAAGACCACAGGTTTACCCATTTTACCTCTTTCTTGACGCCCGCCGGGCAGCGGTCGGGTCGAAGAGGCCCTAGTCACGATAAATATGAAAAAAAAATCAAATGTGGAAAGCACCCATTTTACTAAAGTCTAAGATTTCTATCAAGTACCAAACCAGTAGTAGTTATGATTTAAAGCTCGAATTTATTTCCTCACGGTTAAGAACAACATTAAAGACGGTAACGCAAAAATAAAATTCAAAGGTTGATATTAATAATTTCAAAAAGTGAAGTTTTGAGAGCCAAATCGTATTTCCAAAGCAATTGTATACGTCAATTTTTTTTTTTTTTTACTTGACACGAAAAATATTAAAGTTATAAAACAAATAAAATTATGAGAACTGGACAACTGTACATTTCTAATAGGATACGATTATTTTATTATGTAAAGATGATTAGTTGGTATTTTCACCAAAAATGTGTAATTTTGTTTTTGTTTGTTTCACCGAATCGATTTTTGTTTTGTTTTTTACAAAAAAATAA
This sequence comes from Acanthosoma haemorrhoidale, assembly GCA_930367205.1. Classification (NCBI taxonomy): domain Eukaryota; kingdom Metazoa; phylum Arthropoda; class Insecta; order Hemiptera; family Acanthosomatidae; genus Acanthosoma; species Acanthosoma haemorrhoidale. The sequence continues at coordinate 11,648,820 of OV884011.1, read as the reverse complement.
TCCCGAAAACAGCAAATATTGACAAAAGGGAACCAGTTCAAATCTCTATGGGACTTATATACGATTATAACCCCCATTAATATACTCCAAACCTTTAAAAAAACAGACATCTTAGTGGCAGGATTTTCTAACTGTTTCCGTTTATTGATTTTAAGCAGTCCTTCTAAAGTAAATGCTCACTCTTCGATATTGAGAAAAAAAAGTAAGGAACAATAAAAGCTGTAAATAAGTGCAGTAGTCATCGTTGTATATCACTGTGATTCTATTAGTATTGGCATAACTCCGGAGATGGTATGCCCTTAACATGAAGCAGCTTCCGGTTAATCGAACACGGGGTACCCTAATACGTTCTATACGATTCGCGGAATAGGGGGAGAAAACATAAATTAAGAAATATAGGAACTCAAAGCTAAGAGGGGCCGGACCAGGGAAACAAAATGCCGGGCTAGGAGGAGGAGGAAGAGCAATGGACTGTGAACCGGAAGCCGGAAGAGGGAAGAAGATGCTGAGAGAAACGGAAATGACGTGGACATAGCGAAAGTTTGTAATCAATCACGGAGACAAACTTCCATTGTCGCAAAGTAGTGGGAGGATATGGATGTCGGAGTGGTAGGAGACAGCCTGAGTCATAGGTCGCTGTGAAAAATGTATATTTCCTACAAAAGTTGTGAACGTCTTCATCCGCTCGTGCCAGAACAGGGGTGTGTCATAATGGAGGACGGATAATGTGTATGCGTGTCTATGTATGCCGGAGATAAAAGAATGATACAAGACAAAGTAAAGGGTGTCCCAGAATTAACGCAAGATTTGAATTTGTCGCCATTTGTGCAGTAAAGTGCTGGCAACCCTAAAAAAAAAAAACAATTTGACAGCTGACAGTTTAGGAAAAATGGAGCGTTACACGATAGAACAACTTGTCTTTATTGTTGAACATTATCTCAAAAATAATGAAAGTTTGGCGGCCGCAGTTCGAAAATTTCATACAAAATATGGTCGGAATATTGTTTTGACTTCATCAACTGTGAAGAGATTAATTGAAAAATTTAAGGAGACTGGATCAGTTGGAGACACTAAACACACTGGTCGTCCAAAAACAACCCGTTCAAATGTCAAATATCGAAGCAGTGCGTGAGAGTGTTGTTGAAAATCCAGGAACATCAATTCGGCGTCGTAAAAACAGTTCTTTGTGCCGAAATTGATGACATTGATGTGGCCAGTAGGTGGTTTCAACAAGATGGTGCCACATGCCAAACAGCCCATGAAACAATTCAAATACTGCATGAGACATTTCCAGATCGTGTACTCTCTCGTTTCGGTGATCAGAATGGACCCCCTAGATCGTGTGATTTAACACCTTTAGATTTCTTTTTTTGGGTTGTTTGAAGTCAAATGTGTATGTCAACAAGCCCACATCCACCCGTGCATTAAAAGAGGAAATTCAACGTTGCATCAACGAAATTCAACCACATTTATGCCCAATGGTCATGGAAAATTTCGACAAAAGAGTGCGTATGTGCCAGCAAAGTCGTGGAGGCCATTTGCCCGATGTGTTATTCCATAAATAACCCTATCCTATTTACTTTATAATTCAATAAAAAAATTACAACAAAAATACTAAAAACTGGACACCCTTTGTAAAGAATTTGATGAGTGTGTAAAATAATTGTTCAATAATCCTGAGAAAGTTAGTAGAAGGTTGTTTGGATTAGACGTTGTACACATGGACGACTGTACACCCTCAACGGAGACAATTCTGCAAGAGGGCTTTGGACCAGTCTGTCCCACGATCTTGAAATATTACCATGTTGACGCACGCCATAACTTTCCCACCATTCGCAAGTTCCGAACCACTACGTTTTGACGAATACGTGTTCCTCAGGAAAGGGAATTGATTATGTACAGAGTTCTTTCTACATAGATCAAAAAATAACCACATTTTGTGACATCTGAAATTTAACTGAATTGAAAATTTTGCTAAAGTAAGGATCTCTACTACATACATAAACAACAATTATAATGGATAGTTGATGATGCATTACACATTTATTATTGTAAAAAGATAGGATTTCGCCTTTTAACTTGTTACACAACTGAATCAGATGCATGAGGTGCGCCTTTATAAAAAGCCCCCTTTTCGCCGAACTTATTCTTTATAACTCAGGCCTCTGAGCCTCTATTTTACTTTAGATGCAGAAATGAGAAGTATTTTGTTTTTTATGCCATGGAAATGAATACTGCATATATATAGAGTTACTTGACCTTGAGGGAGTAGCAGTAAAAAAGAGGATGAAATGGACTGAGATAGAAGGAAATTACAATCAGTACAATTTTTACAATAACATAAAAACAGAGAAATTAAGTACAATTAAAAATAATTTGAAAATTACAAACTTTACCTACAAAACGTGAAAGCCAAACAAATATTAACATGAGAACATGAGGAATAAAAAGATGCAAAAAATGAAAAAAATAGTGGATCATTGGCTATTGATTTGAAAAATAAAATAGAGTTCAAATTTCTATATGTAATTTATAAGTGTAATTAGTATAGTACAGCTTAGACCCAAATCACACTCTTGTATCTGTATTTGTTTTAATTTTTTTTTTGGTTTGCTGCCAAATATTCTTTACTTACTAAGACTAAAAATATTATTTATTATAGTTTATTCTTTCATAAAACAATTATTTGTAATTATTTCTAAAATAAAACTACAAAAAATAAAGTACTTTTTTTGTTCAGAGCGAGCTTTTTTCCTGCTCTAAGACAGACACAGTGTTTGAAGAATACTTTTTTTTGTGGAATTAACTAACAATTGTATGTAAGATGCTATTCCAACTAAATCCAGGTTGTTTGAGACTTTTACAAATCCCTCTTAGAACAGAGCCTAGTCCTTGCCAGATGAGAAAGACCTTTTGAATCCAGATTCTTAGAAGGTATGTTCTGCCATTTTTTATGAAGTAGATGTAAATAACGTATAGCTTGAAACAGTAAATGTTGAATAGTTGCTACATTAGAGGAATCTAATCTGCCGAGGAGCTCATGGATGGGCTAGATAAACAGTTCGGGTAGGCAGAATTTATTCTGGGTATTAAAAATAGGAAAGTGACAACACAAGCCACACCTGGATAGGTATGATCTTAAACTGCCTCAGAACTAAACAAATTAAAAGTATATAAGATGACTGAACAGTAAACAAGTAGTAAGTAGAAATAATTAAGTTTAAACAGAAGACCAAGCCCTGAGTCAGAGCAAATAAATACAGGATGAGGGTTTTGTCAGGAATTGGTACAAAGTAAACAGAAGTTGATGTTTTACGCCATATTTATATTTCTTGCAATTTTCAATTTAGTGTAATATACTCAACGTAAGTTAATAGTAATACAAGGCAAAAATATAATAAATAGACGTCTTAAAGCCTCGCATTTTGTAGTGAAATGATAAACCAAATTTTCACCTAGTTTTAACACTTTTAACCTCTGATAATTTACTTTCTATTTGATTGTTTGCATACTATTACCAAATTTCAAGTAACAGTACAAGTTATTCTATATAAGAAACATCATTATTTTTAAAAAATTAGTTTAGTAAATAAAAAAACTGAATAAACATACTGTTACATACTGATTTCAACCTTAACTAAAACACACCATGGACACCTTCCTATCATCGTAGTCAAGAAGAGACTATGGTGTGTTCCTACACATTGTAGGACTCCACCGTGTGAATTTAGTTATCACAAATACGTACTTCACACCCTACGAACATTTGTTCACATGCCCGAAATACGTTATGAAACAGAGCAACAATGATAAGAAAACGTTTTTTACTCAAGCAAGCTAAGCAATGAACACCATCCAGAACCTAAAAGAGGAACCTTATAAACTCAAGAGTCGTAACAACTGCAGTTGAAACAATGTTAAATATAAACAAATAATAAAAAACTAAGTTACATGTACAACTTCAACAGTTGGAGAGCTCCCATTGAGCCGAAACAATTCTAACTTGTAAAAGGACTTTATGTGAAAAAATGTAGGAACAGTCAATTATCACTAGAAAGAGATGATACAGGAATATTTAATTAAATGTAATTTCAACAACTATGACATAAACTATAAGATCTAACAAAATCAAATGGAATTTAAAGTTGTTAGTTTTGCCGAGGGCAAAAAATAATTTAATACTGTGCCATTTATTCCTTGTCATTTTTGGATTCTTGAGCCCTTTGGTATTTTAACTAAGATAGAAAAGACAACTTCTCAACCAAAAACCTATTTCCATGCCAAGCGACTTCCTCAATATGGTCCTATTTTCCGATGAATACACAGCCACACTTTCTTCAATGAATTAATAGATCCTTTTCTTCATGGATATTCTTATCTCTTTATTACAGATAGTTATGTTCGTGGTATTTATAGCCATTGATGGTTTAAACATATCTTCCTACCTGTTTCCTTTAACAAATACTAAGGTACTTGAACTCTTTGCTTGTATTTAACAGCCAGGCACCCATTTGGAGAGGCCTAGCTGGAGCATTGAGGATCAGGCACCCAGTTTTTTTCTTAATTACAATCAAACCATGTTTGGAATATGTAACAATATATGTATAATACGAAATATATTCATATTCTATTAAAATAGACCAGTAAACATTTATATACATATAGATAGACCTGTTTGAATTTCTATAATAAAATTGAAGTTTAGACTATGTAAATACCAGCCCAACTGCAAATCACAGTATTAAATATGGTTCTATAAATAATAAAAATAGTTTACTTGAAATCCTTAGTAATATTCATTTATTAGTAAAAAATAACTCTCCGACTACAAAAAAACTTGAATTAAAAGCTGTTAAGCAGTTTAAAACTCAACAAGAAAATATTAATTGAAATTGTTGTAGCGGACATGAGCAACTCAGAGCCCATATCACATTTACATGAAAATAGAGGAAAAGTGATAATCAGCTAAACACAGAAATTGACAAATTACTTATCTGAAATATGATTAAAATAATAATTGTTTTGCTCAAGAAATTTAAAAGGATGTTTAAAAAACTATATAGAACATTTTACTTCTAAATTATCAAATATTTATATTAAATAAGCTATGAACGCCACATACGACATCATTGAGGCTGACAACCACTACAAACAATTGCAATGAATACAATCAATATATGAAATTAAACTAAACTTCTGAACAAAATTAACGCATTTGTATTTCATATTTGTTTGGTTACATCTTCATTAGGATTAAATGGCATTGCTCCAACCAGTCCTGGTATTAGCAATAGAGTAAGGGTTAGGGATAATCCTCTAATGTAATCTTCCATTGAGAGAATAAATGAATGACTCAGTATGCGCTACACTTCTCATTGACTGTGTCTTATCGTTTTCATTTTTCCATTCAGTTCTTTTTTAGTTTGAGTTTTCTGGAGCTTTAATATGGATAGGCTTGAAGAAATCACAGTTACAGCACTATCACTCTTAGGTGAAGGGCGAGTCCCAAAGGCAAGCGGCCATACGCTTGGGAATAAACCAATCATCCATTAGTAGTGGGGTATTCTGTCGATTCAGTAAGACAGGCAGCAACCGTAGGAGATTTGGGCAAGGGTTACTTCACTCAGGGATGACTATTTCATGAACAAGTCTTAAACTTCAAAATCAATGTCATTCGGTCAGAAACTTGGTGGTTTCTTGCCGAATAATAAGATGATGCCTCCTCGAAGCGATTCTGAGCTCTATTCTGACAGGGTCTCTGGTGGAGAGTGGTTTTGTTCAGTAATTTGTCAAGTTTTACCCTACATTCTCCAGATGGACAGATCAGGGTGATAAGACCTGAAGAAGTATTCTGCTTGCAACATTTCTCCAAGAGTAGCATTTGAAGGTGGTTCTTTAATGGTGAGGGCTGACATAAGTTCGGAAACCCGCACATAGTTAACAGGGGGTTGATGAATGCAGACAGGTATGAGATGAACATCCTGGAGCAATATGTAATACCATTTAGACCAGGGGTTGCCAACCTTTCGCATGCCATCCACCAATTTGGTTGATAGGCGAGTTCAGATGCGCCATATAACTCGAACACATTTTATACGTTCTTACCTACCTCTTAGGTAACTAGAGATAAGAATGGAATATACTTTGCTTAGGACAGAAGGAATAACTTAATCACACAGTTAAATTCGTTTACGCCCAGTGTAATTAAACCCCAATCTACAATAGTCACAATTGGTTTCCTGTACGAAAGAGTGATCCTTTCATGATGGTCGTGAGAGTCTCGTCTGGCGAAGATAACTCTGGACGTCTGAACCGCAATTGTTGGCCCTTAAAGCGAGATCAGCTTGGAACTTGGATCTGCCTGTTGTCTTTGCTTGTTGAATAGAAGTAATATAAAAGTCATAATTAACTTTTAAAATAATTTAATTATTGTATGTAAAATAATGTCTATTACAGCACATAAACATTACTTACTATTAGTGACATTTTTGAGCCTGTTTGGATTTTGCTATTTTTTTAATGTTCGGTGTCAAATTCGTCATTGAGAGCTGCACAGAATTCTTCAAATTTAAATCCGTTATTCGCGACAGTTTTTTGGTTTTAATCAATATCATTGATGAAAATGGTTGTTCGCATATGTATGTCGTTCCAAAGTGTTGCTTCGTGTTGCTGCTTTTGCATATTAAATATATTCAGAGTTCAATGCAAAACCTCAGCGCACCAAAGCTTGTAATCATCCAATGCGCCATGGTTTGGCCACCTAGGATTTAGACCATATATTGGTAATAATTTCCTTTACATCCAAGACAATGGAAGACCACATACCTCTGCTATCGTTCATTTACTTCATTTTATTAAGTAGAGTACTGACCTGTATGAGAAAATTTTAGACACACATAACTTACAGATATTTAGATGGGGGGGGGGCAAATAAAACCAACCTAACACCAGTGATAATATGTTACAAAGAAATGTTAAGTTTATGGTAATGGTATTTTGAAGTATTTCACATTATTTGGAGAAATGTTTTCATACATTATTAACATTACCTCATATTCGACTTATTAACCCTACATGATTCATAATATAACATCCTAATATTTTATGCTTCTTGTTTTACGCATTTTTATCTGCTTTAGTTCACCTTCAAGCTTAATCAATCATAACTTAAGTGTAATAAATAGATTATTATATAAAAATTGTAAGATAATAACCAATCCTGAAATGTCTGTAATTCATTGGACTGTATAATATTCTCTGAAAAAAATTGAAACAAACGAATAACTAATCTTGCCAGGAGCAGAATGAAGTTTTGAAAACACATTTGAAAGCAGTACACTGAATTGTAAAGTAAGGTTTTACATTGAAAAACAAAAGTTCAATATTAGTTAAACAAGATTCATTTAGTAATAAAATTAATAAGTTGTGTGAAAATGTTATTAACTTTTGTTTATTTAAAGCCTAAATAAGTTACAATAAGTTTTAGCTAGTTTCAAAAAAGATCTTTAAGTGGTTTTTAAAAATTTTTGTTTAAGAAGTTGAGCAAAATTAATAAATCAAAACAGCAAGCAAAGCTTTTCCCGTATTACACCTCTTTGGTTTTGGCGTGTTACTTAAAAACATGTTTAAATAGCAAAATTTTATGGAAGAAAAACAATACTGTGTTAGAATTAAATGAACAAAATTGATCTTTGTACAGTGAAATAGGTGAAAGTCTTCATTGTCATGATGAGGAGTAGTGTTTTCTGGCAGATAAATGTCATACAATCTTAATCGACATAAGTTTGGTAGCTTACATGTTTAGCACTTACATATTTGACTGTATTCTGAGATACAGCCTACTTCATTGGCTATGTAAAACTTTGATCAGCTAGGAGCATGTAGTAGGAATTAATAACTACTGTGACCAGTTTCTTCTTTTATTCCGATCTGTTACAATACCTAAAAATTATAGTGAAAGTGTATCATTATATGTTACAAACGAATTAATAAAAATGTGTGTAACAATAAAGATTTAATATTCAAGTAAAATGTATATTTACAAATAAAATATTTAATCCCTCTTAACTTTGGGACTTTGTGTGTAAATTTCAGAAATAAAACTATCAAGTGTAAAAATACAAAGATACTTAAATTCAAAACGATACCATCACCTCTTTTGAAATCCAGCATTAGCAATTTTTACTTATAATAAATGTATTTATTGTTTTGAATATGGTACCTATGAAATATTTCTTTTTACTTTAAAATAATTATTCTGTACCCTTGGATAACAGGTTTTTACTCTTACACTTTCTTGATTATTTTTTTTAATTAATCTTAATTAAACACTAGAGTAATTGCTATTGAACTGTCTGTTTTAAATGTTAATTGATTTAAAAGTAATTTATATAATACTTTTCACCAAACATTAAATTCATACATTAAGTAAAAAATAAATATGTTTGTCAGTGGAGTTGAAAAATTCGTAGCAAAAATTAGAATTAGATACAAAAAAAAAACTAATATCTTTTCATTGATTTTAATGCTTGGGGTTTGTGTCATATTATCTGAACAAATATTGATGAACTAATACCTGGACTATAATACTCAGTTTTATAAAAATATTGAGAAAATGGCCTCCTTATAATTTCTTTGTAAATGATCATAGCATACACTCAGGACTTGTAAACTTAATTTGGTTTTTGTGATTAATCATTAAAAATATCCATATAATTTTATCTGTTTAGAAAGTAGGTAAATTTCTATTACTTTTATTTAAAGTTAAGTAAGGTAAAAAAAGCGGTAAAAGTTAAGGAATGGGATTATGAAAACTTTCATTAAAAAAACAAGTTTTTAAATAATTTAATGACATTAAACTAATAACCTACTGATTCTTATAAATGTTTTTTATATGTTATATACCTGAAGAAACTGTATTGTATATGGAGCCTTCTATATCATAGAATATATTGTAAATCTCAAAGATGGAAATGTCTGTCTGTCAGAGCTATTGCTATTGTTGTGGTAACAACAGCTTGTCTAGAATTTTTGATTGTATAGTCTAATTATTAAAAACCTCAAGTTTAAAACAAATGGTTTGAAATAGTCATAAAGCAATAAAAGTATTATTTCAGGGAATGAATAAAAATTTGCATGAGTTTTATTTTCATTTTCACTTATTTTTGGCTTTTAAAGTATAATAAAAAGTAAGGGACTTATTTTTCAGAGAATACTTATGTACAGCATAAGTAATAAGTATGTACAGCATAAGTCGCTTTGGGTGCCACCGGGGCGAGATTACATCGCTAATCTTACAAAGGACGCCTTTCAAGGAATTCGACAGGAAATAATTTTGCATTCCTGACATTTTCAAGGGACGGTTTTAGGAAAAAGTTCAAATAAATTGACAAATGAAGCATTTCGGTTAATAAAAGTTGTAATAAAAACTTATAGATTGACTCCTGTGTTTATTCTGAGCAACTGTCGAACATTCGTGCTTAAAACGATTTGACTTCTTTTTTTTTTTTTAAACAGCATTATTTGAGATATAATTCGATCATTCATATTAGGCCTAAGAAAAACAAATATTCATATTCTATTATTGTTACATTTTTGTATATAGAGAAATTGCTAGACCGAGTTTGTTGATCGCGATGTATCAGCCAGCTTTAACTATTAATTTTCTAATCTTGTTTACACGCGGTAAAAATCAACAATTTTAAAATTCATTAAAAAAGGATTCGACAAACAAAGCAATTAAGAGTTCAATCGGTGATCGGTTTCTATATGCGAGTAATAGTAAAGATAGCATTCGAAAATGTACAATATATATCCCTATATAAATTTAATTTCCTATGATATAATATAATTAGTTATTTATTGCGTTTAAAATAGTTCGTACTGAACGTTAGAAAAAAACATCTCCAAACCAACGATTTAGGGTGTCGAATTTTACTTCGAATGTGATTTGAACCTGCTTAATATCCATGATTTGGATTTTTTTTTTTTAATTAAGCTTATAGAAATTTATAACTTTACAGAAGGGGGGGGGGTTAGATAATATAAAATGTTCTGAGTGAAATTTGAAAAAAAAAAATTGTTGTTTAGATAAGTTTGAAGTTATAATGGTCTTGAAGCCATTAATGCTCATTGGTTTTGAAGACCAACTCCCTAAGAAATTTTTTAATTCGCATAAAATCATGCTTTGTCCTATTGGGGTGGTCGGTATACTATTGGGAATATAATTTAACGTTCGACTATGTTTTCTTGCGTTGTTCGGTTTTTATGTTTACTTCATGTTTATTTCCTCATTAACCTATTAAGAATTCATTTGGGATCATCTAAAATGGGTTATATTCGTGATCATTGTCAAAATGTCTGTATTATCCTAAATTTTGGATGCATTTTGGCGCTGCAGTCTATGTACTAGATTTTATTCAGCTATTGTTCGGTGTTTTTAGATATTGTTTGATTTAAAAGAGCTATTTAATTGAGATTTATTGAGAGGAAGTGACTTTTACAGTTCTTAAAAGGAGAGTTACATATAGATCTTTACAAGGTTTATTCCACGAAACTAAAGTGGGCGACCATAACCATATAAGGCCTAGAAGTAGGCTCTCGCTCATGTTACGGTTTGGAGTTGAAATAATTACATTTCGAACGATTCAAAGATAATAATTATTTCTTTCAAACGTAAAAACGCTAGGAGATGCACCCATAGCTGAGAAATCCATCATCGTTTGGAGGTAATATTGTTCGGGGAACATGTGAATATGACGTCATCAAAATGGTGCTGCAGTAGTGGGGAGCACTTGGGTGTGTTGCTTATGTTATTCTTCTATTGGGTTTAAACTTCGATTAAGTGTTAATAATAGGACGTTTTTCAGTTTGATTAGGTACGTAAATGATTATTTACAACTATCCTAACGTAGCAGATAGTGTTTTGTTGTCGTTTTAACAGCTGTTATTAGTTTTTAACTGCTTGTTTAGATCAGATGGACGATTGTTTATTAATGTACTGGTTTTAGCAGGTGATTATAACACCTTTTTATTATGTCGAAATGTCAAATAATTAACTTTTCGGTTTATTTTAGCTAATGGCTTTTATATGGTTCCATTGTGAGTTCTCCTGAATCCTGTTGTATTGATTTTTCCACTTGGCTTTTTCACTTGTGTTTATTGACTTACTTTTGCTATAGGAGCTCATTTTCATCCATATGAAAAGTAAAAAAGATTATTCTTAATTGTGCGTTTAATATACTATACCTGAACCGCAATGAATATGACATTAGCTATGTTTATAAACGACTGAATTGTTTATTATTATTTAATTTAAATTTTTAAGCCATTTTACTTTTTATGTATATATGTGCTTATTTTTTAGTTACGATTCGAAGTATTGAAATGTATTTCAGAAGTTACTTGCAAAGAGAAACTTACCTTTGATACTTTTCTTTACTGTTCATTATCCTCCTTATCTTATCTTTATTACTATTAGAAACAACTCGGATTTCTAAAAAAACTTTTGATGGCATAGATTCCAAAAACTGAGTAAAGTTGACCTAGAAGTTTTTTATTTTTTTAGTTTGTGCCGATTTTTTTTTAAAAAGATTCTGTTAAAACTTAAATACAGTTTTTCAACAAGTATCTTCATCAAAACTACATACTTCCATAACGCGTTGATTTATACTTCTACATGAAAGTATAGTAATTTTTTTGTTATGTTTATGATATAATTGTCGGGAAGACTTCAGTCCATGTACTATTGTATTTCTTATGACTTTGCCAGTGATTTAACCGAGTAACAAACCCCTCATTTCCTGAGAATTACCAGATTCTATAATTAGGCAAGTTGAGATAATTTTGGTTTGATGACATCCATCTGGCTTCTGGGTGGGAGTGGTTGAGGATTGATGGTCTTTTAAATTCATTTTCCCATTTCCTATCAAGAATATCTTTTAGTAATGTTCGGTTGTTAGACCAATCAATAATGATGAAATGCTCCTGTGTTACTAAAATTTCCCCTTTTTAATGGTCTTTCATAATCAAGTTATTGGTACCATTCTGAGGTTATAAAATTTTTAACTATTATATTAAAAATACTCTTTAATTTAATACGACAGCCATTGTGCAATAATGACAAAATTATTTTTTTAACCGGTTCTTTCTGTCTTATTGACTTTTTTTGAAAATGTTTTCATTAATAACGACACATTTGACTTTCAAATGGAACATTCTATTTACTCGGAATTATAAAAATTTGTTTAAAAAAAGTGTTGATAAAATTTGATGTACTAAATGCACAACATGAACCTCTTTGTTCTGTCTAACTACATTTGCATTTCCACTGTAACATTTTTCTGTTTAGGTTGCTGCCTGTAAATGAATCAGCAAAGAAATACCCATGAATAAAGATTTATTTTTGTGAAATCACGTAAGTGTTTTACTCTAATCCTAATAGTATGTAAAATTATGTCGTTATGTATGATTTAAGCTGGAGCTCTTTAGATATATTCTGTTGCAAAGTAATAATTTATGGGTGTGGGGTATTAACATACGTCCTGTTAGCATCGAAATAGATTATGCTATATATATTTGAGTTAATTCTCTGTTGTATTATTACATAAATAGCTACGATAGGTAACAATTATAACTTTCGAAATACCTGTTTTTAATAATCGTGGCTTTTTATTTTCTAATTTCCTGATGGTATCCTTCATTTAGTGCATGTTAATATTTAGAAAAAAAAATTTTTCATAGAATTTGTTGACTGAATATTCTATATAATTATTTATAGTTGCACCAAGTGTTCCATAAGAAATTCGATAAATAGTAAGTATTATTTTGGTTTTCAAAAAGAAATCTATTAACATTCAACTTGCTCTCTCAGCTTAATCATAACGAGAGGAACTTAGTTTGACCTTGACAGTGGAATCGAAAACTGCTAAAAGTACTAAAATAAATTCACATTTATTGCTGAGAAATATTTTCTATTTGCCAGGTACATTCCTCTTGAATTAGAATTTGTGATTTTTAGTGTCAGTATAACTGTGTACTCTTGCAAGTATTTTTATTGATAAAAGTAGTCAAAATGGTTACCTTGACTGGTTGAGAAAAATAAAATCGTAAATGATTCGACACATTAGTTATTAGAATTAAGTGGTGGTAACTTTAAAATTCATCCGCCTTGTACTATGAGAATAAGTCCTGTCACAACAATAACTTGTAAACAGTATTTATTTTTTAAGGAATATTCAATCCAGTCACATTTTTTCTTGTAAGACATAAGGATTGTTCTTTATTTAAAGAAAAGTGAAATATTGACGAGAATCTTAAACATATTCTACTGGGACTTCATTGTTAGCGATGAATTTAGTTATGAGTGGATTATTTGTTGGGATATCAGCTTTGCCCAATGAAAGAAAGAGGTAAAATTTTCGTCAAAGTTGGAACGTCAGTCGTCCACTAATAAATGAGATAAAAATTTTGATCTTTCTTTTCCGATCTGATTTCTCAGCAAACAATCCACTCCCAGTTTAAGATATTCCTTACACCAGATAATTGACTTGTGATATTGTTTTATGAAAGAAGGTATAGAATAATCTGATAAATGGAGTTCCACATATAATTTTATATTTTCTTTTATCTTTGGGAAAATAAAATTCAAATTTTCAAATCTAATATTTTATGCCAATATTATTAAGGCTATTCAGTTGTTTTTTATTTTTGGTAGTCATTCATTCATGTTTTGCCCGATCTGTTGGGTGCTGTAGCTTAGGGAACATATTTCCCTTTAACAGTTGTTGCCATAACTTTCCCTCAACCTTTTTTATTAAAGATGTCATGAACCACATTCTTTGATTTCTGAATGAATTAGACCTTTACCATGTTTATTGCATTGAGTAGAAAAACTGGGATGGGGGATGTGGTTCACTGCAACACAATGGCGAAGCCTCTACTGACAGTAATATCATTTTTTTTTTATTAAAAATTATTTCACTATCCGATTTTAACAAAAAGTAAACTATTACAACAAAGCAAACATGAGTGAAAAGAAAAATCATTTTTACTGGAAAAAAAAAAAAGAAAAACTTGTCTAAAATGCAGCCCTGTTAGAATCAAATAATACAAAACTAAGGAGTAATTGATCTGTATATTTTTTAATAACAAGTTGTCTTACTACGACATAATTATGAATGTAGCCTAAATAAAAATTAATATTAAAATAAAGGGAACTTAACATATGTTTGCAAATCGTATTGAAGAGGAGCGAGCCCTTGTTAGGATTATCCCCTATCATTTTTGTTTTAATCACAATGGCCAGTTCCGGAACTGTGTAACTTTTGAAAATTTTGGTCGTTACACATCAAATTTATTATTGTTTCATTTTAGGAGGCTTAACTAGCTTTCCTTCATACCCTATTAGGCTTTAAGTTCTTGAATTCATTATATAACAATGATTGTGATATTGGTATTTTTTTTTCTCTTTACACTACTTTTAAAGGTAAGTAATAATTTTGTGTCGAGCACTGTCAATAATATCCTTCCTTCAATGTCAAATTGATTGTATAGACTGCTTGCTGTTTGTTGTATATTTTATTGTGAGATGTAATTAGTTTATGATAAAAAAGAAAACTTGTTTAATAATATCAATCGCCCCAAGAGAAAATATATTAACATGGGCAGGATTTGAACCTGGGGTCCCCTTGAAACCTCAAGCCTAATCAATCATCAATCTCTTTAGCTGATCTTGTGTATCCTCTGAAAGTCATATGTACCTATCATATTTTCTTAATTTTATAATTTGCTAAATGGTTTACTTTAATAAACAATAGGGTAGGAATGGCTTTCAGGCATTGGGGCAGGAATGCCTTTGAGCTGCTATTCATGATTATCTACAATACTACTTGGCTGCGTGTTCCGACCTTATCCCCCGGATTAATCAACCCAATAGTTTGATTGATTGATAGCTGAATTGAAAGCGTCATTCTTTTCAGTCACTATATTTCGATTTTTCCCATGGAAATCCATAAGGACACATTAAAGGTGGTAACGTTAAAATAAATTTCTAATATATGCCAATAAATAATGTTTGAGGACAAAACGCGTTTAATGTCGCTCGCAGTTTTTTTTTTTTTTTTTTTTTTTTCCTTCATAGCCCCTTTAAATTTACAGATAATTATATATAATTATAGATCCTCTGGCGAATCTATTTACAAATTATTTTGTATTTCCTGTAGCATCACTACATTATATACAGGTTTTGTTATTTTATAGAAATTATATAATGAATAAACAAGTATAATGATATACATTCTACGTGACTTGACTGAACTGACTTATAAGGTGATGGGGCTCACGTTGATTTCTAGGAATATTTTTTATTTATTGCTATTATTATTGCTCGACTAGTCTCTTATACAATTATTGCCCACAAAAAAAATACAGTCATTATCAGCACAATCTTGTGATCGATAGCTCAATACTAAATCCCTTTAAACCTCAGAACATCGCCAGAGCCAAGTCTTACAAAGGGGACTACAGTGCAGTCCTTCCTGCAAACTAACCCCAGGAAAATTTCTAAGGACCGCCGTGTACAACTACATCAAAAATTTAGGCACAAGCTGCCATTCACGATTTTTATCTCAATTCTAGCTCGGATAGGAATTTTTAGATTTTCGTTTTGGGAAACCAAAAAACTCAATTTTCTCTACTTTCGAAGACTTTTCCTTTAACAGCGTTTAATTCCCTGAATGACTGGTCTGATTTTATTATTGAAAACAATTATTTGGGAACCATAATATCATTCCAAAACGGTATACTGATGAAAGTGGTCAGAAATACTTCATTCGAGCAGCGGAGCAACAGTGAGCTTCACGAGATATTTGAGCTGCCTACGGTGGATGAATTCATTCAACGTAGACATATCTAATTTTTCGACTCCCTGCAATACTTGACAAACCCGGTGTTTAACACTATAACCCCCGCTCCGTTCCCCCATCAATGGCAGGACGCTGTCACGGCTGGAACGCTTTAGTCTTAAGTTCTAGGTTTAGGTTTTAGTTTGTAAGTTTTTCTCCCATTTTTTAAACTGAAGGTGAGCCCCATCACCTTGTAATGTATTTATGTCTTTTCCTTTTAACTTCAATCTTATATATGTAACCCAACCTCCTTCAAATGCATCTGTGCATAGCAGAATGAGGAGAAAATTTGTCGATTACTTTGTTCATATTGTTCATATTTTTACACTTTGTATTAAAATTTAAATGGGTTTAGGAAAAAATAACAAAACACAATAAATAGCAGCTCGCACGTACGAATATTGACAAGTTCCAGATGCCGGATAACATTTTTCTGTAAATTGTCAAAAGAGTAACCCCAAAAATTTTATATTTTAATAAGCTTTCAAATAGTAGTATTCTAAACATTCCGATTTTAAATTGAAGGATACATGTAAGCGGTAATGTAAAAATCACGACGAGACCCATACCGAGTGTACAGATGTATTTCTAAAGTACAATTCAGTTTGTCAATAGTTCTATTCTTTATAATATTATCGGCCAAAGAAAAGATTGTAGCGAACCAGTGACCTTCGATCGGGTGTGCTTTATCCATTGAGTTATCCTTATCGAGTACAAAAGTAGCCATTATGAAATCTCTCCAGTCAAGCTGACCTCAGAACGTCGCCAGAGCGAATTCTTTCCTGAACTCTCAAGGACAATTTAAAAACCAAAGGACTACCGTTACTACTGAGGATTTTCTCACACACACGCACTAGTAGTAGTAAGTCAAGATTTCGCTTATGTATTTATTTTTTTTAGCGTTTGTGAAAGCGACTGTCGTATAGCTTTCATTATTAACCTGTTCAGTAGGGGGCAGGAAGTGCGAAGGTGTATTGTGTAGGTGTTAAAGAGTAGCAGGTAGGCGCGCGGGTTGCGGAACAGCAGGCCGGTATCGCTATTTGGTAAGATATGTCACCGGTAGGTATGGAGGTTCTTTTCCCTTCTCTTGTTCTTGGATACGTTAATCAAACAGCTCCAGGCCGTTCTTCGGAACAGGAACCGAGTCACATAGTGTACGTTATGGTGACAGTTTTTCAATGCTTAACAAGAGTACAAACTTTTGTGTCCTTCGGTATACTGTTTTTTACAATAAAGGGAGTGTTTGGACAGAAGTTAAAAAAACTTAACCTGTCCTCAAAGCTCAGCAAGGAACTGTTCACAAGATATATGTAACACTATAGACGTTTCTAGGGATATTTTTAGTTATTGCTATGATTAGACCTCGACTAGTCACTTATTCCTTACAATTATTAGCCAAAAATACAGTCTCAAGGGCTCGATCTTGAAGGGATCTTGCGATCTCCTGTCCGTGAGCTCTATCCATTGGGCTATCATCATCCAAAACGACCATAGCCAATACTAAATCTCTTTACACCTACGAGCATCGCCAGGGCAAAGTCTTACAAGGGGTAATACAGTGTTGTTCTTCTTGCGAATACTTCACTTATCACCAAACTTCACCACAATTTCTAACAATAGACCTTGTTACAAAGAGATTGCCTCGCAAATAACATATCCTTATTTATTTATTGTTTATATATAATATAAGGCTCTCGCGCTCTTCGTCAGCCTCCACTGGCTCGTATCCGGCGACGCGGCTGACGGAGGAGCGTGGGGGACTTCCCAAGACTCCGCTTCCTCCTTCGCACGCGAGGGAGGTGACAACCATGTGGATTTGGGAGGCCTCTGGTCTGTTTGTAAATATTGCATGAATGAGGGAGTGAATGATGAATTGTAAATATGGTGTGGTCGAGAACATTCATATCAATTACTTATTGCCTAACTAGGCAGATTGTAATTTTAGCACAATAAAGAAGTTATATATAATACGTCATTGTTGACACTGACTTACATCGATTATGTACGTTTACTGTATTCGCTTTTGATTTGCCATTGTATATAGCAAAGAGAATTTCCGAAGAGGAAATTGTCAATCGCTGGCTTTGGTAAGATACTGCTTGAAAAGAACGATTGATGGCGAAGGTATTTGTTTGGTGGAATGTGAAGAGGTGATTCATTACGATACGGCAGCGTTTTAGTTTCAAAGCTTCGATACTGGCAGTACCAGTCATCAAAACGCGCCTGGATTAGGTCGCCCCCGTGTTGATGAATTCCTCTATATTTTGATCTAGAATTCGTATTTGACCTCAGGAAGATTAGCTGGTTTAATTGTGGCTGCCATAAATAATATTAAAGTTTTTAATAAACTAGTTTCCTGCAAAAGAACTTGTAAAATCCTAGTGGTAGTAAGTGGACATATTTAACGAGTTTGGCTTTAATTATAGGGTGAACTATGTCACTGTTTACTGTATAAATGTCTCACTATGGCTCTCTCTCTATATATTTAGGTCGAGTCATAAGTAACTTCCGGTTTTTTATCAGGCATTTATTTTGCTCTCATTAAATAACAAAATTATATTAATTTATTATTTATTCGCCACTATTATCTATAACTTTCTCGGTGGCGGTTAACAGTTGATTGTGATGTATTCAACCTTTCTGCTATACCTCTTGTTGATTGACGTGGATTTTGCTCCAATATTGCCTTTAAAAGGTTGTTGTCAAAGTCGGAGGACGTCCCGCCCTCTGTTCGTCTTTTAAGGTCGTATCTCCAGAACGAAATATTATAAACCGATTTCTAACTGCCCGATCAGCTATTAGTCCTTCACCATATACACTGCATATTTTTTCAGCTGTCGCCCTAGCACTATTGCCTTGTTTAAATTCCCAAAGCATTACATGACGAATATGTACTTTTAGACTCTCCATTTTGGAGGTTAAAAAAATACAGTTTAACGTAACGTGTATCACACAAAACAGTTGACAAAAGACAAACTGAAGCCTCGTCTATGTAGTGAAAACAAAAAGTTGTCATGGTAACTCGTAGATACGAACAATAAATTCTACTTAGCTGCTCAGAAGTTACTTATGACTCGACCTGATATATAAAGATGTTTGATAATAATTCAAGGTCAAGTATTTATGGAAACGTGACGTTCTCCGTGTTTATTGTGTATTGTCTCAGCCGGAGCCTCGAGTTTTATCATTTGTTGTCTTTTCTAGTTTATTGCGATGTAAGTGAAAGGAAAAAATTACAAGATGCTTTGTTGACCTCAAGAACGCCCGAGTGGCACTTTATAGAGCAGATTTGTCAACTCAAGCTGTTTAGCATATGCACTCAAGATCGAGTTTTCTGGATTAAAAAATAAATTTAAATGCGTCTTTCGTTAATTTTTATTGTTTGGAAAACAATATGAGTTCTAATACTTTTGTTTCCAATGTGTTCCGATGACATTCAAACCAGAATGTCTGTTGTATGGCTGATCCGGCTTATTCGTTTACATCATCATGGCAGCCGTACTGTTTGGCCTGCATACCCTTTTTAGGTGAAATATGTTTGGCATTCCGAGAACGGTTGGATTGCGTCGATCCGTGATAGGGAAAACCCTGAGTTAGATGTATTGCCCTGACTTAGCGTTTATCCCGTTCATCAGCACTAGACACGAACCTTAGTATTGAGATTTTAATTAGGGTGTAGAGTAAAATAAAACCTCGATGGAACTTTACTCTATAAAATATTAAAAGTGAAAAAAATTGAAAAAGGGACACGAATTGGAAATATTTTAACAACTCCGGCACTGCCTAAGTAGAAAGTATCATCAGCAATTTAAAATGGTAGCTTGTTCTCCAGGTTTTTTTCACCTCCCAACCTTGTAGTACCTGAGTAAGTTTCAGTGGTTTCAAAAGGAACTGAACAAAGCGGGATTTAAGGGGAGGGAAGAGGTGAATAGTTAAGGGATAATATGATACGATGGGCTTAATGCAAGAAAATATATTTACGACGTGTTGATAGTAAAATTATATCATTCGCCATAGCTTCCGGTGTACCTAGTTTTTTCCTATGACTGTCGGCAGGATGCTGTGACGCGCGAGAGTCGGCGATCGGTTCTTATCACGGTACTCCGACCTATCACGTATCACGCTTCCTCTCCTGGAGATAAGACAAGGCCGCTATGACGGGAACCATCGGGCGGTGAGTAAGAGACCACGGATAAACGGAATCCTTCATCCCGGATAAACAGGATACCCTCGGTTATTTGTTTGTGGTCGTAGGTTGAAGGGGGGGGGGTAGAGTCCCACACAATAAATTGCCACCGGACTAAGAAAACAGAGAAGTACAATAAAAATGGCGGACTATCGACTGGGGGCGGCGCCGGGCTGGGCGGCGGCTCCACGGGCGCCGCGACGTCCCGGCTCCAGATCTGTCGCAGCATCCCTTACAGATCCACCCCCGAACCACCCCCTCGGTCTCTCTCCATAATAGATATAATTAATAACAGTCCCTCCGCACAACGCATTAATTACTTAATGAACGTATATTCCTCTCATCTCCCCCTTCCTAATTTTCTTCTCCCTCCTTATGATGGGTAATCATTCACATTTATAATTCGTCCATGGTGTACTCTTAAGGCGAAAGGTCGGGTCATATGCTTGGTGTTTTTGTTACTGTCGACCAGCGTTCTGAACAAAAATCAAGCGGTTATGGGTACGTTTGCAGCGTTAGTTTCTTGTTTGACTATTCTGAAGAAAACGCCAGAACCACTGTTTGTCAGGTCACGCAACTCCAATAAGATAAGAATATAATGAGGACTGGCTAAAAAGAGTATCCGGGAGAGAAGAAACCATTATGTGCCGCGTTCGAATAAGTCATTGTGACATCTGCCACGTCGGACTCGACCTCTGAACATTGTGAGAAACACTGTCCATAACTGGCGAGAATTAGTCATTGTCTGGTTCCGAGGAGCGATGCTACAAGGACGCTCGCTGCTGGCCTAGCTAGTCAGGAGTCTAGTTGGATGGTACCCCTGAGTTTTAGAAATAAATATTCGAAAAAATACATTACGTACTTTGTTTAGGACTAGTTGTTGTATAAAAGACAACATTACCAAGGAAGATCTTTAAAAATAATTGATTAATATTAGTAATAATTAAGGCTCGATAATAAATATACAAGAGTATATTTGGAACTACTATGCGAGGAGAAAATATGATATTAGGAATTGGTGTTAATCGGGTTTTAGCTCTACAAAAATGTCAAGAATCCATCAAATTATAATTTAAAGTGTTCCTAGTGCAGGAGAATTTCATATATTCTCTGATAGGATCACGGATCAGTTGCCTGAAGAGAAATTTGGATGGTGAATATGAAGGTAGAGTAAGGTGTATTGTCTTTATTTCAAGTATGTATAAATATACGACCATACCGAAACCTACCTCGGTCGAGAAAAGACTGTTACTAACCTTGCCATTTTTAGCTCTTCTCCCGGCTTTATCACGTCTCTTTGGCTATCCGGTGAGTCATTAATCGAAATATTACTATCAGCCTTGCTCAGTGTAGCAGTATAAGATATATCTGACAACGCCGGGTTATTCGTTGACATTGTCTCGATATTCATTCTCATACAAAAACCAAACTCCGAGTCGAAACTTGAAATATTGACAGTACTTACTCTACCTTCACATTCATCGTCCAAATTCCTCTTCAGGCGACTGATCCGTGATCCTATCAGAGAATATATCGAATTGTCCTTGCCCTAGGAACACTTTAAATTATAATTTGATGGATTCTTGTCATTTTGGAGTAGTAAAACGCGATTAACACCAATTCCTACTTCAAAATATGCATCCCATACGGGATATTATCCTTCCCAAGATATCCCCAATATGCCCTTTGAAAGATTCTGAGTTCGGTACGAATTTGAGATTGTGCTCGGGAATAGAGGTGAGCTGTTCCTTTCGGAGAATCGTGTTTTTTATCCTTTGAACTCTTTCCAAACGAGCTGGCACTCTCCGATGTTTCTTTATTATGAGCAACGATTCGATAAACTTTGTCCTGGTTTAAAAGATGTCTTACGTCTGCCGCACAATCCGTGTATGTATCGCACAAATGAAGAGTTTCTCTGTGACGTTTTTGAATTCGGCATTTTGGATTAAAAAAAAATCGATAGTTTTTAGTCAACCTTTTTTGGTCGATTATAATAGGTGTAGTAAGTCCCGACATACATTACTGATCTCCCTCAGAAAAAGCGTTTTATGATTCATGACTATAGACTGATGGGGTTAAAAATAAGTGTATCACCTACAAAATAGTCTAATTAATAACCTGATATGCAAATTTCTAAGGGCAGTATTTGTGAAATAAATGCATACTTGTTTAGCGAAGGCACAGTTTTAACAAGGAATTGTATGTATTGCAGTAGGATTTTTTGTTCAAAAAATGTTTCCAGCAGGTTTGCAATTTGTTTATCAGGGTATCCAAATTTGTACAGGTAATGTATAAGCTAAGTTAGACAATACATAGTGGTATTGTTTCTACCAACAGGTGTTTTTTATTTGTTTTTTTTTCCCATAGCCCCTTTAAATTTACAGATAATTATATACAATTATTGATCCTCAGGCTAATCTATTTACAAATTATTTTTGTATTTCCTGTAGCGTCGCTACATTTTATACAGGTTTTGTTATTTTATAAAAATTATATAATGAATAAACAAGTATAACGATACATATTATACGTGACTGGAATGAACTGACCAATAAAGGTGATGGGGCTCACCATTTTGATCAAACTTAAAACTAACTTGCATACTAATTCTTAATTTATTTTTTCCCCGACAGTCCGTTGCCATCGATGCGGGAGGGGTGGTGGGGTCATAGTGTTAAACACTGGGTCGGTTAGGTAATGCAACGATGCAATTATGAACTCCAAGATAGTATACTTCTGTCACGAACTTTATTATTGCGGGAATCATTTTTCAGTTTATTGTCAGCTCTCAAATCTGAAGTCAATCCTGGTGCCTGATCATCAGCCGCATTAGCGTTGACTCCTGAAGCGTCACTATCTTTACAAATATAACCGTTACTCAAGAAACGGTACACCCTTATCCTGCCCAGCTGTTGAACCCTATACCAAGATAAGATAATCCGTTATCAGTCAACCGGTCTTTCCACTACTTTAAGAAATTATCTTCTGTTTATTAATAGACATTATTCAATGATAATCAATGATAGTTGATGGACGATCATTGATCTAACCGGTTCATTCATCCAAATTCGTAAGTCAAGGGCGGTATTGTTATTATTTATTTATTTATCAAAGGACATTGTCTGCTATTTAAATAATACTCGTTTGTTATTTCTACTTTTCTCATCAGTCGTGTCGTCAATTTCTAGCTCGTCCCTTCATCCTCGTCAAAACATTCGATGTTACCGTTTAAGAGTAAAACTTTATTCCTCTAAATTTTTGAACAGCTAACGAATTTTTCCGATTTTCTTTTTTTTTTTGCAATTACTATTTTCAGTTTTTGCTGTAAATGGTCGAAGTAATTTTCAAAGATAAACCAAGCAAATAATCATTCGCGAAGAAAAAAAGTATAATTTTAAGTTTCAATGGGTATCGAAAAAAATAGTATAATTTTATAGAAATTTGATCACAGAAAAAATCACTCTTTACTTTACTTAATCCTCTCTTCCTGTTCGCGTGCCCACAGCCTAAAAATTTAAAAGAATAAAAAAAATTCTATTTAGGGTCATCTTCAAAAATCTTAATATTTTACTTGTTATGATTAGATCACATTCCCCCCCCCCCCCTGTGAATTTTGTTGACTATTTAGCGCACGTGAAAAACAGCTGAGAAGAAATTTCATTCCCCAACATAATTATTACTCAAGCATACTGATTTTTGCATAAATTTGTATCATATTTTTCCTCCTCATTATATGCCCTCTGCATATGTCTATATCGTCACTCCCATGTTACGTGCAATAGCCATTTTTCAGTAGAGCGAAAAATAAAACACCGATGTGTTTTCACAAAAAAAAAAAAAAGTTGCCGTGTTAACTTTTGTAGACAACCATTCTTCGGGGTCTGCACAAGCTACCCACGATACACGTCTTATATGTACGTTATTAAAATAGAAAATTACTATTTTTCACATTCTATAGTTTAGTATATCTATGTAAAGACTGCCCTTACATGTATGTATTCCAACATATGTGATGACGCTAAGTCGTAATCTTAGCCTATACCTCACAATATAGTATTTAGCGCACGTGAAAAACAACTAAGAAGAAATTTCATTCCCCCAGCATAATTATTACTCAAGCATACTATTGGTAGGTGCACCGCCAATTATCCACTTGGTAACTTATTTATGAATTTAGTGGCCTATCAAATTTAAATAAACTCTCAGTTCTGCCTTCTGGTTGTCATTCAATCCAAATTATCTTATCAGGGATTGAAAAACTTGCCTCCTCGTCTAATATCTGACATTCCACTAGGTTGTTATTTAAGTTGTAATTGTAGTTCACTTAATGGTTACAATTACTTTTTTTTTTAGAAATTATTAATATTTCGTCCTCAGTACAGTCATGTGTGGATCAATGGATATCTATAATTGATTATTCTAAAATTGGACTATTTTAGAACATAGCTGGTATATTAACCATTTCTTAGAGAGTATCATTGTTTGTCTGGTTTTTCGATTCTCTATGTTAACAGTTGCTGTATGGATTGTATTTAACAAAAGGCGATATGTATAATTTAAGTGATGGGGCCTGTTTTAGCGAGAGGGCCAGAGGTGTGAGCGGTAGGGTAGGTAGGCGCTTGGCTACGTACGGGTATTGATTGCTAAGTGATTAAGTGCTTCCAGCTCCCTCTTCCATTCTCCTCTCTCTTTCTCTCTCAGATGCTTCTTAGGCTTAACCATAACTGTTACCATTTCCCGAATTTAACTTGTTATTATACGACTATATTTTCTTTATTTCTCTCTCTGACGGTTCATCATATAATTATTTGATAAACCTTATTGTGGTCACATATATTGGAATTCATATATGTAAGGGAAGCCTTTACATAGATATACTAAACTATAGAATGTGAAAAATGATAATTTTATATTTTAATAACGTACATATAAGACGTGGGTAGCTTGTGCAGAAACCGAAGTATGGTTGTCTACAAAAGTTAACACGGCAACTTTTTTTTTTTTTGTGAAAACACATCGGTGTTTTATTTTTTTCTCTACTGAAAAGTGGCTATTTGCACGTAACATGGGAGTGACGATATAGACATATGCAGAGGGCATATAATGAGGAGGAAAAACATGATACAAATTTATGCAAAAATCAGTATGCTTGAGTAATAATTATGTTTGGGAATGAAATTTCTTCTTAGCTGTTTTTCACGTGCGCTAAATACAGTCAATAAAATTCACGGGGGGGGGGATGTGATCTAACCATAACAAGTAAAATATTACGATTTTTGAAGATGACCCTAAATAGAATTTTTTTATTATTTTAAATTTTTAGGCTGTGGGCACGCGAACAGGAAGGGAGGATTAAGTAAAGTAAAGAGTGATTTTTTCTGTGATCAAATTTCTATGAAATTCCTTTTTTTCGATACCCATTGAAACCATTTGAACACTTCAATTTATACTTTTTTTCTTCGCGATTTATTATTGATTGACTGCTAGTTACAACCTATTGTTTTTTGTTATTCTGCTTTGTGCAGAATCAATACCAATACAGATATAATTTTAATTGTATGCAGAATTATTAGACATTTCTCTATTACAATACAATCCTCGCGAAAAATAAGATATTCGAGAGAGAATCATGCTAAAGCCGAGGAAACCTCGTTTTTTTTTTTTTTTTGAAAATGTTAATAAATAAATTAAAAAGTCTCAGAATACACGAGGCCCCATAAGCAGTTACCATTTATTATTTGTATGATATAATTTAAGCCGTTTTATTTTCTTAATTCTCTTGTAAATATTACTACAGTATTATACAGAGGTACTATCAATCAAGTAATAAGAAAAACATAAACCCGTCAACTCAATATCCGGTCGGGTGTTCTCCCAACGGAGCTGGTACTTCATCAATGAATTATACATGTGCACATGTAAACTGTTTATGGTAAACATTTAGGGATATTAATCTATTAACACCTTTTTTGTACGATTTTACTCCCGTAGTGTCAACTTTATTGTTCTCGTATACTTTGCGAGTTTTTTTTATATATACTCCTCTAAGGGGCCCCCTCACTGATATCAGACTAACTACGACTGCACTACATGCCTAGAGAAGACTAGGCCCAGCCACCAGTGGACTCTCACCACTGTACCGTAACAATCAACCTCCACCGAGGATTCCCAGACTCCTTACTCCTCTCACACCACCTTCAAGCAGGTCCTCCTAGTACAAGGATCCGATCACCCTAAATATTTTATATTTCTCCCTCATCCTAAAATTCTAACTAGAGAGCTTAGAAAAAAAAAAAAAAAAAAATATACATACTCCTTTCTTATAACACGAAACGTAGAAGGTTTATTATTCTGTTTTTGGTACCAACTTTTAGTTACAGGCTTCATCACTTCGATTGATACCTTTATATTAGCTGGGTTCCTAATTGTAGCACATTAAGAAATCATCATTAATGTACCTCTAGTACGTAAGAGCTCTATCCTTTGTCATCTGGCCTCTCTTAATATAGTACTACTTAAATGACTGTGAGGACTATTTGATACCCTACTCAATATGAAATTAAGATATTTAATAATTCATGATAATTCGTCTTGTCCACTAGTTTCTTTCAATTCCATTCCTCTCCCTGTATCCGAGTTAGTACGGTACTTAGGCTTCTATCTCGACAAACGGCTGACCTGGAACCCACACACGAGGCTAAAAAGTCAAGAACTAAACAGACGCTTTGGACAACTGTACCGACTACTTTAAAAGACATCCCATCTCTCAATAGAAAATAAACTACTAATCTACAAAGTTATACTTATAACCAATCTGGACACACGGAATAGAGCTATGGAGGACAGCAAAAAAGTCGAACATCAAGCGTATGCAATCCTTTCAATTAAAGGTCCTGAGAACAATAGTAAATGCCCCTTATTACGTCAGCAACAAAACCCTTAATAACGATCTTAATATACCCTACATTCTTGAACTCATCCCTTCCAAATTCATGAAATTCCATAGTAACCTGTCCAACCACCCTAATCCCGTAGCACAGTCATTGGACTCCTCCACTCATCCCTATAATCCTCCTCGGAGACTGAAACGGCAGTGGCCTCGTGACCTGCTATAAGAGCGTGGCAATGGCCAGTTTCTCCAATCATGTCCTGAGCGTATGTGGCTCTCGCGCTCTTCGTCAGCCTCCATTGGCTCGTATCCGGTGACTTGGCTGACGGAGGAGCGTGTGGGACTTCCCAAGACTCCACTTCCTCACTCCACCATGTGGACTTGGGAGGCCCCTGGGCTGTTTGTAAATATTGTATGAATGTGCGAGTGAATGATAAATTGTAAATATGGTATCACAATTACCTATTGCCCAATAAGGCAGATTGTAATTTTATCACAATAAAGAAGTCATATTCTATTCAATATTAAAGGAGGTTATTTGCAACATTTCTGACTGATATCAGTCCGTCCTCGGGCTATATATGATTTAAATCAAACGGGAATGAAATAAATAAGTCATCAGTAAAGTATTATTAATAATATTTCTTGTCCAGGAAATTGTCATGACATAATTATAATTTTCACTCATATGACGATTTCCTTATTATAGAAATTATTTATTTTTGATTACCAAGTAACTTATTAGTTATTAATCCTTAATGTTTTATGGAGTTAAAAAATTGATTCATATCGTTGGACTAATCGAATAAATTCTCTATATAAAATTTTATGTCAGGCACAGAACAACGGTTTCTAATTAAAACAAAAAAAAATCAACTAAACCCTGAAAAAGTATTTTGATAATATGGAAGATTTAATTGCCGTTGAATAATAGTCGATACACGATCGATTCATCGGTACAAGGACTTGTAAAAAATGGGATGAGCTTATTTTATTAATATTATTTAGAGCAACTCCCAAAATAGACTAGACACATGAATATTAAGAATTACACCGTTTAAAAGTTAATTTTTCAAGAAGTTTTAAGTCTCTTTAAATTACATTCAAATGACTAAAAATTACTTAAAAAACAATATTTTTTTAAAAATAATAAATAAAAGTATTGGTAACAATCCAAACAATAAAATAACAAACCTGTGAATGTTAGTATCTTTAAATTCAATGTCATATTCATTCATCAGAAGCAAGCTTTCCGGAAAAATTAATGAAAAATGGTAAATCACATACATTAAAATGTAACATAAAAACCATTTACAAACTCATGATATATATAAAAAAACACTTTTTTGTGTTCACACACTGTTCACCTTGGTGGAAAATGAGCCTCAAAAAAACCAATTGAAATTATTATTTCTGCGTAAGCAAACGGCTGTCCGACTGTAAGTGTGCCGACAAGATGCCGTGTGTTTGTGCTAGGGCAGTCCATCCAGCCTTGACACCGTTCCAACAAGGGCACGAAACGATTGCTGCTCACCTCAGCGTCAGTCGGTCCGTCTGTTGTTAGTGAATCGCTGTATTCTAATTAGTGCTTCCTGTGGACAAGGTGGCCTTGCCCATTGTTTATTTTCGTACTTTTAATGCTGAAATCGATACGCGATCGGCAGAACTAATAGGTAAGTTAAAAAAAAAAAAATGATTTCGTTCTAATGGCGATTTTAATCCACATATAATTAATAATACAGTCAGTCCAGTAATTTATATAATGGACCATTAATTAAACAATTAGTTGAGGTTAGTTATTGATTAGTGTGGTAATATCGGTAACTACTTAGACTTTATTACGATAAAATTAAAACCTGCCTCATGAGGTAATAAGTAATTGTGATAAATGTTTTCATTTATACCATATATACAATTTACATTTACTCGCTCATTCATACAGTATTTACAAACAGCCCGGAGACCTCCCAAGGCCACATGGTTGTCACCTCCCTTGCATGAAAAAGAGGAAGGGGAGTCTTGGGAAGCCCCCCACGCTCTCCCGTCAGCTGTGTCACCGGAGCCAGTGGAGGCTGACCAAGAGCGCGAGAGCCACATACGCTCAGGACATGATTGGAGAAGCTGGAAGCTGGCCATTGCCAGGAC
The DNA here is from genome assembly GCA_930367205.1 of Acanthosoma haemorrhoidale. NCBI lineage: Eukaryota > Metazoa > Arthropoda > Insecta > Hemiptera > Acanthosomatidae > Acanthosoma > Acanthosoma haemorrhoidale. Next base: position 11,619,698 of record OV884011.1, on the reverse strand, counting down.
TCCCACTGTTGCGCATTTATGGCAGGTCACGAGGCCACTGCTGTTTTAGTCTCCGAGGAGGATTATAGGGATGAGTGGTGCAGTGCAATGACTGTGCTAGGGAATTAGGGTGGTTGGATAGGTTACTATGGAATTTCATGAACTTGGAAGGGATGAGTTCAAGAATGTAGGGTATATTCAGATCATTATGAAGGGTTTTGTTTCTGACGTAGTAAGAGGCATTTACTATTGTTCTCAGGACGACGTTTTATTGAAAGGATTGGACAAGCTTGATGTTCTTATTTTTTGCTTTCCCCCATAGCTCTATTCCGTATGTTAAGATAGGCTTAATCGGAGGGGGGAGGAGGATAAATAGGTAAGGATAGGTGTGGTGTACATCCAGTAGCTGTTCTCCATGAATAATGTTTATTCCACTGAGCTAGGAGATTTTGGTGGTTGGATAGGTTACTATGGAATTTCATGAACATGAAAGGGATGATTAAAAATATTCACATAAAACTAACTATTAAAAACAGATTATTGAAAGGACATTTCTATAGCTGACTCTCAAAATTTTATATATGAAATTCCTCTGTCTTTAATGTACCCTTAGCCATGGGGGAAAATCAGAACTCAAGATTTAAAAAATAACTACTGATCTGAGACTAGAGAAAGGCTAAAAGTTAGCGAAACAGGCCAGTCTTAATTTAAGTTTAATTTTTTTCATATTTCCCGCTATTCATCCTCACCAAAAACGTATGTGCCATTCTCGAGGTGTTACGTAGAACACGTTTAAAATTTCAGATAAGAAACGTTTACGAGCGCTATCGAAGAATATACGAGACCAGCAGGCGGAAGTAGGATAAAACTATAGCCTCTCTCTCATAACTTGACGAAATAATTTACTGAGCTCATTCATGAATGATGCAGTAGTCTACCGTTCTGACTTGTTAATTTTTCTTTTTATCGCCCGAGGTCTACGGCCAGAGATAGAGATGAAGGGTGGTTGCTTCTTTGATAAATATGTTGAAGAGTAGATAATTAGGTGCGATAGGAATGCGCTGTCCCCCCTACTCCACCCTTTCAGTTACTTATAATAATATATAAAAAAACCCGAACGTCTTCCGTTGACAATACATTTTCTAGACCATTCAATTTCGGAGCTTCATATATATTGGGTGTCCCAGCATTAACGCAAGATTTGAATTTGCCGCCATTTGTGCAGTAAAGTGCTGGCAACCCTAAAAAATAAGCAATTTGACAGCTGACAGTTTAGTGTTAGGAAAAATGGAGCGTTACACGATAGAACAACGTGTCTTAATTGTTGAACAAATCTATCTCATAATGAAAGTTTGGCGGCCGCAGTTCGAAAATCTCATACAAAATATGATCGGCACATTTCCATCTTGATGGCTTTGTTAATCGACAAAGTAGTTGCATTTGGGGTTCGGAGAACCCACATGTGATTGTCGAAAAACAAATGCATCCACAACGTGTCACTGTTTGGTGTGGATTTTGGGTTGGAGGCATCATTGAACCATACTTTTTTGAAAATGAGGCTGGGCAAGCAGTGACTGTTACTGGTGCTCGATATCGCGACATGATAACACAGTTCATTGTGCCGAAATTGGATGATATTGATGTGGCCAATATGGGGTTTCAACAAGATGGTGTTTGTTAAATAAGGCATGTTTGTGGTGATATTTTATATTTAAACTATTTTCGCACCCTTTAAGTAATTGTAATAAGAGGAGGAAGTCATGACTATTTACGTGAACCTACAACCTTCCTATCACGATAACCTCTACAATACAGTTGAGAATACAGCTTAAACATATCTCTGTATCGCGACATATGAAATATTTTTAGGGAACATGGGTTTTACCTAGATCCTCCGATCAGCCCTTGTGTCTTTCATTTGAGAATACAAATTCTGCCAGCTCACATGTGGGACTGGGGTGCCGCCCACGCCCAGTTGGCCTCATGGCCTTGGGCTTTGTTTTTGCTATCTTCCTCACTCGGATCCATAAGATATATTGTTGTGTTCAATAGTACTATGAATACCAAAACAAATTAACAAATATCTTTCTAAGCGCTATAAAATCAGTTGTAAAATTAAAATCAAGAAACGTACACATGTGGGGATCGCTGATCCTCGTGGTTGGCATGGTCCTAAAAAACTAAGTCTCCAATCTCCATTATCTTTTTATTCCTCAAATAATTTTTGTATATTATCCTTGAACATTCTGTTTTTCACAATTTTTGAAACCTGCATTAAAAAAAGAATAAAAATGTTTTTATCATCTAGCAACACGGTTGAAAAGGCTCTTTCTTCCTACGACTTGCTTTGCCTTCCCTAAGCCCCTATACGGGAAACAGGATTCCAACGGGATCTCTGCCGGGTTCCGCATTTTTCCTTGCAACTTCTCCTTATTTAAATTTATACCGTCTTATTGTCGTCCGGTTTGTATAAAAATTTCTAATTTTTAGTTCCAGTACACTAATAGTATACTCCCTATCCACCAAGTCATGAAAAATTTATGTTTTATTATCCTAATTGCTTATTTACTTTTAGTCCAAAAAATAGTATGATCATCTAAAATTTTCTTCATGGGCGTGTTCTTTTAACCTGGCCTAAGTGTTTCTCAATACTCAGACTAACAATGTATTAAGACCTATCTTATTGTTTTGTTCACATTTCTTTCATTTTCTTCTTTGTATAAAATATGTAAGTATTGGCATAAATGATGAGTTATTGATTGATTGGTCCTTAGTGGGTTTAGGAAAAATTCTTTACGTCGTCGGCTTATGAAGTATTGCTAATTTTTATCGATTATTTTTTATACTTCCTTCTAATAAAAGTTAGTTTCATTTTCATTTTTATCCGCATAAGTCCGTCCAAAATCCTATTCCTTTTGGGGGAAAATGTTTTTTTATTCATCTCCTTAAGACTGCTAGAAGTACATTAGACCTTTATTACTGAGTCATAGAAATCGAGAAAATATATTGTTTCTATCAATTTTTTTATTTTTATTCATGTTAAAGTTATTCATACAAATTATATCTATGTTTTTGGTGTTCTAACGTATATTCAAATTTACTTTGCTCCAAGGACTCACAAATATCAAACTAATTTGAATCCTTAAGCTGTTACACTTTGATAGAACTATGAATAGAACTAATGATTATTAGTAACTGAAAGCAGTCAGTCACAGGATAAATTTAACTGATATTTTCTCACTGGTGAAAGATGAAAAAAAAACTTCTGTTATATGCCTACCCTGTAAACTTTTCAAAATTTTATTTTAATTTTTTGAACTTGGAACCTGGTAAATTGGTCACTTTCCTGAGTTTATGTTTCCTTAATTTATGTAAATATTTGTCTTTTCATAAATTAAAAAACATAATTATTAATCAACCAATTTTTGGTTTAGATTTGTTTTTATGGCTCTCATGGAATAGTTTATTAAATTTTTGAAACAGATTGCTCCACAAACTGCAGGCAGGAAGGGAAAGACCCCTTTCAATTTTTCTGTATTTTAACCGACATTCGAGCGTTGGAAGAGTCAAGTGGAAACTACTACCACACGAAGAAGGGCTTTTTATATCATTGATACACTTGATATACGCAAATTGCTATTTAAAGAAATCTAATGACTCAATATTTAACAACCATTTGTCACGGTGTATAAACGGAACATTTTCTCATTAATCTGCGGTCACTGTTTAGGTTAATTATAAACATTCTCTGAGAGCAAATCTCAACACATCAGTTAGTTAGTGTTAGTGCCACTTTATCCTTTGAGATTTTTGTTTTTATTAAAAACATCGAGGCCATTAATTTGATACCCTACTTGTAAATAATAGCAAAACATACATTTTCTAATAACAAGTAATCAATTGATCAATGCCACTTTGTTTAAGAAGATACAGTTTTGGCGTCTTCTCAATATAAATTGGTACCTCATTGTAAAATTTCTCGTACCTAGTGAGCATGGGACTCGCTAATACCAGAACAGACAAACAGACACACGCTAGGGAAAACAAATTTTATTTTTCGCTTTAAAAAATGAAATGGAAGTCAAAAAATATATTTTATGCTCTTTATTCGATAAAATTACACTTTTCTTTTTCGGCGTTATCGATTAAGTTGTAAGAATTCATTCAGATTTTTATAAGGGAATATTGTTCTAACGGTAAATGGAATGGCTGATCTTGTTTCTACAGGCATTGATTAATTGATTACTTTTATTAAAAAATATATGTTTTGCTATTATTTACAAGTAGGGTATTAAATTAATGGCCTCGGTGTTCTTATTTTTTTAAATAAAGATAAAGTGGCACTAGCAGGACTAATGTGTTGAGATTTGCTCTCAGAGCATGCCCGCATTATAATTAACCTAAAGAAGATAAATAATAATAAAATATAATAATAATAATATATTATGAATATAAAATCCGAGGTTAGCAAGCGTCTGCATGATTTTTTTCTCTCTTTCCATAGCCCCTAGATCTAGGGATACCCCTAGAAATGAAAAATATCTGATAGATTTAGCCAATTGTATTTTTTAATTCGGATTGTAACTTGTTGAGATTGAACTAGGAATAGAATATGTCACGAATCATGTATTGCCACTCACTTATAAAGCGTATCTAGGAGCGAGGTACGGTGAATAGGCCAAAAGAAACATCCCAATATTAGAACGGCACCCCTCGGTCGACTAGAAATACCGTCACTCTAGAAATCTCTAGAAACTTTGACCCGATTCCGTATTTTCTACTCGGCATAAAGCTTTATACCCAAGTAAGTTACCCACTACTCATCTTACCTCTTACAACCGTGTTTTTCAAGGGATAATATATTTGTATTACTAGAATTAAAAAAAAAAAAATTCTGGCATAAAACAATGCACAAATAAATAAATCCAACTCTGACTAACAAAAAACAATACATCACAGAGAAATAAATAATTAAAAAAAAAATTACGCAAAAGTAGCAGGTATATCTCAAATTTGTTTCAATACAAAAAAACAACGTATAATACCCAATAAAAGTAAAAGAGAAAAAAAAGATGGAAACATAATTGTAATAAAACTAAATAAATAGACATTGCAAGGTTAATGATACGAATATTATTTAGTAAAAATAATAATAAAATAAGATAATAATAATATATTATGAATATAAAAATCCGAGGTTAGCAAGCGTCTGCATGATTTTTTTTTCTCTTTCCATAGCTTCTTTAAATTTACAGTTAGTTATATATAATTATAGATCCTCAGGCGAATTTATTTACAAATTATTTTAGTATGTCCTGTAGCATTGCTACATTATATACAGGTTTTGTTATTATATAAAAATTATATAATGAATAAACAAGTATAATGATACACATTATACGTGACTGGACTGAACTGACTAATAAAGGTGATGGGGCTCACCTTTTTGATCAAAATTAAAACTAACTTACTAATTCTTAACCTAATTTTCCCCCGACAGTCTGCTCTGCCATCGATGTGGGAGGGGTGGTGGGGTCATAGTGTTAAACAATGGGTTGGTCAGGTGTTGCAACGAGTCAAAAAACTTGACGTGTCTCCGGTGAATGACGTCTGCATGAGTGACAACGCACATACCGAAACCTATTCTAACAGTATAGATAGGGTGGAACCCTAACCCATTAAAGTGGGAATGAGCATAACTAATTTTAGTGCAAACAGAATGAAATTTTGCAAATCAATTGTGATTTCAATGGAACCAGCGAAACTTTTAGACGCCAGTAAGGCGATTGATCCATCTTATAAAAATGTTTTTTTGCTCTGGTAGTGTAAAATAAAAATTGGATTTGACGTCCCCCCACTTGGTTTCCGCTGTTGTTGTCCGCAGTGGGTTAATTTATTATTTATTTTACGATTGTAATTATACTTTACTATTGTAATTATTGCTTAAGGATCATTATATCTATCGGGATCAGAACCTAGGCTCCGTTACCCTCCTCCGCTAAAGAATTTACCGCAGCCTTGGAAATATTATGCTTTAAACTTATTACTATAGTTTCCCTCTTGGGAGTAATGTTACTTTCACAGCCTTCTATAGACCTATCGTGTTTCTCTCACTCAAGGTTCCCCTCGCTGTCAGGCATTACAGTGCCTCATATATTTATTTATAATTCGGAAATCAACTATAGGTCTTTAGTTCGTTTATAATCAATCATGCCTTTCTTAACTCCTTGGCAAAGGGACAGCCGGTAAGTGACATATTAATAGGAACACATGCTTAACCCGTGGGAGTTGGCAGCATATTTTGTTTCTAAACTGTTTTCATTCAATAATAAATCCTGCCGTATCGTTCTTTTAATTCACGTCAAATGATCTTATTGTTATTTATTATTCACCTCATGGATAGTTGGCTATTTTGTTTTTAAAATAGTAAGGGGTTTCTTTCTGATTAATTCAAGTAGACCTCTGTACAGAAAATAATGCCGACTTGCATATATCTAGTTGAACTGAACTTCACGGTATCAAAAAAAAAATCTAGTGGCATTGATCTCTATTTTAAGCTCTTCCAAGACGAGGGTAAGACGGGACCCGCTAGGATAAATGAACTGTTCGTCCAACGATCAACATTATTGGAAATGGTTACCGTTCTATGATACTTCAAAGTGTAAAAGTAAGTAGGGTAGGAGGAGTAGGTGTTGGAAAAAACAAATTTGGAACTCAATACTTATGGCCAAAACTATAATTGCGTCCCGGAAATGCTCTGTTCTACAAGAGGGATGCTTATTTTTTAAATAGATATATAGATAAATACTTTAATTTTCACCCTAGGAAAAATCCAGGGGGCAGAGCCCCCTAGTTACGGGATGGGATGTAAAGAAGCAGTAATGACATTAATAACTACGGTTTGGCGCTATTTTTAGTTTATAATTTTAAAATCCAATTCAATAAATAGAAATTACAATAAATTTGTATAATATCTGAAAATGTTTTTTAAATTATTACAATATTGAATTAGAGTTAAATAAATTCTGAAACTAATTATTCTAAATTCATATATAAAGGAGTGAAATGAGCCAGGTAGATAATTTTAAAACGAAATAAAAATTATAAATTCAGATGTTATTACACAATTAATTCGTTAACTGCCTGCAAAAACATTTGAAAATAAAACCGTGACCCATTTTTGCTTTGAGTAAAAGTATTTAATGTATTTTTGGCTAAAAACTATGTCTGAAGGTTTATTGTTTCGGGTGTACATTTAAAGAGCAATACTTCATCATTCATAACGTTTGTCATTATGTCATATAATTTTAATGGACAATAATATCACAGTTTTATATAGAGGGGTGATATTTGGCATGGGAGTTATATAGCTGTTGCCTCAAAGATGCTAAAAACCATATAAGCTACCCCTTGATAAATAATGAAAGGTTATTTAATCGTTTGATTACTTGGTAATTAAATACATAAATATTTTTCTGTATTGAGTAGTATTGATTAATAGCGGATACTATGTGTTAAGGCTTTCGTGGGATGTTATTACTTGAAATCATTAAATCGTTTTTGCAGTCATAAAAAAAAAATCAATTAATGTGTGGATGGATCTTGACAAGAATTTTGTTTTTGCCCTGTATCCTATATGGGACTTCATTAAAAAGATAAGCAGAATGTGTCACGATTTTATTATATGCATTATGCCGAGCTTATTTTAAATTCATCATCCTTTTATAAATTGATGCAACTTTCATTTGGTTAATGCAGTTGGAATTTAAATTTTTTTGGTGTTTTAAAATTATAAACTAAAAACGTGTCTGTTATTTATTTTTGTTTGTTATTATTAATTTACTTTCTATCCCTTTATTACATTTACCTATTGGGGTTCTGCCCCCTCGGGTTTTTTATATAGGAGGGGTATCCCTTCTGTCCTCTATATATATAAAACTGCCCCACAAAAATATGGCACACTCAAAACCATTTAAACGTTTTCAGTGATAACCCAATAAGTATTCAACTAATTTATTTGAGAAAAAAAATATACCGAAATTTCTATTAACATCTCTATATTTCGGTAAAAAATCAGCAAAAGATTTTTTAAAGTTTTTATTTAAATTTTAATTTAAATAGTGGTTTTGACGGTCGAGTAAGTAGCCCATGTTGTTTGCTGCCTTAGTGGAAGAAGTTCGAAGCCAAATATATGCAGCCCGGGAATTCGGTTTACCTGGGACTAATGGTCAATGACCCGTTACTGTGAGACAGGTTTGTGCAATCGCAGACCCGGGTCGGCGCTGAGTGTCAGAGCCAAGAGATGACCGGTTTGTTGTTCTACACACTGCTACTGGGACTGCTCAACTTATTCGTACAACTCGGGAAGTTGTACCACGTCGCTCCGTACATTACAGTCTCCATGAAGTGTTCCCGAGCGAATTCAAAACGAGCTTTATATGTTCTCTGGTCAACAACGGATCTGATTCTTGTGTCTGAGGGTTTAAATTCACTTCAACAAGTCTTCTTCTAACATGTTCTGCACATATGGCTACTCTCAGAGTTGTACAATGAAGTTGAGCAGTTGATTCCGAAGCGCGTACAGTGCAATAACCAGGTCATCTCTTGGCTCTATCAATCGCGGGCGACCTGAGCTGGGTGCACAAACCTGCCTCACGATAACGTGTCGTATAATTGCTCTATGTGTAAACCCAATGCACGGGCTGCGTATATTTGGCTTCGAACTATCCAACCCGCTAAAGCAACAACACGGGCGTCTTACCCGACTCTCATTAAGTATTTGATTGATGTATTTTTTTAAATATTCTGCATTGGCATATTAGGAAAAATTTATTTGAAGCAGATTTTATTTGTCATCTATTAAGGTTTACATAATTACAATATTAGATTAGTTTATAGTCAATTGATAAAATTAAACAGATTATTTAATTTATGGATAAATAAATAAATAATTTTAATAACTGAGTTAGGTAAGCAGGTTCAGTTGAAACCTATTTAAAAAGGAATGCCCCAATACTTTTATCACTAATCTCTTTTTAGTTTCATGTTTTGTCTAAATTTGTGCTTATTTCGGCATACAATTTTTTGTTATAGAAATAGTTATATGTCCATTCTTTGTAAATATATTTGTTGTATGATATCATAGTATTAATTAATAATATATGAACAAAAGTATTTAATACAAAACAAGAACAAATTTTAATCCGTAATAATAAAGCGTCATTAATTTTAAGTGAAACTAATGAGACTGAATTCTGTTAGGAGTAATACAAATTACTTTTCCATTATTTTTTGACCGTTAAAACCAATTTTTAAATTAAAATTAAACTAAAAAACTTTTGCTAAATTTTTAGAGATCAGTTTCTTAAGAAATCAAAATTTCTGGGTAATGTTTTAAAATAAATTTCTTGAATATTTATTGGGGTTTCCATTCATATTTATAGCCCCTTATTACTTAAAAAACTTTTTTTCTTAAACTAAAGAATTGAAAACCAAAATTTTAGTATTAGGAAGCAAATATTTGAATTTTTTATGTGCCCTACTTTCGACAGTTCGATAGCCGAATATCGATACGTATAGTTCGACCATAGAGGAGCGAGCAGAGAAGTGACACGGTGCCCGGAAAGAACACACCTGTGCCCCCATAGCATTGTGCCACGCCTCTCTAACACGCTTATCTGACCGCTTCGACAATGGAGCCGTCTCCTATGGCCAATGTCATTTATTTATCTTCTCTTCGGCTACCGCTTCCATTCCTTAGGCACGGCGGTTTCTTCCGAATATACACCTACAGCCAGTATTGGTAACACCTACTTAAAATAAAGGGTGTCCCAGAATTAACGCAAGATTTGATTTTGCAGTAAAGTGCTGGTAAACATAAAAAAAAAAACAATTTGACAGCTGGCAGTTTAGGGTTAGTAAAAATGGAGCGATAGAACAGCGTGTCTTTATTGTTAAACATTATCTCAAAAATAATGAAAGTTTGGCGGCCGCAGTTTGAAAATTTCATACAAACTATGGTCGGAATAGTGTTTTGACTTCATCAACTGTGAAGAGATTAATTGAAAAATTTAGGGAGACTGGATAAGTTGGAGACACTAAACACACTGGTCGTCCAAAAACAAGCCATTCAAATGTCAATATCGAAGCAGTGCGTGAGATTGTTGTTGAAAATCCAGGAACATCAATTCGGCGTCGTAAACACATTTCTTTGTGCAGAAATTGGATGATATTGATGTGGCCAATATGTGGTTTCAACAAGATGGTGCCACATGCCATACAGCCCATGAAACAATTCAAATACTGCATGAGACATTTCAAGGTCATGTACTCACTCGTTTCGGTGATCAGAATTGGCCCCCTAGATCGTGTGATTTAACACCTTTAGATTTCTTTTTATGGGATTATTTGAAATAAAAGGTTAGCCAAATTAGCCAATGGAGAAGTATTGTGGCAATTCCAAGATCGGAGCCCGAACTCCGTACCTTCCGGTCGCGTGCTCTTCCAATCAAGCTATTCTTATTCAAAAGAATCACTACGACGTATCGACAGCTCACAATGGAAGTTTGACAAAAATGACAGGAATCGAAAACTGAGCTAGGAAGCTACGAAAAAAAAAAAAAAAAAAAAATTACTAACCTTTTTGACAAACATAAGCAGGAAATATTTCAAAATTATATTTTTTGTTGTTCGTATTACGAAAATATTTATAAGTATCCTTCACTATCAACTCGCTTATCCGACCCAGTTAACACCCTTGTTTTTATTTGTGTACAGTTATGCTAAACCCGCAACTCCGTTGGGTCTTTCCCTAAAACCGGCGTTATTATTTTTTTCATCTGAATAATTTTATTTGGTGATTATTAAAATTAAATCACTATTATAGTTATCAATTACTATTCATAGAGTTGAGAAATTCGGTTACAGATAAATTTGAATTCAAGCTATTCAGCTTTATTTTTACTTTATGTACAAAAAAAAAATCATCAGAAAATGTAGCATTCGTATGCTATTTCTATTATATATATAAGCAAAAGGCTACTTTATCACACGAAAACGTCCAAATCCACGAAATCAACTAAGAGGGTAGGCTTAAAATTGGATTTTTAGGTGTTTATAATTGGGGGGGGGGGTTACGACTCCTACCCGCACAGGAATTTAAAGAACAAATACCTAATAGTACATTTGAAGAAGTTGAGTGTCCTGCGCGCATGCTTCAGTTTTCTAGGACTGCTCCCTTTAACCAGTGTAAGGTATAACACAGGGCGACCTTACTAGCTGCTTGTCGGACCAGACCACCAGTAGACTCGTTCACTCGCTGTTGTTCTGGTTTGTATTGTACGATTGTTATTATTGTACTGGTTACCTACAGAATAAAGAATAGTATGTAACAACATTTATGAGCAATATACGATGTCGTGGAATGTAAATCACTAATATTTTCTTAATATTTAAATAAAGGAAGAATTGCTGAATGAATTATATTCAGTACAGGAAATAAACGATGGAGATATACGAAAAAGGATTAAAAGAAAAAAACGAATATATTAAAGGACGTTTACAGTCAATAATTAGGGGATAAACCAGATTTGTTTTAGATTAACAACTTTATTATGATAAAATTACAATCTGCTTCATAGGGTAATAAGTAATTGTGATAAATGATCTCATGCATACCATATTTTCATTCATACAGTATTTACAAACAGCCCAGAGACCTGCAAGGCCACATGGCTGTCACTTCCCCCGCGGGCGAAAAAGGAAGTGGAGTCTAGGGAAGGCCCCCACACTCCTCCGTCAGCCGCTCACTGGTTAAGAGCCAGCGGAGGCTGACCTGGAGCGCGTGAGCCACATACGCTCAGGACATGATTAGAGAAACTGACCATTGCCAGGACTCCCACTGATGCGCATTTATAGCAGGTCACGAGGCCACTGCCGTTTTAGTCTCCGAGGAGGTTTATAGGGATGAGTGGTGCAGTGCAATGAATGTGCTAGGGGATTAGGGTGGTTGGATAGGTTACTATGGAATTTCCCTTGGAAGGGATGAGTTCGAGAATGTAAGGTATATTGTGATCGTTATAAAGGGTTTTATTGCTGACGTAATAAGGGGCATTTACTATTGTTCTCAAGACTTCTGATTAAAAGGATTGGATGCGCTTGATGTTCGACTTGTTCGCTGTCTCCCATTGCTCTATTCCAAATTGGCTTAGGTACAGCTATGTAGATAAGTAATTTATTTTCTATTGAGAGATGTCCTTTTAAGTAGTCTGTACAGTTGTCCAAAGCGTCTGTTTAGTTCTTGTCTTTTTACCCTCGTGTATGGGTTCCATGTCAGTCTTTTGTCGAGATGGAAGCCGAAATACCGTACTGTCTTGAATACAGGAAGAAGAATGGAATTTAAAAAAACCAGTGGACAGAACTTGCGGCAGAGTGTAAAGGTAATGTGGGAACATTTTGCTTCATTAACTTTGATTCAAATGCGCACATAGAGTTAATAAGGCATATAGGATGCCGATTACAAACGGTAATTCCATTAGCCAGATATTAGCTGTTAAACTCGCTTGGAGTAATCTACACTTGACGCCGCTGTATGTAAAGCACGCAAAGCGGTGCCGCTACATACGGTGTCGTATTGGCTTTGTGGGCATGCGCATTAGACGTACCGCTATTAACATGTAGAACTATACTTTTTCGTATTCAGAATCGGTAGCCGATGTTTGACCTTGTCATAACTTTGTATTTCTCCGGTTCGTCATGTAGGAAAGACTCGGCCTCTCAGGCAGGGGTCACATGCATTTAACCTTCGGGGCGACGAAAATATTAGCAGAGTGGTAAAACGTAATTTATTCTGCGTCAGCACAGTGAACTACGATGATGTGAATACTTTAGTCATTTCTGCGCTTAGCTCATATTTTTTATACTCATTCAAATTTTTTTTTTTTTCATCGATTCTAATCATGAATATTACTTATGCAATGTTTATAAAGGGTTTAGAAAATTACGGAACACTGCCAAGGTTTGGTCTGGATGCAAATACTTACTAATTGATAGGAATAAAACTACTTTTTAATTCCCGTCTAGAATATTCAGTTTATTTGTTAAACCATTTCGGTTTAAAATGCAACTGGAAAATGCTTTTTCAACAAATAAAATAATAATAATAGCTTAAATATCCACAAGAAAATTTTTTTTATTTATTTTTTTTCCCTTAGCTCTCAAATTTTTAAGATTATAGATAAGGGAAAAATAAAGGGAATTTATTTGGGGTGAGCGGATCCTTTTACTAGGAGTACCTGTTTGAAGGTGGAGTGAGGTAATTAAGGAGTGTGGGAAGCCTCGGTAGAGGTGGAAACGTTGTGGTGCAGTGGTGAGAGTCTACTGAAGGCTGAGCCTAGAGTCTCTCTAGGGATGTAGTGGAAGCATTCAGCTGGAAAGCAGTGATGGGTGCCTGTCAGAGGGAGGAAAAAAAAAAAAAAAAAGTTTAAAATTTATTAAATACAGAATATTTCCATTGTTTTTTTTGAAAATTTCATTATATTTTTGAAATATGTTTTTGCCTTATCGTCTGTAATGTCTTCTTTACCATGGGAATAAATTCAGAAATTTTAAGAGATTCTTGAATTTGATTCTAAGCTTTCATTGAGGGAGCTTCTAAACATTTTTTTTTTTCATACTTCCGTTATTGTATTTTAACCAAAACATAGTAGCTCCGAGGTACTTAGAGGATTTAGATTTTTCCATGCATATGTAAACATTGTTGGTTTGTACTGATGTATTCAAGCTAAATGGTTAACATGGCTGTTACTCAAATCCTCCGATTACACCACCTGGCGTATAAAAGCACTATCTGTAACCACTGCCTGACATCTGGGACTGGGGTGCCTCCTAGGCTCTGCTCTCGTCCTTGTACCACCTCTCCTTTACGATTGCAGTAAGAACGTACTTTCAAACAGGCTGACAGACATGTTTCCTAAACTTTGTTAAAAGTCTAGACTCTTCCTCCTCGTTCGGCATAGCAGGAGCGAATGATGTCGCTTTCCGTTCCCTGCCGGCACTGAATGGATATTGTGGGCAGCTGATGAAAAGGTCGGATTGAAAATAACCGTTTCACGTAACCGGAACGATTGTGTGCTGCCCCACTTGAAAATATTAATGGGAGGTCTGTTTTGAGCAGGGGGCTTGCGTAATGATTTCTTTTCCTGAAAACTACCTCGTAGTAAAATCGACTCACAACAAGGAAATGTTGCTTTTTATAAGATGACCCGTGTTCTATTGGGGTGGCAAGAAAGTGATTTCGGTTTGCACCAGTAGATAGCGTTATGTTTGTTTTGTTATTCTTTTGTCAATGTTAGAATTTTTTTTCTGAGATACCTTTTGCTTGCTATAGAAACAAAATTCCGTAAAATTTTGTTTACAACTGTCAGTTTACGGTCAGTTTTAACATCTTTGACACATTTTAGACATAGTTGTGGCTCACAAAGAGATATATGAAGTTTATGGTGTTGGTTGTTTAACAGAACGCACGTGTCAGAATTGGTTTAAAAAATTTCGTTCTGGAGATTTTTCACTGAAAGATGACCAACGTTCTGGTCGACCTCCTGAAGTTAATGATGACAAAATGAAAGTCATAATTGAATCGAATCTTCTTATAAATGTGCGAGATATTGCAAAACAGTTAAATGTATCACACTCAACAATTGAAAATCATATAAGACGTCTTGGACTTGTCAAGAAGCTCAATATTTGGGTTCCACCACGACAATGCTATTTCTTTAGCAACACGTACGAAACTATTGGAGCTTGGTTGGGAAGTGATGTCACATCCCTCATACATACAGCCCCGACCTTGCACCATCGGATTTTCATTTATTGCGAAGTTTATAAAACTTCTTAAATGGTAAAAATTTGAGTAATAACGATGACCTCAAATCACACTTGGTTGAGTGTTTTGCTGATAAGGACCAGAAGTTCTATGTGCCCGGTTTCATGACGTTACCAGAAAGATGGAAAAAGGTCATCGAACAGATTGGAATATATTTTACTGACTAAAGTTCATTTTTTGTGTCGAAAAAATTAAGTTTTATTTCACACTAAAAAACCGAAATAACTTTTTTGCCAACCTCAATATTTGCTTATATACTATTCACTATTGGTATGACGAGAATTGTTCGTATTGACTCTACGTCAAGTGTATCTGTAATATAGTCTCCAGTATTACAAATATTAGGGGATCCATCCACTGAGCCACCAGTCCTAGCTAATCTCTGGCTAATGGAATTACCGTTTACAATCGGCATCATATCTGCCTTGTTAACTCTATGTGCACATTTGCAGATGACACTGCAGTCGTTGCTCTCATTCCATCGAGATCCCGATATAGCATCCCAAAACGTTTAAAAACACCTTGATGAGATCGAGTATTGGTGTAACCAATGGCGAATCAAAGTTAATGAAGCAAAATGTTCCCACATTACCTTTACCCTCTGCCGCAAGTTCTGTACACTGGTTTTTTTAAATTCCATTCCTCTTCCTCTGTCTGAGACAGTACGGTACTTAGGCTTCCATCTCGACAAAAGACTGACATGAAACCCACACACGAGGCTAAAAAGAGAAGAACTAAACAGACGCTTTGGACAACTGTACTCGTACAGAATACTTTAAAGGACATCTCTCAATAGAAAATAAATTACTAATCTACAAAGTTATGCTTAAGCCAATTTGGACATACGGAATAGAGCTATGGAGGACAGCAAAAAAGTCGAACATCATGCGCATCCAATCCTTTCAATCAAAAGTCCTGAGAACAATAGTAAATGCCCCTTATTATGTCAGCAACAAAACCCTTCATAACGATCTCAATATACCCTACATTCTTGAACACATCCCTTCCAAGTTTATGAAATTCCATAGTAACTTATCCAACCACCCTAATCCCTCAGTCATTGCACTGCACCACTCATCCCTATAATCCTCCTCGGAGACTGAAACGGCAGTGGCCTCGTGACCTGCTATAAACGCGTGACAGTGGGAGTCCTGGCATTGGCCAGTTTCTCCAATCATGTCCTGAGCGATAATGTCATAAAAAGCAGAATAGCTCTCAGAAAGACTACATTGTAGTGCACTTTGTATGACATCGCTTCTGTTGATGTTCTGGGAATAAAGACGTTAGATTTTGGCTAGGCTAAACTCTGGATAGATAGATCAGTTACCATAGATTAGGAAGTTTAAAGGTACGAGCTACGGCTAATAATTATCATAAAGCTTTTGTTAAAACTCGCTTCGATGACCACAAAATGTATAGAAAAATTTAAACATATCGAGAAGCCATTACTTCAATATAATGCTAACATAGATAAATTACATAAGCATAAGAGCTTAGGTCATAATATATTGTGAAGAGATTTTATTTATTTATTGTTTTACTGGTGATGAGGTGGTAAGATTTTTTGCTAAATTAAAATTTTTTACTTAAACAATTAAAAATCTGAAGTAAAAATGTTAGTATCTGGCTTTAAGACTAGAATTAATGTATATTAACATAACATTACACTTATTATGTAAATATTGGAAATAAATTGATTTAACTACTAATTATTAAAACTGGCCTTTTAGCCCAACCAAGGTGAAGTTTTTTGAGGTACCGGCGTTAGTGATTATTACATAATCATAATTGCTGGACTGTATTTGACTGTCTATTTCATTTTAAATATGACTTTTTTCTTTGTCAAATGAGCCAGAAAAAATATATTCACGCACCGCATTCTATGACGAACGAGCTTCAACGCCGCATCTGGCTTTTTTTCCTTCTTCATAGCCCCTTTAAATATAGATTATTACATATAATTATAGATCCTCAGGCGAATCTATTTACAGATTATTTTTTGTATTTCCTGTCGCGTTGCTACATTATATACAGGTTTTGTTATTTTATAAAAATTATATTAATTATATATATATATATAATATGGCTTGATTTAAGCTAGTTTTTAGTGTAGTCAGGAGCTCGATTCTCACTTGCGAGAACAGAAAAATGCTATGTCTACTTCGGGTTTTTAAACCCGGTGCCTATTTACAATAATGTGGTTCTAAACCCACGCTCGGTGCAATTAGCACACAATTTTAAAGTTTCAAGTTGACGGGCCTGTTAGCCGCAGGCAACACTTAAAAGTTAAGCGTCGTCTCTATTTCATGCCCAGTTGTTTGTGGAATTTACTAATTCATTCATTTCTCTGTTGTTGTTTTTTTAAAAAAATTTAAATAGTTATTCATACAATGGTTTATATGAACATTTAAAATTGTATTCGTGGTGTTTTTGTATTATTGCTAATGGCAGAAAACATTGAAAATCATCCTCATAGCTCATCTTTTAATAAGATCTGGCGGTTTTTTAATTAGTTAGGTCTTTTTTTATGTACTTATGAAATACTAGAATTAAATTTTCAAGCGAACAATATTCTCCACAATGCATTATCCTCCATAAAGCATGGAAGCCTGTCAGACTTGGAATGAATTGGCATGTGAGAAATAAGGTGTGAGTTGATATATATGCTTTATTTTAGTGACTTGAAGTATTACTGCCGTAAATTAAATTTCAAGGTATGGTTGGCTAATAAAAACTTATACTTTAATAGACGTTGCATTAAACGAGCTAAACTATATTGTGGGCGAGACAGAACATTACGTTGTATCCTTCCACAACCGACACTAACCTTATATAATTAAATCTTACTCCTTTGCTCTTTAGATGTTTTTTTTTTTTAAATGATATAATGTTTCTTAACGTAGTTTATAGTTAGTGATTTGTTTCTAGTTTCACTTGTCTACTTCAAAAATGAAAATCCCCTAACATTCCTGCATGGGATTGATTGAAGAGAGATTGCGGGCGGTTGTTGGAGGTGTTGCGCAGGCGTTGCAGTCCCCTTCTTTGACCACTATTGTTCATACCATTACCTCTGATTGCTTTGGATTGTCCAGTATTTGAACGTCTTCTGCATAGGTGTAATAAAGGCCGTCAACATCACTTATTTTGTTCTTGCATCACAAGATAAATGGTGAATGATACAAGCGTTCATTAAGTA
Source organism: Acanthosoma haemorrhoidale (assembly GCA_930367205.1). Taxonomy (NCBI): domain Eukaryota; kingdom Metazoa; phylum Arthropoda; class Insecta; order Hemiptera; family Acanthosomatidae; genus Acanthosoma; species Acanthosoma haemorrhoidale. The sequence continues at coordinate 11,601,642 of OV884011.1, read as the reverse complement.
TTGAATAAAAAAAAAAAAGCAAGAAATAATGGCTTTGTTTCGTCGGCCAATCATCGGAAATTTTCATATAACTTAGCCTATTTCCTTACCTTGGCAAAGGAATAATTTTGTGGATAGATGAGACTGCCATCCTACAGGTAACATGGATTACTGTACCTAGTCTATGCTCTTTCAGATACGGGATCTTTCGTTTATTTGCCTCTGTGTATGTATATGTAGTCTAAAATATATGCCAGCTTACTAAACATTAAACATTAATTAATACTTACTAACATTAATTGTTAATTAAATTCAGTGGCTATTTTTTTCTTTCATAGTCCCTTTAAATTTGCAGGTAATTATATATAATTATAGATCCTCAGGCGAATTTATTTACAAATTATTTTTGTATTTCCTGTAGCATCGCTACATTATATACAGGTTTTGTTATTTTATAAAAATTATATGATGGATAAAGAAGTATAATGATACACATTATACGTGACTGGACTGAACTGACTAATAAAGGTGATGGAGCTTACCTTTTTGATCAAACTTAAAAACTAACTTACATACTAATTCTTAACCTAATTTTTCCCCGACAGTCTGTTGCCATCGATGCGGGAAGGGTGGTGGGGCCATAGTATTAAACTCTGGGTTGGTTAGGTGCTGCTGTGTGTCTCTGGCGGATGACGTCTGCATGAGTGACAACGCACATACCGAAACCTATCCATACATAGATAGGGTGGAACCCTAACCCATTAAAGTGGGAATGAGCATAACTAATTTTACTGCGAACAGAATGAAAATTTTGAGTTGGGAAATCAATTGTGATTTCAATGGAACCAGCGAAACTTTTAGACGTTAGTAAGGCGATTGATCCACCTTATGAAACTATTATTTTGCTCTGGTAGTGTAAAATAAAAATTGGATTTGACGTCCCCCCACTTGGTTTCCGCTGTTGTTGTCCGCAGTGGCTTAATTTAATTTATTATTTATTTTACGATTGTAATTATTGCTTAAGGATAATTATATCGATTATTGTTGCCATCGATGCGGGAGGGGTGGTGGGGTCATAGTGATCATCAATGGCTATATGATATGTCCTTTATTAAAATATCAATTAGCAAAGGGTGTCTATGAGTATGGCCGTTTCCTTCCCTAATTTGTACTGCGTAAGGGCTTTGTAATTTCATTCTGTAATTTATCTCGATCCTCCTGGACCACCCCTAGTAGCCCTTGTGATGCTTTTCCTCTCCACGTGTTGGATAATATTTAGGCGATAGAGAGGGTGTAGCTAGCCGGCAGGAGGCACTCCTGGGACGGCCTGACTCAGCAGGAAACGATCCCGCACCCAGCTTCTTGTTTCAAAGCTGAGGCTTAAATCTGAAAATCTAGCCAGCTCTTTTCATAGCCTGCCGCTTTATCTCCTGGGAATGAATCGTCATTATTTGTGTTAAGTAAGTGATCTGAAGGGAAATATGGTTTGGATAATATCGTTTGCCGTTTAGACACGCTGAATTGTTTTTTTATTAGGACAATTTATGTTCACAATTATTATCACTCTTACTGATTTGTTTACATATATCAAATTTATCAGCGAACAACTATGTAAGTATTTATGCAGGAAATGTTGGCGACTTAAATATAACCTCTTTATACCGATGATTGTAGGTCATTAATCAATTGGTCAATTGATATAATTGCTTTTTAATTGTCAACAACTACGGCCTATTTTAGTATCCATGGTTTATATCTATTGAACACTGGCAAGGTCTTTCCGTAATTGGGACACAAGAAAAATTCAAAATAGAATCTACCGCACTTACTAAAATAACAGTGGTAAATTACAAATCCGATTCAGGTAAAATTTATCATCGTACTGATAAATATTAATTTAATCTATTAAAACTAAGTCGGCCTACTTAGTTTACGGTTTAGAATGATTTACTTTGGCGGGGGGGGGAATAAATAGTTTTTAATAGTGTTGACGAATTTTGTCATTAAAATAAGTAGACTTTCCAGTCTTTACGGCGTATGTTTTTTGAAAATTGAGCTGTAGTTAGTTGAGTTGTAGTACACAGCTAAAGCTGGAATTTCTTGCTGTTACTGTTTTACAGTATATATATATATTCATAAACGTAATTTATATCCGTTTGTAGAGTTTGTTTATTGAGTACTTTTTGACATTCGATTATTCCTTTACTGTCAATGAAGTCGTGTTTACAGATTTTGTTCTTCCTTTGTCAGACTTCAAGACATGAATTTTTATCAAGCGCGTACGAGAAGTAATGTAGTCATATTATTTTTTTTTTGGTGGAATTGGACAGAAGATCCTGTAGATAAACTTATTTAATTATTTTTTTCTGAAAGCCTACATACAAGCAGATCGTTTTTGATCGTATTGTTTACTTATCTGATGTTATGTATTAATTTTTGGGACATTGTCTTGCTTTCTGCGATATATTTTTGGCATTTGACAATAATGTTTTTTTTTAGCATAGTGGGGGGTGATCCATGATTTCGACCAGGTGCACTTAACATCTGTAAATACTCATTTAAATAAGCTTTTAGCATGTTAATATCGAATCCAACATTACACAGGGGGTCCATAATTGTACTTCATCTGTCCAAGTGAACCTTTTTAAAATGCTATTTAAATTTTATCAGCTCTTGTGGCAGAGGTAATTTCCGAGCAGGATATGATGCGGACGATTGCCGCCGTATGTATTGAGTGGCTTCTGCCATTTTCCTTGTCGATGGTGAAAAGGGGACAGGGTGAACGAGGGCCCATATTTGTAGCGAGAACCTCCTTCGTAACGAGTCTTTCAAATTCGCACCCTTGGAGGCGGTGATTAGCCTTCTATTGTCGGCCTTTCTTCCAATATCCTCACGAATGTTTTCCAAATTTAATGACGGAGGAATTCTGGTTTTGTCGTTGTTGAATCTCAATACAGGTTTTAGTGTTCTGTGTTTTAACTTAAAAAAAAAATATACATCATATAGACTTTTTTCTTTAAATGGCTGAAAAAAATAACTTTGGATTGACTTGAACTGAACCTAAAGAATAACATAAAGGAATGCAAATGCAAACAATAAAATAGAAAAATAGCCGATTTATGAGGAGTTAAAGAACGAACTTTTAGATTATGCAATTTGTTGTGTCTGATTAATTTAATCAATGGTGGATGACATTGGTGATAAACAAGCCTGTAATAATAAAATAGTACCTGAAATGTCAAATAATAACAATTGTAACGACCGCTAACTACATAAGATAAATCACCCTATACTCTATTGTTTATATATTGTAAACAAATGTAAATAACGTTACTAAAATAGAAATCGTTGTAAATATGGTTAACAATAAAACATGCTTAGGAGCCAATTAGTTATATGAGCTGGGACGCCAGCTGCCAGGGCAGGTAGTAGACCCAAGCCGCCGAGAGACCCTTCCCGGACAGAGAACAAAGTGAACCACACACTCACACCTCATTGGGTGCTATAAAAACGGTCCTTATTGGCTACTGACAAGGCCGCCTGGGTATTTAAGACCGGCGGGTTGGGCCTGTATATCATTCTCCTGGGAACTATAACTGGCTCGTGGCTGCTCTGCTTGAAACTCTGAAACTTGGCTGCTTCTTTATGAAAAACCTCTGCATCTCTTTCTCTCCTCACCTCGCTACGTTTTAGTCCGGCGTTGTCAGACCCCACACCTTCCTGGTAAGAATCTCTGCCTTCGTCTCGCTAAATTAAGCACCTCCTTGGGAAAGACCTCTCCCTAGTGGACAACGCTTGTCGTGGCCCTTCAAACTTACCAAGCAGTGTTCCCCCGCAGCGATTCAGTCTGCCTCTCTCCGGTTCACACTCGCCTTTGGGATCCGGACGGATTTCGCCTACCCTCAGATACCGAGTGTGAATTCGTGGTCATTCCAAGACCACACAAACTACCTACCCTATACCTTTTCTCCTGAACATAATGCATTGTCGGGGCATGAAAGGTCATTATTAAATATTTTAGTTTTCCTGAACTATGGTTTCTTCTCAGCGTCTTTATACTTCCAATGATTTCTTGGCTTGTAGGAGTATATAATGCATGTTACAGCGGATAACAATTTTGATATGTTTACGAAATCGACTTTTCTTTTGGAATGTTCGCAACTTCTCTAGTTCCAGTATTATTTTTTGATATTCGACTTAAAGCTTTCGATTGGACTTCTTGTAGGGAGCGTGGTGACACATGTGTCGGAAAGACCTACATAAAACTTCACTTATCTTGATCTTCACGCTGAGCGAGATTCTGCTATCTCTAAATCCAATCTTTGCTTTAGCTCTCTGGACAGATTTTGATCTATGCTATAGTAGATTAATTTAAATTGTTTTAAAAATTGTTCAACGATTTTAGCAAACGTGGAAGGATGATGGTTAGGTTGGTGATCTTGTTTAACACTTATAAAACTTGTCGATATGCTTGTTTCGGTGATTGCTATAGTTTCTCTAAACGCCAATTCAATCTCTTTGCATTGGAAGGAAGATTCTAGAGGGCGATAGTGTTTGTATAAGGCTTCATGTCTTTTTTGAGGGTAGGGGTTTGTCCGCTGCAGATAATTGATAACATTTCAGTTATCGAATCTTTGAATTACTCTGATAGCAGAGCGGTTTGTCTTTTTACAAATCTCATCATCCGTATTTTGTTTTTTTGGATATTAGACTTATCTTGTGTTTTTTGGTTTCTTCGTGAATCACTGTCCATTAAGATCTAATCCATTTTTTAAGAACTCAAACGTAAGCTTCAGGTTAAATGGACAATACTTCAGTTATCGGACTATTAGCCTACATTGGTAGCAGAGCGTGATTTAGTTGTTCCTGATCTTTATTGGTAATTTTTTTTAAGTCTGGTTGGATCGATTTCCGTATCTTTCGAAGGAAGAGCTGAAAGTCCATCAGGATCACGTCCATTAGGCCAACCCACAAAAAGGCTATGCTTTAAAATGAGAAGCCTCGAGTAATCGAAATCGTAAAAACTGTGAATGATCTCACTCTCTACGTAAATCATGCCGCTCCGATTTCCGATCCTTATCTCTGTATGATATAAGATATGCATTGTTTTAAACAATACCGACGCTGTTATCATGAGCTGAGTATTCTGCCGTGGAAGGAGGATTGGGGAGGCTTACAGCCGGTTAGTGACAGGATGAAGAGTAGTCGAAGGTTTTGGGGGTTGGTTGGGGGACTCCCCCTAGATGTTTGTCGCACCCCCTCCTCTACTTGAGGGGGCGGTGTGCGCATGTTCCCGTGGGGGTGGCCAGCCCCCAGAACAGGCGGACAGTCTCTGCCCCGGCGACAGCAGTGCAGCTCAGTCATGGCCGAGCTTCTCTGCGACAAGTGCCTCTCATCCGAGTGCTGCTGCCGTAACTTCCTGCTCGCCTACCTCCTCCCCCACCGCTCCATCAGGGTGGTAAGTCGTAGGCGCACTATACTAGCATTTACACAGCCTTAGGAGTAGTGATCTCTCTTCCTTTTCAGCGTGCTTTTGAATCGATTTCTCCCCCATAATTTTCTTCTTTAGGCCAAATTTTACTATTGTAATACCAAGCCTCCTGATATTCGTAAAATAGTGCGAATGTACGTATTACATTTTAAAACTAAAACTCTCTCATCACCCACTAATTAGTAGGTACGAATCCTAAAATGTTACTTGCGAAATGTTCTGTACTATTTCATTAACGCATAAACTCCGCAAGGATTCTATCATTTCGTTTTTTTCAAAATTGTAGTTTATGCAGTGCGCTTTAAAAAGAAATATACATTTTTTGAGCTTTTTTTGGTAACCTTTTCAGTATGTTTCTATGATAATAAAACTAATTTTGAATTCCGATTAAATCTTTAAAAATTAAGATTTCAAGATGTAAAAAAATGACTTTGTCATATATACAATTTTTTAAAAGGACTTATATATTTGAATTTTTAATCTAAAGATCCGTTTTGTTGGAGGGGGGACCGGTTCAAACTTTGTCTTTTTTTAATACATTTTTTATCTTGATAAAAGGGGGCTTATCTTCGCCGCTGTAACACAATATATTTTATTCTGTGTGAAGCTGCCCCCCCCCTCTATTTTCTTAAGTTTTATTCCTACCCGACTCGTACTAATTAGAATTAATATTTTAATCTCATTTTTTAACATTTAGAATTATTGTTTTAACTGTGCTAGCTGATCCTTGAAACCTTTTTTAAAATTTTATTCACGAAACTACTCATTTTCCCTCGTGGGACTGAGGATGCCACTTCCTGATCCACCCCTTTTGCTAAAAACCCATAGAATAGCCGGGAATCGAACCATTTTTTCCATAGCCAGTAGTCACGTTAAGTTGACGTTGACCATTTGTGTATATATATTGATGTATGAGCTTTTTAATACTTTATCTTTTAGATTGAAATAATATGTATGTATTTCATTTGATAGATTGCATGTTACTGTATTGTGGATGGCCTTCCCTTCCCTAAATTGCATACGTGAGATCGTTGAACCCATATAATCAATCAATAATATTCTTAAAAATAAAATACATTTCTCTCTATTTTACGCGCTTTAGGTGTTTCTCAGGGTTAGTATCAAAACTAAATGTGTTTGTTTCATAGCTGATTATATTTTCGTGTTTATAATTCAATTATGAGGGTTATTAGAGTAGTTCGCAACCAATTTTTGAACCCAATTTGGGTTCGATTTTCGACCGGTTTTTCATAGGTCTGGTCTGGGTTCAACTCAGACTCGTATGGGAAACCGAGCAACGTCCTGACTAAGAAAGTAGCAAGTCTTGTCTAGTTTCCTTGTGTACGTTTGGCGAAAAAGTGTTATATTACTTCGATAGTCACTCAATCAGACAAAATATATTCAGCTACTTATATTCTATGTATGTTTTTAGAGGATATGATCCAGTAGAGCCACAGATGCTCGGGACTCAACCCTAAAAATCTGGTCCATCTATAATCCACCATGACTATCATGTCATATTTATTTAAACTATTTCCGCTGTGATAAAAGTGCTTAGATATTTTGTTATAATATCGCTTTTTGGTACTGCAAACTAATTACATTTTTTAAAGTTCCCTAGACGGATTTTATGTTCATAAATTGCGGTTTAGTATCCTGCACTAAATCAGAGTGCACTTAAGTGTACAACCAGGAAGTAGAGTAGTTTTTTTTGCATGTTTTATTTTGTGTGCAAGTTTAATCAGCCGGGTTAGATCAATATCATTTTAGTTTATATTATCGACAATGATTGTTAATCAGTAACTTGCGAATTTTATCTTGAATAATATCTATGAATTCCTTTATCACTGATAAATAAGTTTTAACAATCTGTAATCTGTGGCTCGAATCTACGATAAAACAGTATGAGAAAATTGAATAATAATGGTTATTATTACATGTAGTAATAAAATTGATGATTTATCAATAGTTGTGATACCAGAATAATGAGTTTTTATTGTTGCGACTACTTAAGGCATGGAAGAGGAGTTACTGACAGGTTGCCACCCTTCGCCGTTCAGGGTGGGAATGGAAGGGATTATTCCGTGGGGTCCCCGAGAAATAGAATTTAAAATTCTCATATGCACACAAAATATTCGAACAGATTTTCGAAAGAACTGTAAAATTCGCCTCGGCAGTTACGATAAACTGTGCCAGATGGCTTCTTCAACATTCCTGAGGTCGTCGAATCAAGATAAGCCTCGTGTCACCGCGTTTTTTTGAACCGAGAATTCATTCGGTTCTCTAATTTTCAAAACAAAAAACCTCTTTGGAATCTTTTATCGATTTATAATATAGTGTTTACATTTTGTTTTTCTCTGTCGAGATAACAATTATTAAAAAAAAAAAAACTACAAGTTTGTTTATTTTAATATCACATGTCATTATGTCGAGTGTACTACTCCACGAATTATAAACGCTTAGTAATAAGATAGTAGAAGATTAATTTTCTAAATTAAGCTTACAATCATTTCTGAATTAGTTTAAAATCATTTTCGACAATCAATCTATTATATATTGAGGGAAGTCAGGACTAAAATTTGAACAAACAATGAAAACGTAAATATTTATGTTTACCAACCTTTGAAGGGTTAACCGCTAGAATTCATCATTTTTAATTTGTCAACCACACAGTAATTGGCAACTTACTGTGCAATTATTAACACTCTTTAATTGTTGAAAATGATTTAAAATAATTGAGGAGACACTGCTAGGCTTATTTAGATAAATATTTCTCTTCTACAATAACAATTATTATTTATGTTAGATTACCTAAACAATTTAAAATCTCCTTGTATTAAACGTTTTGATTTTTTTTTATGCAGGTATCGAGGTGCTTCGTGTGTACAATCAAGAAAATGTAAGTGATTTATATTCAGTACAATATTTTTATCATTATTTATAATTTAACTGCTCAGTTTACTTTTATTGGAGGCAATAGTTACGAATTTAAATGTTTATTTATTATAATTGAATAATTAACTTTAATAATTGTGGGGAGGCTCTTGTGCTCAACTTCTGTTAATTAGATTTTTATATTAATTGCTTTTGTTTTTGTTTTCTTGAAATGAGCACTATTGCATCTTAAATTATAGTTAACACAGAAAAGGGAGGTTTTCTGCTGGTTAATTAATTTGTTATTTGTGATAAAGTGTTTTTTCATTATTTAATCGTAGACTTTCCGCTACGATGTATTGTAAATATTATAGTGGGTTCGGAATTGCCTAGGTGGGAATCGAGCTTTTACTGAAAGCCTTTTTTTTGCATACTAAAAACTACAATGCTTTTTATTGTTTATTTATATTCTGTATTGTTAATTTAATTATATCCTGGCTCAACAAGGAACAAAAATTCGTATTAAAAGATGTCCTACATAGAACGTAATATTTAGATATTCACTCACTCAGACAAAATATATTCAGCCACTTATATTCTATGTATGCTTTTAGAGGATAGGATCCAGTAGATAAGAGCCACAGATGCTCGAGACTCAAACCTAAAAATCAGGTCCATCTATTATCCACCATGACTATAATGTCATATTTATTTAAATCACTTCCGCTTTGATCTGCTCATAATTAATTACATGAGCACTGATGATTTTAGAATGGGATCTAGGGGTTATGCGCTGTCCCAGAGTTTACATCGGTGGTTTGAACTACCCGGAAGGGTTTTCCTCCTTAAGGTTAACAGGTCCACATGCCTACCCTAGACATCATATGAGCAACCATTGCTGAACAGTACAGGATATATAGCATATGTCGAATAGAAGTTTGAGCAGCAGAAATTTGGTCATGTTAAATGTACACTCGCCACGGTTGAAATGAAGTACCTTTGGTGACTAGCTTAAAAAAATTGAAGGGGTAAGTTCAGGAATGAAATGATAAGAGAAGATCTACAGATTGCTGCCCTAAAGGAACTCAGGGGAAAACGACAACTGAAGTAGTTTCGACATTGAGTGGATGAACACCGAGAACCCAGAAAGTGATGGTGGCAAGGCCCACCTGAACTCGTCCTCGAAGGAGACTGGGAAAACCTCCCTGGGGCATATTGCCAACCTCGGCCTGAAAAGGAGGGAAGACATCCAGGAAATGAAAGGGCTGCGTTGGGACGAGACAGCCCTTCGCTGAAAGGTACAACGGGAGATGGAAAATAAGAAAAAGAGTAATGCAAAAAAAATTGTTACCTCAAGATTTCAGCTCGTATACTTCCTCGTGAAAGGAAAGTTTATTTATTCAGCCCTATTGGACAAATACCCGAGACCACCAATAAAGGATGGATCCGAGGAGTTAGGGATGAAATGACAGGTAGGTTTCGAGAAGGCTAATATCCAACAAGAACGTGATGAGGATCGTCATTGTATTTGTTGTATAAAAATATGAACAAAGGGTGAAATTAATGTGAGCACGTTTTCATAGAGAGGCTTCAATCCGGTTCAGTTGCATCATCATTCAATCTCAGCAAGATGAGCAAGACTCTTGAAGGTTGGATGCGGTCGGGATTGTAGTGTCGTCAGCCCAGCTTGCGAAAACGTTATTTGAAGTGTGGATATAAACCCAGCCATAAGGATGCCAACTTAAGGCAGGAATCTCGGATTATATAGGGTCACCGTCCTTTTGCAGGCGAGAATCGACTTCAGACCGTCTAAGCGGCAGGGTCATCTAAATTAACTAATACCTATGGCGTCTGCTAACAAAAAGGGATAACTTCAAATTCTAAAATTGTTCAAAAAAAAAAAAAAACAAGTAAAAAGTTTTCCAGTGATAGAATACATTTTTGACAAGTCGCTCAGCTTTGTTTATTGCAGTGTAAATTGAAATTTTAGTCGATATTTAGTTTAGCCATATGATTATTTTTTTTTCTTCAAAAATTTGGAAAGTGGGTTTATAACAAATAATGAAGTGATATAGTGTTGACCAATTTTATTTATTTATTTTTAAATAAAATCTTAAATTATAGCAAAAATATATAATAGGAACTCGCTTGTTTAAAAATATTAAAATACAATACAAATAATAAAATAAAACATTTAAAGACAACGTCTCGATCACAATAAATCAATCTTCAGCATCATCAAAAAGCAAGTTTATAAGTTTGAGAGCTAAGGGAATAAAAAAAAAATAATTAGTATATTTTAAGACAGATATTATTAAAAAATGTTCTTACAATATTATAATAATAAAATTCCTTTATTGTGCTAAAATTACAATCTGCCTTTGCTAGGCAATTATGATATACGATCATTCATACCATATTTACATTTCGTCATTCACTCGCTCATTCATTCAGGACATGATTGGAGAAACTGGCCATTGCCAGGACTCCCACTGTCACTTGATTATAGCAGGTCACGAGGCCACTGCATTATAGCAGGTCACGAGGCCACTGAAGGGGAGTCTTGGGAAGTCCCCCCCGCTCTCCCGTCAGCTGTGTCACCGGAGCCAGGGGAGGCTGACCAAGAGCGCGTGAGCCACATACGCTCAGGACATGATTAGAGAAACTGACCATTGCCAGGACTCCCACTGATAAGCATTTATAGCAGGTCACGAGGCCACTGCCGTTTCAGTCTCCGAGGAGGATTATAGGGATGAGTGACGCAGTGCAGTGACTGTGCTACAGGATTAGGGTGGTTGGAAAGGCTACGGTGGAATTTCGTAAACTTGGAAGGGATGAGTTCTAGAATGTAGGGTATATTAAGGTCGTTATGAAGGGTTTTGTTTTGAATGAGAAATTTTCCTGAAAGTTTGTGGATGTCTCTATTTTTTATTTAAGCAACATAAACTCCAGGACTCAGGCCTGTTATGGTGTTCGTCAAATGAGAGAACTATTTTTCGTAAAATAGTTTGAAAGTCAACAATCGTAATTTTTAGGGCGCGATAGGGGTGCACTAAGTGGCAGGAATGAGAACTAAAGGCACTTATCCCTTTCCGTTAAAAACCGGCATTTTCTAACCTCGTTTTCGGAAGCATTTAACTCGAAAAAGTTTGCCTGGTGGTAAAGACGATCGAAAAATTTGAACTGAAACAATAAAAGAATTTTCGAGAAAAAAAAATGTCCCATTTTGTTAGTAGGTGCCTCACATGGGTTCTCATAGAGTCTAGTGGTTGAAGTAGCTGTTACTAACCATTGACAGAGTGTTCTATTTTGTTTCAATTGTATCTTCTTATATTAAAAGTAGTTCTCTCTCTTTGTGCTCTAGTTAGAGTTCGTTAGTTAATTAAGACACTCCGCTACTGTTTTAGGGTTGTTTTTTTAATGGCTAATCTAGATCATTGAAGCTTTCTGCTGTTTTTGACATTTATAAAATTTATGAGCTTTAGCTTGTGGTATTGCCTAGTTTCTGTGATGTATGGATGTTCTTTCGTTTGACGCATCGGGCTTTGTGGTTGATATCAACAACATTATTCTATTTCTGTTCTCCTCGTCTTAGTTTCTTAATATTTTTTTTGGTAGTCTGTAAGTTTTTTTTCTGCATAGATAAGCTTAACTAATGTACATGTACTCTTGCTGAAATTTTGTATTAAACTAGTTTTAGCCTCCTTGACGCTTTTTTTGTTTTGTTTTTATAATGTAATATCCATTATTAGGCTTTTGATACATTGGCTGGAAAAATGGGGCATCATTGTTTGCAATTAAATTTCAAACATCATCAATCGTGATAATCTAGTATCTATTCGATGGTTTACTCCGACAAAATCACAGGTAGCCTAGGTGCGGTACATAGCGGACAGTTTAGTAATACAGAATATATAGAAATAAACCTTCTCTTCTAGCTTTATATTTTGAAGGAGCGTTCTTTTGGTCTGTGCTTATTTGAGAAATGTGTGGTCTATTCAAAATCTAGCTCATTGGGACAACAACTTACGTCTCTGTCATTTAATAATTAACACATGTTGTCCCTCGCCTAGTTCTTCATACACCTAAGTGTTTTACTTCTCTGTGGCGCTATACTGACTCCGGCTCCGTTCCCCTTTCGGTGGCAGGACGCTGTCGCGGCTGGAACGCTTTAGTCTCAGGTTCTAGGTTTAGGTTTTAGTTTGTAAGTTTTTCTCCCACATTTTCAAACTGAAGGTGAGCCCCATCACCTAGAATTATATTAATTTCATTGTATTTTAACCAAAACCTGTATTGTTAAGTAACCCAACCTCCTTCAAATGCATCTGCGCGTAGCAGAAAGAGGAGAAATTACTTTCTTCATTGATTTTGTCATATTTTCACATTGTATAATTTAAAGGGGTTAAGAAAAAAAAAAAGCGCTATACTGAACTCTGATACCTTTCAACCTTAATTTTGGTTTTCTAGAACGTAATTACTACTTGTTTATTCGAGTAGTTACTCATTTCCATCACTAGGCTGAATAGCCTGAGTCTTGAGACACCTTCCTCCAAGAAAAATCTTCAAAGGGAATCCAAAAATATTGGTAGCTTTACTGGATTACAGTTTTAAAACTTTTTAAAAAAAAACTGGCGATGTTAGCAACCTTTTTTCTTGAACTGGTTGAATTCTTCATGTTCGATAACGTCGATGTAGTCTTATTGAGCGTTCAGTGTAGATTTTGAGCGTACACTTGCATGCATTACTTAAAGGGCGTACAGTTATGTGAACGGTGACAATCTAGCAAACCATAAACCCTTTAGAAAGATAACCCTTGATGGAATAAGCCTTATCTCTAAGTGCATCTTAACCCCCCCCCCTCTTAGCTCCTCTGTTATAAGGCCTTTTAGCTTCCAACAGGGCTGTTCTGTCGCGGCCAAATCCTTATGGGGACAAATCTTATAAAGACTCTTTTTCTACGCTTTATTTATTAGATAATTTGTATTCATGTAATTTTTAACCCGGCGGTTATCAGACTATATCACAGCAAATTACGCTACATTGACGATTATCAGACTATATCACAGCAAATTACGCTACATTGACGATTATCAGAACTGACAAACTGTTTATGTTAAGTCGTTTTATCAACTAGCAGATCGAAAGAGGCCGTTATTATTTTTTTTATCTATTCACTTAGCTGGAAGGTAATAGTCAACATTGAATTTGATCGGATCTATTTGTTGGAATATAAACTTAAGATCATGAAAAGAAATATTCGATCAACAACAACTTTATTATGATAAAATCACAATCTGCCTGATTGGACTATAAGTAATTGTGATAAATGATCTCATTCATACCAATTTACAATTTTTATTCACTCGCTCATTCGTACAATATATACAAACAGCCCAGAGGCCCCCCAAGTCCACATGGTTGTCACCTCCCTCGCGTGTGAAGGAGGAAGTCTTGGGAAGTCCCCCACGCTCCTACGTCAGCCGCGTCACTGGATAAGAGCCAGCGGAGGCTGATAAAGCGCGAGAGTATGAAAAAAAAAATATGTTGTAATTATAATTCCTATATGATTTTTTCCAGTTTGTATTCTCCAACTGTTACTAGTATGGTGAAATATAGGTCATGTGCTTTCAATTTATCCACGATTCTCTTTCAATCTTCATAGATAAAGGTGTTGCGTCATATCTTCAGGTTCCATCTGATATCTTCTGATCCAGTTGTATTTTCATCAAAATTTATTTATGGGCCAGGTTTCGGCCATATGTCTAAGTAGTGTGCGTCAAAACGTCGCCATTATAATAAATTTGATGAAAATTTAATATGTTTGTTTCACCATCCTAAGTCGATATCACAAAAAATACTTCCACTTAAATGATTTACTCAGTCAACATTGGATTTTTTGCCAGACTTTCTAACATTCAATCAACATAAAACTTTTTCCCGTTTCCGATTCCAATGTGTCCTCGACCGTGGAGGGAATCAGAATTTTAATAACTTTTCATTCAGCACGGAATTAGAAATATCCTTGAATTTAGCGGAACTTGGATTTTGTGTGTGCGTCCCGTAATTGCCCGTACACTCAGGTTCTCGGCAATGAGTCGTATTATAATTACTATATGATTATGGGTTTTTCCAGTTTTTATTCTCAAAACTGATACTAGTGTGCTGAAATGTAGGTTATGAGCTTTCCATTTATCCATCATTTTCAAGAAATCTTCATAGATAAAGGTGTTCCGTGATATCTCCAGGCTGATCCAGTCAGCAATAAGATAGGGCAAGTTGGTCAACGATAATTTCTTACTCGTGATCGATGATTCGTTTTCTAATGATAAGATTCATTCGTTCATGATAGTCAAAACAACGGACAGTTGTACTGTTAACCTGCTTATTGCACATATCGAGGGAATCGGTAGAACAATGACTACATTCTATGATTTAAATGAAACACTGTTGAATAGAATAATGTTAGAGACATGGAATTACTTTTCAACTTGTAGCTGCCAGAGAGTTCTCCGGCTCTGAGACGGGGAAAAACATTTTCAAAGAGGACTTGAAAGTTTCGCCAAAAGTTGCTGGAGAGATGAGTCTTTTATAACAAGAGTCTATCTCATAATTCTCAAGTATGACATCCGTCGGAGGTTCATTGAAAATTTTTTATCAATGCAGCATTCTTATTTATTGAATATCTCGTTTTCTAGCATAAAATGTATGCGTTTTATGGTCCTTAAACATGCCACTTTGGTATCGGGTAGTGACTGGTTTAACCGATTTATCCCAGCGATCTTTTTGCTTGGCATAAAGCAAAAATTGCGCAACTCCTGTGCCACTCGAGTTAGGCGGAAATGCCAACCCGATCATTTCCTCAGTTATTTACCCAAGACTTATTGGGATCTAAAAGGCCTTGACCACCCTGCCCAGATATCAGGTCTTACAACCGGAGTTAAATGCTTATAGACTGAACAACGAACAAGAAGGGTAACATCGATACCTACCCTCTGTACTTCAGATAGAGTGAAGAAGGCCCATTTAAACTCCGTAGAACACTGATCTGAACCTCTCACCTACAGTCCACACCTGGTCCTTCTTGCACAGTCACCTGTAATGAAAAAAATATGCCACTATTGGTAGTTCTTTTTATTAATAAAGGGTCTTTAAGTGAACCTTGTAGATCCCTGGAAACGCAGGATGCTGACAACTAGTATAATTATTATTAATAGTCATCTAGATTTCCCATCTACGGTGGGTCAGAGAAGAATTCTAGTCGATCATCTTTCAGCTACTTCCCCATGGGCATCTTCTTCTTGCTTTCCTTCCTTGGGCAATCATTCACTTAGAATTCGATCGGTTTTATTTCCGGTCATTCATCAGTGGCCATAACACATGTCGTCTATTAAGTATTTTTCAATAATACGCTGCCTTCTGCGTACGAGCTAACAACGTACGAGAGTACGATATTCATTGAATTTTAAAATGGATTTCTTATTCGCATGACTTGACATGTCTAGTCTTACCTTTTTTTTCCTCTATTTCCCTCTAATTATAAAATTGTCAACAATTTACAAATTTCTCCTCTTTCTGGTATGCGCTGATGCATTCGAAGGAGGTTGGGTTAATACCCTTGAATGATCATCCGATTTTGTTATAATTGTTATATTTATAAATTATACATACAACTAAATGCTTAATTACACTCGGTGTTTTTTAGTATTCTATACAGTCAGTTAAAAAAAAAATTAAATCTTGAAATGGTTGGGGGGGGGGAGGAGATTGTAGCGGTCCCGAAGTATTTATTCAGTTCTTCAATCTCACTTAACAAAATAATAATTAAAATTATTCCTATTTTTGATAATAATAATCCTTTAAAATATCTATACATTATAATTAAAGTAGTTGACGTGTAGCTTGAATCCTTTGAATAAATAGAACATTAATTAATAATTAATATTCAATGGTTGTTTTATTTAAATACAAAGACCTATAATCTAGTGGTTGGCATGGTGACAGGCAAACTGTAGTAACTCGGGTTCGATTCCCGGCTCCGTAATGATTTTTTTCTTTGGGGTTAAATGAATAGCTTGTTGAATGAAGAACTAGCGAACTCGGTTGAGAAAACGGAAATTAATGTTGAGAGGTGCCTAGCAACTACGGTCACAACCTTCGCTCAGCCTTCCTCTTCATGAGATGTTGCTTCATGATGTTGATTTTTAAACTATTGATGGCATCTGTATAAGATATAATTTTATATTCGTATATATCTCATTAACTTATGATTATTTGTCTTTTAGATTATATAAAATTCACCGTCCATAAAGGTGTTTGAACAGGAAGCCATTACAATGAAGCTTTGACCACTGCTACAGGATGTGATTCCCTCTTGAATAATTTCCTCTATTATAATCCTTCGACAGAATGGTACCTTGATAACTTAAACGTTAATTACTATTCCGATAATGTTTTTCTTAACACTCCATTATTTTGATAAAAGATTGTATTCGTCGCCTTAGGTTCACCAGTCATCTTTTTCTGATATACTACTGGGTACGTACACTCCTTCCAAAATTGCTCCCCAGTAGCTCGTCATCGCTGGCTTATCACCGACTGTACTCTGAGAGAGACACGTGGAGCTGTCGATTGGTCCTTAAGGGTGTCTCCGACGCTTCTGTTATTTTCTTTTTTTTATCTTTTCTCAGAAGAACCATTTTGTTCGCCAATCGCACTTTTTTACTGGTAGTTAAAAGACGACATTTATAGCTTTATAAGGTAGTAACATTTATAAAAATATTACATGTCGATATGAATCACCCCATTAAAGGGTAATATTCAATTCATTATTTTCTGTATTTTTGGGTCAAATTTCCTATTAATTTATTCCTTTATGACCTCCGATTGTATTTTATGGGGTTAATATGATATATATAGTTACATGCTGGGACACTAAATGTCTCCCTTCTAGGTAGTATTAGGGGGCAATAGCAATAACAATTAGGGGTAGCCCAAAAACTGTGAAAATGTTATTGCTGATTTTTTTTTTTCTATAATGTACTAAAACCCCAGCAAAATTACATCCGAATCCAAATGTCAAGACCTTTGGTAATAAGTACGAGTTCAGATATCCTCAAACATCAAGCGCGTGCAAACTTTCCAATCTAAAGTCCTAAGAACGGTTAATGCACCTTTTTGTATCACGAGTAAAACCAAAATTACCTTAAAATCCCCACTATCCAAGATCAAAATTCTTAAAGGTCCATTATAAAAATATTTTACGGTCCAAATCCTCTATCTAGCTTGATCACATTCAAGTATCACCCATCCCTACAAGCTCCTCGGAGATTTAAAGCGGAAGTGGCCCCGTGATCTTTTGTAAATATTTAGTCATTGGGAGTTCTGACACTGGCCCGTTCCCTCCCTTCATGTCCTGATTGTCAGAATGTCATCATATTAAATATATTATAAATGAAAGAGTAAATGTTGTGAATATGGCACTAATGTAATCTTTTATCACAATTATCTATTGCCTTCTAAGGCAGGATGTAATTGTATTCAAATGAAGATTAATTATTATTAATTAATTAGTACTACAGAGTGAAGCACATTCCTGCTTTGTTTCTTTAATGGTGTAATGGTTCTGAATTGGTAAAGAGTATTATTTTATAGGAATTCAAACTCAATGCAAGAGTGCACCTGTATACATTTTTTGTGTTCGACTGTACATTAAGGTTCAACGTGGCTACGATGATCATATAAAAAAAAGTTGGGTTACTATGAATGTGGATTTATTTTGTAATTATTATTTATGTGTATTCCGCTTGGATAAATTTCCATCTATTACTACCCAACACATTTCTTGGGAATTCGATTTGTGAACATGCTGTCTACATAATCAATAAAATATATTAACTGGACGAGTCAGCATAGCTGCTAAAGTGTGTATGTAGGGATTCTTGAACCCTTCACTATCGTGTGGTCATCGTACTTCCTCGAAACAATAGGGCGGACGTCTGTTTAGAAAAGTCAGGAACGTGGTGGGTGAGTCAGGTTTAAAAATAATTCGGATGTTGCTGAATCAAGAAGAGTTTCATTCCGTCACCCGTTCGTCATGGCCGAATCGTACACTAATAGCCCGTCTGTTTATCTATGTGTTTATTCCATCATTTGAAATAATTAAACTATTTTTATCATTAATTGTTTATAGGTTACCAAGCTCTTGTATTATGAGTTGTAAGTTAGTATAAGAGTTAAACTAGGACGCGAAACGGAATCCAACTTAAATTTACGTACGTTATCCCTACCGACCACAAATTACTGATTTGCTTTGTAACATGGTTTAAGAAATCACTTAAGTGTAGTGTAGGAACAAAAATTTAGTAAAAGTGTTGTGCTTAATCAAGAAGATACAATCGTTTTATTTTTAAGGGCCAATAAGAAATTAGTCTTTTAGTTGTAGGTGTTTTTGTTCTGTTTTCCTATATACAAAAATCGATATTTTAGTTTTATGTATTAATCCGCTCTTGCTTACTTATGTAAACTATGTATTTTCATCTAATAAGGCCATGTAACGTAAAATGAAATTAATAAATTCTCTCTCTTTTTAAAACAAATCTTAAGGTGCTCAAAGCCTTGAAGTAAAATTCCCTTATTTGCAAACAAGAGAAAATATTTGCCTGGAAACAAAGAATTCTATATCGCCAACTGTGACTACCTCCGAATTTCATAAAATGAACTTCTAACTCGCTCATGCCGTGCGACTCAGATACAATTCGCAACCATAATTTATCATAATCAATTATATAGAGTCCAGAGGACACCATATAATAGCAACATTTTTGTCACTCGCCGACATGATAAATTATATATTATCATTTTTAGCTTATTGTGTTTTTTTTTTTGTTTTTTTTTTCCTTCATAGCCCCTTTAAATTTACAGATAATTATATATAATTATAGATCCTCTGGCGAATCTATTTACAAATTATTTTGTATTTCCTGTAGCATCACTACATTGTAATTTTTTCCAGTTAATTTACACGTTATTTAAATTTACAATAGAGGCCCTGACTGTTTCATAGCCTATTTTTGCAATTGTTATATTTGCATCTGCACGGACAATTTAACGGCAAAACTCCATTTTGAACAAACCTACCATCTACTTCGTATGCATTGGTCACTCTTCAATGTATTTTACGACACTCTGAGACCCTTTTTTCAAATATCACTCCGCTAAGAAGAGTTATTTATTGTTTATTTCGCCAGTGTCTGGGGTACCCTTAGTATATATATAGTCAAACCCTTAGTCAAATATAATACCCTTAGTCAATATAGTGGATCAATCCTCCGCTCACAACCAAATACAATAGTCTAATACAGTTCAATTAATGATGTTCGTGTAATTGTAACAATGTGAGAGACGATTGTTAGCCGTCGGCATAGCAATGGGTTTTTTGTCAAGTTCATTTGTGGCCAGCGTTTCGATACATTATGTGCATGTCTGCGTCAGGTTATTCATTATTGACCTGATTGTTGCTGACATGCATAGTTTGGTGAAACATACATAAATAAAACTGATAAAAACTTGAAATCGATTTTTTATCAGCCCAAGCACTATCTCCCAATAAATGCTTCAACTCATTTTGTTTATTTCACCAGTGTCTAGGGCACCCTTAGTGAATGACCACTTTCAACCTAGACCTAACCTAGATAAATGTTAGTCAATATAGTGGATCAATCCTTTGCTCACAACCAAATATAATAGTCTAATACAGTTCAATTAATGATGTTCGTGTAATTGTAACAATGTGAGAGACGATTGTTAGCCGTCGGCATAGCAATGGGTTTTTTGTCAAGTTTATTTGTGGCCAGCGTTTCGATACATTATGTGCATGTCTGCGTCAGGTTATTCATTATTGACCTGATTGTTGCTGACATGCATAGTTTGGTGAAACATACATAAATAAAACTGATAAAAACTTGAAATCGATTTTTTATCAGCCCAAGCACTATCTCCCAATAAATGCTTCAACTCATTTTGTTTATTTCACCAGTGTCTAGGGCACCCTTAGTGAATGACCACTTTCAACCTAGACCTAACCTAGATAAATGTTAGTCAATATAGTGGATCAATCCTTTGCTCACAACCAAATATAATAGTCTAATACAGTTCAATTAATGATGTTCGTGTAATTGTAACAATGTGAGAGACGATTGTTAGCCGTCGGCATAGCAATGGGTTTTTTGTCAAGTTTATTTGTGGCCAGCGTTTCGATACATTATGTGCATGTCTGCGTCAGGTTATTCATTATTGACCTGATTGTTGCTGACATGCATAGTTTGGTGAAACATACATAAATAAAACTGATAAAAACTTGAAATCGATTTTTCATCAGCCCAAGCACTATCTCCCAATAAATGCTTCAACTCATTTTGTTTATTTCACCAGTGTCTAGGGCACCCTTAGTGAATGACCACTTTCAACCTAGACCTAACCTAGATAAATGTTAGTCAATATAGTGGATCAATCCTTTGCTCACAACCAAATATAATAGTCTAATACAGTTCAATTAATGATGTTCGTGTAATTGTAACAATGTGAGAGACGATTGTTAGACGTCGGCATATCAATGGGTTTTTTGTCAAGATTATTTGTGGGCAGCGTTTCGATACATTATGTGCATGTCTGCGTCAGGTTATTCATTATTGACCTGATTGTTGCTGACATGCATAGTTTGGTGAAACATACATAAATAAAACTGATAAAAACTTGAAATCGATTTTTCATCAGCCCAAGCACTATCTCCCAATAAATGCTTCAACTCATTTTGTTTATTTCACCAGTGTCTAGGGCACCCTTAGTGAATGACCACTTTCAACCTAGACCTAACCTAGATAAATGTTAGTCAATATAGTGGATCAATCCTTTGCTCACAACCAAATATAATAGTCTAATACAGTTCAATTAATGATGTTCGTGTAATTGTAACAATGTGAGAGACGATTGTTAGACGTCGGCATATCAATGGGTTTTTTGTCAAGATTATTTGTGGGCAGCGTTTCGATACATTATGTGCATGTCTGCGTCAGGTTATAAAGAATGTATTGTGTGACCTGATTGTTGCAGACATGCATAGTTTGGTGAAACATACATAAATAAAACTGATAAAAACTTGAAATCGATTTTTCATCATCTCCCAATATGCTTCAACTCATTTTTTTTATATATTAATTTTTAGGTTTATATGTTCATTAAAGGTTTCACTGACGAAAGTTTCATTTTCGCCTGATGTAGTGTAAATCATTTATAATTAATTTGAAACAGTTACACATACATTATACTTTAGTAATCTGTTAGTAATTAGTAAAGTTATATTTTAGTAATTTGAAGATAATTACAACCTGCCCTAATATGATAATGCTCATTCATATCATATTTACTCTCTTTATCATAACGTATTTACAATAAAATTATTATTAGTAATTAAAAATAAAATATTTCCATTAGAATATATTGAGTAGGGTAGAAAGTTTTTCATCGTCATGACACGAGCAACCAGTAACCAAAAATCGTTAAAACTGCCATAAAAAGAACCCCTTATTTGTTTGCTGATCACACCACACCACTTACATTTTTTCCTGTAGGCTAATAACTACTGCAGATCTGACAGACCAGAGATCGATTCACGGCTGATAGAGTTAATATCGCCTCCTTATAAAATATTTACTTTGCTTTTAGATTTTTGCCGGAAAAGATTGACAACCTCTTGATGAATCCCGCCACCTGTTCTACTTACATTTTCTCTCTAGTGTTATTTCAGTTGATCATTCGTTGGGAAAAAGTGTAGAAGTATATAATGAATTAGCGGTGCGTCTCACCGAGAAGAAAGGTCGAGGGGGGGGGGGCGAAGAGACGAGAATTCTCGGCCGGAGTGGGAGCGTGGTCTGTAGGACCGGAGTATTGATCAGAGAGCACCAGTTTGCAAGGTTTGAAATTGAGGCTGCCTTTGACACATATTGTTTTCATTTCCCTATCGAAACACCTTAACACTTCTCTCGCCACTTCGCATCGCTTGTCGCTGTTTCTAGTCGCCGAACGGTTCAAGTTCTAGTCGCCGATGTGACTGCCGAACATTCGTGTTGCTTTCAGTCATACATCGTTTGTCTGTCGAAAGCGATCGTAAAAATTAAATTCAACTGCGTTGGATTGCACTATGAAGAGTTTCCTCAAGTCTCTACTATTTTGAAAACACTTTTGATGTCTATTCATCATTAATCGCTTACTTCCGAACACTTATCATTAATGATACACGTTTTTAATCAGATCATTAATTTGGAGTTCCGAAAAAGTTTTTATGACGATTTTCATTTCCAATAAAGCCCCAACGCATGATACACGTATTATTAATCATACTTAATTTGACATTTTTTTTTGTTTTTTTTCTTCATAGGCCCTTTAAATTTTTATGTACGTTTATAGATCCTCAGGCGAATCTATTTACAGATTATTTTTGTATTTCCTATAGCATGGCTACATTATATACAGGTTTTGTTATTTTATAAAAATTATATATTGGAATAAACAAGTATAATGATAGACATGATACGTGACTGGACTGACTAATTAAAGTTGATGGGCTCACCTTTTTGATCAAACTTAAAATTAACTTACACGCTAATTCTTAACCTAATTACTCAGTATGTTGTTTTTTTTTGGTTTTTTCATCTTAGCTTTCAAATTTTTAAGATTATGGATAAGGGAAAAATAAAGGAATTTATTTGGGTTGAGCGGATCCTTTTACTAGGAGTACCTGTTTGAAGGTGGTGTGAGGGAATTAAGGAGTGTGGGAAGCCTCGCTAGAGGTGGAAATGTTGTGGTGCAGTGGTGAGAGTCCACTGAAGGCTGAGCCTAGAGTCTCTCTAGGCATGTAGTGCAAGCTCATTCAGTTGGATAGCAGTGTTAAGTGCCCGTCAGAGGCTTGTTGTTGGTTGGCCAAGGGCCGTAATGTCCACCATTTGGTCTGCTTTACTAGATCTTGAGAGTTGCCATCTTGCCGGTAGGTGTGGGGTGTCAGGTCTTGTAATAGGGGTTTTTAGCAACATTTCATCGAGTCGAAGAGTTTGATGTGTCTTCTTCTGATGGCTTCGGTGATGGTGGGGACCTCGAACTTTTCGTGGATGTCAGGAGCCTTCATTTCACGAAAAGGGGTATGCCATAGTGCCGTGCGCAGGATGTACTCAGTATGGGAGGGTAAAGAATCATTTTATTAATACTGAAACAAGTATTAATGACGGGTTAGTACTGGCATACAGAATATCGTGATTCGAAAAATTTGTCGCTTTCTCAAGTCATATATCAAAAGCTAATTTAAAATTTAAGTTTCTTTAAAAAAAAACAAAAAAAAAAACAGGTATCAAAAATGCCCTGGGTTTTTTTCACATTGTGTATATAATATACATACTCACGCGGTCCGCGCCCAGTCCTGGCCAGCTTACTCTTCACCCTGTCATCTATTGTTTATCTGTGTTTTAAAAGAAATTCTTTTAATTAATATTTTTAAAAAAGTGGTTATGGAACGTAATCAATTTATTAAACATCATAAGTTATTATTAGGTTCATCGGTGTGGTCAAGGTAATGGCGTCACGATGAGAAGGCCCTGGGCTCAAATGTCTAGGTGAAGTAAGCCAATTCTTAATTTGAGTTATAGACATTTATAGATCTATCTATCGATATAATTACAAAATTTCGATAATTACACTTTCGGATCGATTAAGTGGTTATTAATTAATGAATTAATTAACATTAAATGAAACTTCTTTTCTTCTATCTTAGTCAATGTTTTTTTTTTCTTAAAAGATGCTATTACAGAATCTCTGTGTCATTCTTAATTTATTTGAATTTAAGCTGTCATTGTCAGGCGTCCCTAACTTATTTGTTAGAAGGACGTGCCATTATCTCATTTTATGATTATGTAGTTCTTTTCTTAAGATATTTAACTATTATAAGTGTAGGTTCATTGAATACTAAGTCGCTTTGTAAGATTTATTTATTGTGTATAAAACATGTGGTCAGATTCCCGAGAAGATAAGGAAAGATTCAAGGAGAGAAATGGGGATATTTGTGTGACCGGCCCCATATGGGCAAAATCGGCGAAAGCCTATCCCGACGGGCTCGTCCACGAGTTCTCTGAAAATAACCCGATTAACAATAAAATGTTTATAATAAGGTAAACTCAGTACTTGGAACTCTTTTTTTCCTCATTGTGTCATACTGAATTAAACTTTTTTAAAAACAAGTTCAATAAAGTAGTCCCCAAAAAATACTCCTTTGCCCCCTATCTCTATCTGTTTTTTTCTTTCATCAATGATATTTTAATAATGTAATTTATAATATTCTATACTTTATAATGGCACTTCTTCCGAGGTTATGGCTTGCCCCAGTTTAGCCAATACAAAAAAAAAAAAACATCTTTTCATAATTTTAGAACTCGCGGTTTTTTTTTTTTCGCCTGTGAAGAAATTTCTATTTTTCAGTCACTGACACGTGCGTCATAAATCTAATAATCGCGTTTAAAAGTGTAATAAAAATAATCAAAATCAAAACTAGCAATCAAAAAACAATTGAATGTTTTAGTCAAGATCTTTCAGTACTTTAGGAATAGGATCGTCTGCAAAAGCACCGATAAATTTATTATTATTTGTTCCGGCATTTGTGCACCGCGGCCTCACTGAGACCTATTGTGCGCCACCGATAAAACTTTTCTTGAGTTGAAGGGGGGGGGGGAAAAAAAAAAAAAAAAAAAAAAAATCGCAGTTTCTCTGAAGAGATCTGATGATTTGCCAACAGATGCGTTCGACAGAGCAAATGAAAAATTTCACGGCTTGATTTATTGATTTTTGTTTTGTTTTTTTAGAAAATTTTGCGTAATTAAACTTTTACAAACAATATGAAATATAATAAGTGTATTCAGTAAAGTAAAAAAAAAAATTCTAATTTTAATTACTACCCGTATCGAATAATTTGAACCAAAAAAAATCATACCCTGAAGTTTTTTTTCTTAGCTCTCAAATTTTTAAGATTATAGATAAGGGAAAAATAAAGGAATAATTATTACTATATTATAATTATATTATATTATAATTATATTGTCTGCAGTTGAATCTGTATTACTTTAGTATGTTTCTTAAATACTTAATTGTCACAGGATTTCAGCTCAAGCTAATACCGAAGTAGCTGTAGTGGATGTATAGGAAACCAAAATGACCTTACTTATCAACACTTCCTTTATATCCAAGTGATCCTGATCTTTTGGGTCTAAGGCTTATACTATATATTTATTTTGACATCAGGTGAGGTGCGAGGAGACGTAGTTTTTTGTATAATATTTGTCTGGTCATAACGGAAAAATGAACTTTCTTTGGCCTATGTAATAAAAAAATATCGTAAATACTTTACAAATGACACGATTTTCCGACGCCTAGAAGGGTCGGAAGTGTTCGTATTACCATAGAACAAGGTTATAAAGAAAAATAGAACAAGATTTATAAAGAAAAATAGAAAATAGAACAAGGTTTATAAAGAAAAATTGCTTAAGGTGTTCGATATCACTGGAAAAAGGTTAGAATAACGCTGAAGCTCGCTGCAATATAAATAGGTTGGTGCGTATGAAATGTCGGATTTTCTTTAAATGTGAACGTTTGTCTCCCTGTTTTTGTTATGCTTTTGTTTTTGACATAACCTGGTTTATAGTCGTACTGTCCATTGCCAAAGTCACATTTTAGCAAAGAAGATTTTCTCAAAAGTATTCCCTTTTGTTATTTGCTTTGAATTTTGCACCGATATGAACTCAACCGATATTCGTGTAATTTTCTTATATGAGTATAAACTTGGTAATAATGCTGCAAAAGCTGCACGCAATATAAACCAGCCGAGGCGTTTGGGGAGAATACTGTGAACGATCGAAAAGTGTAGCGTTGGTTTGAAAAATTTCGGTCTGGTGATTTTTCCCTGCAAAATGAACCGCGTGGAAGACCCGAAACGTCTGTGAAAATTGATGCTTTGAAAGCATTGGTGGAAACGAATCCAACTGTTTCTTCAAGGGAACTTGCTGCCAGAATGGAAGTTGACCATACAACAATATTGCGACATCTTTCTGAAATTGGCAAGGTGAAAAAAATGGATAAGTGGATACCGCACGAACTAACCGAGCGAAATAAGCTGGATCGCTTGAACGTATGCTCATCATTGCTAACCCGATTTAATCGATTTAACGCTCGGCCGCATACATCGTACAAAACAATTGCGAAATTAAATGAATTAAAATATGAAATTTTGCAGCACCCACTTTATTCACCGGATCGTTCGCTAACCGACTTTCATTTATTTAAACATTTAGAACTGTTTTTACGGGCTAAACAGTACGAAAATGAAGACAGTCTGAAAAATGCCGTATCAGAGTTCATTGATTCTAAAGATCAGAATTTCTTCAAGACAGGCATCTTTGCATTAAAATCTCGTTGGGAAAAGTGTATTGAAGTAAATGGAGCATATTTTGATTAAATAAACAGCTTTTGGAAAAAGATATGCAGGTTAATATATTCACTTAAGAATCCGACATTTCATTCGCACCGACCTAATACATAAAACTATCAGTATATACTCTTGAAAATATTATCACAGCATAGCCCACATTTTATTGAGGTCATTGAGGATCGAGTGCTTCCATATTGGATACGGACCCAGGTGAGGATTCAAGAAGAGAACATACTGGACCGCATGAGCGCCTGTTCCGAAATAAGTGGGAGGGTAGAAGGAGGTATATTTGGCAATGAGAGAGAGTAGCAGATCATTTGTGGGGGGGCCCCTGGGGATACAGAGTGGCGGTGATGTGGGGCGGCGTGTCGCCATGGCAACCCTAACGACGCCGCCTCCCCTACTAGCGGTCCTGCCAACATCCGACCCGCGTTCACTTTTGTCTCTTCACCCCCGCACGTACTCTCTCGTCATTCATTTGATGAAATATCGCCAGCAGCTAACTAACTAATTGGATATGTGCGCAAGAATAACTAATTCCAAGGTTTACCGACACTTGAAATTCACTCCACCTCATTCAGATTGTAAACACTAATCAGGATTTCATAGCTGCATCTGGTTGTCCAGTATGCAACTGTAGAAACCTTCACCGAGTAAAGATTTTTTTTTTTCTCCCGATTTGCAATCAGTAGGATTCACTCAGCTTCTTTAGGGACATTAGTCTCTGAAAGTTTACTCGAGACGTAGAGAATGGGGATAGTGTTTTAAAATATCTCTTTTGGTCCGCGAGATCTATAAAATATAGGGCCAAATACCATTTGCGGTCTAAAATCGATTGTTTCGATCTTGTCGCCCTTGGGAATTATCTGTCGATACTCCAAGGGTCGCGCCTCGTCCTCTGTGGTTTTATTGACGGGAGCAATGGAGAGGGTCAATGCTCTTGGGAGGAGGGGGTGTGGTATCTGTCACGAATCTTTTACAAATAACATATATCAATCTAGGTAAGAGTGCGCTGGTATACCGTATACGGTTCCTGTCTTAGTCGGGAGTCTGCACAAAGTGGACACCCCCTCCTTCACTGGGTTAAGGTTATACCTTTTAGTGAAAATTACATCCTTTAACTTGTACTGCCTACTGTGTTGTGCTCCTACGTGCGGTGAAACAGTAGCGGTTTCTGGTAGGCAGGATTCGAATGCCATACTAATGTCCAGGAGACTTACATCGATCGCCTGCGGGATGAATAACAACTGGCCAGTGGAAGGGTGGTGAGGGAGGGAGGGAGCCTCCACATATAAAACAGTAGGCGCCCTTAAAGGTCAATTCACGCTTTACTTTAGTCTTAGGTTCTAGGTTTAGGTTTTAGTTTGTAACTTTTTCTCCCACATATTAAACTGAAGGTGAGCCTCATCACCTAGATTTGTATTCATGTTATTTTCCTATTAACTACAATCTGATTTTATGTAGCCCAACCTCCTTCAAATGCATCTGCGCATAGCAGAATGAGGAGAAAACTTGTCAATTATAAAAAAAAAAAAGAGTCAATTCGGCCCCGTCACCTAGTCTGTACGCACTGCACTGTAATTTTAACCTCAAAAAGATATATGTATGCCCTCCTTCGAATGAATCTGCGTATGCAGCACGAGGAGAAAATTGTAAATAGAAAAAAAAATTTATTGTAAATCTTTTAAATCAATAAAGGAGGTTTTGAAATAAAAAAAAAAAAAAAGGTCAATTCACACTTGACCGCCAAAGATAACTAGTTATGAGCGTAGGGTTTCATTCCAAGGTACGAGGATTTATGCTATCGTTGTGTATTGGGAGCGTAGAATATGATTAATTGTTACAATTTTGGATAGGCTATGAAAACATAACGAGTTTTAAAAGTACTGGTACTTACTTGTTTTATATATATATATCAGGTATGGGCAACCTTTGACATGTTATGGGCCAAACTTTAGTGTGCAAATACGTTCGCGGGCCGCGTTTAAAAGTAGTGCATTTTAAAGTAGTGTTCATAATTTTTAGCGATAGATATCAGTCAGCCATGAAATAATACGACAATGTTATTACAACACAATTTATTAAAATAACAAAATGAAATGAAAAAATAGGTACCTACAGCATTAAATTAAATCGTTAAATTTAGAATTGTTACAAACTACGAAAGTTAAATAGCGACACCGAAATCAATGAGACACTTGAGCTTGAATTTGGGAAACTAATTCATCGATGTTTGGATTAATTCCACTGGTACAAAGACGTAAAGAATTTTCCAAATTATCGTCAGTCAGCCTTGTACGATGTTTTGATTTATTAACTTTCATCAATGAAAAGAACTGTTCGCATTTATAAGTACTGCCAAACGCACAAATCAATCTTCTTGCAAATTTTCTAAGCTGCGGAAAATGGTCTTCTTCGAGGTATTTTTTGTAGAAATCGCACAACTCCACGTCTTCAAATTTAGATTTTAGGAGTGAGTTTTCTTGAATCTCGATCAACTCCATTTGCAAGTGTATTGGAGCATTTTGTACATTACTTTTTGTTGGAGTAGCAAATAAATTGAAACAGTCTTCCATGTGTTTGAAATCGCTAAATCTGATCGAAAATTGCTCCGACAGTAACTTGAGTTCTTCAGCATATTGAGCGTAAGCAATATTTTCATACGCAGAGAGCGTGGTGAAATGGTAACTGTTACCAGACAGCATATGTGCCTCCCACAAGCGGATTTTGTTCTGAAACGCTTTCAAATGGCTGTACAAATCATTTACTAACTGTCCTTGTTTTTGAAGTTTCAAATTTAAATCATTCAAATGGCCTGTAAGGTCGACAAGAAATGCTAAGTCACATATCCATTTTGCGTCACTCAATTCAGATAGTGGTTTATCTTTTATTTGCATAAATTCTGCTATCTCATTTCTAAGCTCGTAAAACCGTTTCAGCATTTTCCCTTTGCTTAGCCATCTGACTTCACAATAATATGTTACGTCGTCATACTCGGCTGATATTTCATCCAAAAACGCCTTGAACTGACGATGGTTAAGCCCTCGGGATCGAATAAAATTGATGGTTTTTACTACCACATTCATAACATTCTGGAGTCGAATGGACTTAGAACACAAGTTCTGTTGGTGGATAATGCAATGAAGGACTATCAAACCATCTTTTTGCACATTTAATTCAGTTGCTTTTTCATTCAAAATTCCGATGAAACCTTTACGTAAGCCGACCATAGAAGGTGCACCATCTGTGCATACTCCAACTAATTTCGACCATGGCAAGCCAAAACTTGTGAATACCTTTTGAACTTCATTAAAAATGTCCTCTCCTGTAGTGGTTCCTTTTAGCGGCTGTAAAGCAAGCAATTCCTCAGTAATAGTGAATTCTTTATCAACACCTCGAATAAATATAGCCAGTTGAGCTATGTCAGACAAATCGGTGCTCTCGTCTAATGCTATGGAAAATGATTCAATACCAGTCATACGGCCAGTCAATGTTGTTTTTATATCATTAGCCATCATTTCTATACGTCGTACAACGGTTCGTCTTGACAAACTAATTTTTTCAAATTCATTTTTCTTTTCAGGACACAAAACACTGCAAACTTCTGACATACACTCCTTGATAAATTCTCCTTCGGCAAATGGTTTCAATGACTTTGCCAATTTTGAACTAACTATAAAACTAGCTTTCACAACATTATCAAGTTGTGTTCTTTGTCTATGAAATATTTGCTGCTGTTTTTCCAAATTTGCGGTAAGTTTCTGGATTTTGTCTTTTCTTATTTGTCCTGTCAGTGAGAGCAGCGTAGGATGCTTAGTTGAGTAATGCCTCTTTATATTGAATTCTTTCATCACCGAAATGGATTCATTACACATCAAACAAATAGGCTTACCATTGTGCAAGATAAAGAAGAATTCTTCAGTCCATTTTTCTTGAAACTGGCGACCCTCTGCATCTACTTTTCGTTTCCTTCCACCAGACATCATTTTCATTTACTTATCGTTCGATAAACTTAATAAGAAAATAGGTATAATTAGTAAGCACTCAAGATGCACACAAAGTCACAAAGCAAACTTATCACCACGGTAGCTCGAATAGGACTGAACTAAGTTCCGGCCATCCACCCGCTTATATAGGCAAAATGAAGGAATGATCTAGAATCGTCTAGTGTAGAACAATACAATTGCGAAGCAATAATCCTTTGTTGCGCCGCCAGTGTGGCGGCAAACATCAATGGCTTTGAACTTTGATGTTTGCCGTCTCACTCTTTGATGATCACCGCCACTCGGCTTGCTCGCTCACTTGATTCCATGAGTATGAGTAAGTAGTGTATTTTTTTTTTTTAAATTGGGTTTTTCAAAATGTCTCGCGGGCCGGATCAAATCTTACAGCGGGCCGGATCCGGCCCGCGGGCCGGCTGTTGCCCACATACGATATATATATATATATCAGCCAGAGCGTCTAACGGCTAGATTTATCTTTTGTTTTATACTTTGTTTGCCTCGTTATTATTAGTAATTATTTCATATTTATGCTTTTACCATTATTATTTTTTAACAATATCTGTTTTTCCTTTCCTACTTCGTTGAAAAACAATAAAGTACAGTTTCTTCAATGCCTACTGATATAATAGTTATTGCCCGTTTGAAGCCTATTGTAAAGTCATTTGAGGCTTACCTAGACCTAGCGCACTTACTTCCACACTGAGCATTCCGATTGATGTGGGCTATCGATTATTTTCAAAACAAACGATGGTTTGTATGCGTTTTTTTGAAGAGGTTCGTCGCGTACAACCACCCCCCCCCCCCCACCTCTCCCACCGATTCAGTTTTACAGTAATCCTTCGTAGGAAAAAGACTTAAAATATTCCGTGAATTTTCTTTACTTTTACCTTAATTTGTTTTTAGCTATCCCATAACTAGCCCATCCAAAACATTTTTCATTGACGAGTTCTTACTAGACTTGAGAATAGAAAATGTGAAATAAAGAGGACCATTGACAGTGAAAAATAACATGTTTATAAATCTGATAAAAGGTATTTTGTTTACAAAAAAAACAAACTAGCAGAACTATGTTTAAAATTTATTTCTAGGTAATTTTTAATAAATTGTTGTAATAAAAGTGTTAATTTAAAATGTAAATTCAATCATTTAGAAAAAAAAACGATCTTTACTTTTTTTTTTTCTTTTTTTACGACAGGAAATATAATGCTGCTTCAATTTTATTTATTTAATTTTTTTTCGAAAATGTTATTAATCTTTATGGCCTCGCTTATAGAGGTACTTAAAGTTTCCGTAGTGGATTGTGGTTCCAAGAACCACAATGGCAACAGGAATATGTTGTAATTCGCAATTAAGGTTTGTGGAATGGCGTTTTGGTGTATCCAAATCCGTAATTGATTAATCGATTGTATGAGATCGATATAATTGACTGGGAAGCACTATTGACAATTTCTCACCACATACGAACCGGAAAAGCAACTATATCTAAACTTTTCCCAATTATCAATGGAAATTCTAAGCTTAATACTCAGCAGTTTAGCCCTGAGTCATTTACAATTTGTTGGTAAAGCCCAAATTAATTTACGCACCACCTGGTTGGGGCTTAGTCAGTCGTACCAATATCGGCTTGGCTATAAGTTCCTATGAATAATATTTGACAAACCAAAGTACACGGCAGTAGCTAAGTTGCGCGAAGTATCCAAAGATAATTATATTATAGATAGATTTTGTGGTTAACGCTTAACAGCAAAATTTATTGATAAACGTAAACATTGCGAGAATACATTACTTCAAAATATTACTAACTTATATTAACTTAGAATACAAACATAAGGGCTTAGGGCATAATATAATTATGAATAGATGTTTTTCTATCAGCGTATATTTGTTTTTTTCGTTATGTTTTTTATTTATATTTTTTCCTAATTTAAAATTTAGGTAAACTTCACTGAATACCTTACTCTAACCATAGTCGATGATTTTTTGTTTTATAATTAGATACATTTCCAATTAGTTTAAGATTATTTTTATTATGTAAATATTAATGAATAAATTGATTTGAATTTATTGTCCGTTTTTTTTTTTTTTTTTGCGGAAAAAGCTTAAGAAGATAAATAGCTTTAGTAGAAATTAAAGGAATGATATGAACGGAAGGCGATGAGTATGGTAACACTGCATGAACGTGTCGATACGTTAGAAACATCGCCCTAAATGCGTTTTAAACTTCGGTGGGGGGGGGGGGATTCATAGTTAGCAGGGAATTTATATTTCAATGTAAGTATTTGTTGGGATCATTTTTGATGGATCAACTCAAGTCGATACCACAACAAATAAATCCACTCAGATATAAAGCGTTTTCCATGTTGATCCCCGACTACACTATTTCAAAATGAACGATAGCATACGTAGCGACCGCTAACTACATAAGATAAACCACCCTATACTCTACGGTATATATAGTGTAAGCAAATGTAAATAACGTTACCAAACCATAAATCATTGTAAATATTGTAAACAATTAAAGGCACTGGGGCACAATCAATTAGTTAAGACACTGGGGGCCCTCGCTCGCTACCCATAGCAGGTAGCGACCCAGACCAGGCCAGGCCTAGCGATGCCTAGAACAAAGGGCCACCGCATACTGAGCTGGCATTGGGTACAATAAAACCTGATATGATTGGGCACTAACGAAGCCAGCTGGGTATATAAGACCCGGGGTTTGGGCCTGTAAATCATTCTCAAGACGGCTCTCTAACTGGTGACTTGCGGCTGTACTGATGTTTCAAGACTTGGCCTTCTAATTTATGAAAACCCTGGACCTCTCTTCCTACATCGCTATGTTTTAGTCCGGTCTTGTCAGACCCCACACTCTCCTAGTGGGATTCTCTGCCTTCGCCTCACTAAAACTAGCAGCTCCTTGGGAGAGACCTCTCCCTAGTGAACAACGGTTGTCGTGGCCCTGCAAGCTTAACAAGCAGTGTTCCCCACGTTGTCATTCAGTCTTCCTCTCTCCGGTTCACACTTGACTTTGGGATCTGAACGGATTTCGCCTACCCTCAAATACCTAGTGTGAATTCGTGGTCATTCCAAGACCACACAAACTACTTATACTACCTACCCTATACCTCTTCTCCTGAACATAGTGCACTGTCGGGGAACATGCCTATCAAATATGGAGTCAGATAGTAAGACCGTCATGAAACGATTGTCCAGGTCATAGCTTAATCAGCCCTTACTTCGTCACCAGGGTAACTAGGGGTAGGATAACTAGGCACCCCCCTCGTGACGACCCGACACCATATTATATTTATTTTTTCACCGTCGTTTACGTTAAACACACAGCATGAACATACTACGATAATTCAATCAAGGCGAGTGCTGAACGCCCGACTCGCCGCCGCTCCACATTTAACGTTTATCAGGACCAACTGTTACTAACAATAGAGCCTCCTGATCCTCTCCCTGCTGTTCGTCGGCCGATAGAGCACAACAGATGTCAACTTTATCGTGCCCATATCTCCTTTGTTTCCGTTTGTATTAAACCAATGCATTTCTTGTTGTAGTCTTTGTTAATAGATCGGCTTTGATAGCCGAGACACGGTAGTCCGACAATTATACGTTCCGCGACTAGGGAAAATGTCCGATTTACAGCTGTTTCGAAAAGAATCCGGTACCTTCGTGTCAAAATAGCTGCCAGATTAATCATTGAAAGCAATAATGATGATACTGCAACAAATATCAATATTGAGTCATTTCTAATGGGTTGTGCTCAAGGCTATTTTGATACTTGGCTGCCATGCTAATATAAAGGTTGAAAAAAATTCCATTAATTTTACTGCAAAATAGATTTCTAATTAATCTGTCAATTTATCTATATTTATTTATAAAATTACATCAAAGTGAACGCATTCGAACATCTTCCAAACATCCACATTTGTAAATCTGTACCTCGGAGGGATACAACACTATGTCCATTTTTTTCCATATTGACTTTATTACAGAGTTAAAGGTTTTTTTTCATTTTATAACAACTGCATGATGTAAATAACAATAAATAGAATGTTCTGGTAAAATATTGTTTCAACTATGTTGTGCAAATAGCTGTGCCAATAACACTTTTTGTTGAAAAAAAGTTTAAAACTCCTCTCCTGTAAAGTTATGAAAATGGACATAGTGTTGTATCCCTCCGAGGTACAGAAATATAATGAATAAATTTTATATCGATTTCATTAATTAGATAAAGATGTTAACACATAGTCTAATTACAAATCGATTATCCTACTTTTTAAATTGAAAGAAAAACGCCTTTTTAAGAGTTTTAGAATCAATTTTACTGTACTGATTAAGGAATTCCTCAAACGATTTGTATAGCGTATAAAGAATAAAATATTGGAATTCTGCCAAATGTTCAAAATTAACTGGGATTTCGTTATTACGCTGATATTCTTCTTAGCAAGGGATATATTTTTACTATTTGTTTTGTTTCTTTTTGTCGATAAGTACATTTTAAATATTTTGGGGGGAACTACTGGCAATAAAAGTCGCCGCGTCCTGTCGTGTTTCGAACCCTGGTTCTGTGTACAGTCCAGTTGTTTCTCCATAAGCTACCACAACTTATACGAGAGCCTCACGACCCTGAACTTCCTTAGTTCTAATTATATCCTCAGACCGGACGAGTCCCCCGCTGCGCGTTTTTACGTCCCCTTCCAATCACTGAAATCTTACGTCCCGTTCTGTTACGTTTCTACTCGTTCTATCGCGGGAAAGTACGGTGAAAATTTTATTTACGTACGCAGGATTAAAAGTGTTGGGCGTGTAATTAATCAGAAATTTCATTCGGTGTGTTGTGGGGAAGTTGACGACGCTCCAATTACGTGAGGTAGGGGATCAATTGGACAAAGCCAGCGTATCCGGTTGCGAGTTTGTTGTCTGCCTATAAAAATAAATCTTTAAAAAATAAAGCAATATTACTCGTCTTCGCTTTTCTATCCTCGGTTTGTAATTAGACATCGAAAGTTTTATAATGCTAAGAACAAGTAGAAGGGGCTTGAGCAGAACTGTATACCTCGTGAGTTCATGGAAGTCACTGATGGTTCCTGTTATTTTTAAGTCAGCAACCGCATCCCTCCAAGACCTCCCTACTTCCCAGATTCTTATCCTTTTCTTAGACATATATGTCTCGGCTTTAGCCCCAGACCCCACTTGTGCCTAGACCTTCCACTCAGTATGTAGTAACGTAGCTCTTAATATTTGTATATACCAGTGTTTTTCTTGTACTTCATAATAAAGCTTTTCTTTTCTTTTAAAAGCCTCTCCTCTACAAAGATTATTTAACTGAAGGCGAACGTTTTTTCAGCGCCAAAGAGCCGGCATACTTTTTTTGCTGTTTTCCTCCTGTGCTGTTTAGTTAATATTAACAGTTAAAGCTCTGTAGTTTATTTCTTCAGTTTATACTAGGATAAAAACGTGAAAAATGTATTATTTTCGTGAAAACTAACCTAATAGGAAAGTGCGGCAGGGCGAAAACCACATTATCCTAAATTATTAGCCTAACAAATTGACAAGAGGTGAATACGGTGAGCCATGTCTGTGTACCCTTAGCCTAGTCAATAAATAATCTATTTAGCAGATCTCTTTTTTTTTAATTTTGAAAAGTAAGATTATTATAATTTTAAAATATTTGCTTTGTCCAGTTATTATATTTACTTTAACATCACGATGGGTGATGTGGGAGAACCACCTGTTATCTGTGGCCCTTTTCGCATTTATTTCTCTGCCCCCTTTTACGATGCAATTGCGAAACATTTTCTCTGCGTTCATTTTTCATATGGTTTTTATTTTATTGGATGAATTTATTTTATTTTATTTTATTTTTTTTTTCCTTCCTAGCCCCTTTAAATTCACAGATAATTATATATAATTATAGATCCTCAGGCGAATCTAATTACAAATTATTTTGTATTTCCTGTAGCATCACTACATTATATACAGGTTTTATTATTTTATAAAAATTATATAATGAATAAACAAGTATAATGATACATATTATACGTGACTAGACTGAACTGACTAATAAGGTGATGGGGCTCACCTTTCTTTTTTCTTTTTTTTTTTTTTCTAATATAATAACAATAGAATTAAAAAAAAAAAAATTTCTTATTTACGTAAAATTGTTAGTTTTATTTTGGACCTTCGTGGTGTCTCCATAGAGTTTGTTCTATGATATCGCTTAGAAATATATATATTATAACAAGTGGGAATCGAACTGACTGCACCCTTAAATCCTGCTCGATTTAATTGTCTTTTTTAATCGCCACCGAGAGCGTAATCTTAAACGAGAAAAAAAAAATGAAAATGCTCTAGACTGATTCTGTCTAGACGATAGCCGTGGGGGGGGGGGGATTCGAACATGGGCGTCATCCGTATTGTGAAGTGGTTATCATTAACCACTACACCATGTGAGAGCCCCAACTGCTCTCTTTCAAGTGGCTTTTAATTGCGCCAAGTACTTCCCATTAATTATCTCTTACCACCCTCCCTGCCTTGTGTCTGGAGTATGAGGGTGTACTACCGACATGAGCAAGCATCATTGTCAATTCTTTACAAATATACTAAGGGTTTTATGCCTTTAATTAAGTACAAAGTCTCGTCGAGTGCTTTTCAGTGGTCGGGTGCTTTTCCAAGCGAGCTATCCCTGTCGCGTATGAGCCGAGCAGATCTCTTTAACTGCTATCTTGTGAATCGCAGAGCCAAACATTTTACAAAAGATTACAGTGCATACATTTAGCTTTAGATTAATTATAACGGCATTATTCGCACCAAGTATTTGAATATTATATATATCCACTTCAATATATTAATAGCTAGCAGAATTACCCGCCTTTGATTAGTGTCATACTTTTTTTGCTGTTTTTCCCCTGTGTTGTTTAGTTAATATTAACAGTTAAAGCTCTTCCAATTTATACTACAGTTATAAATGTTTCAGAGATGACTTTCTCCGTATACAGATTAAAATATATATCATAAAGCAGCTGGTATGTCAGTTTAAGCAGAAGAAATCTCGGAGGTTTCATCCCCTTTAAAACGGTATGCAAGCGAAAATTCCTGCTATTTCAGCAGCGAAGGTGGGATGAAAAGTATGAAAACCACTAGTAGGATTTTCCACATTTTTTTTTTTTGCTGTTAACCAAAACTAAGAGTGGTTTAAAAATAATGTTTACGGCGTTAGTTCCCATTTGTGCAAACTAATTTATCGCTGTCACGAATTTGGTCCTGATCTGCCTTATAAGGCAATAAGTAATTAAGATAAATGCTCTCATTCATACCATTCATCATTCACTCGCTCATTCATACAATATTTACAGACAGCCCAGAGACCTCCCATATCCACATGCGAAGAGAAAGCGGAGTCTTGGGAAGTCCCCCCACGCTCCTCCGTCAGCCGCGTCGCCGGATACTAGCCAGTGGTGGCTGACCAAGAGCGCGAGAGCCACAGACGCTCAGGACATGATTGGAGAAACTGGCCGTTGCCAGGACTCTCACTGTAACGCATTTATAGCAGGTCACGAGGCCATTGCCGTTTTAGTCTCTGAGGAGGATTGGGTGCAGTGCAATGACTGTGCTACGGGATTAGGGTGGTTGGATAGGGTACTGTGGAATTTCATAAACTTGGAAGGGATGAGTTCTAGAATGTAGGGTATATTAAGGTCGTTATGAAGGGTTTTGTTGCTGACGTAATAAGGGGCAATACTAAATAACATTTCACTTATGCGCTCCGTTCCCCCATCGATGGCAGGACGCTGTCGCGGCACATTTGTAAACTGAAGGTGAGCCCCATCACCTAGTATTCATACATTGCATTGTAATTTTAACGTCAATCTGATATTTTTATGTAACCCAACCTCCTTCAAATGCATCAGCGCATCGCAGAAAGAGGAGAATTGTTGAAATTGAATTTTGTAATTGCAAATTGTAATTTTTTTTTAAATGTTATAATTAAAGGGGTTTAGGGGGGGGGCACATGGGCGTACAAACGTGTGATAAATAATTGTAAAAAAAAATATGGGACTTTGTTTCCTAAGAATAACGAAAAGTAACTAATAAAACTTTCTATATGACAAAAGCATTTCATATATGGTGGATAAAGATACAACCAATAGCATAATAATTATTTTTAAAAAAATGTATATAAGTAAATAAATTTTTTTGACAATTACGCAATAAGTAGCCTAAGTTAAAATGTAAGGATATTTACTGAAGGAAATTGGGAAAGAAGGGGTGCATGGCTATATGCAATTAGGGAAAGGATAATGTTACAGAAGATATATCTATAAAGAAAATTATGGATCATTAAACTAAAGTGAAGTAAGTCACTAGAAAAATCTGGATTTAAAGATTGGTAGTGATGTGTAAGGGTGAATATTGACGTCAATGGAGTTCCTCAGGTTTGTGGCACGGATTAGAAAATAATAATCAAAGGATGCAGATATATGGAAAGGAGCGAATACAGGTCAGATAGGGGGGGGGGTCAGGTATTACGAGATTCGATTGCTGATTTGAATTAGAAAAGGTTGTAAAGGTGAAGGAAGTATTGGCCATAGCTTGGCGAAATGTGGCGGTCACTACGGTCCTGAGCACAAATCATAGGATACAATAAATTGTGCACTGAGCCTCAAGATACCACACCACCGTAGTCAAAAAGGGGAAGGAAGGGCGGAAAGGGGACATGGAGATATGGGAGGAAATAGTGAGAGAAAGTAGAGTTGCGTTCGAGAGTATAAAACCCGGTTGTCAAGATATTTCTGGGACCAAACTTAAGTTTTCGACTGATTTGAAAAATTTTATAGGATTATTGCTTTGCATTTAGTTTAGATTTGTGTAGTTTGCTTAGTAATCCCGAGGCTCGTAGCCTTGCTTAGTAATCGCTAGTATCCTAGGCTCGTGCTCGATAAAGAACAATTCAACACGTACGCTAAGAGGATCAGTACCTACCCAATACGGACCTGTCACTGTATTTTTCCTTGCAATTATTAAAATAACTTACCACAACTAGTTTAGTTTTACCACGGCGGCTAGCGGTAATTAACCGACCGGTGGTCTAGTTACTATCATATCAAACATCTGAGTACGGAGTGTAGTGAGCGATTATGTTTTCGGAACAGGCTGAGTGTGAGCGTGAAGGAACTACTTGTTCACATTTTCCCTCCGAGATAATTGTTCCGTTCTCAAGTGGTCGGGCAATAATTACTAATATACTTCTCTTACCTCCATGTTTCTGTTTATGTCATTATTTTAGCGCTTTGAGCCTTCCCTCGCGAAAGAAACTGAGCTAAATGATATTGTGATTATCACTATCGATCTGTAGGCGGCGGTTACCCTCAAAGGAAAAGTCTCCCCCCCTTCCATTGTTCTTGGATCGCCTGCAACTTCCTCTCCCTCCTTCCCTTCTACACTAACGATTTTATTTTTGCTGCTTCTCGATCCCTATCGAAGTCTCTTTAAAACTACCCTTGCTCGTCATCGTTACAATGACGACTGTTCATCGAATTTCCTACATTGAGAAAAATAAAAAGATGGATCCAGTAGTTGTTACAGCGCCAGCGCCTGTCAGCCTCTTCTAAGAAAATTACAAAAAAAAATGATTCAATACGTCTGAAGTTTTAAAGCTACATTCCTCAATACCTTCAAATAAGCTGATAAGATTTTGTTCGAAATATATTATAGGGAAGTATGGAAAACAAATTAAACTTGAAAAAATTAGTTTTTTAAGTTGACATAAAGCATGGTTTACACCCATCTATTTTTAATTTTGTATCTTTCCAAATAAAAATGAGTTATTTTTTTTATTGCATATTTTTTGTGTAATATGAGCCTGGATACTTACTAAGAACATCCGAGTTCGAATCCCTACTCGCCTAAGAATTGTTTATATGCGGGGATTTGACTGGTTAAGATTCGCTCAGCCTGGTTAGGGAAAATGAGTATTTACTTTATCAGGTCTAGAAAACCACACATACAGAAAAGTTACACTACTGTATTTACTTATTTATTTAACTTATAAATACTTTTAGCTGATAAAACGGTTTGATAAGAAAAAAATGTACTAAAAGCTTTTATTGTTGTTTGGTGTTTGCTAATTATTTCAGAAGAGTACCAATGCACATTTCAGGATAGTGATTTTTTCATCAAATGCAAATGATTTAGTTGTGTCTTTTCCCTGGACAGCTTTCTGTGATTTACGTTATGTACTATTTCAAATATCGTAATAGTTTCACATGTATAAAAATGATGATCTAATCAGCATCAGCAATGAACAATCAATTTCTGATAACACAAAGTCCCAGCTCGCTTAGAAAGCCTATCTTATCTTGTACTCAGTCCATTGCTACAACCCCTCGCAGAATGTTATGTTTACTGATAGAGAAAACTAGTAGCTAATCGATGAAAGTTTCAAGCACCATGATTTGTGCT
Organism: Acanthosoma haemorrhoidale; assembly: GCA_930367205.1. Taxonomy (NCBI): domain Eukaryota; kingdom Metazoa; phylum Arthropoda; class Insecta; order Hemiptera; family Acanthosomatidae; genus Acanthosoma; species Acanthosoma haemorrhoidale. The sequence goes on along the minus strand of OV884011.1, from coordinate 11,560,313 downwards.
GGAATAAAAAGAAATGTGTGATAATTATTGTTTAATTATTTTCCAATCCTGAAATTTTAATTAGTTTATTTATTCATTTTTATTTTTCAGAGGAGGAGCTTATCAGAAATGGCTACCATCCAGCTCAGAATTCATATCGTTGACAAAAATGTTACAAAAACGATGGGTTTTGACCCATCCACTACAGTGTACGATGCCTGCCGAGTTATTAGAGAAAAGATAACGGAAGCTAATATGGGAGAAGGTAAGAATGATTAAATTATGTGTTAGGTTAGGTTTACTTATATCCTCTTAATATGTTTTGTAATTTTTAATTTATTTTTTTATCACTGTCTAGCAAAAGATTATGGACTTTTCCTAGCAGATGAAGATGCAAAAAAAGGAGTTTGGCTGGAACCAGGCAGAGATTTGGAATATTATATTTTGCGATCTGGGGTAATAATGGTTTCTCTGTCTTAAAATTATTTTTTTGCCTAGAAATTAAATAATTTCAATACATTATGCAGATTTTAGATGTATATCGATAATGTATTCAGAACTTAATATGACAAAATCATTGTATATTTTAGGACCTGCTTGAATATCGATTAAAGTTGAGGACACTTAAGGTCAGAATGTTGGACGGAACTGTGAAGACAATGCGTGTAGATGACAGTCAACCTGTAGCTAACTTAATGGTTGTTATTTGCACTAAAATTGGTAATTATTATTACAAAGCGTCATTCACCTTTATGAAGATTTAATTTTCGATCATTAATACTAATAATTTGAAAAATGTATTTTTAGGTATTACAAATTACGATGAATATAGTTTAGTATTTGAAACTCCTGAAGATGAACTGGAAAACAAACCGAATTACGGAACTCTCACTTTGAAGAGGAGGAAAGAAGAAAAGGATAGGGATGCAAAAATGGATCAGCTTAGAAAAAAAATCAAAACAGATGATGAAGGTAATCTTCAAATAGATTCACAAAAGTTATAATTCTAAAAATAACCTAATTTAAACAACTAAACCTTGTTTTTATTGTGTGATTTTCAGTCAATTGGGTCGATAGCAGTAAAACACTGAGAGAGCAAGGAATCGGTGAAGGCGAGACTGTACTGCTACGAAGAAAATTTTTCTTCTCTGACCAGAACATCGACTCGCGAGATCCTGTTCAACTCAATTTGTTGTACGTTCAAGCTCGGGATACCATCCTCAACTCTACACATCCCGTCACTCAAGCATTGGCCTGCGAATTCGCTGGACTTCAAGCCCACATACAGTTTGGGGACTACAATGAGTCCAAACACAAACCTCCATTCCTTGAGTAAGTCTTTCTATATTTTGTTATTATTAATTTTTGAAATATATTATTGTACTTAGAAAATGATTTAGAATTTATTTATTATGATTTTTTTTTTCCTACAGCTTAAAAGAGTTCCTTCCACAATCATATGTAAAAGTGAAAGGTATCGAAAAAAAGATATTTCAAGAGCATTCGACACATGTTGGGATTTCAGAACTGGAAGCAAAAGTACTGTACACCCAGAGAGCAAGGTCTTTACCTACGTACGGAGTAACTTTCTTCTTAGTAAAGGTAATCTAACTTTCCTTAGATTATATCATCTTATTCTTTCCCACTATCCTTGTCCACCACTCAAGAAGAAAGTTACTGGAAACTGGGCTGCAGTAGTGGATGTCCGAACAAAATCTTATTTTATTAAATGATCGTAAAAGTTTTTATAATTTGCATGAAAAGAAGTAAATTTTGTATAATTCATAAGATTCATACTAAGTATGAGGAGCTCATAGAATTGCTATCTTTTTGAACTGAGTTTTGCTATTTTACATAGAATATTATATTATTATGTTATTTAATCCTTTTTCTTTCTTATTTTTAGGAAAAAATGAAAGGAAAAAACAAACTGGTCCCTAGATTACTAGGTGTCACAAAAGATTCTGTTCTCAGGCTCGACGAACGTACGAAAGAAATATTAAAAACATATCCTCTCACAATGGTGAAAAGATGGTGTGCTTCACCTAACACCTTCACGCTGGATTTTGGTGATTATTCTGAAGAGTACTATTCAGTTCAAACAACTGAAGGTGAACAAATCGTCCAGTTGATATCAGGATATATTGACATCATCTTGAAAAAAGTGAGCTTAATTATTCTTATTTTATTATTAGTTAATTATAATTAATTAATAAGTAGGGAGTTGATGAATTTATATATGAGGATGTTAGATTTTCATCAAATTTATTAATGGGCAATGTATGCGTTTGTAGACTATAAGCATATTCATGTGTACGATAAGATATTTGTGTTAGTGTAATATCTGCCTCTTTTTTGTACCTATAAGTCTACCTTTTGTGAACAACTATTGTTACACCTATGATTAATACCTTCTTTTATTTTTATCTGGACTTGATGCTGACGTACTTAGCATGTTAAAACGTGCGTTTTAATAAATCTGATGAAAATCTAACATTTCTCTTCCATCATCAACCTTAGTAGATATACCGACAAACTATCCATGTCTTTAATATAAGATTTATTTTTGTAACCACACCTACTTTATCTTCATTCAAGAAGAAGTTGTTTTTTTCCTGATATTTGTGCTTATATAGTCACCTTAGTCGATTTTTTTTTTGTAATTATAGATTTTATAACGGTTGCAATATTTTTTTCTTTTTAAGCAAAAAGCAAAAGATCACTTCGGCATTGAAGGTGATGAGGGTTCCACCATGGTGGAGGAGAGTATTTCTCCTTTGAAGTAAGTCTAATATTCAATCTAGCCTGAATAGTATCTCTCAAGTTTCTCGTCTCCAATCCTGTAATACTTTTTTTTTAGAGCAACGATTCTACAACATGAGACAAGTAGAATTGCAAAAGTCAACACCGAATCTGTTGCCAAACCTGCTGTAATGCGTGCTGCTGATGGTAGGTTTAATTGCAATAATTGACATTTATGTTAAATAAGTTATGCAAAACTTTATTTTTATGTTAATATTTTAATCAAATTGCACATTAAGTAGTTAAATTTTGATTTTTGCATGAGTTTCGCAGTTGTTTAAAATTTTTTTTTTAATGTTCATAAAAGCTTAAAATATATGATAGTAAATTTGCATTTCATTTTTTTGTAAAATAGTACTTCGTGCTTCTCTTATTTTATTTTTAATTTAGTTAGTGTATTTTGTTTATTATTATTTCTTTATTATTGCACTCCGGTTTATGTGTAAATGCATGATACACTGTTTTTTTTTTTTCCTCGACACCCCCTTTAGGTGCTAAGCCCTTCGGAACAGGCCACATGGGAGGCGCGCTAGTTGCTACCGTCGGTGGTCAGGTCAACATCGCGCATAGCCCACCATCTGTAAGTAGTTGTAAAATTCTTCTGTAATTATATCTGGTAATTTTTTAATTGTATTGTATGTATATTATCCATTATTCTATAAGATATGGTGTGTTTTTAATAATTTGTTTTTCTCCACTTTGTATTACACATCTGCAGAGTAGGATATTACTCCAAACTTCACCGATAGGTGTGTAACTTCTGTTTTGACTTTAGCATTCATAAATTATCAGTATGGATATAAGAAAATAATTTTATTAGATTTTTTTAGTGCTTTAAATTTTGGTTACATTAGTAACAATTAGTCAGTTGGAATGTCTGTTCACAAAAATTTACTACTAAACTCAAGCTAGATAAATATTTTAATTTTGATCTATTAAATTTAAAAATTGTCCGATACCCCGATTCTAGGTTCAACTAAACAACACATGGAGATCTACTTACTATTACATTAATGTGACTAAATTCAATCTTTGGCAAAACGAGTAGCAGGGTTTACCATAGTTGTACATTTTAGTTTTTACATTAGAACGTATAATCTTATGGAATTATTATTTGTAAACATACTATAAATGATTAGAAAAATTTAAATAATTAAGAGAAAAATATCACTGAACACAGATATGTTTAAAATTAAATACAATTTTTTTTTTTAATCCTAATCAATTTTGAATTTATTTAAAAGTAGATATAACAGATTATTATTATGAAATTATTTACTGATAAATTGATGAGGTAGTCATCATCAAATGCAATTAATGACCTTTAATTACTAGATTTTCTTGATATGTTTTACTGTTGAGTTATTCAAGAATGGTAAAATATCCTGAATTTTCAACGTTTTACCAGTCAATTTTTTAAAAAAAAGATTTCCATGAACGGGTTTAGAAAACATATGGAACAGTTTTACATAAATTTCAGGGCAATTAATTCCAGTCATATTTAATTTCAGTTAATTCCAAAATCAACCGTTTATTTTTCTGTAGTTTTAATGAATTTGGGACGTGTAACATATTGTAAATACTCTTTAGTTTTTCATTTTTAATTTTTTTTTTTTTTTGTCAGGATTGATAATTTTTGATCACCATTACTTTTCTTGTAATGGTCAATGATAGACTGACCCAATTTGAAAATTAATACTTACATTTTTAGTAGTGTAATGACCACACTGAAGTGGAACAAAAACACTTATATTTTTTCTATTATTAGTCTTGGAAATAGATTTACTTGAGGACTAAGAGGACAATGTCTTAAGAAACTTTCAGGTTCGTTTCATTTATGGAATTAATTTCTCTGTTTTATAATTCGATATTAAAGGAGATCATAACTTATACGGGTTATTATGTAATGTTATTCATGCTAATGGATATAAAATAATCCTGAGATATAGATAACTGCTAAAGCGAGAAATAAAAAAAGTCAAGTGAACAGTTTCAGAGTGTTATTTACTCTATTTGTTAGGCGATCAGGTCCATTTTTAATACATTTCCCAAAATTTACCTGCATATATTGTTTTTACAAATTCTATATTGTAAAAAAAATTAATACCGATATGATTTATTACATGCTTCCCTCAAGATGATGATAATTATTATTGGATAAGAGTATGTATCTTTTTTGTTTTTGGTTGTTTTACTTCAATATTTATTAGCATGAAAATGTTTGTTATTTTAATTAGATAGATTTTAAATCATGTTATGAATAAAATGTTACATGGCATATATTTTGACATATTTCATCCATTAACTAAATGATCATAATCTCTTTAATTTTAAAGTTATAACAAAATATTTCAAATATAATTTAGGAAATTATTTTGGTTTTGGTGGGTGATGAAGTGTTTAATGTTTTTTTCTTTTCTTTGAATCAGTTACATAATCAGCATGATTTTAGAATTACTACATTTCTTTGATTTTTCCAGTAATTTTGAATTAGTTTAATTTTAGTATCAAATTGAAATTATAATTAATTATTTAAAGATTCAACAAACCCACGTGACGAGCATTTTATCGGAACCTCAAAGAGCACTTTTGGGCACAATTACAGCAGGACAGCAAGTCATCACCACAATCGAGAGAGAGCTGTTATCGAAAACTGAAATTCCTGACTTGGGCAACGATCCTGTAAGTACTTGGCTTTTGTTGTATATATTTTAGTGAAAATTCATTAGTAACTTACAAAAATTGACAAAAAAAAATATTTTCTTTCATCTTTAGGCTTCTCTAAAATGGAAAGAAACTACCGTGGATACAAACAAACAGAATGTGAGTTCTCAAATTGCGGCTATGAATGCTGCGACGGCACAAGTGGTCACCCTCACTTCAGGTAATTTTTAATTAGATAGCGTTTTTTTTAAGACTTTTGAAAAAGACAATATGCAAAACATTCTATTTGTTTTATGGTTAGCTCCAGTTGTAGAAGGATATAAATGAAATAACAAATTTTTTTTCTCCACAATATTGTTTATTCAACAAAAACATATTCAACAGCCTTAAGTTTGCCATCTTCAGTTGCTGAAAAGTCATATGATAAAAACATCGACTGTGCCTACGGAGACAAACAAAATGTAATACTATAAGATAAAATAAATAAAACCTATTTAAAAATTTTAAAAGTGCTGTACTGCACTAAGTCAGCAATGTTATATCCATTTTATTTTATAACAAATTTGGTAAAAATAAATGAATAAAACACATAATAATACATTAATCTGTCTACATCAATTAAAGACAGAAATACTCACCTTTGTAATAGTTTGCTTCATAACAAGAATTTAGCAAGTTGTAAATTTCTCATAACATCAATTGGGTGGGTGAGTAGCTATAAGATTAGGGCTTAGAGCTGTCAAAAACGTTTCTGTCAAGTAAACAATATTGTGGAGAGGGGGATGATTTGTTATTTGAATTTTATTTATGTATTACTGATAAAAATATTTAATTGGAAAAAAAAACTCAGGGATGATTGCTTCACTTTTTTTTTTTACATTGGGATGGAAAAATTATTTAAAAAATCTACTGCTGAAAAAAATGTTAAACATATATAACAGTTAACCAGCCTCATTGACTCATAGCGTTTTCTATTATAACTTTAATAATAGACATAATTAAATTTGAAATCGGATAAATTAAAGATTATTTACTGCTTTCAGGGTCAATTGACGAAGTCGACCACACAGCTGTTGGAGCTGCAATAACTACAATAACGACTGGGCTTCCTGAGGTATCTCGTGGTGTTCGCATGCTTGCTGCACTTATTGATGAAAATAGTGGTGATAAACTTCTAGATGCGACTCGCAAACTCTGTACAGCATTTACCGATCTGCTGAAAGCTGCAGAACCAGCAACGAAGGAGGTAAATACAGAAACAACAATTGATAATAATTTCCTGACTTTTATATTTTATATTAATTTTATTTCTCTTTTAGCCTCGCCAGAGCTTGTTGAACGCTGCATCTCGTGTTGGTGAAGCGTCTTCCAGAGTTCTTACAGAAATTCACGAAGAAGACGAAACACTCAAAGAAGCTCAAAAAACGTTACTCGGACTCGGAAAATCCGTTGCTAACAAGGCAGCAGCACTGGTCCTCAGAGGAAAAGCAGTTGCTTCCACATTAAACCAACCAGAACAAAACAGAGCTATTGGTCAGTATTCTTGTATTGTTAATTTGGAGGTTTGCTGCTCTGATAAATGTTCATATTATGAAGAAAAATTATATTTATTACATATTTGCTTTAAAAAAAAATGTCCAAAATTACAAAATATATCTATTTTTGATTTTCATCTGGTTTGAAAATGCAATATTTAGTACATTTCCTCCGTGACCCGACCTATTTCCTCTTAAACCAGGTGTCTGGCTCTCTTTTAAGGAAGTGTCTCTTTGTCTGATTTTCACTTGATTAAAAATTTTACATTGCTCTGAATAGACCTGATGAATTATGAGCTAAATCCTCTGTACTTCAAAAACAATTCCAAAATCCTTTCGACCCTGGATTCAAATAAAATAAAATTTACTCAATTTTATTTAAATTAAAATTTTGTAAAAATATTACTAATAATTTTGGTCTAATAATATATTTTTTTCTTAGTTGTATAGATAATGAAATATTTTGAATGTGTGAGTGTTTACATTACATTATATTATGACTGTGGCTATGTACAAAAATCACTTTTTGTGATTTGGAAACTAATGTTTTAGGTTTTATAAGATATTTGAGGAATGAACTAAACATTATTGAGATATTTCTCATATTTTCAGGCGCTGCTACTCAGTGCGCACTCACAACATCACAATTGGTTGCCTGCGCTAAAGTTGTGGCCCCGACTATTCAGAGCCCACCCTGTCAAGAGCAGTTAGAAGCTGCAGTGCGAGAAGTAGGCACTACCGTAGAAGCTCTCGTGAGTGTCTGTAATGAATCATGTACCGATCAGATTCTTCTTAGTCAGCTGGGTGAAGCAGCATCTGACGTAACGGAAACTCTCAATGATCTTCTAAGGCACATCAGGTCAGTAATTTATCAAGATGAATAATGCAATAATAATTTTAAATATTATATTTTTGGACTAATTATTATTCTCTTATAACAGAGATGTTGGTGGGGAAAAAGAGAGGGAGGCCATTGAAAGTACTTCGGTCGAAAAGATTCTTATGACATCTGAAAGGGTTCTCGAAGCAAGTGGAAATCCTGGAGAAATGGTGAAACAAGCAAGACTTCTTGGACAGGCAACTGCGCAGCTCATCCAAAGTATTAAGGTAATTATCACTGTTATTGCTTAAAAGTTCAACAATCTTTGTCTGAATATTTGACTTAATGATGAATAGATTATACCATATGAAAAATAATGAAAGTAATTCGCTTTCTTGGTAATTACATAATCAATATTTTCTGCTCACATTAAATAAGGTATCCAGTTAAAGATCTTGACATCAATTGATTTGAATTTTTGTCCTCCTAGGCTCAAAAAATATATGTAAATATATAATATCATAATAATTATATATATTGTTGTGATATTAGATATTGTGGAGTTTGTATATAAATATTTAATCCAACTTTGAATCAAGAAGGCAAACAAAAACAATTGAGAGTGGAAGAAAAAACAAAAGATAGTATACTGGTTGTTGTGATGATGACAACACACACAGAATTTTTCTCTCTCTAGTTATGGGACCAGCCTTGTGTATAAGTGTCTGGGTCTAGTTATAATGAAAAAACTTTTATAGTATAGTTGTGGTGATTATGATGAAAACACACACATAATTACTCACTAGTTTTGGGATCAGCCCGTGATAATATAGTTGTTGTTTGTGAGAATAAAAAACACACAGAGCATTATACTCATCTAGTTTTGGGATCAGCCCGTAATACATGTTATTAGCTTGAGATTGTGAGTAAGAAAAACTTAAAAACTTTGTTGGTTAGTGGTTATTGACTTAAAGCTGAACAGAAGAGAAGAAGTTTTAATTTTGTTTGAAGAATGAAGAGAATTAAAGAAGAAAAGGAATCAAATTTTTAGACAAGTATTTATAAAATTAATAAAAGTTTATTTTTTTTATTTGTAAAATTAAATTCATCTTTTTCTCAGATTTATTTTTGTTAATAGAACCTAATAATAAATAGTAAATAAAATATATTTAGAGTAAAAGAATAAAAAATAAAATTACGATATCTTTCAAAGAACCTAATAATATATTATTAATCAGAGCATTGAGACCTAAAATTTTATATTCCACTCTTCATGATAAATACCTTACTATCAAATAAGTGATAAACTGATAGGGTCGTCTGCGGAAAGTTCCAATTTGATGTATAAAGAATATAAAACTACAGTATTGTTAACATTTCACTCCTATTCTGTATTATATTTATCATAGTAATGATAAATATTAGTATTAGGCTAAGACGACATTATTTTATATTAAATTGCTTTTGGATTTGCTACAGGGAGAAGCTGAGTCGCAAGAAAATGGAAGCCTGCAGAGAAGGTTACTTGCTGCAGCTAAATTGCTTGCAGAGGCAACAGCACGCATGGTTGAAGCCGCAAGAACTTGTGCTTCCAATCCTCACGACCCTAAGAGCCAGTCACATCTCCGTCAGACTGTAGAAGATCTCCGAGCTGCAACTACTCTAGTTGCCACTCCAACCATTAGGAAGAAACTGATTTCGAGACTTGAAGTTGCCGCGAGATCAGCTACCGATGCTGCGTCTCAGTGTGTTGCCTCATGCCTTGGAGCAGGAAGGCACAACTCAAACCCACAGTCCAAAGTCCAGCTCAAAGACGACTGTGAAGTTGTCCAGAGCCACATACCCCACGTCATTCAAGCAGTGAAGCAGTCTTCGTCCAATCCTGACAATCCGTCTGCACAGCTGAACCTGATTAATGCCAGTCAACAATTCTTGCAGGTATTTCTTATATTCTTTGCAGGTACTAATACTTTCATTTACTCCCATCCAATTGATAATATAATTATATTAGTTCCAAGGATCAAGGACAGTTATGAACTAAATAGTGTTAAAATATATTAAACAAAATGAATGCATAGATCGTATATAATAAATATATAAGGGTAATAGTTTTGGGGCTAACCAGTATCTATGACTTAGAATGTTGTACCAGAAATACTTCACTTGATCTGTTGAACCTTCTTTCACTAAAAATCAATTTAAAAAAAACAATATTTTTTAAAAATATTTTTAATTTATTTTCCTTCACCATTCTCAAGGTGTCCTTTAACACGAGTAAAAAAATCTGAGCATGAAATGCTTAAGTAGCTTTTTAGCTGTGACATTATCCTTGGAAGTCAGAGAAATGGGTCTGGCTTTTTCCATGTTTGTTACTTAGCTCAATTCATGCCAAGCTGTTATTTATTACTTGATAGGGTGGGTGTTATCAAAGTTTGTATGAAAAAAATATTTATACCTACTTACTATTCCAGCCAGGAAATAAATTGGTTACTTCAGCTCGGTCTATTATTCCTACCGTGAACGATGGATCGACATCACTTCAGCTGAGCAAGACCAGTCAGGCACTCGGGTCTTCGCTAGCAGAACTCCGTGCTGCAGCAGGAAGAGCGAGAGATGCATGTGGTGCAGCTTTAGAGATGCAAGCCGCCCTCATTAACGTCCAGTCAATTCAATCAGATGTTAAAGAAATGTACAAAGGCGGAATACGACTTCTGCCTGGAGAAACTGTAAGTATTATTCAAGATTTGAATTATATTTTCTTCTTGATTATGTTTAGAAAATAATTATATTTAATATATTTTTTAGGCTGAATCCGCTAGCCGTGAATTGAATAACGCTACCAAATCAGTGGCGAGGAGTATTACTTCACTTGTTAAGGCAGCTACCCAAGGAGATGAAGGTTATGCAGCAAGTTCTGCTACAGAAACCGTCAATGCATTATCACAGTTGTCGAATGCTGCTAGAGCGGTAGGTGCCACAGCCAGCTCTCCGGCAAACCAGCAACAGTGAGTAACTTACATTAATGTCTAAATAGTACATAATATTTATATGATGATGTTGAATTTTAATTTTTTGTTCAGGCTTTATGTAAAAACAGAAGAAATAATCTACAGATCTTATATAGTTATTCAAGAAGCTCAAAGAACTTTACATGAACCAGAAAATACTGATAACTTACAACAAGCTGCCAAAAAAGTAACACTGGTAAGATTATTATTTCATTTCTTTTAAGATTTATTATTTACACAACCGCTTAGTGGCTTCAGGGATTAAGTCACATAAATTTTAAGGCATATATTTTCAGAGCAATGTTTTTTAGCTTTGCGACATTCCTGAAAATTATGTGTATGATAATATTGAACTCTTTTTGCACCATCATGGACCTTAATGGACTCAAAATCAATATTGCCCATTTCTACCAAACCTTGTACGTACACTTATCTCGTTTTGAGGTTTAACGATTTATCCACTTTTATTCCCTAAAACCACAGACTTAATGCCTGTTTAAATAATAGATATTATTTTTCTGTGTATTAATCATTGTATTGTTGCACCAGTGAAAGATTTGTTTTTTAATAAATCCATTATCTCCCATTTCAAGATAGTGTTAACATGAGTTTCCATCTGAACAATCAATATCTCAAAATAATATAATTCTGTTTAAATTCTATTCATTTGTTGGAATTTAAGCTAGGTATTTTGGTAACTTAGTATGGTGGTTATCTAGAATTGATGCTATTTTCTAGCTAAAGCACTGAAAGATTATCAATAATTTATTTGCTAATCTCTAAGAAATAATATTAGCAATATATTACAAAATATTTTGATACTCATTAAGCCTAGTGCCTTTTACTTTGAACTAGCTATTTAAATAAAGATGAAGTAATACGATTCCTACAAGGTTTTGGCATCGTACCTAAGTCAAGAAATTCAACCTAGATTCGATACACATTTTAATATTATTCTCTATAAAACTAAGTAATGCTGTTTGATAAAATATTGAAATTGCTTGTACTGTTAATTATGAATATTTATGTTATATAAGTCATGATAGTGTAAGTAAAACATCGTATGTTCACTCTTATTTTGTAGGCCCTCGGCCATTGCATCAGCTTCCTACCTGGTCAGAAGGATGTCGATCAAGCAATCGGAAATATAGAGTCCAGTATGAATCAATTGGACAGAGGAGAATTTCCAAGGAGTAATAAATCATTTTCTGAATTGCAAGATTCGCTCAATAATCATGCAGAGGTCGTTTCTGAAGCGACATCTAAGGTGAAAACAGTTTTAACCAGGCAGTTAAGAAACATTTTATTTCCCAATGAGATAAAAATTGTTTGTTTTTGGATAGGTGGTGCAAACTGCACATTCTTCAGTAAAACTAGCTTCCTCTGCGCAAGCTTTTGGTACAGCGGTTTCCGATTTGACAAATGTCGGTATGGAGATGGCGGGCCAGACTAAAGATTCAGACGCCCAGGGAAAAATGGTTCTTTCCTTGAAAAACGTCACTATCACATCATCAAAATTGCTAAGTACTGCAAAATTGGTCTCGAATGACCCCAATGCTCCGAATGCTCACAACAAGTTAACAACTGCAGCAAGGTGAAATATATCATAAATTATTTAAAAAAAAATTGTATTTGTGTTAAATTATATCTTATTAATTAATTGATTCTATTTCAGAGCCGTGACAGAAAGTATAAACTCTCTAGTTGATGCCTGTACATCAGCCGCTCCTGGTCAGAAAGACTGTGACAGTACGATTAGAAGTATTGAAAGCATGAGACCACTTTTAGACAATGTATCTCAACCAGTCAGCTCTCAGAACTATTTTGAATGCTTTGAAACAGTTGTCGAAAGCAGCAAATCCTTGGGTAAGATTTAATAATTATTCTAAAACTAAAATTAGTTTAGGTTTCACCCAGGCTTTTTTGGGAATATTCAATTTTAGTTCCAAGAAATTTTTAATTTATTCTTCTAATGAAAAATTCCCTGAAATCATAACTTATGAATAGTACAGTACTGGGAAAAAACAAAAAAGAGCACATTCTCCGCTATATTTGCATAAATTATTTTCAAAGTTTGGGACCTCTTTTATAGCAATGAATCTCCATCTTTCCTCCTACTTGGAATAGTCCATAATATGCCACTTAACCTCTAAATGCTGCCCATTTTAAACCGACCAAATATTGAAATGTTTCACGCTTTCCCTTAATTCTTATATAAAAGGTATTGTTACATCATCAGATAAACAACTTTTTTGAATTTGTGAGTAAGCAAGAAACTGCAGAATCATTTTTATTTAAACCTTTCTTTTTTTGTTGAAATTTTACATCGAAAATTTTGTCAAATTGTGTGGAATTAAATTGATAACATATTCTCATTAAATTTACTTTATTATTTATTTATAATTAAAATTATGTAAACTCAACAGACTTTATTAGGTACTATTTTCTGCATTAATGACCGTTAAGATTTTTCTCATGTCTGTTGTAAAAAGTTCTGGAATTTCTTAAAATGTTACCCTTTCCATCTTCTTGAATTTATTTGTTATTAAACATTTGGGTTCGGCGGTAATAACAAGAAAACTATGGTTGATTTGTTGATTTTCTACTTTTCAGGAGATGGTATGACCGGTATCGCGAATCATGCCAGAAATTCTGAGTACTCAGAGTTCGGAGAATCTGTCAAGTCGGTAGGAAGGTCTGTTTGTAACCTAGTCGAAGCTGCCTCCCAGGCCGCATACCTTATTGGTATTTCGCAGCCGGGAAGTAAGGCTGGCACACCAGGCTTGGTTGATCAGACCCTGTTTTCAAGAGCACTGAACGATATTCACGGAGCTTGTAACACTCTGTGCAACAATAAATCAGGGCGCAATGAGGTATGTGATTAACTAAGAAATGCATTTTTTTTTACTATTTTCTCACTATTCCGGACCACTAGCCTGAAGGTTATCATCTCCGAAACCCTTGTTTAGATTTACAGCCAACATATTGATGCGTCAGAACCCACATTACTAAAATCATCAATAGTAATCTATATTATTGAGTAAACCTGTAAACAGCACTCCAAATTTAGTGATAATAAGAGACATAAACCTAAAATAAAAACTAACTATGAGCCCTAGAAAAAAGATTTTGATAGGACCCGAAATGAAGCCTTCCTCTGGACCTCTCCAATCAGGTCATTTACTTCTCACCTATGGCCGCACGAAATCTAACTTTGACAACACAAACTTACTATTTATATCATAGTTTCTCCATGTCAAACATTGTTAAAATTTGACTAATAATTAAATTAATCAATTTTATTAAGTAATTCATGAGAAAAATAGTATGTAAATGAATTGTACACCTTAGGCCAATACATAGAAAATACTTGTCTAATCGCTACTTATTTGTATTTATCATATATCTCAAAAAGAAAGAAGCTTTTTTATTATTTAATAATATTAGTCTAGTTTTATCTAATATGAAATAAATTAGTATTACTGGTAATTTATAATAAATAAAAAAAAGAAATCAAGAAAATTATATTAGTAGATGTGATTTTATTTGCTTGTGTTGAACAGTTTTAGTCCCATTTGCATTATTGTTACTAGAATTTTTCATTATCTTAGTAAATTTGAAAACCCCTTTGTAAAAACAAATTGAAACTAAGAAATTAACTGCTTCGTGGATCTTTTACAAATTAAATGTGTTAGCGTCATTGAAATAATTCAAAGAAGTTATTCAAGCAAAATGGCATTTCGAAACTTGAATAATAGATGTTTCGAGTTGTATTTGGCATTTTATTTTCATTTTGAAAACAGAAAACTTGTTCAATTTAATATAAAGTATTATTGAGTAAACCTATAAACAGCACTCCAAATTTAGTGATAATAAGAGACATAAACCTAAAATAAAAACTAACTATAAGCCCAAGAAAAAAGATTTTGATAAGACCCGAACTGGACCCTTCCTTTTGCAGTAAATGTTTTTCTTATGGCACTCAAATATTTTTCTATTTTCTAGAAGTTTTATTGTTGTTTTGTTGCAGGTTATGGGTGCAGCTAGTGAGATTGCTAAGCATACCAACGCTTTGTGCAATGCTTGCCGTATAGCATCATGTAATACCAACAACACTGGCGCCAAACGACATTTTGTCCAGTCAGCCAAAGATGTGGCCAATTCTACAGCGAATCTGGTGAAGGAAATTAAAGGTAATTTAATGATATGATATGCAGTCAGTGATAAATCAATGAAGAACGGTTCAATGAGCAATCGTTGAAGTAGAAAACTAGTGCTTTCTTTATTATTTCTATTTGATAAAGCTTAAATCATTATAATGTTAAATAATGCATTACATTTCTTTTATTGCCAGCTCTTGATATGCACAATGATTATCGAGATGAAAACAGAAGATCTTGCGCTGCTGCTACTCGCCCGGTATTAGACGCAGTTGAGTCATTAGTGGCCTACGCTTCATCACCAGAATTTTCCGGAGAACCCGCTGTCATTGCTCCGTCAGCTAGGGCTGCTCAAGCTCCTGTCTTACAAGCTGGAAAAGATATCCTACAGGTAATGCATGCGGAATTCAACGTATAATAAATCCTAATAAACTGTTATAAGACATAGTCATGATTTATTAGTTGCTGTAATGTATATAAAATACTTTTTGTGTTATAGGCATCTGCAGGCATACTAAGGACTGCCAAACATCTAGTCGTAACTCCTAAAGATCCGCCAACTTGGCAACTTTTAGCCAATCAAAGTAAAAACGCTTCTGAATCTATAAAGAAGCTTGTTGGCTCCATCAGGTAATTTGTTTCTATTGATTCAGTAACTTAACTGTTTCATATATTTGTGTACTTTGGTAAAACTAATATGCCTGACCACATCTCTTAAGAAGTAACAAACCCATTCTAGAGCAGTCATCTACTGACATTGGCATCCTTGGCAGGCCCTGGTTCATCCAGAGATGTTCACCCAAATGATTTAATTTATTTATTTGATCTGTTTCTGTTATATCAAGATCTTAATATATTTTTTTATTTTGTGCAAAACTTGAAAAAAAAATTATTTTTTATAACCCAAGTTTTTACTTATGTATCAAAATAGTACTTGTAAACATTATTGACCTCTCATTTTAAAAATCTTCTGTCTAACAACATCCCATAACCCAACCTATGTCCATAAGTAGTAAACGACTTATCATTAATTTTCATAGTTATTTGTTTCTTTATTGCTTATGAACTACTTTAAAATCTAAACCCCAATTTTGTAACTATTCTAAGAGGACAGTTGCCCCAGGATAAATAAAAATTTATTATTACTATTATTGTTACAGGGACCGAGCACCAGGACAAGAAGAGTGTGATGTGGCCCTAGAAAGAGTGAATGAGCAGGTCCGTCAATTGGACCGTGCAGCCATGACTGCTGTTTCTGGGTCAGGACTCGCACCCCAGCGAGGTGCGACCCTCCGCAGCTTCGCCGATACTGCCCATGGCTCCGCCGCAGAAGTCCTTGAATCAGTCGAACCTCTCAGAATAGCTGCTAAATCTGAAGCAGAAAATATTGGACACGCAGTGAGTATTATCATCTTCCACTGCCTTAACCCTACAGCTATTGAAAATTTTTTAAATGATGTTCGCTTTCTTCCCGCTTGTGAAACTATCAGGATAAGTATTTCTTATCTTTAAGATTTAATTTCTATTTAGGTTAACCGTTTAGTGGCTTACTTGGAACCTCTTGTCTCAGCTTGTATAGCTGTGGCATCCAACATGTCACATAACAAACAGCAAATGATGCTCTTAGATCAGACAAAATCAGTGACGGAGGCTGTACTCCAATTTATTCATGTAACAAAGGAGTGTGGCGGAAACTCAATGGTGAGATTATTCTTATTAATTTGGATTTTCTTAACATACTCCACTCCATTTTTTACACCTTTAAACACATAATGCTTTAAGAAGTGTGTGTAGTTTCTGCACTTCCGTAATGAAACCATGTAAAAAAATATTCAAACTTCAGGCCAAAATTAGCTTTTAACAAATTATTTTCAATATGACATAAATTAAAAGTAACCTGGGTATGTTATATAAGGAAACTGTCCGGGGAATACAGGGCTAACTTTGCCTTCGCATCAATTCTTATTTGTCTAATATTAGTTTTCTTTGGGGAGTTAAAGGCATGTTTCAGGTCTCATTGGAGCTAGAATTGTGTTGAACCTTCATTAACTTTTCCTGGGGGGAAATTGCTATTTTGAAGACTTCGAGATACATATGCTTGTATTACAAGGATTAGTGACACTTTAAATAAATGGTTTAATTTATCCCAATCTACCTAAGCCATTGGAACTTACTAAGAGCAATGACATGAACTTTCAAGGAATCTTCGATGGGCTTAACCGTTTTTGGGCCTAAGTCGATTTCTTTACCAACTCAGATTCAGTCAGAGGGTGAAAAAATACTTAAATTACAAACCTGAATGAATGTCTATTTACACCCTAAAATAAAGATATTTCATCTTAGTTTTCAAAATGATACTCTAATTTTGGCCTAGGAGTGAGTTTCTTAAACAATTTTCACTTAGTATCTTTAGATTTTGACAGAAATCGATTCACAACTTGGTGAAGCCATTGAAATCTGTATTTTATAAGGCTTTATGTTTTGTTGTATCATGGAAGCATTCAACCAGTTGACAAATAACTGCATTGGCTTCCTCCAGCCAAATATATTTATGCATAAAGTTCCTCATACCTAGAAAATCGTAGAACTTAAGAATTGTTTTAATATTTTTTTCTAGTAATGAAGTAATTGTTAAAATTCTTTAGAGTAGTTTTGTCTTTGAAAACATTAAATATGTACATTAAATATGTAATTTAATGCAAGCCACATACTAATAAATAGTATGTTGGTTTATACTTATATTGTTCTTGTATTAGATATAAATAGATTAGATTAGATAATGGATATAAAGATTTTTTAACTGAATATTTTAGAATGCCAAGTCGCAACCAGAAGTAGACGATTGTGCAGATGGCTGCCGTGAAACTTTGTCTGAGCTATCTCACTCTCTCCAAGTACTCTCAACTCAGGAAGGAGTTGTATGCAGTGTTGTTGATGCTGTAAATCGAGCCATTTCTAGACTTGGTGATCCGACTTCTAGGTCTTCACTCATCATCGATTCGGGTGATTCATACGTCGACTATCAGACGAGAATGGTCACATCAGCTAAAGAAATTGCACGAGTGGCGCAAGAAATGGTTTGTCTTTGTTATAAATTTCTGAGTTTCTGCAAATTATGAATGGAGTCTAATTTTCATTATTTTTTTCTTTATCAGGTTATTAAAAGGCAAGGTGGTGCTTTGTCATCAGAACTTTCACAACACTATTCAAAACTCGCATTGGACTGTGGAGGTGCAAGGATCACTTCAAACAATCCTGAAGTTGCTTCCCGACTTACGACTTCAGTTTTAGATCTAGGAGCCGGTGTTATCCGTTGTGTCAATGCAGCTGCTGCTTGTCACATTGCTGATGACATATCTGTAAGAAGCTTGAGTGATGCTGGAAGACATGTTGCGGAAAAGGTAGAGTAATATGTCTAGGGGCTTTTTCAGTAATGCTCGTTTCATTTTATTTTTCCCCTCAATAACTAGTTCACTAGCTTTTATTTAAAAAAAAAAAAAGACTCGGTTATTTAATAACTATTTCAAATTACCAGTTCTTTTGTTTGATATTACCATGGTGAATCAAATGTTTCTGCATGTTTATTAGGTAGTAATCAAGTGTTCAGTCTTTTGTGGAGCAGATGTTAGTACAGTGACCATACCTGCTGTTAAATAGTTTAAATCATTGGCAAGTGGTGACATTAGCCTAAGGAATAAACCATTCTTGGAAACTTAGGCCACAGTTTTTGATTACTCCTAGAGACTCAAACAGACTAAATTTACACAATAAGGTTGTGGGTATTATTGATTATTTTTTGTATTTAACTGGCTAAAAAAAATATTTTTGACTGACCTTAGAAAATTGAATACAGTAGTAATGGATGAATTATCAAATTTTTTACAGGTTTCAGAAGTGCTGTCAGCGCTGCAGGCCGGTTCTCGAGGTACTCAAGCTTGCATCAATGCTGCCAGCACAGTGAGCGGTATCATCGGAGACTTGGACACAACCATCATGTTCGCTACTGCGGGAACATTGAATGCTGAGATGGAAGGAGACACATTCGCCGACCATCGGGAAAATATTCTTAAAACTGCTAAGGCCCTTGTTGAAGACACTAAAACTCTAGTTGCCGGTACAGTATTTAATTTGTTTTGATTTAAATTTAACATTTTTTGAATGCTTTTTATTAGTAAGGAATATTTAGACAGTAGATGTCATCTTAAGGATTTCTTAATGTTCAGGTATATCTGCCAAATTTTCATGATCACTGTCTAGCTACACCTCTTCAATTCTATTTTAAGTTAAAAAAAATGAAAATATTCAAAACATAATTAAACCATGTAAAGCTATCAGAGATAAAAAAACCTATTGTTTTGGTGACTTACTTGTAAATCAATTCAAGATAGGAAATTGCTGCCTTTGATACTAAGTTCCTCATAAATCCCTCTCTTTTTATATAACATGAAATAAATGTTCAACAATGACTTATAAATTATTTCCAGGCGCTGCCTCATCTCAAGAACAGCTTGCTGTCGCAGCTCAGAATGCTGTATCAACTATTATTCAACTCGCTGAAGTTGTCAAGTTTGGTGCTGCATCTTTGGGAAGCAACAATCCGGAAGCCCAAGTAAAACTTGATTTTTATGTAACAAATTAACTTAAATATTTATGATTGCAAAAGGGAAAACAATTTTTACATAAAAGTAATAGAACTTGCTTCAATTCATTTTTTTCTTAATGAAAGATTCCCTTTTAGTAAATTCTTTACTAAATTGCTACTTGCTTTAATAACCTTACTGCTTTCCTTTATAATTTCTTCTTCTAATTTATTTTTATAAATGAGTTAAAGCTTAATATTTTTAATAATTGTAGGTGATGCTAATAAATGCTGTAAAAGATGTTGCTTCCGCTCTTGGTGATTTGATTCAGGCGACGAAAGCTGCCTCTGGTAAATCTATCAATGACCCGACTATGAATCATCTTAAGGATTCGGCTAAAGTAAGGCTCTAATCATAGTTTTGATTGATGATACTAAAAACAAAAAAACTGGCATGGAACAACCTCTCTAATAAACTGCATGATATTACTATCTCTCAATGGTCGTCTTCAAT
This sequence comes from Acanthosoma haemorrhoidale, assembly GCA_930367205.1. Taxonomy (NCBI): domain Eukaryota; kingdom Metazoa; phylum Arthropoda; class Insecta; order Hemiptera; family Acanthosomatidae; genus Acanthosoma; species Acanthosoma haemorrhoidale. Next base: position 11,540,252 of record OV884011.1, on the reverse strand, counting down.
CTATAACAACTATAAGTTTGTATTAGATAATATTTAAATACTATGTGGACTGCTCTCTCACTTCTATTGCAGAAATTATTAATGGTTGCGGAGGGAATGATTTATATAATAACTAGTTTTGCATTTCCACTAGTAATTCATTTTGCACAAGTGCTTTCTGAAGTGATTAATTAGGATATAATATTTCCGCCTTGTTAATGATCATGATTCACCAAAGTCTGAGATATTCTTCCCTAATATGGATTATGCCCAAACCCTCCTGACTGATTATTCAAGATTTACAGTTAACAGTTATATTGTAAACAGTAAAAGTTTATATTGTTATATAGCCTTGCACAAAAGCTTTTAATTGTTCTACTGTTGTTCTCAAATGGAATTTGAATTAAGGCAATATTCCTGACTATCTGAGTACATTTAAAATCGCTATTTAATTAGGAAAAATGCCAACTGTGCTACTGGCTAATACCGGGATTTGTTAGGAAAATCCAACCTGTGGCAGATGAGTCCCAATCCCTTGGCGATGGAAAAATGTTCACTGTTTTCGGGATTTGTTCCTAATATAAAATTTGAAATCGTATATTTGCAGTTGGTACCCGTCGATAACATTTATCTAAGAATCATCTAGTAGTGCTAACTTAATTCAAGAGCATATTTAAGTCTTTCTTCATCTGAATTTCAGCGTTTTCTGGTTGTTCTTAACATCTTTTTCAATCATTAAGATCACCTGAAGATGACTTGTGCAAAATAAATAATTAGTTACTGCCTAAATTATTAATTAACAGATATTAACAGTTCTAGTTTTTGTATTCTTTGCTCTGTCTGCATAGCACGTTAACCTGATCTTAATCCACTAAAAAAAGTAGTAAATGGGTGAACCAACCAACCAGTCGAGGAAAGCTGACCCTAACTTCATCCTTTCAATTTATCTATCTTCAGTCACAAATTCTTCATTTCAGTTTTAAATGTTGTAAATACTTTTTCAAAAACAAGTAATTTTTGTGATCGATATTGTTATGGCCTTTGGTATTTTCTGAGCGCTATTTTTTCCTTTCTGTCTCTTATCTCTCTCGCTTCATATCGCATTTGATCGAATGCATTTGCTTTAGTTGCTCAGAGTGCATGCGAATGCAAAGTCTTTTTGTATTGATATTTCTGCACAAATTTTATTTCAGTTTAACGTGGTGATTGTATTGTTTTTTTTTTAAATGTTTATAATTTGGTTGTGCGATAAACATTTATAAAAAAAATTGATTATAATGTATTTCACGTAATAGTGGAACTGATTGGTTGGTTTCTCCCCGAACAGGGCTATGATGGGTCTGCTCGGCACGTCGCTGAAGAGGACTTAATTAGGCATCTAGTCCATGAGAACATAGATCGTCTTGCATTTTCGACTAAAAAAATTACAATTAGTGATTAACCCTTCAGTGTCATTTTCCACAATGTATTCTTTTTTATTTATGACTCAATATTATTTATTATAATTTATATGGGAAATATATTTATTCTGTTTGTTTTTTATTGAAATTTTTTTTTATTTCATTTAAAATTCTTAATTGGTGGTTAAAATTACCCTAAAGGATATTAGGTATGTATCAAATTTGACTTTGGTTGGTGTTAAAAGTGTTAACGACTAATAAATTAACATTAAACAATGGTGTCGAACCTAACTGTTACCTTATGAGATATATCGCTTCTATTATTATTTTAAACTATGCTTAATTTAAAGGTATCATGTATTGACTTTATAACAGACTAAATTAATAATTTTGGCCTTTCATTTACTATAATTAACTAATAAATTTTCCAAACAGTAACATAACCACCATCTCTAAATACTTCTATTCAAATGTGTTTTGAAAGCACCTTCATTGTCTTAAGCAAATATTTTCTACTGTCCGTTCTTCTTCATTCCTGGCATGTTTCGTCGACTTTGTTTGAATGTTCCGATATTTTTATGTTAGATGTCTCATGTAGTATTTTTTTAGGTGATGGTAACAAACGTTACATCTCTGTTGAAAACCGTGAAAGCAGTGGAAGATGAGCATACGAGGGGGAGCAGGGCATTGGAATCTACAATAGAAGTGATCTCGCAGGAAATAAGGGTGAGAGTTTACATTTATTCCTTTCTTATATGTACTACTAACAACATGACAACTTCTTGTTACTTTTTAACCTGAGGTATTTTTAAAAAAAGTAGGGTGACTCAGAAATGGCCAACACTTCCACTTTTGTGACATTAATTTGTTTGTCTTCTAAATTTACTCTTCTTATTTTAAATGCAAACACAAACAATGATTTTAACTAAGGATTCAAATTAATTATATTTCACATAAAAAGGATCCGTTTCATTACAATATTTTCATGTTTTTTCCGGAATGCACTTTTTGAAATTTTTAGCTTGTTTGGTGGGTTTTATCATCCTTATAAAAAAATTTAGATTGATTCCGATTCAATCCACTAAAAAAAAAATGTTCAATTCCTTTCGCCAACAGGAATCCTTAATTTAGAGGATCTTTACCTGATACAAAAAATACCAGAAGGGCTTTGTAATATAAACCTTTATCACCAGAGAAATATTGTGAAAAATGAAATATTATTTTTCATTAGCATGCACACCTTCTTTCTGTTGATCTATAATGTATAAGACAGTTTGTTAAGTAACAATCATTATCTAGTTCACTGATGTGTATTTTTTCAGGCCTTGCACTCAATTGAACAGCATGGAAGTTGTACAGGCACACCTGAAATGTTGGTAAGGTGCACCAAACCGATAACCCAAGCAACAGCCAAAGCAGTTGCTGCAGGGAACAGTTGCAAGCAAGAGGACATCATCGTCGCAGCCAATATGGGTCGTAAAGCGATTTCCGATATGTTATCGGTCTGCAAGGTAGAGACAATATTTACTTTGTACCTTGTGTATTTTGGTTTTCTATCGTAACTATTATAGTTTTAAAATTTTCCATATTTTCTTTTTGTAGGGGGCTGCACAGACTGCTGATTCGGCAGAACATAGGGAGAAATGTTTGAAGACTGGTCAGCTACTGGCCGATGAATACAGGGTACTTCTGCAAGCTGTGCAGACCGTCACAACTAAATCTGGATCAGACAAAACTCAACTCACCGTGATCTCGAGAAGGATTGCGCAGTATGTAACAGAACTAGTGGCCGTAGCTGAACAACTTAAAGGTAACACACTACTTTATCTTTTGGTATATTATGTCTTGTAAAGCTCTTGCAATCATATTAATAGTCCCCTTTAGGAGCAAATGGCTAATTTAAAGATGTGTAGGTCAATAAATAAAAAATTGAACCCACTTATATCTATAGACTGTATTGAAAATAGAGTAAATTGGATTTCTTGTTATTTGCCGCTGAAATATTAAGTCTGCTTATACCTGCCTCCATCACGTACAATACTATTGTTCTTAGATATTTCATTCAATCTTAGTTGAAATACAAATCTGTTGTCTGCTATAGAACAAGCCTTTGCTCTCTAGACCTATATTGCTATTTTTCAGCTATAGCTCACATCTCCAGGCTAAATTGCTCTTACGTTAGCCTACATATTTATATTTATCAGCCATAATATGACAATTTCGTTACAGTAGTTAGGTTTGGGATAGAAAAGCAGTGGTGATAAAGTCCTTGCCGAGAAAGGAATAATATTTTTCAGTACATTCATATTTTAATAATGATGTACGAAAGTGAATTAAATTATTGGTTGATGAGTTTTCAAATTCTTTTTTGGATGTAGAAAAATTAATATTTTTAATCTGAAAACATTTCAGATCATTGTGAATCTTATAAAATTGGCCTTTCAGAGCGTTTGTACTAACAAGGGATACACCTAATATTGTCGTTCACATTTCTTTTTATACCGATGCATAACATCACAGCAACATTCATCTTATTGAAGTCCATTTTGACAAAACAATTTAGTCATAAGTTGGTGGACCCCAGTATAATTCTGCGGCTGAAAATCCCATATGGGTGCCTAGCCCAAAGCAGTATTTTATTGACCTAGGTACATGGAAGGTTATATTTATACCTGATGAAATTACCCCCCTTGCAGCAAATCTTTAATTAAAAACATTATGCTATGAAGGATTTGATAGACCTCACTAACCCGACCATCTTGTGGCCCCCACTCTGTACTCAGTATTCACAAAACCCCGGATGACCAAACAGGTGAATTCAAGATAAGAATTTCTCCAAAAATTGAAACCCTCTCCTATCTTTTCAGTTTTATTTCGAACTTATTCTTGTGAAGCTAAGCCCAAATTATGATCTGATAACGGTATAAATAAATAGTTGAGGACCTAAACCATCAAAAGAACACCTGACCATTGCTTTGTGAAGCAATGCGAGTAGGGATCACAAACTTTTTATTTAAAACAAATAAAAATTATGTGTAATAAATGAAATAAAATTTTAGAAAAGTTATACTTCTCATTAGAATTTTCTTAAATAATATTAATAATTAGGTTCCTTAAATTCAGTTTATCACACACTATCTGACAAAATTTGCATTCCTATAATTAACCCTTTTATTAATTAAATTTTTCAGGTTCTGACTGGGTAGATCCTGATGATCCAACTGTAATTGCCGAAAATGAACTGCTTGGCGCCGCTGCTTCAATAGATGCCGCTGCAAAAAAACTGGCAGGACTTCGACCTAGGAGATCCATTAGTCAAGTAAGTTTGTTTTAAAATATTTTTTAGAATAAAACTGTTTTTAAAAGTTTTTATATTAAGTTGTTATTAAAAAAAAACTTGGTTGATAAGTATATGTGTATGGAACGTCTCTTCTAAGAAAATCTCCTGTAAGATATGTTTGATATTCTTGGTTGTCTGTTTTAATCAACCGGGGATCAAACATATTATACAGTGGGTGTTCTGTCTACAGCTGGATTCTCTATGGTAATCGTATTGATATTTATTAGTAGTAAATATGTAAACTAATGAACCTTTTTGTTTCCGTGTTAACATTAATGCTTTTGATTTACAGGAAGGTCCAGATGAAAATCTTAATTTTGATGAAATGATTCTTGAAGCAGCAAAATCTATTGCTGCTGCGACATCAGCACTTGTCAAAGCCGCTTCCGCTGCCCAACGGGAGCTCATTGATGCTGGAAAGGTAGTTATTTATTTTTATGTACTTTTAAATTATTCCAAACTGTAAGAGCATTAAGATTAACTGTGTTTTGTTATAGGTTTCCCGGAGACCATTGACTAGCTCAGATGACGGCCAATGGTCCGAAGGACTCGTTTCTGCAGCACGACTTGTAGCTGCAGCAACGCACTCGCTTGTCGAATCCGCAAACTGTCTTGTTTTGGGCGAGAGCTCTGAGGAAAAATTGGTCTCATCAGCCAAACAAGTTGCTTCTTGGACTGCGCATCTGCTTGTAGCTTGTAAAGTGAAGGCTGATCCTAATAGTGACTCCACTAAAAGGCTTCAAGTATGTATGAAAAAAATAAGTTTTAATGTATTTCGTAACAATTGCTTTTCTTATTTAATTTAGATTGATTATTTGTATGGGTATCTAGTATTTTATAAAAATTACGAAATTAAAATATTTTGTTATTTAATGAAGTAAATTAAATATGTCAAATAACATATTTTGTGAATTGTAATTTTACAACTTTGAAACTTGTATTTCTTATAATGTATTTTTTTTTTTTTTTTTACTTATGTTGGAAGTCATCCATTTTCTTAATACAATAAAAATATTAGTTAATTTTTTACTAGATCATACAAATAAAAAAACTTATTTACAGTATTTTCTCCGAGGGCATGCCAAGCATAAGGGTCATTGATCCCCAATCTAGCTTCTCTTTTGATAATCCTCCAATGATAATTTGTTTTCTTTCTTCAGAGCTCTTTAATTATATTACTGACTTTATTTAAAACTTTTCACAGACTAGATATGACCATAAAATCTCTTCATAATTTAATAGAGCCTAGTACACTTCATACTATAAACACTGAAAATACTGATTCTCAATGGTGTCTCCCTTGAGCTGTTTTCATTTTTCAAGTTTTAGATACCCTCGACAAATACAAATCATCTTATGTCATTATTTACAATATCATATAAACAAAAACTAATTACATTAATTGTTCAAATAAAATATATAAGGTTAATATTTTGCCTCGACCAATCGATTTTTTCATAAACTCACAATAACCCAAACATAACATAATATCGTAACAAATAAGATTATAAATTTTCAAAACATTACAATTTATCTGCCCCAATGTAGCTATTAATTATTCATTCTTAATATTTTTGCACTTTAAGGCTGCAGGAAATGCTGTCAAGCGCGCTACGGACAATTTGGTCAAAGCTGCCCAACAGGCCATCCAACAAGAAGAAGAAAGAAGTTTGGTTCTGAACCGAAAGATGGTCGGAGGTATTGCTCAAGAGATCAATGCGAGGTTTGTTTTCCATGATAAATCTATTATAATAATAAAAAAAGAAATTGGCAGGCTCATCAAAAGCATTTTTAGATGTCATCTTACATTTTGGAAAAGTGGAGATTGTTGTTACTATTACAAACTAACTTCCTCCTCATTTTTATAAAGTATTATTGAATTTATCAACTGATTTGAATCCGTTTAAGAAATTTCATCTAAAACTATTTTAAAGTTTGAAATCTTAGCCTTCAAGCAGTGATTTTCTGAAGTGTATCAATCTTTCTGTTCGAGAAACAAATGGTTTCTCCTTGGTTTGTATCATAGCACAAGTTAGTTGCCCAAACTCATGCTTCTACCATATAAAGTAAGTCACAGTTGATTTCGGTTTGTAAGCCATCTGTAAGCGGTCTGTGATCAAAAAGATTCAAGGAAGAATTGAGGAATGTGCATTTAGTGTTGTTTTTATTTAACTGTTTTTAAAAATTGACATTTACCAGTTTCTTTGGTGGACTCTTCAATTTTTCTTTTTTTGCATGCAATAATTAGTGTTGTTTTTTTTTAATTCCGCAAACAGATCGGAGGTGCTCAGAATCGAGAGAGAACTAGAAGAAGCAAGAGGGAGGTTATCGGCCATCAGGCAAGCCAAGTACAAGAAGAAAGGAGTCAATGGACTGGACAGCAGTGATTCCGATGCTTACGACACCAGGTACATCATCATACTTTCTTTCTTAAATTTTTCTTTCTTCCCTTTTTGAAGTATTATTTTTAACAATATTTATTTTTATTTTACTGCAAATCAAGGAGTGATGATCCAGAACTATCTTTGGTGAGTCGTGTGTATATTGTTTTTGAGTACTTTTTACTCTTTGATTTTCTTCAAATTTTTTTCAATTTCAAAAACATCTTTATTCAGAATCATTATATAATGATGTAAACTGAGATTAAATATGTTTGTCTCGTGTGGGAGTTGCAAATACACATCTAATTGCACACTTTTGAAATAAATTAAACAGAACTGACTGAATTTAATAATCCATTCAATGAATACTAAAAGGAAATTATAAATCATACTGTTTATAAGACACATATATATACACAAGTTTTCAAATAGTAAAAATAAACTAAATATTATTTGATTTGAGACACTGGAGTTTATAGTTCCAATCTTTTCTGCTAAAGATGTCATCAAATAAAACTAAATATTAAAAGAGGATATACATTTTTAGTGTATACAAATATCAAGTCTTATATATTATTACGTTCTTCAAATATATCGTAATTGTATTTTTATTTCTTATCTTTAAATTTTTTTTATTATTTATTCTCCAAGGTTTTTAAGGTTCTACTAACAAAAATAATTCTGGCAAAAGTTAAATTTAATTACAAATAAACAAAAAGAAACTTATATTAATTATACTTGTCTATATATTTTTTTCTTTTTCTTCTTCAATGGTCTTCTTTTTTAATCAAATTAACACTTCTTCCTGGTGCAACTTCTCTTCCGTTCCGCTTCAAGTCCAAACAACAAATAACTTACAGAACTTTTTATTTCATCACTTGACTCAGATACATAAATCACGGGCTGATCCCAAAACTAGAATGTGTGTTTTCATTATCACAACCACAACTATACTATCTTTTGTTTTTTCCTCCACTCTCAATTGTTTTTGTTTGCCTTCTTGATTCAAGGTTGGATTAAATATTTATATACAAACTCCACAATATCTAATATCATAACAATATATATATTAAAATATTTATTATTCATATATTTTTTATATAATTTATTTATTTTTTTTTAACTTTATATTTAACTTTTACTTTATCTTTAAGGTTCTGTTAATAAAAATAGGATAATTCTGGCAAAAAGAATAATTGTTTATTTAAACAAATTGATTAAATTTTATACAAATAACATTACTATAAACTAAAGTTAAATTGTACCTTGATTATTACACGCAATACTGGCCAGTGTTTCTTTGTTGATATTCTTCAATGCATCGCCTTCTTTGTGTGGTTCGGATTAGCGTCTTGAGCGTCCTTGGTTCTCGATGCGTGCCGGGTGAAAGTCTGGGGCTGGTCTTCTCTTGTGCACCACGAGGCGGTACCCGTACCGGGTCCCTCCTTTTTATATTTTATATATTTTTTCTTTATATTTTTATTTTTATTATTCCACTTTTACTTTATCTTTAGGTTCTGTTAATAAAAATAGGACAATTCTGGCAATAGGAATAATTGTTTATTCACACTCATTTATCTAAAAATTAATATACAAATAATTACCTATAACCAATAATCAACAATTAATTAATAATACAAACAATTTAAAATTACCTTAATTACTACATAACGTTATACTGGCCAGTATTTCCATCTGATATTCTTCGGATGGTTCAGATTGTCCTCTTAAGCATCCCTGTTCAATGCGTACCGGTGAAAGTGCATGGGAGCCGGCCTCATGGTATTCATATCCGTTGGGTTGTGTGTGCCAGAGTGACCTTGTTGCGTCTCTGTGCCGGATCGGATGACCCCAGCCTTTTATACCTCTCCGCTGCCTTATTGATCTTTCAGCTCGTTGTTCAATGCCAGTTGTCGGATATTATTACTTTTCTTGCTTTGAGTTTAATAAAAATAAAAATATTTATATTTAACCATTGACATTATTTATATTATACATATTAATGGTAGATTCAACGCAACTAATAGTGTTTAACATTCGTGAATCGTGATCCATCGTTCATTTATGCCCGCTAATTTTGAGTTTATATTAAAAACCACAATAAAAAATCATAACATTAAATATCACAACAATATATAATATATAAGTCTTCTTTCTTCTTGCATCCATTACTTCTCACAACTCACATGCATAACTAAAACTGTGTTTAGGTATGCCTAAGTAAGTATTTTGATCCTTACTCAGCAACACCAAGTTCATTGAGGAGGGAACAGTGTATTTCAAAAGTGCATTTTGGGTAGACTTGTATGTTTCATTTAATTGTTTCCTTAACCTGACCAGATAAGGGAAGATCAAGGAAGAAGAAGAAAAGTATGTTTATTATTTTTCTGCTTCATTTTTGAAAAAGAAACTGGTAATTTTATACTGTTGCAGTTTAGTTATAAAGTAAAATGTTTTACAGGATTGAAGACACATCATACTCTTCGCAGCCTTACTCCAACACAATGAACACAACTCGAGGGAACAACGGGACCCTGAACAGCAGCGGAATGAAAACCTTCATGACAACCAGCAGCAGCAACAACAGCACCAGCACCAGCCCAGAGAGGATGTACGTAAGCCGTACCGAGGCGAGAACTCGCACTTTCTCTCCGCAGCTGAGCTCTCCAACATTTCTCACTTCGACTCCTAAACCCCCTCCGCCCAAAAGGGAGTTCTTTGCGAATAGCTTCACCACTTCAGAAATAAGCAACGGTGTCACACCGAATGGCTCATTGGAACACCGAATGCTGCGTACAGTGCAGCAATCCACAATGACCTCTTCCAGGTCTTATACTGTCCACGACAGTTAAATTGTTTCAATATTCTGTTAATATCAAAAGAGTATAATTTTTATTTTTGAACCAACTAATTCCTCTATAATTGTTCTGAACTGGGATGAATTGTATATAAATTAAGATTCTATACACAATTTGTTTTTATTAAATTTAAAAAGTGCCATAAAAATTCTTTACGTAACATTCATTTAGAAAATAAACTGCCTCCTAGATACATACATTTTTGAAATGTCACTTGAAAAAATTAGTTTGTTTTCTAAAAATTTGTTTAACTATTGTAACCATAAGCTAATTATTAGTTCTGAATTACGTCTATTCCAATTAAAGTTAAATCTTGTTTTGCTAATGTTTTGTTCAGACATGACAAAATATTTTTTAATTGATGTATTCTATGATTGTATTCTACTATTGCACACCCTCATATCTTTCCTAGACAATCACATAGGCTTGAAAAGTGAACTTTCTTCTTATTGCATAATTCATTATGCATATTTCATGATCGGTAGTACTAAAAAGGGTTTAAATTAACTTCAATATCAAAAAATGTCTGATTTAATTATTTTTTTAGGGTCGTTATTATTATGTGGTGCTATGAATTATTACTAAACCAAAGTTTTTTAATTAAATAAAATGATTATATTAGGTTATTAAACATATTAAAAACAAAAAAAAAGAATGGAGCTTTATACTCCATGTTTGATAAGTAGAACCGCTAATATCAAAATCTTCTTTTAAAGTTTTTTTATTAATAATTAAATCCATTTTAGTCAGTGTACATATTTAAGGTACTTAAAAAATAAAAACCTCAAAATGAAATGATATATGTATTTTTTTAGTGTAATTTAAATTATTTTTTTTTAATTTATTAAATTTTCTTTGGATTCTAATCTAATCGCTAATGGGATGCCTATACATTTTTTGTAATATGTGTTTCTCTAATAAACGTAGTTTTATTTTTTTTATAACCTATGACAAAAAAAAACATGGAATTTCTACAGATGTAAAAAAACAAAAAAACAATAAACTATATGGTTTGTAAGACTCAAGGATTCAATGTAGATTTTGTATTTTTGTCACTTTTAAGACAAGATTATGTATTTTTTTGTAAATTGTCTTCCTTTTTGAATGCCAATGTAAAAGTTTGTATATATATATTTATATAAAAATTCTATGTTGTATCACAAACTTTTTTTATTGTAATATTTGAATGCCTTATTCAGCGCCTTTCGATTTGTAATTACCGTGGTTTAATTATATACATATTTTTTTTAATATATTAATAAATTTTATATTATTATATGTATATATATATAGTGTTTTATGGGAAAGTTAAAGTATTGCTACTCTTAACGGTAGCTTATATAAAGAAATGTGTGAAAGATAGTAATTTCGATAGAATGGAGATGTTTAATTTACTAAATTTGTTTCGCAACATTTCATGAATTTAAACTTAGTAAAAAAATGATGTCATTATTATTGAAACATTTAAACAGGATACTGTTTTGTCTCAAATTTGCAACTTTTTAACTTTTATTATTGCATTACTGATGAATTGTTTTAAGTTAAAAGAAAACAACTTAAAATGAAAGTTAAATTATTATTATAAATAATGTAAAATACTAATGGAAATGGACAAAATTGACAAAAATCCAAATGTAGAAACCTTTTAGAAATGCTCTGCTCATTTTTCAAATCGTGGTGGGTTTTTTTTTTTACAGACTAGTGTTTCATTCAGCCTCATCCAGTTTTATATTTTATAAATTACGAATTTATTAAGTAGTTAATAATATCATAGGGTAAAATTCCTTTTGTTTCTCCTTTTATTTTTTTAAAAAAAGATTAATAAATATATATTGAGAACGATGTTAATCTAGAATGTGGAAGTGCCTAAGCTTGAATGCCAAAAACCTAAAGTTTTTGTTTTGTTTCGTTTTTAATTTTTCTACAGCATTTTCGAAAATTCATTTTTGAACGCCTCTATGGTGAAATATGCTGTCCCTTATAATCCTTCCATGCACTTGTCTAGCTGAAATATATAATATATAAAAATAATTATTAATGTATTTTTGTACATTTTTGAAATAATTATTTGTGTTGTAGTTTGTATAACCTCAAGTGCTTGTCACTTATATTATAGGTATTTAAATGTGAACTAGCTACCTGTTTCTCTCAAGATTTTATTAAAATTTCGGTGTTTAAGTGTTTTTCAAATTTTGAATATTTTATTAACATGAGTTGTACTAATCTACATGTTTAAAAAAAATAAAATATTAAATGTCTAATGTTGATAGAAATCTATAGAATAGACAAATCAATGTATTTATTAATCAGAAATTAATAAAAAATATATTGTTGTTTGTTTTTTAAATAATTTACTTTATTATATAAACAAATCTATATGTTATAGAGAAATGAATGTTATTTCTGTAGGTAAAACCAATAGTTGCTTACTTTTAATGAAATATTTTGGTGCTTAGAATAAAAAAAAGTATAAATTATAGTTTTTTAACTGTTCTTTTTATTTCTGTAAAATGACTCAATAAAAGATATATATTATTTCTTATTTTATTTATTTATTAATGTTTCCATTAATGTGATCCTTTCATTAAATTATCTAACTAACTACTAACAATAATGAAATCGAGTTTCTGTGCTTAATGATCTCACAATTTTTTCTATCTACAAGGAATTGATAAAAGCATGAAATTTCGTCTTTAACCATTCAAATATTACAATTTCCATAGCATGTCATTGTCATTACTAAAAAATCACAGATTGGACATATGTAAATTAAATAAATAGATGGCAAATCTCTAGCTTGACACTATTGACAACTACGTAGCTATCATTTGGAAAAAAGTGCACAAAGCTTGTTGAAATTTTGCTATTAAATGATCAACAAACATCTATTAATAATTTTTTTATGGAGTTTTCACGTCTTACGGAAACAAAATGGAAAATATTTAGACAATTTCATGTCTGCCTTAAACAGAGAAGTCACATCGATCAGACTACCTAGTCATTAATCAAAAATAAAATTAGTCATTACTGTTCCTAATGGAATTCTTGTTAGTTAATAAAACTATGCCTTTCTGTCATCCATATTTACAATTTTTCCATTCAAAACTTGAAGTCTTCCCAACTTCTTAGAAAAAAGCTTTAGTCCAACCCTTAAAAAAAATTCAAACCCTACAACGCCAGATGACTATTGCCCAATCTCCATCCATTCAAACCTCTAGAAAGACTAGTTCAATCCCAAAACTCCGATTTCCTTGAAAGACCCAGTTTCTCGATCCTTTCCAATCTGGTTTCCGTTCCGATTTCTCCACACAACCTGCACTGGATAATATCTTTCACTAGTGACATTCATGCTGCTATTGATCAACAAAAATTAATAGTCCTAATTTTTCTAGATTTCTCCAAAGCATTTGATACCATACCCCACTCAGTCCTTTCTAAGTTAAAATCATTAACCTTCTACGATAAGCTCTGTTCAATGGTTTTGAAAACTTGCCAACCGCTCACAAGTAGTTACAATCCATAATCAACCACTAGCTGCTTCCCTAACTCTTTCCTTGGGCTTGGCCAAGGGATCAATAATTTTTTTCCTTCTTTTATACATAGAAATCATTACATAAATGAGCTCCCTAACTCTACTCATCATTCTTCCCATCACCTGACCACTCCCTAATCTCGCTATCCTTCTCCGCCTCCAATTTATTTCCTGCTTTTGTCAATATTCAGGGAGACCTAGATCAGATCAGTGCCCTGGCAAACCTGAATGAACTTGGTTAAACACGGTGAAAACCCTGGCAATTGTTGTAGGCTCCAGTTTCCTCCTCGGATCCTTTCCTGATTTAACCCTTAATAACCATCCCATCACTTACTCCTCCGCCAACAAAAAACTAGAGCCATTGACCAAACCCTTTCTTGGAGCAATACTCTCTCATATAATAAACTATTCCATCGCTCTTGCCATCTTCTCCTCCAGCCTACACATCAATTCCTTTTATCCTTCCTCATTTTCCCTCACTTTGACAAGTGGTGAATGGGTCTCTTGGTGGGATTTGGGTACAAGTTGAAACGAATCATGGATTGCTTTGATAGATTTGTCTTAGGGACTCCACAGTGCCCTTTGTTTCTCACCTCTTCCCCTCCTTCCATGCACAATATTTCCTCGGTTCATTTCTGTTTCAAACCATCAATTCACATCTTCCCCCTCCCTTATATTGTTGTGATATTAGAGATTGTGGAGTTATTATATAATATTTAATCTAACTTATCAAGAAGGCAAAATAAAAACAAGTGAGAGTGTATGAAAAAAAAAAACAAAAGATAGTATACTGGTTGTTGTGATGATAGAAACAGGCAGAATTACTCTCTAGTTTTAGCCAGCTATAATTAGTTGTTGTTGTAAAAAGGAAAACACACAGAGCATTATATTCACTCTAGTTTTTGGAATCATCCTGATATATGTACCTGAATTCAGTGATGAAATAAAAAGCCCGTAATACATATTATTAGCTTGAGATTGTGAGTAAGAAAAACTTAAAAACTTTGTTGGTTAGTGGTTATTGGCTTAAAGCAGAACGGAATAGAAATAGCACGAAGAGAAGAAGTATTAATTTTGTTTAAAGAATGAAGAGAATTAAAGAAGAAAAGGAATCGAATTTATAGACAAGTATTTATATAATTAATATAAGTTTATTTTTTTATGTTTGTAAAATTAAATTCATCTTTTTGCCAGATTTATTTTTGTTAATAGAACCTAATAATAAATAGTAAATAAAATATATTTAAAGTAACAGAACATAATAATATATTATAATGTTATTTTGAAGATCAAAATATAATAAATTTATTTAGCATGTTAAAGTAGAATTATTGATTGTGATTAATTGGATACAGTCAGACTAAAAACAAGATTCATTATAATTGATTCACATGCAGAAGAGTGATGTAGATAGAACAGAGCCAATAGGAACGAAGGGATGCCACTAGCATCTAGGAAGGGGGAAACAACTGGAAGTGGAAGGAGCTTACTCTTTGAAAGGAGTTTTCTACAGAACCCAAGTGAGCAGCATAGAGACAGCGGCCAGGAAAGACTTATGCAGGCAAGGTCACGTTTCAAAGTATAAACTGAGATATCGAGACATGAATGTGAGAGGTTTCTGTCTTAGATTACTGATGAGAGCTAAGCAGCAGAGTTGAAGCGAGGAATGGAACAGCGGCATGTATGAAGGATTTCTTCTATTGACGAGTTAATACTTACATGGTTAAGCGATTCAAGATGACAACTGTAAGTACTGGAACTGTTTACATTTCTCCGCGGATAGAGACAATTAGTGAACAAACAATCCATGTTTTCCCAAGTGTAGTTTTAGATCTTTAGGTTATTTATGTTTAAAGGTAGTGAACTGAACTTAGATTAATGTATGAATGTTTGGTAAGTCAGAACCCAACCCTGATGATTATTAAAACAGTAAAGAAATTAAAGTAAAAGAATAAATAAAATCAATGTTTAATAAAGTCGGTACTTCCTTGCTTGCTCTACTACTCTGGAATACTCTACCTTCTAATATCCGCCATACTTCATCCTTGTTACACCATCCAAAGAGATGCTGGTTACTATGGGAACAATTCATTTATTCATTATATTATATTTTTTTTTGTATTTAATATTTTTATTTAATTGTTTATTATTTATAGACAGATATTGGCTGCCAGCTTATATGTCACTTTTTTGTTTTCTTTTGTATTAGTTTAATGTTTTTAATTAATGTCATATTGTTGTTATTTTTTTGGTTTCTTATAGATGGATCCATCTATGACTTTATTTACTAAAAGCAATTGAACAATTTTTATTTTATTTCATAATTATTATTATCTTTCCTATGCAGGTTCACTCCTTATTTTACATTGTTATTAGTTTTTTATTATATTTTTTTAGAACTATTGTTCTTTTTGTGGAAGATGTAAATTTGTCATCTGAACATTAATGTTATTCATAAGGGACTTTGTCTTTGACTTCTATTCTATTCTAGTTTTCCATTTATGCTGGAAACTTTGTTGGAAAACATTGTTTAAAATTGTTACATCTTGACAATATATTTCCAAAATGATAGACTCTAAAGGTGAAGCTGGTCGGTCATTTCGAAAGGAAGAAGAATGGACAAAAGATACTGATGCAGAAAACAAAAAAATACTTGAAAAAGAAGAAAATGAGGCAGACCAAAGCACATGGTTAAAATCTTCATTAGTCAATGTATGGACACAGTCTGAAATATAGATACAGAATACAGAAATAGCTGAATGATAAATGAAATTCAGGACATCAGCATTTTTTTTTTAAATTATTACTATTGTTTTTTGTTTAAAATTTAAGGAAATTTATAAAACAAAATACCAAAATCAAATTTTGTTTGTTATTTATAAGAAAAATATATTTATTAAAAAATATAGTTTCTAATTCTCTGTTGATTCTCGTATTTTTTTCATCATAATCTTCTCTTCTCACTTGTCTTGTTCATGTCTTGGTTCCATAACAAATGATGTTCAGGCCTGAGATGACTGGTGCAAAATCTTCACCTTTGATCTTAAAAATTATATATCATTGGATCAAAATTAACGGGCAAATTATTCAACGCTAAGTTACAATCCATCCTTGGTGTTTTCCAAGCATGTGAGTCTCAGTGAGCTCAAAAAAAATTATGGTTCGCTTCTTGGGAATCTTGAGAGTTGCACCAATTGATACTATTGCATGTTTAATTATTTTAAAGCACTAATTTTACTATATTTAATTAGAGTACTAATAGTTTTTGGGCAGTCACTGGCACATATGACCAGTTATACAAGGCATCATACTTGTCTTAGGTTCTAAATTATTCATTGTCTTTAGATGTTACTTTACTTATGTTGCATCTCATAGACAGAGATGTTTCTGTTAGCATATAGATTTTACCATTAACCATTTATCATCAAAACGAGTCTAAAGTTTATAAGCAATGGCAACTACTGGTTTGGAATCAGAGAACTTGCAAATCAACATCTTTGAGTAGTAAATTCGAATTGTTTTTGTTGACAATCTCTGTATTATCTGATTTAATACAATATGTGAAAAAAGAACAAAATAAATTAACAAGAATTGACAGTTCTCTCCTCATTCTGCTATGCGCAGACGCATTTGAAGGAGGTTGGGTTACATAAATTAGATTTGAGGTTAAAAGTTAAAACATGTATACAATTCTAGGTGATGGGGCTCACCTTCAGTTTGAAAATGTGGGAGAAAAACTTACAAACTAAAACCTAAACCTAGAACTTAATACTAAACCGTTCTAGCCGCGACAGTGTCCTGCCATCGATGGGGGAACGGAGCGGGGGTTATAGTGTTAAACACCGGGTTTGTCAGGTATTGCAAGGAGTCCAAAAATTTGATATGTCTACGTTGGATGAATTCATCCACTGTAGGCAGCTCAAAGATTTACATGAACTATTTATAGATTATTTTTTTTTGTTTTTTTCTTTCAAAACCTCTTTATTGATAATATATATACAATGACAAAAATAAATAAATTTGGAATTACAGCTGTCTAAAAACATAAATAAAATAAAACAGATGCAACTATATACTTAATTTCATTTATGGCAAGTCCTAATCATGTAGCAGCCTCAGGCACTCCATGTTGTATGTCTAATAAAATAAAACATAAATCTAATACAAATTACTATTTGTAATATAAATCAAATTAATGAATTATAGATTTATCGCCTTTTATTGCTGCCAAAATAGTGGTATTAATAAAAATCAAAAGATATTATAAATATTACATTTGGCAAGTCATGCATTGTGCAGCGCTCTAGCGACAATACTTGAAACCATTTTGATATTTTTTGCCTTTTAACGCAAATTTTATATTTTTAATTGTTTTAATGTCATTAAACGATAATTAGTTATAAAATAGCGGTTGTGAATCTAATTAAATTAAATCATCTTTATATATAATCACAAAGTATTAACAATTCACACAATAAACTGTTCTCAGGTAAATCACAAACAGTCCATCATGTATCCCTCTTTCAGTAATTAATTAATTTAAGTAGTATGTTATGGAATAATTCAATATATAAAATAAGGAACAATGCTTAATAATACTTGTGTATAAACTGCATTTATTTTAAATGCATTAAAATAAACATTACATTTTGGTTCACAATAATAAAAGGTTCAAACTTATAGTGTTCTTATTAGTAATTTATTGTGTGTTTCATATCGTTACCATAAAGAAGTTGTAAGATAAAATAATTAAGGCATAGTATTTTATTTATATCTTCATTAATTGATAGCTTTGCACAAAGATTGTTAGTGTTTTGTATCTCAACAATAATTTGTAATTCATATAATAAAATATCGAAACCAATTTTTAAAATTAATCTTTATTAAGTGGAACTCATTTTTATTCATAGCCTATCTGTCAAAGTAAACTTTTTGAATATCTTATTGTAGTTTGTGGGCATGGTTTGCATTTTTCTCTTTCTATAATACCTTCAGGAAAATTTTGTCTGTTTTTTCATCTTTCTGCACTCGTGAAATTATTGTTGATTTATTAGTCATATCCTAAATTTAATTAAATTAGATTGTAAATGTAAAGCAAATTTAATTCTTTTTTTCAGATGTGATCATATAGTTTGAAATGTTTAGGGGTAGATGTTATAAGGAGTTTCAATGAGAAACCTATGATGTTTATTTATTTCATTTAACTCACCATACTTAAGTTTCCATAACACAATACTAATTTTAAAGGTAAGTTATTCTTCATTTTTCAAAATTTGGACTACATATTGGTATTATTGCTAACTTTGAAGTAGATATTGAGTTTTTCACAAGCAAAATTATACATATACCTAATTATGAGGCTTTTATTTATAAATTACTAAAAGTTACTTAACAGTTGGTTATTTATAATACTATTTATTATGAAGATAGATTTTAATTTTATATGTTACATCTATGTTATCTTAATATAAAAACCTGCATTATATAAACATTTATTTCCTTTAATATATAATTAAATCTTTCATGTATAATGGATTCTATTTCATTACGCGTTTTCTCATGCTTTCTCTATAATTATGATTTCTCTATGTCCCCCACTCTAATTTTTTTATTATAATATTTATTTTTGTTAATATGCAATCCATCAAGCCTAAAAAAAAGTAATATCATCCTTCTTAGATTTGAATTTAAATCATACAAAATCTTGGAGTACATATAATGTTATATAATTAGGTAAATATAAATTAAATACCTAACATCAATCACCCATACTGCTTTGTTCACTTCAAGTTTATGAATTTATGATGAATTACTTGTACCTAATACAAAATGTAAAATGGGTAAACATGTACTCAACTCATATAGCTTCATATTATAAGACTAAAATATAGGATTTCTCTTGGAGTGGCTTCCTCCATAGAGGTTCCATCAAAACTTACTGTATTAATTTAACAAGTTTACTTGTGACTAATCATTGCTAAAAACATCATTGACTCATTTTTGGAAAAAATTGTTAATGGTCATCTGAGATAACAGTGAACTACCATGGCCAATTAATTAAATAATTGTGAGGAAGCAAACGACAAGATTAAACGATTTTATTCCCTTATTTCAATACTTATTACTTTTCAATGCTGAACAAATTGAACATAATTTTTCAGTCGGAAGCTTCTATTTTAATAAACCCATGCTAGGTTGGAACAACTAAAATCTATAATTCTAATTACTATAAAAACCATTAATAATCTAGATTCATTAATCAAGGATGTTTGATTTGATTGCGAGCCAGGTATTAACAATATTCAAATACACTGTTTTGAAATTCCAAATGAAAATTCGATTTCTTTAATATTCGTTAATATATTTATTGCCAAAATGTTTTTTAAATAATTATTTTGAAACAAAAATTTTGTGGTCTTACTCCATTATGTGCTCTAGCATATTATAAATTAAATATCAGTATCTCAAATGAATTTAGCAATAAAAATTAAAATATATAGTATTCTTGAGAGTACCACTGCAAAAAGAGGCACTTATCTAATTATTAAATGTAGAAAAATACATTTTCAATAAGGCTTACCTTTAATTATCTCATTGGAAATTTATTTTTTAAACTTAATAAAAATATTTAGATATAAATTAAGATTTTCATAAGAAAAGAATTCCGAAATCTCTCGTATTAATGTCTATTTGAAATGGTTCCTAATAACATAAATGGCTTGAGAGTTTTGTCTAATCGAAATAATAATTAGCTAATATTAATACAAACGGCATGGTTGTATTCTTTCATATTGAGGAATGGGTTGGTTTTGTAACTGCCAGTGGTTTCTGTGCTCCTTTCTTGAACATGTGGTCTACAACATGACTGCTGGACAACTCACTGAATTACAAGGGCGAAACGATCCATTTTACTCTTAACAGCCCTTATTTATAGGTCGCCCCATTCTCCAATCCAAAATATCTCAAAATCCCAGTTATGATCCTTTAAACTTTATAATTTTTATGATCAAATTGAATATTATCTTTAAATGAATGGATATTGAGATAGAATATCTGGGATATGTAGTGTGAAGACTTTAGATATGAGGAACGGTAACATGTGGGAAAAATCACACATATACGGCAAGGCATGGTAATTTGGTGGCCAATAAATAACAGCTGATGCTAGATGGACGGTTCAGTCATTGATAAAGTGCATTGAGTACAAGCAGTCATATGCTAGACATCGACAGTTGTTCAGTTCAGTTACTACTGCCGCTGGACAGAGACCACATATTGTTAGACCAGTGAGTAGAAGTGAAGAAACCAACGCATCCCAAACAACGAAAAATGTACCACATTGTTGGTTGGTTGGGTTTATTTTGGCGTGAAACAACTAGGTCATCAGCACCATATCTAAACTAATTTGGACAGCCCAAGAGAGTACTAGGTCTCAGGAACCAGCCAGAATCCAGGAGGCTCCCCAGCCCAATAAGTCAAGAGGTGCTGGCAGATAGCGTTTTATAGAACTCACTATACATTGGAGGATGTGGATAATCTGAAAATGAGAAGTTTTATATCTGTAAAGGCAGGTTTACAAGCTACTGCTTACCGGTCCCTGGTGTCTTAAGATGGATGACAAAACGTAATTTGGGTGAATACACAATATTCGTTTTCTTCACAGATTTTCTCATCAGTTCCAACTTCCAATTTGCTTTATTTACTTGTGAGCTTGAAAGAAGGAAACCACTATAAGGGGTCTAAAATTTCAAGTCGGGATAGATCGCCAACAGCATCATAAATTTTGACAATTTTGTTCATATTGTTGGAATATTTAGATGCTTTGGCTTTGATTTAAATTTGAAATTAGCGGGCATAAAAGGGTGGCAAACGACACATGGAAAAAGAGGGGGTGCTAGAAAAACAAGATGGCGAGGAGGTTATTCTAATTCCACTACAACTAATTATCCCGGTAGACAGGCTGTTGGATAAAGATTTGGAGTTTGGGAAGTTTTAAGATTCTTTTTTTTGTGTGGTGAATGAGGAGAGTGAAATTGTGAAGCTTGAAGAATTTTGTTGAGTGGTGATTGGATAAATAGGAGAAAGATTTAACGAAGAAGGGTTTTATTAAGAGAAGAAGTTTGAGGTGATAGCAGTGGATTTTACTTGCCGCGTGGCAGTCACAGTGAATGAAGCTATGAATATGTAAATAATCGTAAGGTAAATGAAAATTGTTACTGACATTGTAATTTGTCACAGACTGGTTTATTAAAGAATGAAAGAAAGTTTTGTTATATCTCATATAACCTCAGATAAAAAACTTAACAATTGGCGCCCGAAAAAACTAAAGTTCAAGTATTTGTGATTCTGTTAGATAAGCTTATCTTAGTGAGGTTATTTTGTTTAGGTGGTTTACCTTGGAACCCAACCCCCTCTTGAAGTTTAAAAGTACCTTACACCACCAAGAAAAATAAAGAACTGTTGATTGTTGAAAGCAAACATGGACGAAGGGCTTTCGTCTCACATCGTCTCGCCTACAACTGCTCGAATCATGAATTCCTCGGATTTAAGAATGTTTAATGTTTAAGAACCATCTATAAGTAGAAGTCTTTCTTCGCCTGCAGGTGTGGAAGACTGAACAGTCTGTAAAAACAAAAATTACCCATAAACCCAGGAAACTCTTGTATAATTGTATAAATTCCGATAAAAAAAATCATGAGAGCATTACCGCGGGTCAGTTGACATTTTATTAATTAAAAAATAACGATAAAGGAAATAATTAAACAATGAAAAAATAAATTAAAGTAAATGAGGGAACGGTGGTGGACCGTGAGACCTGTTGAGGCATGAGCGAATTATGTCACAGCAGTGTTTACATGCTACCTTTTGTCGGACCGATTTTCACAAATCGATTCCCCTCGGATCAAACTTTCGATCCAATCGACACGATAAGAAGTACCATTTGATGTCTCCACTCTCCGTTTTACTTCATACAATTTAAATTTCAGAAAAATACTTACGCTAAGTCGTAGCGTGTAAACCGGCCTTAACTCGCCACACAGATATAATGTACAAGATAATACAGGGTGTCCCAGAATTAATGCAAGATTTGAATTTGCCGCCATTTGTGCTGTAAAGTGCTGGCAACCCTAAAAAAAAAACAATTTGACAGCTGACAGTTTAGGGTTAGTAAAAATGGAGCGTTACACGATAGAACAAAATGTCTTTATTGTTGAACATTATCTCAAAAATAATGAAAGTTTGGTGGCCACAGTTCGAAAATTTCATACAAAATATGGTCGGAATAATGTTTTGACTTCATCAACTGTGAAGGGATTAATTGAAAAAATTAGGGAGACTGGATCAGTTGGAGACACTAAACACACTGGCCGTCCAAAAACAAGGCGTTCAAATGTCAATATCGAAGCAGTGCGTGAGAGTGTTGTTGAAAATCCAGGAACATCAATTCGGCGTCGTAGACAAGAATTACAAATTTCAAGAAGCACTCTACAGTGTACACACACTCAAGATCTGGGTCTCCATGCTTACAAAGTTCAGTTAACACAACAATAGAAGCCTAATGACCATACACAGCGAAGAGAGTTCGTTGAATGGATTATTGAACATCTGATACTGATTTTTCGAGCATAATTATCCTAAGCAATGAAGCACATTTTTATCTTGATGGCTTTGTTAATCGACAAAATCGTCGGATTTTGGGGTTCGGAGAACATACATGTGATTGTCGAAAAACAAATGCATCCACAACGTGTCACTGTTTGTTGTTGATTTTGGGTTGAAGGCATCATTGGTCCGTACTTTTTTTAAAATGAGGCTGGTCAAGCAGTGACTGTAACTGGTGTTCGATATCGCGACATGATAAATCAGTTCTTTGTGCCGAAATTGGATGATATTGATGTGGCCAGTATGTAGTTTCAACAAGATGGTGCCACATGCCATACAGCCTACAAATTAATTCAAATACCGCATGAGACCTTTCCAGGTCATGTACTCTCGTTTCGGTGATGAGAATTGGCCCCCTAGATCGTGTGATTTAACACCTTTAGATTTCTTTTTATGGGGTTATTTGAAGTCAAAGGTATATGTCAACAAGCTCACATCCACCCGTGCATTAAAAGAGGAAATGCAACGCTTGATCAACGAAATTAAACCACATTTATGCCAAATGGTCATAGAAAATTTCGACGAAAGAGAGCGTATGTGCCAGCAAAGTCGTGGAGGCCATTTGCCCGATGTGTTATTCCATAAATAACCCTATCCTATTTACTTTATGATTCAATAAAAAAAATAACAACAAAAATACTAAAAACTGTGTTTTCTATTTAAATCAAATCTTGCGTTAATTCTGGGACACCCTTCATTTACTACATATCAGTCGATGAATAAAAGTGCCTTTGTCGGCGGCCGTCAAAAGGGGTTTGACAGACGAGTGATTAACACCCCTTTTACATGGGTCTGAAAATAGGTCAAAGGCAGTGTGTGCGGAGTGACTGAATGGAACGATGTCCGGTGAAGCACTTACAGAAAGGTGTGAAGATTCACAAACTATTGGATTGACGGAAGTATGAAGATAACCCATTTTTTCTAGTGAGATCAAATATAATACCCTTTCTTTAGAGGCGGCCAGGTCACTGTGAGGTATGCTAGGAAGATAAAGGGATGGAGTTAGGCTACTTTTTTGAAAGGAGCAGGGGAGAGAAGACAACTTTTTCGGAAGCAGCAGATCAGGGAGGACGCAAATCGAGGGGTGACGAGCGACGTGGAAGACTCGGGGCTGGTGTCAATATGCCGTCCTTCAATGAAGACACTAATGTATTGTGTATAATAATAACAAGATAATATATATAATACAATATAATATGATACCAATAATAATATATATAATAAGATTTTATCTATTTGGATGACCAGTTGATGTAGCTAATAATGTTTTTTCTCTGAACAAAACCTCATATGCGTCAAATCCTCCTCGGAGACTAAAACGGCAGTGGACTCGTGACCTGCTATCAATGGGATCATGGGAGCCCAGGCAATGGCCAGTTTCTCCAATCATGTCCTGAGCGCCTGTGGCTCTCGCGCTCTTGGGCAGTCTCCGCGCCTGATGGAGGAGCGTTGGGGACTTCCCAAGACTCCGCTTCCTCTTTCGCATGGGATGGAGGTGACAACCATGTGGAGTTGGGAGGTTTCTGGGCTGTTTGTAAATACTGTATGAATGAGATTTCGGCTTCCATCTTGACAAAAGATTGACATGGAACCCACACACGAGGCTAAAAAGACAAGAACTAAACAGTCGCTTTGGACAACTGTACAGACTACTTCGAAGGACATCCCATCTCTTAATAGATAACAAATTACTAATCTACAAAGTTATGCTTAAGCCAATCTGGACATACGGAATAGAGCTATGGGGGCCAGTGAAAATGTCGAACATCAATCGTATTCAATCCTTTCAATCCAAAGTCCTGAGAACAATAGTAAATTCCCCTTATTACGTCAACAACAAAACCCTTCATAACGATCTTAATATACCCTACATTCTTGAACTCATCCCTTCCAAATTCATGAAATTCCATAGTAACCTATCCAACCACCCTAATCCCCTAGCACAGTTATTGCACTTCACCATTCATCCCTATAATCCTCCTCAGGGACTAAAAAGGCGGTGGCCTCGTGACCTGCTATAAATAAATGACAGTGGGAGTCCTGGCAATGGCTAGTTTCTCCAATCATGTCCTGAGCGTCTGTGGCTCTCGCGCTCTGGGTCAGTCTCAGACTTCCCAAGACTCACAGGGAGGTGACAACCATGTGGATTTGGGAGGTCTCTGGGCTGTTTGTAAATACTGTATGAATGAGATCATTTATCACAATTACTTATTGTCCAAAGAGGCAGATTGTAATTTTATCATAATACAATTTTTTTTTTAATTTAACTGATGATAATAATAAATTATTAATATCAGTCATTAGTACTGGTACATCTAATGTTTCGGAAAGAACGTCATACCCTCAAAATTATTATTTATAAATATGCATCGAACCCGTTCTTCACTAGGACAAACCGAGATTTTTTACTGGTGGTGCCTGTAAAGAACATACCAGGAACTTCCACGGCTTCTCACGCCCTAAGTTCTAAGCCCATTGGGACTTAACCCTTGGACAGCTTAGTAAGTCTTACTATTCTGGGAACAGCTTTGTACACACTCTTGGTTTCTACTTTACGTTCCTTATGCGCGCCATTAGTAAGTAGAAGCAGACATCAGCTGAGTGGAGGGAGAGAAAGAGAGTGAAGAAGAAATGGGTTTGTCAAACACTACATATTTCCTAGTAAGGTTCCCGTAAAAAAATCATTGAATCTGGATCAAGATCACCGGAATTCTATGTTAATTATCTCAAGTCATCAGAATTCAGCTTCATAGTTTGCACAACCACTCACCATTCCATTATTTTATTTTAGAATTTATTCAAAACCAATAAACACAATTTTCTTTACTCACGTACGAAACCAGAAGTATGTTTAATTTAATTATATATGTTCTACATATATCATTTATTATTTATCAATCTTATCATTAAGCATTCCACATTTTTAGTAATTATTTACATAAAATCTACAATCACTTTCAGATTTAGGAATAGACTAATGCTCATAATAAAAAAAAATTAGGCTAGAAACCAAGTAGTTTACTATGTTTATATAGAGGGACGAATCTACTACATCTAATTAGCAATTAATTGTTTGTACCCAAATTCTATTCACCATAAACACTTTTTGTATTTTTATATTTCCCTCATTCAACGCCACTTGAATGGACGACCTTACTACGGCACCAGTAAATCAAATTTTCCTTAATTATGAAAAGCTTTTTTGAAGCTTAACAAGCGACTATTCGTTATAGGACTATTAGAATTTCATGTATATAAAGATCACTGTGAAGCCCTTCCAGTAAGTTAAATGTTTTGAATCTGGTCTAGGTATGTAAGATTTATTTATTGGTATTTTCATGGTATTTCGTCACAAATTCAATATCCCTAATATGACTAGAAAATTATCGCAACCCGCCATTTCTGTCCTAAATAAGGACGTTAAATCCAAGAAATAAGCAGTATTCATATCTTCAGGTGCACAGCTGTTCATAATATGGGTGGCTACATAAACATCTATTATTTTGTTAGATATATTTTATAATTAATAGCTTTACTATCAAGAATGTCTAAGCATCATTATTTTAGTTTCTACTGAAAATAGAACAATATCGGCCAGAGAGTGGTTTTTTTGGAAGAACATTTTCAAAAAGTCAATCATATTCCCTATTTATTACATGTATTTTCATTGTCTCTCAGACAGTCCTGATAGTTATTTAAATTATTAACTACTAAATTTCGGTTTTTATCGATCCTTCTTATCAATGTTTTAAAGTGGTCAATCTGTAAGTTCACACGTTCAATAATATTATTAAGACCAGCCCTGAACATAACAAAGATTGCAAAATATTTAACAGTTTTTTTAAATATTATCTATGATAAAACAATCTGTTAGCCAGTTATTCTTCATAATGATTAACTTGATGTCGACGGTTGTTAAAAACGAGTCGTGTTTTTAAATATTTTTTTTTTTAACCTTATTACGAGTACAAATGAAGGCCATAAGGAAGCTGACGATGTAGGCGTGGTCAGTGGGCGGGGCCCAATTACCGGAAGCTCTGATAGGCTGGCTTAAGCCACGCCTACCGGACCTAACCAGTCAGTTTTCACACTGTTTCGGTATGCTCCTGATGGAAGTGAACGCTCCAAGGAACCCAAATCCTTTTTCTATCGAGACTCTTCTCGCCCGGGATTCTCCTCACAGGGACGTCTCTGAAACAGGTCAATATAAATGAACACAATAATAATTATAACAGTAAAAATAGAAAATATGTTCTGATAAGTTCTAACAAGACAAATGATGTTTTAAACTACGGAGCATTACATTTTAGACAGATCAAATAATCAATTTGTTAAAAAAATAGCCACTTCTTAGACCTACGTAGTTATTTGGACGTACAAATCTTTTATTGCAATATTCAAAAAAATTGCGAAAATTTCTTCGAACGGAAAATATTTAAAACTATTTTTTTTAAAATAAAAATTTGACTCTAGTTTGCTTGCGTTCAACCTCTTATGACGCTTGGGTTCATCTAAATAACTTTGATTAACACAATATAAAAACACTTAACACTATTAAATAAGACCATCGTTAAAACAATAATAATTATTAGTCAGTTATAAATTCTATTCTACTCATTTGAGATAATGACAAAAAATGACGGTTGTTCTTGTACAACTTATTCAATTAAACTATTTTTAAAAGTGGCAACAATAAAATACAATGTTCACAATCAGTATTATTGTGTATTAGTCATAATATATTTTTGATCATATCCTATTATTTTCTCGTCTTTCATTCCTTTAGAACAGAATCAAATGAGCACAAGCTTAACGCCATAACCCACATTATAACCAATGCAGCAACTTCAAAACGAAAAGTTAATGATTTTGCCAAATATTGATTGAAGGGCAAGAATTTTTAGGACTGGAAAGAGGTTTAAAAAAAAACCCAGTTAAAATGTTGGAAAAGCCAAGCTTGCTGGTTTTCATAGTAACCACCTTATTGTACCTATCATTAGTTTGATTAAGGTGAGGTATCACCGGTGATCTTAACCACTAAACCGTATTACAAACCCGTACCCATAAACCATATTACAACCCATACCGATAAATAACGATTCATTATTGCACAACTTGGCTAACGCTAGAAATATGATTTCAGAGGACTCATCCAGCTGGAAAGAAGACAATGAAGTTGTGTCTACATCATTGGACGAGTCCGACTTACAAGGTAAGTAAAGAAACCAATTTATACATCACTTTAAGCTGAAGTCAGGCCTGCCTATGACAGATTTATGTATTTTTAATTTATGTAACGTATGAAAAATTATAACAATTTTTAACATTCCAACTGTTAATCATAAAATTATTGCATCGCATAGGACATAATCAAGAGTTTCCCCCATACGCATATCTGGTGAAGTATACATTCATCCCTTGAAAATAATCTATTCTGTAGATCTAACTTTAAATGAATAGCTTCAATGAGCACAGTTTGAAAGTGTACCTTCTAAAGTGTGGAATTCCTTTATCAACTAAAGGGTGTCCCAGAATTAACGCAAGATTTGATTTAAATAGAAAACACAGTTTTTAGTATTTTGTTGTTCTTTTTTTATTGAATTATAAAGTAAATAGGATAGGGTTATTTATGGAATAACACATCGGGCAAATGGCCTCAACGACATTTGTCGAAATTTTCCATGACCATTGGGCATAAATGTGGTTGAATTTCCTCTTTTAATGCACGGGTGGATGTGGGCTTGTTCACATACACCTTTGACATCAAATAACCCCATAAAAAGAAATCTAAAGGTGTTAAATCACACGATCTAGGAGGCCAATTCTGATTACCGAAACGAGAGAGTACACGACCTGGAAATGTCTCATGCAGTATTTGAATTGTTTCATGGGGTGTATGGAATGTGGCACCATATTGTTGAAACTACATATTGGCCACATCAATATCACCCAATTTCGGCACAAAGAACTGTGTTTACGACGCCGAATTGATGACATTTGAACGGCTTGTTTTTGGACGATTTGTTTAGTGTCTCCCACTGATCCAGTCTCCCTAAATTTTTCAATTAATCTCTTCACAGTTGATGAAGTCAAAACACTATTCCTACCATATTTTGTATAAAATATTCGAACTGCGGCCGCCAAACATTTATTATTTTGTGAGATAATGTTCAACAATAAAGACACGTTGTTCTATCGTTCTATTTTTACTAACCATAAACTGTCAGCAGTCAAATTGTTTTTTTTTTTAGGTTGCACTTTACTGCACAAATGGTGGCAAATTCAAATCTTGCGTTAATTCTGGGACACCCTTTAGTACTGGGAGTTCAT
This sequence comes from Acanthosoma haemorrhoidale, assembly GCA_930367205.1. Classification (NCBI taxonomy): domain Eukaryota; kingdom Metazoa; phylum Arthropoda; class Insecta; order Hemiptera; family Acanthosomatidae; genus Acanthosoma; species Acanthosoma haemorrhoidale. Next base: position 11,510,769 of record OV884011.1, on the reverse strand, counting down.
AATAAACCGTAAATTTATATTTGAGTAAATGTATTAGTTTGTGCATCGGCCTGGGTTAGTTCTCATCAAAATTATTTACGGATGACGTTTCGAGGTACTGTGTCACTTGCCACTGTTCCCCCGAATGTGATAAGCAGATCCGACTTCCATCCTCACACCTGCTCATAAAAAAAAAAAAACCGAGCATTGGCATGCAGCACAAACTATGTTAAAACGATAGCCATTAATACATTTTCTCTCTTTCTTTAGCCTCATTGGCTATTAAACTTAGCCAATAAGAAACATATTCAATTTTTTTTTCATCCCACCACTTCCTCCCGCTGTGCTTTAAGGTTGCCCCAAGAAAATGGAAATCCAACTAACTGTACAATTTTAATATGTACCATCTATTTAAATTGCAAAACCTTACAAAACTTGATAAATGCGAAGTACGCAGCTAAGAGGGGGAGTTTTTATTAAATTGTACTATTAAATACATTCACATATGCCTGAATTAAAATTTTATTTTATTTTATTTTTTGTCACGGAAAGGCCTTAAAGACCACGCGAATATCATTACTTTTAGTTCTTTTCTTGTTTTTGTTTTTCCTTTCCTTCCATGAATTATATCTTTATTTATTATAAACAACTTTATTATGATAAAATTACAATCTGCCTTATTTAATAGGCAATAAGTAATTGAGATAAATGTACTCATTCATACCATATTTACAAACAGCCCAGGGGCCGCCCAAGTCCACATGGTTGTCACCGCGCTTGTGAAAGAGGAAGTAGAGTTTTTGGAAGACCCCCACGCTCCTTTGTCAGGCGCGGAGGCTGACGAAGAGCGCGAGAGCCACATACGCTCAGGACATGATTGGAGAAACTGGTCATTGTCCGGACTCCCACTGTCACGCATTTATAGCAGGTCACGAGGCCACTGCCGTTTCAGTCGCCGAGGTGAATTATATCTAAATCTTAAAACTATCGGAACGACATTTGTTCCGTGATGCCCAAGGGCACATTATTCCTGCCTAGGGGTATACAGGTATACCCTTTTTCTTGCGACTTGGGACCTCGCAGACTAGCGCCTGCGCCCACTAAACGCTCAGAAAGAGACGCAATAGAGGAATTCCGTTCTAAAAGAGACTTTGATTGACGTGCTCTAACGAGCCTCTGATTATCAGCCATTCAGCTCCCTCTAGAAATACCTGACGCGCTCAATAAACAACTATTTTTAGCGGAGGCTCATCGTTCACGGATCCACTCCGCCTCTCTCTCCAGTGACAATGTCTCCATTCTTTACTGGAATCTTACGACGCTGGAGAAAGATCTAACAACAAGGCGCCGGTTATGTCACATCGGCTTAACAAAAGTTCTCTAGGTAGGCTAGCGATGATTTTTTTTGAAATATTTATTTTCAGAATTTGTGAAATAAATGTTGTAAGTGAACAGAGTTTAAATAGGTCTGCTTGATTTTACCTGAAGTACATGGTGAGGGCTTGTCGGTTGCTTGGAAGGTATCCGGAAGGCTGCAGGATTCGATACGTGGAGTAGAGTTAAGCCATTATACGTCCGGCCAGGTCTTAATTAGATACCTGAGCATATGCTCGGGCTGGCGTCGCCAAACTCAAGTGGTACAAGAATTGCCGGTGGGAGCTTATTAGTGTCCAATGTTTACTTCTTTGTTGTTTTGTCAACCCGACCACTGTTGGGACAAAACCCTTCCCATACCTCTCAGACTGCGCCATTACAGATTTTGATGTCTTAGATTCGCCTGAGAATCTATAACTATCTGTAAATTTGAAGGGGCTATGAAAGGAAAAAAAAACGAAAAATCAGACTGCACCTTCCGGTCTCATGGAAATAATTGCCATTATTTTATTGGAATAGTTAAATTATTAAGAAAGTCACTAACACAAATGTGGATTAATTTATTTAATATAGGGTCCTGTTTGACTTTACGCAATGCAACAAAAGATTTCAAACGAGCACAAATCCATTATTTACAAGAAAATAATAACCTTTTAAAATTTTCCTGATAGTTTCATCAAACAATAAATAAAAAACCGTCTGGGAAATTAAATTTTCAAACTGCGCCACTATTTTTGTCCGGTAGTTTATATGAAGGAAACAAAAGACATAGCAAGTGAAGAAAATTATCGAGGAATACCTCTGGGTCTCGGCGTGAGCATCATGAAAACTAAAATGATGATAAAAAAATGAAAATTATGAACTAAACGGTATTTTTGGCCAAAAATACTTCATTTTATTTGTTAGACCATTTTAGCAGCTAATGACGAATTGAGTGTTCTACATTTAAACTAGCGAAATCCACCAAAAGGAAAATTCTTCGATCTCAGGTGAAAATTTTTTTTTAAAAAATTACTACGCAAACTAACACTTAAGATGGGATGCAATGAAAGAAATTTTAAATGTCAGATTTTCAAAATTTATGCTAAATCCAAAATACATTCTTAATTTTAAAAACCCGCCAATGAACGAAAACGGAAGCAAATATCCAAAATCCGACCGCGGATTCTGAACACTTTGTTATTTCATAGGGGAAGTAAATTTGATGTTTTTTTTAACAGTTGAAAAGTAACCGTCACTAAACACTAAACATCGTATTTTCAACAAAAAGAGTAAATTATAAATAATTAAAACGCTAATATATAAATAAATATATCAAATAAGGAATTTTTATTGTTGTTTTTCAAACCTTTATTGTAAGAACCTTCAATTATGTTTTCACATTAAGGTCGGAAAAAACGCAGCTTTAAATTTTTTTATTTGAACAGGCTATGAGCGGGGACTAGTCGTCGCTATTCAAACCAATATTTAATCAGCATATTCCTTGGAGTTCTCGGATGAACTTAAAAAAGTTTTTGGATGTACTTAAAAAAATTCACGTTGATTGAATCATTTTATTACCACATTTTATTTTATTACACATATTGAAATAATATTATGCTAAAACAAACCCGCTCCTGTATATGGCTGTTTTCATTGAAGTACACATAAATATTAATTTACGAATTAAAGAAAGCTAACGGAAATAACAAAAAGACTAGCTTTTATAAAAAACATTTCTTCATATTTAACTTTTTACTATGGATGGACATGGACACATGTCTTCTCTTCTCGTGTCCTCGGAGGGTGGGGGTAACGGTATAGTCTGTCAACTAATTTGGGGGGACGTTTAAAAATATAATCATTTTAATCAGAAGCAATAATTTATACCTCCTACAATCATTAAAAAGCTGTAATAAAATTATAATTGGACTCTAATTAGACGATAAATTAGATGCAGGTCTATGCCCTAATCCCTTATGTTATATCTGTCAGCAATAATTTTTAAAGTAATAAATTCTCGCAAAGTTTACATTTAACTTTGATCTAGAATATAATGCTTCTTTGGATATGTCGTACATAACTTTGAAGTATCTGAAGTTTGCTGATATTTGTATGAATGATTAAGCTTCAACTGTGTGCTGTGTAAGTTAGTAAGTCACTAACAAATTGTAAATGAGTAGTTTAGTCTGGGTATTAAGTTTACAGTTTCCATCGGTAAAGGTTAAAAAGACCTATAAAGAAATGGCGTCAAAGTGAACATGGGGTCTAGATAAACCCCGCTTTCGGATGACATACCGATAGTCTCAATTTTTATAGCTCTCAATATTGTTTCTTCACTTTATTACCTTTAAGTATTATTGCATTATTTATTAATTGTATAATTTAGACACCTTGGGCGAAATCCATAGGAAAATAGAGCGTATAGCCATTAATGCTCAAGATTTTATCAGTACATTATTTCTTTTTTCCTACTAATAAATACATAAATATCAGTGAAAACTATCTGTTTTTAATTATAAAATAATTATCTGTATAGAGAATACTAGATAGGTACATTTTTGTACATAATTACATTTTGTCAACATGTCTTCGTTCAACCCATATTACATACTTCTTTTGGATTAATTTCAGTGGTTTTATGATTGATAGTGAATTTGTTACTGTACCTGACTGAAGTTGTTAATTAAAGATTAACCTAGAGAATCCATAAACTTTATACCTATAAACCACACCGACAGTAAGACATACAGGGAATCGGGTGTTGTTAATATATATTTTATGATATAATTAACTGTAATAAGATTCCCGAATTATTATCTAGAATCATTTGGTATTTATTTAAAATATTAAAAATTTCAGCATGGGCTATTTTTAAACTCTTGTCAAACAATAACTCACACAAATTAACAACTTCAGTCGGGTACAGTAACAAATTAACTATCAATCACGAAACCACTGAAATTAATCAAAAAGAAGTATGTAAAATGGGTGGAACGAAGACATGTTGACAAAATGTAATTATGTACAAAAATTTATCTATCCAGTATTCGCTATACAGATAATTTATAATTATTTTATAATATTTATGATTACAAACAGATAGTTTTCATTGTGTTCATCTAGCAGTCCCTTTAATTGTCAGTAGATCAATGAAATATGTTTGTTGTAGGGTTAAAAGTGTATTTAAAAAAAATAAATAAATAAAAAATAAGAAGGGTTATTACAATTAAGGTGAAAACATCGTAGTCGGTAAAAATAAAAATATTCCAAACTATGAATAGTATTTTGAGACTACTCGTCCTTGGCTCGACTGGCATTTGCTGCTGAGTCTAATTAGAGCCCAATTATAATTTTATTACAGCTTATTAATGATTGTAGGAGGTATAAATTATTGCTTCTGATTAAAATGATTATATTTTTAAACGTCCCCCCGAATTAGTTGACAGACTATACCGTTACCCCCACCCTCCGAGGACACGAGAAGAGAAGACATAGGACATGAGGACATGATAAAGAAGGTTCCAGCCTCGCCCGATATTTAGCCTCATTAGAAGGAGATTTACTGCTTCTGTTGGGCCCATGCCACGTCTCACCTCGGCCATTTCCCAGCCTCTGAAATATGATTAATAACTGTTTAGTTTTTTTATTGTACGTGTCTTCTATGTTTACCCTCTTTTATACGAGGGGATTTATCTCAGTCCCGATTTATTCGAGACAAATCAAGACGAATTTACACCGCTCCGCGCCAGACAAGTGGCTTCTATAAACCTCTCCACCCAACAGATAAAACAATTCCTCCGAAAATTTTATAAGAGAAACGTTTATTCTGAACACACTACAAAGCATCGTTTATTCCGATTAATTAGAAGAAAGATTTGAATGTCTGATGACAAAAAAAAAAACCAAACAAAACAAATCTGATGCGAATTGGTTTTGGTGGATGAAAGAAATAGCACAAGGTCTTATCTCCGATGAAATACAGTTCGGTATTCTGTAAATGACTACATACGTACAAACGCAAACAACACAATGTGGTACAAAAAACAAAAGGCGAACCATAAATATAGAAAATTGGTCGCGGCATCGTAAAACCACCATGGCAGCCGTTCGATATGCCTCATTCACTCGGTGACTGTTAGTCGCACTCTTAAGTTAGTTTTAGGCAATCACTGACCGAGTCGTTCCTGAACGTTCCCTCTTATAACAGCTATAACGTCACAAGATAATCTACTTGTATGTAAATACATTTTTTTTATGGATTTCAGCTCTCAAAAAATTCAGTAACAATCTATCTACATTATTTTACGAGTCTAACATAAAAATATATTGCTATAAACTATTGATATATATTGTTGTGATATTAGATATTGTAGAGTTTGTATATGAATATTTAATCTAACCTTGAATAAAGAAGGCAAACAAAAACAATTGAGAGTGGAGGAAAAAACAAAAGGTAGTATACTGGTTGTTGTGATGATGAAAACACACACAGAATTATTCTCTCTCTAGTTATGGGACCGGCCTAGTGTATAGGTGTCTGGGTCTGGTGATCATGGAAAAACTTTTATAGTATAGTTGTGGTTGTATCAGGATAGACACACAAAATTACTCTCTAGTTTTTGGAATCAGCCTGATATATGTATCTGAATTCAGTGATGAAATAAAAAGCCCGTAATACATATTATTAGCTTGAGATTGTGAGTAAGAAAAACTTATAAACTTTGTTGGTTAGTGGTTATTGACCTGAAGCGAAACGAAAGAGAAACAGCACGAAGAGAAGAATTATAAATTTGATTAAAAAGAAGACCATTGAAGAAGAAAAGGAATCGAATTAATAGACAAGTATTTATAAAATTAATATAAGTTTATTTTTTTATATTTGTAAAATTAAATTCATCTTTTTGCCAGAATTATTTTTGTTAATAGAACCTAATAATAAATAGTAAATAAAATAAATTTAAAGTAAAAGAATAAAAAATAAAATTATCATATCTATTCAAAGAACGTAATTATAAAGAACATAATAATATATACAATCAGCTTTAGTATGATAAAATTACAATCGGCCACATTGGGCAATAAGTAATTGTGATAAATGTTTTCATCCATACCATATTTACAATTTTCATTCACTCGCTCATTCGTACAGTATTTACAAACAGCCCAGAGACATCCCAAGTCCACATGGTCCTTCGTCAGCCGCGTCACTGGATAAGAGCCGGCGGAGACTGACCAAGAGCGCGAGAGCCACATACGCTCAGGACATGATTGGAGAAACTGGCCATTGCCAGGACTCCCACGGTTTAGCATTTATAGCAGGTCGCGAGGCCTCTGCCGTTTTAGTCTCCAAGGAGTACTTTTCCAAACATCCAGACTAAGACCCTATTATACAAACAGCCCAGAGACCTCGCATGCGAAAGAGGAAGTCTTGGGATGTCCCCATGCTCCGTCAGCCGCGTCACCGGATACGACCATACATTATTAAAATAATATAAAAGAATAAAGCAATGTATTATTTAACGATTATTTAAGTATTTTTCTTGATTGGGCGATTACTTTTAAAGTAATTTTGAGAAGTGTTTTTAAAAATAGTCATTGGTGGACCTCGTCACTAGGCTATTTTCCCCCATAGTCTATTCTCTTAGAGAGAATGCTGTATTTGGCTGGCTGTATTTTTCCATCTTAACCAATAATTTCTAAAGTAGCAATAGGATCACCTATTACAATTAATGATTATTGGGGGGGGGATTTTCCGCTGGATTTTTTTGGTGGGGCGTACCCGATTTGGTTTTGGCCCAGAATTATACACCGTGTATATATAGGATATATAATTGCTACTGTGGCGGACGCAAAGAGGAGAAATTCCAGGTTCCCTCTCTCCAGAGGACATGTGTTGCCAGTTTAAAATAACAACCCCTTCCACACACACTCAGCCTCAGGCCGGGACCGCTCCTGTAATATATTACCTCGGGAATAATTAGGAAAGGGGAGACGGAACCACTAATTCTCACTGACAAATGTCTCCAGGCCACTTAACTCTTCTACCTCAGTCAGTCAGTGTACAACTCGAGGGGAGTCCTGTGTTTTAAAGTAATATATAGTTTAGGGACCTGTTTGAACGCTGCCATCTTCACGTTTGGTCCGCACAGTTCGCCTCACTGGCTCCATGGCTCCGTATGTGGGGCAGGTCAGTCTGTCCGAAGACTGAGGACTAAGTGCCACCGACCCATAGATTTGAGACGGTTAGCTCCAAGTCCCTTTTGCGTTCTTATTAACCTTTAAACACATCAAGATTTGTTAGTTTTTTAGACAATAACTGCTTAAAATGTACGCAATGCAGTACAAGGAGAAACACGCATTTGTAAAATTTCAATCAATTTAAAGAATTATTTTAATAATAATTACCCAAGGGATTCAGAAAAAACCCATGGTGGAACGAACAAATAACTTAGTTGCTTCTGAAGAGTTACTAGTGACAAAAACGCAATATGCAATGGAGTTTCGAACCCAGAACTTCACATCCTGAAAGCACAATATAACATGAGAGCTTCCTATTTATAAACATACGTAGGTAAGAGATAATTACCAGGTCACGAGTTTAGTATCATACAAAAAAGTAATAAACAGTCATAAAGTGATAAACGAAATGTTTTATTGAAGGTAAATTAAAATAAATATGTCTAACTACGATTACTATTAGATAGCTGAGGTAATAATAATAATTTTTTGCATAAATAGATAGTAAATGAAGGAAAATAAATCTCCCCCGAATAGGTTTTAATGCGTAAAAACACACAGCACGAAACTGAAAAAAAAAAATCATTGTCCCCAAAGAATTACAAGAAGGAACAGAAAAGGAATATATCTAGCTGACAAAACAAAAATACATAACATTACACATATTTGGTAAGCTTATGATATAATATTATGTACAGATAAGATGTGTCATAGTTATGTACTTATGAGAAGAAATAACATGAAAAAAAAACTAAATTGAAATGAAAAAAAAAAAACCCAAAAAAACAGAAATTATTGCTAGGTGGAAAGATCATGGAAGGTTGCTGGGAATAATGAATAGCGAATAAACATGATTATAACTGTGGTAGAAGGGCCTAGTAAAATTACGTCGCCGAACTTCTGTCCCTTGAAAATTACCGACTGTGAAATTCAGGAAAAAAGTTCAAGAATGGGTGCCTGCATTTTCCCAGAAAAACAACAAAAAACAGAAGGAAAAGAAAAAAAAACTATTGGTTATCTAGAGAGAGAGAGAGAGAGAAAAAAACAAGATTGTGTACACAAAATATAATCGAGGCAAGATTATACAAAAAAACTAAAATTATAAAATGGCGATACATATGTAATGATCGAATATATAAACAAAAAAAATAATGTTAGCAACTGGGTTAGTAATCTAAAAATAAAATGAAAGAAACATAGATAACAAAATATAGATTTCTTTTCGCTTTAATAAAAATAAAAATGAATTAAATCCTATATTTACTAAATTTAATAGTGTCAATCACCAAAAGTCAATAGCCTTCTATTCTTGCAAGTAGAAGGATGGTGTGAGCTGAATCCCGAGATAGTTGGTGTGTGTAATAGCAAAATAACCTCTTACTGGTGATCCTAAAGTGGAGAAGAAAAAATTCTTCGCGATGTTCACTCTCCAAACAATTGGTAGCGTGGGTGGGGTGGTGGATATCCGGTGTACAGTCAGCGAGGAAGAAGTAGTGTGAATGTGGGGTCAACATCAATCAACAATTTCCGAGGGTCCTTCTTCGTTCGCAACTTTCATGGAACTGAGCCGGTAATGCCAAAACAAAGTCGATGCTGATCGCATTAGAGTTCACCTTATCACTTGCTTAGACGTAAACAACCTTAATTCCTAATTATACATCTCAATACAACAAAATATTACAATCTTGGTTTTTCTTTTAATAAATAAAATAAAATTAATTGTTATAATTACGTGAGTGAAAAAACAAAAAAAATAATAAAAAAAATACTGTTTGCGAAAAAAAAAATACAAAAAATAATACTCGGGACCCAACAATAACGAAGAATAATAAATTGTCAAATTGGAGGGATATAAGAAACTGCTAAAGTCTAGATTTAAAGATTAGGAGAGTTTAAGAATGACGAATATCAATAGAGTTTCGAAGGTTTCTGGCATGGAAAAGAATAGAACCGCCAAAGATAGCAGATATATGAGAAGAGAAATACAAGTTGGTAAAGTGGGAGCTATTATAGCGGGATTCGATAGCTGATATGAATTGGAGGAAGCCATGAAAGGTAATAATAATTAAATCTGCATCAAAAATAAAATATTAGTTAGTTTCAGTGAGTCGAATTTGAGGTCAGAGTTTTCACGCTTCTTCGCTTCACTTATGAGGAAATAGTGTGCCCAAATCACCTCCTTACAAAACGCCGTTTAAGAAATAGTAAATGAAATAGCTACAACAAGTTATTTCTGATTTTTTTTCAACCAAAAAAAAGACGTGAGAGTAAAGTAAGACCTGGGTGGCAGTGGACATGGCGCGAGAGGGCCATGAACTTAACAGCTCTATCTTTGTCAGATAATTACCAAGGGTTCGCTAAGAACTCGCAACAACTGCCAACATTTTAAATGTCGGCATGTTGCACGGCGTTCCGCACGATCTGCCAGCATCCTTCAGCCCTCTGTTGTGTAGTATCCACCGATGGAAGAAATGTATCACCAGTTACTTACGGCCTCTTCTAGGTCGCTGAGAAAAACGCACTTAGGAAGCATGAAAGATTTACACTTATAGCTGAAGCTTAACAGCTGGGAAGTGTATCTTGTATCTTGTATCTTGATTGTGGGAAGTCGTTGGAGCATCAAGTGGAATCGATACGAGATAGTTTTATCCACTCTACACTTTATTCCCTCGGGGGACTCACACCACCTTCCCGATATCACCCACACCTCTCCCGAGGCTCTCCACACTCCTCATCCTCTACACACATCCTTAAAATCCCTAGTGAAAAGCTATTACCAATCCAAAATAAGTATCTTTTTTATTATTCCCTTATCCTATTTTTATTATTTTGAGGGATATGAAAACAAAAAATATATATATTATTAATTATTTGTTGCTTCATTCTTATCTATACAACAAAAACTAAATTTCGATTAAATGTTTAACTTTCCGTAACCTTCCCTGTGATGGCTGCAGGAAACACACCAACATTCCGAAATTACAACTGACCAAGATTTAATGTGAACAGCTATAATCCGTAACAGGTAACAGCCGGTGATCTTCCGACAGTTCGTTCCGAAAATTCACTGTTATGGTAACATCCTTGTAGCGACCGCTAACTACATAAGATAAATCTCCCTATACTCTATTGTATATATATTGTAAATTGGTTATATGTTGTAAATTAATTTAAACAAATGTAAATAATATTACCAAACCATATGTCGTATCAGTGTAAATATTATAAACAATAAAATACGCAGCTGCAAAAAAAAATAGTTAGAGGCTGGAAGGGAAAGGCAGGTAGCAAGCGACCCAGACCGAGGCCTGGGTCACTGCCGAGAACAAAGCGTTACCGCAATCTGCGGTATGGTAGGTCAGAATAACGCCTCAGGTCATTGGCTACTGACAGCCACCACTTAGTACGGCCGAGTTTTGGCCTGTAAATCATTCTAAACAACTCTGACTGGTGGACTTGCAGCAGCACTGATGTTTCAAAACTTGGCCTTCTCATTTATGAAAACCTCTGCATCTCTCTTTCCTAACCTCGCTATGTTTTAGTCCGGCCTTCTCAGACCCCACACTCTCCTAGTGGGATTCTCTGCCTTCGTCTCGCTAAAACTAGCAGCTCCTTGGGAGAGACCTCTCCCTCACGGACAACGGTTGCCATGGCCCTACAAACTTTACCGAGTAGTGTCTCCCACGGATTCAGTCTGCCCCTCGCAGGTTCACACTCGCCTTTGGGATCCGGACGGTTTTCGCCTACCCTTAGATACCGAGTGTGAATTCGTGGTCATTCCAAGACCATATAAACTACCTACAATACCTACCCTATACCTCTTCTCCTGAACATAGTGCATTGTCGGGGCACATGCCTATCGAATATAGAGTCAGATAGTACAGTAGTAAGATCCGTCGTGAAGCAATTGTCCAGGTAGCTTAATCAACCCTCACTTCGTCACTAGGGCTAGGGTAACTAGGCACCCCCCTCGTGACGACCCGACAATCCTTATCACTGTTTTTCATTATTGAGAATAGCTTTTGGTCTATCACCACAATCAAACCTCAAGTGGCTGGAAAGGTCACACGCACACACAAACCTCTCTTAAATAGCCAAAAGAAAGAGGTTGGGATGGAAGTTGATCAGGGATGAGTACTACCTGGGAGCGATTAGAGATGAATTACCTAAACTACCTGACGGTATCATAAGAAAAGGACATCGAAAATAGTTTCGATAGAAGGATGGAGTGATCAAGGGTGTTGAATGTCTTGGTAAGGTCTAAGATGATAAGGATAGATGCAATTATCTGCAACTTGTCCTAACCTGGCACGTTTTTATTGTGCTGATGATTAAATTTTGACGTGAACTTGTTAGTTAAAAAAATAGCCAAAATCAGGGTACAGTACAGGTTTGGCGTGTAAGTAAAGAAAACTTAGCCTATTGGTTTTAAATAAATGAATGGTGGGTGGTGGTGCAAATTATTAAGTTAACGCTGATATTTGAATTGCTTCTCATAGATTTCTGTTGGTTCTAGATCCAGATTCATTAAAGTTTTTAAGAATAGCTTACTTGGTAAATGTTGTGGTTGGCCAACTCACCGCTCTTCCTTCTCCCTCTGTTTCGCTGATGTGGTGTTCTACTCAGTCTTGGTCATGAGAAGCATCAGGTATAAACCGAAGAAGTCTCCTAAGCTTCAACCTTACGCTTTCTAGTCCCCAGTCTCTTACTTATTGTCCAAAGGGTATGTCGGGTCGTCACTAGGAGGTGCTTGATCACCCTAGCCCTGTGACAAGTGCGGATTGTTCGAGTTTATAACCCGGACAATCGTTCCTTGACGGCGTTACTATCTGACTCCATTTTATGATAGGTATGTGCCCCAACAATTGCACTATGTTCAAGAGAGGTACAAAGGTTCCATAAAGAATAAGTCAAGTTTCAGAGTTTCGAGCGGAAACGAAGCAGCGTCACGGGTACAGGTCGCCAGAGAGTCTTCAAGGAGACTGGTTTTCAGGACCAGAAGCCCTGGGTTAAATATCGTTCTATTTCCTGACGGGAGGCGGCGAGGGTCTAAAGGGTCGCTAAGTTAATGATTGTTTATGGCTGCCAGGTCCACACACTGGTAACACTTGTTTCAAAACCTCTTTATTAATATTTTTTTACAATGAACAAATAATTTTTTGATTTACATTTTTCTCCTCGTGCTGCATACGCAGATGCATTCGAAGGAGGGCATAAATATAATACAATGCAGATTGATGTTAAAAGTCAAACACATACACAATACTAGGTGATGAGGTTCACCTTCAGCTTACAACCGGGAAAAACCAAAAACTAAACCTAAACCTAGAACCTAAGACTAAAGCGTTCCTGCCGCGACAGCGTCCTGCCATCGATAGGGGAACGGAGCGGGGGTTATAGTGTTAAACACCGGGTTTGTTAGGTATTGCAGGGAGTTTAAAAATTTGATATGTCTACGTTGGATGAATTCATCCACAGTAGGCAAATCAAAGATCTCGTGAATTTCACTATTGCTCCGCTGAAGTGAAGTACCTCTGACCACTTTCATCGGTATACCGTTTTGAAATTGTTGGAGTCGTTTACGCCAGATGACGAAAAAGCTGTGCACCATACAGCAGAGTAGGCCTGAGTATACTCTTGTTGATCAATAGCTTCAGACGCAGTGATAGATTGGGGAAGTCAATAAATGCGTAAGCCGGTAAGACTTCATGGGTGTTTGCTTCAACTTCTTCGCAAAATGGTTACTAAAATGGAGGATGGTAACACTTTTATCAGGTGGTATCATTTGTAGCAGTTTTGGCGGTAACAGTTCAACCTAGGGAGGAAGCAAACAAATACCGTTGAATCTCCTTTCTAAATATTGTGCTTCTAGGTCATAAAGGTATTGACAAATCTATTCAAAATTCACAGTTTTTACAACTGTTTGTATTTATTATGTGCTAAAGTGAATTATATATTTTTGTCGGTCCGCCTTTAAACCAAATATAACACAATAATATACTGTTAATGTACAGTAATATATAATAATGTTTCAATATTATTTCAAGTTATTATATATCACATGGTAATATATCACTTATCTGACCAACAACCTCAAACCGAATGGGTGAAATCTTTTCTCTTTGAAATTGAATAGTGTTGTGTACTCGCCCTTTTATTGTTGTAGTGCTACACTACTACACTACTTCAAAGGACATCCCATCTCTCAATAGAAAATAAACTACTAATCTACAAAGTTATACTTAAACCAATCTGGACATGCGGAATAGAGGTATGGGGGACAGAAAAAAAGTCGAACATCAAGCTAATCCAAGCCTTTCAATCAAAAGTCGTTAGAACAATAGGACATGCCCCTTATTACGTCAGCGACAAAACCCTTCATAACGTTCTTAATATACCCTACATTCTCGAACTCATCCCTTCCAAGTCCATGAAATTCCATAGTTACCTAACAACCACCCAAATCCCTACCACAGTCATTGCACTGCACCACTCATCCCTATAAACCTCCTCGGAGACTGAAACGGCAGTGGCCTCGTGACCTTCTATAAATGCAGTGAGAGTCCTGGCAATGGCCAGTTTCTCCAATCATGTCCTGAGCGTATGTCGCTCTCGCACTCTTGTTCAGCCTCCACTGGCTCTTATCCGGTGACGTGGCTGACGGAGGAGCGTAGGGGACTTCCCAAGACTCCGCTTTCTCTTTCTCATGCGAGGGAGGTGACAACCATGTAGATTTGGGAGGCCTCTAGGCTGTTTGTAAATACTGTATGAATTAGCGAGTGAATGAAAATTGTAAATATGGTATAAATGAAAACATTTACCACAACGTATTGCCCAATGAGACATATTGTAATTTTATCATAATAAAGCTGTTTAATAATAAAAAATATATGATGTAAATAAACCGAGAATGGAATAAGAGTGGAATTGTTGATGGTAAAATTATGAAGATATGTAGATGAGCATATACAATTTGAGGAAGTTACAGAATGTTACAAGCTTTGTAAGGAGGATAGTATTGACTGTAATGAGCAACCTTTTTGTAAACCCACTTTGGGTGAAAAGACTTATATAGCAAAAAAAATATATACTTACAATTTAATTAGATATGCAAGATGGCTTGAGTTGACTAACTTATTCTTTATTGTTTAGCTTCAAGCGGGGTGCTCAAAGTCGAACAAAACAAAGTAATACATACTATACCAATCTAACATGTAGATCAAAACCTAAAATATACATACACAAATGTGGTTTGTACAAAGAAATGTGCCTTTGTGTTATGCTCGGTAGTCTAACAAAGCCCAGTAGGTTTTTCTTCTTGCTATTGCGGTGTTCATCACAGTAGTTATTTCTCGGTTAGCTTTCCATTTCTCTACTATCTTCCCACCTCTCCCATACCGTCCCTTTAGGTACTATTGACTCAACCCACCTCTCCCATACCATCCCTTTAGGTACTATTGACTCAACCCGACTCTCTTAAGCTGCTGCTACGTTACTGAACAACCATTAAACAAGGTTCCAGGTATCACATCCCCCCCCCCTCGACATCACCTTAAAACAGAACCTTTGTGCCCAAATGAGCAAAATGAGAAATTAGTCAGTGACTAATGTAACTATAGGACGTAACACGAAACCGTTTTTACCATTTAGTAATCTCTTCACTCTGGCATTCACTTCATGAACATTAACTGCACTGTTTTATGTTTTATTCGAATACGACTGGATATATTTCTGGAAAGCTCAATGTTAAAGTCAATGTAAATGGTTTTCAAAGAGAGGGTGCTAATACCTCCATTTTAATAACCATTTTACGAAGAAGCAAACACGCATGAAGTCTTACCGGCTTACGCATTTATTGACTTCCCCCAATCTATCACTGCGTCTGAAGCTATTGATCTACAAGAGTATACTCAGGCCTACTCTGCTATATGCACAGCTTTTCCGTTATCTGACGTATACGACAGCTCGGTGACTCCAACAATTCCAAAACGGCATACTGATGAAAGTGCTCAGAAATACTTCATTCGAGCAGAGGAGCAACAGTGAGCTTCACGATATCTTTGAGCTGCCTACGGTGGATGAATTCATCCAACGTAGACATATCAAATTTTTCGACTCCCTGCAATACCCGACAAACCCGGTGTTTAACACGATAACTCCCGCTCCGTTCCCCCATCGATGGCCGGACGCTGTCGCAGCAGGAACGGTTTAGTCTTAGGTTCTAGGTTTAAGTTTTAGTTTTTAGCTTGTTTCCCGGTTGTAAGCTGAAGGTGAGCTTCATCACCTAGTGTGTGTGTTTTTTTACTTTTAACATCAATCTGCATTGTATTATAATTCTGTTCTCCTTCGAATGCCTCTCCGTATGCAGCACGAGGAGAAAATTGTAAATCAAAAATTATTTGTTCATTGTAAAAATTATCAATAAAGAGGATTCGAAAAAAAAAAAAAGGGTGCTAATTAATATGTTAAAGCTAGTTACAGAAGGATCTTAGACAAGATCGTAGAATCTTCGGGTACATTTCTTTCTGTGGATTCTGGAAAGCCATCATTGGAGACATCGGACAAGCAGTCTTTGAAGTATCCCTTTTATTACATTACCTGGTAAGAAGGCAACATGCTCACAAAAGGGAATATCTTTTGTGTTCCGATCGTCGAAGATTCCTTCTGCAACACTTGACCTGCCGACTGTTGGCCTCAGCGCCTTTGAGCCTACAAGTTGAAAATACTCCGATCAAACGCTGAGTTTGTTGTCGCGGAAAGGCGGGACATAAGATATTGACAGCAGCTGTTGGCATCGTACAGAAGCCGCGGGACAAAAGGTATTTGGCAAGAATCCCTTGGCAATGCCGCTAATTACACAGTGCAGGTAGGCTGTCAGCGGTGTTGGCTTAGTCTGGGTCCGAATGAACTAATCCCTGTAAGCTGTATCTTAACGTCCTTTTGAAATAGAGATTAAACGGATACGAAAATAGCCATCTCTCTTTCTCCTTCTCTTATTTATCGATTCCAATGAATTTCCTTTCGCAAAACCCTATATACTCCCATTTAACAATGTTATGACAGAAAATGGTGCTGTATTAAAATTTGTCAGGGAATCGGAATCTTTCATTAAGTTTATTTATAAGTAACTTCTGTTTTTTTATCAGACATTTATTTTTCTCTCATTAAATAACAAAATTATATTAATTTATTATGTATTCACCACTATTATCTATAACCTTATCCTATCTTCCTGGCAGTTTATCAATTCCTTCCTTGTAAAATGCGGTATACCTCTTGTTGATTGACGTGGATTTTGCTCCAATATTCCCTTTAAAAGGTCGGTTCGCCATCGGTTGGTCTTTTAAGGTCGTATCTCCAGAACGGAATTTTATAAACCGATTTCTAACTGCCCGATCAGTTATTAGTCCTTCACCGTATACACTGCATATTTTTTCAGCTGTCGCCCTAGCACTATTGCCAAATTCCCAAAGCATTACATGACGAATATGTACTTTTTGACTCTCCATTTCAGAGGTTAAAAAAAAACAGTTTAACGTAACGTGTATCTCACAAAACAGTTGACATAAGACTAACTGAAGCCTCGTCTATATAGTAAAATACTGTACCTCGGAGGGATACAACACTATGTCCATTTTCATAACTTTACAGGAGAGGAGTTTTAAACTTTTTTTCAACAAAAAGTGTTATTGGCACAGCTATTTATTGAGATGTTGAAACAATATTTTACCAGAACATTCTATTTATTGTTATTTACATCATGCAGTTGTTATAAAATGAAAAAAAACCTTTTTTGAAAAAATGAAAGTCAATATGGAAAAAAATGGACATAGTGTTGTATCCCTCCGAGGTACAGAATAGTAAAATAGTAAAATGTTGTCATGGTAACTCATAGCGGGTAGATACAAACAATAGATTCTACTTAGCTGCATCCGAAGTTACTTATGACTCGACCTGATATGTTGGCTGACGTTTGATGGTACCTTCTGCCACTAAAGCTGTAAAAGCTTTATTATAATAATATTTTATAATTATTGAATATATATATATTGTTGTGATACTAGTTATTGTAAAATTTGTGTATAAAGAAATTGAAATATAAAGATGTAATCCAACCTTGTATCAAGAAGGCGAACAAAAACAAAAGAGGAAGGATGGAAAAACAAAATGGCTATTAGTTGTTGATGTTCTGAGAGTTAGCATCACTCTAGTTTTGGGATCAGCCCGTAATACATATTATCAGCTTGAGATTGTGAGTAAGAAAAACTTTAAGATTCTGTTGGTTAGTGGTTATTGGCTTGAAGCGGAACGGAAGAGAAGTTGCACGAAGGGAAGAAGTGTTAATTTTGTTTAAAGAATGAAGAGAATTGAAGAAGAAAAGTAAAGGAATTTATAGACAAGTATTTATATATAATTAATTTAAGTTTTTGTTTTACTTGTAATTAAATTGACCTTTTGCCAGAATTATTTTTTATTAGCAGAACCTAAAAAATCTTAGAGAATAAATAATAAGAAAAATTTAAAGATAAAGAATAAAAATAAAATTACAATTTCTTTAAAAAACGTAATAATGTATATATAAATAAAAAGTAAAATGTAGTGAGAACCTCTAAACAGAAAAAAATAACTACAATTAAAAAAAGATTGTTTATCTTCACTCAGTCAATCAAGTAATAGCAGTAGTAATTAGCAGAACCTAAAAACCTCAGATAATAAATAATAAGATAAAGATAAAAATAAAAAATAAAATAAATTTATTTTTAAAAAACGTAATAATATATATACGTATAATGTTTTCTTACATACTCATTTTGAAGGCTGGAAGGTTGTATTATTACTGAGGCATATCGTTAATGATGACAATTTTAAGCGTTTCTAATCCAGAAAATAGAATTCTATAGCATATTATTTAGCTTTATTGCCTTTTCGTGGAATACAAATACAGATCCTTGGACCAATAAGCTTGTGCGAGGATATGTAAATAGCCATTGAGATGCGGGAGGTTTGTTAATGGCCAGCCCGGGGGCAGACTGCCAACTCGCGGGCTCATTAACTAAATATTGCCTGCAATTAGTGGCTCGTAGCCATCTCGTCTTCTCTGTCACCTAATTCACCTGCTGCCTACACAAACAGCTCGGGTTCGATTCTCGGAAAGTGATCTTTAATAGCTGCACTGTTAGACAGGTATAAAATATACTGGATTTTGATTGCTTTAGGTTAATTACGTGCCAAAGACGTTATTATAACGTTATTTTTCATCTTTAGTGGCAGAAGGTACCATCAAACAAAATAAGTCAGCCAACATTTGATGAAGATGAGACAAATACACGTTTATTTCCGGTTCTAAATTTGAAGAACCTTGTATGAATAAAATTAGATAATTAACAGTTTTGGTCCTTGATAAATGTGATTAAAACTAGATGATTGACTGACGTTATGCATCGTTTAGAAATTACGGCATGCACTCAAGATAGCAAAATCAAAAATAATCAAATCTACAGCTTTATATTCAATAATTACAAAGTATTATTATAATAAAGATTTTACAGCTTTAGTGGCAGAAGGTGCCATTAAACAAAATAAGTCAGCCAACATATCAGGTCGAGTCATAAGTAACTTCCGATGCAGCAAAGTAGAATCTATTGTTCATATCTACCCGCTATGAGTTACCAGGACAAGTTTTTGTTTTCACTATAGACGAGGCTTCAGTTAGTCTTTTGTCAACTATTTTGTGTGATACACGTTACGTTATACTGTTTTTTTTTAACCTCTGAAATGGAAAGTCAAAAAGTACATATTCGTCATGTAATGCTTTGGGAATTTAAACAAGGAATTAGTGCAGGGCCACAGCTGAAGAAATATGCAGTGTATATGGTGAAGGACTAATAACTGATCGGGCAGTTAGAAATTGGTTTATAAAATTCCGTACTGGAGATACGACCTTAAAAGACGAACCGAGGGCGGGACGTCCTTCTGACTTTGACGACAACCTTCAAGAGCTATACCACATTTTACAAGGAAGAAATTGATAAACTGCCAGGAAGATAGGATAAGGTTATAAATAATATTGGTAAATACATTATAAATTTTTTTTTTTTTTTTTTTTAGTTGTTAATTCCTTTATTGTGCAATAATTACAATCTGCCTTTTATAAGGCAATAAGTAATTAAGATATATGCTCCCATTCATACAATATCATAAATTAATATAATTTTGTTATTTAATGAGAGCAAAATAAATGTCTGATAAAAAAAAACGGAAGTTACTTATGACTCGACCTAAATATAATGAAGATGTGGCAAATACCCGTTTATTTCCGGTACTAAATTTAAAGAAACTTGTATTAATAAGACTAGATAATTAACAGTTTTGTTCCTTGATAAATGTGATTAAAACTGGATGATCGACTGACGTTATGTATCGTTTAGAAATTACGGCATGCACTCAAGATAGCAAAATCAAAAATAAGACAGTCGTCTATAACCCCGCCTTGTACGAATTGCGACCATTGTCCGCCAGTTAAAGATGCCAAGAAAAGAGACTACATGTTCACATTCAGAATATAAGATAGATAAGACAATATATTATGAAAGTTTATTTATCATTTATGTCTCATTAAATGTATTTTCTGGCCGTAATCATTCATCATAAGCTCTCTCACATCCTACTCAGGAAGTGATTTTCCAAACATACAGACTAAAGCCCTATTATAATACTTTATAATACGTAATTTTTAAGCAATTGCTTTAACATATTTTTCAATACAATAAATATTACAGGAGATGCTATCGATTTTGTGGTTTTGCTTACCTCTAAGATCCTTCTGTAACTAGCTTTAACAAAATAATTAGCACCCTCTCTTTTTGAAAACCATTTACATTGACTTAAACATTGAGCTTTCCAGAAATGTATCCGTTTTTTTTCAAATAAAACATAAAACAGATTCAAAAAAGAGGATATTTTTTAAACGTGACACGATGTCACGTGACTTGACGTCGTTAATGTTACAATAGGTTTTATACATAAGAGTGCTCTCCACTATCAATCTCGATGCCATGCAGTACATTATCAAATTAAAAAATGTTCATTAGTCTCGAGAAAACATGTGCAACAATAACGTTCCAAATTAAGTGTTTGGACAATTCGACAGGAAACACCCCGGCATATTTCACTGAATGTGTCATAAAATACTCCAGGACTATTTTAAACGTAAGATATTGCCGTTGTTAATAGCCATCGGTGGTCCCGCTCTCGAATATAAATTTAGCCTAGGATATCCTTTGAAGATGCTGAATGGTGTCAACAACTCACTCGAACTGAGGCATTTCTGAGCTGTAGAGTTTATCGCAGACTCCTAAGACAAGACGTGACAGCCAGAACCCGCAATGACAAGATGCAGTATCCATTGCCTAAGGATCCGTTTAAGTGACTTAAGAGGTCGAGGTAATGGGTGGCCTTTCGTCTTCAATAAGTTCAGCAACACATGTTCACCAAAGAGCTCTTATCAACTCCTTCCCAGCCCCGATCCCACCTTCGCTGGTTGGACGTGGCAGCCAGAACCCACTTCAGACTGCGGATGGCCTGTCAATGACAAATGCAGAATCCATTGCCACAGGAATCCGTTTAAGTCAGTTAATTATCCAAAATTTTGAAGATAAATTCCATAACACCTGGACAAAATTAGAATTAGATTAGTTGTTGGTTAAAAAACCATTCACCAAAGACCTCTTATCGACTCCTTCCAGCCCCAATACCACCTTCGCGGCGAGCCTTGTTAGAAAACTTGTAACCCAGTTCAAATTGGAGGCAACTAGTACTTAGAGAGAGCTGGTTTGGTGAGGGAGAGTACTCGTATCGTGGGTTCCACATTTATACAAAATAAAAATGTATATACACATTATTTTATTGCTAATATTTAAAAAAAAAAAATTAAAACAAAAAAGTAAAATGATTGCTTAGTAAAAATAAAATTATAGAAAGTTTACATAGATCTTACTAGCTAACAATATACTTTACTTCTTACTACTTACTTATTGAATAGTTGGTAATTGCTTTCGATGGGTTTCTCTCCTGTACAAGCTCAGGGATGACCCTAATATTCTTTGAGCTCTAGCATGCTCTAAATATTTTGACTTCAGTTTGCCTCTTCGGCAAGGGCTTTCCTGTCGACCAGCCAGGGTACTGAGGATGCTTGACAAGGAAGGTAACATCTTTACAGCCAAGGAAGGAAATACTATTTTATTTTCAACAATTTACAATTTTAGGTCTTCCATTGGTTAAAAATATTACTTCAGTTTTGTTGACATTGATTTTGAATTTCTATAAATCCTTAATTAAAGTAAAGAAGGATTTTTTTTTTGTTTCATATCCCCTAGTTACAAATTTATATATGTACAAAATATAGATTCTACTAACGAATCTATTTACAATTTCTCCATTGTATTTCCTGTAGCTTGGCTGCATTTTATATAAATTGTAAAACAACTACGCAGTTACTTCTCAATTTAAAGAAATCTACTATTATGAGTTAACTACAACATCAGGAAAAACAATCATGGGGGAAAATGTATCAATTACATGAATGTAAGTTCTCTCATGCACACATTACTTTACTTGCTTATTAAATATACAATGGTTGTCCTAGTGTGTACGGGAGTTATACATACATATATATCATATATAACTTATAATATAAGTTAACATTGTAAGAAGAGATTACTAAAGGATTATTGTAAACAATAATAGAGAGTGGGGCTAAGCCCCACTCATACTGTATATATAGGAGGGAGATGGAAATAAAAGTTAGTTAAGTTCTATTCTGCGTCTTGATCACACCTACCAACCCCTTTTTAGTTCAATCGTTTAGCCGGGAGTTAAGTGGTGCCGAAACCCGGGACCTTTAGATTCAAACCTGAGATACAGTCATTGACTTGAGCAGTTAGCGGTCTCAGGGGCGGATTATTTAGTTCGGGCGTACCAGGAAGAAGGAACACGATGGCCGAGGACGACTTGGCGAGGCTACAGAAGGAGCTAACCCAGCTACGCGAGGAGCGCGTGAAGTTCGAACTGCAACTTAGCGAGTCCGCCAAAAGCACGCAGATTGAGCTAGCGAAGATTCGGACCCAGAGCTGCGCTTTTATCCACAACGTGATAGGTCAACTCGAACCTTTCACGGGAGTGTTGGGGGAGTTGGAACATTTCCTGAAGGGAGGGGATCAAATAAAGGAGTTGATCCTAACCAGGAAGGAAGCGGGGACACTGTCCGACGGGGACATTAAAATCCTAGAAGCTTCGTTGGTAGGAAGAATCTCGCGCCGAGTCCTGAATGCCATACAGGGTGACTCGTCGCAGCCATGGGAAGCATTGAAAAACCGGCTGAAGAAACTATATGGGGGTGGCCGTTGGTCACCAGAAGAGGATGTGTTCTTCCTCCTGCGGGAACATAGAAGACCGGGACAGACCGAGGGCGACTTCGCAGAAAAACTGCTCGTACTCTATAACCGCCTCAATGAAAAAATGATCGAGACCTACGGGCAGACAGAGGCAACGGTGAGGCTGATTTTTGTGAGAGAGATTATGAAGGTGCAGCTGAACCAAAGCGTAGACAGGCGTGGGTCGTTGACCAAGGACAAAGACGTCTTAGACTGTGCACACGAACTCATCGATGCACAGGAAAGGAGTATGGCGCGCAGCAAGAACCCGGAGCCGGACTGGACGGAGGTCAGGAGTCCAAGGAGAGAGAGGAGGCCACCGGGAATACAACGCGGCGACCGAACGAGGGGAACAGGCCCGAACCGAAGACCCTTCAGAGCACAAGATGAGCGACCGAAACGACTGGAGAGGCGCTGTTATGAGTGTAACAATGCAACCTGACCCGTTGTTACGAATGCGGACGCCGGGGACACGTCGCGCGCGAGTGCCCCAAACGAACCGGCGAATTCGGGAGGAGAGGACATCGACCTGAACCGATGGAAGTCAATTGCCAGAGATGGGACGGCGACAGGACGCACCGGCGAGGAGATCGGCAGAATGACAGCGATGAGTCCTCGGAGGGAGAGAGCGTCGTGTCCGAGCGCAGCGGCCCGGCTGGAGACAAACGTGAGGTAAGTGGGGGGGTCCCTTGGAAAGGGGGGCCATCCGGAGCAGAGGTTTTGATGCGTAGACAGAAGGAGGACTGAGGGTACGGTGAGGGGTGGGGCAACCGGGGAGTGTTGATACAGATCAATAACGTTAAGGAAACGGGAGGTAAAAGGTTGCCCGTGGCGAGGTGGGGGGAGACCGGGGTGAATTTTCTGCTAGACACAGGGAGTACCAATTCGATAATCAGTGAAAGAGGGGCTAGGGAATTGGGGGTGTGGGCGCAGAGGAAACAATGCGAGTGTGTAATTGCGACGGTTAGCGGTCGCTGTAAGACGGCCGGGGAGGTGACGATAGGGTTGGCAAAACTGACTGGACGGAATACGGCAGTGCGGATGCACATTGTGAGTAGGGTGTCCGCCGAGTACGACGCGATTATTGGATGCGACGCAATAAGAATGGCGGGGCTTAATCTGAATTACGGGAAGGGTCGATGGACGTTCAAACTAGGGACGGGCAAATACGTCGTCAAGGGCGGACGCGAAGAGGAAAAGGGGGTTCGAATCGGAGCGGCCCAATGCATCACGGAGCCATTGCGGGAAATGATACAAAAGAATCGGGACCTGTTCTACCGGGAGGGCGAAATACTTCCCACCACGGGGAAGACTGTACACCGTATCAGATTAAAGACAGAGGCGCCTGTTTACGTGAAAGACAGACGGTACCCGCAGGCAATGAGGGAGATCATTAGGGAGCAGTTGACAGAGTTGAAGGAACAGGGAATAATTAGGGCAAGTAAGTCCCCGTTTAATAGCCCGTTGTGGGTAGTGGAAAAACGGTCGACGGAACAGGAAAAAGAAAAAAAAAGGTATAGAGTAGTAGTCGACTATAGGAAATTAAACGAGGTCACCCAGGACGAAAAGTACCCGCTGCCTAGAATCGACGACATCCTAGACAGACTGTCGGGGGCGGTAATATTCAGTACACTAGATCTTAAGAGCGGGTACCACCAGGTGAGAATGGCGGAGGAAGATGCCGGGAAGACCGCTTTTACGTGGGAACGCGGACACTTTGAGTTTGTGCGAATGCCTTTCGGGCTAAAGGGGGCCCCGCTAATATTTCAACGTCTTATGGACGAACTGCAAAGCGGCCTGGGGGAGGACTTCTCTCAGGTGTATATGGACGACCTGATCGTCTTCAGTAAGTCAAGGGAAGAACACGTCCAACACCTGCGGGAAGTCCTCGCCAGAATCCGGGAGTTTGGGCTAAAATTGTCACTAGAGAAGTCACAGTTTGGACTAAGCGAGATAAGATTCCTGGGACACGTAGTCTCGAGCGAGGGGGTGAGACCAGATCCGGATAGGGTAAAAGTCATTCGCGAGGCACCATTACCCAAGAACGTACGCGGGGTGCGGCGGTTTCTGGGAATGGTCAACTACTATAGGAAATTTATACCGGGGATCGCGGAATTGACAGGGCCACTAACCGAACTCTTGAAAAAGGGGCGTCGATTCCAGCTGGGGCCCGCACAACTGAAGAGCATGGAAAAGTGTCGTGAGATCCTGACGACCCGACCCCTATTATCATTCCCGGACTTTGACAGGCCGTTTAGGGTCACGACAGACGCGAGCGAAACGGCGATAGGGGCCGTGCTTTCACAAACCTTCAGCGAGGGGGAAAAACCTGTCGCCTACGCGGGACGCCAGCTCAATCCGGCAGAAAGGCGTTATAGCGCGATTGAGCGCGAATTGCTGGCGGTAGTATGGGGCGTGGAGTACTTCCGACCGTATGTCTACGGACGCCGGTTCGAATTATTTACCGACCATAAGCCATTAATATACGTGGGAACCTTAAAAGAATCCTCCGCGAGAGTGGCGCGTTGGACAGAGCGACTGGCGGCATACACGTTTAGCGTAGCCCACAAAAAGGGCAGTGAAAACGCGGTGGCCGATTGGCTGTCACGAGATTTAGTCGTTAACGCCACGGAGGACGACCCGCCACAGGAGGAACCATTCGCATTACGCTACCTACGCGACTGGGTAGAGAGCGGTCCGGAAATCCCGGAAGTCCAAAGACGCGCGGAAGAACGGGGGACCACACCGACCGAGCCGTTCGCGGTGAGATACCTAAGGGAATGGACGGAGAGCGGGCCGGAAATACCGCTAGTAGAAAGGGAACCCCGGGCAGAGGAATCCCCGACGGAACGGCCGGGGGAATTAAAGGAAGTCGACGAAATAATTAACGACAAAAAGTGGCAAATTATAGTAAAATCGCGACAGACAACAGGGGTAGAAACACAAACGACGACTTACGCGGGATTGACTACACTGACGGTACGGACTCATTCGACTATAAAAGAGGGGGACTTAGGACGAATTATCCAAGGGTTCGCGGCGCGAGGGCGAACGTGTCACATATTTATAGGAAATAGGCTGCTCGCCGAAAAGGTAAAAGGACTATGGCGGCAGGAAAGAATAGGGATAGACTACGACATAATACGGTGCCTGAGACAAGTAGAGACAGTTACTGACGAACAGACCCAACGACGAATAGTTACAGACCATCACACGGGGAAGACAAACCACAGGGGAATGGAGGAAACGGACCGCGCGATAAGGAGGATGTACTTTTGGCGGGGGATTGGGAAAACGGTACGCGAGTGCATCGCCCAATGCGAAATATGCCAACGTAGTAAGTACGATAGACACCCCCCGGTGACGCCTCAAGTAATCACGGAGACGCCGATAGAGCCCCTTAGGAGTATACAAATAGATGTCTACTCGAACGAGGGTCAATCGTGGCTCACGGCGATAGATGTGTTTAGTAAGTTAGCCATGGCCTACCCTATCGAAGCGAAGACACCCGAGACAGTGTGGGAGGGAGTCCTAAATTGGTGTGCGACCTACGGAGTACCGGAGCGGATTACGTCAGATTGCGGACGCGAATTCGAGAATAACTATATACGGGAACAGACGCGGGAATTAGGGGTAACGTGGCACCGGAATACCCCCCACCACATTAAGGGACGAGGAGCGGTGGAACGACTCCACAATACTCTGGGGGAGCACTTAAGGCTACTCCGACTGGGCCGGGGGCTGGAACCTCTGGAAGCAATGCCAAGGGCCGTTGTCGCTTACAACCATACGATCCACGCGGCAACGGGGTTTTCACCTGTGGAAATCATATTCGGTCAGAATAGGCGAGATAGGGGGGATCTTATGACAGCTCAGAACGCGGAGCTGCGCGGGTACTTAGTACAGACACGCAAGGAGCGGAGGGATCTTTGGGATCGAGTCCGGGAGAAGATCATAAGAAGGAAGCAGACGCGCGTCGACCGGGATAACGAAAGACCGGGAATAATACAAGGGGGGAGGGCATTATCGCTGGGGACAATCGTCTACAGACGGTTACGAACCGCAAGGACTAAGACGGCCGCTCGCTACGAAGGACCGTACAAGGTCACGGCGGTAAGAGAACACAATTTATATACAATCAGGGATGTAAATTTTCCCTTTCGGAACCGCACGGTCCACCGGGACGAACTTAGGGTCCCCCAGCCACAAGAGCCTCATGGGCCGGGCGGCGGCGCTCGGACGGATACTCCGACTCGCCCCAACTTATAAATATTGTAATGATTATTAGTGTTAAGAAATAAGGAGGGCACCCAGACGAAGAAGCTGGGACAGCCATATTCTGTACTATTGCTTTGTATTTACTATTGTTTTTGTATTATTACCTATTGATTGACAATTGCCTTTATGTTGGATTATTCATATGATGTTTTTCTTTAGAATGGATGTATGTTTTTTTTGAGTTTTGTACCTACTATGTAAATAAAATTTGTGTGAAACTCCGGAACAAAAGTTCCTCCTATGAAGGAACTGGAGGGAAGGAGTTAACATTGTAAGAAGAGATTACTAAAGGATTATTGTAAACAATAATAGAGAGTGGGGCTAAGCCCCACTCATACTGTATATATAGGAGGGAGATGGAAATAAAAGTTAGTTAAGTTCTATTCTGCGTCTTGATCACACCTACCAACCCCTTTTTAGTTCAATCGTTTAGCCGGGAGTTAAGTTATGTATGTATATATATATATATATATATATATATATATATATATATATATATATACAAATATGAATTAATTCCGAAAAATTTTGTAGCGCAAAAGATACGAAAATGAACCTTTGTATTTCTGAAAATTAACGAAACTTAATCATGAGAAGTTGGCCAAAATTCAGATGTTCAGTTCATTAAGCAGTTGATGATGGGTTGTCTAAATTTTGAATAAACCAACGAGGCTATATGTGACTGCTGACGCTCTTGTGGGATCTAAATCTGTATACTCTACAACAACAGCTTTATTATGATTAAATTATAATCTGCCTCATTGGGCGATAAGTAATTGTGATAAATGTTCTCATTCAAACCGTATTTACAATTCTTCATTCATGCAGTATTTACAAAGAGCCTAGAGTCCTCCCAAGTCCACGTGGTTGTCACCTCCCTCGCGTGCGAAGGAGAAAGCGGAGTCTTGGGAAGTCCCCTAAGCTCCTTCGTCAGCCGCGTCACTGGATAAGAGCCAGTGGAGAGTGACGAAGAGCGGGAGAGCCACATACGCTCAGGACACGATTGGAGAAACTGACCATTGCCAGGACTCCCACTGTCACGTATTTATAGCAGGTCACGAGGCCACTGCCGTTTTAGTCTCCGAGGAGGATATAGGGATGAGTGATGCAGTGCAAGTGGTTGGTGATTAAAGGGATTAGGGTGGTTGGAGAGGCTACTATGGCATTTCATGAACTTGGAAGGGACGAGTTCAAGAATGTAGATGATTATAGATCGTTATGAAGGGTTTTGTTGCTGACGTAATAAGGGGCATTTACTATTGTTCTCAGAACTTTTGATTGAAAGGATTGGATACGCTTGATGTTCGACTTTTCTGCTGTCCCTCATAGCTCTATTCCGTATCCAGATTGGCTTAAGTATAACTTTGTAGATTAGTAATTTATTTTCTATTGAGAGATGGGATGTCCTTTGAAGTAGTATCTGAATCTGTAAAGATAATTTTTGGAAATGCAAACGTTTTTTCACAACTTAATTAGTTTCTATTTTAGGTGTATCTAGAGGACCTCCCGGCCGCGATCGTAGTGAACTTTGTAGGGTATATTGGCCAACTTCTCATCATTGAGTTTCGTTGATTTTTGGAAATACAAATGTTCATTTTCGTATCTTTTGCAGCATAAAGTTTTTCGGAATTGATACGACCATAACTATAAAAATCAAAACTTTAGCTGTCAATCAATGACTTCTGATTCGTACTGAATCGACGATAGTTCGTCTTTATGCCATCTTCGTTCTCAAATCGTTTCATTTTGTGATTTGTATTTTGTTTTTATGTGACCGTCTTTATTACGTATAGCCAACTGAACAGAAAAAAAAAATAAAAGATCAGCACGTTCAAATCAAAAGCTTCTGAGCTGGAATTTAAAAGTCTTAAAATCCATTTATACAGCCCATCGATTTTTTTCATGTTTAATTTTTTTGTTCATATTTTCGGTGTATGGTTGTTTAACCAATAACTAATCTAATTCTTTCCAGGTGTTATGGAATTTATCTTCAAAATTTTGGATAATTAACTGTCTTAAACGGATTCCTGGGGCAATGGATTCTGCATCTGTCATTGCCAGACCATCCGCAGTCTGAAGTGGGTTCTGGCTGCCACGTCCGTCACGCCCAACCAGCGAAGGTGGGATTGGGGCTGGGAAGGAGTTGATAAGAGGTCTTTGGTGAACATGTGTTGCTGAACTTATTGAAGACGAAAGGCCACCCGTTACCAGAGCATCTCCCGTCGAGCTCTTAAGTGACTTAAACATGATTCCTAAGGCAATGGATACTGCATCTTGTCATTGCGGGTTCTGGCTGTCACGTCTTGTCTTAGGAGTCTGCGATAAACTCTACAGCTCAGAAATGCCTCAGTCAAATTGTTGTTGACCCCATTCCGCATCTTCAAAGGATATCCTAGGCTAAATTTATATTTGAGAGCGGGACCACCGATGGCTGTTAAAACCATTCAATATCTTACTTGGAAAATAGCCCTAGATTATTTTATGACATATTTACTCAGTGAAACATACCGGGTGTTGTTATCCTGTCAAAATGTCAAAACACTTAATTTGGAAGCTTATCCAGCTTACATCTTTAGGAGACTAATGGAACTTTTTTTAAATTCGTTCTTTATAGCTATGAGCACTTTTTATCAAAATACCTGAGTTAGAAAAAAATATTAATTTTTTATCATAACAGAAATTTTAAATGTATAATGCCACTACCACCACTTTTTATATGTCGAAAAAATGTTTAGTTCAGTTAAAAAGGATTTCCACCTGCCAAGAAATACGATATTTTTAAACACTTATAAAAAACACATAATCTTACTCAGTGTGCTTGGTTTTTTTCAATGGTTTCGTTACATCTGATTTTTATTTACTCTAGGGTGAGGTTCATTTGTTGTTTTTTTTAATTCTATAAATAATTTTTCTTTCTACCTTTTATCAATTAATTAAATGGATTTGCAGAAGATCGCAGCGATTTGGAGAGGAAGAAACGACCACGCACAGCGTTCACTGCAGCGCAGATAAGAGCGCTGGAGGCAGAGTTCGAGGCGAACAAATACCTCTCCGTGTCCAAGAGAGGGGAACTCTCAAAGTCACTCAAGCTCACCGAAACCCAGGTACTAGAATTTTTTTTTTTGTATCAAAATAGAAAAATAAAAACTTTAATAACTTGGTAGATATGATACACGATATGATTATTGTAGTGCTGCATAGAAAATAAATTCAATGCTGGTCTACCATTGGAAGGATAGAAACAAACATAAATTCTTGAAAACAAAATATACGTATACAGTGGAATCTCGATATTTCGTATCCCGATTATTCGTATTTCCGGCTAATTCGTACTAATTTGGCGGTCCCCAGAGAAAATCTCCGTAAGTGGTATCTATTTACAATTACTTCATTGTATTTCCTGTAGCTTTGCTACATTTTATACAAATTCTAGTATACAAAATAAATTTTCTGCATTGTACAAAAGTATAACGATGAACATTACACAATAATGGAGTGAATTTATTAAAAGTGACAGGGCTCGCCTTATTTATCACTTTAACCTTCTTCTTTTTTTTTTTTTCATATTCCCTAGTTACAAATTTATATATGTACAAAATATAGATTCTACAAACGAATGTATTTACAATTACTTCATTTTATTTCCTGTTGGTTGGCTACAGTTTATACAAATTCTAGTATATAAAATAAATGTTCTGCATTTTACAAAAGTATAACGATGAACATTACACAATAATGGAGTGAATTTATTAAAAGTTACGGGGCTCGCCTTATTTATCACTTTAATCTTCTTCTTTTTTTTTTTTTCATATTCCCTAGTTACAAATTTATATATGTACAAAATATAGATTCTACAAACGAATTGGAGCGAATTTACAATTGCTCCATTGTATTTCCTTTAGCTTGGCTACATTTTATACAAAATAAATGTTCTGCATTGTACAAAAGTATAACGATGAACATTACACAATAATGGAGTGAATTTATTAAAAATGTGGAGGCTCACATTATTTATCACTTTAATCTTCTTCTTTTTTTTTTTTTTCATATTCCCTAGTTACAAATTTATATATGTACAAAATATAGATTCTACAAACGAATGTATTTACAATTACTTCATTTTATTTCCTGTAGGTTGGCTACATTTTATACAAATTCTAGTATATAAAATAAATGTTCTGCATTGTACAAAAGTATAACGATGAACATTACACAATAATGGAGTGAATTTATTAAAAGTTACGGGGCTCGCCTTATTTATCAATTTAATCTTCTTCTTTTTTTTTTTTTTTTCATATTCCCTAGTTACAAATTTATATATGTACATGTTTGGAATTTCACCAGTTGAAATCGCAACCGGCAAACGAGGCGACTGATTCGAGAAACTAATTAGCCTTGGGATAATTAGCTATACGTTTGAGTTTTAAGTGGACTGTAATTATTTGAGAGTCTCGTTAGAGAAATGACAATATCAAATGTAAACACAGTAATGCAAATTCCTACCTGCTTCGATGTGACGACAGCGTGCGAATCTCCCTTCTTGAACTCCGATAACCTAGAGATTTGGGCCCAAACTCCAGATTTATCCAAGTCCCGATTCATCCAATATCTGTCTGCGTTTAATCTGAAATGTCGCTTCTCCAAGACTGCGTACTAGTGATTTGAATAATGACTAAACAAAGATAATGGCGTTGAAAATACGCTTGAAAAACAGTGTGAAAAATGATAACTGTTGAAGACAAAAAGAGACGCTATAATAATGAAAATGAAAATTACCACCTGAGAGACAAAAGCGTGGGGAAAAACGCTGATCGAGCCGGCAGGCAGCGCCAGCGTCTGTGATTCACAGAACTACCGAATAGTTTCGGGTAATTACTTATTGAATAGCAAATTCAAATTAAAATGAAATTAAGTTTACGCAAATGGCGTAAACATACCGCCCACCAAATTAGAGCAACTAATTTCCGGGTTAAATGAGAGCTAACACAAATGAAATAGCATGATCTACTTGAGAGTTTATGTACATGATTGAGGAAACAAGGAATAATGAGAATGGAAACGTTAAAGGGGAAAAGGTAAAGAAAAAGAGAAAGAAAAAAAATGAATAAATGAATGACAAATGTGAAACTTAGGCCTGAGAGTCAAGGGGCACAAGCCGATTGACGGGCCGAACGAATGAACCAGATGGGTTGCGTATGGTGACAACCCGTGTCACGCCATCAGCGCCGGGGTGAAGGTATTCTACCCGAGCCATGGGCCAATGAAGAGGAGAAGTTGAGATTCCCTTGATGAAAACAACATCGCCAACAGAAATTTCCTTGGAATGACGATTCCATTTATGGCGTTGCATGAGGGTGTTGAGATATTCGTGAGACCAGCGATCCCAAAATTGTCGGGAGATCTTCGTGATAGCTTTCCATCTTTGGGTGAGCGAACATGATGGCGATGGGGGGATTTCTGGACGGGCTAATAAAGGAGCACCGATTAAGAAATGTCCAGGGCTGAGGTAATCGGATGCCTCGAGAGGATCTGATGAAAGAGGGCACAAAGGTCGGCTGTTAAGGATGGCTTCAATACGAGCAAAGAAGGTAAAATATTCTTCGGAAGTAAAGCAAGTATCTGCAGTGATACGGCTTAGAATGGTTTTGACGGACTTGACACCTGCTTCCCAAATACCGCCGAAGTTTGGAGAAGAGGGAGGGTTAAAATGCCACTGAATGCCTTGGGAACTGAGGTGCGAAGTGATTTCGGATGAATGATCGCGCATGAATACTGAAGCTTCATTTAAGACGCGGTTGCCGCCAATAAAATTGGTTCCTCGGTCCGACAAAATGGATTGAGGTAGACCGCGACGTGCTATGAAACGATCTAAGGCGGAGAGAAATGCAAAGGTGGATAGCTCGGAGGAGAACTCCAGATGCAATGCCTTGGTGGTCAGACACACGAAAAGGCATAAATAACCTTTGGTAATGGGGACCTTACGCAGTCGCGAAGACTTGACGTTGAAAGGGCCAGCATAATCGACGCCCGTGTTGATAAAGGGACGGCCTGGTGTCAGGCGGACCGACGGAAGATCGGACATCAATGGTTGAGGTGAACGCGCTCTGAACAATTTACATGTGCGGCATGATGAAATTACCGAACGAATCAAACTGCGCAAAGATAGGATCCAATATTCGGATCGAATGTGCGCCATACAAGTGGTGGGACCAGCATGAAGGCATGTCAAGTGAGCATGACGTGATATCAGATATGACAAATGAGCTCGTTTGGGCAGCAATATTGGGTGTTGAGCTGGATAACGCAACTGAGAACGCGAAAGTCTACCGCCCACCCTAAGAACACCGGCTTGATCCAGAAAAGGGGTTAATGTTTGCAATGACTTGGTGTTTTGTTGGGTCTGAATACGAGCTATCTCGGCTGAGAAATGGATGGATTGAGTGGAAGTGACATAATATTGCATGGCAGCTTGTAACTCGGAAACCTTAAGGTCACCCTGAGTTCGATACGCTGATGCTGCAATGCGAGCGTTGGTTGAGAAACGCAAGATCCAACCCAGGACTCGACGTGCTCTGTTTAATGACGAAAATCGGGTAAGCAAATCGTGCAGGAAATTGCTGGATGAGACTGCCACCAATGAGACGGGATTGGTATTGCGTAACTCAGGCAGCTGCTCAGTGTGAGCTGAGGATGGTTCAAAGGCGTCAGGCCATGGAATTTGAGGTTGATTGGCGAATTCAGGGCCAGAATACCACAATGTTTGAGGGTCAGGAGTGACAAATTGCTCAGCTGTAAGACCTCTTGAGGCCAAGTCAGCAGGGTTCTGGTCGGAAGATACATGCGACCAAGAGCGATTAGAAAATGGAATTTCATTTACGCGGGAAATGCGATGAGCAATAAAGGTTTTTAAAAGATGAGGGGAAGTGTTGATCCACGAGAGTACGATCTGAGAATCCGAAAATAGACGGACGGTCTGCAAAGGGGAAGGATGGGGTATAACGTATGTTGAAGCAGTGGAGGCAGGTTCCATGTGGCCTGCTGACAGATAGTCAGACATGAACATTTTATATTCAGCAACAATTGAGCCATGTTTGGCTAAGCGGTGCTCAAGTCGGGATACTGATGCTCGAGCTTGAGTGACGTTGCAGCCCAATGGGGTTGCACTAGGGTGAAATGGCAATGCGACGGAATATCTACCGTCAGCATTGCGTCTAAACGTAGAAATGAAATGTTGTTCAGCAACATCATCCAAGGGATTGGAGATGGAGCCTTGATGGACGGATTCAACGTCCCAAAATGCGGTGAGTTGCTTGTCCACTTCAGTAGTGGATAACAAGGAAATGGTAGAGGGGGTCGGATTCATGATTTGAATCGGGCCTACAATGATGTGTCCAAAAATGGTGCCAATGGAAATGGGACCATGCTGAATAGGCCGAATGCCAATTTGAGTTATCAAGCGGGGAAATACGTCAGCCCCCAATAAAATGTCAATTTTATCGGGACGATGAAAATGAGGATCCGCTAAACGAAGACGGAAGAACCGTTTTAGGTTTTCCTTTGGGATTTCCATGCTAGGAAGTTGGTGTGCAATGGTGTTGATTACGGCAACACAGAGAGAGAGTCGTTTGTTGTTCAAACGGGAAATCAGTTGGATATTGACCAAACCTGTTGACAATGTATCGGAAGAACCTATTCCGGATACAGCCATGTGATTAGGAGAAGTAGGCAAACGCAAGTTTTGCACTATACCCTTGTTAATGAAGGACACTTGAGAACCGGGGTCAATGACACCACGGATGGGATAAATAGAACCAGTACAGTCGGTTATGAAAGCACGAAATGTGCCTAAAAGGGAATGAGCACGTTCCTGAGTGGTTGAACGAGCAGCTGAGCATGAAAGCACTATTGGTGCAACACTGGGATTTTCAATTGATACCGATGGAGCTGGAATGGACATGGCAGAAGTTGACGGGGTTGCTATTTGCTGATCCGAATGTAATAACGTGTTATGCCGTTGTGAATGACATTTACGGCATGATGATGTCGATGTGCATTTGGACCGCAGGTGACCACCAAGGCAATTGAAACAACGCTGATTCTTTTTCAGGAGCTCATATCGAGCTGAAATAGGTAATTGCTGAAACTTGCTGCATTGTGACACATGGTGATTGTGAGAGCAGCAGAAGCAGGAAGCAGGGGGTCTAGCTGAGCGGTTATCAACGCTTGCATGGGAAGTCTGAGCAATATACGAATGAGATTTGACAGCAGTCCGAGGTTTAACACTGGGTTCACCAATTAACTGGGAAGTTTCGATGGTTTTGATCTGTTGATTGACAAAATCCAATAAGCTTTGGAAAGTAGGTACAGTGGTGGAATCATGATTTAGTTCAAAAGCATGTCGAGATTTAGAATCCAAATTTTTCAGTGCTAATGACACTAGCAAAAAATCGCTCAAATCATCAAGTGCCAAGGCTTTGAGAGCATTGGCAGAATTTTCGTGAATGGTCATAAAGCCCTTGAGGTCAGACAATGAATTGGATTTGGCAGTGGGAAAGTCAAGTATGCTTTTGAGGTACATGTGACCAATTTGTCTCGGATTATTGTACCGGGCAGTTAGAGCATCGAATGCCAATTGGTAATTATCTTCGGTTAGATGGAATGAAGCAATGACGGAAGCAGCTTCATCGATAGTGGATGTTTTAAGATAATGTAATTTGGCAATATTACTTAACTGAGGGTCGCGATGAACCATGGAATTAAAAAGCGCAAAAAAATTAGGCCAATCGGACAATTTGCCATTGAATTTAGGAATCTGAATTTTTGGCAGATGTGGATTTGCTACAGATGGGACGTTTGCAACGGGATTGACTTCAGCGTTCAATACTGAAGGTTCAGTTTTTTTGAGCTGAAAATATTTAGCTCGGATTGTGTCGATTAATTGCACAAAGGCTACGTAAGGTTGTGTAGTTTCAACTTGATCAGTAGCTGGCAAATGCAAATTGAATTTTTTTATGAGGAAATTAAATTTCTTGAATTCCTGTTCAATTTCAGATAAGCGTTCATAGTTGGCCTTAAGCCGAGGTAAATCGGCTATAGTCATTGTCTTAGCAGAGTCTGATAAAGCAGTTGCAACTGCAAAACTATCATTTCGCTGACTAATAGCTAAATCGATTTGTTGTTGTATTTCTTGGGAAGTTGGTGGAGCCATTTTAATGCTATTACTATCAGAAATAAATGGAATTAGTGGATATTTACAGGAAAATATAAAGGGAAATCATGTACAAGGAAAACAGAAATTCTGAAATTCAAAAGTTGGTGATAAAATTAAATTGAGTACTAATAATAATTAGACAAACAGTAATCACAGTTTGAGTTGATGTGGTTTCGACACCTGGCGCTAGTCGTCGCGATTCGATTTGACTAACCTTCTGACTCAAACTGATGATCAATTGTCAAATTAATAGTTGGACAGAATAATCCGGAATACGGAGAACCAAAAAATATGTTTGGAATTTCACCAGTTGAAATCGCAACCGGCAAACGAGGTGACTGATTCGAGAAACTAATTAGCCTTGGGATAATTAGCTATACGTTTGAGTTTTAAGTGGACTGTAATTATTTGAGAGTCTCGTTAGAGAAATGACAATATCAAATGTAAACACAGTAATGCAAATTCCTACCTGCTTCGATGTGACGACAGCGTGCGAATCTCCCTTCTTGAACTCCGATAACCTAGAGATTTGGGCCCAAACTCCAGATTCATCCAAGTCCCGATTCATCCAATATCTGTCTGCGTTTAATCTGAAATGTCGCTTCTCCAAGACTGCGTACTAGTGATTTGAATAATGACTAAACAAAGATAATGGCGTTGAAAATACGCTTGAAAAACAGTGTGAAAAATGATAACTGTTGAAGACAAAAAGAGACGCTATAATAATGAAAATGAAAATTACCACCTGAGAGACAAAAGCGTGGGGAAAAACGCTGATCGAGCCGGCAGGCAGCGCCAGCGTCTGTGATTCACAGAACTACCGAATGGTTTCGGGTAATTACTTATTGAATAGCAAATTCAAATTAAAATGAAATTAAGTTTACGCAAATGGCGTAAACATGTACAAAATATAGATTCTACAAACGAATTTGAGCGAATTTACAATTGCTCCATTGTATTTCCTTTAGCTTGGCTACATTTTATACAAAATAAATGTTCTGCATTGTACAAAAGTATAACGATGAACATTACACAATAATGGAGTGAATTTATTAAAAATGTGGAGGCTCACCTTATTTATCACTTTAATCTTTTTTCTTTTTTTTTTTTTTCTTCATATTCCCTAGTTACAAATTTATATATGTACAAAATATAGATTCTACAAACGAATGTATTTACAATTACTTCATTTTATTTCCTGTAGGTTGGCTACATTTTATACAAATTCTAGTATATAAAATAAATGTTCTGCATTGTACAAAAGTATAACGATGAACATTACACAATAATGGAGTGAATTTATTAAAAGTTACGGGGCTCGCCTTATTTATCAATTTAATCTTCTTCTTTTTTTTTTTTTTCATATTCCCTAGTTACAAATTTATATATGTACAAAATATAGATTCTACAAACGAATGTATTTACAATTACTTCATTTTATTTCCTGTAGGTTGGCTACATTTTATACAAATTCTAGTATATAAAATAAATTTTCTGCATTGCACAAAAGTGTAAGGATGAACATTATACAATAATGGAGTGAATTTATTAAAAGTTATGGGAACTTTAATCTTTATATACGATCTCCATCTTCATTAATGTTTTGACGCAGAACATGTCCGCTAGCTAGCCAACAAGGGCTGCCTATGCAGGAAGAAAAACAAAATTCAGCTGAGGATAAAGCAAAATTCAGCTGACCATAAAGCGAAATTCAGCTGAGAATAAAGCAAAATTCACTAAGAAATTATTTTTAAAAAAATCTCCAAATAAACGCTAATTTAAATTAAAGCTGTTTCAAGGATGTTGTGGACTAAAAAAACTAAATACTATAGATACCTTTATCAACCTGTCACTTTTAACAGTAAATGACACAGAAGGACCTATCCTAATATTAGGATATTAGTTAATAATCTAACATCCTTATGTAAATACTCCGTATTTTTTTTTTCAAATAGAATCAATTTATTTCGAATATTTATAAATTAAAAATAATCTTAGGCTAATATGCAGTGCATCTAGTCTAAAGACTGACATTATTGCTGTTGATTATGAATAAAGTATTCATTGAAATACACATAAAGTTTAATTCAGGAAAAAACGTAAATACGACAAAAACAAATTAAATAAAAAACTAAATGCTATAATTTCTTCGTAACATGCTGTGCCTTAAAGCCCTTATGTTTGTCTAACTGGTCTATTTTTAGCAATGTTGAAGAAACGGATTTTTAATTTATTATTATTTTTTTATTTTTTATTATAAAAACTTTATTATGATAAAATTACAATCTGCCTGATTGGGCTATAAGTAATTGTGCTGTATGATCTCGTTCATACCAATTTACAATTTTCATTCACTCGCTCATTCATACTATATATATACAAACAGCCCAGAGGCCCCCAGAGTCCACATGGTTGTCACCTCCCTCGCGTGCGAAGGAGGAAGCGGAGTCTTGGGAAGTCCCCTACGCTCCTACGTCAGCCGCGTTATAGGATAAGTGCCAGCGGAGGCTGACCAAGAGCGCGAGAGCCACAGACGCTCAGGACCATTTATTATTATTATTTTTAATTTTATATTTATTATTAAAGTTTGTGGTTATCGCTTTTAAAATATCTGGAATATAATCAGTTTTGGATACGTTTTATAACTTAACTGTATTTGTCCCCTTTAGTTTGTCAAATATTACTCTTAGAAACTTATTTTGGAATTATTTTTTTTTCTCAACCCGTTTGAATTTAAATTTTTTAAAGTGAATATGGAATTGAAATAGGATATAATATGAACTGAGACTTTTTCCATGTACTGCATTTCATGCATTTTAAGAAGTGCATGTCTTAAAAACTAACAATATCTGTTTGTGGTTAAAAGTTATATAATTGTAACTTTCGGGTTACTTTGGATTATTTACTTTTCGTTATTTTGGATTATTGAGGTTTGGTTATATTGGTATGTAATGGCTAGTTATGTGCTGCTAAGTAAGCCAGTATGATAACAAGCCAGATAACAAATTGTAGATGATTAGTTAAGTCTGAGTATTAAGTTTTTAGAACTTCCATTGATAAATGATGAAGGATAGATTTTCCGGTTGTGCATCTTCGTATAGTTCATATGTGGTCTAAACGTCTGCGCCTTAGGTTAACCCAAAGTTACTTTACTTATTCCTAAATACTATTTTATTTACGACAATTTTACAATTTTAGGTCTTCTTATGGCGAAAAATATAGCTTTAGTTGACTTGTCATTTATTTTGAATGCCCGCTTCAATAAACCCTTATCTAACATAGAGAAGCCTTCTCCTATTTACTATTGTGCCGCACCTCCAGGATGACTTGAGCACGAGTGTGTCGTTCAAGAAGAGGCCCAATTGTACATCGTCTGTGATAGGAATGTGATTGATAAATGCATTAAACAGTGTCAGACCCCTTGACGAGTTCAGTTAAACTTATCCTGTCTTGTGAAATGTTTTTTTTTGTAAATACGAGCTTATTCTTTGTATCCCAAAATTAGAAAACCAGTAAGAATCATTTTGAAAAGCGGACATTCAAGCAAGACAATATCGAACGCTGCTTCCAGGCCAATAAGTGACAAAGTTTTTTATTAGTGAAATTACCGGTGACAGAGTGTACAACTGACCAGTCGTAGAGTGGCCGTATTCCGTATTCCTTCCTACGAAGAAAAGTTGGTTGCTTTTGTTTAAGCTGAGTTATTCGTAAAGAATTCTAAGCGACGACTCAAACTCTGGGTGGGTTCTACAGCACAAAAATGTAAAACAAACAAACAGCTAACTCAAAATGTATACCAAATCACAATACACTTTATTCAAAAAAAAATTATACACAATGGACTTTTAAAATTAATAAATAAAAAAATTTCAATACCACGCCTGATTAGAATAATTATAAATAAAATTTACTATTCCAACGAGTATTCATAAAGAAAATACAATGAAATAATTTTAAAATAAATGTAAACCTATAATTCTAAAAATTGTATTTTTTGCTGTCATAAATAGCTGCAATGAGAAATAAATAAGGCTGAAACAATGTTGAGCGAATAAAGGAAAAAAATTTTATATTCACGTTTCCGGCCAGTCGAGGAAAGATGCCACGAGTGCTGCCGTGGCAACGGAAATGTCCGTGCGTTATATCGCCCAAGTTGGAAGAAGTTTTGTA
Organism: Acanthosoma haemorrhoidale; assembly: GCA_930367205.1. Taxonomy (NCBI): domain Eukaryota; kingdom Metazoa; phylum Arthropoda; class Insecta; order Hemiptera; family Acanthosomatidae; genus Acanthosoma; species Acanthosoma haemorrhoidale. The sequence continues at coordinate 11,470,107 of OV884011.1, read as the reverse complement.
GAGCAACGTTACCAAGTCGATATTCAAGTTCCGAGGGGAACATTCTCGTACCTCAACACTCTCTGAGCTTAAGCCCCGGCCCAAAACCTCGTTCCCTTAAGCCCAGAGCACCATCTTTGAGCCCAGAGCTCACACTACCTTATTTACTTCTTCAAATTTATAGTTTTTCAAACTATATTTTCCTCAAGTTGATGTAACCAAAAATAATATTGCCATTTAGAAGAAATAAAATAACTTTTGTGACTTACATTTAAAGTTTTAATGTTAATCCCTAAAGCCCAGAGCACCATCTTTGGGCCCAGAGCACCATCTTTGGGCCCAGAGCTCACACTGCCTTATTTACTGCTTCAAATTTATAGTTTTTCATACTATTTTTTCCTCATGTTGATGTAACCAAAAATAATATTGCCATTTAGAAGAAATAACATAACTTTTGTGACTTACATTTAAAGTTTTAATGTTAATCCCTAAAGCCCAGAGCACCATCTTTGGGCCCAGAGCTCACACTGCCTTATTTACTGCTTCAAATTTATAGTTTTTCATACTATTTTTTCCTCATGTTGATGTAACCAAAAATAATATTGCCGTTTAGAAGAAATAAAATAACTTTTGTGACTTACTTTTAAAGTATTAATCTTAATCCCTAAAGCCCAGAGCACCATCTTTTGGCCCAGAGCTCACACTGCCTTATTTACTGCTTCAAATTTATAGTTTTTCATACTATTTTTTCCTCAAGTTGATGTAACCAAAAATAATATTGCCGTTTAGAAGAAATAAAATAACTTTTGTGACTTACTTTTAAAGTTTTAATCTTAATCCCTAAAGCCCAGAGCACCATCTTTGGGCCCAGAGCACCATCTTTGGGCCCAGAGCTCACACTGCCTTATTTACTGCTTCAAATTTATAGTTTTTCATACTATTTTTTCCTCAAGTTGATGTAACCAAAAATAATATTGCCATTTAGAAGAAATAAAATAACTTTTGTGACTTACATTTAAAGTTTTAATCTTAATCCCTAAAGCCCAGAGCACCATCTTTGGGCCCAGAGCACCATCTTTGGGCCCAGAGCTCACACTGCCTTATTTACTGGTTCAAATTTATAGTTTTTCATACTATTTTTTCCTCATGTTGATGTAACCAAAAATAATATTGCCGTTTAGAAGAAATAAAATAACTTTTGTGACTTACTTTTAAAGTATTAATCTTAATCCCTAAAGCCCAGAGCACCATCTTTTGGCCCAGAGCACCATCTTTGGGCCCAGAGCTCACACTGCCTTATTTACTGCTTCAAATTTATAGTTTTTCATACTATTTTTTCCTCAAGTTGATGTAACCAAAAATAATATTGCCGTTTAGAAGAAATAAAATAACTTTTGTGACTTACTTTTAAAGTTTTAATCTTAATCCCTAAAGCCCACAGCACCATCTTTGGGCCCAGAGCACCATCTTTGGGCCCAGAGCTCACACTGCCTTATTTACTGCTTCAAATTTATAGTTTTTCATACTATTTTTTCCTCAAGTTGATGTAACCAAAAATAATATTGCCGTTTAGAAGAAATAAAATAACTTTTGTGACTTACTTTTAAAGTTTTAATCTTAATCCCTAAAGCCCACAGCACCATCTTTGGGCCCAGAGCTCACACTGCCTTATTTACTGCTTCAAATTTATAGTTTTTCATACTATTTTTTCCTCAAGTTGATGTAACCAAAAATAATATTGCCGTTTAGAAGAAATAAAATAACTTTTGTGACTTACTTTTAAAGTTTTAATCTTAATCCCTAAAGCCCACAGCACCATCTTTGGGCCCAGAGCTCACACTGCCTTATTTACTGCTTCAAATTTATAGTTTTTCATACTATTTTTTCCTCAAGTTGATGTAACCAAAAATAATATTGGCGTTTAGAAGAAATAAAATAACTTTTGTGACTTACATTTAAAGTTTTAATCTTAATCCCTAAAGCCCACAGCACCATCTTTGGGCCCAGAGCACCATCTTTGGGCCCAGAGCTCACACTGCCTTATTTACTGCTTCAAATTTATAGTTTTTCATACTATTTTTTCCTCAAGTTGATGTAACCAAAAATAATATTGCCGTTTAGAAGAAATAAAATAACTTTTGTGACTTACTTTTAAAGTTTTAATCTTAATCCCTAAAGCCCACAGCACCATCTTTGGGCCCAGAGCTCACACTGCCTTATTTACTGCTTCAAATTTATAGTTTTTCATACTAGTTTTTCCTCAAGTTGATGTAACCAAAAATAATATTGCCGTTTAGAAGAAATAAAATAACTTTTGTGACTTACTTTTAAAGTTTTAATCTTAATCCCTAAAGCCCACAGCACCATCTTTGGGCCCAGAGCTCACACTGCCTTATTTACTGCTTCAAATTTATAGTTTTTCATACTATTTTTTCCTCAAGTTGATGTAACCAAAAATAATATTGCCGTTTAGAAGAAATAAAATAACTTTTGTGACTTACTTTTAAAGTTTTAATCTTAATCCCTAAAGCCCACAGCACCATCTTTGGGCCCAGAGCTCACACTGCCTTATTTACTGCTTCAAATTTATAGTTTTTCATACTATTTTTTCCTCAAGTTGATGTAACCAAAAATAATATTGGCGTTTAGAAGAAATAAAATAACTTTTGTGACTTACTTTTAAAGTTTTAATCTCAATCCCTAAAGCCCACAGCACCATCTTTGGGCCCAGAGCACCATCTTTGGGCCCAGAGCTCACACTGCCTTATTTACTGCTTCAAATTTATAGTTTTTCATACTATATTTTTCTCAAGTTGATGTAACCAAAAATAATATTGGCGTTTAGAAGAAATAAAATAACTTTTGTGACTTACATTTAAAGTTTTAATCTTAATCCCTAAAGCCCACAGCACCATCTTTGGGCCCAGAGCTCACACTGCCTTATTTACTGCTTCAAATTTATAGTTTTTCATACTATTTTTTCCTCAAGTTGATGTAACCAAAAATAATATTGCCGTTTAGAAGAAATAAAATAACTTTTGTGACTTACTTTTAAAGTTTTAATCTTAATCCCTAAAGCCCACAGCACCATCTTTGGGCCCAGAGCTCACACTGCCTTATTTACTGCTTCAAATTTATAGTTTTTCATACTATTTTTTCCTCAAGTTGATGTAACCAAAAATAATATTGCCGTTTAGAAGAAATAAAATAACTTTTGTGACTTACTTTTAAAGTTTTAATCTTAATCCCTAAAGCCCACAGCACCATCTTTGGGCCCAGAGCTCACACTGCCTTATTTACTGCTTCAAATTTATAGTTTTTCATACTATTTTTTCCTCAAGTTGATGTAACCAAAAATAATATTGGCGTTTAGAAGAAATAAAATAACTTTTGTGACTTACTTTTAAAGTTTTAATCTTAATCCCTAAAGCCCACAGCACCATCTTTGGGCCCAGAGCACCATCTTTGGGCCCAGAGCTCACACTGCCTTATTTACTGCTTCAAATTTATAGTTTTTCATACTATATTTTTCTCAAGTTGATGTAACCAAAAATAATATTGGCGTTTAGAAGAAATAAAATAACTTTTGTGACTTACATTTAAAGTTTTAATCTTAATCCCTAAAGCCCACAGCACCATCTTTGGGCCCAGAGCTCACACTGCCTTATTTACTGCTTCAAATTTATAGTTTTTCATACTATTTTTTCCTCAAGTTGATGTAACCAAAAATAATATTGCCGTTTAGAAGAAATAAAATAACTTTTGTGACTTACTTTTAAAGTTTTAATCTTAATCCCTAAAGCCCACAGCACCATCTTTGGGCCCAGAGCTCACACTGCCTTATTTACTGCTTCAAATTTATAGTTTTTCATACTATTTTTTCCTCAAGTTGATGTAACCAAAAATAATATTGGCGTTTAGAAGAAATAAAATAACTTTTGTGACTTACTTTTAAAGTTTTAATCTTAATCCCTAAAGCCCACAGCACCATCTTTGGGCCCAGAGCTCACACTGCCTTATTTACTGCTTCAAATTTATAGTTTTTCATACTATTTTTTCCTCAAGTTGATGTAACCAAAAATAATATTGCCGTTTAGAAGAAATAAAATAACTTTTGTGACTTACTTTTAAAGTTTTAATCTTAATCCCTAAAGCCCACAGCACCATCTTTGGGCCCAGAGCACCATCTTTGGGCCCAGAGCTCACACTGCCTTATTTACTGCTTCAAATTTATAGTTTTTCATACTATTTTTTCCTCAAGTTGATGTAACCAAAAATAATATTGGCGTTTAGAAGAAATAAAATAACTTTTGTGACTTACATTTAAAGTTTTAATCTTAATCCCTAAAGCCCACAGCACCATCTTTGGGCCCAGAGCACCATCTTTGGGCCCAGAGCTCACACTGCCTTATTTACTGCTTCAAATTTATAGTTTTTCATACTATTTTTTCCTCAAGTTGATGTAACCAAAAATAATATTGCCGTTTAGAAGAAATAAAATAACTTTTGTGACTTACTTTTAAAGTTTTAATCTTAATCCCTAAAGCCCACAGCACCATCTTTGGGCCCAGAGCTCACACTGCCTTATTTACTGCTTCAAATTTATAGTTTTTCATACTATTTTTTCCTCAAGTTGATGTAACCAAAAATAATATTGCCGTTTAGAAGAAATAAAATAACTTTTGTGACTTACTTTTAAAGTTTTAATCTTAATCCCTAAAGCCCACAGCACCATCTTTGGGCCCAGAGCTCACACTGCCTTATTTACTGCTTCAAATTTATAGTTTTTCATACTATTTTTTCCTCAAGTTGATGTAACCAGAAATAATATTGCCGTTTAGAAGAAATAAAATAACTTTTGTGACTTACTTTTAAAGTTTTAATCTTAATCCCTAAAGCCCAAAGCACCATCTTTGGGCCCAGAGCTCACACTGCCTTATTTACTGCTTCAAATTTATAGTTTTTCATACTATTTTTTCCTCAAGTTGATGTAACCAAAAATAATATTGCCGTTTAGAAGAAATAAAATAACTTTTGTGACTTACTTTTAAAGTTTTAATCTTAATCCCTAAAGCCCACAGCACCATCTTTGGGCCCAGAGCACCATCTTTGGGCCCAGAGCTCACACTGCCTTATTTACTGCTTCAAATTTATAGTTTTTCATACTATATTTTTCTCAAGTTGATGTAACCAAAAATAATATTGGCGTTTAGAAGAAATAAAATAACTTTTGTGACTTACATTTAAAGTTTTAATCTTAATCCCTAAAGCCCACAGCACCATCTTTGGGCCCAGAGCTCACACTGCCTTATTTACTGCTTCAAATTTATAGTTTTTCATACTATTTTTTCCTCAAGTTGATGTAACCAAAAATAATATTGCCGTTTAGAAGAAATAAAATAACTTTTGTGACTTACTTTTAAAGTTTTAATCTTAATCCCTAAAGCCCACAGCACCATCTTTGGGCCCAGAGCTCACACTGCCTTATTTACTGCTTCAAATTTATAGTTTTTCATACTATTTTTTCCTCAAGTTGATGTAACCAAAAATAATATTGCCGTTTAGAAGAAATAAAATAACTTTTGTGACTTACTTTTAAAGTTTTAATCTTAATCCCTAAAGCCCACAGCACCATCTTTGGGCCCAGAGCACCATCTTTGGGCCCAGAGCTCACACTGCCTTATTTACTGCTTCAAATTTATAGTTTTTCATACTATTTTTTCCTCAAGTTGATGTAACCAAAAATAATATTGGCGTTTAGAAGAAATAAAATAACTTTTGTGACTTACATTTAAAGTTTTAATCTTAATCCCTAAAGCCCACAGCACCATCTTTGGGCCCAGAGCACCATCTTTGGGCCCAGAGCTCACACTGCCTTATTTACTGCTTCAAATTTATAGTTTTTCATACTATTTTTTCCTCAAGTTGATGTAACCAAAAATAATATTGGCGTTTAGAAGAAATAAAATAACTTTTGTGACTTACTTTTAAAGTTTTAATCTTAATCCCTAAAGCCCACAGCACCATCTTTGGGCCCAGAGCTCACACTGCCTTATTTACTGCTTCAAATTTATAGTTTTTCATACTATTTTTTCCTCAAGTTGATGTAACCAAAAATAATATTGCCGTTCAGAAGAAATAAAATAACTTTTGTGACTTACTTTTAAAGTTTTAATCTTAATCCCTAAAGCCCACAGCACCATCTTTGGGCCCAGAGCACCATCTTTGGGCCCAGAGCTCACACTGCCTTATTTACTGCTTCAAATTTATAGTTTTTCATACTATTTTTTCCTCAAGTTGATGTAACCAAAAATAATATTGCCATTTAGAAGAAATAAAATAACTTTTGTGACTTACTTTTAAAGTTTTAATCTTAATCCCTAAAGCCCACAGCACCATCTTTGGGCCCAGAGCACCATCTTTGGGCCCAGAGCTCACACTGCCTTATTTACTGCTTCAAATTTATAGTTTTTCATACTATTTTTTCCTCAAGTTGATGTAACCAAAAATAATATTGGCGTTTAGAAGAAATAAAATAACTTTTGTGACTTACATTTAAAGTTTTAATCTTAATCCCTAAAGCCCAGAGCACCATCTTTGGGCCCAGAGCACTATCTGTAGGCGGCCCAGAGCTCACACTACCTTATTTACTGCTTCAAATTTATAGTTTTTCATACTATTTTTTCCTCAAGTTGATGTAACCAAAAATAATATTGGCGTTTAGAAGAAATAAAATAACTTTTGTGACTTACATTTAAAGTTTTAATCTTAATCCCTAAAGCCCAGAGCACCATCTTTGGGCCCAGAGCACTATCTGTAGGCGGCCCAGAGCTCACACTACCTTATTTACTGCTTCAAATTTATAGTTTTTCATACTATTTTTTCCTCAAGTTGATGTAACCAAAAATAATATTGGCGTTTAGAAGAAATAAAATAACTTTTGTGACTTACATTTAAAGTTTTAATCTTAATCCCTAAAGCCCAGAGCACCATCTTTGGGCCCAGAGCACTATCTTTAGGCGGCCCAGAGCTCACACTACCTTATTTACTGCTTCAAATTTATAGTTTTTCATACTATTTTTTCCTCAAGTTGATGTAACCAAAAATAATATTGCCGTTTAGAAGAAATAAAATAACTATTGTGAATAACATTTAAAGTTTTAATCTTAATCCCTAAAGCCCAGAGCACCATCTTTGGGCCCAGAGCACTATCTTTAGGCGGCCCAGAGCTCACACTACCTTATTTACTGCTTCAAATTTATAGTTTTTCATACTATTTTTTCCTCAAGTTGATGTAACCAAAAATAATATTGCCGTTTAGAAGAAATAAAATAAATTTTGTGACACATTTAAGTTTTAATCTTAAATATTTGTTCATTTATATCATATTTACATTGTTTTTTTTCAAATTTTCTGAGGCCTAAGCTTTTACCTTATACCCCGCCCCCCTGATTCGAAAAGAAAGTATGAAGTTATTCTCCAGAGCCTGGGATACAGAAGTGCCAGAAGCTAGAAGGCCGGTGCTAAATATAGGAGGGTGGCTGACTCCTAGGATATATATCAAAGAGGTTAGTTGGATAATTGGGCTGTAGTGTTGCGCCTGATTAGGCCTCTGTCTAGGCGCCGTTTCTTCCTGTCTTCGCCACCGCCTCGTCATCCACAAATGTCTACAATATTTATATAGCTCATCTGGCGGTGTAGTGGTGTCAGTAACCTCTCCGGGGGTTCCAATCCCGAGGATGAGAGTTCCTCGCACCCTCCCTTGAAGGAAATCGTCGTAACGTCTATCCCCGAGAACGACTGTAAACCAATTAAAAGACATAGTGAATATCGTGCGACTCGACATTCAAATACTCTTTGTAGAGGAGAGTATTTTAAAAGAAAGAAAGAAAAGCTTTATTATGAAGTACAAGCAAAACACTGGTATATACAAATATAAAGAGTTACGTTACTACATACTGGGTGGAATGTCTAGGCACAAGTGGGGTCTGGGGCTAAAGCTGAGACATATATGTATAAGAAAAGGATAGTTCTGGGAAGTATGGAGTAAGGAGGGGTGCGGTTGCTCTCTTGAAAATATCAGGAACCATCAGTGACTTCTATGAAGTCACGAGGCAGGTATTCAGTTGTGCTCAAGCCCCTAGTTCTTAGCAAGATTATAAATATTATTTATAAAGCAAGCGTTATGAAAGGGAAGAAAAGCTTTATTATGAAGTACAAGCAAAACACTGGTATATACAAATATTAAGAGTTACGTCACTACATACTGGGTAGAAGGTCTAGGGATGAGTGTGGTCTGGGGCTAAAACTAAGACATATATGTATAAGAAAAGGATAGTTCTGGGAAGTAGGAAGTAAGGAGGGGTGCGGTTGCTCACTTAAAAATATCAGGAACCATCAGTGACTTCTATGAAGTCACGAGGCAGGTATTCAGTTGTGCTCAAGCCCCTAGTTCTTAGCAAGATTATAAATATTATATATAAAGCAAGCGTTATAAAAGAAAGAAAAGCTTTATTATGAAGTACAAGCAAAACACTGGTATATACAAATATAAAGAGTTACGTTACTACATACTGGGTGTGCCCCATCACTTTTAATAAGTTCAGTCCATTAATGTATAATGTACAGCATTATACTTTTGTACAATGCAGATCACTATTTGAAGAAAACAGAATTTGTATAAAATGTAGCTAAGCTACAGAAAATATAATGAGGCAATTGTAAATAGATTCGTCTATATTTACAACAATAACATATATTAATTTTATAACAAGAGGATATATATATATATTAATTTGGGAGGGGAATCAGAATACCCTGAACAGTTTCTGAGCTTAATCTTTGGAAAGCTAAAATTTTTAGATACTGGTTTTATTTATTTTTTTCATACTTCCCGTTTTTTTTCATTTTAACTATAAACTAACCAGCTTACTGCGAGGTGTTGTGGTATACACCTTTAATATTTCAGATGAATTTTCTAATATTATCTGGCAGCTTAAATTTCATCCATTAATTCTGAACTATATTGTTTTTGTTTTTTAATTTAAATGAAACGCTTATTTTAAACGATTTAAAAAACAAAACAAAAAAAAAACTACCGGGTATTTTAGATGTTTTGTCCTCTTTGTGAACATTTCCTTTTAATGAGTCTTAGTAGTAGTAGCTGTAGCCTCGTATTTTTGTTTATTACAGGCTTTGCTGAGTTGGGCTATTTTTTTAAAAAATATTGTAATTCTTAGTGTATATCTATAATTTAGTACTCTATGTTTCCTGATCCGACGGTGGTTTTGGAGGATACATTGTTTAAATATTAAGAGTTTATTTTTAGTACTTTAGTAGTAGGGTATTTTGTTTATAGCAGTTTGATTTAATGTTGTTTGTATGAATAGAATAAGTTAGACTTCAGCCCTTGCACTAACTATCATATATTTGGTTCCCAGTTGTTAATTTATTAAGTTGCTGGTCGATGTCTAGGCGGCGTTTCGTAAATATAAATTTTGTTTTTGAATTGCTAACTGTGATATTCCAATGGTTCAGATATTTAATGATTTTATTTATAGCTGTTTCAAGTCTATTTTTTATTGTGTCTGTGTGATAAGATCGGGAATATATTGTGTCGAAAAGATCCTGAAGTACCCCCGTTGCCGAAAATTCGTCTGGCACTGCAGAAGCATATCAATGGTTGCTCTATGTCCAGCACAACGCTCCAAACGACTGGTGGTTTTCGACCCAGTGGACAAATATCCATTGTGTTGACTCCAGGCGAGCCTCAGAGTCGTTGAGTTCAGTATCGAAGTCGATTCAAAGTTACCTAAAGAAGTTGATGAGTTACAGTGGCAAGTAATGATGACTTGGAAGTGGCATTAGGAAACGCAGAACTCGGAGGCAGTGAGTTGTGATGCGGGCAGATGAAACCCGATGAGGATTGACTTTAACAACCGGCCCTGATTTAAAGTCCCACTCCATGACTTTTATCGTTGCCAGCCCGCGCCTAATGAGCTTTGAGGAAATTGTCAGCTACCGGTTTTTACACGAAGCCACCGCGTTTCAAAGGGCTGCGAAGAAACAGGACGTTGGGTGGCCAAGGCACCCGGCAGAGAGCTGAAGGCAACCCGCCCTTCCTGCCTTGAGTCGGATCCCCTGGCCTGATCCACTTGCTATCGGATTTGGGCTGTACCTTTGTGAAATACCTACCTGGTGATTAATTTACAGGTAAAATAGAGTAACTGACTCAAATTTAACCACTTCCAGCTACGCCCAGTTGTCCATTATAAATCAGTATTCAGCTTTAAAAATATTTAATACCATAACAGGTAAGTCATATAAACAGAAATGAAGTTTTCTTAACGTTTCATCAATCAGTGTAGTACATTGAGCCTTTGTATCAGTTTTTGAACAAACGAGCCTATATAAAATATACTTGTTTACATATAATTTCATAAAAACCGTCAATAACTTACAGTCCTGGATGATTGAAAGGTTGTGATTTTTAAGATATTGGATTAATAAAGAATAACGAGGACGAACAACCCACACTGAAAATATTATTGCATTGGGTTTTTTACAGACTTCGACCAGAAGAATAAATTCGGCTTAATTAATGATTAATTAGACTGCTCTGATCAAATACCAAGATTAAAAATACCTTAGAAACTCAAAAGAACGAAAGAAAGGTGACGAAGGAGGAATCTAGCTACATCTGATCAGAACCTTCTCAGGAATCAGTGCTTAATGGCATTAATTGAATATTAATTGATTTAATAATTCCAAAACAAATAATTAAAATATCTCATTATCATCAGTCAGAACAGTATGAAGGCATGTAGAGGAATCTCGTGGATGGTTCTAGATTGCGGAGATTGGATGTGACGAATATTGAAGGGCTTGACACTCTCTTAAACTAGTATTCAGTAGGACCAAATAGGTTGAAGTATTCTTCAAGTTTTCCATAGCTAGTTTGGAAATTTTATCTCATAGTTTAAAATGTGTATCGTCATTTAGTTTCTAGTCGTTTGGGGATGAAGTCTCTTGGCTTATGAAAATAGCTGAATATAACCTGTGATTAGAGCATTAGGAGGGCTGAGTAGACAGACAATTATTGAAAATCTGTGATATTGTGTTTGTTTTTTTTTATTTATTTCATCCTTGACTGTAGTAACCCAACAAAGAGGCATTTTACGCTTTCGGATTCGTTATTTGTTTTTTTTATTTCAAAACCTCCTTTATTGATAATAGTTTACAATGAACAAAAATTTCTATTTACAATTTTTCTACTCGTGCTGCATACGCAGATGCATTCGAAGGAGGGCATAAATATAATACAATTTCAGATTGAAGTTAAAAAGTCAACATATATACAAGACTAGGTGATGAGGCTCACCTTCAGTTTACAATTTGGGAAAAAACTAAACCTAAAACTAGAACCTAAGACTAAAGCGTTCCTGCCTCGACAGCGTCCTGCCATCGATAGGGGAACGGAGCGGGGGTTATCGTGTTAAACACCGGGTTTGTCAAGTATTGCAGAGAGTCGAAAAATTTGATATGTCTACGTTGAATGAATTCATCCACCGTAGGCAGCTGAAAGATCTCGTGAAGCTCACTGTTGCTCCGCTGCTCGAATGAAGTACCTCTGACCACTTTCATTAGTATACCGTTTTGGAATTGTTAGAGTCACCGAGCTGTCGTATACGTCAGATGACGAAAAAGTGGTGCACCATACAGCAGTGTAGGCCTGAGTACGCTCTTGTAGATCAGTAGCTTCAGACGCAGTGTTAGATTAGGGGAAGTCAATAAATGCGTAAGCCGGTGGTAGGACTTCGTGCGAGTATGCTTCAACTTCTTCGTAAAATGGTTGCTGAAATGGAGGTGTCTGTACATTTTAATCCCCAGATATACTAGGTTGTTGGCTGGTGCGTTTTACTGCGTTCCTACTATGTAAGTAGTAGGCAGCGGACTTTTTCCCTTTTGTAAAGAGAAGATTACGCTGTCAGTCTTACCCGTTATTTGTCTTGTCTTTTTTTATTTAAATACCTTCGAGCTTGCTTATGATTGGGCGATTGCTTTGAATTACAGAAGGCACATAAGGCGATGGAGCATACGCATTTAAGAAATAGATTGGAGAAAGTTTAAAAGGAGTGAGATTACGCCTCGTAACCTTGGTTATATCACTAGCGTATTTTCGCTTAACGCAGGTGGATTTTCGCTGGTTATTAGCGATGATTTCACAGGTCACCATCCATCGACCAGTCATCGGTAGAACTGAGATGACTGTGATGAAGGATCCGACACCCATTAATTAAGAGTCCCACGGGCTGCCGTTGCTAACAAGCCGGCCAAATCAACAGGAGCAGTGTCAACAATAAATCAGCTGTGTCGCTACCATCTGTTCCGCCATTATTGCTTCCCTGGCGCCTCCACTTCTCGGTTTACTGTGACCTGCTACTTGCGTCTTCCTTCGTCTGGCGTTGCAGTCACTCCGTCGCCGGAGTCTTCCGGGTGTAGGCATCCAACTCTTTTTCTTCGTCTGTCTGGGGGGTGATTCGGCCCACCTGGTTGGCCATTCTAATGAGCTGCAATACCACGGAAACACTGTGACAAAATAAGCTTAAGTTGCGTTTGTTCATTTGTTGTTAGAGGTATCCCATTAGGGCAGAGATATCATGTTACCTAGTGTCAACCACCCACTTCTATTTACGGCAGTGAAATTCAATTCATTGTCCATCACTCTGCAGATTCGAACCCAGAAATATCATGAAGAAGCTAACCCGATCGTTACATATGAAATCCACTCCCCCAATCGTTTAAACACCTATACCAATAATTAGGAGTACCAATTTTTTATTAATTAGTTATAATTTTTTATTAATACCCATATTTATTAATAATAGTCGATTTTGGTCGGGTGGGTGACCACACTTTTGCAGTTTAGGTTATCGTCCCTTAGTTTTATTTGTTGTTCTAGTTCCTTTTTTTATAATTTAGGGGAAGGTGATAAAATAAATATAACTGCACACGTTGAGTGGTTTACCTCCGGATCAGGATTTGAAAAAAAAAACTTAACCTAGATGATTGAGTTCCAAAAGCAATAATTCTTTCAGCGCTCTTTGGATGCAGTAACAGTTTTATGAAGATTAAATCTAAATTTTTTTTAATTTAAAATTTAAATGTGTGGCACAATATCTCTGAAAAAAAGATGGGACTCTCTGAGTTTCCCATGGTGGTTGGTGGATGATTTTATTACTATTTTATATATTCGTTTAAATAACAGGCAAGGTGGCGATGGGGGATAGGATGTTAAAAAAAAACAACACAACACACCTTCAGAGATTTAAAGAATGATTTTTCATCAATTGTTATATTTCAAACATTAAACATAAGAAAAACTAAACTTAGGCACATCTTATAAAAAAAAAGAACTCAAAAAAGAAGAAAAATTATTTAAACAAAAGGATCATCAAACACAATGACTACTCATCTGTAAATAAAAACATTTTCTGCCCTGTAGTGATTTTTTTTCCCCCATAACCCCTTTATTTATCCAAATTTACGAACAGATGAACAAAAAATACAATGTACAAGATTTACAAGTTACTCCTCTTGCTGCATATGCAGATGCAATCGAAGGAGGGTAGGATTACAATAACAATTTTATTTGAAGTTAAAATTTATTATGCAATATGTACAGGACTAGGTGATGGAATCACCTTCGGTTTACAATGTGGGATCCCTGTAGTGACCACTAAATAATATCAAATAAATTACCCTCTACTCTAACGATGTACACGAGTACAAAAATGTAGATATTGTAACCAAAAAATATTAGGCCTATATAAATATATAATGTAACCAAAAGAAATATATAATACCTCAAAAGTATTCCTATGAAAAAATATTTGTTTATATAATTAATAACACAGCTGCAGACGATTTCACAGGCCACCAATCTAGGGTGGCCAAGTCAAGCAGCAGATCATAGGCAAGCAACCCGATTGGCCAAAATTAACGGCATTCTGGTTGGTCGAAATAAAGAGCTTTTTCATTGGCTGCTTCAGGCTGTATGTACCACCTGGTCTGAGCTGACAAACCATCAGCCCTGACACCTTTGTGCAGTATCAGAACATGTCCATGCAAGCATTGCATTGCAAAATACTAATAATGTTTAATAACAAAAATTACATTAGATGTAGGCAACTACAGTACATATAAATACATTAATAATTTAAATAGATTCATTGCCAGAATCTATATTTGAATTGTATAATTTTATAAGGGGATATACAGGAAAAAACAAAACAAAAAAACAATTAAACCATTCAAGGCTCGCCTCTGGAGCTAAATTGCAAGAAATTAATAAGACTTTTTTTTTCTTTTCAACAAATTAACTTTAACAAAAAACACCGGCTTGATACCATAGCAACATTGCAAACATCAATAAGCTAACTTTTAGAATATTTAATATGTCTTAGTTTTATAAAAACAATTGATCATTGGGAAAACTAGTGTGAAATAATTTAATTAATTATTTGGATCACTTATACAAAACAAATGGTACTCATATTTACAAATAATTTGTTCAAACCGAATCACAAAGGAAGTAATTTCTTTACGTTTCCACATTTTCATGCTATGAAAACAATTAAACTTTAAATTCACAGTCTAAAAATGCAATTATGTAAATATTGTGATTTTCTGATAATTTTAACATAAATCTGCCCAAATTTATTTAACGACTGTTAGCTAAAACTAACCTAATTAATGAAAATATAAAAAAAATCTTCGTAAGCATACTTTTTAAATAAAAATTAAAATTAGTTGTTACATATTTAAAAATAAATAAATGATGTAGAGGGCAATATAGTCTTTATAATATATATATATATATATATATTTTTTTAAATGTCCTTGTTTCACAATGTTCATGAAACGTTTCATTCTATAATAAAGTAACTTTTTAAACATGCTCTTGTATGATATCGTTTGGCCTGTACTGAGAAATAAGTTTTTACGAGAGCCACAGTAGCAGATGCTGTATCAAAAGAGTCAGCAATTTACGCAGCAAAAAAAGAGTTGTGGGAATTAAAACTGCCTACAGCTTAAATTATAAAACTAAATTATGACTGTCAACCCATATGTCCTATAAAAATTAATTCTGTTATATGTTCTTTGATACACAAAGAATCTTTTAAACATAATTGCTTTCTGTAAGTTATGTTTTATGGCTGTTAACTAAAATTAAATATAACACAATTTGTTGAATAGATTAGAAAATGTCATCGTCGAGCCTATGGAAGATTTATTACTTATATATTATTCTGAATCTTCAATAATTCAGAATAAATAGACATGAAATAAATAGTTACTAAACAAATGCCTGGATTTAAAGTGGATGATTTTACTTGAATTAAATTGTTTTTAATTATGGTATTTATTTCCTTTTTTTTTTTTTTTTTATTAAAATAAACTGTTTACTTTTTTCTGTCTAAAGTATAATTTAAAAAAAATCTGTTTGGAATGTTGTAGATAAAAATCTGGTTTCAAAACCGAAGGACCAAATGGAAAAGAAAATATACCAGTGATTTAGAGCTTCTCGCACAACAATACTATAACAACATGGGAGTTGCTGCGCCCAGGCCAATTTTCATCGGTGACAGATTGTGGTTTGTATTTATCCATCTTTATAGAAGTAGTAAATAACACTTTACTTACAACATGAAACTTTTTTTATCATTTCATGAAAGTAAAATACTGTGAACTTTACAAGTACTATATCTTGGTATATAACCAAACTAATATTAATCCTAATAAAGATTCATTAATTAAACTATTTATAATCGCGATTCCTGAGAAATAACCGTTTCTAGACTTTCTTAAATTTTTTTAAATTTAAAACAATTAGTCAAAATATTAGGTTTACTTTTTCTTTTGTCATTTTACATTCTATCAATGGAATGAATTATTGATTATATTCATTTTTCAATCTCCACTAATGTATTGTACTTTATTGATTTTTGACAAGACAAAATTATCTTTCTTCCCTAAACAATCTCCAATACTTAAGAAATATATTTGATCACGACTTAATGTGTAATAGTTTATAAATTATACAAATCTGAGATATTTTTCTCTACTATCTTTGGTTGAAGTGAATTGTAGTTCTTCTTTGTGTGATTTCATAGTTCTTTGGTTTTCGAACTTAAGAGTTATATATGTACCATATTTTAAGTTGAGTGTACTAATTTTTAATGTAAAAAAAATCATTAAATATTTCTATTTAATCCAGTGAGTAAAAATTGTCCCTCAATAACTAACCCTTGAAATAATATTTGCAGGTTCTTCAATTACTCCGGGAATGGTGTGGCAGTACCAGCCCCTATGGTGCCGTATTCCATGCAACCCGTGCCCTTTCCGACATACCAACCATTGCCACCATACGACGTTCCAAGGAGTCCAACATGACTATAAATCATTTATTTGTCTATAATTTGTAAATTTTTGAAAAGAGAGAACTGAGAGACTAGAACACTTTATGTTAAATATCATAACATATTTGTCAAAATATGTTTTTTAGCTTTAACGTTTTATGAAATTTGATGCAATTAATTAGAATGAACATGTCTATTATAAGAAGATGTTGAATTATTTAACATTTTAGATTTAAATTAATTTAGAATTAATTCCTATACTTAATATCTAGTCAGCCAGTCACCACAGAATAATGGTTTTAACTCACATTAACATTTATGAGAATTCAAGAATACAGGTTTATATGTACTTAGTTGAAAAGTTCAAATTATTCTGAAACATTCAATGAATAATGACAAAAACCCTGGGACAAGCTGTAATTTGTGTAACCAGCAATAATTGTATCTATTGATTTCATTCAAAATTATTGAAGAACTATTTTATTTAAGTTATTTTAATTTATTATAAATAATTCTGACTTAGTTTACATATTTAATTTTAATTTATCTATTTTTTTAAACTATTCTTCCCTCGTGCAAAAATACT
The DNA here is from genome assembly GCA_930367205.1 of Acanthosoma haemorrhoidale. Lineage (NCBI taxonomy): Eukaryota > Metazoa > Arthropoda > Insecta > Hemiptera > Acanthosomatidae > Acanthosoma > Acanthosoma haemorrhoidale. The sequence continues at coordinate 11,453,121 of OV884011.1, read as the reverse complement.
TGTTAAATTCTTGTTTGGTTTTACAAATACAAACTTTATACGTATGCATGCTAAGTGCGGTTAATAATCATTAAGAAACATCAGTATTTAATAAGTGCCTTAAAACATGAAGTCATAATTATTTTTGTATATATAAATTATAATATATTGTGATTAAATATTTGTTATTTGAATTATTTATAGCTTTTGATTTGATTCCACAACTTCCCATACATTAAAGCAATGAGAGATGATAGCGTTTTAGTTTCTCCATTTTCTAAAATTTCAAATGAATCTTAAGAAGACCTAGTTCAAGGAAATAAACTACTAATGAAATAAGAGCCTCGCAAATGGCGATTAATATAACTGCTGATATGAAGCAATATTTAGAGATTCAAATGAAGTTTCAATTTATTACAAAAAATTATTTCTATTTGCGATTGTTTATAAGGAACAGTTTGGCTTCTTTTCGGTAAATAATTCTCGATGACTAACATGCAACAATAGAAACAAACTTCAACCTCCAGCATAATTTACTTACTCTTGTAGTGTAATTAATAAATACACTTGAGGGGCTAAAATTTATAAACAGTGACAGGTTTTGAGGGTTATACATACAGGTATAACTAATATAATATAAGGGCATTATACAGGTATATTTTAATGATACCTTTACAGTAATATCCTGTGTATATTTCATATAATAAATTGCGAAAGGTAACTTTGAACATAAAAGAAGAGTTGAAGTTTAGTTTAAATAGTTGAAGTCAATTTCATTAACAGTACTATAAATATTCTCTAACATCGGGCCAGTCTTCCTAAAATATGGTCATATATTGGTATGGAAGGGATGAAATTTCAGATTTATTTATTTTGAAGAAATCATTAAAATAAGAATCCATCTCTTGTTTACAAACACTAACACAATGGCTATTAAATTAATCTGTAGACATTTCTTTTTCCTGCTATATCTTTCAGTTTATTGTCAACTGTTAAGTTTTGATTCTGTTCATGTTTGTTATGTCATTTTTTACTATCAATGGAATCTGAGAGTTACAAATTATATTCTTATTTCAATTTAAACTTGAACATAATGTTTCCGAAGCTTTTCAAAACATCAATATGGCTTTTGGTGATGGTACAGTGAATGAAAGAACTCGAGTCTCGAGAATGAATCTTGTGGAAGGGCAGAAACAAAACTTGATGATTCCTTGGGTCCATATGATGTTTAATATTAAAACATTCAAGAATGCCAAGTTTATAATTGACAATGGTGTCATACTTTATACACTATGGGAATTTTTACATCTCGAAGTTTGGGGAATAAGGCTGGCTACTGGTGGTGCCCGGACTTTAACTTATAATATATAATATAAATAATATAATAAACTGCTATGCATGATCATGTGTACATTCACTTACTTATCTTATAAATGACTTCATGAGAAGTATTATCCTGAATACAGTGGATTAAATTTACATTAATGAAAAGAACTAATGGGATGCCAATTCAGGACAAATTGTAGCAGCCTGAGCTTGATCATCTGTCATGCTCTCTATAAGGCATTCAATTAGATAAAAAAAACATATAAAGTTACCAATATTTATACACACTCTGTCTCAATTTCTTCTCACAAAGGAATTGCGTGTTAGTCAATGGCAGATTATCAGATTTTGAACAATCACAATAAGCCGTGCATGTTATATATTAAAGAACTTAATTAGTCTCAAAGAATATGAATTTTAGATAAACTCTCTTTATGTCTTGCTAACTGGTTACTGAAAACAGTTTAATGATAGAATTGTGAAAAAAATAATAATATGACAGATGTCAAACCAAACTATCTCTCGACTTTAAAAAAAAGTGCATTCAATTTAGAAATATTTTAGAATAAATAATGGATATATTGATGTGATCATAATCTAATACTATGATCTTAAGATATGGAAGTTAACACATAACCATCATAATAAATCAAAATTGCACAGCTTAGATATAGGATGGTAAGTATAAGCACAGTTAAAAAAGAAAAAACTGATTCAATCTTTATTTATTAACATAATTTGTACAAATTAATGATTTATTTACATGGAAGTAACTTATTCTTGTATATCGAACTTATGTATAAAACTTTTATAGATAATATAATAGTTCACCACCATATTACTCTAGGTTTACTCACTTAAATAAGTAGTTAAACTAGTTTTGAAAATATTTAATACTGATAATATTTCGTAAAGAAGTTATATCGATTAACCATTATTAATTGTAGTGCCAAAAATGCACATTTAGTATCATATTACGTAAATAGAAAGAGCTGAGAACATCTCTAATTTAAAGAGGTAACTGTTGTAAGGTAACTCAGGTAAATGATCTATGACTTCAAATTTGTAGGATAAATTAATACAACCTCATTATTCAATTCATATTTTGTAAACAGTTCCAAGTATTATGGGGTAAATCACACAACAGGTCAATAAACGCAGAAGTACATGCTTCAATGTATAATACTTAATCCTACCCATTACAAACCTATTTCATAATCCACATTTAAAATTTAAAAAAAACTTAATTTATTTGCTGATAGATTTCAGTCTCCAGTATTATGTAAATAATTGGAACTTAGCACAATGTATTGGTTACATTCGGAATTAATTTTTTTTTAAATAGGGAATTGAGTGCATTGCAGTGCCATCTGTTGAGGGAAGAGAGAACTAACTGAAGCACAGGCCGTCAAGAGGAAAGTATTTCGGTAAATAAATTGACATGCAGCGCTATCTATTGGCTGGCAGTAGTAACTAAACAGCAATATTTGGCATTTTTATTGCACCGTGGCGCGTTCTGTTGAGCACTAAAAGAACTAACTGAATATTTCGCTAAATAAATTGACATGCAGCGCTATCGATTGGCCGGTAGTAGTAACTAAACAGCAATATTTGGCATTTTTATTGCACCGTGGCGCATTCTGTTGAGCGCTATGAGAACTAACTGGTCCTGGCAGAGTCGGTGCTCTGCTCGGAAAATTTTTATTTAGTACCAGGTCTTTAGGAATCCGCAGGAGCTCGCGTCTCCAGTCAGTGGCTTGACTTAGTTCTCCCTCTACTTTGATGTAGTTAGCTCCTGCGGGATTCTAAAGACCTGGTACTAAATAAAAATTTCCTGACTCACAGCAGACTCTGCCAGGATCTGTTAGTTCTCTTAGTGCTCAACAGAATGCGCCACGGTGCAATAAAAATGCCAAATATTGCTGTTTAGTTACTACTACCAGCCAATAGATAGCGCTGCATGTCAATTTATTTACCGAAATACTTTCCTCTCTCTCTTTGGAAGGCCTATACTTCAGTTAGTTTTCTTTTTTCTCAACAGATGGAACTTCAATGCACTCAGTAGCTAGTTTTTTGAAGTTAGTCCAGAATGTAACCAATAGACCGTGCTGCATTCAAATTATTACCATAAAAATGATTTTAGTGGACATTTTCTATATTTTTCTGAAGAATCGTTTGATTTCATTAAAATATTTTAAAAATGATCCATTAATCTTAAATAGCAGTTTCTGTTTATATTGATCAATATATATCTATATAAACGGATGAGAGTGTATTCTAGAATACTTATTGAATGGCTGGAGCAATTTTCACCAAGCTTGAAACAGATACGAACTTATATTAATCTTAGTTTTTGTCTAATTAAATGAAGGGTCTATTTGTCGGATCGTTGGTTCCTAAAATGTACAGTAGGAGTGCTACCATTGAACTTTATTTGTTATTAATGTCTTGGTTGTCAGAATGATTTTACTCCATCTGCACTTTTCCAGACTGATATACTAATAGATTTGTTTTAGAGAGGCTTGAAAGATAGAATCCAGTTTGTGACAATTTTCACACATGTCGGAATCAATAATCTTAAGGGATGTTTTTTCTTAAAATGAATTTAATTGACAAAGATTTTCACGCATTTCAACATTGATAATCTAAGACTTTTTTTCAAAATGGTAATAAGATAGAATCTGTTCAAGGGTTTGTTTCACGTATTTTGAAAATGATCACCTAATGGATATTATTTTTCCTAAATCCAGTAAGATTTTCCGAGGGTAAAACATCCCTTAGGTTATCAGTCTATTTCAACTTATATTAATTTTCTGAAATTTTGACTTAAGATTCAGCTGAACTAGTTCTATAATATAGACTTCAAACCATAATTTAAGGGCCCTAAAATATTTTAAAAAATATTAATTAATTATCATCTAAAAATTATTTGAAACACAGAAAAACTTAGTTTCTGTTTTTGCTTGTAATTTTTTCGATTATATATTTTTTAAATGGTTTTTGTTTACTGCATTAAAAAAAAACTATTTTAATTAATTCAAAACTTGGTTTAAATTAATATAATATAATAGTATTGGTATTAATTAACCAATATGTGTAGTTATTATTGGTGTTAATATTCGTGTAATTATTATTGGCATTAATATGTGTGTATTATTATTGGTGTTAATTTATTAGTATGTGTAATATTGCAATTAAATAAAGAGTACATTTTGAATTTTTAACCAGGCAAGAAGGTCAAATTTAAAACTGTGTAAGTTTGGGTTGAGAAGCGATATCAATAAGTATGCAAATAAAAATTAAACAAGAAATAAGCCTGTCTCTTTTCTCTTACTCTGCATCATTAAATGGCTGTGAGAAAACTGCTCACATTTCCACCACCAACTCAGTTACTGAAAATCACTTTCTTGACAAATTAAAAAAAAATTGTAAATAGGTAAAATACTTTTTGCGACACAGTCTCTAATGTGCCCTTATTTATGTGATTTCTATTGTTGTCTCTCAAAAAGTTTATTTTTTGGAATATCTCTGAAATTCTTTTTGCATTACAGTCTCTAAGAGGAAACTGAAATTAAAACTTTAAAATAGTTTAAAAGATTGAAAACGGAATCCACTATTTCTCTCTTACAATAGATAACTTCAACAAATAATACTTTCACCAAAAAAAAAGAAAACATATAAATCAAAATTACCAAAAATAAAAGTTTATTGCTATTATTATGGTGTTAATAATTTAATAATACATCGTGCTTATAATTTTGTTTTATTGAAACAGTTTTGTCAAACTTTATTTACAAAGAAAATTAAACAATATACATAAATATTCACAAATTTATAGATACAGGTAACATTATGGACACTCATAATAAGTTTTCTCTTTAACAGCATAAAATCAAATAGATGCGCCAAGCCTTCATATCACACTTCAGACCATTACAAAAGTTTAGGTCTTTAGATCACTAAGGTACCGATAGTCTTCTATATACAAAAACGTATGTAAAATAGGATATTCACAAATGTCATAAATAATTTTGGTCTTGTTATGAATCAAGAAGTGCGACTCCAAGGAGTTGAGCTTCAGTCTGTGCTTGCCTCCGGGAAACTTTAGCATAGCGTCTGGCGGCTTTTTCTTCATCGTCTTCTATTAATTCAGCCATACGATCCTTGTATCTATAAAATAAAAATAAACCAGGTTAATAACAGCCTAATTTCAATTTAATATAGATATTTTTTATGGTATACTAGCAAAACCAAGGAGTATGTCATAATATAAAAAAAAATGCTAGGCTATGAAATTATGAGTTAGGCTTTTTGACAAAAAAAATTTTTTTTTTCATTCTTATAAAGTAGGCACTAACAAATAAGCCCTTCAACAGTTTCATGGGGGCAAATTGGCAGTTAGGGTGTGATACTTTGCAAATCATTTACATTTCTTCGAAATAGTGCGTCATTGCCAAGAACTAAATATTTGACTTGCTAACAGTGCAATGGTTTTTTTTTTGGTTTTTTTTACAGTCGAAACAATATATAAAATTCTAGTTTCAGTAGATTCACTTGCATTAATTATAGTAGTTGATAAAGAACTGTTCCCTTATGAAACAGTAATTAATGGTTCAAACTATACAGAATATACAGCTTGACACTTAAACACAATAAGCAATGTTCATTGCTTATAATACATAGTCATTTATTCATCGAGAAGAATATAATATATAATAACTATTTGCAAGTCAAATATTTTCTTTTTTGGAAATATAAGTCAATCTCTCATCAGAATTTTTTCAAAAATTTCATTTCATTCTTTTTATTTATATGTATATACAAAAAAGACAATTAATATTGAATTTAGTAAAATTAACATATACATAAATATGTTAATTTTAGGTTTATTATATTCATAGCAATTCACAAAAAGGTAAAACAGGTTTATTTTTTAATTCGAAACCTCTTCAATTTACATACAGATTAGCAACATGTTATCATCATCATAAAAAATTTATTTCATATAATGTTTGTAAGATTGTAAAATTGTATACAAAAATTTTCTGTTTAATACCTGAGTCAAGTAAACCATTTTGTAGATATCAGGGATAAAACTAAAAAAGAAAAGGAAAATGGTATTTTTAACCTTTAAACTGCTGTTTCTTAGATAAAGTAAGCCTTAGATCCTATAATGACAGTTGGTTTAGAAATTTTGTACAAAGTTAATTCTTTTTATTTTTTCCTAATGCTAATCATTGTTAAACATTTTTTTCTTGAAAAAAATAAATATATAAATCATCCTCTTTACATTTAAAGGAACGATCTTGGAAACAATTAATCTTTTTTTGTAGGGGTATATTTATAAATTTCAAGGAAGTAATTAGAAACAAAGTATATTGAGAATGTTGTTAGATGGTAAAAGGTAATAAACTGTGAAGTAAGAGGCACAGAGCAAGTTGGAGAGAAACGAGGAGGAAAAAGAGGGGTTGCTAAATGCCAGGTGTTAATTAGAAGGGGCTTATGACCGAGATATTTTTAGTTTCTAGATAGGGCTAAGTGAAGAGACAGGGTACGTATAGTAATGCGTGAAAAATACACTAAAAGAAAAGCCATTTTCAGGATTTCTTACAATCAGCATATCACCATAGTCCAATATTCGTCTATTTCAATAATTATGATAAAATATTGCCTACTTAAAAAACATTGATAAATTACACACATGCGTTTAATGAACTATTACATTATTTGAAAACTAAATAAGATTTATAAAAATGATATAATTCTAATTAAGTTAAATACAATTTTATTATAAGAGATGTAAAGTTCAACTTACATTTGACTGTCAGGGTTGTTTTCTTCGTTTCTACAAACTTCTAAGCGTTTTTCGAGATTCTTTACAACTTCCCTTGAAGGTGGATCATTTATTTTGCAAGAAGACCTTATTTCTGAAATTTCATAACATTAAGTAATTTAAAATGACACTTGTGAAAAAATTGTCAATATTTCTCAAAAATTACACTTATCTCCTTATATTGGTCTCCTAGACTTTATTTGGCTAATTTAATTTCAATAACTACACAGACTGATCAATGTATATTTAAAGACATTTATGTTTAATTATATAAACAGCTTTATAGTGGATCCACTATATCATTAAGAAAATAATTAAGCTGAGATCACTTGAGAATATTTTTAAATTCAGTTGTTTATATGATAATAACTATAATATGGTACACCTAGACGGTGCCAAACTAAAAAATGACACTACCAGCCATAGGAAGACCTGAAGGACAAAAAGTTTAAAGAAGTAATAAATAGATACTAATGATAAAATTAGTTCAAATATGGTAAATTAACCCTTTCAGTGCCGAGTACGCAACAGTTGAGATCAGGTTAAGCCTACTCTATGGGATCGCAAAACTTGGGATCAATTCCTGCTTAGATAAAAACTTCCCCCACCACCACCATGGTATTCAATTCTTTGAACTTGAAAGGTGGCTTCCAAAAAAATTAAAAATTTAAACCTTTTGAGCAAGTTACCAGTTTCTAGTTTTAAAAACTAATTTACATTGATCTTATTTAATTTTTTTTTGTTACTCTTATGGTTATTGCTAATTTAAAATAGTAATTTTTAGGTGGATTCATCAGAAGATTGAAAATATTATCCTTTTGGTTTAGGACGAACATAATGTAAGTAAAATTAGGCACTCGGTTTCCATAGATAACTTCTCTACATCTGTAAATTTAGTTCAGCATTTGTTTCAAAATGATACATATATCACGAGAGCCATGAGACTGAATAGGAAGGGTATACCAGCGGAAGTGAAACCGCTAAGCTCAAACAAGGAGAAAAAATAATGCTGTTTACAGATGAAGGTCTTAGACTAATAAAATGGAAAGAGACCCTGTAGGGGTCAATCAGAAAGGGGTTTAAAAACGAAAACGGTATAAGTACTGTTTTCAAACAAAGAACAAAAGGGTGGAAAACCTATTATTTATGCTCGAAATAACCCTGATAATGCAGGGTTTTGTATAGGGTGCTTTCCGTTATATCATCAATATTCATAATTTCAAAACTATTAGTTTGTTTATATAATTTAATCTGAATATGTAGAAAGTTATTATAATTGTTATCTTGAAATAATATACATAATTATAGTGAATTCAGTATAAGCATTTAATCTCACATTATTCTTTTGTAACATTAAAATTTTATAACGGTAAACCGTTATTTAAAGGCTATTTGAAGATGGAATAATTCAGAATATTTGGATTATTGCTTTCACAAGCATAACAGATAATATTAAAAATCTTTGAGCTTAACAAAATTGAATTATTGAGACGAGTTCTTTGACGACCACTTTTAATTAAGAAAGTTTTACCTTATTGAGTTTAAATTATTAAAAAAAATAAAAATGGTTGTTTATTTGATCGCAACATTTGCGGTTTCAGGCATGGAGAAAAATGTTATTCATTTTTCACACAAAAATGTGTGGCCAAGGTCGAACCCGCTGCGTTCAAAAATACTTAAAAACCTAATTATATAAATTTTTTTTTTTATTAGAGTGCATACAAAATATAATTATGTATTAATAAATTAGAAACTTTACTGGTGGCCACAGCGAAGAAACACGTAATAGTCCCTGCCACCAAAAGGGTTAAGGTTAAAAGGTATGCATTGAGACATGGTAATGAAATGAATAAATTTATACTATACGAAAAAGAAATATTCCTAGGAAAAAATTGATTGGGGGGTGGGCGAATGTTGATAGATGGGAAATTTAATGGATAAACAACTCTACGAAGTGTTAGGTCTCTATAAGTTAATCAAAGACTTACCTGCCTCACCAGTAATGTTTATGAAAATCGTAGAGTAGTAACTACACATCTTTGTTGAGGAGGATTTTGGAGAGGAATAGGTCGTTTTCAGAGCAGGACGTTAAAGTTTGATCGTATTTTTTCCCTTAGTATAAATTAATAAATAAAAAGAAAGCCACAATGTATTCCTAGATCTTAGGACAGCTCTCGTCCGAGTCCCTGTTAGAAGTAGGGAGAGGAGAATCCCAAACTTGATAAGCGTTTTTAAGTCACTCAATCAAGACTCAAAGGGGACCATACTATTAATTATAATAATACCATCGTGGTTCTAGACATTATTTAGGTTCTCTAAAGAAGTTATTTCTTTCTTTCATCGAACTCCTATCAAGGAATAAAAGAGGCTCCTTTCCCTCCAATGCAGGGAGAGAACCAAAAGCAAGGTCCTTCATATAGATATGAAAGATGACTGTCTTCACATTGTCTGCAATATTGAGCAATTAGACGTTATTAATACAATTAAGAATACTTAGTTACTATAATTAAAAATGATAGAAGAATCAACCAGGATAAAAATTAATATCGATAAAAAGGCCAATTGTGTATTATAATAGCCATCCACAGCTCGAGAATTGAGCCTGTTTTTTCAAGCATGTGTTTCTGCTAGTTCTCTTGTTTGGTTTTAAGAAATTCCAACACTTTGGACAAGCTCACAAATTGACATACAACTGCTGAGATGAGATATGACTGAGAGAATATGGCTAAGAAGAATGACTGACAAGACAAGGTGGGAGTGAGTAATGAAAATCAGGGTCAGTCAGAGAAGTCATAAAAGAACTTCATTTCAAAAGGTTAGAGTAAATCTACAAGATGAGCGACAATCGAAAAGCAAGGTGGCTATTTAAGCACATCCTCAGAGGCGAAAACATGACTGAAACAGGCTGTAAGTGACACTATTGGATACATGGAAAGACTTTAGTGCGAACTAGCCAGCACAATGGCAGAGATGAAAAGAAAAATGTGATAGAGATGGTCAAAGCTGCTGCAAAAATAATGTCACAATGGAGATAGAGAAACACATAGGTTGAAGGAACTAAGGTAAAATCTGGTTAGGAAAATTGTGAATGGTAGAGCGCATTAATGTTGATGGTAATGGAATTCCAGAAGTTTCCAGTGGGAATTAGAAAAGAACAATCTAAGGAGAAGACTCTATAGGAAGGGGGATGGCAAGCCAGATGGGTAAGAAACTGATTTGAATAGGAGAAGGTTGTAGTAAGGGGGATTTTTAGTCGTAATGGCATTAGAGAGAGACATACGATTTAAAGGAAAAGGCTCATAAACTTACTTCTAACAGCTTCAATGAGATCTGAGAGACGACTTGGATCACCACCTAGAAGAGTTTGCGTTACATAGAGATCTAAATTTTCTTGATTCTTAGATGCCGAATGAAGTATTGATGCAAGAGCTATCTGGGATGGAGAGTACAAAAGGCAGGCATCAGTCAAATAAAGTTTATCCAACAATTCGTCAATTCCCGCTCTGAGCTTTTCTGGATTTTTTAAATTGCTCCGAACCTACAAAAACAAATAAAATTTTATAAGTTTTATTATTGATTTGAATCGGTCTATAAAATTTTTAGAGACATAGTTATTGATTAGATAACAAACAACTGAAAATATTGTTTACATTGGTAATATTTTGGAAATTATAACTTTTATCTTCAAGAATATCAAATAAAAATATTAATGGTACAAGGGTTTATTAAGTCAGGGTTGTGTAATAATTTTGGTAACAAAGCACTTTAGAGTAGATTTGTTTTCAATAACAAATATAATACAAATATATCTTGGGTTATAATTAAGTTGAGCTATTATAACTATAACTGAGAACTATCTTCTTATAGTCAAGAAGATATTATAACTAACTATTCCTCAGGGTTAAATTTTGATGAGGTATGAATCCCACTATTGTTAATAATTATAACGCAAAGAAAAGTATACTCGCAGGGTGAGGCCTGATGCTTAAATAAGTTCTAAATTTTACATTTAATCCTAGTCCCTCCAAGTGTTAATGGCTTATATCAATTTTTTTGTGTCATACAACTATTATTTTTCATATTTTTGCTGACTGATGATAAAATGACCTATGAAAGGTTCATTCCTTTAATCCAGGATTAATAATTGTACAATAATTATTTATCAAGTCTATATAAGCTATTGAGAAATTCAGTCTATTGTATCTTTTCTTTGTACAATAATGCTGAAAATAACAAAAGTTAACATGGCAATGAATGGCTCCTTACCTTGATGTCAATTAAAAACCCTTCGACTGGCCGAAATGGATTGTGGATCGTTAAATGATAGTTTAGTTGTTGCATCAGAAGTAGTTCATTATTTATTATGATGTCTGCGGCTTTTTCTCGGTCCCCTTTTATGTTTGCAACAAATTGACTGATAGAAACGTTGAATTCTTCTACTTTGCAAGACAAATAAACACAAGTAACCCTAAAAAAAAAAAATATTCATTAGATATTTCAAGTACAAAAAAATATATTAAACATAATAAAATAAAATATTCTATATGGTTATAACTACACTGACAAACAAAGGAACCGAACGATCTTCATTGGGCTGTATGTTAGCATATATTAGAAATAAAAACCTGATTGAAATGATGAGATGAACAGATGATGATTGTCAAATAATACGTTGTGAAGAAGCAAGTTTGTGATGGAATTAAAGACAATTCTGTATATTTTTATAATAGTTATTCTGCTATAATTTCAACTCAGTAGGTCCCAAGTCAACATATTACCCGAGGGGCCACACCATTTTTCAAAAAATTACAGCAGGTTTTTTATTGAAAAAGGTCCAAAATATTTCTTTCCAATTAATGGAAAGCTTAAAAAAAATATATATAGCAATATATCGAATATACTCTTTTTTGCAATTTGACCACCGGAAGGGGAAGTATCAATATCTCTTACTTCCTAAACCTAATTAAATTCTTTAAAGGTGTTTAATTCAACAGTCCCCGGACTAGACAGGAGATGTAGGGAAGAGCGAAGAATTCTCACTGTGGACGATATATGGCTTTGAAGTACTAGCGTGATTCTAAATCGAATTCTCTACTTCTCAATCAGGTACTCATTTAACCTCAAGAGGCTGAATGAGCACTCAAATAAAAACAAATTAGGGCAGCTGGGAATTAAACCCAGGTCTCTTCAGATACAAGTACACATGCTAACCACTAGGCTACAGACAGACAATAACACAAACACAAATACGTCGTAACTTACAAGATTTCCTTAGGGTGATAATTCATAACGGAATTGTTCAAATAAAACCTCTTGAAATAGCTAAATGCACTACCAATAACTGCTTTCGGCATAGGTGGCACAAATCTTTTGCATAGGTCCCTCATGTGGAATTCATAGAATCTAAGGAGTGTCCTCTCTTCCTCTGCATTTAACATTGCTTGTTGTGCATTCGGCTAAAAACAAAATAAAAAACCAGTTATTATGCAATATTTGAGTTCATCATATGAAACACTTTTTTTTCCTTCCTAGCCCTTTTAAATTCACATATAATTATATACAATTATAGATCTTCAGAGGAATCTATTTAAAATTTATTCTTGTAGTGTCGCTACATTATATACAGGTTTAGTTATTTTATAAAAATTATATAATGGAATAAACAAGTATAATGATACACATTATACGTGACTGGACTTAACTGATCAAACTTAAAACTAACTTACATACTAATTCTTAACCTAATTTTTCCCCGACAGTCTGTTGCCATCGATGTGGGAGGGGTGGTTGGGTAATAGTGTTAAACACTAGGTTGGTGCTGCAACAAGTCAAAAAACTTGATGTGTCTCCAGCGGATGAGCTCACCCACCAACGGGTGCAGTTCAGCGTTCTTTAACCTCTCGAGAGAGGTATGTCAGACCACTTTTCGCATGTTCCCATTCTGGAAATGTTGGATACATTTGGCTGTGTTGTCAGTAAAGTGGATAAATAGTGATATGAAACACTAATAATGATGGTTTAGTTTAACCCTTTCCTATATACTTTTGAGTTGAATCCAACACCTCTAAGAAATGAAGATGAATGTCTCGAATTCCCCTTTCTCCAATACCACACGTCTCTAGATACCCTGTCAATTGACCCTGACGAAAACTCCGATCAGCTAACGACAAATGTGTAAAGCGGCATTGTCATTTTATTCATCCCTTAAGGTCGTGCGCCAGAATCTGATGATAGTGTACATTTACATAGTGATACAAATGAAAATTAATTTGAATTGAATCAAAAGAAGGATTATATTTCACTGGAAGAGATGGGGAGACTATTTGGACAGATAAGCTTCTGATTTCACCATATTTTGACACATCTTCCTTAGACTCAAGGGGAATGCATGGGGGGTCAAAGATGAGAGGTTTTGTTATCCATTAAGAGAGATATTATTGAAAAAGTCAGGTCTCACTCAAATCAATGCCTTGAACTGTCAAGGCTGAGCTAAAATATCCCGCAACAATACACTGGGGGTACAAATACAGATGAAATCAATGAGCGGGGTGCTAAATAATTAAGGCTTGAATTCCAATGACGTTTCCGATGCTTCATGGTCCCCTAAGTTTCTGGTGAATCAAGTGAATAGTTATATTTTATTGTTACTAGGAAATATAATGTCTAATGAGAAATCCTCTGGGAACATCTAGGAGACAGCAGTCAGAACCGACCCAATTATGTTTGTGTGGTCAGTGTCAAGGTTTATAGAGGAGCGCTGTCACATAAGCCATGTACTTATTTTTACTAACTTCCAATTGACTTTTGAACTCGTCGACATATTTCTTATTAGCTGCTGTTCGTTTGTTCTGTAGCTCCGCTTCGTCTTTGAACATCCAATGCGACCTCTGAGAACTGTTGGGAAACATTTTGATAAATGAATTAAACCAAAATGTAGTCAAGAAACAACTGAGCAATGCTTAGACCATGCCTTTGAATTCGAAGGTTGCATTCCAGAAGGTTACAAACAATCACCTTGACAAATAGGTAACTTTGCTGGAGTCGGTCAATAAGTACAAAAGATGACGAAAAGGTGAACTCATACTTAACATTGTTAAAAGGGATAATATTTATTCATTGAAATAGTTTATAACATATTCTTTCAGATGTGGTATAACAGAGTAGCTTCTCCCAGTCTAAAGCTTATTCAACACCTATAATAATAGAATTACAGCCTAAAATATCGCAATATAATTCAGTTAACTGTTATTTATTATGGTATGTAATTCTGTTTTAGTAATTACTAGGCAAAGCAAGAAGATAGCGACAGGGGCGTGCTCAAACACTGAGCTCCGATCGGGAGCTCTTCCAACTGAGTTGTCCTTATTGAGCACGAACGTAGCCTTAATTCGAAATTTGTATTGTGATAAACTTACCATCTGCCACATTCGGTAAAAAGTAATTGTAATAAATCACCTCATTCATACCGTATTTACAATTTCATTCACTCGCTCATTCATACAGTATTTACAAACAGCCCAGAGACCTCTCAAGCCCACATGGTTGTCACCTCCATCGCGTGCGAAGGAGGAAGTGGAGTCTTGGGGAGTCCCCCACGCTCCTCCATCAGCCACCTCACTGGATAAGAGCCAGCGGAGGCTGACCAAGAGCGCGAGAGTCACATACGCTCAGGACATGATTGGAGAAACTGGCCATTGCCAGGACTCCCACTGTAGCATAGTTATATCAGGTTACAAGGCCATAGCCGTTTTAGTCTCCGATGAGGATTACAGGGATGAGTGGCACAGTGTAATAGCTGTGCTAGGAAATTAAGGTGGTTGGATAGGTTACTATGGAATTTCATGAACTTGGAAGGGATGAGTTCGAGAATGTAAGGTATATTAAGATCGTAGTGAATGGTTTTGTTGCTGACGTAATAAGGGGCATTTACTATTGTCCTCTTTTGATTGAAAAGATTGGATACATTTTATGTTCGGCTTTTTTGGTGTGGGGGGATTCCGTTAGTCCAGATTGGTTTTAGTATAACTTTATAAATTATTAATTTATTTTCTATTGAGAGATCGGATGTCCTTCAAATTAGTCTGTATTGTTGTCTGAAGAGTCCTTTTTGTTCTTGTCTTTCTAGCCTCTTGTGGGGGTTCTATGTCAGCGTTTTGTCGAGATGGAAGGAAATATCCAAATCGTTGAGCGATGTAACATAGAACAGTCTTTATATTTCATTCATAAACGGCGGTTACTAGTAGATTAGATTGTAATTAAATAAGTATGAATATGTTTTAGAAAACAAACGGTTCTTAATCTTTCCTCTAGGAATTCCTCTCCGTTAGTAGGTGCCATCTTTCGTGTCAATATGATCCTAACCTTTACTTTTCTACTCTTTCAATAATTTACATCGATAGCTAAAACCTTTTTCATTCTTTTATGTGAAGTGATTTGATTTATGCTGTTCCAAACTACAAATCTAAGTATGTATAAAGGAGTGCTTCTAGTTAGTAAATCGTTAGTATAGGAATCAGTATTTATATGACTAGCCAAAGTTTTTCAAACTTGCTAGATGATATGATCAAAAATGAATGTGTGGAGAGAGAGCTCCAAGGGTAGGTTAAGAGGCTGGCGGAAAATTGGGAGGGATGATGTGATTTTGTGAGAGCTTTAAGTTCTGCTAGGACTCAGGTGACAGAAAAAAATACTGCATACCTTTCTTCTCTGCTTGAAGTCAAGTGTTTAAAACTTACTTTTTCAATAAATGTCAAATGAAATAATGTGTACACATTGCTCTTGCATGTCTTGTTGCCATTGGTGGTAATATACGCTATCAAATTGTGGAGCTTGGAGGCTATATCATGAGTTGCATTCCAGCTATATTTATTGGGCAGTTTGGGCCCACTCCATGGGTCAACAATAGTGAGGTATTGTCGAGGACAGAAGAACCATGGATAGTTGCACAGCTGGCTAAAAGCAAGTGGGCCTGGCTCAGAGAAAGAAGAGTGAGACAATCTGAGTCGACCCACAAGCCAAGCAATGTGCTGGAAGCCCTCGACTGTCTTGGAGAAAAAATGTGAAGAGAGAGCTCCAAGGCCGAGGGAGGACATAGAGGTTAATAGGCTTGGGGAAAATTGGGAGGGGTGAAATTCGATAGCGGATATTAACAGCAATAGCAACAATACTAATAAGAGTGACGGATATACATTATTTCACTTGACTTTGACTCAAGCGGAAGGGTACGCAGGTTTTTTGTCCATATCATTTGATACCTCGGGGAACTTAAAGCGCTTACCTAACCCTTCCTCTTGGGCCAAAGTCAATTGTTAAAAACTTACCATTTGACTAAAAGTCAAGTGAAATAATGATTACCCGTTGCTCTTGCACTTCTTGTTGCCATTGGTGGTAATATCCGCTATCAAACTGTGGACTTCGGAGGCTATATCATAAGTTGCTTATTTATTGGCCAGTACGGGCCCTCTCGATGGGTCACAGGCAAGGCTGCTTTAATTACAGGCTGGTCAGGATCAGATTACGGTATAATCCGAGCTCCTACATTACACTGAATCGGCCAAAGGATTTGTGCCCAACTTCAGCGATAAATCCACTGTGGGAAATCCGATGCTTTGGAGCATAGATAACAATTTAATGTTCTCTTGTTGAAGGAGATATCGAATAATTGTTATATTAATAAGTGCTTTATCGCTTTCTTATTTTTCCAAACGATTCATGGAGAGAAGTAAAAACAAAAAAAATTAAACATAGTACCAAATTATGCAAAAAAAAACCTTATATGCCTCACATATTATACACAGTTAACAAAATATATACCTTCATAAGTATTGGTTGCTAACCTCACATTATTAATTTTCGATCTGCTAGGCATACTTCACAACAATTTTTAACAATATTATTTGATTACTCATTACACAAGAGTTAGTCAACAGCCCTGTCAATATTTACAAAAATAAATAAATTTAATGTCTTCATAAATTGAAATTTGACCAGAATCCAGTAAAGACCTGAAAAATAGCTCAATTAGAGCAGGACACAAACAAAGGAATGAGAGTACAGATAGCAGTAGTGGCATCATGCTATTTCGGGTCATAAAATATATATAAAATTTAGTAGTTAAGAAAAAAAACAGGCAATATTTGATTAAATAACTTAAAGAGGTTGCTTTATTTTTAAACATGTAAGGAACAATTGTCTTTCTTCTGTCTATGTGCTTTACAATTACAGCTGTAAATATTATCCCATCGATCTGAAATTTAAAGCTGTGTATGTTTGGGTTAAAAAGCGATATCAGTAAGTACCACATTGTAAACCGAAGGTGAGCCCTATCACCTAGTCTTGTATGTATGTTATTTTACCTTTTAACTTCAAAAATATATTGTGTTGTAATTCTACCCTCCTTCGAATGCATCTGCGCATGCAGTAAGAGGAAAAATCTGTAAATCTTGTACATTGAATTTTGTTCATCTATTTGTAAATATGTTAATAAATAAAGGGGTTATTGAAAAAACAAAAAGTAAGTACGCAAATAAAAATTAAACAAGAAATAAGTCCATCTCTTTTCTCTTACTCTACATCATTAAATGGCTGTGGTGCAGAAAACTGCTCACATTTCCACCACCACCAGCTCAGTTACTGAAAATCACTTTCTTGACAAATTAAAAAAAAATTTTAAATAAGTAAAATACTTTTTGTGACACAGTCTCTAATGTGTCCTTAATTTTGTGATTTCTATTGCTGGCTCTCAAAAAGTTTATTTTTTGGAATATCTCTGAAATTCTTTTTGCGTTATAATCTCTAATTTGTCTTTAATTATGAGGAAACTGAAATTAAAAGATTGAAAATAGAATCCACTATTTCTCTCTTGCAATATATAACAGCTTGAAACTTCAATAAATAATACTTCCACCAAAGAAAAGCATAACAAATAAATCAAAATTACAAAAAGTAAAAGTCTATGGGTATTATTATGATGTTGATAATGGAATAATACATAGTGATTTCAATTTTTTATTATTAAAACAGTTTATTAGTAAAGCTTTATTTACAAAAATAAAAAATAAAAGAATAAAGAACATACATAAATATTCACAAATTTTTAAATACAGGTAAACATTATGCACATTCGTAATAAATTTTCTCTTCTACAGCATAAAATCAAATAGACGCACCAAGCTTTCATATCGCACTTCAGACAATTACAAAAGTTTAGGTCTTTAGATCACTAAGGTACCGATAGTCTTCTATATACAAAAACGTATGTAAAATAGGATATTCACAAATGTCATAAACAATTTTGGTCTTGTTATGAATCAAGAGGTGCGACTCCAAGGAGTTGAGCTTCAGTCTGCGCTTGCCTCCGGGAAACTTTAGCGTAGTGCCTCTTGGCGGCTCTTTCTTCATCATCATCCAATAATTCAATCATACGATCTTTGTATCTATAAAATAAAGATAAAACATTTTAATAACTGCATATTAATTGAATATAGATATTTTTATGGTACAGTAGGGAGTCGATTATCTGAAAGTTGAATTATCCTTTTTATTAAATTATAAAACTTTTTTTCCACTTTACATAATTTTAATTAAATTTATTCTAAATAAAATTGATCAAAAATCAAATTATTTTGTCCATGCACACCTATGAGAGAAGTACCCCTAATTATTTCTCAGAAACAGTTTTGTTAGCTGTGTCTGGTATATCTCTGTATATGAATGTGTCGATGAATTTAGACGCTCGCTCAATACTATTTGTTTACTAAGAACCATAACCTAATTAGTCCATTGCATTTGCTTTACTAAATCCCTTTCCATTCATATAGTTGGTCATAGACAATCAATCACTTTCAGTTTTAAATCGTTCGTGTGAAGAGTATATCACACTTTCAAAAATTCCAACAGGTCAACAATAAGAAAATGAGTAGTTCTTTCATTAAAAGATAAAATAGAAATTATTAAGCAGCTGAATTAAGCGTGAATCGGGTCAGGCATTAGCTATCAAGTTCGGTGTTGGTAAATCAATGATAACGGGAATTAAAAAATAATTCTGACTCAATCACCAGCTAAATATATAATTTGTACTGTGAGGCGGGCAGTTCAAGACATAAAACCATGAAAAAAGCAAATAGCTAATTGTTGCTGTATACGCTTGGTTTTTAGCGACAATGTCATAAAAATGTGAAAGTTCCGTTATATAGACAATCCAAAAACAGTCATGGAAGAACAGTGATTTGTTTATAAAAGGGTTTAAAAACAATTTCATTCCTGAAATGAAAACGTTTTAGCATTATAGAGGACAGGAAGGTAAAAAACTGCACCTTGAATAAGTCATAGAATAAACTACCGAAACCACCTAAAGGTGAAATCAAAACCCGCAAGCCCGATAATGAAGTTTCAGCTGAAATGTCGGATGTATTGAGCAATGTTAGTGTTTTAGTGGATGGTAATGAAAAGAACATGAATTGGTGGCTACGTGTGGACAATGACGGTCCAGGCTATACCAGTTTTGCCTTTTAAGTACTGGATTTGCCATTCCGGTGGTTTGAACGACAAGAAGAATTGGACCACACCCAGTTATTACTACTGAAAATAATTAGAGATCTAGCTGCCATGAAGAGAAAGTCAAGATCGAAGCAGAAGACAAGTAATAAAACATTCTTTATGACACAGCATTAGTCTTGATCAATCTTTACACACATAACTTAAACAATTTATATTTTATGACATTTGTTTTTTTCACTGTGTACTATAGTTATATAAATAAACAAAGATGCTTTTTTTAGAAAGGGGTTAGTTGTTTTAAAACTTATTTTTACTTACTTTTTATTTTAAACATTTTTTTTTAGTGAATTTCAATTATCCAAAACATCCCTGACAACATTAAATCGGAAAATTGACGCTCTACTGTATATTAAAACCAAAAAGGAGGATGGTACAATATAAAAAAAATGCTAGGTTGCGAAATTATGGGCAAGATTTTGTGACAAAAATTAGTTTTTTTTTTCCATTTTCATAAAGTAGGTACAAATAAATAAGCTCTTCGACATTTTTACAGGGACAAATTGGCAGTGGTCCACTGCAACTAGTATTATATATTCTTTCGATTGTAAAACAAAAAATACTGTGAGGGTAAAATATTTAGTTCTTGGTAATGACACACTATTTCGAAGAAATGCAAATACTTTGCAAATCATTTGCATTTCTTCGAAATAGTGCGTCATTACCAAGAACTAAATATTTTACCCTCACAGTATTTTTTGTTTTACAATCGAAAGAATATATAATACTAGTTGCAGTGGACCACTTGTTTATTTAACAAAGTCTACGAGTATCATTTCATTCTAATATCCTATGATGAATAAAAAATATACCGATGCTCACAAGGTCTAATTTACTAGCTAGTAAATAATTAATTAGATTATGTCTAAAATACAATTATTTGGTTACTAGTTATTAGTTTAATGTTAGTAATGCATGAGAAATATATTAAAAGATAAGCCATTTTCAGGATTTCTTACAATCAACATATCACCATAGTCCAATACTCATCTATTTCAATAATTATAATAAAATATTGCCTATTTAAAAAACATTGATAAATTACACACATGCATTTAATGAACTATCACAATATTTGAAAACTAAATTCAAATAAGATTTTTAAAAATGATGTAGTTCTAATAAAGTTAAATACAATTTTATTATAAGCGATGTAAAGTTCAACTTACATTTGACTGTCAGGGTTGTTTTCTTCGTTTCTACAAACTTCTAAGCGTTTTTCGAGATTCTTTACAACTTCCCTTGAAGGTGGATCATTTATTTTGCAAGAAGACCTTATTTCTGAAATTTCATAATATTAAGTAATTTTTAAATGACACTTACTAAAAAATTGTCAATATTTGTTACACTTATCTCCTCCTTATATCGGTCTCCTAGACTTTATTTGGCTAATTTAATTTTTAATTTAATGCCTACACAGACTGATCAATGCATATTTAAAGATATTTATGTTTAATTATATAAACAGCTTTATAGTGGATCCACTATATAATTAAGAAAATAATTTAGCTGAGATAGTTGTTTATATAATATCTATAATATGGTACACCTAGGCGGTGCCTAACTAAAAAATGACACTACCAGCCGTAGGAAGACCTGAAGGACAAAAAGGAGGTTTTAAAAATGTAATAAATAAATAATTACTTCAATCATATTAATTTATAAAAAAAATAAAATATTTAGATAAATTCTTGTTAGACATTAATGATATATTTTATTAGGTTACTGGCACCTATTCAGAGCAGTTGTAAGAGGATTTTAGAACCTTGAAAGTAAACTAGTTTTAAAAAATCAATCTTTTTGTAACTATTGTTTAATAAATCCACTCATTATTATCTACACCATGGATTATGTTTTAAATTGATTGAAAACTTTAGTTTGATGTTATCGATTGAAAGCTTAAACTAATAATGAATTTATTATAAGGTCTTGAACATAAAAAGAAACTTTAGTAAAAGGTGTCCCAGAATTAACGCAAGATTTGAATTTTCCACCATTTGTGCATTAAAGTGCTGGCAATTACACAATGGAACAACGTGTCTTTATTGTTGAACATTAATTTAAAAATAATGAAAGTTTGGCGGCCACAATTTGAAAATTTCATACAAAATAGGGTCAGAATAGTTTCGACTTCATCAACTGAGAAGAGATTAATTGAAAGATTTAGGGAGACTGGATCAGTTGGAGACACTAAACACACTGGTTGTCCAAACACAAGCCGTTCAAATGTCAATATCGAAGCAGTGTGTGAGTGTTGTTGAAAATCCAGGAACATCAATTCGGCATCGTAAACACAGTTCTTTGTGCCGTAATTGGATGATATTGATGTGGCCAATATGTGGTTACAACAAGATGGTTCCACATGACATACAGCCCATGAAACAATTCTAATAATGCATGAGACATTTCCAGGTCGTGTACTCTCTCGTTTCGGTGATCAGAATTGGCCCCCTGGATCGTGTGATTTAACACCTTTAGATTTCTTTTTATAGGGTTATTTGAAGTCAAAGGTGTATGTAAATAAGCCCACATCCACCCGTGCATTAAAAGAGGAAATTCAACGCTGCATCAATGAAATTCAACCACATTTATGCCAAATGGTCATGGAAAATTTTGACAAAAGAGTGCGATGTGCCAGCAAAGTCGTAGAGGCCATTTGCCCGATGTGCTATTCCATAAATAACCCTATCCTATTTACTTTATAATTCAATAAAAAAATAACAACAAAAATACTAAAAACTGTGTTTATTATTTAAATCAAATCTTGCATTAATTATGGGACACCCTATATAAAGAGTGACGAAGATAAATACTGAAAATGAAAAAAAAAACAAAAAAACTAATCTATTTACATAGATAATTTTTACAGATCTGTAAATTCAATTCGCCATTTGTTTCAAAATGATACAAAACGCCACAGGAACCATGAGATAATAATAAACAACAACAAACAACAAAAATGGTATAAGTAATGTTATCTAACAAACAACAAAAGAGTGGACAACTTATTATTTATACTTAAAATAACCCTGATAATGTAGGGCTCTGTAGTGTGTGCTTTCTGTTATATCATCAATATTCATAATTTCTGTTTATATAATAAAACCTCAATATGTAGTAAAGTATTATATATTATAATTGTTATATTGAAATAATATACATAATTTTTTATGGATCGCAGCATTTGCGGCTTCAGCCACAGAGAGAGAAAAATGTTATTCTATGTGACCAAGATCGAAAACAATTTACAGAGAGGTACTGTATGATTCAAAAGACAAAGCTCATAAACTTACTTCTAACAGCTTCAATGAGATCTGTGAGACGACTTGGATCACCACCTAGAAGAGTTTGCGTCACATAGAGATCTAAATTTTCTTGATTCTTAGATGCGGAATGAAGTATTGATGCAAGGGCTATCTGGGATGGAGAGTACAAAAGGCAGGCATCAGTCAAATAAAGTTTATCCAACAATTCGTCAATTCCCGCTCTGAGCTTTTCTGGATTTTTTAAATTGCTCCGAACCTACAAAAACAAATAAAATTTTATAAGTTTTATTATTGAATTGAATCGGTCTATAAAATTTATAGAGACATAGTTATTGATTAGATAACAAACAACCAACTGAAAATATTGTTTACATTGGTAATATTTTGGAAATTATAACTTTTACCTTCAAGAATATCAAATAAAAATATTAATGGTACAAGGGTTTATTAAGTCAGGGTTGTGTAATAATTTTGGTAACAAAGCACTTTAGAGTACATTTGTTTTCAATAACAAATATATCTTGGGTTATAATTAAGTCGAGCTATTATAACTATAACTGAGAACTATCTTCTTATAGTCAAGAAGATATTACAACTAACTATTCCTCAGGGTTAAATTTTGATGAGGTATGAATTCCACTATTGTTAATAATTATAACGCAAATAAAATTATACTCGCAGGGTGAGGCCTGATGCTTAAATAAGTTCTAAATTTTACATTTAATCCTAGTCACTCCAAGTGTTAATGGCTTATATCAATTTTTTTGTCATACAACTATTATTTTTTATATTTCTGCTGAATGATGATAAAATGACCAGAGAAAGGTTCATTCCTTTAATCCAGGATTAGTATTTGTGCAATAATTATTTCATAATAATTCAGTTTAGGGTGAGGCCTGATGCTTGAATAAGTTCTAAATTTTACATTTAATCCTAGTCACTCCAAGTTATATAAATTTTTTTGCGTCATACAACTATAATTTTTTATATTTCTGCTGACTGATGATAAAAAATGAACTATGAAAGGTTCATTCCTTTAATCCAGGATTGATAATTGTACAATAATTATTTATCAAGTCTATATAAGCTATTGAGAAATTCAGTTTATTGTATCTTTTCTTTATACAATAATGCTGAAAATAACAAAAGTTAACATGGCGATGTATGGTTCCTTACCTTGATGTCAATTAAAAACCCTTCGACTGGCCGAAATGGATTGTGGATCGTTAAATGATAGTTTAGTTGTTGCATCAGAAGCAGTTCATTATTTATTATGATGTCTGCGGCTTTTTCTCGGTCCCCTTTTATGTTTGCAACAAATTGACCGATAGAAACGTTAAATTCTTCTACTTTGCAAGACAAATAAACACAAGTAACCCTAAAAAAATAATATTCATTAGATATTTCAAGTACAAAAATATATATTAAACATAATAAAATAAAATATTCTATATGGTTATAACTACACTGACAACAAAGGAACCGAATGATCTGCATTGGGTTGTATGTTAGTATATATTAGAAATAAAAACCTAATTGAAATTATGAGATGAACAGATGATGATTGCCAAATAATACGTTGTGAAGAAGTAAGTTTGTGGTGGAATTTAAGAAAATTCTGTATATTTTTATAATGCAAACAGAATAAACTCATCTATTCTGCTATAATTTCAACTCATTAGGTCTAAAGTCAACATATTAAGCTAGCCATGCCATTTTTCAAAAAATGACAGCAGGCTTTTCATTGAAAAAGGTCCAAAATATTTCTTTCCAATTAGGTACTTTAATATGTGTTTCAATACTTTAAAGGTGTTAAATTCCCTAATAGTCCCCGGACTAGACAGGAGATGTAGGGAAGAGCGAAGAATTCTCACTGTGGACGATATATGCCTTTGAGTACAAGCATGATTCTAAATCGAATTCTCTACTTCTTAATTCAATGAGGTACTCATTTAACCTCAAGAGGCTGAATGAGCAACCAAATAAAAACAAATTAGGGCAGCTGGGAATTAAACCCATGTCTCTGCAGATAGAAGTACACATACTAACCACTAGGCTACAGACAGACAATAACACAAACACAAATATGGCGTAACTTACAAGATTTCCTTAGGATGATAATTCATAACGGAGTTGTTCAAATAAAACCTCTTGAAATAGCTAAATGCACTACCAATAACTGCTTTCGGCATAGGTGGCACAAATCTTTTGCATAGGTCCCTCATGTGGAATTCATAGAATCTAAGGAGTGTCCTCTCTTCCTCTGCATTTAACATTGCTTGTTGGGCATTCGGCTAAAAACAAAATATAAAACCAGTTATTAAGTAATAATAATAATAATGATAGTTTAGTTTAACCCTCTTTTATAAACTTTTGAGTTGAATCCAACACCTATAAGAAATCAAGAATGTCTCAAATTCACCTTTCTCCAAGACCACATGATTCTAGATACCCTTTTAATTGGTGCTGACGAAAGCTCCAACCTCATGTGGCATTATCATTTTATTCACCCCTTAAGCCCATGTGCCAATATCTGATGATGACTTGCATTTAAATAGTGATAAATGAAAATTAATTTGGATTGAATCACTTGGATTGAAATTAAGAATGATTTCACTTGACTGGTAAAGACAGGGAGACTATTTGAACAGATAAGCCTCTGATTTTAGCAAAAATTGACCCATGAGGAATGCATGAGAGGGTTTTGTTATTGTATATTTTGTTGTTGTGCCTTGAACACTCAACAATCAGCTAAAATAGCCCACAATGGTACACTGGAATACAGATGAAATCAATGAGCGGGGTGCTAACAAATTAAGACTTGAATTCCAAAGACAAGTTTTCGATGCTTCATGGTCCCCTAAGTTTCTGGTGAATCAAGTCAATAATGTTTAATGAGAAATCCTCTGGGAACATCTAGGATACAGGAGTCAGAACCGACCCAATTATGTTTGTGTGCCAGTGTCAAGGCTTAAAGAGGAGGGTTAAGTTAAATGAGACATGTACAATGTTTATACTAACCTCCAATTGACTTTTGAACTCGTCGACATATTTCTTATTAGCTGCTGTTCGTTTGTTCTGTAGCTCCGCTTCGTCTTTGAACATCCAATGCGACCTCTGAGAACTGTTGGGAAACATTTTGAGAAATGATCTGAACCAAAACAAACTCAAGACACAAGTGTACAATGCTTAGAACATGCCTTTTAAATGGCAGGTTGCATTCGAGAAGGTTACAAACAATCGTCTTGACAAAGAGCTTGTTAGAGTCAAAGAGCTTCGTTAGAGCCAAAAAGTACAAAAGATGACGAAAAAGTTAAACTCACCTCACGGGAGACGCATCATGTTTTTTGAATCGTTTCAGCATCTAAAAAAAACCCAGTATTTAATACTATGACGTTCCATTCGCTTCTGTCGGGAAACTTGGGTTATGATTTCGTTGTTAGATGTAAGTTAATTTTAAGTCTATCATTCATAAGGTGAGCCTTTACACTTTTAAACATTTACAGACATTGAATGTACAATGTACATTGTAACAATCACAAATCACAAATGTAAAATTATTAAACATTCTATAAATGTAGCCAAGCTACAGGAGATATAATGAATGACCTATTGTAAATAGATTCGTTTATTTAGAATCTATACTGATTTCCTTAATTTTTAATAACAAAGGGATATGAAAAAACTCAAACCTATTATTGTTTGAAGGGATAATATTTATCACCATTTCCATTGAAATAGTTTATAACAATCTTTCGAATGTGGTATAACAGAGTAGCTTCTCCCAGTCTAAAGCTTATTCAACACCTATAATAATGGAATTACAGCCTAAAATATCGCATTATAATATATAATATAACTGTTATTCATTACGGCATGTAATACTTTTTTAGTAATTACTAGGCAAAGTATTAGGTCGAGTCATAAGTAACTTCCGATGCAGCTAAGTAGAATCTATTGTTCGTATCTACCCACTATGAGTTAGCATGACAACAAGTTTTTATTTTCCCTATATAGACGAGGCTCCAGTTAGTCTTTTGTCAACTGTTTTGTGTGAAACACGTTACGTTAAACTGTTGTTTTTTTTTAACCTCTTAAATGGAGTCAAAAAGTACATATTTGTTATGTAATGCTTTGGAAATTTAAACTAGGGAATAGTGCTAGGACGACAGCTGAAAAAATATGCAGTGTATATGGTAAAGGACTAATAACTGATCGGGCAGTTAGAAATTGGTTTATAAAATTCCGTTCTGGAGATACGACCTTAAAAGACGAACCGAGGGCGGGACGTCCTTCCGACTTTGACGACAACCTTTTAAAGACAATATTGGAGCAAAATCCACGTCAATCAACAAGATGTATAGCAAAAAGGTTGAATACATCACAATCAACTGCTAACCACCAGCTGGAGAAATTAGGGAAAGTCAGCTAGTTAGGAGTGTGGGTACCTCACAATCTCAGTGAACGGAATAAAGAAGATCGCATGTCAATCGCCACAAGTCTGCTCTCACGGGTAAAAATTGAGCCTTTTTTAAACGGGATTGTAACAGGCGATAAAAAATGGGTTACCTATGATAATATAGCCCGCAGATCCGAAAGCAAACATCCATGGCAAAAAGATTTTATTGTGTGTATGGTGGGATTTTCAAAGAATAAGTCACCACGAGTTGTTGAATTCAACGATTACTGTGGATAGATACGTTCAGCAGTTGCAAAGAGTGCAAGAGAAACTCCATAAAAAGCGTCCTCAATCGCAAAAACGTCATTTAATGAGAGCAAAATAAATGCCTGATAAAAAAATGGAAGTTACTTATGACTCGACCTAAATGAAAATATAGTGACAGGGCTGTGCTCGAACACTGAGCTCCAATCGGGAGCTGTTCCTTGTTCAGCTTGAACCTCTAGCCATTATTAAATCTCCTTAGACACGCCCTCAAAAATTATTATTATATTATAATTAATTTCTTAGTTATACTTGTATATTATGGCGTTCAGGAATACCAAGCTTGCTCGTTCGCTGGAACTGACGGTTCTCGGTGGTAGCAGGGTAATTATCAACCTCCCCTAATGAACTGATAGAGCAATTTATCCGCAATATATCCTTACATACTACCACTTACCCTTGGTATTATAGTACTGTTTTTTTTTTCTATTAAATTAAAATTGGTTTTCTTTAATCATAAAATCTTATTTACCTACAAAGATAGTATCAAAAACTTGATTAACTATTTTCATCAAACGATCTATTTTTTCTGTAACAATTAATTCTATAAGACTCGCTCTCTGTTTTCGCTTGCATCGTCATGTGGGTTGGGGGGTGGATGCCAAAATAAATAAGTGGTACTTTTCCTGGCTGTTATACTACAGATTTAATTCCTAGAAGCACTGCTTTATACAGACTTAGATCTTTGATGTTGGGCAGCTTATATCTCTTGATATAAAATAATGAAAAACACTATAGATATCAATGTTAACTATTAATAAAGTAGAAAAGTAAAGGTTATTTTCTTTTTCTTTTTCTTTCTTAACCCCTTTAAATTATACAACGTGAAAATATGACAAAATCAATGAACAAATAATTTCTCCTCTTTCTGCTATGCGCAGATGCATTTGAAGGAGGTTCGGTTACATACAATCAGATTGAAGTTAAGAGGTCAATACCATGACTATAATGCTAGGTGATGGGGCTCACCTTCAGTTTGAAAATGAAAAAAGGAGATAAGTTAAGCACTTCCCTTGACAAGGATGGAAGTAAAGGTTAGGATGATATTGAAGTGAAAGAAGGCACCTACTAACAAAGAGGACTTCCAAGAGGAAAGGTTAAGAACGGTTTGTATTCTAAAACATATTCATACTTATGTAAGTACAGTTTAAACTATTAGTACCTGTCGTTTATGTGTGGAATATGGCGACTGCGCTATGCCACTTCCACTGTACAAAGGTTCGGTAGAAAAATCCTACCTCGGCTCGCTCAACCAGGTAATCCCGATCGATTCATTTGCAGTCATTAAACAAAAGTTTGTTTGTATAAAAATTGAACGTCTTTCCTATCTAGTTTATAGATATAACAACAACAACTTTATTGTGATAAAATTACAATCTGCCTCATTGGGCAATATGTAACTGTGATAAAAGTTTTCATTCATAGCTTATTTACAATTTTCATTCACTCGCTCATTTAGTATTTACAAACAGCCCAGAGACCTCCCGAGTCCACATGAAAGTCGCCTCCCTCGCGTGCGAAAGAGGAAGCGGAGTCTTGGAAATTCCCCCACGCTGCTCCGTCAGCCGCGTCACTTGAGCCAGAGCGAGTGCCACAGACGCTCAGGACACGATTGAAGAAACTGGCCCTTGACAGGGCTCCCACTGTCACGCATTTATAGCAGGTTAAGAGGCCACTGCCGTTTCAGTTTCCGAGGAGGATTGCAGGGATGGGTGGCGGAGTGTAATGACTGTGCCAGGGTATTAGGGTGGTTGGGTGCGTTACTAGAAATACACTTTAAAAGAAAACCTCTTTTTCTATTTATTCCTTTTCCATGGCTATTACAAATACATATAGGTTGGTATGCCTGCAATAATGGATACACTAATTGGAACCATTTTTTATGTTCTATACATGGGAACTGTGTTTCGCCATTTAACAGAATTAAACATCGTCACCTTGTATACTTCACTTTTCACTACCAAGACCAGAAGGTAAAATGCTCAATTTTATAAAAGGCCTCTTGTTAATTATTTTGGTGTTACTTACGTCATATTTAAGGACGATTTGGAGCAGTCACATTGTCTAGGGAATCTTTGATGTCACTAAGCTACTTTTTCACTATTTGACATCCACCATTTCCTTGTCATCTTAACAGCATAACCACATTCCTGTATTAGGAAAAAAAACGGATTTGCTGAATTCCCCACCGACGGAAGTGTCACAATTAAAGAATGATTCTATGATGAGATCCAAGCTCGAATCTCATAACTGACATTCTTTTTTTTCTTCCCCAAGTTAAACTAATTTATAACTTTTCGCCTATCTTTCATCCATGAATCACTGTAAGAAACATTAATTTTTTTCCTCTTTTCCACGCACAGATATGAAAGGAGAGGAAGCAATAAAACAAAGGGCTGTATGCATCAACCAGTTTATCTGATGATCTGAAGGACCCTGTTATTAGAACACAGTAGCTACATAAATTATACTAAGTTCGACTTCTTACAATATTCATGTTGTATTCCTTCT
The DNA here is from genome assembly GCA_930367205.1 of Acanthosoma haemorrhoidale. Taxonomy (NCBI): domain Eukaryota; kingdom Metazoa; phylum Arthropoda; class Insecta; order Hemiptera; family Acanthosomatidae; genus Acanthosoma; species Acanthosoma haemorrhoidale. The sequence goes on along the minus strand of OV884011.1, from coordinate 11,422,928 downwards.
TTTTAATCGAACCCTCGGGCGACTGGCGTGAATTCATTCAGAATTTTGAATCGAGCTTCTGTACGGCCTTCGAAGAATTCGTCCGGTGGTGGACTGGCTAAGTGCGAATTAGGGATACTGCCTAACGACCTTTGTTGGTTCATAAACATGCTTTCACCTGCCTGCTCTGGTGTTTGTGACTACCTTGTTTAAGCTAAGATCTCGAAGTACCGATTAACAATACTTGATTTGTGTTTAGTATTCTGAAAAGAAAATTACAAGAAGTGATTAGAGCCGTCATATAAATCCTTTACACAACCTTCTCTTTTTTGGTATGGTAGTTTCATTTCATGATCCGATGACGCTGAAGATAAAAGAGCAACACCATACAATGAAGGGGCATTGAAAAATTAAATATTTTCCTATAATACGGAATAGGGTATCAAATTAAACATATCTAGTTCTTTATTAATAAAATTATGGACTGCCGTAAAAACGTCTTCCCGTAATGAAATCCTCAATTGAGCTTGACTTAAGAATATTTTTTTTTACTATTACATATTTAGGTGTACCGCATTATCAGCAGATTGGCTGTATACAAGATATGTGCAGAGTTATGGTTTGGGGTATATGCACAGTTATGAATGTTTTCTTGCGGGGGGTTTGCTCAAAAGTTTCCCTTGAAATTGCGACATGCCATATTTTCAAAGCGTTTGTCACAAAAGTTCTGGGTTCCTCGTATGGGCACTGCATCAACTCTTACACATTATGCCCTTTATTACAATTATGATAATTTTTTTTTTAATGCGGTACATTCAATTTATATCTATAAACAAAAAAAGGGGAACAGCAAAACAAGTCGAACATCAAGTGTATTCTTTCAATCAAAAGTCCTGAGAACAATAGCAAATACCCCTTATTACGTCAGCAGCAAAACCCTTCATAACGATCTTAATATATCTTACATTCTCGAACTCATCCCTTACAAATTCATGAAATTCCATAGAAACCTATCCAACCACCCCAATCCCCTGGCACAGTCATTGCACTGCACCACTCATCCCTATAATCCTCCTTGGAGACTAAAAAGGCAGTGGCCTCGTGACCTGCTATAAATGCGTAACAGTGGGAGTCCTGGCAGTGGCCAGCTTCTCCAATCATGTCCTGAGCGTATGTGGCTCCTGCGCTCCTTCAAGACTCCGCTTCCTCTAATGCGAGGGAGGTGACAACCATGTGGACTCGGGAGGTCTCTGGGCTGTTTGTAAATACTAAATGAGCGAGTGAATGAAAATTGTAAATATGGTATGAATGAAAACGTCCACAGTTACTTACTTATTGCCCAATGAGGCAGATTGTAATTTTATCATAATAAAGTTTTTATAATTTTTATACAAACAAACTTTTGTTTAATGACTGCAAATGAATCGATCGGGATTACCTGGTTGAGCGAACATTACCGAATCCTTGTACAGTGGAAGTGGCATAGCGCAGTCACCATATTCCACACATAAACGACAGGTACTAATAGTTTAAACTGTACTTACATAAGTATGAATATGTTTTAGAATACAAACCGTTCTTAACCTTTCCTCTTGGAAGTTCTCTTTGTTAGTAGGTGCCTTCTTTCACTTCAATATCATCCTAACCTTTACTTCCATCCTTGTCAAGGGAAGTGCTTAACTTATCTCCTTTTTTCATTTTCAAACTGAAGGTGAGCCCCATCACCTAGCATTATAGTCATGGTATTGACCTCTTAACTTCAATCTGATTGTATGTAACCGAACCTCCTTCAAATGCATCTGCGCATAGCAGAAAGAGGAGAAATTATTTGTTCATTGATTTTGTCATATTTTCACGTTGTATAATTTAAAGGGGTTAAGAAAGAAAAAGAAAAAGAAAATAACCTTTACTTGCTTTTTTTTAGCTGCGAGGCATTCTAGGAATCGGTTGAACAATAGTGAGGGATTGTGGAGGACAGGAGAACCATGGGTAGTTGCACAGCTGAGTATAGTGTGCCTAACTCAGAGAAAAAAGCCAAGCAATGTGCTGGAAGCCCTCGACTGTCTTGGAGAAAAAATGTGAAGAGAGAGCTCCAAGGCCGAGGGAGGGCATAGAGGTTAATAGGCTTGGGGAAAATCGGGATGGGTGAAATTTGATAGCGGATATTAACAGCAATAGCAACAATACTAACAACAGTGACGGATATACATTATTTCACTTGACTGTCAAATGGTAAGTTTTGAAAACCTGACTTCGACCCAAGCGGAAGGGTATGCAGGTGTTTTTGTCCATATCATTTGATACCTCGCAGGACTTAAAGCGCTCACCAAACCCTTCCTCTTGGGCCAAAGTCAAGTGTTAAAAACTTACCATTTGACTAAAAGTCAAGTGAAATAGGGTTTACCCGTTGCTCTTGCACTTCTCGTTGCCAATGGTGGTAATATCCGCTATCAAACTGCGGACTTCGGAGGCTATATCATAAGTTGCTTATTTATTGGCCAGTACGGGCCCTCTCGATGGGCCACAGGATAGGCTGCTTTAATTACAGGCTGGTCAGGATCAGATTACGGTATAATCCAAGCTCCTACATTACACTGAATCGGCCAAAGGATTTGTGTCCGACTTCAGCGATAAATCCGATGCTTTGGAGCATAGATAACAATTGAATGTTCTCTTGTTGTAGGAGATATCTAATAACTCTTATTTTTCCAAATGACTCACGTAGAGAGAAGAAAAAAAAATTAAATAAGGTACCAAATTATACAAAAAAAAACCCTTGTATGCCTCACTATTAACAAAATATATACCATCATAAGTATTGGTTGCTCACATTATTAATTGATTAATTTTCAATCTGCTAGGGCTACTTCACAACAATTTTTAACAATATTATTTAAATACTCATTACACAAGAGTTAGTCAACAGCCCTGTCAATATTTACAAAAATAAATAAATTTAATGTCTTCATAAATTGAAATTTGACCATTTGAAAAAAAGCTCAATTAGAGCAGGGCAGAAACAAAGGAATGAGATTACAGATAGTAGTGGCATCATGCTATTTCGGGTCGTAAAATATATGTATATAAATATAAAATTTAGTATTTAAACACAACAAACAGGCAATATTTGATTGGATAACTTAAAGTGGTTGCTTTATTTTTAAACATGTAAGGAACAATTGTCTTTCTTCTGTCTATGTGCTTTACTATTACAGCTGTAAATATTATCCCATCGATCTGAAATTTAAAGCTATATATTTAAGCTAATATATTAACTTTCCGGTTAATAATTACCCTTCCGGTAAGTAAGTTTACTTACTTACTTTGTTACGACCTATCTCATATTAATAATGAGAGAGACGGGCGATATGTACTTAAAATTAGGTTAAGAATTTGTATGTAAGTTAAGGTTGATCAAAAAGGTGAGCCCCATCATCTTTATTAGTCAGTTTAGTCCAGTCACGTGTAATGTATATCATTATACTTGTTTATTTATTATATAATTTCTATAAAATAACAAAACCTGTATATAATGTAGTGATGCTACAGGAAATACAAAAATAATTTGTAAATAGATTCGCCTGAGGATCTATAATTATATAAAATTATCTGTAAATTTGAAGGGGCTATGTAGAAAAAAAATAAATATGTACTTAATCTAGAACTAATGTCATAAATAAAATATAATATAAATTACAACCAAATACAATTTCACCTCACTAAATAAATACCCAATAATAAATATAAATGTAGCCCATCTCAACCCTATTATAACTAAACCTTGACCTGATATAAATTATTATAAACAACTTTATTATGATAAAATTACAATCTGCCTTAATACTTATTAGGCAATAAGTAATAGAGATAAATGTTTTCATTCATACCATATTTACAAACAGCCCAGGGGCCACATGGTTGTCACCTCCCTCGCATGCGAAAGGGGAAGAGGAGTTTTGGGAAGTCCCCCACGCTCCTCCACCAGCCACTTGACCGGATACGAGCCAATGGAGGCTGACGAAGAGCGCGAGAGCCACATACGCTCAGGACATGAATAGAGAAACTGGCCATTGCCAGGGCTCCCACTGTCACGCATTTATAGAAGTTCACGAGGCCACTGCCGTTTCAGTCTCCGAGGAGGTTTATAGGGATGAGTGGTGCAGTGCAATGACTGTGCTAGGGGATTAGGGTGGTTGGATAGGTTACTATAGAATTTCATGAGCTTAGAAGGGATGAGTTCAAGAATGTAGGGTATATTAAGATCGTTATGAAGGGTTTTGTTGCTGACGTAATAAGGGGCATTTACTATCGTTCTCGGAGTTTTGATTGAAAGAATTGGATACGCTTGATGTTCGACTTTTTTGGTGTCTCCCATAGCTCTATTCCGTGTGTCCAGATTGGCTTAGGTACAACTTTGTAGATTAGTAATTTATTGTCTATTGAGAGATGGGATGTCCTTTGAAGTAGTCTGTACAGTTGTCCAAAGCGTCTCTTTAGTTCTTGTAGCCTCGTATATGGGTTACAGGTCAGTCGTTTGTCGAGATGGAAGGCTAAGTACCGCACTGTCTCAGATACAGGGAGAGGAATAGAATTAAAATAAACTAGTGTACCAGATTTGATATAAATTAAAAAACAATAAAATAGCTTTAATTCCTAGTAAAACACTCTAATAACAGAGGCATATAAGCTAAAAATTAAGGTAAAATTTAACGTGGAGTATCGATTAAAGGGCGGGCTCCATGAACTATTAATACCAATGAAATAATTTTGCATTTCAAATAATAGGGTATCTAATCCTAGTCTACATAAAAAAATTTCATATAATCTAATCAACCAAAATAATAGATTTAAAATTCAAATTTCACCTAAGAAAAATAAAATATATAATAAATAAATATAATTATAAATACAAAATCAAATAATATTAATTTTAACTAATTGTACAACCGCAGTCGCTGGCACAATGTTGACTAGTTAAATTAATAAATTAACTTTATCCTACATAATTAGAAAACAAAAATATAAAAAAACTGCTATAAAAATTAATTTTCCATGACATTAAGAGATGAAAATAAATAATCGCAAAAACTTGATGTAAAATCACCAATTAATCAATATAAAGAAATAGAATCAATTTGAATTACAACAAATTGTCCAAAATAGCTCTCTATCCTTATTTCCTACAATTGGTTTGATCCCGGAGGACACTCCGTATTCTATCTTGATGCTTCAACTGTCGAAGAAAAGTCCTGACAGGGCTCAGTAATTAATTTTTATTTCACATATTATAAATTATACACGTTTGGGAACTGTAAGCATAATTGGAAAATCCGGCAACATGAGTTACAACTAATATAGACCGGATATACGCACATTTCCGTAGTTTTCCGAGTGTCAAATTCTCAAAAAAATAATAATAATTTTTGTATTATCTTAAATCTGCATTCCTCAAGAACAAAAACTGCTGATATATGGAATATATTATCAGTTACAGAATCAGTAGCCGAGTTTAAATAATAGATCAAAACAATAAAAAGGGTATAAGGAAAAAAATTAAACTGAATCAAAATAAATAGGATGTACATAGAAATAAAAATAATGAACAGTAAAAACTGTTTGGGAAGACACTAATATGTTAGTAATATTCCTTAAAATATAACACATAAATAAATTTAAATAAAGAATAAAACAAAATTAAACACTTTAATTAGCTATTTTTTATTATAGTTATAAGATAGATAGAACATAAAATTAAATTTATCTATTTTTTTGGGCTGATTGCATCTACTCTGTTTTTTTTCCAGCAGATCATTGAGCATACTGGTTTTTAATTTATTTAATGGAACCGAGAGTTTTAAATTGACGATGGAAATGTGTAAGTTCTAGGAATAAAATGTCATAATAAAGGTTGTCTTAATACCAGAAGTATTGAAAGGAGAAGCTCATAAATTAAGGGTGTTGAAAAATGACTTACATCACTACTGATAACCGGGCTCAAAAAACTTGGGGATGCATGTCACAAATCCTACGATCGGAAAACGATTTTTTTTTTTTTTCTTTCATAGCCACTTTAAATTTACAGATAATTATATTCAATTATAGATCCTCGAGCTAATACAGTTTATGTTGCATCGCTACATTATATACAGGTTTAGTTATTTTATAAAAATTATATAATGAACAAACAAGTATAATGATATACATTATGCGTGACTGGACTAAACTGACTAATAAAGGTGATGGGGCTCACCTTTTTGATCAACCTTAAAACTAACTTACATACTAATTCTTAACCTAATTTTAAGTACATATCATTATTAATATGAGATAGGTCGTAACAAAGTAAGTTTACCGGAAGGTGAACTTGGAGATATACAGATAATTAATATTTAAATTTATGGGGGAAATTACACAACTCTCAGGTCTATACTTTTGCCTTAATTCTTCAGATAAATACTTTTATTTTATTTTCCCATATTATCTCCCTATTACTCAATTCTCCCTATGAAATAGTTCAACAATCTTTGTCAGTTTTCTGTCCTTATCTATAATAACACAATAAGATAAACATATAAGATAAGATAATAAAACAATAAGATGTCATTTTATTTAAAAGCTTGTGCTCAGCACTGATAGGATGACCCCATAAAGTGGGATGTTCCCTCAGACAGCCATCTTTGTTGCTATCGCTTAGTGAATAATTTTAGGAGCATTATAATTTCTTTGCAGATTTTCCCTCGCCGCCATAACCTGGTTATTATTATGGTATGCCAGTAGCACTAAAGCATATTAAATCAATCGTTTATGCCACTTACACCCTTTTTTGTTCCGACATCATCAAATGAAATGAGATCATTCACAGTCGGTCGCAGCAAGGCTGAGGGCGACCGGGAGGGCGTTCGTTATCTTTGCAGCGCGCGCAACCCCCTTGGAAATTTATTATTGGTCCCTCTAGGCCGTAGCGGGTAATTACCTCAGGGGGTGAAATAGTGGATACAGGCATGCCACCACCCCTCAGAGGTTTTTAATTGTCCTTCAGTGGTTAGCCCCGTACAATTATAGACCTCTCTTCGGGAGAAGAGGCCCCCGATGTTACCGCCCTGTCTTTTATTCCCGCTCATTCACAACTAGCCGACCTTTAGGGGGGTAAAAACAGCGGAAGTGCCCACCCTCGGGGCGCTATCTGTTTTTTGTTTTGAAAAAAAATCGTAGGCGAATAAAAAAAATTCTGGTTTCTACCATTCATTCCGTCGGAATCGAACTTTTTATCCCATTGAAGACAGAGATTTCAAACAGTCGTAAATCAGTGCTTAATCTTTCAACCCCTTCGGTAGAGTGCCCTCAAACGGATGCTGGATGAATTATCGTCTGTAGAAAACGGATATTCACCTGGTCTAGACGCGATCCTTAAATCAATAATAATTGTTATTTTAAAAATTATAGATGCTTTTATACGGGTATCATTTCCTGGTCATATTCCCTGGTTACAACTTTTTTATGCAACAATTAATCAATTATAAAGGGTGTCCCAGAATTAACGCAAGAATTTGCCACCATCCTAAATCCTAAAAATAGAAAACTAATCTAATTTTCTCGCTGGCATCTAAGGACTTTGTGTACTTATATTTTGTTAAACTTTGCCAGAGGTGGTTACAGCATTTTTTTTTATATATTTCCGTTACGCCTAGGTGTTTAGTGTCTCAAGCTTATCCAGTCTCCCTAAATTTTTCAGTTAATCTCCTCACAGCTGATGAAGTCAAAACACTATTCCGACCATATTTTGTATGAACTTTTCGAACTACGGCCGCCAAACTTTCATTATTTTTGAGATATTGTTCAACGATAAAGACACGTTGTTCCATCGTGTAACGCACCATTTTTACTAACCCTAAACTGTCAGCTGTCAAATTGCTTTTTTTTTAGGGTCACTTTACTGCTCAAATGGCGGCAAATTCAGAGTGCCGGTCGTAGGCAATTCATAATAACGAAATTAAATAGAATATAAAATGAAAATGAAAACATTAACCCATGTCCCCGATGTTGGTGGGCAGTTCTTCGTGGAGTCCTTTTAAAACCTTCTTGTTTGTTCAACTATTTTTGAATCGGGCTTAGTTTTATTTGACTGATGTATGTATTTCATGTCCGTTGCATTGTACAGCACGGGTGGCCTCGGTCGTATGTTTCAGTGATACGTGCCTGTCTTTACGTTTTAAATGATCCTAGTTTCCAACGTTCGACAGGTCTTCAACAAACATGGAGAATCACTTGCCAGACTTAAGCTGGCGTCCGAATAGGAGACATTGGAGGCTTTTCATTTCCTACTCTATTAGTTTAATAATAAGAGGACCAGTAAACAGGCGGCATATTTTATTATTTGACCAATTATTCAATAAACTTGTTAAATTATTTGAATAACTTGTGGTAAAAAAAATATTTATGATCATGATAATGTTAGTGTAGCGGAAGAAAGCCTTCGTATAGTACTAAGATAAATTGTGGGTAGATCATAAGAGAGATAGAGAGGTGATAATTTATTAACATTTGATATTGACTAGGCTCCTTTTCGACAGGGATAGCTCTGTGGATAATCACTCGCAATCGGGAGGGCATGAGCCTATCATTATTATTTGGCTTATTAATAAAGTGGACTTACATGGCACAACTAGCTAATTATCAACACCCTAAATTATATATTGACCGTTCCTTCATAACATAAGCCGGACGACATATCTAAAATGTAGTCTCTTGATCGGTGGCTGGCGTGCAGAAGGACTACACTGTGTATCTGCCTTCAGCACGAGCGTGAACGGAATACGCGCATCCGTCATCATCACTGACAGGCCCCCCTGGCACGCTTCTCGCTAAACGCTGGCAAATACCTGGAAAATTAGCGACACCATTTAGGGGCGGATCACGGCCCGGTCGATTTCCCCTAATGATAAAGTCACCCTTAGCAACTTTTAAAGACTTCTCACGAAACGTAAACCGCACTTAAATATATCCTTGAGTATTTAGCAATGAAGACATAGCGTGGCAGCCAATTATAAAGTGCCTTTGGGGCTATCTAGATCAGAGGGTAACTTTCACATCACATATCATTTTAACCATACATACGCACAACCGGAAAATCTTTTTCCCGTTTAACAATTAGAATTCAAAGCTTAATAACCCAAAATGAATTTGAAATTTTATTAAACAAATCGGAAGAACAGGCTAAAATATTGGCCGACCACTATACCGCAGACAACGCCGCTAGGAAAGGCAACTACCAAGAACCTCAGCAGCTGAGGACAGGTCAGAACTATATGTTTGTCTCCCCGAAGCAGCTCAAGGCGATTCTTCGCCGGTGTCAGGGAAACCGAGCACTAGGCGGTGACGGGGTGCGAACGGTATTGCTGAAACAGCTGCCGAGGAGAGGGATTGCCCAACTCGTTAAACTGTACAATTCATGTATAAGGTTGCGATACTTCCCGACAGCGTGGAAACAAGCTATCTTGTTCCCACTGCGCAAGCCCACAAAGAGAGGCGATCACCTAGCCCACTATCGCCCGATCAGTCTCTTCCCTCACATGGGGAAGATTCTCGAAAAGATAATACTGAACTACCTAAAGGAGTTCTGTTCGGAAAATGCTATCATTCAGTACGAGCAGACAGGTGCTCAGGCTCATCTGAGTACAGAACATCCGCTTGTGAAGGTACAAACGGAAGTCACCCTTGGTATCAACAAGAATACAGCAACTGCTATGATCTCGTTGGACTGCACGCAGGCTTTCGACGCAGTGTCCCACGGGATGTTGTGCCGGAAGCTTTGTGACTGGGAATGCCCAGAGCAGCTATATACCATGTTGGTTTCGTTCTTGAAGAACAGATCGGTGAGGGTACGGGTGGGTGATTGCCTCTCTAACCCATTCCCTCTGACTTTTGGAGTTCCTCAAGGAGCGGTTTTGTCCGGTTCTTTTCAGCATGTACACATCTGAAATTGTTAGAACAAACTATAAGAAAGCTACTGTAATCGCTTTCGCCGACGATATTGCGGTTTACAGCAGCAGCATGAGTGCACAAAGAGCTCTTACACATGTTGAGTCAGTTTGTAACGTTATCAGTGACAGACTGGCCTTGCTAAAATCAGTGTAAGCGCAGGGAAGACCGACTGCGCAATCTTCTCCCTCCAAAAGGGGAAAAAACCTTGCCAAAATCAAATAGTATAGGAGGGCAAGAGAACTCACCAGCTTTCTCAATGTACATCTGGGTATAAAAATGGATATGCAACTCCATTTCTCTACTCATTTTAATAACAATATAGAAAAAGTACGGCAGAGGTCTTACCGGCTTGTCGTTGCATCTCAAACTTAATTTGATTCGGACATGTGTCCTACGGCCAGCTCTGCTGTACGGTGCCCGGCTATATACCCACTTGACTGACAATACAGCCAAAAGTCTCCAACAATTCCAGAATGGGATCATGCGAAAAGTGGTCCGACATACCTCTTTCGAGATTGAAGAACGCTGATCTGCACCCGTTGCTGATCGGTGATAATTATGTCGGTGGGTGAGTTCATCCGCCGGAGACACATCAAGTTTTTTGACTCGTTGCAGCACCTAACCAACCCAGTGTTTAACACTATGACCACACCACCCCTCCCACATCGATGGCATCAGACTGTCGGGGAAAAATTAGGTTAAGAATTAGTATGCAAGTTAGTTTTAAGTTTGATCAAGAAGGTGAGCCCCATCACCTTTATTAGAGTCAGTTCAGTCCAGTCACGTATAATGTATATCATTATACTTGTTTATTCATTATATAATTTTTATAAAATAACAAAACCTGTATATAATGTGGCGATGTTACAGGAAATACAAAAATAATTTGTAAATAGATTCGCCTTAGGATTGTATGTAGTTATCTGTAAATTTAAAGGAGCTAGGAAGGAAAAAAAAATTATACTTATATATTTTATTTTATTTTATATTTAAAAAAAAAAAGCATACCACTTAGGATCAATAGCCATTACTTTTTTTTCAGTAGTGAACAATATTTGCCTTCTACAGTTTGATGGCATCAATCGTGACTTAATTGTTTTTTTCGTAAAGTTTATACAAAGCAAATACAAAATAAGGGGTTTAATTAAATTGAAGTCGATTGAATTATTCATTGAATGCGTGTGATAATAATACTTCTATTATTAAGTATTTATTATTTATAAAAAAAAAACAAACATAACTGTTACTCATAGTCCCTTTAAGAAACTGGCTTGGAAGAAATTAAGTGAACTTTAATTTTTTCTAATGTCATTGAATCTTGTTTTGCCGTCTCTGTTGGATCCTAAACCTCGTGGAAAAATCAAAAGATTAAATTTTGAAGTGCTTCTGAGCTGTGGCTTGAAAAAGGTTTTGTTATAGTTCTAGATTTTCTTTTCTTGTTGTCTTGTTGTCTTTTAGCCAAAATCAGACAGCGTGTGACAAGCCAAAGAAATACGATAATCTCATACCTGTTTTAAACGAGAGCTTTGTATTAAACAACAATAATTTTATTATGATAAAATTACAATCTGCCTTATTAGCAATAAGTAATTGTGATAAATGTTTTTATCCATACCATATTTACAATTTTCATTCACTCGCTTATTCATACAGTATTTACAAACAGCCCAGGGACCTCCCAAAGCCACGTGGTTGTGGATTCTTCTTCTTGGGAAGTCCCCCACGCTCCTCCGTCAGCCGCCTCACCGGATACGAGCAAGCGGAGGCTGACCAAGAGCGCGTGAGCCACATACGCTCAGGACATGATTGGAGAAGCTGACCATTGCCAGGACTCCCACTGAAAATATATAAAAAAAAAAAAAAATCACGTTTATATTCGTAGATACACATGATTGGTTTCACAAAACTCCTGTTCAGGGTAAAAGGAGCTGGCTATCAGTAAAGCGTGTATACTTGCGGGAGGGCAAAACTCTACTTAAGCAGGTTTTCCTTATTTATAAATTATTCGATCGGTGGATTGAGTTATTGAAACGTGAAAATAATTCGACTTTAATAATACACATTTTTAATTCAGCTATCGAATCATTGAAGCTTAATGCTTGCGGTTACTTCAATTAATTACATCCATAAAAAACACGTCACAGCTGATTGATAATAGCCGCATACAACGCTACTGGGTCATTTATTCCAATGGGTAAACACCAGACTTATATATCTGGATATTTTCTAAAGATTAATATAATATTATAGCTCAAGGAATAACCTCAATAATGCAGAAGTTAGATCAGGGCAAGCAAAGCAGTGGCGTATACCTTTCCGATCTTGGATCTTGAATAACTTGCTGTTTAACTGACCCAATCAGTGGTGCTGTGAAAAGGCTTAAAATATCTGACGCTTCAACACGCTTGTTCATTAAAACCCCTTAGTGAGTGCTATACAGAAGTAGTGGTAATGCCCGGGAATTTCATCCAATAAATCACTAATACCTCTGTTGTCAATGTTCTTATCAATAAATGTAATGCACTTATATAGGGTGTCCCAGAATTAACGAAAGGTTTGAATTTGCCACCATTTGTGCAGTAAAGTGCTGGCAACCCTAAAAAAAACAATTTGACAGCTGACAGTTTAGGGTTAGTAAAAATGGAGCGTTACACAATAGAACAAAGTGTCTTTATTGTTGAACATTATCTAAAAAATAATGAACGTTTGGTGGCCGCAGTTCGAAAATTTCATACAAAATATGGTCGGAATAGTGTTTTGACTTCATCAACTGTGAAGAGATTAATTGAAAAATTTAGGGAGACTGGATTAGTCTGAGACACTAAACACACTGATCGTCCAAGAACAGCAGTTCAAATGTCAATATCGAAGCAGTGCGTGAGAGTGTTGTTGAAAATCCCGGATCATCAATTCTGCGTCGTAAACACAGTTCTTTGTGCCGAAATCGGATGATATTGATGTGGCCAATATGTGGTTTCAACAAGATGGTACCACATGCCATACAGCCCATTAGGGTGGCTGGATAGGTTACTATAGAATTTCATGAACTTGGATGGGATGAGTTCGAGATTGTAAGGTATATTAAGATCGTTATGAAGGGTTTTTGTTGCTGACGTAATAAGGGGGCATTTACTATTGTCCTCAGGACTTCTGACGGATACGCTTGATGTTCGATTTTTTTTTGCTGTTTTAGTTTTAGTTTATAAATATAAATTGAATGTACAGCATTCGAAAAAAAATTATCATTACTGTAAAGATTTTAGAAAGCTACAACGTAAGGATACTTTAAAGAAGCCGTTTAATTTTTGCATTATGACGAGCTGTCTCATCAGAGTCATTTTTATCATTATTATTACAAAATATCTTTAATAATATGATATAATAATATGTAATATATAATAATGATATAATAACCATTCGAATTTAATTGAGGGAAGGGTAGTCAACCGTTGTTGAAAAGTTTTTTTCAATTGTATTTGTTATTCTGCGTCGTGTTTGCTCAGTAATAGGTTCGTGTATGTTTGCGGTGATAGGTTTAAAATATTGTCCTCTTACTTTATATAAATATTGCTACAGTTACTGTTATATTACATTGCTTTAAAAATAGCTGTCTTTAAAAAAAAAAAAACCGATTGTTCGTGCTCAAGTTTATATTTAAAGCGGTCAGTTTGTATGTCACGTTTGAATATTTCCGTCCTTGCTTCACTTCGTGTATTCATTTCATTTTGTAGCCATATTTATGAAATGCGTAAATGTAAATTATAGTTATTGTATTATGTAATATGAATTATTATATTTAGCTTTGTGCGTCCATCGTGAGTGGTTTACAGGATGTGTTTGTCGTCTGACTGAATGTTTTCAGCAATATCTGAAAGGTAGTTTTAATTGTGGGCTCTGCAAGCCTAAAGAGGAAATATGAACATATGGAAGCGAATAATAAAACACTGAAGTATAGATGTGAAGAAGGAATTTACAAAAAATTAAGAAATGAAACATATAAATCTCACCCCCCTTATATCTTATGTCTGTTTGTATTATGATAAACGTCGTGAAAAATAATCCAAAAATTGTTCGTAGAGGGTTGACTTATTTAAGAAATAGCCTCTTTGGAGACAAAATATATAATACCGACCGAAATTGTACCCGGTAGCAGACACCCTAATGCGCGCACCCCTAACGACGCAGCACACACGTACAGCAGCAGTAGCAAACGACCTCTTGCTCCCGTAATGATGATGGGATGTTGATGGTTGAGGTTCTTAAGTAATTCGGCGAGGAACCTCCGGGGGCGTGGCGGCCATTTTACACAATGGAGGAAGGAAGGAGTCGAGGGACCGGATAAATAATTCATGAACGGCACAGATGTCCCATGCGCGGGAGAACGCGGTGAGAACCCACACCCACTGCCTCCTTAAGCCCTTGTTGTATTTATTAATTGGGTCTCTGATCGTCGTCGTTGTTGTATAAGGATCAATGGCGATAATTATGCAAATAAATCACATCAGCTTTCTCGGAATAGTATGCTGTATCCTATAACCCAAAAAAATATTTTGAAGAGGTTGTTTACAAGCCCGAAGCCAAAACCTCTTCGAAATGGTTTACCACGAAATCCGTCCCGACGTGAAAGCGACGCACCGATTCGATTATCATTAATATACCATTAAATAAAAATGGAAAACATCATATAATCAGTTTTTGTAGGAGTTATGTAAGTATCGTTACGATAAGAGAATTCTGACTCGAAATGGCACAGAACTCCTTGTTTTTCTTTGTAACATGTTCAGGGTATTGTCCTTCGTCTGTCAGTCTGCATGTTCTACAGTAGGAGTCGTAAAAAAATATGCAATCGATCTAAAATTTTGAAGTTCAAGTAGGATTGTGCAGACGGGCCTTTTTGAAAGAAACGAGAAATATGTGTATGTTATTTTATTTCAAAGCTCTCTTAAGTCTCATGTCAAAATCTATCTGAAAATAACGTTCCTCTAGTAATTATTACATTGTTTTTTTCTCTAAACATTACCTACTACTTAATTAACTACTGTGTGGTTAGCAGTAGGGGTTACTTCTCAACCTTAAATTGTTTTTTTTATTTTTTTTTTCCATAGCTCTCAAACTTATAAAAAATAGGATGTGGGAAAAATAAAAGGAAAATTATTTTGGATTGATGGGTGCCTTTCACTAAGGGGAGTCCTATTTGGAGGATGTGACACTTTTTATTTGGATTCATGTAGTCCTTTAATAAAGGTAGCTTCTTATTTATCCACTGAGTTGACTCCGATTAGACCAATACTCTGGAGAAAACCTCTTTGTGCAATCTGGCTATACTGTATATTAAACCATATAAATTAAAACATTCTACAGATAAATTGTATGTGAAACAAATAACAGATATAAATATTAACTCTTTCAAAAGAACTATTTTAAATTTCGTAAAATATATGAATATTGAACTCCGCAATATCGAAAATGTGTTCATGCATGTTTTCAAGCCTTTTGGTTATCTATTTATTTATTACGGGATACTCTATCTATCCGATACACAACTGTATCCGCTTACATAAAACTATACAAAATAAATAAAGAATGTATCTTTTCTAAGGATACATATATCCGTTTATCTTTTAACCTGACTTACCCACAAACACCACGCTGTTACGCTCTAGTTGAGTATTTAGAATATTTAATTTCTAGGGATGCCATCTAGTTATTCAACTCAGACAGATTTTATTCCTCAAATCTTGAGCGTATTGCATTAGCGTAAATTGTATAAAATTATCATTCAAATATTCAATTTACTTAATGTTAGTCCCAATTGAATCTAAACCCAAAGTAATTTACCTTAATAAATTAGCGTGGCGATCAATTGGAAGGAATTCAATGGTAAAATAGAATTTACTAGACAAAAAGTTGTATTTACAAAAATAACAAAATATTAAAATGTTTTCACGAGGAATGACTGACTTTACTATTAACTCAAAATTATGAACAGATTATATCTATTGTACAAATAAAGCTTAAATCTTACTAGTGTTCATCGATGCCTTCAATCTGATCTAGAAGCAACCTTATAGCCAAGAGGTCAAAGACGAAAACAATCGTCCCAAACCACCGCAAGACTCGTTGCTGCAAACTCCTCAAGACCAAGCGAGTGCCCGCGACTGTCCACCAAATTCTCGTCCCGACCTCTTTATCTTCACGTCTCGCACCGAATTTCTGACCCTTCACAAAGGTCTTTTATTTCTTAATGACCCTTTGTGACCGTGCATGCCTTTTCCGCCCTATCTTGCACTTCGGACCACCCTTATCCCAAACAGACAGGGTTCGGCGCATCGGTCGGCCTACATCAAAACACATCTGGGCTCAGTTCCTTCAGGACAGACGGGGTTTGTTCCTTAACGTTATTTAACAAGTGTACACTACCTTCCCCATGTCGGGGTTTGAGCATATAACACGTGTTAGTTGTTAATTACCGTTTTATTTATTCAATATTTCTTCTTTCGTGAATTATTTTCATCTTACTACGGCCTTCACAAAAAATATATTTTCAGATATAGAATTATCAGATATTTTTACATCTTCTCCAGTAGCAACTAAACCCTGAGGCGATTTCTTGCACGCAGACTACCAACAAAGAGAGGTAGTACCAAAGGCACCCAAGAGAGGCGGGGAAGTTCCAACTGGTTCCAAAAGCGGCCCATGACTGGCCTGTTGTCTTGGTTCTTTTTCCGAGAGCTGACAGACCGCCGCGGGCACACTTGCTCCATGATTTACTCCCGACTCCAAGCCCCCATTAATAATTCATAAGAAGCATTGTGCTCCGGAGGTACGGTAGCCGCTAGCGAAATAACAGGTTAGGGTCCTCCTCTACCCCCTCCCCTCCGTAATGAATATTGCTAACCGCTAATAATATAAATTAAAACACTAATCACAATAATAATAACCGCAGGGTCAAAAGCGTTCCTTTTTTGATGACGGATCATTTGTCGGCTTAAGCTTGTGTACACACTACCTTGTGTGTCTACTTAGCCTGTACGGGCGACCACCGTCCTTCTGACTCCGGCGGAGTAATTCCAGACCTCCTTCCTTCCCCGGCAGTTTTAGAAGTGAGTCAGGTCTTAACAGACGGGTCCAAAAATATTTGACCACAGCTGCGTCCCCGTGTATCAAGAAGGCGATAAAAGCAAAGAAAGGATGTTTTGAAAAAACAAGATAGAGTTAGTTGTTCTGCTGGGAATCCGGAGCAGACGTAATGTCGAGAGAAGAGAACAGAAGAACATGGTGAAACTTGAAGAAATATTATTTGATGGTGATAGAACCAAAGGTAGAACAGTTGTACGAAGAAGATTTTTATCAGGGCAAGAGGATTAAAGAGATAATTGGAATTTACTGACCGCGTGGCAGACCAAGTTAAAGAAGAACGAAGAAAATAGATGCATCATTAAAAGAAAATTAGTAAATCTGACCAGTTGCGAGAATAATGATAAGGTAAAATAGAGTAAACATTTTTGTTTCACAGTTTTGTATCACAGGCGTGATTGTATATAAGAATTAATGAAAAATTTTGTAATTAAACAATTTTCCTTTTGCCAGAATTCTTTTTTCATATTAACATAACCTTTAAAACCTCAGATTAATTTAAATATAAACAATATAGATAAAAAACATAATAATATATATTTATCAATTTGCTGCAGTTGAACATACCGGCTTGTCTCTTTGGAGCGCGACCCCACAATCTTCGTCATGAGAGATTCTTGGCTGGCTAAGCTGTTGGGATATCACGCTTTACTCTGATTCACACCTTGTGTCAATGCACCAAAGCCCGACGATGTTAATGACTTACTCTAAAAACTGAACCAATTTTGACATATGGAGCCCGAACTATGGCAAAGTTTATTTATAATTCTCATTTTATCTAATTTATGTCTAATCTGGATGAACCGTGATCAAGACATTTTGACCATGGAACGAAGATGAGGTGGGGAACTAACATGCTGCTATAACTACTGATAGCTATTTATGAAGGACTGAGTATGAAGTCGGTTTGTCACACCAATTATTTCCCCCTCTAAAGTATATATAACCACTTGAAATGAATATGTTTCATAGAAAATTAAGATTACTGCAAAATGCCCCCAAAAAATTTATTTATTTATTTATTCCATCTTGACAAACGACTGACCTGGAACCCACATACGAGACTAAAAAGACAAGAACTAAACAGACGCTTTGGACAACTGTACAGACTACTTCAAAGGACATCCCATCTCTCAATAGAAAATAAACTACTAATCTACAAAGTTATACTTAAACCAATCTGGACATACGGAATAGAGCTATGGGGGACAGCAAAAAAGTCTAACATCAAGCGTATCCAATCCTTTCAATCAAAAGTCCTGAGAACAATAGTAAATGCCCCTTATTATGTCAGCAACAAAACCCTTCATAACGACCTTAATATACCCTACATTCTAGAACTCATCCCTTCCAAGTTTACGAAATTCCACAGTAGCCTTTCCAACCACCCTAATCCTGTAGCACAGTCAATGCACTGCGCCACTCATCCCTATAATCCTCCTCGGAGACTGAAACGGCAGTGGCCTCGTGACCTGCTATAAACGCGTGACAGTGGGAGTCCTGGCAATGGCCAGTCTCTCCAATCATGTCCTGAGCGTCTGTGGCTCTCGCGCTCTTGGTCAGCCTCCACTGGCTAGTATCCAGTGACGCGGCTGACGGAGGAGCGTGGGGGACTTCCCAAGACTCCGCTTTCTCTTTGCGGTGGATTTGGGGGGTCTCTGGGCTGTCTGTAAATATTGTATGAATGAGCGAGTGAATGATGAACTGTAAATATTGTATGAATGAGCGAGTGAATGATGAACTGTAAATATTGTATGAATGAGAGCATATATCTTAATTACTTATTGCTTTATAAAAGGCAGATTGTAATTATTGCACAATAAAGGAATTAACAACAATTTATTTATTGCGGAATACACTATCTACAAAACTGTATCTGCATACATAAAATTCTAGGCAATAAATAAAGGATGTATCTTTTCTAAGGATGCATATATCCTTTTATCTTTTCATTACCCACACACACCACGCTGTTACGCTCTAGTTGAGTAATTAGAATATTTTTCAGGATGCCAACTAGTTATTCAACTTGTGACAGATTTTATTCCTCAAATCTTGAGCGTATTGCATTAGCGTAAAGTTGTACAAAATTATACCTTATTCAAATATTCAATTTACTTACTGTTGGTCCCAGTTGTCTCTAAACTCAAAGTAATTTACCTTAATAAATTAACGTGATCAAATGGAAGGGATTTAACGGTAAAATAGAATTTAGAAGACAAAAAGTTTTATTCGCCCATATATCATTATCTCTGATCCTCCATCGAAAACTGCTCAAAATATTGGCTCGATTGAGACTAGGCTTTTAGAACTTATTCTCTACTATTTGAATTTTCCGGTAAGTAATTCTAAAATATTTTTGCTGGGAAAATAACGCTTGAAGTAAAACTACAATAATATTTTTGCGAGAGAAAACTTAATAATAATAACAATTTTTATTAAGATAAAATTACAATCTGCCTTTCATTAGGCAATAAGTAATTGGGATAAATGTTATCATTCATACCATATTTACAATTCATCATTCACTCGCTCATTCATACAATATTTACAAGCAGCCCAGAGGCCCCCCAAGTCCACAAGGTTGTCACCTCCCTCTCATGCGAAGGAGGAAGCGGAGTCTTGGGAAGTCCCCCACGCTCCTACGTCAGCCGCGTCACTGGGTAAGAGCCAGCGGAGGCTGACCAAGAGCACGTGAGCCACAGACGCTCAGGACATGATTAGAGAAACTAGCCATTGCCAGGACTCCCACTATCACTTGATTATAGCAGGTCACGAGGCCACTGCCGTTTTAATCTCCGAGGAGGATTATAGGGGTGAGTGGTGCAGTGCAATGACTGTGCTGGGGAATTAGGGTGGTTGGATAGCTTACTAATTTTTTGAACTTAGCAGGGGTGAGTTCAAGAATATAGGGTATATTCAGATTATTGTTAGGTTTTTGTTGGCGAGAGAAAACTAAAGAACAGTTTTTTTGAAAATTGGCGAGTCTCTTATGTCGGGTTGGTTAATGAACTGAAACTTGAAAATGACAGTAGTAAAGATTCACTCGTGGACAAACAGTTAGTTGTGACTAAACCAACAAAACTTAAAGTAATAAAAGATAAATGACGACCTTAGACATATCTTATTTGGATCGTTTCATAGAAAGAACAGCGTCTTCATTGTGTCTGTTTGTTTTCCATTGCGATACTCTCCGCCAGGAGAGTAATACCCGTTGAAGGGGGAATCGCCGAAGATGGTAGAGGCTAATCACTCAGCTACCGTGTCCCGCAATTAATATCGAATCAAGCAGCTAAGCACCTGATACAGGGATCACCTGTTGTCCTGGGATCCGTCTTCCTGACGGGAAGATTACAGGGATAAGGAGGAGACGCCGGAGCTACTGTCATTAAGTAGCCGCAGAACGGGGATTAATCCTTAATGCATCATTAGGTATTTTTTCTTCCTCTTTCACCTACCTCACTGGTCGAACCGGGGAAGAGTTAACCCTTCAACCCCCAGAGGGTTTAATTCGTCCCGGATCAGTCCCGAGTGATGTTTAATTATACCGTGTGAGCTGCCAAGGAAGAGGGAACCCTAATCATTGGTATCAAACAAAGGATTAGCATATCCTGGTCAATCATTGATTCGGTAGTCTGGTTCTTTAATGAAAAGTTCCTACCTTCGTCTAAAAAATATTTTTTAACAGCGATCATTTGGCTACACCAGCACGAAACAAACCTGCTACAATAGACAGGAAATACAAATATTCCTGCTCCCATTTTTCAACAGATACTTTTGTTAATCGGTGGCTCACAGTCCAGGTATCAGAATATGTCTTGTTTATTTTGGTATATTCGTGTAATTTTTGTTAAACTCTCGTCTGTTTGTATCTATGTCCTACAGATATCAGCCTAACCTCTTGATCCCTACAATGGTAGGCTTGGGATAAACCAAACAGTGTGCAGTAAAGTGCTGGCAACCCTAAAAAAAAACAACAATTTGACAGCTGACAGTTTAGGGTTAGTAAAAATGGAGCGTTACACGATAGAACAACGTGTCTTTATTGTCGAACATTATCTCAAAAATAATAAAAGTTTGGCGGCCGCAGTCCGAAAATTTCATACAAAATATGGTCGGAATAGTGTTTTGACTTCATCAGCTGTGAAGAGATTAATTGAAAAATCTAGGGAGACTGGATCAGTTGGAGACACAAAACACACTCGTCGTCCAAAAACAAGCCGTTCAAATGTCAATATCGAAGCAGTGCGCGAGAGTGTTGAAAATCTAGGAACATCCATTCGGCGTCGTAAACACAGTTCTTTGTGCCGAAATTGGATGATATTGATTTGGCCAATATGTGGTTTCAACAAGATAGTGCCAAATGCCATACAGCCCATGAAACAACTCAAATACTGCATGAGACATTTCCAGGTCGTGTACTCTCTCAGTGATCAGAATTGGCCCCCTAGATCGTGTGATTCAACACCTTTAGATTTCTTTTTATGGGGTTATTTGAAGTCAAAGGTGTATGTCAACAAGCCCACATCCAACCCGTGCATTAAAAGTGGAAATTGAACGCTGCATCAACGAAATTCAACCACATTTATGCCAAAAGGTCATGGAAAATTTCGACAAAAGAGTGCGTATGTGCCAGCAAAGTCTTCCTATTTACTTTATAATTCAATAAAAAAATACTAAAAACTGTGTTTTCTATTTAAGTCAAATCTTGCGTTAATTCTGGGGCACCCTATATACATATATATAGGCATATGCATAAATATAGCTGTACATCTACCTAAAACCAAACGGGACCTTGAAGACCTCAACTCTAGAGTAGTATCAGGTCTTACCATCGGATTAAAATGCTTAGGTTAAGGAACGTAGCAAGCGACATTGAACTCTGAACTTCAGTTAAAACTACGAAGGCCTAATTAAACTCTGTGGAACACTGAGCTCTTTCCTCAACTTTATACAGAATAATGCCGGGGCCTTCCGTTTGTTGTGGTCAGTGGGTTCTCTCTCTCACTAACTTGTTCCAGATCAGCCAAAAAAAAAAAAAATGATTTGGTAATGATATTTAAATTACTAACGAAGGTTTAATAAACAATTACAAAAGCGAGTGTGTAAGAAATTATTTTGACATTTAAAAAAAAAAAATCAAGACGTGATAGGAAAACAAGGGTTTCAGATCTGAATTCGAGAATTTTCAGGTTACCTGGCCCACTTTACTTACTAAATATTGTGTTTATTTTTATTGGCATAATATAAAATCATTAAAAATAGTGATAACGTTTAGGTAAAACGAAAATCCCCACCACAGATCTCACTCGATCATTCATACAGCCCAGAGACCTCCCAAATCCACATCGTCACCTCCCTTGCAAGCGAAAGAGGAAGCAGAGTTTTGGGAAGTCCCCACGCTTCTCCATCAACGGCGTCACCAAGAGCGCGAGAGCCACAGACGCTCAGGGCAACTAAAGAAAATAAACGGGTTTCAGATCTAAATTTAGTATGACAAAACCTGTAAGAACTACGCATTTGTCTCATCTGTCGCAAGAAAGAAATTGTTGTTAGTGTAATTATTATTTTATTTATATGTTTCATTTTAATCACATTTACGAAAACTTTCCGATAGTTGGATAACCTCTTAAAAACCAAGTTAACAATAAATTAAAAATAAAATTATTTTCTAATAAATATAACGATCTCGAGTGATTGATAATAAATATAATTGATCGCTGAACTGCTCAACTGATTGGCCTAAGGGGATTTCATTCCCAGCTATCGATTGTCCCACTTTACTCTCTCTCGCCTTTGCTAACCCGTCGGAATAACGAGATTTTTGGTAGCTGGATGATGGGCGGATATTTACACTAATTCGAGGTCTTGACACTGCAGTTGCGTAATGACACAAGTCTGTACACAACAGCGTTACCATAGCTCGGCTGCAGATTAATCAACGAGTGATTAGCGATCATTAAAAGCTCGAGTGTTGATAAGATCGATTAGACCGTGAGTTAGGGATTCAATCGTGTGCGATTAAGCAGGCAGTGTGCCTTTGAAGTGAGCCATTATTTCTCTCATGCTATCTGACATCTTTTTTTTTTTTTTTTTTTTTCCGAAAGCATTTTTTCTATTTCTCGTTCTGCTAGATAATGGATGATAATCTGAGAGAACGTTAATTTATCGGATCGTTGCCTTTATGATAATTGTTCGATGGTATGAAGTTCCCACTGCCTTGTACATTTCAAGTTGCACGCTGGTTGGATGGGTTACGGCGTAAACCCCCCCCCCCCCCCCCCCAGGTCATCAACGCCGTTATTTTGGGTATTTGCTCATAAGGAGCACAAGGGCTGAGTTCTTTAGAACGTGGGCAGAACCCCCCCTCCAGGAGGCACCCCAGCCCCACATGCCAGGTGGTGAGTAAATATAGTGCTTTTAGGGAAATCGAAGTGTGATTGAAGATGGTTCCATGTTGTTGTATAGTTTAACAAGTTAATAGTGTCCCCCTATAGACACCCTATATAAATATAACCACCTCCTGAGATGTGGGACTGGGGTGCCTCCTTGGCTGCCATCGTCGAGCTACCGAAGTAAGCTGAAATATAAATGCAACGGCGTTGATGACCAGAGGGTTCTGAGCTTAAATAAAGCACTCAACACTTGCAAGAGTCCTTGTTACTTTCAAAGGCAATCGATATTTCAAAACTAGCGATTAATCGATTGTTGAAATCGATCTTCAGCAGCTCCAAGCGGCTGAGCGATTTCATCTTCCGGATGTCGATTCTGCTGATGGATCCGGTACTAACTTTGACGAGTTAGGCTCGGTGCTATGTATCTGCTAATAATCCGTCGTAAAAGAGACGAGCCTGTTGTTCTCTACATGTTCCGAAGACGGCGGAGACTTTAACAGCCGCAGTGTTCCCCCGAACGGCGGAGTCTATTGGCCGCTGCAGTGGTGAGGAGGCGAACGGTAGCCCAAGTATCGGCGCCAGTTGTTAAACTTTACAGCGGTTTTATTGCCGAGGTCCCTGCACTTCTGCGAACCGGCTGCACCCCCATGGACCCTATACTGCACATTGTCCTCTCCTCTCTCTTCTTTCTGCACAGATTTATGACTGGGAGCTAGACTACCGACAACATACCAATCTATTCAGCCATTGGTAGTCTGACGGTATTTAGTTTTTTATTTTTACGCGCGGAAATATTTTCAGCCCGTAGGTAGAGACTCTACTCCCTACCGCCAGTCCATAAGTATGTCCGGTGGTAGTAATCATAACAAAATTAGTTAAGTACCCACCCAACTCACTTATGTATATGTACATCTATTAAGTTCATGTTTTAGTTTAAATTTCATTTTGGACTATACAGCATTTGTAATTTTTCTTTTTAAACCTATTTTTACCTTATGGGTATACCTATGTCTCATATTACTATACCTATTATACCTACTATAAGAATAACAGGTATTGCAATATATGGAAAAAAAAAAAAAAAAAAAAAAAAAAAAAAGGCAAGCTCTCCTGGTTCATC
The DNA here is from genome assembly GCA_930367205.1 of Acanthosoma haemorrhoidale. Classification (NCBI taxonomy): domain Eukaryota; kingdom Metazoa; phylum Arthropoda; class Insecta; order Hemiptera; family Acanthosomatidae; genus Acanthosoma; species Acanthosoma haemorrhoidale. The sequence continues at coordinate 11,398,316 of OV884011.1, read as the reverse complement.
AGAATGTGGAGTAGTTTGAAATAACTAATTGATATCACCATAATGTATGATCGTTAATCGATTGTGCAGTTGTTAGAATCAGATTAATTGCAAGGAATTATTGACCCCCCCCCCTATAAACCCCTTGAATTTATTACAATGTAAAAATATGAACAAAAGAATAGACAAATTTTCTCCTCTTTCTGCTATGCGCAGATGCATTTGAAGAAGGTTGGGTTACATAAATCAGATTGAAGTTAATAGGAAAATAACATGAATACAAATCTAGGTGATGGGGCTCACCTTCAGTTTAAACAGTGGGAGAAAAACTTACAAACTAAAACCTAAGACTAAAGCGTTCCAGCCACGACAGCATCCTGCCATCGATGGGGGAACGGAGCGGGGGTTATCGTGTTAAACACCGGGTTTGTCAAGTATTACAGCGAGTCAAAAAAATTGATATGTCAACGTTGAATGAATTCATCCACCGTAGGCCGCTCAAAGATCTCGTGAAGCTCACTGTAAGGCATTATTGACAATAGGTCATCCCTACTTATAGGTTAAGTAGTTAAGATTGTTTTTAACTCTTAAGGTTAAGTATTTTTTTTTTAAATATAGACTGGTTTTAAGGGTCCCTATTAATTAAATTACTTTTTATTAAAGAACTAACACGCAAATAATTTTATTGACAATCTCAGGACGCTACTTACTTGGTCTTCTCGCTCCCGACTTATTTGTTGGTCATTTTTCGTCTTTGTGAGTAGTCTTCGAAGAACATTGTGGTTTATCCCTCAAATCCTTCCTTTTCCCTTGATAACTTTCATCACGTTATATCTGTTTCTAAATCCTGCCTCATTATCATGCCTTCCCATAATATATGTAAATATGTACCTGACACAAAAAACTGATTTTGGGATTACAGTAGCACATCTGAACTCTTCAAATATCATATTGAGCTGTAAATTGCTTTATTTTTTTGCAGAACTGTCCAAGTGGTTAGCATGGGTTCACTAGGCCCCGTAAAGTAAAATGAGTTTCTACATAAATAAAAAAGGTACCTAATCCGGAAAACGGAAATTAAGATTGAGAGGTAACAGCAAATCGCCAAACAAGCCAGCTATGTGGCGACATCTACCAACTACAACGACGACCTTCGGTCTTATCTCTTCACAAGTTGCTGTTCCATAGATTTCGTTTTGATGAAGATTTTCAATTCTCTTTTATGGGTAAGAAAGATGCACTGGTATATATTATTATGTAATTATCTGCTCTGTTATTTATTGAAATAAAGTTTAAAAAAAGACCTTAAGCTTATCAAGCAAATAAAAATAATCTTATGCTAAGATACAGACAGTATTTCTAGTCTAAAATAAATAAAAGCTTATGATTACGAATAGTCTTCATCGATAGGGCAAATAAATTTTAATTAACTAATTAATGCTCATGTGACAAAAAAAACAAATAAATAAATAATAAACTAATAGAACTAATAACTAATAGAAAAATTAAAAATCTAATGTTTTAATTTGTATGTATCTCTTTGTAATTTGTCTGTAATGACAATATTTTGAAATATCGGATTCTTTCTATGTCTACAGTTATCTACAAATTTTATAGTCATCGCTTTTAAAATATCTATAATATATTAAGCTTTGGTACGTCATGTAACTATTTTAATGCACCTTGGTTCGTTAAATATTATTCTTAGAAATTTATTTCGGGTTGAAGTTTGCTGATACAGCAGAATCCCGATAATTCGTAATGTCAAGGGACTGACACTATATTGAGAAGTATGTACAATATAGTAAGGATAAAAACTATGCAATAAACACTGCTCAGTACTAAACTAAAATAAACAATACATTCAATAAAACATATGTACATACTTATGTTCTAGATTAAATAAACAACAATGAAACATTTGTTCGAAAAAAAAATTTTTTTTTGACGCAATCCTTGCAGACGGGTATTGTCAATCGCTTTGTCAAGAGTGTTCAGACCAACATCTGGTTTTGCTAAGACTGAACAGTTAAAACGAAAGGAACGCTTAGTACGATTCCTAAAACTTTACCTCACTTGCCTCCTTATTTCCTTCCAGTAAAAAGAGTACGATTACATATGGGATTTCATAGAAAACATTTATCTCGCACTCATTCTGCTCTCTGGTCTCTCACTGCCCTCTTTCCCTTTATTGAAACAGTACGAATTAACGAGGTTTTTAAGCTGGTTATACGTATTATAAGGCGTTTTATTTAAGTGACCTATAGTATAAAAATAATACGAATTACGGAGGGGACTGAAATGTTTTTATACCACTTACCGGGATTTTCTCAGAAGAACGGCAAATTCGTACGAATTAGCCGGAAATACGAATAATCGGGATTCTACTGTATTGGTATGACTAAGCTCCAATTAGTAGCGTAAGTTAGTGTGAGCTTTACTAACAAATCATAAATTAATAATTTTATAATTATTATATATATTCCTTTATTGTGCTATAATTACCATCTGCCTTATAAGGCAATAAGTAATTAAGATAAATGCTCTCTTTCATACCATATTTACAATTCATCATTCACTCGCTCATTCATACAATATTTACTGACAGCCCAGAGGCATCCCAAATATACATGCGAAGAGAAAGTGGAGTCTTGGGAAGTCCCCCACGCTCCTCCGTCAGCCGCGTCACCGGATCCTAGCCAGTGGAGGCTGACCAATTCGCGAGAGCCACAGACGCTCAGGACATGATTGGAGAAACTGGCCATTTCCAGGACTCCCACTGTCACGCGTTTATAGCAAGTCACGAGGCCACTGCCGTTTCAGTCTCCGAGGAGGATTATAGGGGTGAGTGGCGCAGTGCAATGACTGTGCTACAGGATTAGGGTGGTTGGAAAGGCTACTGTGGAATTTCATAAACTTGGAAGGGATGAGTTCTAGAATGTAGGGTATACTAAGGTCGTTATGATGGGGTTTTGTTGCTGACATAATAAGGGGCATTTACTATTGTTCTCAGGACTTTTGATTGAAAGGATTGGATGCGCTTGATGTTCGACTTTTTTGCTGTCCCCCATAGCTCTATTCCGAATGTCCAATTAATTAATAATTAAGTGAGAGTATTTTGAGCTAATGACGTTCTCAAATTTTCTATTTAGTCTACTTACTTTGGGATCCTCAGAATTAGATGAGGCTCATTTTAAGATAGGTCCAGCGTATTGATACGGTCGATATCGACAGTTTTCATTGGCATTGTTATAATGATAGGAGATTTTGTTGCGGCTGAGGAGCGGTGGGGCGATTATGGTAAAGCCGTTTTTTGTCTGTTGGCGGGGACGCTCGGAGTAATAGCGCCGTGAAATTGGCTGGTAATGGAGCTCCCAGCCCGGGATAACTCCATATTAAACTCAGATTATAATAATAACAGCCGTGGCTCTCACTGTGTAATTTTTGAAAATAAAATTACCGTTGAAAATAGCCTCTGCTGAGTGAAGTTTGTTCCCAAACTCAGTTTATCCTTAGTCCTTGCTAGAAGAGCACCTCGCCGCTCCTTGCAGTGCCCGTAACGTTTTTTTATTTCTTCTTCAACGAAAATCATTTCTGATATCAGTGTGACAAGTAAGTGATCATCATAATATTTTTGATATGATATGAATAGTTTTTACGCCTAATTTCATACAAGTAATAAATCCATAAATACAGTGTTAATTAGCTAGTTAAGGGTTCGAATATTATGTAATCAATAATCTACTAAAAAGTGCCTGAAGTGAATTTTTCCTTTGAATGTCCGTACTCCATCTTGTTTTTTGGAGGGTAGATCAAGTTCTCATTATGTATCGATTAGCTGTTTTCAACCATTTCTTTTTTCCTCTTAGCTCTCAAATTTTTAAGATTATGGATAAGGGAAAAATAAAGGAAATTACTTTTCTATACTCTCAGATTAATATTATTTAGTTGCGGGAACTCCAAGAAACTCTCAGCATCCTAAACCGCAATTGTGTTCTTCCATGTCATTTTTTGCTAACAGTCCAAGCAAGTACAGTAAACAGCAGGTTTTATCGTATTTAACAGATCAAATCACGTTTTGGCCAACAATTTCGTTACGTCAATGAGGTACATTTTTGTGCTTGGTGGAGGGCTTCGTTTAGTTGATGTCAGAAATCATTTGTCTACGCGAAAATGATAGATATCTTTATTTCGTATCAACCTGAGGGTACATTCGTCATTGTCAAAGGCTAAAACAGAAAAATGGGCATACAAATATTCGTTAGAACATCCTATACTCATAGTGCATCTAAAATGTTCACCAGCACAAATTCAGGAAAATAATCACCCTTATGTCGGACAGTAAATTAGTTTAGGCTGGAATGTCGCTTTAAATAGGATAAATATTTTAATACAGAGAAAATAGGAGAGGTTTGAAGTGTGAATCGTGTCATTAATGTTGGAGTATAAAAGTGTTCAGAGAATGTTAGAAGCTTGTATGCCATTCCTCGATAGTGCATATATTATATCATTATATTATATATTACTTTGAAGTTCTTATTGTATTTATGTTATATGATTAGTGCCGGCTGTCGAAGGATATAATTAAATAATAAATGTTCTATAGTCTCCATAGTAAAGTTTTTATATATCAATAACGTTTTCTACAGCTCTAAGCTTCAGTTGTCAATTGATGGTGTGAAACAATAATTATATTTGAAATATATTTAGATTAATTAGTCTTTAAAATAGGTTTAACGACTAAGGTGGAGACGAAACCTTTGACCTGTCGAAAACGTTATTGGTCAATAGTAACCATATTGTGGAGAGGTAGAAGGTTTATTATTTAGTTATTTATGTTGGTTTAATTAAGTCTGTCAATGATACGCAAATACTATGTCAGATATACCGATGCCCTAAAATTGGTTGGCTAATTTTTTTCCCTTCATATCCCCTTGTTATTACAAATTATGGAAATCAGTATAGTTGCGACATAAATGAATCTATTTACAACAGGTCATTTAGTTTGGCTACTTTTTATACAATTGTTAATAATTTCACATTGCGATTTATGATTGTTACAAAAATATAATGTACATTATACAATCATTGTATAGACATGTTCAAAAGTGATGGGGCTCACCTTATCAATAATAGACGTAAAATAGCTTACATCTAACAACGAAATCTTAACCTAATTTTTCCCCGACAGTCTGTTGCCATCGATGTGGGAAGGGCGGTGGGGTCATAGTGTTAAACACTGGGTTTGTGAGGTGCTTCAACGAGTCAAAAAACTTGAGATGTCTCCGGTGGATGAACTCCAATTCCAGCCACCGATGGCAAACCAAGTGACGAGTGCAGGTCGGCGTTCTTTAAACTGAGGAGAGAGGTATGTCTGACCACTTTTCTCTTGATCCCATTCTGAAATTGCTGGTGCCTTTTAGCTGTATAGTCAGTCAAGTAAGTATATAGTGGAGCAACGTACAGCAGAGCTGGGCGGAGGACACATTTATATATCATCAATTTGAGACGAAGCGACAGGTTTGGTGATGTTAGCAAGTGGGAAACCCGCTAAGACCTATGTCGTACTTTTTCTATTTTATTACTTAAATGTTCAGAGGAATGCCTATCCATTTTTATACCCAGATAGTGCATTGAAAAAGCTGATGAGTTCTCTTGCCCTCCTATGCTATACGATTTTGGCAAGGATTTTTTCCCCTTTTGGAGGGAGAAGATTACGCAGTCAGTCTTCCCGGCGTTTACACTGATGTTTAAATTACCCAGTCTGTCACTTATTAACTGACTCGGCCTGTGTAAGAAAGCTTGTCGTCAGCAAAAGCCATTACTGTAGCTTTCTTGTAGTTTGTCCCAACAATGTCCACAATTGGTTATCTAAAATATATTTTACTTCTACCTTAAAAAAAAAAATTTTTTTTTTTAAATTTCAAAACCCCTTTAATTTAACAGTTTTTTTTTGCTACATATGAACAATACAATTCACAATATTTACAGAAAATTGCTCCTCTTGCTGTATACTTAGATGCATTTGAAGGAGGGTAGAATTACAATAGCTAAAAGTTAATTACAAATTTAACTTTTTAATTAAAAGTTAAAAGTACGGTATCAAAATAGACTGGACTAGGTGATGGGGCTCACCTTCGGCCCCCCCCCCAAAACAACTAGATCTTAACGTTTCTATCAAAACAGTATTTTCGAGAGATGGCAAATGGGAATTTATATCGGGAAAGTCACCACTCGGGGGGGGGGGACAGGATATTGGGGAGATCCTGATCTTGCCAGTCATTTTGTCATTGGCAGTAAACTGTTCATAATTTTTTTGGATTATTTGTGAGCATAAATGCTGTACTTAGAGGCTGCCTAGCGAGTGGATCTGTGAAAAACTCTTTCATCGTCTTAAAAATCTGATCCCGAGCATGTTTTATCCTTTCTGTATGGACGAGCTGGTCGGAAGGAATCCATGAGCCTATTTCACGGTTGAGGTACATACCGGACATTTTAGGACCAGTAATAGAAAGGTGGGATTCTCCAGTTCCTGCTCACGGAGCCTCCTTAAAAAAAGGTGCCGGAGAAAATCGAAGTCAAACAAACCGAGTGAAGAAGCTATTCTCAAATTCGGACGTGCCAATTTTTGAAGGGGACGCCGTGAGAACCAATCCGCTGCGTATCTGTTTTCCTATTATAGAGCAACCGGTTTGGCCTATAAACCATGTTGGAAAGCAATCGAAACACATACATGTGGGAATGAATCCATATTTTGTACGTACCTATGCCCTACGGCAGGAAGTTTCTCATATCTGATGACTAGTTGTGCCCTTAACCACAGGAGAAAGGTCATGATTTGAAATATTAATTAGGTCATTGCGAAAGCTTAAAAGATATTGAAACAGGTAATTGTTGAATATGTTTTTCAATGCCATATGGAGATATTATAATAAAATAAAAAAAGCAACCAATTATAAATAAATCATTATAATTCGTTGCTGGTGTTCTTTTCAAATTTCATAAAATAAAAACTATTTCATCTCTTGTTAATATTCTAATAGGTATAGATATTAATATATTCATTGTTTATTCCGTGCCTTATGTGTTACTAATAGTTCATTTTTTCTTGGTGCTATTTTTTTGTTATTAGCCTATTAAACGATAATCATATAATTAGCCAGGAATAATAAATAGGCTAGTTTATAACATGTAACATTTACCAGGAGCTGTATGTTATATATATATATGGATACATATGGATCGTTTGTCAAAAATCAGAACAAAAAATCTGGAATTTCGACCAAAAACGTTCTATTCGCTATCATTGGTTTTTATAATGTACATTTTTTAAATAATTAATATTTTACTAATCACTAATCATTATTAATCAGTGGTTTTCATAGGGCCATTCCTTTTAGCTTTCATTATATAATTAGACTGAGTGCCATCACTTTCAATCGTTTTTTTCTCTATCACTATATTTTTAAATGTTAATATAATCAAATAACAAGAGAGGTTACTAGTCCTCTAGGCTAGTTTTTAACATGTAAGATTTACCAGGAGCTATTGGTATATATAGCATGATTCGACCGAATCATGTGTAAATATACATATAGCTCGTTCGCAAAAAAATCGGTCCTTTTATTTTTTTGTTTCTGTCATTATTATTTTTTTTTTTATTTATTTTTTTTTTAATTTAGGTAATCATAAAGTCAAATCACTTTATGTATGTTAATACAATCATAAAGTGTATGATTTTGTTGTCGGTGACTCGGGAACCTTAATTATTGGTCACATTGTGTCTGTCAGCTTTCCTTACCCACAATCGAAGTGGCTTTAGTCACTTGAAGAGCTTAGCCAAAGAATATTCAGATCAGAAAAATCGGACGATTGTGCAGGACAGCCTCCGACTTAATATTGGGGATGTTTAATCCATCAGTAATTTTTTCTTTGGCAGGTAATTGTTTATAATAATCATACATATTTCAAAACATGCGATTATAAAGCAACATACTATAAAATGCACCATTTATAAGCAAACGAACTCCGGCCTAATTAATCTATTCCAACCGAGCACGAATATGTAATAACTCCTTGTCAATGTAATATACTATTTTTCGTAATTCGGATGAAATATCTTCATTTTAAAAAAATTAAAGGCAACGAATAATTGTAACAAAGGTTCTATTTATAACATATTTACAAGGCAGCCTTCATCTCTCATTTGTGAACCATTATTTTCTTACTTACAATATCTTTTTTTTCCGCTGGCTAAGCCACATTACACGTACAGTCATAGAAAAGAATAGAGTCAAAAATTGTACAAAATCACCAATGAACATCAATAATGTTCAGGTGACGAATCAGTTCTTCTTCATCATAGAAAGAGAAAAAAAAATTGTCAATGCAAAATAAATTTTGAACCTCTGTAAGAAAAAATTATAATAATAGAATAACTGCATTTAGCAAATACAGTCATAGATGGGCCATCATACAAACAACAATATGAAGAAGTTGGTTATATACAATACGATATTAAATGAAAACCGTTAAATTAATACAACAAAAAATGTAACCTACACGCTAAATATACAATACAAAAAACGAAGCGTCCATATACGTAGTAAACAATGAGATCAAAATAGAAATTCGAAAATAAAAGTATTAAAATATAATATAATGAATAATTCGGTCTCAAACTAGCAAGCGTGTGTCTGTATGGTGAGGTGTTGGAATAGCACGGTATAGTGACCGCTAACTACATAAGATAAATCACCCTATACTCTATTGTATTTGTATTGTAAATTAATTTAAACAAAATGTAAATAACATTACCTAACCATAAATCATTGTAAATGCTGTAAACAATAAAGACGTAGCTGCAAGTCAATTAGTTATAGGTGCTGGGAACCTTACCCAGGGTAGGTATCGGTGACCCAGGTCAGGTCTAGGGCTGCCGAGAACACCACCGCATACTGGGATCTCATTGGGTACAATAACGAGGCAGATGATTGGGTCTAACGACCAACCACTACTGACTATTAATAGGGGCAGATCTCGGCCTGTAAATCATTCTCCCGACGACTCTCTAACTGGTGACTTGCGGCTGCACTGATGTTCAAGACTTGGCCTTCTCATTTATGAAAACCTCTGGACCTCTCTTCCTAACCTCGCTACGTTTTAGTCCGGCCTTGTCAGACCCCACGCTCTCCTAGTGGGATTCTTTGTCTTCGCCTCGCTAAAACTAGCAGCTCCTTGGGAGAGACCTGTCCCTAGCGGACAACGGTTGTCGTGCCCCCCCCCCCTAGTGTCTCCCACGGCAATGCAGTCTGCCTCTCTCCGGTTCACACTCGCCTTCGGGATCCGGACGGATTTTGCCTACCCTCAGATACCTAGTGTAAATTCGTGGTCATTCCAAGACCACACAAACTACCTACCCTATACCTCTTCTCCTGAACATAGTGCATCGCCGGGGCACATGCCTATCAAATATGGAGTCAGATATTAAGACCGTCATGAAGCAATTGTCCAGGTCATAGCCTAATCAACTCTCACTTCGTCACCAGGGCTAGGGTAACTAGGCACCCCCCTCGTGACGACCCGACAAACGGTTTTGAAGGTTCTTAGGTATGAAACGTGATATTAGGAGGTAGAAAATTCTAGAGGGTTGTGGAGTGAGCAAGGAAGGAACGATCGTCAGAGAGACGGGATCTTGTGTTCCGGGAGAAGACTAAGGATTTGAACTGTAGAATATTACATATGTAAGGGAGGGGATGATGATACACACTAACTGGGTGTGGAGGTGGGTGACATGGGAACGCCGTGGAGCCCCAAAGACAAATCTAACGAAGCTATGATTCGCTTCAACGTATCTCCAAGAGACCCCGTTGCACCACAGAGGGAAAATGAAGGAGGATACAAGTGGAAGAGCAGGCTGGGGGAGGAGGTGGCAAGAGTGATGGAATAGTTTCAGGGTACCTATAGACCGATGTGAAATTTGAGAGATATCTGGTTCCAGGAGAGGGGTCAATGGTTATTTCTAGTTTTTTTTTTAACGTTGACCAAAAAGTGATAGGACGGTCATCAAGAGTTAAAACTTGAACCTGGTTTAAGATGATCCTGTACCAGTATGAAATTAAAGTAATGTGTCCTGCTTGGCATACTGACTAACCGTTAGTCATAATTTTTAAAATATTCATTCTTGACTACGGTTTACTCATTTCTGGTCCCACGGTAGAACAATAAATCGATTGAGGTGGAATGTTATTAGTGATTACTATCGATATCGCTCCTGGTAGAGATATGTTCTCTACCTCTCTGGCTAGAGTACGGCTACCGCCCTGTATCTCTCTGCCCTACAGCCTGTAATTATACAGGGGATGCATAAATTATTTACATGTGGGGGGGGGGGATTCTTATCCAGAGATGTGTGGGCGTTGCCGGGCCCTCCTACGCCAACCGCTGAAATATGTGCTTGCTCTCAAGAGAGAGGGGAATTTTTCATCTTCTTCAACATTTTCTTTCGGAGTCATAACTCATCGCTTCGGCAGTAGCGGTCTAGAGAACTTCAACCATGTATCCATATAAAATCGTGACCGTTTGTTTCAGGTTTTATAACCATTATCTAGTGATAAACTAACAAACCTTAACCTTTTTCAACTACATATACTGAACTGTTAGAAGGCATGCAAGAGACATCTAATTTACTGCTCCAGCTTTCGAGGTATTCCAGTTATCCAGGTTAAAAAACACCTTTTATTTAAAGACGATTCGTGTGAAAGAGATCTCAGTTTTTGGTGCGTTTGTTATTTCTTTTAAAACTGTAAACTCAAAAACTTTCGGTTTTATATATTTTATTATTCCATGCCCCATTTTTTAGTTACTCTTTTGAACGTGTTTAGTCGTTAGCTTAGAAGCTTTCTTGAAGGAATCTTCTGACCAGTTTATTTTTCCTGTTTCGCAGGAATCCACAAAATAGCGAGTCGGTGAAAAAAGAAAAAAAAATGTTGACTACCATCCAGTCAATCCGTGCATAATTCCCTCATGTTATTATAATTTGTGAGCTAATAGCAGGTTTGCGGAGCTGGTCTGACAGACAACTCAACCCTCCAGCAACTTTCCACACGTCAGCCGGATATCCAGCCAGTTCCTCCAGGATGGTTTTCGTTTTAATAACGACCAGGGAATATCACCTGCTCATCACCGGTCTGGCGTAATGGCGTTAACAGCTTCGCGACTAAATGATTACGGTTAGGATAAGAAGAGTATACGGTCACTACAAAGCTCCAAGCACCAAGATTGGGTGCCATAAACTAATAAATTGTTTAATTAGTTGGTCCAAGGATCACCTGTCTGGCCATTTTTCCTACTAAAATTGATTTGTTGATGGTGTGGTGCCGGCGTGGAGTGGATCAATTACGAAACTAAACACCTTCTAGCCTCTACACAGATTAATGGATGTTTGAACGACTAGACCATAACAGTAACATTAAACCAAATCACATGTGGCTAAAGAAAGTTATATTTCAGCTGATGGTGATAGTATAATAGCTCTTGTTGGGTTGTCTATCAAGCGACGTCTGGCGTGGAGCGAATAATGATACCATTACAATTTTATCATTCGATGTTGGTGAATTATAAAATATAATTTTAATTGTAAATGTATAACGTTTCCTGAAGTCATAATGAGATAGTTTTATCTTTGATTTGTCTAGATTGTATCTATTTACTCATACATTTTAATTGTGGCCGGGATTGTATTTAGACCATTTTAGTTTATATTTTAATGTTTTGTTTAGAGATTACATTTTTATATGTTTTAACCAGTCATAATATTTTAGCTTCAAACCTATACACTTATTTAATGATTTTGTCAATAAATAAGTATAAAAATAAATTTTTAACAAGTTTTTGTTTTTAATCAATGATGTAATCACCCTCGTTATCAGCGACCTTTTGCCATCTAGTGTGCAAATTTTCAATGCCGAATCGATAAAAATCAATTGGTTTTTGTGCAAAATATCTAGAGATGGCATTTTGGACTGAATTTTCAAATTTTTAGCGATCGGAATTAATGGAAATCTGGGCGAGTATGGTGGGTGAGGCTGGAGATGTAAAATGGGTCCTCTACGATAATCCAAACATCTCTCTCCGCATGAATCGGCACGAAGTACAGCTAAGCCAGGTTTACACTCCAAAAAGGCGCTTTAATGTGTTTGGTGGAGTATTCGCGGGGTCGTTCTTCGCTGATACCTGGAAAAACTGTGAATGTAGATCTTAACAGTGAACAATTGGATCGAGTAAATCAATCTTTAATTGAAAATTGCCCAGCGATTATCAATAAAAAAAAAGGCGTTATTCTGCAACACGATAACGCAAGACCCCACTGCGCCTATTTTTTCCGCAAGAGCCCTGGAAAAAATTAAAGAATTGGGGAGGGAGGTATTGCCTCAACCACCATACTACATGCTACATTTTCTAAGTGGCAAAAAATTTCAAAATTTGGATGATGTCGAAAATGCCATCTCCAGATACTTTGCACAAAAACCAATTGATTTTGATCGATATGACATTGAAAATTTGCACACTAGATGGCAAAAGGTTGCTGATAAACAGGGTGATTACATCACTGTCAAAAACAAAAACTTGTTAAAAATGTATCTGTTTGAATTTAATGTAAAAAAAAGAACGACATTACTTTCCGGTCCCCCTAATATTTATGTGTATACATTGTTTTATTTAGTTATTATGTTTTAACAGTTAAGTCAGAGTTAAAATAGTTCGTGTTTATAAAAAACTGTGGAAAGGTAGGTACACGCTCCGTACCGTCAACACCTGACGTTCGGTTGTGTTATGGCTTCTGATATATTGAACTATTTTTCTGACCAGTACCGTTCAACGTGCATACCTGGTTGAAGGTACCACTAGTTTTCTGGCACTGCAACAGTAACAGATGTGTGAGCTTTCGGAGTGGTACAGTTAGTCTGATTTATGGTGCCATTATTACCGAGTCCCTTTGTAGGAGCAGAGCCGGGAGAGGGCTGTGTTGAGTGGCGCCGATGCCGGCCCGTCTAATGACAGCCCCCGCACTTATTATTACCATTCCTTTATTTATTATTGGCTTCAACTCTGTGTCTAGTCTTTGTCGGCCCTCCGCCTCTTCCGTAAAAGAAAAACTAACAAGGCTCTTAGTCAAATATGGCGCTTAACCACCGAAAAGTCACTTCTTATATTAACAGTCGCTTAGGAAGGCTCGAATCGGCAACATTAAAAGTCAATTATGATGTCCTCATGTTCTTCCTTTCGAATCGAAAACTTATAGTTTTGAATTAGTCGATGCCAAGCGATACCTCTAAAATCTTATACAAGACTATTTACGTACTTGACTGACAATACAGCCAAATGTCTCCAACATTTCCAGAATGAGATCATCCGAAAAGTGGTCCGACCTCTTTAGAGAGGTTGAAAAACGCTAGCACCCGTTGCTTGGTGTGTCGGTGGGTGAGTTCATCCGCCGGAGACACCGGCTTTTTGACTCGTTACAGCCCCTGGACAAACCCAGTGCTAAACACTATGACCCCACCACCCCTCTCGCATCGATGGCAACAGACTGTCGAGGAAAAATTAGGTTAAGAATTAGTATGTAAGTTAGTTTTAAGCTTGATCAAAAAGGTTGATCACCTTTATTAGTCAGTTTAGTCCAGTCACGTACAGTGTATATCATTATACTTGTTTATTCCATTATATAATTTTCATAAAATAACAAAACCTGTATATAATGTAGCGATGCTACAGGAGATACAAAAATAATTTGTAAATAGATTCGCCCGAGGATCTATAATCATATAAGTGCAACAATTAAATGCACAATGAGAAATATAAATTTGAGGAAATATCACACAATGTGAAATTAAAGAAAATTACGATTATTTTTGAATGAATAAAAATACAACACCTGTTGAGTACATAACATTTTTTATCATAAAGTTAATGTATAAAATAAATTTAATGTTAGTTATAAAGAAAGTACCAAGAAAATAGATAACGGAAAAAAACGCAGAAGATGCACTAGTTATGAGGATTGAAAATGTATAAAATGAAAATTTTAAAACAAAGATTCTTTCACATACTTATACGTTTTCTTTCTTTGGAACCAATTGATTTCTAATTATTTAAATAGTTACAAGTAAATAAAAATATAAACATAAGGGGGCAAGTATTCACGATCGGGTCTTACGCTTAAGTACAAGACAAAGAAAAAAAATCTTGCCTTTGTTTTTGTAAATGAGAAATGAAATTAATCAATATTTAACTATACAAACTTTATTGAGAATATTGTTATCTAAAACTTGAGTATGAAAATATAAAACTTTTTGAGAATATAATCGATAAACTAAAAATTAACTAAATTGAAAATATTGTTATAAACCGACATAAATTAATTGGTACGTTTCATGACCGAAAACCGACCGAGGTGCCAAAATGAAAATTAGATTTGAATACGATTGGTCAACTTTGTTGATCGAAATAATCTTCAATTTATTTTTTGTTAAATATAATCTTGTGTTAAACAAACAAGAAAGTTGTACGAGAAATTGTTGTTGAAAAGAAAGATTCTTTAAAAAGTGCTTTTGAATAAATGACGTCAATGTTATGATTTGAAATTTTAGCTAAAATAGCGGATAATCAATGACCTACTATTCTTGAAAGCAGAAGGGGGGCGTGAGTTGATCCATCAATAATTTGGTGTGTGATATAACGAAGTATAACAGCTTACCGGTGAATCCAACTGACAAGAAAAAATTCTTCAATGGTCTTCTAATTACCAAACAATTGGTAAATTGGCTGTAGTTGTTGAATCTCAATGGTAAAGGTGTGAAAAGGCATCGATAATGTAGAGGTGAATGATGAATAATCAAAACGGTGAAGTTTTTGTGGCACCTTCTCGTACAACAAATATCATGGGACTGAAAAACGGTAATTTGTTAACGAAACTCCTAATATCCTCCGGCCAGCTCTGCTGTACGGTGCCCCGCTATTTACCCACTTGACTGACTATACAGCCAAATGTCTCCAGCATTTCCAGAATGGAATCATGCGAAAAGTGGTCCGCCATACCTCTCTCGAGAGAACGCTGACCTGCACCCGTTGCTTGGTGTGCCGTCGGTGGATGAGTTCATCCGCCAGAGACACATCAAGTTTTGTGACGCGTTGCAGCACCTGACAAACCCAGTGTTTAACACTATGACCCCACCACCCCTCCCGAATTGATGGAACAGACTGTCGGGGAAAATTTAGGTTAAGTGTGTAAGTTAGTTTTTAAGTTTTCTTTAGTTGTGGTCAAAAAGGTGAGCCCCATCACCTTGTAGAGTCTTGTCAATGAAGCCAAGTACATTGTGTATCATTGTACTTGTATTGATTATATAACTTCTATGCCAATTCTGACCTTGTATAGAGTGTACCGATGGTACAGGAGATATAAAATGTAGTATGAAAATATATTCGCCTAAGAACCTATATTAAGCAAAAGTTTTGTCATTTTTTTTATGGATATTGAGGGAAAAAAAAACAGCTCGAAATACGATCGGAGCTAATCCGCAGTTTACAACCCGATGTTGATCGCATCAATTTGTACATTCTTATTTGATAAGACGACAATAACATTACAACTCTTAATATTATAAACTACATTTCGAGATAAAATAAATATTACAATCTTTGAATTTTTTTAATAAATTCATTAAAGTAAGAATAATAAGAATTCATCTGGCTTTTAATTAATAAAATGAAATTATTGGTTTTTTTTAATTACGTGAATGAAATAAAAATCAACATTTTTCCTTTTAAATCAGCGTGCGATTATTGTAAATTGTTCAAAGGTTTTAATTGATCTTGAGATAATTCGAAACTCGAGAAAAATAAAATAAATATCGGGACCCGACACAAACTTCACGCATTCATGAGATATTAAAACCGATTTAAACAAGAGGACTCCGGGATTCCAGTCTAAAGTCATCAGGAAAGTCCCGGGGCGGTCCTCAATTTTTCCGTCCTTTCGAATTCAAACAAACTGTCTTCGTCGAGCATGCATTTTTGTCGAATGGCATACTTATTATAAAAGTCAATTCAACATTATTTTACTATTTATTAGTGAAAAAATGGCACTCAGAACATTTTCCATGATATTATAACCTTAGGCTTCACTGAATTCCGTGAAAACTTATCTGCACATCCAAATTTTATTTGAACACTTTTAAAACCGAATTTTGACCAAAAATGTTGATTACTGAAAATTGCCTTTTCCAATACAAAAATATAATAACAAAAGTACTAAAACATTGTATGAAAAAAATAACCTATCGAAATCTACAGACATACGGACATGCGAAAAATAATTGTCATTTTCTTCTATTGATAATATAAGGTAAATATTCTGCAATGCAATTCGATTTTGTTCGTTAAGGTATATCATAAGGTTACATCTAAGACGGGCCTTCAGACCCACTCGTCAAAAGTCCACACCACTACCATCATCTCTGGATGTTGCCATGGCGATTCCTCTTGACCGAGGCAAGGGACACAAGAGGCGCCGAGAACCGTTAAAAAAAAAAAAAAAGAAAAAAAATGTGCCGCCGGTAGCTACAAAGGGGACACAACCGGCAATTATACTTTAACACGTCAGGCGGCGCCTACTAGCCCAGTGCATGGTTCTAGTAAGTCTAGTAGTTTAGTTTGTAGTGTAGTAGCTAGGTAAAGTAGCAGTTTTGTCTTATTACTAGCCCGCAGCAACCAAGCCTACTCACAGAGCTATAATTAGCTTATAATGAAAGGCAATTAGGAAATAGAGGCACAATGTTATCCCAGTAGCTTTTTGAAATTCAAGTTGATGTTTCTTAATAATGACAAATAAACTATGCTAACGAAAAAAAAACAACATAAATTAAAATAAATGTTCATAGTTTTCAGGGAACGCTATAACAGCACCATCAATAATTACAAGTTGTGGTATGCAAACAGTTTAAATAGTCATCAGTCAAAGGAATTAACCATCACCGATCACCGAGCTCTGGTGATGAATGAACTCTGGTCAGGCGCTCTTCCAACTGAGCTATATTATATTAGTATCAAATCTCCTTAGCTGAGCTCTCGTAAACCTTAGAAAACCTACATCATCTCCATTATTTGATTTGTCCGCTGATATCTCACGTATACGACAGCTCGGCGACTCCAACAATTCCAAAACGGTATACTGATGAAAGTGGTCAGAGGTACTTCATTCGAGCAGCGGAGCAACAGTGAGCTTCACGAGATCTTTGAGCTGCCTACGGTGGATGAATTTATTCATGAATTCAACGTAGACATATCAAATTTTTCGACTCCTTGCAATACCTGACAAACCCGGTGTTTAACACGATAACCCCCGCTCCGTTCCCCCATCGATGGCAGAACGCTGTCGCGGCTGGAACGCTTTAGTCTTAGGTTCTAGGTTTAGGTTTTAGTTTATAAGTTTTTCTCCCATTTTTTAAACTGAAGGTGAGCCCCATCACCTTGTAATGTATTTATGTCTTTTCCTTTTAACTTCGATCTTATATATGTAACCCAACCTCCTTCGAATGCATCTGCGCATAGCAGAATGAGGGGAAAATTTGTCGATTATTTTGTTCATATTGTTACACATTGTATTAAAAGGGGTTTAGAAAAAAAAAAAAAAAATTTGTCCGCTGATGTCACACCCCTTTCTGCCCATCAAAGGATTAGCATCAAAGATAAGATATATTAATAAATAAATAATATAAAGTATGGTACATGAAACAGTATGAATCAACTGAAAAACATTTGGAATTCGAAAGCTGGCATCATAATTTCACATTTGTTACAAATTCGTTTCAGATTCATTTATTGTTGTCAGAAACTCTTCTTTTACCAGAACTATTAAATTTGGATTTGTACCATACATAATAAATTATATTTATTATTACATTTTTTTATCTTTATGAATTTACTTTCTAGTCAGATTTCCGGCAGGAAGGGTGGATTTGGCTTGCTGAGCAGTAATTTACTTTAAGTGGTGTGATATTTTGACAGTGTGACAGAGGATATGTCAGCTCGTTCGTTGCCAGACCTTGCCTGCAACTTACAAGGTTAGAGCTGTTCCCATTACAGAATGAACGAAAGAGAAAAAAATATTCAAGGATTCGAAATGAAAGTTGGCAAGTGCTTCTAAAACGTATGGGGGAAAAAAAATACATGTACGAGAAGAATGCAATGTGTAACAAAAAAAAAAGGTAAAATAACAGCATACACGTAGAATCCATGTAGATTACTATCCACGAAGCTTTTCTTTTTTAGTATAATATAATTACAATCATCAACATTAACTTTTTTTTTGTAAATACTGCAAAAAATAAATAAATTAGAAATTAAATCATACAAAAATGACCCCGTTTTTCTGATTGCGCGGTTACCCATTCCGAGACCTAACTAAACTATTTTTCTTAGACGTCTTTCCTACATGACTTCATGTACATAAAAACCCATCTAAAAACACGTTGTAATTCCAAATATCCACTCCTTTTTAACAATAAAAAGAAATATGAAATTGTTCGAAGATATTACTGATCGTAGGAGATTTATATGCTGCATCTGCCTTGGGGGAATCGTCTTGTGGCCGAGTCATTACGATCTCTTATCTCAGCGACCTTTGGCTACTGTATTACATAATCACTATAATATGGCTCAGACCACCGACTTTGCTCCTTACAAAAAGATAATGAGCTGTCTCCGATTATATAGCTCAGGAGCATTCAACATTACGTCTAAGAAATTTCTCGTGATTCAATTAAGTATAAATTGCCCTTATATTTTATATATATTTTTTTTGTCATCTTTATTTATTCCAAACTGTATAAAGAAAACATAATAATACAAACCAATATCCATTGATGACTCCTCATATGAAGAATTATATTCGATGGTAGTAAATTTGAAGTCCCTACTCCAGTTCCTATGGCGTCTTCGTGACCTGTCAGGCAAGTCTATTTGTACTCTATGAAAAGTTTTGATGTAGGTATGTCGGCGTGGGCATCGTGAGGAGAAGTAGTTTTGATTGAAATCTTTGAATTGTCTTTATGTTTGATTTTCTTGGTTGTCACATGATTCAAAAACTTGCCAACCAGCTCAGAAACCTTTATTGACAAGTCAATAAGGTTTGCCTGCCGCAACTTGGTGGCTTGAGCGCTTTCAGCTACAATGACTAATTGAAGTATCTATCTGTCAGTGTGCTCATAAAAGTTGGCATGAAGGTAATTAATTACTTTGTATTAAAAAAATCATAATACTTTGGACCCTGCATTAAAAACCTCAACGCCCTCAGTGAATAGCAATTACTAAATTAGTTGGTAATTAAAAATTAAATATTTTCCTAACAATAATCTACACTTTAATGGAACATGGCTTGAAAGTTTATAACAATTGTCATCAAAACGATATTTTGGATGAAACTTTCACACGATGCCTCTGCAGGTGCCAAAAATAAAAGCATTTCCATGCTAATTCATAAAACTACTGAGTAATTTTTTTTTTTTTATGTCTGAATAAATCTTAAGTTGAAGATAATTACAATATGCTCTAGAAGGGCAATAGACAATTGAGATAACTTACCTCATACAAGCCAGATTTACAATTTTTCATTCCCTCATTCAAACGGTATTTACAATACATCCACATACAAACATAGCCCATGGATGCCCCGAATTCCCCCGCAGAATTATCTGTGATCTTCCCGGAGTTCTATATGAATAAGGTTCGGAGAGATCAGTAATTAAGGAATAACTATTTTCTTATCATCTTGAGTATGGTATCAAATATGTAAAAATACTGACGAATTGATCAATAATACGTGATATGGGTTAAGAAATTATGTACAAGAAGTCATTAAAATCTTTTGGCCGTAAAAAAAAACCCTATTGGCTGACACGTCGCTCATGACTTGAAATTTAAATTTGACTAATTCTACATGAAAATAAACACTGTAGATTCGACAAAGATGGGACGAAGATAAAAAAAAAAACAATTTGGACATTGTATAACTTAAAACGAGAAGGGGGTAAAAAAGGCTACAACGGTAGCTCCTTGATGGTTAATGGCACGTTAGGACCAACAAGGCTGTAAAAACGCATTAAACGAGCTGCGAATGCATTAACGTTTATTACAACGGGGTTTAGGCTAATGACAATTACAGACTTCCATGATAATTGTAGGGCGATCTCATGGAGAGAGACAGCTCGCGTAGCGTGAGCTTATTAAGCGATAAATCATACCGCGCCTTTTTCACAAGTTCAAGTCGGCGTTTATTTCTCCAAGTGCTTATTTTGTGCTAAATGTACCTTAGACAAGAAGCTCTTTTCCCTTAGGGCAATTAAATTTATTACAGATAAATAACTGACAAATTCAATTATTAGCCATTACTCTGTGTCCAAGTCCCTCATATATTATTTAAAAAAAAAACAATTCATATCAATTACAAACTAAATTGCATTCTTTGTAAAGTACGAAAAGGAAACACAAGACATAGACCATTTGACTTCGGATTATTAATATAATGGACGTTTTAGTCGTTGAGCCATATATGTCATAAAAATCACCTTATACAAAATAAATAAATATGCTTGTCGGGTCGTCACGAGGGGGTGCCTAGTTACCCTAGCCCTAGTGACGAAGTGAGGGTTGATTAGGCTATGACCTGGACAATGGCTTCATGACGGGTCTTACTACTGTACTATCTGACTCCATATCTGATAAGTATGTGCCCCGACAGGAGAAAGAGGTATATGGTAGGTATTGTAGGGAGTTTATGTGGTCTAGGAATGACCACGAATTCACATTCGGTAGCTGAGGGTAGGCGAAAACCGTCCGGATCCCAAAGGCGAGTGTAAACCGGAGAGAGGCAGGATCACTGGGGGAGACACTACTGGGTAAAGTTCGTACCACCCCAGGTGACCGTCGTCCGCAATGAAGAAATCTCTTCATTCTATTGTAATTCTACGCAAGAAAGAATCCCACTCTTTAAATTTACAGATAATTATGGATCCTCAGGGGAATCTATTGAAGATTATTTTTGTATTTACTGTAGCATCGCTACATTATGTACAGGTTTTGTTATTTTATAAAAATTATATAATGGAATAAACAAGTATAATGATACACATTATACGTGACTGGACTGGACTGATCAAACTTAAAACTAACTTACATACTAATTCTTAGCATAATTTTTCCCCGACAGTCTGTTGCCATCGATGCGGGAGGGGTGGTGGGGTCGTAATGTAAACAGTGGGTTGGCTTAGCTGCAACGAGTCAAAAAACTTGACAAAAAAGCAACGGGTACTCAAGAGGTATGTCGGACCACTTTTCGCATGATCCCATTCTGGAATTGTTGAAGACATTTGGCTGTAGTGTCAGTCAAGTGGGTAAATAGCTGGGCACCGTACAGCAGAGCTGGCTGGATACATTTATAGATCATCAGTTTGAGACGAAGCGACAGGTTAGGTGAAGTTAGCAAGTGCGATAGCAGGTAAGACCTGTCTCGTACTTTTTCTGTTTTAGGGCTAGCGCGCTGGGCTGTTCATGCCATTATTGCGAGTTATTTTTGTTAATAAAGTGTTTTGGAGTCTTTATTGTAGCGAGATCGTTAATTTTATAACGAACTCTGGAATCGTTAAGCATGGATGGAAGTATTATTAGATGGGCCGAGAGTCTATAAACTGTATTATCTAGTGGGCTATGTAGGATCTGTGGTGGCGCGGAGCTGGGACATGAACCATGAATATTTATCAGCTGTACTAGTCATACTGTGGAAGTGGACGAAGACATACTCGCGGTCAGGAAAACGTCAGGCTAGGCACGGAACTCTCCCGGAGAGACATGGCCGATTTCTAATGCGCAGTCTCATTGGGATTTGACCTCATTTTTAGCAGCTTCTCGTCAACAAACCTAGACTCGCTGTTCGCTGAATTGATAGGGCGAGTGAAAACAAATTGTACGAATTTCGTACAATTCAATAATTATGTCCCATTTAATTCACTACACATAATACATAACAAGAACTTTAATCAGATATCTCAATGAATACGAAATTGTTTCTTTGTTCATTAATATTCAATCCATTAATGAAGACGCTTATTTGTCAAGGAGTCACTTTTATTTTGAGCATTATAGCAGCATTGTGTGCTTCCATGCTTAATATCACCATTAAAAAATCTATGGTTCAGTTCATAAAATCGTAAGTTTCAGGATCTTGAATTGAAATCAACATTCTTAATGACGTTTTAAAATAAGAGGATTTACTGTACCAAAGTTCAAAACTTCATTTGTTCCGTAAGCTATTGACATATAAACTTCTACTAAAACTGTAAAGATTTTTCAATCAAAAACTCTGATTATAGATGTAAAATTTTAGGTGTGATAAAATACATTTCACACAGGTAAAAATCACGACTGGATCAGAACATAATACGGAAACCTTCATGACAAACTGACACCTAAACCCACTGATACAATGACTGTCTACACGTGAGTGAGCTGACAACATTTTACTGCGATTGGAAAGACGCTGGAATAGATATCTTCTAAATTAATAACCATACGATATCTTCATTTCAACAAAATAGTGGAGTAGATATCTTCTAAAATAATAACCATAAGATATCTTCATCTTCAACAATATAGTGGAGTAGATATCTTCTAAATTAGTAACCATAAGATATCTTCATCTTCAACAATATAGTGGAGTAGATATCTTCTAAATTAGTAACCATAAGATATCTTCATCTTCAACAATATAGTGGAGTAGATATCTTCTAAAATAATAACCATAAGATATCTTCATCTTCAACAATATAGTGGAGTAGATATCTTCTAAAATAATAACCATAAGATATCTTCATCTTTAACAATATAGTGGAGTAGATATCTTCTAAATTAATAGCCATAAGATATCTTCATCTTCAACAATATAGTGGAGTAGATATCTTCTAAAATAATAACCATAAGATATCTTCATCTTCAACAATATAGTGGAGTAGATATCTTCTAAATTAATAACCATAAGATATCTTCATCTTCAACAATATAGTGGAGTAGATATCTTCTAAAATAATAACCATAAGATATCTTCATCTTCAACAATATAGTGGAGTAGATATCTTCTAAAATAATAACCATAAGATATCTTCATCTTCAACAATATAGTGGAGTAGATATCTTCTAAATTAATAGCCATAAGATATCTTCATCTTCAACAATATAGTGGAGTAGATATCTTCTAAAATAATAACCATAAGATATCTTCATCTTTAACAATATAGTGGAGTAGATATCTTCTAAAATAATAACCATAAGATATCTTCTAAATTAATAACCATAAGATATCTTCATCTTCAACAATATAGTGGAGTAGATATCTTCTAAAATAATAACCATAAGATATCTTCATCTTCAACAATATAGTGGAGTAGATATCTTCTAAAATAATAACCATAAGATATCTTCATCTTCAACAATATAGTGGAGTAGATATCTTCTAAATTAATAACCATAAGATATCTTCATCTTCAACAATATAGTGGAGTAGATATCTTCTAAATTAATAACCATAAGATATCTTCATATTCACCAATATAGTGGAGTAGATATCTTCTAAAATAATAACCATAAGATATCTTCATCTTCAACAATATAGTGGAGTAGATATCTTCTAAAATAATAACCATAAGATATCTTCATCTTCAACAATATAGTGGAGTAGATATCTTCTAAATTAATAACCATAAGATATCTTCATCTTCAACAATATAGTGGAGTAGGTATCTTCTAAAATAATAACAATAAGATATCTTCATCTTCAACAATATAGTGGAGTAGATATCTTCTAAATTAATAACCATAAGATATCTTCAACTTCAACAATAAATATAGTGGAGTACTCACTGGATGTCCTCCGCCTTCATGTCAGACATAATACTATGTCATATTTACTCCACGTTTGCTGGTTGTGATATGTTAGTCACTGGTTGTGACATGTTAGCCACTTATGTGAATCAATAAATAAAGTAAAACTAAAATAAAATCCAATTTCAAGATTTTTAATTGCCCTACGAACAATTTTTTTTGATACCAAGGAAATTATTATTTATTTTTCAATTTCATCACCCTTTATGCCCTTCACAAATGCTGAAGTGACTTTCCATCTTTGTCCTTTGCAAGGACTTTCATCTCCTGGATGCTTTCCATTTTCAATCCGAGTGCGGCAATATGACCCAGGTTGGTTTTTCTAGGTTTCCTCACCTCCGTCAATTTCCTGGGGTTTTGGTTTAATTCATTCGACATAGAAGTCGAAAATACTTCACTAAAGGAACCACCTTGAGGGTATAAATTTGTAGATCGGCTGTTCGTGTCATTCCTGAACCTATCCCACTTACTCTTTCCAGGAGAAGGCAATTCATTTGAACTGTGGTCAATGTTCTTGCTTGTCAATTTGAATTGACCCCAACTTATGACTATCAGTCAGTGTACATATCGAGAAGAAAATTTCGCCCGGTGGCGGCCTCTGGTTGAACCTATTCCAAACAACGGAGTCCTGAGAATTTTTTTTTCCTCTTCCCACTGTACATTCTCCAGGCCATATAATGCTACAAGTATCCTCAATGAATGTTATTAATATTAATAAGGACGTTGAGGAGGTTTTGAGGCTGTCAACGTTGCTTCGGAACGTAGAATCACGGCTGGAGAAGGATAGACAGAAGGCTGGAACATCTGCTGGAGGATAAATAATTCATAATTGTACGGAGAGATACTTATCTGTATGCCAGTACCCCAGCTGTTTGACGTGCAGCCTGCCTTGTAAAAACTAAGTACATACTTAGTGTCTAGTTTGTATTTAGGGTTCTATGTACCGTCAAACCTAATTATAAAAATTCAAAATATAGAGGTTTGATGAAATGTGTGTACTGTAAGGTTTAGTAAGGTTTAGGTTGTAGTTTGTAAGTTTTCTCCCACATTTGTAAACTGAAGGTGAGCCCCTAGCATTTATACATTGCATTGAAATTTTAACTTCAATCTGTTTATTGTTATGTAACCCAACCTCCTTCGAATGTATCAGCGCATCGCAGAAAGAGCAGAAAATATTGTTAATTTGAGAATTTGTAATTTGTAAATTGTTAAAAATGTTTAATTAAAGGGGTTTAGAAAAAAAAAAAAAATGTCTATTGTACATGTGTAGGATAAAAAGTATTGTTTAAAATGCATGTATGGTTAAAACAACTAATGTCATATCAAATCATATGGTATGCCCATCCGAATGTGATTGGTTAATTTAAAATGATTGAAAAAATTCCTAAACTTTTGATTGTTTTTTCATTGACTCAATGCACCGATCAATATTTTTTCGATGTACAAATTATGTTCTTCCGATTCCCGACTTCGGGTCTTTTTGGGAATAGGGACCCATGATTGCTTTTATCTCATTTCTCGAGTCTATTATCTGTAAATGAAAGGTTCGGAGAAAGTGTTTAGTAAAATATGTTCTAGTGTTTGAACAACAAAAATTTACAATGTCACTTATTAATTGAATGAACAAATTATTACCGCTTTTTTTGTTGCGCCGTAAAAGTTCTAGATAAAATATTCATTTGATGGCCATTAGAACTCATTTTTTGACTATGCAATACCCCATTAGATTGAAGAAAAAAAACCGCTTTTTCCTTCGTATCTTCTTCAGCAGCTAAATCAAATGATGTTTCCCTTCAGGATCACAAAACTAAACTGAAATATTATCAGGTACCAAGGTTCACTAAAACGGGTCAAAGTAAACATAAATATAGATAAAAACATTACAGGAAAGGTCAAAGATGGAAAAATGACCAAAACAATGCTAAATATCAGTGGGGTCCGTATTCCCAAAAAGACTCCCAACTTCCACCAAATCTCCATTAAAATTCAATAATTCTTCCAGACTCCGCTTCCTCTTTCGCATGCGAGGGAGGTGACGACCATGCGAATTTGGGAGGTCTCTGATCTGTTTGTAAATACTGTATGAATGAGCGAATGAATGAAAATTGTAACTATGGTATGAATGAAAGCATTTATCACAATTACTTATTGCCCAAAGGGGCAGATTGTAACTTTATCACAATAACGTTGTTTTATCAATGAATTCTTCCAATTAAACAAAACTATGTCCAACTAAATTTGACCATTTAAGGATCACTGAGTGAAGGTTCTCTTCAGTATTTGCATGATGACTGGATTTTTTACGAAACTCACTAATTTAAAAAAAAAAACATAAAAGTTTGAATCTTTGAAAATATTTTGAATCTGAACATAAACGTAAACAAACAATTTTACCTAGAACCCTAATATGTACTCATTAGAAAACACAATTCTGGAAATCTCACTGCACATTTGCTTTGGTCCACTGACATTGATAAGTCACAAACTTCACTCAACAAAGTTCGATGTCTCTTCATATTTTCTTTGAAATATAAATGGTTAATGGAGGGGTAACATTCTTCTTCGTAAAACAGAGGTTTTCGGATCCAACTGGCCTATCCCAACATTGGTTGGCTTATAGTTTGAACAAAGAACATGGGCAAAAATTTGGATTGAAACCTATTGACATTTTAAACTCTTTCCATTTCAAAATCATTTTATTTTTGATAACTATACTTCTTCTTTATTGTTCTTACATTCTAACAGAGAAGTTTTTTTTTCTCCCCAGGAAGATGCAAATTTCACACAAAGTAAATTTACATGAATAAGAAAGAAAACAATGAAGGGCATTAGTGTATACTATGGCAGATAGGTAGGTCATTGGGTCTTCGCAACGTAGGAAATTTGTTGTTCGATTTTGAATTGCAAAAAAGTGGGTCTTAGATGGGACTGTAGAGCTTTAAATAATAGGTTATTACATTTTTATATGTTATTACACATAATCAGCGAAAGCTTTTAAACTATTATTGTCGGTTTTTGATTTTTCCAAATTAAAGGTATTGTAGAAGTGGTGAAGCGGGAAATGGAGAAAAATGGAGATGGTTCGGCCGGTAAAATTCGTTTCGTTTCTTATTTTTTTTCTTACATCTACATCTTTAAAATAAATGGAAAATATTTCAATAGGGAGTTTACTTAATCTCTTTTAGTTTACGGAGCTAACAGTGGTTAGTAATAGTTAAACAACAAAATAAGTCAACATTTCAATAATTGTAATAATATAAATTAAAAGTCATTATAACTACAAGACCGGTCATAAACTAAGTACTTTATTACTACCAAAAGTGACTCATTGGCTCCTGTAAAATAATAAAGGGGTTGGCCTAAAAGATAAATTACCCGATCGGGTTGACTGAGTGATTGAAACGCCGAAACGATTTGATTTTAATAATATGTATTTTAAATTCAATTATCGAATTATCTACGGTTTGTTTAATTAATTATATCCACATAACGCACTTTAGGACTTGATTGATAGCAGGCCTATTAAAAAGCTACACTGAGTTTAATAGATAATTTATTACGGCTATCAATAAGATATTTCGTAACAGTTATTTTTTTTAAATTAAATATAAAGGGTGTCCCAGAATTAACGCAAGATTTGATTTAAAAAGAAAACACAGTTTTTAGTATTTTTTTTGTTATTTTTTTATTGAATTATAAAGTAAATAGGATTGGGTTATTTATGGAATAAAAGATCGGGCAAATGGCCTCCACGACTTTGCTGGCACTAAGCACTGTTTAGTCGAAATTTTCCATGACCATTTGGCATAAATGTGGTTTAATTTCGTCGATGCCGCGTTGAATTTCCTCTTTTAATGCACGGGTGGATGTGGGCTTGTTGACATACACCTTTGACTTCAAATTACCCCATAAAAAGAAATCTAAAGGTGTTAAATCACACGATCTAGGGGGCCAATGCTGATCACCGAAACGAGAGAGTACACGACCTGGAAATGTCTCATGCAGTATTTGAATTGTTCCATGGGCTGTATGGCATGTGGCACCATCTTGTTGAAACCACATATTGCCACATCAATATCATCCAATTACGGCACAAAGATCTGTGTTTATGACGCCGAATTAATGTTCCTGGATTTTCAACAACACACACGCAATGCTTCGATATTGACATTTGAACGGCTTGTTTTTGGACCAGTGTGTTTAGTGGCAAATTCAAATCTTGCGTTAATTCTGGGACACCCTTCACTTTACACCTCCTTTCAAAAATTTGTGTAAATTTCACTGCCGAATATCCCATAATATTTGGACTGAGTAGTTACAGAAACGGTAACTAGCAACAAAAATAAATACCTATCCAAAAGTAAAGTCGATTTGCGAAAAATTTGCTTTTTCTACCAATTCCTCTAATCATAGAAATATATTTTATATTTTTTCACGTTATAATGCCTTATAATGAAGACACCAGCACAAATCGAAATCCATGTTTAAATCTACAGAATATTGTTCTACCGCTAAAGGTAACCACTTGTTTTTGTATTGCGTTCAAAGATTTTTTAACATTTCATTTTTATGGTACTGGATCCTTTATTGTGACTCAGCTTGGCTTCGAATTTCCTCGAATTGATTATGGTTTCTAAACATAATAATAATAAACAAACATAATAATAAAAAAAAAGTAAGTTAAAAAGAAATTAGTTTAAACGTGACAGAATTATAGTCAGAATAATGTTTGAGGATTGAGAAAATGTGTTATATTCCTTTATGATTTTATTTTGTCCATATTAAACATAAATACAGGGTTCAGAAGAAAGTATCATATTTCAGGGACTGCTTAGAAATCTACCGGTCTATAAAAATTACCCATTAAGGTTGAATACTCGGGTTTTTTTTAGATAGAATCGACTTAATGACATACCCTAGAAATTTAAAACCATTAATATCCATCATAATACTTTGAGCAAATTTTAAGCCGTGAGTGTCTAAATGAGTTGAAGGTTTATGTTTGGAGATCGGCCTGGGTTTGACGAAAAAGAGTCGTTAAGTTTTCATCAACCCCGAGCCAATCTCCAAACGAAAATCTTCAACTCGCTTTCAATAAAACCTGCAAAATCGATGGTTTATTTATCATCCATAAAAAAAATAACTAAATAGCTCTTAATGATAGTGTGGAAAATCACGATATGATTCATTGACAGTATGAATTGTAAAATCCACAGTATAATATTTAATTATTCGATCTATATTTTTAATGAGCTGATTGATTAGGATGTATTTATCCATTTTTTATATCAAATAACTTGTAAGAAATGTGAGCTATTACAGAAATAGTGAATGAATAGTGAGCAATTACAGAAATAGTAAATGAATAGTGAGCTATTACAGAAATAGTGAGCTATTACAGAAATAGTGAATGAATAGTGAGCTATTACAGAAATAGTGAATGAATAGTGAGATATTACAGAAATAGTGAATAAATAGTGAGATATTACAGAAAAAGTGAATGAATAGTGAGATATTACAGAAAAAGTGAATGAATAGTGAGATATTACAGAAATAGTAAATGAATAGTGAGCTATTCTTACATAATATTGTTGAAAAAAAATACTGCGGAGGCCTTTAACAACAACAATTTAATCCCCTTTTAGTATTTTAGGATTTACGATCATTCATATTTTTAGGCACGCTTGGGAATGAAAATATGCGATATATGTATCGCACGGATTTATGCTTACGTCCCTCGGATTTATGTCTTAAAACATATTTATAAAATTAGAACCTAGACAGAATTCAAATAGGTTCCATTGTAATAGGTAGCCAAAACTAAAGATTATAATGAAATGTGACATGTCGAAAGCCATGTTTAAATCTACTAACAATTTTAGCATTTTAATTAAATATGGGATTTCTATTACTGACGAGAAACCCTAATTAAGCGAATTAGGAATGTACTGATCTTTATTAATCTTTTGTGTTGTTAAAACGCTCAGGTATCATAAGAATCATAATTTTTTTATTGTCCTTAATTACTTTTTCCCTTTTTAGAGCAAAACTCCTATAATTATCGCT
This sequence comes from Acanthosoma haemorrhoidale, assembly GCA_930367205.1. Lineage (NCBI taxonomy): Eukaryota > Metazoa > Arthropoda > Insecta > Hemiptera > Acanthosomatidae > Acanthosoma > Acanthosoma haemorrhoidale. The sequence continues at coordinate 11,368,283 of OV884011.1, read as the reverse complement.
TAGTCGTAGCCATAACGCGAATAAATTAAAGTTTACTTTGGTTCGGATTTGATCTGAGTATTATTCTGCGGTTTCTTTTTTTGGTCAAGACGATGTTGATATCGAGTTAATCAGCTCTCAAAATTGCCTTTCAGTTCGAGAGATCTAATTGCTTGCGGTCAGCCGAAGAAGCATGACCTGAGAGGCCCTGTCGAGTGCTGCTACCTGCGGCCAAGGTGCAAAGTTAACCGGTCAGGTGCTCTCGTCCTTGGGCGAGGCTTACTTTCTCGTAGTCTACCGAGGGAAGGTTACTCACTTTGGATCGTTAGCATCTTGGACAGAGTAGCTACCCAGCACATAAAAGTAAAAACCTTTACATCATTTTACTAAAAAAAACATATCTAATCCGAAAAAAACAGGTACAGAGAGGAAGCATCTATTTAAATTTTAATATCGGGCTCAGCGTTTTCTCTAAACTAAAATATCCACTAATTTATATTTAAAAAAGCCTAATTTCTAGTGGTCCTTAAAAATGCCAAATTTCTTAATGTGGCGTCGTCCAAGTTGATTTTGCAAACACTTTCTACTAAATGGTTGCTCTCTTACAATTTTAAAGAAACCTTTGAGTGCTTCCTTTTACCACTTTATAAGTAAAGTCAATGTCAAATTTGTTCTGTATTCTCTGTAACAGGTTTTATTTCAGAAAGCATACATTAGTTTGAAGCATTCAAGCGTATTGAATTGTCGCTTTTTGAATTGTGTATAAATGAAATGAAGGAAATGCACCAAAGACGATAATTATGAGACACGTAAATGAAATGACACTTACATTTTTTAAACCACGACAATCCCCTGCTGAAAAGATTAAGAAAAGTCTACCGTACTTGGCTAGAAACTGTCTTATTGACACGAAAAAATTAGAGGTTTTATTATAAAAAAAAAAATAAGTCACCGCTCGTTTGTTAAACAATTTCAAACAAATTAAATAGCTGTAGCAGTGACAACAAATTAAATAGCTGTAGCAGTGACAACAAATTAAATAGCTGTAGCAGTGTCAACAAATTAAATAGCTGTAGCAGTGACAACAAATTAAATAGCTGTAGCAGTGACAACAAATTAAATAGCTGTAGCAGTGACAACAAATTAAATAGCTGTAACAGTGACAACAAATATATTGCTGCCTCTCAATAGATTATTTCAATATATTTGGAATTATATTCACGTTACATTTTTAAAAATATCACGGATAGGCACATTTTGAGTTGTTATGAGATATTCCTTTAAAATTTCAGATCGATTTAATTTACGATTTACGAACATTCTCGTAGGATCACAGATGTTCCTGACAAACGAAAGTCTCCCACTCCAAACCTAAATGAAAGTAGGGCCTCTCCCGGTTCATTGTCTATTGCTCATAACAGGTTTCTTACTGTAATACCATATACACTTTTATAATTTTTATTTTATTTTTTTATTTGTTATTTTGTGTCTTCAAAAGTAAACGTTTTTGTGTGCGGGAGAGATTTTCTATGCATGATAAATACACAACGGAAGAATCGGAAAGAATAGTTTATGCTACCTGCTACTTAAAAAGAAATATAAAAACATAAATGTTTGAATCATCAAATAAAACATTTTCATTCCCAAGCGTGCCTAAGAATATTAATGATCGCAAATCCTACAATACTAAAAGGGGATTAAATTGTGTTTGTTAAAGGCCACCGCATTATTTTTCCCCCACGATATTGTGTAAGAAGAACTCACTATTCATTCACTATTTCTGTATTAGCTCACTATTCATTCGCTATTTCTGTGATAGCTCACTATTTATCCACTATTTCTGTAATAGCTCACTAGTTATTCACTATTGTTGTAATAGCTCACTATTCATTCACTATTGTTGTAACAGCTCCACTATTCATTTACTATTTCTGTAATAGATCACTATTTCTGTAATAGCTCACTATTTATTCACTATTTCTGTGACAGCTCACTATTTATTCACTATTTCTGTAATAGCTCACTAGTTATTCACTATTGTTGTAATAGCTCACTATTCATTCACTATTGTTGTAACAGCTCCACTATTCATTCACTATTTCTGTAATAGCTCACTATTTATTCACTATTTCTGTAATAGCTCACTATTTATTCACTATTTCTGTAATAGCTGACTAGTTATTCACTATTGTTGTAATAGCTCACTATTCATTCACTATTGTTGTAATAGATCACTATTTCTGTAATAGCTCACTATTCATTCACTATTTCTGTAATAGCTCACTATTCATTCACTATTTCTGTAATAGCTCACTATTCAGTCACTATTTCTGTAATAGCTCACTATTCATTCACTGTTTCTGTAATAGCTCACTATTCATTCACTGTTTCTGAAATAGCTCACTATTCAGTCACTATTTCTGTAATAGCTCACTATTCAGTCACTTTTTCTGTAATAGCTCACTATTCATTCACTGTTTCTGTAATAGCTCACTATTCATTCACTGTTTCTGAAATAGCTCACTATTCAGTCACTATTTCTGTAATAGCTTACTATTCATGCACTTGTCATCTTGAAAATATACATTAAATCATAATCCTAACCCAGGAACATTTCGGCAAGAGGTTTCCCCAAAAGACCGCAAAGTTTTTTTATTCTGTAATAATTATTAGCTGCGTTTGAACTTAAAAATAAACTTCACCTATTTTTGTGAAGCCAGCTAATGTAACTTTTCTTTGAGCCAGAAGGTACACACAGATCTTATGAATAATGCCCTCTTATATACCGTAACAGATGTTAGCTGAATTTCCTGCAATAAATAGCAGATAGTTATTGCAGAGCCCAAAGAGCTTTATTTTCTGCCTGTATGTTCTATGTTAGTGGTTAGTGGAATAGGTCCAATCTGTCTGAAATTGGGTTACATTCCACAACACCTCATAAAAGTATTTAAAACATAAAGATGATCTTATAATATTTGTAATAATAAGTTCCCCCGTTGGTGACTAGTAAATTTAATCTTAAATAAGATGGTAATATTGTATTTTTCGCTGGGACACTATATCAAATACGTGAGTTGTAGATTACGTGGCATTGAAGATACAAGGTAGAACAATCCTAAGGGACATAGACCGTAGTGAATGCGAAGTGGCATTAGTTTCGACAGAAGAGATTGCTGACTGTCACGTCGGCCAGAAACGAGGTCTAGGTGCTCGAGGAGGGCCAAGGACGGGGAAACTGTCGACATTGCGTAACTCTTCTACCGGCATGTCTCATGCAGCTGCCAGCAATATGTCAGCAATGTCATGAAAGTATAAACTAGCGTGGAATAATCTGTGAACATACAATATGACAAAGAAAGGTAATTAAATGACCATTCAATTGTTGAGAAATTTTAAAAGGTTCTACAAGTAAGAACCTATGACTTTTACTATATAGCTATTTTTCTATAAATCAGATCCACCTAAGTTAGTTCTGATATGTTTTATATCTAACTCATGAAATGTTCATACGACTCAAATGGATGTCGACTAAAAAACAATCAACCTCGCTTAGACCTGTGACTTGCGTTCCATGTAGAGGAGTATGGTGGAATCTATACAAGTGACTTCTGGTTGTCAGGCTCTGTCGGCGAGGGAGTATCTCCAAAGAAGTAATATTACTGCAAAAATTATTCATCAAGCTATAGCAACGAAGAACTTGAGCAACAAATCTCCAACTAACAATAGATTTCCAGCACCGATTGGCTCAGGTACTAATAACTAGTTGCTGGGATCATTCTAGAAGCATTTTTAATGATAGGCCAGACATTTTATTGATGACTTGGCTGAAGAATTAAGGCGATTGGGGAGTTGTGGGGATCTATTCGAGTGGTGGAGTTGTTGAAGGCAATACACTGCAAGCAACATTTTTGGGACTGCCACCATAATCGGGTAATTCAGCAACAATAAATAGTCTGACCATTGACTGATATTGTCCGATTGTGAATATTCCCGGAAGTATGTTTATTATGCTAAGATCATGTACCTTCAGAAAAACATCTGCCTTATCAACAAACATCTTACATGCCTTAAGCTCGAATTGGAAAAAAACAATCTACTGAAAAATTGAAAATAATACAAAATTTACCCTTTATAACCAAAACAACTGTCCTGGCTCTACCAAAATATGACCAGTTAGTAGCCCAAGAAAAAATATGCTCTACCGACTGAGATGAACTTGAGTTTTCTTTGACCACACCCTCACAAAGTCCCATGGTTCGGGTCCTTGGTATAACCAGAACAGGTGTTTTGATTCTCAACCGTAGATACTGTTGTAGTTTTTTTTTTTTGTTCATTTTGATCTCAAGACAGGTAACTTATGAAGCATAAGCCATCAAGAGAATATCGATTTGGGCTTTCTATTAAAATTACTTATTACTTATTATTCCATATTTTATATACTACAAAAAGTTACGGTAGAAAATATCAGCAACTTTCCGCACTTCATCATCAATCAAAAAGAAATATTTCGTAATAAAATGACTCATTCCGAAAACCCACTAAACAAGAAATAAACTTACATGCATAAGAAAACCAAACATATAATGTTAAAATAATTTTCATGCTTTGTTTGAATAATTTTTTTTTTTGCAATTTTCTCTGCTATTATGCCGTTAAGTTCGTACTTCGGTCATTTGTGAAAAATCAGTACTTCATTCGAATCAAGTTTTAGCGCATTACAAGTACACTGTTATATAAACAACTTTAAAAACTGTCCACGATACCATGGTGCGTCCACTGTTTGAGTTATGGGCATAACATTTTACAAGTTTATTCCCCGTAAAATAACGGCCATTTATTAATTAAGTACTTGTAAATTTCATCGCTTTGTAACCTTTATTTATCACATATTTACCGGTAGGAAAGGATTTCATTCAATTTTTTTGATAATATATGACCACATCTTTCATTACCCAATGAATAAATGAAATATAAAAAACTAAAAATAACTATCAGCTATGAAAAATGGTCAGCTGATTCGATCGGAAATTCATCAATTGATTTAGTCTAAAATGATCTTTACACAGACCCCGGGACATGTGAGTATGTGTGACCAGGGTCCGGTCCTTTGGAGGGGGTACCCAAGAGGGGGAGTGTTAAAAAAAAACCTGTACCAAGATGGCCGTGGTCACGGAAACCGCCCCACCACCTCGCGTGGCGATCTATCAGTGTCAAGGGCTTTAGGCTGTGTGGTCTTCCATGGCCGTCTTGGCCTAGGCACTGGACCACTTCTCAGCCTCGGGACTCGAACCCAAGTCAAACAATAAATATTTCAAAAGTCCATGTTCAATCTACATTAACATTTAACTACAATTTATACAAAGTACATAAACAACAGATTTGTAGCCAATTTTTTTAAAACCTATATTAATAAAATGCCATTTGCAGAATGATTGAGAATAATCTCATGAAATTGAATGGCCTTAACTGTTCAAGAGTCTCAACTAGACACAACCTGTTGATGAAACAATACACCATTTGTTGGCATTACATTGTAAAAACATTGTAAGAAGTGAGTGAATAAAGCACATTAGTGTGCTGTCGAATAAAATTATCTACAGGACAAGAAGACCATACCATTAATAATACACTCACATATAAATAATTGTGTTCTTAACAGCATTATTTTCTTAATAATAATATTGTAGTTGTGAATAAGCTGTTTCCTATTAATAGACCCATTTCTTTGACTTCCGGTTTGACCTTAGGTTCAAAAACACTCCATCTCTCATTAAATGCATCGGTTTTTAGACCATGAAAAAGTCATGTCTTGGTTGTCGAATTTCAACAGGCGTTTGATATACTACGGATATGGAAATTAAAGTAAATTTAGGGGTTCCAAAATATCTACTTTGTATTATTGAGAATTTTTTTGTTAACAGTACATTTGAAATTTACAAATTTTCAATTATAAACTTATTTTAATAACTCTTACTTTATTTATTTCTACCTGACAGGTTAAAAAAGAAAGGCAAACATTTTCACCGAATCAACTTTTGGAAACAAAATATATCAGATAATTAATTATTAGAAAAAAAAAAAATTAAAACTGTTAATAAGAATCCTGATTTATAGAATCAGAATAAATATTTAATATTCTATCATTAAAAGTACACCAAAAACTAATTCACCTATGCACATAGTATGGTAATATTTTTTTTTATGTAGAAAATTATTTAACTTACAATATTGTGTGTGAATAATTTCTGCTACTGGTTTCCAATGAAATTAGCCAATTTTTTATATATTTTTAACTATAATAATAATCCTTAGTGCAGATTTCAATGTTTTAACAGGTTATAATAGTCATAATTTTAAAAATAGGCGTTATTTTTATTTATCATTTGCAAATGAGCAATGCTATGGGACACTGTTTTTTTTTTTTTAAATCAGAAAGATTAAGCAGAATAATAAGACAATGTATCGAATTTTCTGTTCAGGAGGTCAAACTTGTTTGTTCAAATCACGCACGCTCAGAAACTTTGGAAACCAAAAATTGAAGAAGGTATGATATTTTTAAATCATAATGCGATGATCTAAATTGCATACAATATTAGCTTACCAATATAAAATAATTTCATGATTTTACCATAGCGGGGAGATTTAATAGATGTTATTTATTAAATAATATTAAATTTTGAAACAATTTTATCATTTATGGATTGGCAGGACAACTATGTCTTTCTACAGTCATTAAGTAGATATAATTTTATTTTTATTATTGGCTTGTTATTTAGATTTTATCTATTTATTATAATGGTTTATTTGGATATGAGATTTCTAATTGTTGTAACCGTTTCTGAAATTAGTCATTTTATCTTTGAACATGATCTTATTGTTTATGTATCTTATCAATGTTGCAGCTTAAAACCTTCCACCAAAAAAGTTTAGTTATAAATAAATTAAAAACAAAGCTGTGGAGAAATAGTTCACAATACAGAAAATTCCATACCGTCACAAAAGCGATAAATTAAAAAAAAAAAAATATGGTTCACACTCAAATTAAATTCCTACTCCTCGTTTCTTCCTCATTAATACTGACACGGATCTAACCATTATCGAAATGATTGTCTGATAACGGCCTACATTAATGGCTGTTCGGCACACGACCTCGGAACTATTCTATATGCACGGGAACGGAACAGATGTTCACGATGGAGGCCCTCACAATTAAAAACTTAAAAGTTTTATTAGACATATTAAGAATAGTTTAGAACTTAACGAACATATGGAATAGAAGTGGGCCTCACTGATGTGCCCAGCGCAACACCTTAACTACACAAATTTTACTCTATGCTGGATATGTTTTTGATGGTATTTTTTTTTTTGTTTCAGAAGTGCATCTAATTCAAGAGGACAATGGGCCATCGGGAACAATACATATTCAGGATAACAATCTGGAGTATTCACTAAGGGAAATGTGTTAATATTTACATGACTTTGCAATTAGGCTCATAAGATAGTGTGCTATATTTTAATTTTGTGGGTTTCCCACGCTTTATTATGCATTTAAAATTTAATTTAATTAATCCTAATTTGTTAGTTTAATTACATTTAGTACTCTTGTACATAATTAGACATCATGAGCTTCATTAGTCTGTTACATGGGATATTAAGAAACCGCCCACTTTGGAAGACTTGTACTTTTAAAAATTGAATTGATCAAAAGGTCATTTTAAAAAAATTAAGAGTGTCAAGATATTCTAGTGTAGTGAACTTAATCCAAAAGAGGAATTCACTACTTGACTACGGATTTGATCCCAGTAACTTATTACCATTATTACTTTAACATTTAAATATTTTAATAATAGATTTGCTTTTAGATTGCATTTATGGATCATTGCGTATAGTTTAATTGTATTAATAAACATGTATATTTTAATGTCTTTAAGTAAGATAGTAATGGGAGAATCCTGGTAGTGTAACTATCATTTTCACTATAATGGGAACAAATAACGGGTAAAAATTTGGGCAAAAAAAAAAAAAAGTTCTTTCATAATAAAGGGTGTCCCAGAATTAACGCAAGATTTGGTTTAATTAGAAACAGTTTTTTTGTATTTGTGTTGTTATTTTACTATTGAATTATAAAGTAAATAGGATAGGGTTATTTATGGAATGACCATTTGGCATAAATGTGGTTTAATTTCGTTGATGCAGCGTTGAATTTCCTCTTTTAATGCTAGGGGGCCAATGCTGATCACCGAAACGAGAGAGTACACGACCTTGAAATGCCTCATGCAGTATTTGAATTGTTTCATGGGCTGTATGGCATGTGGCACCACCTTGTTAAAACCACATATTAGTCATATCAATTATATCCAATTTCGGCACAAAGAACGATATTGACATTTGAACGGCTTGTTTTTGGACGATCAGTGTGTTTAGTGTCTCCAACTGATCCAGTCTCCCTAAATTTTTCAATTAATCTCTTCACAGTTGATGAAGTCAAAACACAATTGTATGAAATTTTCGAACTGCGGCCGCCAAACTTTCATTAATTTTGAGGTTATGTTCAAAAATAAAGACACGTTGTTCTACCGTGTAATGCTCCATTTTTACTAACCCTAAACTGTCAGATGTCAAATTGTTTTTTTTTAGGGTTGTCAGCACTTTACTGAGAAAATGGTGGCAAATTCAAATCTTGCGTTAATTCTGGGACACCCTTTACTTTCTATTCAGGTATTCTTTCACAGGCCGTTTAGAGCTAGTTACTCGAACCGTCGGACATTATATAGTAAGACAATGAAGTATAACTGGTGTTGTCATAAAATAAACATCACATGTCATAAAAATGTTCTCACTTGTACCGGGAACTTGCTCATCTCGGATGCCACCGCTTAGGTAAGAATAGCTTCACAGCATGTTACGACATGCTGTTTTGAATTAAACAGATGAAACGCCGATAATTGCGGGGCCATTGTGAGGACAAGAGGGATAACGGCTACTTGTAACGAGGAGGGTATAGAGAGGTTTTTGTCGACCTGTATCGTCCATGGGACGGCCCTAATAGACGAGACAATAACAGATGTATGCCATCTGTGCACAGAATTACATGGACGGCTATACCATAATCAGGCCAAATAACCTCAACCGGTAATTTTTCTTCCCCTTGCTTTCAACATCTCCCCCCTGTATTATAGGGGGAATCCTCCCTTAATCTGGATTTCTTATCAATAATAGAAAGTCTTCGATTTTAACTTATCTGGTGGTTTACGAGGGCAAGTACTTACCCTTTTTGCCTGTCAGTGGTATTCAGCAGGCTTAAACATAGCTTCCGTTTTGGTGCGTTTCGTCTCATTTCCTGAATTATTGCTCCCAAAATCCACCCCTTGGACATGTAGAGTCAGGGACAGTTTTGAATTATGTTTAAATTTTTAGTTATAATATCAGGGAAGGGGTCCTCACCACTCGATAATAAGTAACATTAACCATCAATAAACGAACAAAATAAAGCATGGTTTGCTATCTATGAAGGATTTTGGCTTAAATTCTAAACCGGTTTAAGGCAGGGATTTAGATCACAAGGTATCCGTTAATAAATTAGAAACTTTTATGTTAATTCGTTTGTTATTTTTATTATCTAATAAAGAGGTCAAATTTAATAGCCGTTTAGTTTGATCTACTTGAAGAGGTTTTGTCTATTATCGATGTTCTAAGCTCGTTTAATAAGAACATGATTATCTCTGTTTATACGAGAATTTTTAACTGTTAACAATTTTTATTAAGATAAAATTAATCTGCCTGATTGGGATATAAGTAATTGTGATAAATGATCTCATTCATACCAATTTACAATTTTCATTCACACTATATATACAAACAGCCCAGAGGCCCCCCACATGGTTGTCACTTGGAAGCAGAGTCTTGTGAAGTCCCCCATGCTCCTACGTAAGCCGCGTCACTGGATAAGAGCCAGCGGAGGCTGAGCAAGAGCGCGAGAGCCACAGACGCTCAGGAGATGATTAGAGAAACTGACCATTTTAATACTTAACAATTAAAAAGTATTATTACTTAAAAAAACGTTTCATTGTATTCGGTAACTACGATTCACCATTTCCTTGCTCTTGAAACTCCAATAAACTAACAAGATAAAGTTGTACGTGTGAACTGTTCTTTTCCAATCGAAACAAGATTAGTCAGCGATATCATATATTTATTTACATCGCCTATTTGGTAAATATTTCTTTTTAAATATATACACAAACGAAATAAAGGCCTTGGAAAGTTAAATTAATTAATAGACGCTCGTGGGTCGGCGTGAATTTCTTAAAAACTTGATTGGTTTTTTGAGCTCAATCTTGTGAAATCATAAATGCGAGAAAAACAGTTTTTTTTAAATATACTTCGCATTATTCTGCCATAACCAAAAATTAATAAGCATATTTCCAGGTGTTAGGAAATACACTTTTAATATTTATTGATTCATGTTTACAACCACTTTTATAGGTCTCCTTTCATGCATGACAAATACCCACAGCTTTCGCCAAAAAATAAGATTGCAGGAAACGAATACACCCTTACAAAATCTTTTGAATTTTTTTTTTTTTTCATAGCTTCTTTAAGTTTACAGATAATTATATACAATTATAGATCCTCAGGAGAATCTATTTACAAATTATTTTTTTATTTCCTGTAGCATCGCTACATTATATACAGGTTTTGTTATTTTATAAAAATTATATAATGAAATAAACAAGTATAATGATATACATTATACGTGACTGGGCTGAACTGACTAATAAAGGTGATGGGGCTCATTTGATCAAACTTAGAACTAACTTACATCCTTAAATGCACAGATTTAAATAAATTTCCAAAAACTATTGTGCTCTTTTAAAAGTTTATTAGTTGGAATATTTTTGAATTGTTTGAGGTGTCATGAATCCTAGAGAAAGGTTAGAACTAAATCTTAAATTAGTAAGCCGATTTAATAAAATTGAAAACGATTTTTTTTCTGCTCCATACATTTTTGAAAGTAAAGCCTCTTGATTAGTTCGTTGACACACTTTGTTATGAAACCACATTTGTGAGTGAATCATTCCTGCGAGCCCCCACAACAAGAAAAATGCCCTCTTGCGGTTTTTGAATGGGGATGATACGAAAGGTATATATTTAGAAAAAACATCGCGTATAAAAAAAAAAAAAAGAAAAAAGAAAAAGTGATCTGCTAATAGTTATTATTGGAGGTCGGTTCAAAACTTATGGACTGAATTATATTGTCTGCCCCAGTATTTCCTGTAGCATCGCTACATTATATACAGGTTTTGTTATTTTATAAAAATTATATAATGAAATAAACAAGTATAATGATATACATTATACGTGACTGGGCTGAACTGACTAATAAAGGTGATGGGGCTCACCTTTTTGATCAAACTTAAAACTAACTTACTTATTAGTTCTTAACCTAATTTTTCCCCGACAGTTTGTTGCCATCGATGCGGGAGGGGTGGTGGGGTCATAGTGTTAAACACTGGGTTTGGCAGGTGCTGCAACGAATAAAAAAAAAGTGTCTCCGGCGGATGAACTCAACCACCGACAGCACACCAAGCAACGGGTGCAGGTCAGAGCTCTTCAACCTCTCGAAAGAGGTATGTCGGACCACTTTTCGCATGGTCCCATTCTGGAAATGTTGGAGACATTTGGCTGTATTGTAAGTCAAGTGGGTAAATAGCGGGGCACCGTAAAGCAGAGCTGGCGGGATACATTTATAGATCATCAATTTGAGACGAAGCGACAGGTTGGGTGAAGTTAGCAAGTGCGATAGCCGGTAAGACCTTTGTCGTAATTTTTCTATCTAGAAATAGAGATGCCTATGCATTTTTATAGGCAAATAGTGCATTGAGAATAATAATAAGCCGAATTTTAATTACTTTTTTGATTGTAGATGTGTTTTTTTAGTGTGAGTGGCTGTATTTATAAGAAAAAAACACCAGTTTTAAAGCGACCGCTATAACAGCACTTGAGTGCAGCAGTCCCTGGATGACCGGGTTCGATAATGGACTAGGAGGACTGAAAGGAAAATCGATCAGCTGGCAAGTGAATGGCTCAGCTATTAGCGCTATCATAGCCTCCCGCTCGTTCCCCATTCATGGACTGTTCAACCTTTTAGTCAATGGTTAGGGAAATTGCGCCGACCTCGTACTATCTTCGTGGTGGATCTTGACCGTATACAATGTATATATATATATCTGTACCTCGGACGGATACAACACTATGTCCATTTTTTTCCATATTGACTTTGTACCGTAAAAAAGTTTTTTTTTCATTTTATAACAACTGCATGATGTAAATAACAATAAATAGAATGTTCTGGTAAAATATTGTTTCAATAAATTGTTCAATAAATAGCTGTGCCAATAACACTTTTTGTTGAAAAAAAGTTTAAAACTCCTCTCCTGTAAAGTTATGAAAATGGACATAGTGTTGTATCCCTCCGAGGTACAGATATATATATAGTAAATAGTAAATAGTCATTTAAACGCACATACAATTAAGGGCTTCATTAGTAAGCCTGAATTGCCAATACACACATTCAAAACTGTTGACGTTTCAGCTAATTAATTAACGTTAGTTATTTCTGATGGAATTGAACATTTTTGTTATCGTCTACCGTAATAAAGTTGAATCTCATATTTAAAATTGAACATCCTTCAGGGAATAAACAATGAATCCTTAAAAATGGCAAGAAGGAAAGGAAGTAAACAACCAAAAATCATGTGACCTAAACTTTATTCCAAAGAGTTACTGTATATTAATAATTACCTATTGTGGGACGTTTTTTTTTTTCTTTCTAAACCCCTTGAATTTAATCCAATACGTGAAAATGGACAAAATAAATGAACAAGAATTGACAGTTCTCTCCTCATCCTGCTGTGCGCAGATGCATTTGAAGGAGGCTGGGTTACATAAATTAGATTTGAGGTTAAAAGTTAAAACATGTATACAATTCTAAGTGATGGGGCTCACCTTTAGTTTGACAATGTGGGAGAAACACTTACAAACTAAACCTAGAACCTAAGACTAAAGCGTTCCAGCCGCGACAGCGTCCTGCCATCGATGGGGGAACGGAGCGGGGGTTATAGTGTTAAACACCGGGTTTGTCAGGTATTGAAGGGGGTCGAAAAATGTCTACGTTGGATGAATTCATCCACAGTAGGCAAATCAAAGATCTCGTGAAGCTTGTGGGACGTAGGATGTAATTGGGACAGAAGGGGTCTATTTGCTCTACGGTAAAAATGGTTCAATTGAAAGTTGTATTGGAGCAATACCCCTAAATGCGCTAGTTAGTTTTTGGAACAATAACAGGAAGTTTGAGCGTATCTAGAAATTTGAGCTCATTTCAGTTAAAGTTTTATCGAGTCATCTTTGGGTCTGGGAACAACCGCCATGGATGTGAAGTATGCGATATGAATATAAGATTGGCTTAGGAATAGATCGATCAAAGACTACAACGAGCTGCGGATGGTGGATGAAACATGCAAGACGACGGACAGTAAATAAAACAAAAAGGACTAGTGGAATAGCGCATAGAGATAAGATAAATCACAGATAGGTACCGGGAATATACAAGTTGTATTTCCACGTCTGCTACGCTCAAGGGACATAAATCCAACATGGCCGTCTCCCTCAGCCTATACTTTACACCTGATGCCGGGTAAGGTTCAGTCCGAAACTTGGCCTAATCACGACCGGGATAAATCATGTGGATTTATTGGGCTTGCTGTGGGGATGGGCGATGTATGAAAAATGCCCCATCCCGACCATCTCCCATCTTGCGGGCGGGTCTTGTTGTTTTTGTTGCCGGCCCTGTTGCTGTAAAACAACGCCACCATAAGTCAGCTGTCCCAGAGCTAATTGTCAATTTATATGCGGCCGTAAATACTGGCGGAGGGTTTCGTCCATTACTCAAGCCCACCGTCCCTGTGTATGAGATAATATATATCAACCCTATCCAGATTAGGTACACGCCTACCTCCTACCCACTCCCCTGTCCGCCGCGAATAAAATTATTATATACTCTCTAGCCTTCTTTTACATTTTATAATTGAAAAAAAAAATGCTTGGCCGATTTATATCAGTAGATTTGAAAGGCCTCGCCAGTTTTCTATTAATTAAAAACTGTGTTGGAATAGATTCCTTATTCTGGGTCCACGTCCCCTATGAATCATAACAATGAAAAAATACTTTCAAGAAATCAAGCAGGCGTCTGTCTGAGTGGTGAGGAGGTGTAGTGGGGCTTATTTTTGTATTTCCTGTAGCATCGCTACATTATATACAGGCTTTATTATTTTATAAAATTTATATAATGAATAAAAAAGTATAATGATATACATTATACGTGACTGGACTAAACTGACTAATAAAGGTGATGGGGCTCACCTTTTTGATCAACCTTAAAACTAACTTACATACTAATTGTTAACCTAATTTTTCCCCGACAGTCTGTTGCCATCGATGCGGGAGGGGTGGTGGGCTCATAGTGTTAAACACTGGGTTTGTCAGGTGCTGCAACGAGTCAAAAAACGTGTCTCCGGCGGATGAACTCACCCACCGACGGCACACCAAGCAACGGGTACTCAAGAGGTATGTCGGACCACTTTTCGTATGATCCCATTCTGGAAATGTTGGAGACATTTGGCTGTATTGTCAGTCAAGTGGGTAAATAGCGGGGCACCGTACAGCAGAGCTGGCCGGAGGATACATTTATATATCATCAATTTGAGACGAAGCGACAGGTTTCTAACTGTAGGGCATTGTAAATATAGGAACCAATGAAGTATTGTCTACGGAAGAAATACCTGAACTCTATGCATACATAGGAGATACAGACAAGGATGTTTCATAGACAAATCTAACGAAACAGTTCGCCATCCCTACCGAGATAACATAAAATGCCAATGAAGGATGACACAAGGGGTGGACGTGTAGGCCGTAGGAGAAGATGGCGAGGACAACTGACTAGTTTAAGAGTAGCCTCGTCAAGGAATATGAGGTTTCCAGGAGTAGACCCTCTCCATGGTTTGACGTTGACGGTGACAACAGGCTGATCATACAGGAATAAGGCAGGGACGTAGGCACAACATCTGTCGAGGGACCTGGAGTCTGTAACAATATCCTGAGTTTCCGCCAGGACCCGATCTAGTTTTTTTTGAATCTGGTATTTGATCTTGTTAAATAAATTTAATTTTTTTAAATACAACTAAAGAACTTAGAGAATTAAATAATATATAATAGGATGGTCTGACTGCCATTCCCATGTGTACCTTGTCGATATAAAATCTATATTTTACATCTTGATGAGATCGAGTATTGGTGCAACCATTGGCGGATCAAAGTTAATGAAACAAAATGTTCCCACATTACCTTCACCCTCCGTCGCAAGACTTGTCCACTAGTTTGTTCTAGTTATATTCCTCTCTCTGTATCCGAGACAATACGGTACTTAGGCTTCCATCTCGACAAACGACTGACCTGGAACCCACATACGAGGCTAAAAAGACAAAAACTAAACAGACGCTTTGGACAACTGTACAGACTACTTCAAAGGACATCCCATCTCTCAATAGAAAATAAACTACTAATTTACAAAGTTATACTTAAAATAATCTGGAAATACGGAATAGAGCT
Source organism: Acanthosoma haemorrhoidale (assembly GCA_930367205.1). Classification (NCBI taxonomy): domain Eukaryota; kingdom Metazoa; phylum Arthropoda; class Insecta; order Hemiptera; family Acanthosomatidae; genus Acanthosoma; species Acanthosoma haemorrhoidale. Next base: position 11,352,635 of record OV884011.1, on the reverse strand, counting down.
ATGAGGGACAGCAAAAAAGTCAAACATCAAGCGTATTCAATCCTTTCAATTAAAAGTCATGAGAACAATAGTAAATGCCCCTTATTATGTCAGCAACAAAACCCTTCATAACGTTCTTAACATACCCTGCATTCTTGAACTCATCCCTTCCAAGTTTATGAAATTCTCCAACCACCCTAATCCCCTAGTCATTGCACTGCTCCACTCATCCCTATAATCCTCCTTGGAGACTAAAACGGCAGTGGCCTCGTGATCTGCTATAAATGCGTGACAGTGGGAGCACTGGCTATGTCCAGTTTCTCCAATCATGTCCTGAGCGTCTGTGACTCTCACCCTCTTCGTCAGCCTCCACCGGCTTGTATCTTTTGCATGCGAGGGAAGTGACAAACATATGGATTTGGGAGACCTCTGGCCTTTTTGTGAATATTGTATGAGTGAGCGAGTGAATGATGAATTGTAACTATGGTATGAATGAGAACATTTATCTCAATTACTTATTGCCTAATGAAAGGCAGATTGTAATTTTAGCACAATAAAGAATATTATTTAAAAAAAAAAAATCTATATTGTATGGGACCGAGGTTTTTCATATTTTTAGAGATTCGTTTTTTTACAAATGCAAATCAAATGTCTTGCTTTTTTGTTTTTTTATGTCTGTCGTTGAAATTGTTCTGTAGAGTAATTAAAATCGAGAATTAGTATTTTTTTTTTTTTTTATTTCAAAACCTCAAACAAAATAATACAATGTACAAAAAATAATAAAATAAAATAATTGGATTACATATTTCTCCTCTTTCTGCATTTACATGCATTTGGCGGAGTGCATAAATATAATAAAATTTTTATTTTCGTTAAAAGTTCATCGTTCTTATACAACACTAGGTGATGAGGCTCACCTTCTATTTTTCATGAGAATTAGTAAATAGTTGAAATTTTGTATAATAGTTCCATTTGGTATCATTGTACCGCTGGGAACCAGCCTCCCTGTCAGTTAAGATCGGGATGTTCCTTACTCGTGCGGGAGTGGCTCACTAAAAACAGCCGACCGAGTATTTGGGTTCAAGTCTCGACCCTGTTAGAATATGTTTACTTTGGCTAACGACTTTAAATAATTATTGAACTCGAATTCCATGGCGAGGTAAGATTTTCTTTTAATAACGGAATACAACGTTTCAAGAACTTCTGAACTCCCCGTAACGATCTAAAAAAATCCCTTATATCTCACAAGCTATCATTATAGAATAAATCATGCCATATTAAATGAGCATACTATCTCAGCTACGTTATTTATTGCAATTATCTTTTTTTTTATTTACTTGCGTTATTCAAATAAACCTGATAATTATTGATAATGTTCTACATCGATAAATAATTATAGTGTATTTTTTATGACGGCAGGCGAGAAATGCATTTTAATATTCTCCATTCCATTCCTGTTGCATATGCAATTTACCTTATGCAACTACTTTTTCCGGTCTATTTTTTTTCGAGGTAATTTAAAAAAAATAATAAATCACTGATGTGTTGGTATCTTGGAGTACTTTTTCTCCCAACATATTAAGAAGGCAGGAAAACAGCCCTTGATCATTAGTCCTTTAGATTTGAAAACGATGTACGAAAATTGATACCTCACCTGAAGGAGATATAAGTTTAGTGTGGTAAAAGAGCGTCACTTCACAAACTACAAATGAATATTCGACAATTATTAATCATGTCTAACTACTTTTCTACGACTCACTTGTCAAAATCAAATTGTTTTTTAGGTTTTATATTACTTGATATATTTAGATTGTATAATTATTTACTAATGTTTTACTTTGACTTATTAATACTATAGACATCAAGCGCATCCAATCCTTTCAATCAAAAGTCCTGAGAACAATAGTAAATGCCCCTTATTACGTCAGCAACAAAACCCTTCATAATGATCTGAATATACCCTAACATTCTTGAAATTCCATAGTAACCTATCAAACCACCCTAATTTCCTAGCACAGTCATTGCACTGCACCACTCATCCCTATAATCCTCCTCGGAGACTAAAACGGCAGTATAAATAAGTGACAGTGGGAGTCCTGGCAATGGCCAGTTTCTCTAATCATGTCCTGAGCGTCTGTGGCTCTCGCGCTCTTGGTCAGCCTCCGCTGGCTTTTATCCAGTGACGCGGCTAACGTAGGAGCGTGGGGGACTTCCCAAGACTCCACTTCAACCTTTGCATTCGAGGGAGGTGACAACCATGTGGGCTTGGGGGGCCTCTGGGATGTTTGTATATATAGTGAGTGAATGAAAATTGTAAATTGGTACGAATGAGATCATGTATCACAATTACTTATAGCCCAATCAGGCAAATTGTAATTTTATCATAATAAAGTTGTATATATTATTAGTATGTTTGTAAACTAATGTTTCAAATGTCCATCGTATTGCTTATTATGCTGTTTATCTAACTATACTAACTCATTATGTTTGAGCAACCGGGCTTATTCATAAAATGTTTTTTAAAATAATTGTCTCAAGTTTAAAAAATGTGAAAGGAAGATGTATTCTTGGGAGTTTACTCAGCAGATCAAAATATAAAAAAAAAGATTATAAAAAATAAAATTAAAATCTGAATTACAAAATCAGTCTGTTGAATAAGTATCGAGGGAGATGTAGATTATTCTGAGAGTGACTATATATCTTCCATCTGATAGGAGACTGGCAGCGTAAATCTCAAAGCCAATCAAATCCTTTGACGAGAAGTTTCGATTAAGTTTTTTAATGGGATTCAATAAATCAGTGGACATGTCTCGCTTCGGCTTAGGATAAGTCCGGCTTGTGGATAAATTAATATCAGATATGTCCAGTCACAATCTCAGATGCCATTAATTAAATACATAAAGAGAGAAAAAAAAATAAAATAAAAAATCTTACTAAAATCAATTTATTTTGTGGGAAATATAATACCATAACAAGTCAACTATAAACTGTTTTCAAATTTATTTTTCAAAGAATTTGAGCAACACTACTTATGCAATCGCGTTTTCTGCCGGATAGTTTGTGTGGCGGGGAAATGACGTCTATATTGTTCTAGTGTCTCAAAAAAATTGTTCGATTGGCTTGAAATTTTGTAAATACCATTGAGATAATAAAGTATTTTGAAAGGTATACATTTCCAAAAATGATTGACTACAATACAATTACATAGTATTTATATCAGTTATCGTAAATTTCACAGACCTTAATTTGAAAAAATGGGTGCTCAAATATAATGAGTTGCTAATGACAAAGCCCTCTGGACATTATAAATATAATTCATGCATATATAAATCTTTATAAGATAAATAACACACTAATAACAAATGTACATTAAGAATAAAGAACAATAACATTGTATCTGTAGTGATATTCAGTAAAAGTATAATTCAGCTTTTCCCAAAAATATGTATACATAGTTTGAATGATTACTGGTTATGCTTTCATTCATGTATAATTAATGTTTAAATTGCAAAATTCTTATGTAGCTAAATAAAATGTATAAATTTTCCTCCTTCCGTAGGTGTTGATATTGATTCACCAGCTTAAACAAACATTTCATTTGGTGTGGTGATGCATTCTTGCTCAATTTTTATTCTTTTAGTGACGTCGGTTTCCTGGCGCAGAATTTAATTTAAGTTTATTATATAAAATGATATGAATTAAATTATAAAAATGTTTAATTTCAAACAAGCGAATGTAAGTGCTTGGAAGTTTGTCAGTAATTGAAACAGCTGAAAGGAACGCTGGGAATTCAGTTGTTTAGAGATCCTTTAAAGGAAGGTCGATGTTGTTAAATTTAACCATTTAGTGACACCTACTGTTATTACCCATATATAAATGTCGAAAGATAAAATTTAATAAGGGAAAACGTACATGTTTCGCAGTTTATCAATATTTTGAAAGGTTTTTCGAAAGTTTGAAGCGCTCGGTATGTGTGTTGAAAAAAAAACAAATTTAACTAGTGCAAATTATTAGAAATTTAATATTGTTTAAATTTTGCAATAAAACGTTTTTAGCTAGAAGGAGTCGTTTGGGATTTATAAGTAAATATACTAAAATTTCTAGGTATTTTGGCTGACCTAAAGTTCACACAGGGTTCTCCAATTGCAAAACTTGAATTTTACACTACAGACTGCCCCGAACAATATATTAAAAGATTATTACTTCGGAAAATTGACAAAGTAAAAACACCAGCCAGTGGGTCCTTTCGTCCAAGTCTGTTCGGTTGGTTCTCATTAATATGTACTCTTACATCACGATGATAGTGTGGAAAGAAAGATCCCAAAAAAACAGACTCAAAGTAGAAACTTATGACATTTTTATGGGGCACCTGTAATTATTAATGGTAGAATTTAAAGCTTGTCTATGTAAATGTGTAAATGGTTCGAAAGTTATGGACTCGGTGTAAGGAGCCACTACACGACTTTTTTTGGGCGTAGAACCATTGAAAGCACCATCTTGAGACTCTACAACGACGTATGTAGACCTTGTCTTTTCCGCGGATAGCGGTTCACGTTTTAAGTTTTAACTAGAGCCTTTGTTGTGTATTGAAATACTTCTACTCAACGGAAGTCAAGTTGAACACTATTGTACCGCTTGTCGGACTTTTTGGCGAATCGCCCGAGAAACTAACAACTAAAATTTGGACGATACGATTCGATGACATGTGTACTAAAGGTTAACAGCCGATACTTCCATGTGTAATGTTTGATTGCTCGAACTCGCACGACCCCCCTTGTCGCACGAAATAATATATACAAAACCATCACGCGATAATCTATTATGTATAGTGATTGTGTGGTCCACGCTAAGGGCTACCTTTTCGGAGACTACGTGCTTGTAAGTGTAAGCGAGAATAACATATCATATCGTTAGCATAAAATTAGTTTATTCTTAGAAAAAACGACGTTTGCAATTATAAAAACGGAAATTATAAAAAGCTAGAAGGTAGAGAGAGACAGTATAGAGGAATACTAACTGGGGTTTCTTAAATACTCCATTAATAAATAATAGTGCAAAAATAAGAAATGTGCAATTAGCAATATTAGTAAGCCGATTTAATAAAATTGAAGACGATTTTTTTCCCGTATTATTTTTTTTCTGCTCCATAAATTTTTGAAAGTAAAGCCTCTTGATTAGTTCGTTGACACACTTTTAATTGTAATTATCAATAATTAACTGCCAAAGAAAAAAACATCATATTGGGGAAGTCATCACTCCCTGCCTCAAACAGCGCACATGGTAGAGCACCCGAACTTGTAATTTTGGGGAGACATTGATCTCGCCAATTATTTTTTCTTTGTTCTCGGTGTATTGGATCAGAAATTGTTCATTTTATCTGTCAAGCCATCTTGGTCATCGAAAATTGCATAACAATATTATGTACATAAAAAAGGGTAAATGTATTGATAACTACCTCAAATTTATATTTAAAGGGTTTAAAAAATCATAATTTTTTTCTTTTTCTTTCATAGCCCCTTCAAATTTACAGATAATATTATATAATTATAGATCCTCAGGTGAATCTATTTACAAATCATTCTTGTATTTCCTGTAGCATCGCTACATTATATACAGGTTTTGTTATTTTATAAAAATTATATAATGAAATAAACAAGTATAATGATATACATTATACGTGACTGGGCTGAACTGACTAATAAAGGTGATGGGGCTCATTTGATCAAACTTAGAACTAACTTACATCCTTAAATGCACAGATTTAAATAAATTTCCAAAAACTATTGTTGCTCTTTTAAAAGTTTATTTGTTGGAATATTTTTGAATTGTACGAGGTGTCATGAATCCTAGAGAAAAGTTAGAACTAAATCTTAAATTAGTAAGCCGATTTAATAAAATTGAAAACGATTTTTTTTCTGCTCCATACATTTTTGAAAGTAAAGCCTCTTGATTAGTTCGTTGACACACTTTGTTATGAAACCACATTTGTGAGTGAATCATTCCTGCGAGCCCCCACAACAAGAAAAATGCCCTCTTGCGGTTTTTGAATGGGGATGATACGAAAGGTATATATTTAGAAAAAACATCGCGTATAAAAAAAAAAAGAAAAAAGAAAAAGTGATCTGCTAATAGTTATTATTGGAGGTCGGTTCAAAACTTATGGACTGAATTATATTGTCTGCCCCTGTGCTTTAATAGCAGGTTGCCTTGTCGAAAACTATACCTAAAGCACAGGATCCCGGTGTTCCCACGTCAGCGTAATTGCAGCCAGGAAGTTGAAATCACCGCCGAAAATTTAAACAAGATTTTTTTTCGTCGTTTCGTCTCTTACTGATATTTTACCTAATGAGTACATGCATTTATTAAATTGTTAAAAATGTATCGTCTTTATGCCTGTTTATTTCGGATGATAAAATTTTATACTAAGGTTCCACTTGACGATTTCACTACAAGAAAATACCGCCTACCTTATGATTTGAATTAATCAATTAAAAATTTCTCCCATATATTTTTCCTAAATAATAACTATATGTGATAGTTATAACTTTGATAATATAATTTATTTAAATCCCCGCAATTTTTGTGCGGCCCCTGTTTGACAAACGAACGTTTAAAAATAAATTTTATTAAAAAAAAAATGAATCACGATAACCCTTTTATTTTGATGGATAATATCAAACTTCATTAAAGTTATTATTTATTATTAATATTAGTTTATTAATTTTAGTTATGTTGTTGTAGGTATGTAGATATTTTACTTATAGTTTAGAATTAGATTTTTTAAAAGAATTCTCTCTCTATCTCTCTCTCTCTCTCTCTCTCTCTCTCTCTCTCTCTCTCTCTCTCTCTCTCTCTCTCTCTCTTTCTGTCTCTCTCTCTATCTATCTCTCATAAAAAAGTAAACTTATTTAAAAAATAGGTAATATTATCTACTCTGACCGGAAAAGATGAGCTATCTCTTGGCATTAATCCACCTCTATAATAGTTTCAATTAATTGATTTGTTTATTATAATAAAAAATAATGTTATAATTATTTATAAGTTTTTCATTGAAAAGTAAACCAGCTTCATTAAAAAATAGGTATTATTATCTACCGTAGACTATTTTTGCCTATGCTAACTATACTGTGACAATGGTTCAATCCCTGATGTGTCTTAATTGCTCATCACTCAGGAATCCTAGTTCAATTACACTTAATCCGAGTCAATTCGATGTGTGGCAGTTCGGATTGTGTTATTTTCCTATCGTCATAGAACAATATTGTACAAACTGTGATCTTTGACCGGGAAAGATGGGCTATCTCTTGGCCACCTCTATAATAGTTTAAATTAATTGATTTGTTTATTATAATACAAAATAATATTATAACTATTAAATTATTTAAGTTTTTTCCTTGAAAAGTAAAGCATTTTCAATAAATAGGCCACAAATTAATCTTCACGTTAAAATATAGTTTGAATCTGTCCCCGTTACTGATGAATCAATTCGTAATATTAAGATTATATAGATATAATATTTGAATAATAACTACTAATAGCTGAAGTCTTCGTATTGGTCATTTACTATATATTTTTGGAACACACGACTAATTTTGTATTCCTCATTGATAACATTTTTTGTTTGTATTTTATTTATTCATGTCATTGCTAATCGTTTATTTAGATTGTCTACTTTATTATGTTTTTTTACTCTTGTGCATAGCCATTGTATCATATTTCGGTTTTTTACTGATGAGGTATTACATCAATAGGGTATTTCCTAATAGTCAAATAGTCAAAATCGTTTCATGGACGCCTCGGTTCTGATATCCATGTCCACTAGTTTTTTTCTTCTAATGAGCATGTAACTTTGTCCAAAAAGTCCAGAGGACTAGGTTCATTCTGGTCGTTATCAATTCACCCGGCGATTAAGAGTAACCAAGGAGTTTGCACGTTTTACTCTTATTTAATCCCCAGTCATTCATATACTTTATTGTACAATAATTATTTTTGAATGAGGCTTTCGCTTGTGAGTCATGTTAAGTAAAATACTTTTTTAACGAGTTGTAAATTTCTATTCTATTTGGTATACCTCGAATGCTCAAATGACAAATGACTATACAACACGTTAATGTTACCGACCAGAACTTTGAAGTTCTTGGTAGATATTTAATTTAAGTCCTGCTCAATTATTTGCCCGCTGTGACAAATGTTACTTAGCATAATTACACCTTGTTAAATTAATCAAACATTCAGCCCTGATCGTTTGGAATTTTTATTATGAGCACCCTCTATTTATTTTATTTGGCAACAAAAATTCCTTCCTTCAATATCTCATGTCCTTAATTTCTTGCTCCTGGAGTTCATTGGCTGCCATATTTTTTTTTTTTTTTTTTAGTAAGTGTTCCATTCCTTTTTCATTGTTTGAGAAGGATTTTCTGTAATCGCGCATGATCCATCCTTTGGACTTGACCAAATCATAGTAGCTTTCTGAGTCTTATTGATTACACCGTGGTTTAGTTTATTCTTCCATTCTTATTATTATTGTTAAATCATGGATGTTGTCATTCCTCGCTCATCATATCTAGACTTCTTCTTAAGAGTTTCTGCTGCCAATCAGCCATATTTCACGGTCATACAATATGCTTTAATGCCATTGCAGTATAGACTTTTATTTTTACCTCTCTGTTTAAGAAATCGATAATTTCAAATTAAGGACCAAATTATTTTCATTTAATATTAAAATCAAAGATTGAATATTTTAATTTAATGAAGGAATCTCTCCGTTGAAAAAAATTAATTTATGTTATTGCCATATATACAAATTAGAAATTGTTTTGGGGTGATATTCAATTGTACCGAAACTTCCCAAATGGGCTAGAACTCGTAATGATCTGTTGAATAGTATGGGATAGTATTTTGAGTCCTGCTCTTCTAAGCCGACAACAGGTGACGGCGCAGCGGTGGGGATGGGCGATCGTTGATTGGCCGGTTCTGTTGAAGTGGGCGTGGCCGACACACGCACATGTGTGACCCACCATCCTCTCTCCTTACGAGCCCAGCCAGATCGTCTCTCACTCAACAAACCAAAACAAACATATTTTTACATAGCGCTAATGTTATCTGAGCGGAGCGAATGTATAGAGGCTACTATTCCACTACCCTGCCTCCACTGGTCATCCTTCCTTCTGTTACCCAGCCAAAAATATTTTTCTTGAATATAATAATATTATAAAGTACCATTTGATTGGCTGCTAAAATAAATATGCAAACCATTTATGTAAATAAAATGAAACGTCATATAGTAAATTACAAAGTGGATTCCGAAAAATAACTCAATATATCAGGTCGAGTCATAAGTAACTTCGGATGCAGCTAAGTAGAATCTATTGTTCGTATATACCCGCTATGAGTTACCATGACAACAAGTTTTTGTTTTCACAGACGAGGCTTCAGTTAGTCTTTTGTCAACTGTTTTGTGAGATACACGTTACGTTAAACGGTTTTTTTTAACCTCAGAGTCAAAAATTACATATTCATCATGTAATGCTTTGGAAATTTAAACAAGACAATATGCGACAGCTGAAAAAAATATGCAGTGTATATGGTGAAGGACTAATAACTGATCGGGCCAGCTAGAAATTGGTTTAAAAAATTCCGTACTGGAGATACGACCTTAAAAGACGAACCGAGGGCGGGACGTCCTTCCGACTTTTTAAAGGCAATATTAGAGCAAAATCCACGTCAATCAACAAGAGGTATACCACAGTTTACAAGGAAGGAATTGATGAAATGCCAGGAAGATGGGAGAAGGTTATAGATAATAGTGGTGAATACATAATAAATTAATACAATTTTGTCTGATAAAAAAACGGAAGTTACTTATGACGACCTAAATATTTCATTAACGCTTAATGAAGCTATTTATCTCATTATTAATTTTTATTATTGTTATTAACTATCTGCAATAAAGACTTTTTAGTTTTTTCGTGTTTTTTTACTTTTTACTTCTAGTTGCAACGTTTAATATTATTTATATTTATTAATTTCTTTCCAGGTACTTTAAAACAGAAGTAAAAATTAAAATGATCGCTATGAAGCCAAAATTAGGAAAATGATCGTATGTTTGCCGGCATCAATGGCACAAAAAATCTGTATTTATTTTTGTCTACAAAATTTGTGTAACGTAAAATTGATTGTTAAATAATTAAACAAAAATCCAAATAGCTAAACTGTTTATAGCTTCTTAAAATTTCCCTTTTTAAATATTATCGAATGAACTAAAAAAAAAAAAAAAATCAAAAAACCAATTTTTTCTCGTTTAATTTTTTTTTTTGTCATCCTCTTTATTATGATTTACCAAACCACATCTAAGGTGTCAATATTTATTTATTATTGGTACTAGGTCGGTCCATTTTTGTAACAATTTTCTCACAGCCCCTCCTTTTTTAAAGATTTTATGAAAATTCATGGTGCATTGCAGGAAAAAAAAAAGCATGTAATCTTTATTATTTTTTTATGAATGTGTGATAATCGCAATAAATTATTTATTCAGCAATACGATTTTGTTTTTATAAATATAACATTTTTATTTACGAAAATTGGTTTAAGTTTAGAGACAAAGAACTTCACAATAGACATAGTAAGTTCTGGTTGATAAAATGGTTAGAATCATTTGTTTTTTAATCGAATGTTTTAATTTGCATTCTAGAACTAAAAGTAGATACACAGCTTAAAAAAAAAATTAAATAAATAATCACATTACAAATATACCAACAACCAGTGTCTCCTTTCTCAATAAAATTATTTTCAATCCAATTTTAAAAAACCGCTTTCAAGAAAAAAATATTACTGTCAGCAAGTCTTTAGCGCTGACAGATACTTACAGAGCATTACCGATAAATAATAGAATTCGTTGATTATAGATTGTAACAGGTAAATTGTAATTGTTTGGTATTATGTTCAATTAGGACGCAGAACTAATTAATCTTTAACCATCTGTGTAATTTATTCATTTATTCAGAAATTACTATTATTTTCTGAACAATTAGGCAATTGATACTTTATGAATAAATTTAACTTTAAATTCATTTACATTCGGTCGTATCCCCCTTTTGGCTTGGCTTATAAATAAATGATAATCAATTGTAACTAAGGTTTATAACCTATCTAATAATTTATTTTAATGATTTCTATATTAGCATCGGTTGTTTTCTGATGGAATAATATCGTTTGGGGCGCCTGTTTTTTATCCTTGTGTCGTTGTTATCAGCGTTACGAATCATCCGAAAAATTGAAAGTGTCCTTTACAGATTCGAGGATTGATGAAATAAAAATCTTCAGTGCATAATTAGTCAATACAGAGAATATAGTCAGTATAATAGGATTATTTACAAGCAAAGAATCGTAAGTTGTGCGGCTTTAAGTTGATCCAATGATGTTGATCAATCGAAAACATAAGGATCATTTTGAGTATTTCGTGGAGTGACTTTTTATTTCTTCGACGTCAATAAATAAAAATCAAAAACACGAATTTCTCGGGTGTATTTCTAAACGATGTCCTCTTATGCCATAGTTGTTTTCCTTCATCCACATTGATTTTTTATCGTCGCGTGTTTCAAGGGCTCTTTAGAAGTTATGTGAAATCTTAATTTATCTGAAAAAGGAACGCGATTCTTATCTCGTTCATATATAAATTATTCAAAATGTATACATAGTTATTTTATTAAATTTACTAACGTATACCAGTTGGCACTTTACCAACCTAATCTATGAAAAACTTGTTTTTAAAATGTATAATTACACTGTACCTTATTAGGTATATGGATGTGTATGTTGTTTTTTGTATTGTAGCAACAAAAACAAGAAATTAAATTAAATAGCTTAAGTGAAAGCTTCCAAGAAATTTAACCGGAAATTCGTCATACATTTCATACCAATACATAATGTTTATACCATGTACATGAATTCATAATTTTTGACCAGATTTTCTTCAACAGAGCTAAGCTACTCTCTATTCTGTTTAGGAAATGTTCGCAATCGTGTATTTTTGAGAGGTCTCCAGTTGTAAAAGGGATAGAATTTTGAATATTCTTGTTATGAATTTGTGTATTACTTTCAAGACTATTTCAACGAAGAGCGATTACAAATAATAAGTTCTACCGTATCGCTAAATTATTTGAACACCACCTACTCTTCCGATACTGACCCCATCCTCGCTTCCGAATCGCTGAGGGAGACGCTAGTAGATTTTGTAGGGCCCCAGATATCGGAATCTGCATGGAAGAGATCCCTTCCTGAGATTCGGTTGTTTTAGCGAGACGAAGGCATAGAATCCCGCTAGGAAGGTGTGGGGTCTGACAACGCCGGACTAAAACATAGCGAGGTTAGGAGAGAGAGATGCAGAGGTAGTTGAATAAGAAGGTCATGGTTCGAGTAGAGCAGCAAGTGACAGTGCATAGAGAGAGCAGTGTTCACTTCAGTTGTCTGATTCCGACTGTCTGAAAAACTCCAAATTTCTGCCTTATATGGGCAGGTCATTCCTGCCTACAGCGAATGAGAGAGATTTTTATTTCGGCCAATCATATGACAGTTTACTTTGGCCAATCGCGGGGCTACTACGCCCGCATCCCTAGTGAGCTTTTGCCGTGTCGGGATCGTGAACTAGTCCCCGCTCTCTATATTGACGCCGAAGGTTTATTGATAAAATATGGAAAGGTAGGATGTTTTCTGCTCTGAGAAGAGGGTAACTTCTATTCGTGGTGAAGAAGTTGGATCAGTTATTGTTCATCCGTTTAGGCTAAAACAGGGTATCAAGCTTTAAGTTAGAAATGTTTACATAACCCTTCTAGCAAAAGTAGTTTTGTCAATCTACTGTTGTCATAAACTCACCAATATTTCCTTAAGTTGTACGCACTGAACATTGTAATCGCAGTCTACTGTAGTGTCCGAGCACACTGCCATGTCCTTTCTTCAAGAGGCGCTATACCATGGATTTAATTTTATATTTTAATTACTTAATATTATAAGGATATACATGAAGCGATAGAGAGAGAGAGAGAGAGAGAGAGAGTTATAATAAATCTCGCTGAGACTTGTGGCCGGTCGCACGGTATCGCGTGCGATCCCGCGATATTTCCCCCCCTCGGCTCTTCTGTTATATTTTGTAATCTGTGATGGTGGGCGCCCCCCTCCGAGGCCATTAGAATTAATGGGCCGGCCATCTCATCTATCTGCCTCCGGCCTTGGACATATTTATGTTGTCCCGACATATTTATGCTCCCGAGACATATTTTATGTCCGAGACCCTATCCCGAAAACCGAACAGAGAGCCTGTGTCTGAGAGGACGAGAGTGTGTTTTCGGATATTTATAGTCAGACCTTTCGTAATTAGACTCGATAATTAACCAGCGCCGGACGAATCGATAGATCGTAGCCAATAAATTTTATTGCGGAAGATCCGGCGTTCCGGTCTGTAATTAATGATATTAATTTCTTCTAGAGGTGTATTCCTCTTACGTATCTGTTATTAGAGAGAGTTTTTTTTTGTGGTGATGGGTGTCCGGGATTTGAACCCACCATCTAAAGCAGGTCCCTTGTTGAAAATTGCCGTCCCCTACTGACTTACAACTGTGGCGACACGATTTTTGACTCCCCTAGGTGCCTATTGTTGACTCTGCCTTTTGAATAAATGAGAATCAAGCCCAGTTTAGAAAACAGAAATTGAGAAGTAACAGCCTAGGACTAACCACACTTCGGCAACAGTATTTGGTCCAGCTTACCTCTTCATTTCGGCTTCCAGAAGGGATATTTTTTGTTTGTGTTTATTTGTACAACACTGCTCTAGCTATTTTATCATTATCTATCACTACATATCTAATTAATGTTTTCTGCCCCATCTAAATGTATAGTTTCATATATTTTTGTTTATGTTTCAGATTTTTAATTTCGAACCTCTTGGCTGAAAGGATCACGTGAGGCTTGCAATAATAAAATACAAAACAGAATAAAATGACTTTTTTTTTCTTTTCAATCCTTGCACGAAACTGTTTATCAAATGACGACTCAAGAAAAAAAAATATGAATTATACATTTTATTCCTCCTGATGTGCGTAATTCTCATTTAAATTTCTGATGCGATGGAGTGTCATGACAGTTTTCAGTAACTTGTTGAACACATGTGCAGTCACCTTGCTGCAAACGGAACTGCTCAGTTAAATCGTATTCATTTTCATTTTCTATCATTTTTATTTTTGTTATTTTTTCTATAATTCAACATAAAACGAATTATTGCGATAAAACTTGGGCTTCACGTAAAAAGGCCTAAGTAATTCCGAAAAATACCAATCAAGGAAAAGAACGAATTCTTTTGACGTAGTAAGCAGAAGGAGGGAAATGAAATGAAAAATTGTTCACTAAATCGTCAATATCGCAGGCGTTTTTCATCAAATCCGAAATTGAATATTGTACTATTTTAAAGATCTTTTATAATTATTTTTTTTCTGTCAATCTACTTGCGAACGTGTCATGTGAGTTTAAATAGTGTATTAATGGCCACTTACATATGAGGTGCATCAACATATTTTAAAATAAAAGAAACATATATTTCATAACTGAAATGATAACAAGGCAAGTAGTGAAAATACTTAATATCCCTACTTAGAACTTTATAGGGCAGAAAGGGTGGAAGAAAATTTCCACAAAATACATCGAGAGGGAATCTGTAGATCGTCAAAAAATTACTGGGTTCATTCCCAAATTAAATTTATATGTTCTTGAAGATTTTGTTGTGTGCCAATGATGACTTCAAAATCAACAGCGATGATGTTAGTCATTTGTTTATAGACAAAATTCATTGCATATCAGCATTGGATTATTTTTATTGTGTAAATATATTGATTTAACGAAAATAACTTTACAAATAAGTAAGGTTGGTCAAATATAATGAATGAGCTATAATATAATAAATATAAAAGGTAAATATATAAAACACAACCAGATACATAAAATATAAATAAGATATATACATCAAAAATAAAACATGCAACACAACAAAATATAATCAGATAATATATAAAGGGTGTCCCAGAATTAACGCAAGAATTGATTTAAATAGAACAGTTTTTAGTATTTTTGTTGTTATTTTTTTTATTGAATTATAAAGTAAATAGGATAGGGTTATTTATGGGATAACACATCGGGCAAATGGCCTCCGCGACTTTGCTGGCAAATACGCACTCTTTTGTCGAAATTTTCCATGACCATTTGGCATAAATGTGGTTGACATTTGAACGGCTTTTTTTGGACGACCAGTGTGCTTAGTATCTCCAACTGATCCAGTCTCCCTAAATTTTTCAATTAATCTCTTCACAGTCGACCATATTTTTTATGAAATTCTTGAACTGCGGCCACCAAACTTTTATTTTTTTTGAGATAGTGTTCAACAATAAAGACACGTTGTTCTATCGTGTGACGCTCCATTTTAACTAACCCTAAACTGTCAGCTGTCAAATTGTTTTTTGTTAGGGTTGCCAGCACTTTACTGCACAAATGGTGGCAAATTCAAATCTTGCGTTAATTCTGGGACACCCTTTATAATGTCTTAATAAGTAAAACTTAAAATAGTTATTTTGCAATACGAAACTTGATATGTAATATACAGCTTTTTTTTTTTTTATGACAATCTGTATGTAAAATATTAAAATCTTGGATAAATTCAAATATTATGATATAAAAGCATTTTGGGGTAAGCTGAAGGTTGTGCAAAAAGCCAAAAGTAAGTGGTCAATTTGAAAAAAAAACTGACCAAACAGAGAAAATTCAGGGTACTTATCCCAGTAATTAGGGTTTTATAGGGGTAAATTGAAAAAAAAAATTAAAAAAGAGGGAGGCTTACCCTCTGTATAAGAAGATTGGGTTATCTTGATGTAACGTAGGTAAGGATAACCTTAGGATACATGTAATGATACCATAATTCACCCGAGCCCTGGTCCGCAGGTTACAATAGATAATGGATTATGACAAGCATGTCTAGAATGCACCCTCAGCACTATCCCATAAGTGTCTCTAATAGATTGCAGTCTTGTGAGTCAATTGTGGTTTTGTGGGATGGCTCTTCAGCATCCAGAATAAACCTTTTCATTGTCATTGTCCTCCCGGTGAAGAAAACCTTTACGCTAATTTCTTCTTGTTTCTCGCTTTCGAGAACTGAAAAACTACATTTTTACAAAATTCTCGAGTGCACAAGTCCGTGATTAAAGGCTATTAAGATAATATAAACCTATGAATAACGAGTCGTCACAAATTCTTAACCCGGCAAATAAGGGTTCGTCATGGGTTTTGCCGAGGCCTACGGCTGACTATTATCGTGGACTGCGGTAGGTTGGCTCGAGTACTCCCTTCCTGCAGACCGTTACCTAATTGGCCTTCCAGTTAACTTATCCAGGACGCCTCCAGATTCTATCTTCCTGGCTTCTTCCAGCTCATCTCTCGGTTGCCGTCTGTCGGCCTGGAGTTTTCATTCCAGGAAACAACAACATCCTATGGCAGAAAGAGATAGCGAGAGTTAGAAAGAGGAAGTGGGAGAGTTCCTGGAACAAATGTTTGCCTGAAAGACTCTGATATAACATGGCCTAAATAATATAAAATGTCCTGTATAATTATGCTAAAACATATAATAGATCTATCTACTCGGCATTGGCCGTCGTCTCGATATACAGAAGAATGAATAGTAAATACAATGAAAATGTTAGGAAAATAAATCAAAATCTTAGCTCGAATTTAGAAAAGTAAAGTGTAAATATACACATTATTAGAATTATTTTCATAAAACCTTATTGTTATTTTTTCTTTTTCTTTTAAAAAATGTATTATAGGACATATAAGCTCTGAAAAAGGTGTTATATTATTAAAAATCATAAATATAATCCTTAAATGGGGGGCGATGAGTAAGAAAAGGACGAAACAAACTACGTTATTTTCCAAAAAATTGAATTTTTCCTTTTCTCCTGGCGATTGAAAACCGTTCAAAGTAATGGATTATTATTTCAACAGCAGGCGAGTTTTATTAAAAAATAAAATGATATAGAGGTAGTCCCAACATATTTTTTTTAAATATAAGGTAACATATAAATTATAAGGTTATTTCGTCTCTTGTTGATTTCTTTCATCGGCGTTTAAAGTAAGAAAAATTATAATATGTTGATGAAATTGTTGTTGCGGGGTTGCACCCTTGTGTTCTCCCACTGTGAGATAAAAAGTCGGCCAACTCTTATTATAAGTATGCAAAAAAAAACAACCCCGTCCACTATAAGATAATGAATATTTCTATTGAAAATAAATAGGAACTTAGCATACAATAATAAAAAAAAAAGAAACAGCACTTCGGAAGGCTTAGAGAGACTAATTATTTAGTAATTAATATATACAGATAGCCAGGTAGTTTAATTATATATTACACCCGTGGTAGGCGTAATTAGCAGCATTTTAAATTTTAATTGTTTAATTGCTGGTTTTGGTCACCGCGTACCATTTCTTTACTCACGCTAAAGGCAATAGGTCCTCACTCTCTGGGCAATGGTCTGCTACGTTAAGCGAACTGTGGGTTTTTTTTTAAGCATATTTAAATAGACGGCACTTCTTCTTACCATACAACAGTATATCGGATATACAACTGTATCCACAAACACAAAATGTGAGGAAATATATAAGTGATGTATTTTTTCTTTGGATACATTACTGCAGTCCTGTCGTCCCACTCAGACCCCGATATCATCGCATAACTTTGATGAGATCGAGTATTGGTGCAACCAATGGCCGATAGAAGTTATTGAAATAAAATGTTCCCACGTTACCTTTACCCTCTGCCGCAAGTCCTGTCCACTAGTTTTTTTAAATTCCATTCCTCTTCCAGTATCCGAGACAGTAAGGTATTTAGGTTTCCATCTCGACAAAAGGCTGACATGGAAACCACACACGAGGCTAAAAAGACAAGAACTAAACAGACGCTTTGGACACCTCTACAGCCTACTTCAAAGGATCTCTCTCAATAGAAAATAAATTACTAATATACAAAGTTATGCTTAATCCAATCTGGACATACGGAATAGAGCTATGGGGGACATTAAAAAAGTCGAACATCAAACGCATCCAATCCTTTCAATCAAAAGTCCTCAGAACAATAGTAAATGCCCCTTATTATGTCAGCAACAAAACCCTTCATAACGATCTTAATATACCCTACATTCTCGAACTCATCCCTTCCAAGTTCATGAAATTCCATAGCAATCTATCAAACTACCCTAATCCCCTAGCACAGTCATTGCACTGCACCACTTATCTCTATAATCCTCCTCGGAGACTAAACGGCAGTGGCCTCGTGACCTGCTATAAATAAGTGACAGTGAGAGTCCTGGCAATGCCCAATTTCTCCAATCATGTCCGCGGCTTACGGAGGAGCGTGGGGGACTTCCCAAGACTCCGCTTCCTCTTTTGCATGTGAGGGAGGTCACCACCATGTGGATTTGGGAAGTCTATGGGCTGTGTGTAAATACTGTATGAATGAGAACTTTTATCACAATTACTTATTGCCCAATTAGGGAGATTGCAATTTTATCACAATAAAGAAGTTTCTAATAATAATAAAAGGATACATATATCCGTTTGTACATTTACTTTTGACTTACCCACAAACGCCATGCTGTTACGCTTTAGTTGAGTAATTATAATTTTCTATATCACCAATTGGAATCTAAACCCAAAGTAACTGTTTCTAGTGTACATCGCTGGCTTCTCTAAAGGTGAGGAGGGATGGCCCAGATGCTGTGTCATAAGCACCATACCCGCCCCAGAGACGAGTGAAATGAAATGTCCTCGAGAAGGGCTGCCACGTGCCCTGCGATCTCCAATAACGACAATCTGATACTGTAAATGTTGTAAACAATAAAAGAGGCAGCTACAAGTAAATTAGTTAGAGGCTGGGAACCCTCACCCTCTACCCAAGAGGAGGTAATAGCGACCCGGACAGAGCCACTACGAGAACAAAGGTCACCACATACTGGGCTGTCATTGGCCACAATAACGAGTCCCATGATTGGGCACTAACGAGGGACGCCAACTGTAAATATACCGGGTTTTTGCCTGTAATTCATTCTCAAGACAACTCTCTAACTGGTGACTTGCGGCTGCACTGATGTTCAAGTCTTGGCCTTCTCATTTATGAAAACCTCTGGACCTCTCTTCCTAACCTCACTATGTTTTAGTCCGGTCTTGTCAGACCCCACACCTTCCTAGTGGGATTCTCTGCCTTCGCCTTGCTAAAACTTGGGAGAGACCTCTCCCTCGCGGAGAACGGTTGTCCTGCCCCTACAAATTTACCTAGTAGTGTCTTCCACGGCAATCCAGTCTGCCTCCCTCCGGTTCACACTGGCCTTTGGGATCCGGACGGATTTCGCCTACCCTCAGATACCGAGTGTGAATTCGTGGTCATTCCAAGATCACAAAAACTACCTACCCTACACCTCTTCTCCTGAACACAGTGCATTGTCGGGGCACATACCTATCAAATATGGAGTCAGATAGCAAGACCCGTCATGAAACAATTGTTCAGGTCATAGCCTAATCAACCCTCACTTCGTCACCCAGGGCTAGGGTACAACATGCCCTTCTCTTTGATCAGTGAGTTAAGGGTGGCTATTGGGAAAAAAATGATTTTCTCTTGAAACAAATGTTTAAAGGGTATGTCTTAAAAAAAACGCATTAATGATTTAAGTAAAACAATTTCACACATCTCATCATGTTATAATAGAATGCATCCCTTCCTTGTTCCTGTTACGAGGTAAGTTTCTTTGGGTTTAGATTCCGATTGGGACAATAGAAAAATATTTGAGTAAAGTGTAAATTCACGAATACGCTCAGGATTTGACAAAGAAATCACATCTGTCAGTAGTTGAATAGTTAGATGGCATCTCTACAATTGTCTGATTATTAAACTAGAGTTTAACTGCGTGGTGTTTGAGAGTAAGTCAGGTAAATAGATAAACGGATATATGTATCCGTAGAAAAGATACATTTATTACCTGTTTATGTTTTATGTATTCGGATACAGTTGAATGTCAGATAGATTAATTAATCGTTAATCAGTAAGTAGCGGTTTATAATTAAAGAAGAAGCGTAGGAGTGCATAGCATATATAACGTGTTATTTACTTCGTATGCCAATTAAATGAAATAATTGGGTATACCCTTCCTCCTGAGGGGATACAAATATTCAGGAGGCCAGTTGTCCCGAGGTTGCCTCCACCTCTGGGCTAATCACCCGACTGGAGTAAAATTGATTTAAAGTCAACATACTAGCCTCGGACAGACCTTTTGGAAAAAACCTGGTGCTCATAAGGGCTTACGAATTGGAACCTGGAATATTAAAACTCTAAATGGCCCGACACTCTAAGAAAAGACCGATAGGACGTCCCAGAATTTCCTACTAGGAGAACATCCAGAGGATTGGAGGGAAAAAAGGCAAAACACTCCAACAGATGAAGCAGCTATGTAGGGACCGAGAGAGATGGCTCCAATTTATCGAGGCTCCTCGGCGCTGATAACAAGGCACAAGAGGAAGACAAAGAAGACTTTAAAATCAGGATGGTAAATAAAAATTCACACAGAAACGTGCAGTAATATCTCAGGATTGAAAAAAAATAATGAAAATTATTTTTGAAACGTTTCCGCCAAAAACGTCGGCCTAAACCCAAAAGAGGTTTATGTCCTTTGTCCCAAGTTTATAATCTCTTTCGCTTAACATCACTTTATAAATTTGACACCACATTCCCTATTTCGGGGATTGAATACGTCCTTTTGAAGAGTTGGAGTGAGCAGATGATGGCGGTAAGATAACAACCAATTAAATCCATCTTCTAACAAATTGGTGAGCAATGTGGAGTAATGGACTGAAAGCCATGGCGTGATCGCAAAGTTTTTAACTAAACATATGTTACCGTTTAGAATAAGCTTTTGGGGTTGTAGATAACAGATACGAGATAAAAAAAATACAATAATTTCCATATTAAATAAAAAAGAATCTCGATTTTCTGCACAAATTCATTGAACTCGTAATATACGCCCTATACACACAATTTGTGGGTAGGCATCTATAAAGGACTTATAAATGACTATCAAACATAAGTATACACATAATAGCAGACTGTCAATAGTATACTTGATTGGAGTTCATTGACTAAATACGACGCAGCTCTGTAGAAAATATGAGATACGTGGCTGTTAGCAGCTGGTTTGTGTCTTTTTACCAGCGCACGACATACAGCAACAAGCTGTTCAATTTTCCATTTGCTCAGCTGGCATTACCATCATCTACTCTTGAGTAGAAGTACTTCACAGGAACTATGAAATTTCATTAACAGAAACTGGAAGGTGGATTGAAATAAGATATTTTGAGAGTTCCGTTGGTCAATTAAAAATCAGAAACCCTTGCATTTTCAGAACCATGTCTGTATGATAAAGAATTTTAGATGAAGTTTCCATTTCATGGACCATTGATGAAAATATACAATTAAAGACACTTTTCTTAACGAAAATGAATACCTAACACATTAGGCGATGAAAATACCTTAAAACCTGACATGTCATGTTTATGTTTTTTACAACCGCCGTTTTAGGTTGAGGCATTACATCTGGCATGCCCTATTTACCCCGAAAATGAATAATGAAGAGGCCAATAATTAATGTATTTCTCGGTAATAATTAAGTGCAGATATAGAAACGCATTGATGGAAGACAATGGGACATTTCTGCGAAAGGAAATACCATTGATAACTTATCTATTCAAAAACAACTGGATAAACTTATCACAATATTTGGTTCTATGTTGGCATACATTAGTTGATACAAAACTGTTCCTTTCCTAACCTAAACCTTCATCTAATGAATTAGAAAAGCATACTCAAACTGAAATGACTTGGAATTAATTAATTGACTATTACAATTTAATGACCAGTGAAATATAATTTGTTGATATATTGATTTATAGTGGTTGATTTTTTTAAAGAAAAACTTAAAATAGTTCACGTTTTTGTGAACGCTGATTTATCCGTAACGAATTAAGTGATAACTCAAATACAGGTTGGTTCTATGCCACCAAAATCAAATGAACAAAAAAAAATATAACGGACATAAATAAATAAACAGTAAATGACGAATTTATGCAAATTCACAATACGATTTATTAACAAAATAAAATTATACGCAATGGTAATGAGTTAGTTATAAAAATTAAGAAATTACAATACTTAAATACCATGTCGTATGAGACACTGTTTAACATGATAACCCCCGCTCCGCTCCGCCATCGATGGCAAGACGCAGTCGAGGCAGAACGCTTTAGTCTTAGGTTCTAGTTTTTAAGTTTAGTAAGTTTCCCACATTGTAAACCGATGGTGAGCCCCATCACCTAGTCCTGTATATTTGTATTTTGACCTTTTAGCTTAAATATTGTTATTGTAATTCTACCCTCCTTCGAATGCATCTGCGTATGCAGCAAGAGGGGAAATTTGTAAATGTTGTACATTGAATTTTGTTTATCTATTTGTAAATAATGTTGTTAAATAAAGGGGTAGTGAAAAAAAAAAAAATTAAATACCAGGCCTGGTTAGTATAATTATAAATAAATTTACTATTTTGGGAAAGAAAATTTTGAGCTGTTTTCAACGAGTAATCGTTAAAAAAAATCGAAAATACAATAAAAAAATGAGGAAAAAAAATTAAACCTCCAGGGAAGAAATTAAAATTAAGCTATGTAATTACTCCTTTGAATCGTAATGTCTCTCTTTACAAATAGCAGCAATGATTTGAAAGTTGTAAATAAAATGTTGAATGAAGATTAGAAGTTTATATCACGTTGCCAGTCGAGGAGTGTTGAAAGACGACCGCAGGGCGGCGATGCCGACGGTAACGTCCGATCGAAAGAGTCAAGAAGAAGATTGAGGTCGTCCAAGCTGGTACTAATAAGTTCGTAGGTCAACGTTACCGGACGGTTTCAAGTTCCAAGTGGAACGGGCTCATACAGGCGTTACTTCAACACCAACCTGGAGCAAAACCCAAGCCCACAAGCCTTGTCCCTATAGCCCAAAGATGTCATTTACTGCTTCAAATTTACAGTTTTCGAATGAAAAATATGATTGCTATTTAAACGAAATATAATATAAATATTTCATAGCTTGAATTTAAAGTTTTAGTATTAAATATATGTCCATACATATGTAATATTTACATTATATTTTTTTCAAATTTTCTCTGCCCTAACTACACACAAGTTAAAATGTATTTATTCACAGCACTAATGATTTTAACGGATTATACGGTTAGCTTAATGGACAAATTACATAGTGATTTTTAAATAGTCTAGCTAATAGTTTCTGATAATGTTTATTTATAAAGGGTGTCCCAGAATTAACGCATGATTTTTGAATTTGCTACCATTTGTGCAGTAAAGTACTAAAAAAACCTATTTGACAGCTGACAGTTTAGGGTTAGTAAAAATGGAGCGTGACACGATAGAACAACGTGTCTTTATTGTTGAACATTATCTCAAAAATAATGAAAGTTTGGCGGCCGCAGTTCGAAAATTTCATACTAAATATGGTCGGAATAGTGTTTTGACTTCATCAACTGTGAAGAGATTAATTGAAAAATTTAGGGAGACTGGATCAGTTCGAGACACAAAACACACCGGTCGTCCAAAAACAAGCCGTTCAAATGTCAATATCGAAGCAGTGTGCGAGAGTGTTGATGAAAATCCAGGAACATCAATTCGGCGTCGTAAACACAGTTCTTTGTGCCGAAATTGGATGATATTGATGTGGCCAATATGTGGTTTCAACAAGATGGTGCCACATGCCATACAGCCCATGAAACAATTCAAATACTGCATAAGACATTTCCAGGTCGTGTACTCTCTCGTTTTGGTGATCAGAATTGGCCCCCTACATCGTGTGATTTAACACCTTTAGATTTCTTTTTATGGAGTTATTTGAACTCAAAGGTGTATGTCAACAAGCCCACATTCACCCTTGCATTAAAAGAAGAAATTCAACCACATTTATGCCAAATGGTCATGGAAAATTACGACAAATGAGTGCGTATGTGCCAGCAAAGTCGTGGAGGCCATTTGCCCGATGTGTTATTCCATAAATAACCCTATCCTATTTACTTTATAATTCAATAAAAAAATAAGAACAAAAATACTAAAAACTGTGTTTTCTATTTAAATCAAATCTTGCGTTAATTCTGGGACACCCTTTATATCGCATGATAATACTGGAAAATATTGTTTATTTAGTTTAGGAAATTTTAAATCCTTGCTACATGTTTATAATCCATGCATTGCTACATGTTATTTTGTATATATTTGTGTAAATAATTATTTTAATACAATGTATTTACACTCAATTTCATCATATTTTTCTATACTAGTTACTTTATTATGATAAAATTACAATCTGCCTGATTGGGCTATAAGTAATTGTGCTATATGATCTGGTTCATACCAATTTACAATTTTCATTCACTCGCTCATTCATACTATATATACAAACAGCACAGAGGCCCCCAAGTCCACATGGTTGTCACCTCCCTCGCGTGCGAAGGAGGAAGCGGAGTCTTGGGACGTCCCCCACGCTCCTATGTCAGCCGCTTCACTGGATAAGAGCCAGCGGAGGCTGACCAAGAGCACGTGAGCCACAGATGCTCAGGACATGATTAGAGAAACTGGCCATTGCCAGGACTCCTACTGTGGCTTATTTATAGCAGGTTACGAGGACACTGCCGTTTTAGTCTCCGAGGAGGATTATAGGGATGAGTGGTGCAGTGCAATGACTATGCTAGGGAATTAGGGTGGTTGGATAGATTACTATGGAATTTTATGAACTTGGAAGGGATGAGTTCAAGAATGTAGGGTATATTCAGATCATTATGAGGGGCTTTGTTGCTGACGTAATAAGGGGCATTTACTATTGTTCTGAGGAATTTTGATTAAAAGGATTGGAGGCGCTTGATGTTCGACTTTTTAGCTGTCCCCCATAGCTCTATTCCGTATGTCACCACATAACTTTGTAAATAAGTAGTTTATTTTCTATTGGTAGATGGGATGTCCTTCGAAGTAGTATGCACAGTTCTCCAGCATCATATTTTTACCATGTTTTAGTACTTCTGATTTTTTGGTTTTTTTGTTTTTTGAAGAATATCTTAGATTCATTCGAAGACTTCAACCAATAGAAGTATATGATACAATTGTTCATTTTTTTTTGTTTATTATCTATCACGTATTGGTTGATAACAATTAAAAGTAATAAAGCATAACATAATAACGAGATATAGCATATATTAGTGGACATCCACCGCCACGCTATGTGGAGAAAACTTTTACAGGGCTTCTTATCATTGCAGACAGCCTTATCCACAGATATATCTCATGTTGTTGATCATCGGAATGAAGATGACCTTATGCTAGCGAGAAGCTTTTGGGATTGATTTTTCGCGAAGCTTTTGTGACGCCTTTTCGCCGAAACGAATCTGTTTTTTAGGGTCAGACTTGCGCAAGCGCCGGGACCTCTATGCAAATCCGGTCGGCTCTCCTTGCAGAGTGAGTTTCGTCACAATTATTGACACAAATTTCTCTTCGGCAGTGTACTCCGTCCAGGCCTGGGTCTAGAGGCCGCTTGTCAATCGTTCAATCTGCCTGCCAAAGTGTATCATTCCATCATTCGCATTCATGAAAATGAAACTATCGATTTTCTGAACAGTTATCAATCATAAATTAAATCATAATGTGATCACAAATCAGAAAATGCCGTATTTGGTGGCAATATTTCGACTTGGGATGGCTGTACCCTTCTTCCCTTCAACAAAACTTCCTTTTATGACTGAAAACTTGTTGAACGTTCTTTGCTTGTGTGTGCCCCAAATTTTTGAAACTCCATTCCATCAGTATCATCACTCGCCTACTCTTCCAATGTTTACATCTAGACTTAACCATTATCTGCGTTCAATCTTTTTTTTTATTGTGCTTAAATTACAATCTGCCTTAAGGCAATAAGTAATTGAGATAAATGCTCTCATTTATACCATATTTACAATTCATCATTCACTCACTCATTCATACAATATTTACAGACAGCCCAGAGGCCTCCCAAATCCACATAGTTGTCACCTCCCTCGCATACGAAAGAGGAAGCGGAGACTTGGGAAGTCCCCCACGCTCCTCCGTCAGCCGCGTCACCGGTTACGAGTCAGTGAAGGCTGACGAAGAACACGAGAGCCACAGACGCTCAGGACATGATTCGAGAAACTGGCCATTACCAGGACTCCAACTGTCACGCGTTTATAGCAGGTCACGAAGCCACTGCCGTTTCAGTCTCCGGGATGATTATAGGGATGAGTGGAGCAGTGCAATGACTGTGCTACGGGATTAGTGTGATTGGATAGGTTGCTATGGAATTTCATAAAGGAAGGGGTGAGTTCAAGAATGTAAGGTATATTAAGATCGTTACGAAGGGTTTTGTTGCTGACGTAATAAGGGGCATTTACTATTGTTCTCCGGACTTTTGATTGAACGGATTGGATTGATGTTCGACTTGCCGTTCAATCTAAAAATTCACAATTCTTTATTATTTTTTTAATAATTTTATTCATTTCCTACTTTAATATATCCCAGAAACCGTTCACGCTCTCTTTCCTCTGGTAACACTAACACTAGTTTGAACTTACCGTTATCGATTGGTTACAATTGTAAGCGAATGACATTCACATCTATTTTTGTATGTTATTTTTTAGTTTAAATATTATACGGTTCATTGAAGTCACCACTTATTTATATGGACCCATTATTATCTATAAGCTACCCAATTCAATATAATTTATTCTGTATATTTGCCTTTTGTCAGCTACACATACGTATTTGTACCGATCTGTTATTCATACGGGGACCATGTCTCATAATAAATTTATCATTAGTTATATGATGCTAAGAATATTGTGATCCTAATATTATATATAATGAAAAGTAGAAGCAAGCCCCTTCTAGTGTATACCTGCCGTGTGACTTCATGGAAGTCACTGGTGTTTCCTGTTATTTTTTAAGTAAGCGACCTCATCCCTCCCTATTTTCGGAACTACCCATCTCTTATACACATATATCTCAGCTTTAGCCCCAGTCCCCACTTGTTCACAACACTCGTCCCTAAACATCCGACCCAGTATGTAGTAACATAACTCTTAATATTTGTATATACCAGTGTTTTGCTTGTACTTCATAATAAAGCTTTTCTTTCATTTCTTTTAAAAGACTCTCCTTTGCTAAGATTATTTAAATATTGATTCACAGTAAAGTGTGATGACAACTGAAGTAATCTTTAGGAAGCTATTGGGCTCCATATCGGAAACATTTCTTATATAAGTAAGCAAATCATTTTTGGATTGACAAACAGCATAGAATTCCTAACAATTGCGGAATCGCCTGATTCGTAGTAAATAAGTATAAATAGATATCACAGAAATTACCGAGGTGGTGTACAATTCTAGCGATGACTCAAAATTTTATTTTACGCTGTGAAAGGAAATGAATGATTTATACTAATTGAGAAGAGGACTGTACCTGCAAACCATTCCAGTAGTTTAGTTTCAGTCAATAAACATATCTTATAATCGTCTCCACTCATCCCTATAATCCTCCTCGGAGACTGAAACGGCAGTGGCCTCGTGACCTGCTATAAATGCGTGACAGCGGGATTCCTGGCAATGGCCAGTTTCTCCAATCATGTCCTGAGCATCTGCAGCTCTCGCGCTTTTGGTAAGCCTCCGCTGGCTCTTATCCAGTGACGCGGCTGACGGAGGAGCGTGGGGGACTTCCCAAGACTCCGCGGAGAGGTGTCAACCATGTGGATTTGGCAGGTCTCTGGGCTGTTTGTAAATACTGTATGAATAAGCGACTGAATGATGAATTGTAAATAAGGTGTGAATGAGAACATTTATCACAATTACTTATTGCCTAATAAGGCAGATTGTAATTTTATTACAATAAAAAAGTTGTTAAAATCGTCTGAACATCATTTCTACTTTGTCTTATAACGATGACAACCATGTACCAAGTGTATCTTATCCATTGGGCCCAAATTCCGCAGAATACCAGTGTTGGTTCATTCCTTTCGTTTCTGACTGTATTTTCGCTATATTTTTGACAGTTACTCCATGGGTAGGTTTAGCAAGGCTATGACTCTTAGTCCTAAATTAACCTTATTTTTGCCCCACTTTTCACTTTTTACAATTTAAAAAACCGACCTCCCCACCTTTTGTTGCTTTATTAATCACCAGTAGAAAATAACTTGGTTAGCAATTTCAAGAATTTGCTCATGCAGAAACCAATACAGAATTGTATTAACATTCCTATGCCCGAAACACTTGCCACCGTGTGCTGGGAATGGATCATGGGAACCATTTTCGTGACCGTGGCCAGGACACGCAATGAAGGCAAAAAACCCCAGACCGCTAAAACATGGCATATGGCATCACTTTCCATCCTTAGGCTGTTCAGTGCTCATCACTAATACATAGATAACCAGAAGTGGTATGTAATAACGAGCATTATAAATATGCATAAGTATGTATATTAATAAAAGAACAAAAATAATAATAAATCAATTAGGGAACATGTTTATTTCATTCTACTTCTAATTTATGATAAAATTATGATTGAAATACTGTTCCAAATTCGAAAACTAATTTTCAAAAAATCTCACAAGGATACTTGACACGAAGTCTTTATTACACAACCAGTAAAACATGACCCATACCAGAGCAGCGGTCGGTTTCCTAAAATAATGTCCGACTAATGAATATATCAAAAAACATCTAAGCAAATCTCTAGAGATTGTTAGTTGCCTTGTCAGCTGTTTCCTCTCTCATATCACCTGACTCTTTGAGTTGTTGGCAATCGTCTCATCATAACCCAATATCTCAAGAATTAATTCACTCTAATAAACTGCAGGGATTACTCGGGTTATTTATTTGAAATTTAAGTACACAAATAATCTATAATGTGTAAACTATATCCCTGATAGTCGGTACACTTGCGTCTTCAATTTAAATTTAAATTCTGTCAAATTAAATGAAACTCTGGAAATTCTTTACTAAGTCAGTGATGAAATGATCTTCAAGAGAGGGTAAAAATATGTTGTTGAAGAGCATGCCAGTTCAGAAGACAAATTTAAGCCAAAATCGTCTACTACTATTCAAAATTAACTTTAATAATTATTATTACTGCCTACAAACCATTGCACATGTATGATACACAGAAGACAACTATAATTTCAGAAAAAACTTAAACAAATCTGCTGAATGGCAAATATCTAATCATAAATATATGATCTTCTCTGGAACCCATTCATTATTGGTAATTATCGACACCACTTTTTCTTACTCGATGCCATAGTTACACAGCACGTCTTGTCCGTTCATCGTTAACTTTGTGTAAGATTTTCGACAGTAAATGAAGAATGTGCTCTTCTCATTTTTTTCTTTCTTCTTATTTATATATATATATATATAGTTATAATATATTATATATATTTTTTTTACATGCGATCAGTACACAAAGTATTTTAAGCAGACATGCTTCACTTTTTGACGTCTTGTTACTTTGGGGGATTCTCATTAACCAAAACTACTATACTTGACACTAGTAATCACTACAAAGTAGTTTGGAGGTTTCGAGGCCACTTCTGCGTTAGCTTGTGGGTGGTTCGTGGGGGGATGTGTTCAGTATATAGAGGATTAGGATGCCCAGGGGGTAGGAAATGTCGTTATGATAGGTGAGGTGGATAGGTTTTGAATGAACGAGATCAGCGTGAAGGGTACTATTGTCAACAAAGAAGGGAGCATTGACTAACTTGCGTAGGATTCTGGATTGCAGGGATTTGATGTGAAGAATATTCGAGGGCTGTGTACTCCTCTGGACTTCTATTCCATAGGACCAAGTTGGATGGGCTGTCGTGGAATTGGGTTTTTTAAAAAGGGTTTCCACTATAATATTACAAAAATACTTACTTGTCATAAAATTACATGAACATTATTACTTTTGTCTATTACTATTGACTGTTATTATTGTGAAACAGAGGCAAACCCAAGCCAGTGGTAGTTATCAATCGACATTCAAATTAAAGTTGAAGTTACTTTATCATATACTGGCTAAGACTGAGCAGAATGTTGGCAGACAATACATACTACTGTCCGAGATAATCGCATAAAATTCGCTTTACGTAGGTAATGCGATCCATAGATAGTACTTCGAAAAGTTATCCATTACAATTTTGGCCAAAATATAGCTTTCGTGAACCCCCCACCCTGTCCTGAGGTGTGAACCTCAAACGGGGTTTCCCCACAAGCACGTGAAGCGTGCTCATGGTCGTCGGTAAGTCGGCTGTGGTGCGCGTATTCCGTTGAAATGGAATTGTTGCATCGGTCAGCGCACCTTATGTTATTTTTTACTTTATTTATTTAAACCAACTCAATGTACAAGAAAAACAAACAAAATCTTATCTTATTATCTTCTATTTACATTTATTTCCTTACTAGCTAATTTTTTTAAATACTAGATGTAAAAGTAAAACTAACATAACCTATATACGATTTACCTAATCTACTATTTACAAAATCCTTAATCCTAATAACCTTAAATCTATATATACAAGGAGTATTAAAAACTAAACTTATATCTACATTTCTATCGTAACTAAATACTTCTAAGCCCTATCTTATTCTAACTGTACACAGACTCCACTCCGACCGGCGGTACAGCGTTGTCTTCCCGAAGGCGAGGCTGCTCACCCCGCGCCACCCCCTGGAAATCGAGAAGTTCCCCGCGCCTTGAAGCTCCCTCCACTCCCCGATGAATCCTCGGAACGCCTCAAATGTCTTCTCCTCGTTAACCAGCGACGGCAGGTTGGACTCGTCCAGGCTATATGCTCCTATCGAGTGGAGCAGCCTTGCTCTCGCTGGTTCCAAAGCCCAACGAGAGAGCAACCAAAGCTGATATCTCGACTAACTCATTCACTCAGTCTGTTATGTGTTCAAACCTCGACATGAGAAATGCTGTGTAAAATTATATGTAATGTTACGAGACAGAGGTTGAACAAGTGGGCCAAAGGTTGACTGTCTAATGTTGGCATGCTATAAACCCCTTTTGGATTGGGGCCAACATCCACGACAGAAATCAAGCGTGGCATCTGCCGCGGAGTGTTCCAGAAGGGATATGGAACTCAGCAGCTAAGGTGAACAGAGAATAGTGTGCGTAATCCATTCGCTGGATGGTGTGAAAAGGCGTACAAGAACACAAAGGAGCATACAGAAAAAAACCTTCTATTGAAGAGAGAGAGATACGGTCCAAGACGAGAGGAAATATACTTCGGGACGAGTCGGCAAAAGGAGCTGGGCTGTGCTGAGTACTGGCAGACCTCTGAGACGCAGAGGTTTTGACTTGGTCTAAATTCTTGACATTGAAGCCATTGTAGCGACAGCTAACTACATAAGATAAATCACCCTATACTCTATTGTATATATTTATTGTAAATTAATTTAAAAAAATGTAAATAACATTACCAAACCATAAATCATTGTAAATGTTGTAAACAATAAAGACGCAGCTGCAAGTCAATTAATTATAGGAGCTTATAGGTCAATAAGGGGAACCCGCTACCCACATCAGGTAGTAAAGCGACCCTGACCAGGCCAGGCCTAGGGCTGCCGAGAACAAAGCCTCACCACATACTGGGATCTCATTGGGTACAATAACGAGGCAGATGATTGGGTCTATAGACCCACCACTGACTATAAGTAGGGCCAGATCTTGGCCTGTAAATTTCTCCCGACGACTCTCTAACTGATGACTTGCGGCTGCACTGATGTTCAAGAATTGGCCTTCTCATTTATGAAAACCTCTGGACCTCTCTTCCTTACCTCGCTATGTTTTAGTCCGGCGTTGTCAAACCCCACACCTTCCTAGTGGGAATCTCTGCATTCGTCTCGCTAAATCTAGCACCTCCTTGGGAGAGACCTCTCCCTAGTGGACAACGGTTGTCGTGGCCCTGCAAACTTACTAAGCAGTGTTCCCCACGGTGATTCAGTTTGCCTCTCTCCGGTTCACACTCGCCTTTGGGAGCCTTTGGGACGGATTTCGCCTACCCTCAGATACCGAGTGTGAATTCGTGGTCATTTCAAGACCACACAAACTACCTTTAAGTTCACTACCTACCCTATACCTCTTCTCCTGAACATAGTGCATTGTCTGGGCACAAACCTATCAAAAATGGAGTCAGATAGTAAAACCGTCATGAAACGATTGTCCAGGTTATAAACTTAATCAGCCCTCACTTCGTCACCAGGGCTGAGGTAACTAGGCACCCCCCTCGTGACGACCCGTCATAGGGCATTGATACATACGTATAAGAAATAGTGCCGGCGATAATGAAGAACCCTGCGGAACACCACGGGATACGTTCCTCGTCCTGTGAGGCAGATCGGAACATGCTAAATATCTATCCATCCTATTCTGTTAGCTACAAGGGTACTTCTTACCTCACCTGCTCCTGTCTTGATTGACAAACACCACACTTAAAGTAAAAAAAAAAAAAAATACCAAGTGAACCTTGGGTGTACTTGCGATAGGTGAATCACTAATAAGCGGGTTTCCTTTGTAATTAAGTATTGCTGCATCAGGGGATGCATCACGCCACACGACCGAGCTAATATAATGTATTGCATTAGGTTATTGGGAGCGGGGCAGCACGCCACTCGCCAGACCTCCAGGGCGTCTCACATGGCGGCAATTATTGTAATGCAGTCTTATATGTTCTCTTCTTGTTATTTTTTCATAACATTGCAAGAATGTACACGCTCCTTAAGTGCTAAATGTATTATTTTAACTTTTTAAAAACAAAAAGCATAACTAATCTTAGTGAATGTTATTATACATCTTGCTTATGGTGTTATTTACGAGCAAACAGCTTGGTTACTACTAGCGAGGAAAATTGAGTAAATACGCTGCCAAAGAGGACACAATAATTACTTTATCATAGATCTTATAGATACTGTGGTTCATTGGTTACTCGAAGCAAATGTCATTTGTCTTAGCAAAGAGGAAAGGTTTCTGTTTCACAGTTTTGTAGCGAATAACTCTGGGACATTGTATACACCCCTAAGAACAACCAAAAGGAACAAAATAGGTATGTCTAGCTGACAAAAAATAGAAAACACTTAAAATAATAAACGCCCTATGTACATATGTGATGACTTCATTGAATAAACAGCAAAATCACGAAAATTTGTTGAGGTGTATTAAAATAGGATATGAAAACAATAATAGTGATAGTTAGATTGGAGGGAGATAAGGAACTGGTAAAGTCTAGATTTAAAGATTGGGAGAGTTAACGAATGACGAATATCGATGGGAATAGAGTTCCAAAGGTTTGTGGCACGGATAAGAAAGGAACGATCAAAGGAAGCAGATTTGTGAGAAGGGAAATACAGATCGGAATCGCTAATTTGAATTGGAGGAAGTTGTAAAGGTAAGGAGGTTTTTTTTGTACATGATGAAATTTTTCCAATCTAACATTTCATCATATATAATTTATATATAATACATATGTATGTATGATGAAATGTTTCCCATCTAACATTTCATCATATATAATTTATGTATAATATATATGTATATATGATGAACTTTTTCCAATCTAACATTTCATCATATATAATTTGTATATAATACATATGTATGCATGATGAAATTTTTCCAATCCAACATTTCATTATATATAATAGATATGTATATAAGATGAATTTTTTCCAATCTAACATTTCATCGTATATAATACATATGTATGTATGATGAAATTTTTCCAATCTAGCATTTCATTATATATAATAGATATGTATATAAGATGAATTTTTTCCAATCTAACATTTCATCATATATAATTTATAAAAAATAC
The DNA here is from genome assembly GCA_930367205.1 of Acanthosoma haemorrhoidale. Lineage (NCBI taxonomy): Eukaryota > Metazoa > Arthropoda > Insecta > Hemiptera > Acanthosomatidae > Acanthosoma > Acanthosoma haemorrhoidale. The sequence continues at coordinate 11,318,632 of OV884011.1, read as the reverse complement.
AATGTTCGAGGGTGGACTGAAAAGTTTCCGACCTAACAAAGCTTTTATTTATTTTATTATCATCTTCATGTTGAGGTCGGAAAATTTTCAGACCACCTGTGTATATATGATGAAATTTTCCCAATCTAACATTTCATCATATATAATTTATATATGATATAATTTAGGTTTCAATTATTCACTTTTCTTCAATAATGTTTTTTATTTACTGCTAGTGTTTTCGATATCCTACCTCTGACATCCTCAGTCTATGAAAATTATAGAATAAAACTTAAACCAAAAATTAAAAAAATTACAACATACCTATTGTACGAAATTATAAGTAATATGGCTTAAAACCAAAATTGTAACAATATGGAAAAAAAAAATCATACAAATCAAATGCGTCATTTTGTAATTATTAATTTAAATCAAGTATCATTCACTGCCATATAACAACCGCCCATGACAACAAGTTGTGGAAGGTTAAAATAGCAACAATTTAAGCGGGGGGAGGTAAATTATGATATTAAGCAAAATCTCATAGTATATTTCGAGGTTTAATTGATTGATTGAATCAACTTTACGACCACTGTCTTGTTATTTGTACCCGGAGCCACTTTTTTAATAAATTAATAATAAATAAATGATTTATGATTTACAGATTTCTCCTCTTCCTGCATACACAGATGCATTTGAAGGAGTGCATAATATAATACATTCTTTTTGGAGTTAAAAGTCCATAGTCACATACACACACTAGGTGATAAGGCTCACCTTCAGCTTACAACCGGGACTAAAAAACTAAAACCTATACCTAGAACCTAAGACTAAAGCGTTCCAGCCGTGACAGCGTCCTGCCATCGATGGGGGAACGGAGCAGGGGTTATAGTGTTAAACACCGGGTTTGTTAAGTCTTGCAAGGAGTCGAAAAATTTTATATGTCTACGTTGGATGAAATCATTCAACCGGAGCCACCCTGAACGTATATCCGGAGAAGGTTGTAGCTGAAACATATTCATACGCGCGATGGCGAAGAGCCCCGCCTAAAAGTCGACGGGAAATAAAAGAAGTATAGGGCATGAGAGGGAAGGAAGGGTTTGAGTGAATAATTAAAGGCTGTGGTTTCTGTTCTGACGTTTGCCGAGATGGCCGGCACAAAATTACCCCGGCTCACGGAAAACACGTCAACTTGTCGAGTGAGAGCTTGGTGGAAAATAAAACCGAAAAGCTACACACCCCTAATTACTCAAGGGCCCCCCACGCCCCTCCTACGGCCGTTTGAATGGTGTATGTGTGCTGTCTGTCATGTGGGCACGTATGTATAATCATACACGCATACAGGAATCTATTCATTGACGAGACCGAAGGTTTAGCTTGAAGGCAACCCTTGCCAGGTCTAACAAGCTAACCTCTTTCGTATGTCTGTGTATTACGTAAAACGTAACTGCCAAATTTAAACAAATTATTACTTCTTTAGTATTATTCTAAAGTAAAAATAGACATAAATACATAACAGTATAATACATAATTGTTCTATGTGTTGGATGGTCATTTACCTTCCAAACTCCTGGTGGAGTGGTATCTTCTCGATGCCTGGGATAAATGCGTTTCTTGGCCGTGAAATGAAATGAATGAAGAAATCAAATGAAAAAAAAAATCTTGTTTTTAAGGATACATTTATAATGCAAGGTAATTTATGATTTATCCTATAATAATATTACGCTAACCGTATATGTTTGACTGATATAGAACCAACAGAATGATAAAAAAAAAAAAATATGTCCATAAATTCTATAATTGTGCCGAAATACCACAATTTGAAAATTAGAAATTATTACTAGAGGGAAATTGGAAAAAAAGGGCGCACAGATAAACAAAGATTGAATAAGAGGAAGTATTAAAATAAATGGTGAATAAATGCTGTGCATGAACAAAATGCAATAAATATTATTTCAAAAACTTTATTATGACAAAATTACAATCTGGCTTAAAATCCAAGTTAAGAAATATAATACACAATTCAGCAAAATGCAAAAAAAATTGAATAGAAAAATTGATAAATGTACGATTGTGTCTTCATCGATATAAATTAACAATATTTAATGAAGAACATACCAGCCTAAGTTAAATTAGGCCAAAGAACAAAACCAATCAGACTCGGTATTCTGATAAGAAATGTACCGCTGATCAGAAGGGACCCTGGCTATAGAGTGGTCAATGGCTGACGATTGAAAGATCTGTATTTATCGACTGATGGTGAATCGCTAAAGTGGGAAGCCCTTGAAAACATAAGTTATTTCTCCTAAAGGTTTTGACTGTGGGCTAGGCTAGTGATTATAGAAGAGCCTTATAACACTACAAGTAAACAACAAACCAGTAATAATAACAGTAATAATAAACAAGTAATATAGCAATCTGAAGCCTGGCTCAGATGTCGGCGGTGGGTCGTAGGTAAACGTCTTTGAAATAATTAGCTTTAAAGAGAAGGGTTGGGTTAAACTTTTTCTGTGAGGTTTTCAGAGTTTTGACAATTTAGCTCCTTGGTGGTGGTGTAGTAAAGGAATTAATTATATAAGAAACATTAACTATATAAGAAAAATAAAATATGTTAATTAAATAAAAATTCTTTTTTATTTTCTTTATTATTCTTTTAAGTATTTTATGACCACCGCTCATTTTGAAGTATAGAACCCAAAAGGGAAAACTAGAAACCTTATCGATACAATGATAATATTGATCTGGAATTTTCAATGCATATTTCAGAATAATTGTAAGTATATAGTTTGACGAAGCTAACTACAAGAAATAAAAGTGAGAGAAAAAAAAAATACTAAATACGAAAATTTCTATGTTGTGAAAAGGACTAATTAAATGCAGTAGGAAAAAGAGCTTCAAAGATCTTCCACAAGGATCTCAGATGTGGTGTTGTCTCAAGATATGTTGAAAGAACTGTATTTATCGACTGATGGTGAATTCCAAAAGTGGGAAGTCCTCGGAAACATTTTTCCTAAAGGTGTGAACTAGTGACTCCTCAATATTTGAAAATCCGATGATGCTCTAAATTCCATTGAAGGTCAGTTTGTAAGAAAAAAAACAACAAAATAACAAGAATACTGCCAAAGGAACTCCACCCTCCGCGAAGGTTCAGGAATTCAGTTTTCTAAGGTGAAGCGTAACCATACCTAGGAAACCCCTCCCACGAAGAAGTGGGTGCAGTTCATTCATACCAAGGGGGTGCAGGACTAGCCCTCTATACCTTCATTGGTCGGATGTAATTATAATTGGAATAGGGGTGGGTTTTGACTGTGCAAACATCAGCCTTAAACCTCTGAATTCTTGTCTTGATGAGCCTTAAACCTCTGAATTCTTGTCTTGATGAGCCTTAAACCTCTGAATTCTTGTCTTGATGAGCCTTAAACCTCTGAATTCTTGTCTTGATGAGCCTTAAACCTCTGAATTCTTGTCTTGATGAGCCTTAAACCTCTGAATTCTTGTCTTGATGAGCCTTAAACCTCTGAATTCTTGTCTTGATGAGCCTTAAACCTCTGAATTCTTGTCTTGATGAGCCTTAAACCTCTGAATTCTTGTCTTGATGAGCCTTAAACCTCTGAATTCTTGTCTTGATGAGCCTTAAGACCAGTCAGTTCTCCCACTTTGAGATGCCTACCTTAGTGGTCGACCATATGTAAATTGAGGACATAAGCATTACTCATTGAGACCATAATGTCTGGGTATTATTTTATAACATCAATTACTAGTTACGTTTCCACAAAAAATCATTTTTTTTAGACTATTAAATCACTCCATTTCATCACATTTGTGGCTTAAAGTTCGGATCGCTGTCGCTATACTTTTTATGTGACTAATACTTATCAAAACGCTGGGGAATTACACACGTTCTGCAGCCAACTGATAAGTGTTAATAAGAACTAGATAGTTTCGAAGGTGTGGTCAAAAGTTGTAAAATAAGATTAAAACTTAGCTGAATGTTACCGCCAGAGATGGATGGGCAAAACTAGCCATTTAATTCCTTAACTGGACGTCTCTTGGATCACGCTATTCTTTACGGCTTTGTTTGATCATAAAACGCCCAAGTCAGCTATTTTTGTGCGTACTAAAATATATTTGTAATAAGAGCCTGGACTTTCCCGAAACTAACGTAATACTAGTTGATGATTTCTTTAATTACTTATTCAAATTATTTATTATAATCATCATTATAGAAAATTAATTACAATACTTCACATTTGTGATAAAACATCTCACATATGTATTGGAGCAAACCATTTCGCTTTACAGTGGAATCCCGATTATTCGTATTTCCGGCTAATTCGTACAAATTTTGCGGTCCCCAGAGAAAATCCCGGTAAGTGGTATAAAAACAATGCATTTCAGTCCCCTCGGTAATTCGTATTATTTTTATGCTCGAGGTCACTTAAAACGCCTTATAATACGTATTTCCATCATAAAAACCTCGTTAATTCGTACTGTTTCAAGAAAGGGAAAAAGGACAGTGAGAGACCAGAGAGCAGAATGAGTTGGAGATAAATGTTTTCTATGAAATCCCATATGTAATTCGTACTCTTTTTACTGAAAGGAAAAAGGAGAGGAGAGAGAGGGAAAGTTTTAGGAATTGTACTAAGCTTTTCTTTCGTTTCTACAGTTCAGTCTCGTTATCGTTATCGTTGTGACACGTTACCATTTTGACGACGAAGAAATTTTAGATCCTTCTGAGGACGTTGATGGTGGAGATGGAGAGGGCGATGAAGATGATGTACCAACAATTACTGCTAAAGATGCTAAGCAATACGTGAACAACGTGCGCCATTTTTTAGTAAAATCAGATGTTGGTCTGAACACTCTTGACAATACCCGTCTGCAAGGATTGCGTCAAAAAAAAACTTACGGATTTTTTTCGAATAAATGTGTTTGATTGGTGGTGTTTATGTAATCTAGAACATAACTATGTCCATATTTTTTATTGCATGTATTGTTTATTGTTTAGTTTAGTATTAAGCAGTGTTTATTGCATAGTTTTTATCCTTACTACATTGTACATACTTCTTAATATCATACATACATGTTTGCATTAATACGTTTTTTAATTTTTGTACTCCCGATAATTCGTACCAAACTGTCAGTCCCTTGACAATGCGAATTATCGGGATTCTACAGTATTATTATAACATGAAAGATGTGGTAAACATGGCTTAGTGTACGCACTCAAAGTACGTTTTTGCCGGGACGTCCCGCAGAAATGCAGACTGCTGGCGGTTTACTACTGCTTTGAGGAGAATCAAGGAGTCATATTTAGTTGTAACTGCCTGGCAGTGAGCGGTTGTGGCTTCGTCGATTCGGTCTCCCACTGCTCAACTGAGAGTTGAGAGTGACTCAATCGGAGTCACCGATTTGTCGTATACGTCAGATAACGAAAAAGCAGTGCACCATACAGCAGAGTGGGCCTGAGACTCTGCAATTGATATACTCTTGTAGATCAATAGCTTGAGACGCAGTGATAGATTGGGGGAAGTTAATAAATGCGTAAGCCGGTAAGACTTCGTGCGAGTTTGCTTCAACTTCCTCGCAAAATGGTTACTAAAACGGAGGTGTCTGTCCATTTTAATCCCCAGATATACTAGGTTGTTGGCTGGTGAATTTTCCTCCGTTCCTACTATGTAACTAGTAGGTAGCGGACTTTTTCCCTTTTAAAAAGAGACAATTACGCAGTCAGTCTTACCGGCGTTTACAGAGATATTGAGTCTCCCCAATCTCTCACTGATCTGGTCACAGGCTACTTCAGCCTGTCTTAGAGTTACCTTGGAACTCATGTTGCTACTGTACACCGCTATGTCATCTGCGAAAGCAGTAACTGTGGCATTTTTGTACCGGGCTCCAACAATCTCAGACGTGTATACGTTGAATAGTACAGGGGATAAGACGGCTCCTTGGGGTACTCCACAGGTCAGTGGCACAGCTTCGGTAGTATACAATCAAAACACTAATATATACAAATATTAAGAGTTACGTTACTACATACTGGGTTGAATGTCTAGGCACAGGTGGGGTCGTGGCCTAAAGCTGAGCCATATATGTATAAGAAAAGGATAAGATTCTTGGAAGTAGGGAAGTCTTGGAGGGGTACAGTTGCTTACTTAAAAATAACAGGGAACCATCAGTGACTTCCATGAAGTCACAGTACATGGTATATAGCTCTGCTCAAGCCCCTTCTACTTCGCATTATAAAACTATTGATACACTTAATGCGGATTAAGGAATATACAATTCGTGCAAAATGCCAAATCGTGCGAACGGTTCAATTTTAATGTAATTCATCCCCTTAGCTCGTATTGAGTTTATCAATAATACGGGCTTTCGTGATTCATGCCAGATGCAAGTTGCAGTTTTCTGATGATTGCCTCGAGTGAGGTAAGAGTGGTTTACTTTGAAACAAAACTGATAACTAAGTCACGTGCACCCTTTCTGGGGTACATACAGACAGCTTTTTAAGTGTACTTCCTCTGGGTGAGCACCACTAGGTACACTTTGCATTCCAGTTCCTACTAGCAAGAAAAGTGTGGTGTACAGATATGGAGTATACAATTTCAATATTTGCTGTGTTTGTTGAATCAGTTAAGATAGGGTAGGGGCTAACGTTTGAGCGTGGAACAGATAACGAATGATGTACCACCGTGGCCTCTGTTGTCTGGGTGGTTTGTTCCATTTGGAAGGGATGAGTTCAAGAATGTAGGGCATATTGAGATCGTTATGAAGGGTTTTGTTGCTGACGTAATAAGGGGAATTTACTATTGTTTTGTGTATTATTTAGGTTTGTTCCATTTATGAAAATTGCTGAACTACTTGATAAGCGGGTCTTAAATGTACATGGCTTATACGAGGGTGGTCTGAAAAGTTTCCGACCTAACAAAGACGTTTTTTCAGAAATTTTTTTTTTATTTTTCATCATAGTCTCTTTGTAACTCTACACACTTCTCCCAGCGATGCTCCCATCTCTGTAACCCGTCCAAATAGTGCTCAGCGTTTTTCTCTGCAAAATAATCGTTCACGAAGGTGATTGCCTCTTCATTTGACAAAAATCTCTGCCCTCCGAGCGCAATTTTTAGATGAGGGAACAAAAAGAAGTCGCTTGGGGCTAGATCTGGTGAGTAAGGTGGATGGTCAAGCAGTTCAAACCGTAATTCATGGATTTTCGCCATGGCAACCGCTGAGATGTGAGACGGTGCGTTGTCATCAAAGTTCAAGATGCATCACACAACTAGGGTTTTTTTTTTTAGCTTATTTATCGTTTCACAATTATTTATTTTATGTGAAACAGGATTTTCTTTTTCTGCAAATGTGGCCGTTTTTCCGCAAGTTCTGCCTTCAGCTTGTCAAGTAATGATACGTAGTATGCTCCTGTAATAGTTTTTCCTTTTTGAAGATAATCGATTAAAATAGCCCCATGACTATCCCAAAAAACAGTCGCCATCACTTTCTCAGCCGAAAAAACAATTTTTGCTTTTTTTGGAGCCGGTTCCCCCTTTGCAGTCCACTATTTGGACTGTATTTTTGTTTCCGGTGTATAATGGTGTATTTGTTAATTAATGTTTCATCCACAGTAATTAATTGGCACCAAAACTCGGATTTATGGCGCCAACAGAGCGTTGGAAATGTTCATTCGAACACGTTTTTAGTCTAACGTGAGCAAACGCGGCACCCAACGCGCGGACAGCTTTCTCATCTCTAAATGTTGATTTAATATGTGACAAACACGTTCTTTTGACATGTTCATAACCTCTGCTATCTCTCTTACTTTAATTCGGCGGTCGTCTAGCACCATTTGGTGAACTTTGGCGATGTTTTCGTCGGTAGTTTTTGGACGTCCCGAACGTTCATCGTCTCCCAAGCTCTTACGACCACGTTTAAATTCAGCTGCCCAAAATTTCACTGTGGTAAATGATGGTGCAGAGTCCCCATACACAGAATCCAACTCATCTTTGCTTTGCGTAGGGGTATTGCCTTTCAAAAACAAATATTTAATGACAGCTCGATACTCGATTTTGTCCATTTTCATAAAAACACTCACATCGACTCACTCAAACGACAGTTACACAACAACTGCGCGTCCAAAATGGCTGAAACTTTGGTGAGTAACTGTCAACAGATGAACAACGAAATTCACTAGCTTTTATTTACGACTGCTGCTATCTTCATGTTGAGGTTGGAAACTTTTCAGACCACCCTCGTATATATCACAGTATTCCTTCCACACTCGATTACGTTTCATGCAAAAATTTTAAATAATGATAAAAACTGTAGAAAATCATTTCTTGACAAGATAAAAATCAGGGATATTTACCTTATGATGTCTTTTTCCACTTAACTCTTTCGAAGAACTGGCCTGAAAACGTTTTGGGGTTAATTTCTCGCATGTTTTGGGGTCAATTAAAGATTAGTTGATGGATCTTGAAAATTGTAGAGTGGATGATCGCTGCTGTTCATACAAATAGCAAGCATCAAAGTTCAAGATGCATCATGCAACTAGGGGTTTGGTTGCAGCTTATTTTTCGTTTCACAGTTATTTATTTTATTATTACTAGTAATAGATTAATAACAGACCCCTCAATATAATTCTTAAGGTTGCTTTAATTTTTAGCCTCTCTCAGGTGCATTAAGTATAACCTTAAAAAAAAGTTGATAATACACTTTTGATGAGTTATGTAATCATAACCTACTTATCACATATTACCTAATACTAATTAGGACGTTTAGATCCTTAAATGGATACCCTAATCAATATGAAAAGCATTTTTTTTATTGCTCACTAATTTATTTTCCCTTCATTATTTTCATGGTAGTAAATGCCCCTTATTACGTCAGCAACAAAACCCTTCATAACGATCTTAATAAACCCTACATTCTTGAACTCATCCCTTCCAAGTTTATGAAATTCCACAGTAGCCTTTCCAACCACTCTAATCCTGTAGCACAGTCATTGCACTGCACCACTCATCCCTATAATCCTCCTAGGAGACTGAAACGGCAGTGGCCTCATGACCTGCTATAAATGCGTGACAGTGGGGGTCCTGGCAATGGCCAGTTTCTCTAATCATGTCCTGAGCGTCTGTGGCTCTTGCGCTCTTGGTCAACCTCCACTGGCTCGTATCCGGTGACGCGGCTGACGGGGAAGCGTGGGGGACTTCCCAAGACTCCGCGTCCTCTTTCGTATGTGAGGGAGGTTACAAACATGTGGATTTGGGAGGCCTCTGGGGTGTTTATCTTAATTACTTATTGCCTAATAAGGCAGATTGTAATTTTAGCACAATAAAGGATATATATATATTTTCATGGGATTCTTCTGATACTGGCTAAGATAGTTTCAAACGCGATGTTAGTGACAACTTTAATACATTTTTGTAATTATAGTTCGACAAAAAAATTTTTTTTGAGATAATTATGGAAGTGAGTATACCTGTATATCAATCAATGAGACGTCGTAATCGTCGATTGAATATCGATTAGTGGACGATTTATCGTTCGTGACATAATCAAATGAGATCTGCGACGGTTGCTCACAGAGCCTTTCCCCTCTAGGCCTGTCTAGTTAAGACACCGGGGGCAGAACGCTGAGTAAATATTCAAGACAATCCCCACAAGACACGATTAAAATTTCAAATCGCGACCCTCCAACACTAATTTATACCGAATATATTAAAATATTAATACCCTCCTATTGTTTTCCGAAGGGGTCGAAGACTTAATACAATCTTTCTTCATGGGCTCTTTAGCCTCGATAATGGTGCCATAAATTTGTCAGCTGTTTAACTTTCGAAGCGACCGCTGGGTACACATGGTGGCAGTGGAAATATTGACTAACGCAAGAATTCACAAAAAAAAACGGTTATTAAGAAGCATTTGAATCTGCTGAGCGTCGATCACATTATTGAATATCAATCTTATTAAACTAACTATAAAACAATCAAATTTAATTCCAATAAAATGAGATTTTAAGTTGAATTCAAAGGTGGTTCTAATGGAGGTTCAAAAATTAATTCAACAATGTCAATTTAACAAAGAGACAGTATTCCCTCAATCGCAATATCTTTGGAGATTTTGAATGTGACGAAAAATAGTTCAGAAATAAATTATATTATTTTCTACACACGAGTGGACTATTTGTTAGGATAATGGTTTTGGCTCATGAAATAAAGGAGTATTTTTATCAAATTTGTTGGGATCTCGCGCTCTTGGTCAGCCTCCACTGGCTGTTACCCTGTTGATTATATAATTTTTAACTTTAAACCGATAATTGTTTTGCATTTTCTACCTTCCTTACAATGCATATGTTATGCAGAAAAAGAAGCCATCCACAACCAATGTATAATATTGTTTTAAAGATGTTTAAAAGAAGGGGTTGAGAAAAAGAAACTAAAAAAACGGAGGAGCGTGGGGGACTACCCAAGACTTCCTCTTTCGCATGCGAGGGAGGTGACAGCCATGTGGACTTGGGAGGCCTCTGGGCTGTTTGTAAATACTGTATGAATGAGCGAGTGAATGAAAATTGTAAATATGGCATGAATGAAAACATTTATCACAATTACTTATTGCCCATGAGGCAGATTGTAATTTTATCATAATACAGCTAATTAGATTAGATACTCTTTCGATTGTTAGGGAACGTTATTCATTTTTGTATTTTGTTTGTTTAATATTTTGTATTAAAAAAAAAAATATGTAAAATTTGTTAGGATTTTAGGTCCCGTCCCCTTAAGTACAAGTACACTACTCGAACTGTTATTATTTTGTTCGCATTACTCGTTGGAAGTGTTCAACTTCGGACACGAAGGTAATGAAGAAAGAGCTATTTATGGTTAGGGTTTATTGCTATAGTTACCGGCACTACGTCTTTATAAGAAAAATGACCGGCTTGGCTTAAAGAAAAGAAGTATTCTTAGGACGAGTGAATGAAAATTGTAAATATGGTATGAATGAGATCATTTATCACAATTACTTATTGCCCAATGAGGCAGATTGTAATTTTATCATATATTATTAGATGTATAGTAGATTGTATATTTAATCATAATAAAGTTGTTTTTAAATAACCAAATCTGTTAATGGACGACGTTTTGATGTACATCTGTATTAAGTTGTTTCAAGTATCTATCTATATATCCTTACTCCCATCATTCTTTCATCGCCTATCTATTAGCTACTACTTAATTATTTTATACAATTGCCATTCCATTGGTTTCTTTGGATACAATAGAACTAGAGCGTACTTGAATCTACCCTAAGGGGAAGCAGGCGCATGGTTTATTATTTAAGTTAAGTTTACGAGAGCTAGTTAGCCAAAAACGTATTATTATTTTGGTTTTCTTTCATATCTTCTTAATTAATTTTGTATAAATTTTAACCAAATATAGATTCTACATTGAATCTGTTTACAAAATTTCTTCACAAGCATATTATATTTAGTCTAGCGTAGCTACATTGCTTCTGTGTATATATTTAATATGTTTCGGTTACAGTCTGATGAACATAGTACAATGCTTCTTAGAATTTAAAAGGTAATAGGTCATAGTGCTTACCTTTTGAATGATTTTGACTAAAACTAACTTAAACTAATTTTCCTGGACAGCCTGTTGTCATGAGGGGTCAGAGTGCCATGAGGTGCTGCAACGAGTCTAAAAACTTGATGTGTCTCCAGCGGATAAACTCGCCTACCGACGGCACACCAAGCAACGGTTGCAGCTCGGCGTTCTTTAACCTCTCTCGAGAGGTATGTCTGACCACTTTTCGCTTGATCCCATTCTGGAAATGCTGGAGACTTTTAGCTGTATTTCAGTATATAGTGGTGCACCGTACAGCAGAGCTGGCCGAAGGACACATTTATATATCATCAGTTTGAAACGTAGCGACAGGTTGGGTGAATTTAGCAAGTGAGTTAACGGTTTCGTACTTTTTATATTTTGTTACTAAAATGGGTAGAGAAATGGAGATGCCTATCCATTTTTATAACCAGATAGTGCACTGAGTAAGCTGGTGAGTTCTCTTGCCCTCCAGTAGTATAGGATTTTGGCAAGGATTTTTTCCCCTTTTGGAGGGAGAAGATTACGTAGTCGGTCATAGAGGAGTAAAAGGTATTATTATTATTTTTTTTTTTTTTTCCCATAGCCCCTTTAAATTCACAGATAATTACATATAAAATTATAGATCCTCATGCGAATCTATTTACAAATTATTTTTTTATATACAGGTTTTGTTATTTTATAAAAATTATATAATGAATAAACAAGTATAATGATATACATTATACATGACTGGACTAAACTGACTAATGAAGTTGAAGGGGCTCACCATTTTGATCAATCTTAAAACTAACTTGCATACTAATTCTTAACCTAATTTTTCCCCGACAGTCTGTTGCCATCGACGCGGGAGGGGTGGTGGGGTCATAGTGTTAAACACTGGATTTGTCAGGTGCTGCAACGAGTCAAAAAACAAAAATTGCAAGAAATTTTACTTAAAAGGTATTATATAAAAATACTATAAATACATGGGTTACATTGCGTATATTCTATACCAGAGTTTATCCAAAGATAATTCACGTAAAGTACGTCTCACGTATAGGGTAGCTTGGTTGGTAGAGCCTCCGGCTATTTATTGACGAGATCACGCGTTTCAGATCTGATCTTTTATTAATAGTTTTTTTTTGCTATTTATTATTGATAAAGTAAAGTATATTTCTGTAGAAAGTACTTAATGATTTTTTGTTTGTGTTTGGAGTACCATTCAATCGGGAGTTTTAATGGATGAATGTGCTAAATCGATGAATTACATGTCTAATCGATGTATTTTATGTTTGATTAAGGTACAATGCAGTACTCAAAGCGGGCAGATGAACCAAAAAGGTGCATCGCCGTTAGCCGGAACCCTGCTGGCATAAATCAGACCGCGGTACCCAGGGCCGCGGTGTGTACCTGGCCCGCTAAGTATAGGCTTGGCGTGTCTGCTTTTACCCGAAATTAGAGCTAGCAGCTAGCGACCGGTACGACCGAGACAAAAAACCAGAAACCTTGTTTCGGCCTTTTTTTGAACCTAACCGTGCACTCCATGCCACAATCCCTTTGTACTCTCCTCGGTCATTATACCGTCTAGCGTGCGGCCCTCGAGGTACAACACTCGAGTATCAGGCATCCTTGTTGCTGATATGTGGACAAGTAAGTGACATAATAGGATTCTTCGGTCAGGTTAAAATTATGAAAATAAATAATTTAAGCGGACATTGTGATAATTATAAAAAAAATGATAGTGGTCACTGAAAATTCCATTTCACACAAAAATAATTGTATGTAAGGAAGCTATTGATGTACAACCACCTTTGAAGTCGGCAGGGACGACATTAAAAACCTACTGAAATGAAATGAAAGAAAAAAATTATGCTGTGACATTCTCCCCTAAGGGTATTAAAAATAAAAACCCTTAAGTATGTCTATCTGTCAAAAAAAAACATAAAGCTTAAATTGCGCTGATGAAATTAGTTTATAAGTAATATGAACAGCTTAATATTGAAACATGAATGAGAAAATTGTAACTAAGAACATAAGGAAAATATATTAATTATTACTTAAGATCGTGAAAGATTGCTGGGATGTAATAAAACAGGGAATGTCTACAATTGGACTTTAATTTAAATAAGTTGAATGTTTTCAAATTTTATTTTGTTGCTCATAATTATGATTATTACCAAATTACTGTCTTGAATATAGCTTTAAAATTTTACGTCGATTGAAACATTTTTGCAATCACTATCGTAGACCATACTTGCAGGGTATTTGAGGGTAGTTATTCCAATAATTTTACTAGGCATGATGCGAAGCATTTCAAAGATAATCGACGCCTTTTCCATCAATCCAATTAAGATGATTATCGAGTTGTTACTCTCACCGGTTCGAACTATCAAAAAATTCAATATACTTCCTTTGTCACAGGAGCTGTTGACTTTTAGACTTCCACTTAAACCTATTTGGACATATGGGCTCCGAATTTTCAGACGGGCTAAGAAGTCAAACATCAAAACAGATCATTCATTCAGAAACTCCAAAACTTATACATGCGTGCCTATTTAAGTACAAAATGACATTTACAAAGATTGATGTACACCGGATAATATTTGCTGGTTGAGACGCAACTCAAAAAGGGTTTTATTCACGGTTTGTAATACTTTCATTTGGACTTTTGAAATTTGAGCATGAGCTTCTGAAAGAAACATAAATAAATTTATGTTATAGACGTATGAGTATGTCGATATTTTTTTTCTTCGTACTTCGATCATTGAAATTATATTTTTGACAGGGAGAGTATTTGAAGAGGTATTTAGATAAGTGTTTTGAATAATGGGATTTTTGTTGAGTTATTAGATTCGTTTTAATTGACCTGCAACGATAAGGAGTTTTTGATATTCTATTTAGGTCGAGTTATAAGTAACTTACATTTTTTTTATCAGACATTTATTTTGCTCGCATTAAATAACAAAATTATATTAATTTATTATGTATTCGCCACTATTATCTATAACCTTCTCCATTCTTCCTGGCAGTTTATGAATTCCTTCCTTGTAAAATGTGGTTTGGACTGGAAGAAGTTTTCGACAGCTGACTTGCTTTTCTTTTTGCCATGGATGTTTGCTTTCGGATCTGGTAGGGGTGGTTGATCCTTATCAAGCCGCTGTCTTTTGCGGGCTATATTGTCATAGGTAACCCATTTTTCATCGCCTGTTACAATCCTGTTTAAAAAAGGCTCAATTTTCACCCGTGAGAGCAGACTTGTGGCGATTGACATGCGATCTTCTTTATTCCGTTCACTGAGATTGCGAGGTATCCACACTCCTAACTGGCTGACTTTCCCTAATTTCTCCAGGTGGTGGTTAACATTTGATTGTGATGTATTCAACCTTTCTGCTATACCTATTGTTGATTGACGTGGATTTTGCTCCAATATTATTTTTAAAAGGTTGTCGTCAAAGTCGGAAGGACGTCCCGCCCTCGGTTCGTCTTTTAAGGTTGTATCTCCAGAACGGAGTTTTATAAACCAATTTCTAACTGCCCGACCAGTTATTAGTCCTTCACCATATACAATGCATATTTGTTCAGCTGTCGCCCTATCACTATTGCCTTGTTTAAATACCCAAAGCATTACATGACGAATATGTACTTTTTGACTCTCCTTTTCTGAGGTTAAATAAAAAACAGTTTAACGTAACGTATATCACACAAAACAGTTGACAAAAGACTAACTGAAGCATCTTCTGTGAAAACAAAAACTTGTTGTCATGGTAACTCGTAGCGGGTAGATACGAACAATAGATTCTACTTAGCTGCATCGGAAGTCACTTACGACCTATAAATTGAAAAAATGCAAGGTGTACGTACGTACGAGATTAATTATATCATGTCTTGGAAACCAAGAGAGTTCCATGCTCACATCTGCTAATAGCCCCCGATAGCCTAAAGCCTTGCTATTAATGGAATATATGAGAGGGAATGAGCGTGACTCATTAGCCTCCAGCGGGTTTATGAGTTATGAACGACGGCTCGAGCTGTG
Source organism: Acanthosoma haemorrhoidale (assembly GCA_930367205.1). NCBI lineage: Eukaryota > Metazoa > Arthropoda > Insecta > Hemiptera > Acanthosomatidae > Acanthosoma > Acanthosoma haemorrhoidale. The sequence continues at coordinate 11,303,047 of OV884011.1, read as the reverse complement.
AGCTATGACAGACCAGACGGCTCGCTGACAGAGTATCATCAGACGAGATGGTATCGCTGGATGAGAATTAACCAGTGGCGGTGTGTAATGGAGGAGGAATTGCAGCAATTAGAATGTAAATGCAGGCACTTATACACTGCTAGAAGAGCCCAGCAACGGCCAAGCGCACAAATCACAATAATTACAGTTCAAAATCCAAGAGCCCAGAATTAAGCCATTACTGGGTCATTATCTCATTTCGGCTGTGGCCCGTTCTTGGCACAACAGGTGGCAGAGTGCGTTCCGCTAGTTTGTTTACAGATTTTTATTTTGCACAGCCGAGCCAATAATCCGGTCAACAGGTCGAATCGATCCCCCTTGAAAGTGGTAGTAACTATCATTGGTGGTCGTTAACCATATTTCAGTAGAACTTCATCGGTTACAATATTGCCACTGCGCAAGGTTATATATATATATATATATATATATATATATATCTGTACCTCGGAGGGATAGAACACTATGTCCATTTTCATAACTTTACAGGAGAGGAGTTTTAAACTTTTTTTCAACATCAAAAAGTGTTATTGGCACAGCTATTTATTGAGATGTTGAAACAATATTTTACCAGAACATTCTATTTATTGTTATTTACATCATGCAGTTGTTATAAAATGAAAAAAAACCTTTAACTCTGTAATAAAGTCAATATGGAAAAAAATGGACATAGTGTTGTATCTCTCCGAGGTACAGATATATAGTATGAATGAACGAGTGAATGAAAATTGTGAATTGGTATGAATGAGATCATTTATCACAATTACTTATAGCCCAATCAGGGAGATTGTAATTTTATCTTAATAAAAACTGTTTAGAAAAACAACAAAAAAAACAACATATTTCAGGCCAAAATTAGGATAGTTTTATTGCTGCCAGGAAGCGACTAAGGCCTCTAGACGTTAAGATTACTGTCTGCGCTTGCCCAACTATCAGACTTAGTGCCATCCAGACCACACTTGCAAGCAAATACTCACTACTCATTACAATAGTTAGTGAATGTGATATTAGATTCAGATTTCAGCAGTTTCTCATTCTCATTCATAACCACCACTTTACTCCTAAAACATCCTTCATACCCCACGACTCTCACAGATAGGATGTATAAGTACTGAGGTAAGCCTTTTACAGTGATTAATTGTTATTTTTTTTATCATTACAGACGAATTCTCTCCCACTAACTCCCATTCATGGAGAAGAACAAGTCAAGCGTTTCGTTCTAGCTGCTAAAATGATTTTAAAGACTATCGATAGTTATAGCCCATTAAAGACTCAACACATTAATATTTTAGCTTTGTTCGTACTCGAAACGTCTATACTAACTTACTTACTTTTCATATTATAAACAATTAAAATCCCCGACACATTTTAAAGATTATTTATTAGGATGTCAAAACCTTTAATTTGATTCCCTACTCGAATTGAGAGGAAAATATTTATTTTTTAACGACCTTTCATAGTTGATTAAATAACTGGTTAATAAGTATGTGTATTAATTAATATACAAACACTTTAGACGTGCCAGGCGAGCGTAATTTTGTTAAATCACCTGTTGCCTAGAAACCTATTACATTAATTGTAAGGACTTGTATGACAGCAGTATGAGCTGCCGAAATGCACTAAAATGCACCTAAAGAAACACGGGTTAAGCTAACGCAGGGAACACGGTGCGACCGACATTTTTTTAATTATAGTTTTTTTAGATAGATAGATAAACAAATTTATTATGATAAAATTACAATCTGCCTCATTGGGCAATAAGTAATTGTGATAAATGTTTTCATTCATACCATATTTACAATATTCAATCGCTCATTCGTACAGTATTTACAAACAGCCCAGAGACCTCCCAAATCCGGCTTCTGAATTGAATATATTTGTAGTTGAATATAATTGAATGAAAAACAAAAGAGATGAGTAGTAGTCAAAATAATTTCACATTAGGAGTGTGTCTCCTAAAACATAATGAGTTGCTAACAACGTACTATAATTGATAGTTCTATTGTCTTTGTGAATTGTGAATATTACTGATTAACAACAACTTTATTATGATAAAATTACAATCTGCCTGATTGAGCTATAAGTAATTGTGATAAATTATCTCATTCATACCAATTTACAATTTTCATTCACTCGCTCATTCATACTATATATACAAACAACCCAGAGGCCCCCCAAGTCCACATGGTTGTCACCTCCCTCGCATTCGAAAGAGGAAGCGGTCTTGGGATGTCCCCCACGCTCCTCCGTCAGCCGCGTCGCCGGATACGAGCCAGATGGGCTGACGAAGAGTGCGAGTAAATTATAGTTTAAAAACACAAATTACATGTAGCTAATCAGGGTTTCATTTGAGAGATATTTTTTTTTAATTATGGAGTAATTAAAAGATGCTCCATGGAGTATTTTTCATTTCGTCACTACACAAATATGGGGTCTCGAAATAAAATAAAAGAAGGCAATAGCAAAGACTTTACAAAATGGAATGTGAGGTGAAGCATTGCAAAGTATTTATGGTGAGTAAACATGATTGTCTAGTTATGGCTAGTTTATCTGAGAGATTGTGCTCAATGATTTATTATAGTTGGCCTAGGCTTTCATTAGCATATAAGATTTATAGGCCTGATCAATCAACTGGGATTAAACTATTAAAAAGGGGTGCCTATTAAATTATTTAATGACCGATAAGACGATGGAAGAAGTTAATAACGTTGGACGTACCTAAGAAGAAATTGCACTGTCTAATTGGGCTTGTATGTTGTTTACAAATAAAAATAATGATTCAAGGGTTCATTGATCGAGGTGTAGAGGTTAATGTTTCATTGACCATTTCATGGCGGAGTGAGGGAAAAAAAAGTTGAGCTAAAATGAATCAGTCGCAAGTCAAAAAGCCGAGCCCTTCGTAGGTTCGTTTTGAATGAAACTTATCGAATAGTTTTTACGGTTATTTTTAAAAATTGAAAATAAAAGTTTTTTTTCTAATTGCTATTTGCAAATTTATCAGATAGCAAAACGCCGGAATCATTTTATATAAACATAAAACTACTGATAGCTGACGCCAAAAAATAATAACCTTTTCATTTCGGTTTTTTAGGTCAATATTTTAGTTATTTATTAATTATTTAAATTATTGATATTGTTTCTTTGCAACCATTTATTAATTTTTTTAGAAGAAATTCTTTCAGAGTATCACGGTACCTTGTGAACAACGAACGGTGATTTTTCGTGAAACTGAACTCGGTTTTTCCACTCTTCATTCAAAACCAACTTAAAAATCAATTTTTGATGAAAATTTTTTGAATTTCAAATGAATTTACAAGTATAACAATTTTTCTACCGCCTCACCCTGAAACTCAACAGGCTGTTAGAATCTTTACAAAACAAACATCCGTAGCCGCCATATAATTAACGGACTAATTATAACATAATTGTTATCTCAAGTATAATGATAATAATATCTAATCAGGAAATACTCCGGTGGTGAGATGAATTATTACCTTAGCATTTATTGATGTAGGGATCGTCTTATGAAAACAAAATTCATATTAATGCGTTTGAAAGTGCATATTGTGTTAAAATGCTCCAAGAACGTGGGTTATGATGCTAATAGATGATTAATCATTCATGTTTATGTCTCACATTAAAACTCTTAACAGAGAGATTTATGCCGTGTTAAGTAAATGCAAAGTTAAGCCATAATGAAGATCCTGCATAAAGATCAGGTATTAGAGTGTAATAAATTTAAATGATAAAGATCTTTTTTAGTTTAATGCGTCGTCATTATTTTTGTATTATCATAGTATTTTAGGATTTTAAGCGTTTGACTTGAGAAAATCTTAAATTTTAGAAATGTACATGTAGAATAGAACGTTGCTTTTTGTCGGGACCATTCCATCTAAAACCGAGGGCGACAATTTAATAAATGATTAAACTTAAAATAATATATACACTAATTACATGTTCGGTAAACCGTAAAAAAAATTAAAATATGTTAATAGGAATAAGTACACAACGAATATCTAGAAATCTGTGTTTGATGTAGATAATTACACACAGAAAACCAAAACTGGTAAAAAGGGAACATAAAAATAAATAAAACCTGAAGTAGTACAGCTGTTTTAATTACTTTTTTTTTCAGTGTAATTTCATTCAGTGTAAAGTAGATTTTTCTGTTACTTTTTCTGTTTTCTCGCCATAAATATTCATAACTACGGGGTATTTACATCTTTTGTAACGTCCTTCAGGCTATTTCCTTAATAACATAATAAATTATTGTATTTCTATTAACCTATAATATTATTGTACCTCGGGTTGACACCAAGTACGTTTGTATTCGTCCTACGAAAAAATCTATATGGAACCTGACTCGTATTCATTCTTAACTTCTGAAATTATTCAAATAATAAATTGAAATGAAAATAATATCATGAGCGGCGAGAGCGCTGTAAAAGTAAAGAAAATAATTGCTTTAAAGTGGCTACATTGATACTATGTCAGTGACTGCATACCAAATAATTTTCTTACTTCAAAATGGCCTTTCGTTTGAATTGATGACAGAAATTATGAAACCATTTATTACATATTAGACCACTTATCTCATGGTTTTATTATATTAAATTTTTTTAATATTATCTTCTTTCTTGTGGATATTTTTTATATCCAATATTTTCTTAAGATGTAATTAAGTACAGCATGAATACAGGAGAGAAAATCGGAAAAGTCCAAAATATGTACATGCTGTTAAACAGCTGGGCATGGTCATTATCAGGGTTTCGTGGGTATTTTTAAAATCCAAAAACCCTTTTATGTTTTCACACGCGTTTCGCCGTGTTCTCTCTAGGTCTCATAGAAATTGTATTAACAATTTTTTCACAGCAACAGTTTCCCCTAGACTTTTGATATTAGGGAGGTTTTACTCAATTGCCCTAAGACGCTGAAAATAAATGAAATCCAGAATATTATTGTTCCTTGGATCGAGATCAAGTACGTTTGTATTCGTCCTAGAAAAAAAATCTATGTTGAACCTGGCTCGTTGTATTCATTCATAACTTCTGAAATTATTCAAATAATAAGCTGAAATGAAGATATCAGTTTAATGAAGATCTATAAAGAAGTAAAGAAAATAATCGCTTTAATGTGGCTACATCGATACTATGTCAGTGACTACACACCGAATAATTTTCGATGTTTTGAATTCATGTCTCGATTGACAAACATATCGATAAATTATAATTGATCGGTCTATTACATGAAATTGATCTAACAAATTTATAATTATATCATGAAATTAAAATTATAACATTAGGTAAAATGAATAGACTTTGATAAGCAGTTTACTTATGTGATAAGTAGATTATAACATCCCTAGTTATTGTGGTAAGTTTTGGGACTTTGGTTGTCTACACTGCAAAAAGTCATCGTTCAACTTCAAATTTATTTCTTGAATTGAATACACTACTGTATGTATATATATATATATTAAGATGAGTATATGTTAGCCTTCGACTGTAGTGATACAATCCAAGCTGGTTAAGCTAGCTACAGTGGCTTAGCCGCTAGCCAGGCCCAGACACTGGGACAGCTGGCTGGCGCCAGCCGACGTTTTCAGGACAGGCAGTAGAGCCTTAGTCCCGACGTTGGCCGCCAGGAGCACTTCTGTACAGGGGCCTGTTAGTACTTAGTTCAGACAACAGGTAGCGCGGCCACCCCTTCGTCTCTACCGATCGATTCTCCCACTTAGAAAAGATGGAAGATCAAAATGGCCACCGCCTAAATATTTTTAATTATTCAATCGGCGAAAATTGTATTGAGTCATATTGGTCATAAATGTTTGTCTACACGTACCTGAGTCATACTCTATAGTGGACTTAAAAATAACTGAATCTAACCAAAATTTTAAAGTTGTATTCCACGACACGTCGCATTATGCTAATTAGGGTTTTGGTTAAACAATTTGGAAGTAAGAAAAGTCCAAGTTTCGGCCACTGTTAATATTTAAGTCGGAGATCTGAAACTATGAAAGGTTTAATGATCTTTATTTCTTGCCTTGACTGAATACACATTGTAGGCAGTAAAATAAAAAGAATTTCAAAGGTATACCAAAATCTATAAGGCATTACTGGAAATGGCGTTCAAAGCCATTAAAAAAAAAAAATTATGATCTAGTTATTTACAATTTTTTTGATTTGTGACTGTCACAAAGATGGTTAAACAAATAACTAAATGTATGCGTATCAAATCACTACTTTCTCAACGAATTAGGATCTGGAGTCTACAAATTATCCTAGACGCTGAAAATAAATGTAATCCATAATATTATTGTTCATTGGGTTGACACCAAGTACGTTTGTATTCAGCCTAAAAAAAATCTATGTTGAACCTGGCTCGTTACATTCATTTGTAACTTCTGGAATTATTCAAATAATAAGGAGAAATGAAGATAATACCATTTATGAACGGCAAGAGCTCTGAAGAAGTAAAGAAAATAATCGCTTTAATGTGGCTACAATTTATTACACACACCAAATTATCAGCCCAAAATTACATACTTGCTGCTTAAAACGAACCCCCACGCATTACGAACCAAAAATTATACTTTTGCAAATATTTGTAAAATTATTTGTTTTATGAGCGCAGAACATCCAGTTATAGCTGCTACTACGAATAATACGATTAATTTATAATATTTGTTATCTTGATGGTTTTTTTTACTTCCACGTAAAATGAAAAAGTATCATAGTATATAAAGTCAGTAAACAACCGTCATTTTTAAGTTATTTTCGTATCATTTGGGCCTATTTACTTGACGAGGTATTAGTCTTTCATGTCTCGATTAACATATTGGTAAATTATAACTAATCGATCTATTTAATAAATTATATCATGAAAATAAAATTATCTATAAGATTAGGTAGCTAATATAGTACCATGAGGGACTCCACAAGTGATGAGATGGATTGATTATAGGCATCATCAGAAAATTACCGGAAAGTGTCGGAGAGTGTATAATACTTGATAATTTTAGATGCCCTTTCCAGATGAGTTGTATATACCAGGCTATAGTTGGTTGCGTTAATTGTTTTAAAACAACGCAAATCGGACTATATATTATTTAAATTTTAGTCCATCAAGTATAACTATTTATTTCCGGATCATCCTAACGATTAAATTTAAACATAATTGAGTAAAAAATAATAATAGAAAAAAAAATATTGGAAAGATGTGAGGACGAACCCAAGCCGTCCTTGATATCCAGTCCGAGGGCTTTACCATCAGAGCTGTCTAGATCTTGTCTATTGTCTATTCTTCTGCTGTTAATTATTAATAATTAAAAATAATATTGGGACCAATATTACAATAACAAGTTCTCATCATTGAGTAAACTTCATGGAATCCTATTTACTACCTTTTCTCAATAAATGCTCAATCCATATCATTTTTCAATACTTCTTTGTCCTCTTCTTCTTCAAAAACATCTTCATCGTGCCTTTCCTGAAAGTTATTATTCATAACCACTTTTGATGTGTTTTCATTTTTTTGAAATAGTTTCAAAAGCCAATTTGAACAGCCTTCTGTCTGTTACTTACAATAATAGCTAAACTAAGATAGTTTTTTCTTTATAGGTATTCCACACGACTTTTGCCATATGACGATTTCCGACATGAGTGACTCCTTCGTCATTGTTCTTCCGTGCTTCGTTACATATGAAGCATCTGTCTGCTGTTGTATACAAACAGTTCATCTTCACCGATCCGCTTTCTGTTCCACCGCAAAGTGTGGATCAATACGGAGGACCGCATTAGGTCGGAGCAACTACCGCAGTCAGTCGACTGTTTAAGAGGTGGCATTAACTGTAAACAGGGTTTACGGGCATTTACCGAATCTGACCGGAACCGAACCCTTCAACGGTTCGGCACGCTCCGGTCTCCGGCGCGAATCACATCCGGTCCCGCGAATCCCCAGATCACGTTTCGCCTCCTATTTTCGTACTTTCCTTCCTCACCAGCCAAGTATTAATCCTCAAACCATATCATGTTCATGTATTCTTCAAAGCAAAGCCTAAAATGACACAGTAGAAAATATAGAAAAAAAGGTGTTTCTCAAGGCAGTGTACATATTTTTATTGTGGTTATATATTGTTGCGATATTTAGATGTGTGAGTTTTGATGTTGCCTTTGATATAAACTCGAAACGAGCGTGCGTAAAAGAGCAGTAAAACGACTGGTGGATCACGGGTATGAAGGGATGAACAATATTTGTAGCCGTTATGCCTAATATTAATAGTTATCAAAAAAATAATATCAAAAATTAAATAGTAATATTAAATATTGGATTTGTTAACTTTAAAATAAAGTTTGGAGAGACGCAAGCCCAGGGATGTGTACTGCCTCGTGGCACACAGAAGACAACGAGGCCTATGGCCACCACGCTCTTAGAACGAAGAACAAAGGAAGAATGAAACGAAAAGCAAAGGACGCACAACTTAGAAAAAACTGGCCAGTCGCCAGTCGCGATTATAGTAAGGTACATTTTAACTTTAGCTTTTAACAGTGTAATTTTATCACGTACGTGCTTATATGTACAGTAAATTCATGAATCTATTTGTAATTAAACAATTTTCCTTTTGCTAGAATTCTTTTTTTATATTATCAGAACCTTTATAAAACCTCAGATTAATAAAAAATATAAACAATAAACATAAAAAAAGTAATAATATGTTCCTGCAGCTCTTGCATCCCTTCGCTCGTTCAGCATAAATTTATTTATAAGTACACATTAGGCAATATGATGATGAGGAGGAGAAATCGTATTATACGAAATTTCAGAAAAGCCTCAACGGTGGATTTTTGAATTATTAGAGCGTGGTAATTATTTGGTTGTGACACTACTTTATCTGTTTAAAAAATGGATCCTTTTGACCCATGAAAATTTCATAATACATCGGCGACAAAACATCACTATATTGAATATAGCGTTGACGGATTATCGACAATTCTCCTTAAACGAGGCATTGAAGTTCAGAGTTTCAGTGAGAACCAATAGTTGTTGGACTATATCAATCAAAAGTCAATTAAAACACTTTAAGGTAGACTGCTATATAGTTTAATGTTTAATAAGTTCTTATCTGTCTATGGGAAGTAAGTACAAGTTCCAGGAAATTTTTATTTTTTTGTGGTATTTGTTGTTGCTTTATTTATTTATTGTGTATTTGTTTTATATTGTTGTTTCGGTGTTACACTTTTATTAATACCTCGGAAGGTTGTCACTCCTGCCAGGATAGTAACGACCCCGCAGTATACAGATTGGGGAGGTCTTAGGTTGTCTTAAATCAGTATTTTTTATTTGACTGTTAATTATCAATAAGCTATTTTACGTTTCATCATTAAATTAATTACAATTCTTCACGTTTCAAAAATCAAATACCATGCGCATTAGTTCACAAACATATTTTTCTCCGAGCTTTAATGGAGGAAACCATTCCGGCTTGCCAGTCATCTATCCGTCTGATTGCTGCCGGGGTTCCTCAAGGTTCTACATTAGCTCCACTACTGCACGTAATTTATAATGATAGCTTACCGAATCAAGACAACAGCACAACACATGTAGACTTCACAGCCTATTTAATTTCCTTATTTTCTTCCACCAGTGTTCTTCTCTTTGAATATTTTACACAGTATTATTATTACTTTGAGCGAGTCGGGTCGACAAAATCTATTAAGTACACAGAATACTCAAAATTTTCACGCCATTGTGATGTCGAGACCCCATCCACTCGTTGCAGCTGTCATAATATTGGTGTTCCGTTGATAAATTGAATAGTCCGTAGCATGGAGGGAGGGAGGGGTTGTAGAATCCTTCTTGTTTGACGTGGAACCAATCTACTAATGCCCCATTAGGCTAATGCTTTCGGTCCCGGCCGAACAGGTGACAAAATGGGACAATATCAATTTTCCCCTTTATGGCTGTCCTTTTCGAGGGTTGAGTGGCGTAATACACGAAACCGCTATTAATAATATAATAATTGTAATATTGATTTAACAAGTTATTATTAATATATCTATTAGGGTTTTGAACGAAGTTTGAGAACGACCTGCTAAATAAATAAATACAATAGCCAAGATTTGACAACTAATAGTCCCCCCCGACATTAAAGAACAATGAAGGTCATAAGTAGTTTCTCATAGCCTGAACAAGACTATGACCATTTAATTTACGATTGTACATTACTTAACGGGCCAAGGAACAAGCTGATGAAATCAATACTGCTAAAACAATATACTTGACCAGTGAATAAATAGAGAGAGGACTTACTACACAACCACAGACAGGGCTTAATGACTTGTCTATTAATGTGCTTAATCCCACCATAATGTTTGCTGGGCTGCATTGAGGAGAAAAAGAAATGATGGCGCTGCTTAATCCCGTGATAGTCATTCGTTATTATTAAGCATCATTTATTTCACTTCTTGACGACAATAATTTAATTATTTTTGTATTGATATTATTTATATAATATATGAATTTTTGTTTATCATATTATTATTATACTATTTATATTTTTTAAATTAATTTCTGAAAAAAAAAAAAATAACATTTTTCCTACCCACCAGTTTGGTTTCCGCCAACGACATTCCACTGCTCAACAAGGCCTTCGCGTTGTTGATCACATCTCCTCAGCCCTTGAAACCAAACAGTATTGCACTGCTGCCTTTCTGGACATAGCTCAAGCTTTTAACAGGGTTTGCAAGCAGGTTTGCTTTACAAGCTCAAAAGATATTTACCACAGACCCTTTTCCTAATCATACAGTCCTACCTTTCAAACCGCTTCTTCCAAGTCCGCTGTGGATTAGAATATTCTAACTACTATCCCATAAATGCAGGAGTTCCACAGGGCAGTGTCCTGGGCCCCATCCTCTATAACCTATACACCGCTGATGTCCCCTCTACTCCCAATACCTTCTTGGGCACATTTGCATATGACACTGCAGCCTTGTCATCCCACCCAGACCCCGATTTAGCATCCCCTAACCTTCAAAAACACCTTGACGAGATAGAGTATTGGTGCAACCGACGGCGGATCAAAATTAATGAAACAAAATGTTCCCATATCACCTACTCCCACATACGAGTCTAAAAAGACAAGAACTAAACAGACGCTTTGGACAACGGTACAGACTACTTCAATGGACATCCCATCTCTCAATAGAAAATAAATTACTAATCTACAAAGTTATACTTAAGCCAATCTGGACATACGGAATAGAGCTATGGGGTACAGCAAAAAAGTCGAACATAAAGCGTATCCAATCCTTACAATGAAAAGTCCCGAGAACAATAGTAAATGCCCCTTATTACGTCAGCAACAAAACCCTTCATAACGATCTTAACATACCCTACATTCTTGAATTCTTCCCTTCCAAGTTTATGTAGTAACCTATCCAACCACCCTAATCCCATAGCACAGTCATTGAACTGCACCACTCATCCCTATAATCCTCCTCGGAGACTAAAACGGCAGGGGCCTCGTGACCTGCTATAAATATGTGACAGTGGGAGTCCTGGCAATGGCCAGTTTCTCCAATCATGTCCTATCGTCTGTGGCTCTCGCGCTCTTCGCCAGTCTCCACTGGCTCGTATCCAGTGACGCGGCTGACGGAGGAGCGTGGGGGACTTCCCAAAACTCCGCTTCCTCTTTCGTATGTGAGGGAGGTGACAAACATGTGGATTTGGGAGGTCTCTGGGCTGTCTAAATATTGTATGAATGAGCGAGTGAATGATGAATTGTAAATATGATATGAACGAGGGCATTTCTCTTAATTACTTATTGCCTAATAAGGCAGATTGTAATTTTAGCACAATAAAAGAATAAAAAAAAAACAAAAATTAATTTCTTTTTTCCTATTAAAGCAAGTATAACACCAATGTAAAATGGAGCACTATTCATATCGTATGAAATTTAATTTATGTATTTAATTTTAATTATAATAAACACAGTGTCCTATAAACGCCAACGTTGGAGGCCTTAATCAAACATGAAAAACTATTAAAAAAAAAAACTAGTTTCTTTCAATTATTTTCCCAGCTTAATGATCTAGATTTCTGGCTAATGACCAGAAAGAAATGTGTCTAGAACCATTACCGAATCACCGATTGAGAAGCAATGTATAATTAAAGCAGGAAGATTTTAATTTTATATTATTTTCAGGAACTGTTAATAAATGTTTTTTTTCCACAAATAGCGTTCGAAGAAAGATTAAAAAAAAAAAATATGCTCTAAGTCTGAAAACACTTTGTCAAACAGATCTTCTCAGTCATGTTTTCCTGATTGTCGAGAACTTTGAACAAGAATATGTTTGAAACATTCAAATCCTCTTATCTCGATGTCTTTGTCCTTAATCTTTTCCAAGTTTGAAGCCGGTTACTGTGCTAATGAGCACGATATTCTGCTGCGAATATGAAGAATACAGACTGATCGTCACCGTCTTACATAATCTGAAGGTGAGCCCCATCACCTTTATGTATTTTGACCTTGTAACTTCAAAAAGATTATTGTAATTCTACCCTCATTCGAATGCATCTGCGTATCAGCAAGAGGAGAAATTTCTTTCACTGAATTTTGTTAACATACTGTAAAAAATAATAAACAAAAGGGGTCTTTGACAATGTAAGATTAAATATTAAATTACTAAGTGACCATAGTTTTTTGTAAAGCTTTTAATATGTAAAAACTCTCAACACCAAATTGCATTGCACAAGAATCTAAAAGTGTCCACAAAAGAGGTTTTTTATTAGTTAGAGACACTATCTATGTTATTAATTACAGGTCAAAAGTTCCATGGCCGCTTGACCGTGATTTGATCATTTCTATAGTCTGACCTGGATATCTTAAGGCCGATTTAGACCCAAAATGTTTTGCATAGAGCCTCTTAAATATAACTGAGTAAACTTTATTTAATCCTGCAGTTAAATAATCTTTGTAGAGGAGAGTCTTTTAAAAGAAAAGCTTTATTATGATGTACAATCAAAACACTGGTATATACAAATATTAAGAGTTACGTTACATTATACTGGGTGGAAGGTCTAGGGACGAGTGGGGTCTGGGGCTGAAGCTGAGACATATATGTATAAGAAAAGGATAAGATTCTGGGAAGTAGGGAGGTCTTGGAGGGATGCGGTTGCTTACTTAAAAATAACGCAACTATCAGTGACTTCCATGAAGTCACGAGGCAGGTATACAGTTCTGCTCAGGTCCCTTCTACTTTTAGCATTATATATAATATTAGCATTATAATATTCTTAGCATTATAAAACTGTACGATATTTACTACCTATCAAATACTTGTTTGTTGTAAATAAGCATTCTTAATATGTGCTAACAATTCCATAATTACAACTGTTCCTCCTACTTTTTCATCTTCAAAAAAATCTTCACGGCTAAAACTTTTCATTTACAATCACTTGTTAGTTATTGTACTTTTATCCGTTCAAAAAACCAAAGTAGGACAGTATCCGAGAGTTCCTTTCTTCTCTGCACGGTTACTAAGTTGTCAGATTTTTTGGAGCCGTGGCATGTTATGGCTGAAATACGAAAATGTCCTTAGGGTAACTTACCTAAATGTCTGTAGGGTTTGAAGTTTGTTATGTCCGAGAAATATACCAACTTATTACTTCTTGAGTGTATGGCAGATCACGCCCAAGTCCCCGGGCCGTCTTATTGAACAATGTCTCTGTCGCGATGGACCACGAAAGCAAAAAGAAAAGGAAAAGAGAAAAATGTTTTGTTTCATCCCGTCCGTTGTCGGGAATGTCCTCCTCCGAGGAGGAACGTGACACCGACCGAATGCCTCCCGAGGTCCCTGGCATTCCCACGATCTCCCTCCTCGCCCAGGTATTCTCTATCGGCATTAGCATACAATGATCTCTCGGCTATAGCCGTGGATACATTTCACCAGAGTCCGCTCGCCCTCATGAGATAATTGTCTACGAACTGTCTCTAGAGGTTGAGGCGTACCGACGCATTACAACACACTCAAACGTGATAGATCCAAGACCACCTGTCTTATAATGGAGGTAGTCAAGACTAAAAATCTTAAATAAAATTTGAGTCAAGAGTTATGCGAACAATAATTTAATTGTGTGTTGTAATGACGTCTTTCTTCTAACTATAATTTAGAAAAGGAAGCCAATATGTTTAATCATTATTTGGTTTTTAATGTTAATATGAAGTAACAAATTAATGATATATATTGAAACTTCTTTATTGTGCTAAAATTACAATCTGCCTTATCAGGCAATAAATAATTGTAATCAATTTTCTCAGTCATACCATATTTACAATTTTCATTAACTCGCTCATTCATATAGTATTTACAAACAGCACAGAGTCCTCCCAAATCCACATGCTTGTCACCTCTCTCGCATGCGAAAGAGGAAGCGGAGTCTTGAGAAGTCCCCCACGCTCCTCCGTCAGCCGCGCCACCGGATACGAGCCAGTGGAGACTGAGAAAGAGCGCGAGAGCCTCATACTACAAATTAATTAAGGACACTTATTCACGCTTAATTTTTTTATATCCTTCCGATATCAAATAGGACATCAATGTAAAATGTCATGTCTCTATTTTGAACATGGGACTCACAGACGAATCGGTAAAAAGTCTTATATGTTATATGATATGTTCATAATAGGCGACTTCAACATGATATGTTTTTCGTTTTTTTTAAACACAACATGTTTTATAGTACAGGAAATCTGCCATAACATTATGAAACTCTTAAAATATGCAAGCCAAAGGCTACACTGTATGTGTGTATCATTCTTAATTATAATTCATCTTAGAAATATTTTGTAAGATATGTTGCAAAACAACTCAAGAGGTTTATTACAAAACCCTTAGCTGTTAGCCATGTTCGATGTTTCAATTTTAAATTTGTAATTACAGTTTAAAATAACATTACATGAATAAGAAGTCAAGATCTATAATTTGAAATCTCATTCGAAGTTGTAGATTTCATCACAACATCAAATGATACTGATATGTATAATTTTATGGCGCTAGGTTTAACAGTGGACAAGATTGAAAACATAAGAGGTTTCGATTTTGAATACAAAAAACCTTAAAACCGTTCATTTATTTATGATTATAATACAAAAGTAACATCAAATTTAATATTTCTAGAGTGCTGAACCGTAGTTATTTTTTATGGCATTATTTTTCGTGCCATAAAACTGCATGGGAATGTTCATGTCCATAGCTGAAGTGTTAAATTACAGTATGTTATCACTGCCTAATAACTACTAAATCTAATTACGTTAAGGTTAAAGACAAATTATGTTGGTCATAATTATTAGCCAGTAATAACCTAGAATCTATTAAAACCGACTTGGATAGTATTTAATACGGCGCTATTGGTACACTGAGGTAAAACTTGATCAGAAAGTTCGTGCCCATAGTTAAGTCTTAGACTATAGTATAATATCGCTCCCTAATTACTACTAAATCTAATTACGTTAAGATTAAAGAATTATATATTAATTATCTTACAAAATATATTCCACAACTCGAGACATGCCGATTAGTTTTTGATAGAAATACAATTATAAAAAAACAACTCATGAAAGGAAAAACGATTCAAGAGTGGAAAAACGATTATACTGAAAAAAAAAAAAAGTTGTAGAAGGTTTTTGTTCTAAGATCGGCTTAAATTAATTAAAAAAGAGTTCTGTTTTTATGGAGTTTTTGAGAATGTTTTAACATATGGTGTATGTGTGCGTCAGGTCCCTGCGAGGAGAATAAAATGTGAACTCTTCAAGATATTTGGCCAATTAATTTCTAATCTGTGTCCATGAACCAACTTTATGAAAACACAACAAAACTTTTCCATCAGCCCAAGGCGATCACCCAAGGGATTCAACTCTTTTATATTGTTAGCAGTGTAACGACGAAACGGAAGTGTAATGGTTCTTAATTGCCAAGGGGTATCGACAAATAAAGTATTTTTTGTCGAATATACTCATTGGTTTTTAGCTTACTCATTAAAATTGTTCAAAAGAAAATTAAGCTAAGGTACGATCTCTACGTGTTGCTAATTTACTTTCTTTATATTTTATTTCTTTTGAACATCAAATAAAAAATATAATGTTGCTTAATCATCGTTATGAAAAAAAGTTTTTTACATTATAAGGTGTGGTTTATTTTCAGGTGCAGGAAACTTTAAAATTAAGTATACAACTATAATAAAAAAATATAAGATATGTATTACTATATAATGAATAAAAATAGTGTCAATGATATGATTGTCAAAATCAGAATTAAATGAGATTTGAATTTGAGAATTTTTGACAAGAGTTCTCTTGGCCCTACACTGGGGGTCAAGTCTCCTGTTTTATAAAGGCTGCTTGCGCACCAGAAGGGTCTTCTACTTCCTCAGAGCGGAGATAAATTAATAAAAAGCACATGCCCTACTAACTAGAAAATTATATGCCTTCAATACATTATCCAGTAAGGCTCAAAGAAAGAAATGTTATAAATATATATAAATCAAAATTTATCTTTATAATTGGTTTCCAAATGAAGTATGTAATTGATTATAGCTGGTTTGTTGATCCTTCAAAGAGTACTACTTACTTTTTGAATATGTTTGTTAAGAGACATTTTTGCAAAACAAAAGGGAACAGTGACCCATTTTTAATAAGACATGACTGTATCAAAAGATATTACAAAAGGGAGCGCAAGTGGTAACTATTACAGGCAGGAAATTTAAACATTACAAAGAGGAAATGAGCCTTACACCGTTGAAGGCGTGACTAAATCGCTTTGGCAACCGTGATGATATGGACGCTAAGTATGTAGCTACAGGATATCACACCCCAAATCTATTTACAGCTCATGACCTCCTGTTGAAGACCAAAACCAAAAGACACACTTCTCAAGAGATCTTGTATTCGATTCCGTCTCGAGAGAGCTACGAATATATATTATACTGGAGGCTTAAAGACTATAGATCGCACATCCTAACTTCTGACGTGTCTCAAGCCCCATACACCGCTGATGTCCCCTCTACCACCGATACCTTCTTGGCCACATTTGCAGATGGCACTGCAGTCCTGTCAGCCCATCCAGACCCTGATATAGCATCCCAAAACCTTCAAAAACACCTTGATGAGATCGAGTATTGGTGCTACCAATGGCGCATCAAAGTCAATGAAGCAAAGTGTTCCCACATAACCTTCACCCTCTGCCGCAAATCTTGTCCGCTGGTTTTTTTATATTCGATTCCTCTCCCTGTGTCTGAGACAGTATTTAGGCTTCCATCTCGACAAAAGACTGACATGGAACCCACACACGAGACTAAAAAGACAAGAACTAAACAGACGCTTTGGACAACTGTACAGACTACTTTGAAGGACATCCCATCTCTTAATATAAAACAAATTACTAATATACAAAATTATACTTAAGCCAATCTGGACATACGAAATAGAGCTATGGGGGACAGCAAAAAAGTCAAACATCAAGCGCATTCAATTCTTTCAATCAAAAGTCCTGAGAACAATAGTAAATGCCCCTTATTACATCAGCAACAAAACCCTTCATAATGATCTGAATATACCCCACATTCTTGAACTCATTCCTTCCTAGGAAGCCCAGAGGCCTCTCAAATCCACATGGTTGTCCTGGCATGCGAAAGAGGAAGCGGAGTATCTTTAATATTAACGTAATTAGATTTAGTAGTAATTAGGCAGTGATAACATGCTACAATTTAACACGTCAGCTACGGACATGAAGAACATTCTCATGGAGTTTTATGGCGCGAAAAATAATCACAATACCATAAAAAATAACTATGGTTCAGTAATCTAGAAATAATAAATTCGATGTTACTTTTGTATTATAATCATAAATTGATGAATGGTTTTAAGGTTTTTTGTATTCAAAATCGAAACCCCTCATGTTTTCAATCTTGTCCACTGTTAAACCTAGCGCCATAAAATTATACATATCGGTATCATTTGATGTTGTGATGAGATCTACAACTTCGAATGAGATTTCAAATTATAGATCTTGACTTCTTATTCACGTAATGTTATTTTAAACTGTAATTACAACTTTAAAATTAAAACACGGCTATCAGGGAAGGGTTTGGTAATAAACCAATTAGCAATTAAAAAGTTATAATTTTCCGAGCGTATCGAATAGGGTATTAAATTTTTGACCTTCATGCCCTTTATGACACTATGTGATATCTACTTGGACTTTAGAGGACTATAATTTCAAAATATTGTTAATATTGCTTTCGCAGTAACAATGCAACCCTTAATTGTGCTACGGATCGGTGTTTAGTTTAACTTTGCCCCTATGTTAACATATAGACAATTTTCTGGTTTTGACTACTGTTTACGTTGAGCCGGTGGAGTATTTCCTGCGGCTGGGTGGTCTGGCTGGAGCCAAATGTTCACTCCAGAGCCTGGAAGATGTGCCAGCTTGACTGATGATCTCGCTGATCTAATAGAACCGCCACAATAGACCCATCTCCCTTGGGCCGGCTACCTGGATCCAACACCTGTAAGCAATCCATTTATTTTAATCTAACTTAAATTGAATTCACGCTTTGGCTCCATTCATGCGTTGTTTTTTTTTCCACTGACTTTTCGGTGAATGAGATGCCACGGCGTTTTGTTCAGCGGACCCACCGAGTCACAATATTTGTTTGGATGGGTTTGTTGTTGAAGAAATGACTAATGATGGTTGAGTTGTGCCATTAACAAAACTTAAATAGAATCGCCTATTGATGTTTTAGCACAATTCTTATCTTTCTGTAGCATTGTAGACCGCAACTATCAACCACACATGAATGATGAAGAGTGATCATATCGATGGAGGATTCTACACACATCGTTCACGAACCCTTGCGGTGGTGGTAACGACCTGATGTTAGTTCTTCTAGGATGATTTGTACTATCCTTGAGATACATGATATGGTTACTTATGGTATGATGTAACAAACCAACAACTACGCATACAATTCAACAGTAGGGGTTATCCCATAATTTAGGATTGCTAATGCTTTAATTTTTTTTTTCTTTCATAGCCCCATTAAATTTACAGATATGTATAATCCACAGGCGAATCTATTTACAAATTATTTTAGTATTTCCTGTAGCATCGCTACATTATATACAGGTTTTGTAACTATATAAAAAATATATAATGGAATAAACAAGTATAATGATTATATGTGGCACATTATACGTGGCTGGACTGAACTGACTAATAAAGGTGATGGAGCTCACCTTTTTGATCAAATTTAAAACTAACTTACATACTAATTCTTAACCTAACTTTTCCCCGACAGTCTGCTGCCATCGATGCGGGAGGGGTGGTGGGGCCTTAGTGTTAAACACTGGATTGGTTAGGTGCTGCAACGAGTCAAAAAACTTGATGTGTCTCCGGCGGATGAACTCGCCCACCGACGGCACACCAAGCAACGGGTGCAGGTCAGCGTTCTTTGAAGGTGCTTTCAATGGTATATTTTCTAATCCTACACTGGTTTTATATAATAATGTAATTATGTAAATTATAATAAAAATATTTTATAAGATATATTCCATTACAAC
Organism: Acanthosoma haemorrhoidale; assembly: GCA_930367205.1. NCBI lineage: Eukaryota > Metazoa > Arthropoda > Insecta > Hemiptera > Acanthosomatidae > Acanthosoma > Acanthosoma haemorrhoidale. The sequence continues at coordinate 11,283,399 of OV884011.1, read as the reverse complement.
TCGAGAGGTTTATTGCCAAACCCTTCGCTGTTAGCCATCTGGATTCTCCTGAACCTGAAACTCGACTTGAAATTCGTAATATTTACCCCATAAAACAGAAATGACAAACTTTTGGAACTAATTGGACATTTTTCAAACGAGGGACTACTTTTTTCCTCCTAGATTTGCTATTTCGCTTATTGTGTGATGCAGCAATTGTTGTCGGAGCGAGTATTTGTGCGGTAGATTGTGGTACTTGGAACGGACTGTAAGAGTTAACCTCTAGCTAAAGACTTGGTACTGTACACAAGCCCAGAATCGACCATCGAGAGCCGAAGACAGAAGGCAGGTATTCGCAGGCTCTTTTAGATTCCCACAGATAAAGAGCAAAGTCAGCTAGCCATTAATACGGGAGCACTTAACGTCACTCACTAGTCACCTCTTCATCACCTCCTCCCTCTGCCCCTGCCCGTTCTCTCTTCTTTTATCTACTTCCAGCCAGTCTTCTTTTTATACCTTGGTGTCTGTCTGTCCGTTCGCTTCCTGTCGTAGCACGACCGATGAGTCCGGGCGACCTATAGCTTCAAAGTCAGTACACATTTTGTATCATTTTGGTTCTGAGTTACAACGAGACGGTTAGGACAAATACTCAGATATTAATACTAGATAGTTGGGAAATTCAAGAACTCACGTGGGCATTACTCATTAATAGAATATCAAAAAGCCCCCAGATTTGAATTGCACGAAGTCTTACCGGCTTACGCATTTATTGATTTCCCCAATCTATCACTGCGTCTCATTGATTTACAAGCCTGCTCTGCTGTATGGTGCACCGCTTTTTCGTTAACTGACGTATACGACAGCTCGGCGACTCCAACAATTTCAAAACGGTATACTGATGAAAGTGGTCAGAGGTACTTCATTCGAGCAGCGGAGACACAGTGAGCTTCACGATATCTTTGAGCTGCCTACGGTGGATGAATTCATCCAACGTAGACATATCAAGTTTTTCGACTCCCTGCAATACTTGACAAACCCGGCGTTTAACACTATAACCCCAGCTCCGTTCCCCCATCGATGGCAGGACGCTGTCGCGGCTGGAACGCTTTAGTCTTAGGTTCTAGGTTTAGGTTTTAGTTTGTAAGTTTTTCTCCCACATTTTCAAACTGAAGGCGAGCCCCATCACCTAGCATTATATTCATTTCATTGTATTTTTAATCACAACCTGGATTGCTAAGTAACCCAACCTCCTTTAAATGCATCTGCGCATGGCAGAATGAGGAGACAAATTTGTCAATTCTTTGTTCATATTGTTCATATTTTTACATATTGTATAAAAATTAAAGGGGTTAAGGAAAAATAAAAACGAAAAAAACCCTCCATCCTGTCACAAAATAGTCTACTTCGTCCTACGAATCTTCTTTGACTGATCGTTCTTAGTTCGAACGTCCGATCGTTCTTAGTTCGAACGTCCGACCTCTGGAATTCCATTCGTTGACTCTTTCGCCTCTTTACCTTCCAACGTTCAAATATTTTTAATTTGCTTTTTACATCCCGAACCATTAAATGTAGCAATTTTAGGCATAAATAAAGGTCAAAATGTCATTGAAGCTGTATGAAAATTAAAGTCCAGGGAAGTTATTCAGAAGTATTTAAATAAAAATACAATTTCTGACAAAAACAATCTATGTTTGACATATATCTGTCATAATAAGACAATGGTTAATTGTGATAAATGATCTGATTCATACCATAAATATATCAAACATATGGATTTGGGGGGATATCTGGGCTGTTTTTGTAAGTACTGTATGAATGAAGAACTATAAATATGGTATGAGTGAGAACATTGATAAAAATTACTTATTGCCCAATGAAGCAGATTGTAATTTTATCGCAATAAAGATTGAATGGTAAAGTCTATATATATAATACTTTATTCACAGCACAATTGGCAAAGTAACGTCAAAAGAATGAAAATATTTTAGGAGTTCCAAGGCTTTGAATAGGACAGTTGTCTTTGTGTACATACTACAGTAGACATGAAATGTCCAATCTCGATAATTCGAATCCCGTTACTTCTTAAATCCCGTTTATTCGTCTCTATTTATTCATATGTACTTTCGCACTGTTGACATCCCTTCAATTGTAGGCGTATGTAAATTCGATTTGCTTACATATTTTCTCTGATTTTAGAAGACAAAACGACTCATGAGTTTTCACATGCTAATCAGCTGGTCTTCAGAGATATTGTTAAGATCTAAATGAGTGCTAATACCTTGAAATCACCTTTTGAACATATAAGAACAATTGTTTTAATCAATGCAGTATAAAGTATTAGTTTTAATTAATAATAATAATAGTCAGTAATGACTAGAACTACTATAATTTATGCACTATATTTTAACTTAATTGTTAACATTGACATAATTTTATGTTTATTTTTATTTTTTTATTTTTTTTTTTTAATTCCTTTATTGTGCAATTATTACAATCTGCCTTTTATAAGGCAATAAGTAATTAAGATATATGCTCTCATTCATACAATATTTACAGTTCATCATTCACTCGCTCATTCATACAATATTTACAGTTCATCATTCACTCGCTCATTCATACAATATTTACAGACAGCCCAGAGACCCCCCAAATCCACCGCAAAGAGAAAGCGGAGTCCCGGGAAGTCCCCCACGCTCCTCCGACAGCCGCGTCACTGGATACTAGCCAGTGGAGGCTGACAAAGAGCGCGAGAGCCACAGACGCTCAGGACATGATTGGAGAGACTGGCCATTGCCAGGACTCCCACTGTCACGCGTTTATAGCAGGTCACGAGGCCACTGCCGTTTCAGTCTCCGAGGAGGATTATAGGGATGAGTGGCGCAGTGCATTGACTGTGCTACAGGATTAGGGTGGTTGGAAAGGCTACTGTGGAATTTCGTAAACTTGGAAGGGATGAGTTCTAGAATGTAGGGTATATTAAGGTCGTTATGAAGGGTTTTGTTGCTGACATAATAAGGGGCATTTACTATTGTTCTCAGGACTTTTGATTGAAAGGATTGGATACGCTTGATGTTAGACTTTTTTGCTGTCCCCCATAGCTCTATTCCGTATGTCCAGATTGGTTTAAGTATAACTTTGTAGATTAGTAGTTTATTTTCTATTGAGAGATGGGATGTCCTTTGAAGTAGTCTGTACAGTTGTCCAAAGCGTCTGTTTAGTTCTTGTCTTTTTAGTCTCGTATGTGGGTTCCAGGTCAGTCGTTTGTCAAGATGGAAGCCTAAGTACCGTACTGTCTCGGATACAGCGAGAGGAATAGAATTAAAATAAACTAGTGGACCAGACTTGCGACAAAGGGTGAAGGTAATGTGGGAGCATTTTGCTTCATTAACTTTGATCCGCCATTGATTGCACCAATACTCGATCTCGTCAAGGTGTTTTTGAAGGTTATGGGATGCTATGTCGGGGTCTGGATGGGATGACAAGACTGCAGTGTCATCTGCAAATGTGGCCAAGAAGGTATTGGGAGTAGAGGGGACATCAGCGGTGTATAGGTTATAGAGGATGGGGCCCAGGACACTGCCCTGTGGAACTCCTGCACTTATGGGATAGTAGTTAGAGTATTCTAAACCACAGCGGACTTGGAAGAAGCGGTTTGAAAGGTAGGACTGTAGGATTAGGAAAAGGGTCTGTGGTAAATATCTTTTGAGCTTGTAGAGCAAACCTGCGTGCCAAACCCTGTCAAAAGCTTGAGCTATATCGAGAAAGGCAGCAGTGCAATACTGTTTGGTTTCAAGGGCTGAGGAGATGTGATCAACAACGCGAAGGCCTTGTTGAGCAGTGGAATGTCGCTGGCGGAAACCAAACTGGTGTGTGGGAAAAAGGTTTTTGGATTCAACAATAGGAAGTAGACGTTTTAGTAGGAGTTTCTCAAATATTTTTGAGAGGATAGGGAGTAGGCTAATTGGACGATAAGATGAGGCGTCATTAGGTGGTTTACCGGGTTTGGCGAATAGGACAATAATGGAATGTTTCCAGAGGAGAGGAAAGTGCGTCGTTCGGATTATGCAATTATATATGTAGGTTAGGAAGATTATGGCTTTAGGAGGAAGTTGTTTGAGAATTTGAGGAGTAAGGAGATCATATCCAGGAGATTTTCGGTAAGGTAAGTTTTTCAGAAGGTATTTAACCTCAGAGGGGTTAACGGCTTTTGGTGGAAGAGAGAGAGGAATAGGTGAAGTGAGGAAATCTTCCACAGTTGTGCTGTGAGTATGGCTTTGATGAGAAAGGTGAGGTGTGAAAGTATGGGTAAGATGCAGAGCAAATTCCTCCGACCTATCCCCATCCGAAGCCGCCCAGGACCCATCATCACGACGGAGTGGGTGTGAAACAGGTTGATACTTTAGGATTTTTTTGGTTACGTTCCACAAGGAGTTATCCCTGGTGGACAGAGAGGAGAGGTAGGAATTGAAAGAATCGGAACGGAAGGATGCCAATCGCCGCTTTACCAATCGGCAGTACTGATTGTACGTGCGACGATCAATAGGATGCCGGGATCTTTGCCACACTGTTCTGGAGCGGCGTTTGGATTGGATTAGATCTTTGAGATGCTGAGGTAAACGATTATGATTGTGGATTTTTGTGTGACGATGGGGTGACGATGCCTCCCAAGCCGACCTCTGGACCAGTATTTTTATTAGTAGCATGTTTATTGTCTAGACTAGGATATAACATTAATATCATTCCTCCAGGTTTTTAATCGTTGAGATTAAAGTTATTTTTTCTGTATATTTATTTGTACATATTACATAACAGTCAATTAGTGTAATGGTTATAATATTGAAAAAGTTACTTTACAATAACAGTTTTTGGAAAATATTGCGTGCGTGCTTCTAGCTGTTTCTATCTTCGTGATATTATTTCTCTAAATTGATTCAGAAGTAAATTATTACTTTTTTTTTTTTTAGAGTTAACATAAAATAATGATTGGAATAACGGCAGGAAGGGTGGGTGGTCATTTTTTGGAGCACACTGCTATTCAGGAATGACGTTCACCGAAAGCTGTCTACTCTCAGATGTGACTTACAGACGTCAGGGGGAAGCCACCTGTTCAGGAAGTGGAGTCATTACCTTTTCGGCTCCTCAGTCATTTCCGTAGCTTTCATCGGCTTGCATTAGGATCACACAGGGGAAAAAAAATATTCACCTTACCATTTTATAATCAGGGGCACATCAAAAAGGAGAAAAAAAAATAATACTATGGGGGTAGGAAATAGCTGAATCATTGATAAAAAAAAGTTTTAAATTGTCTCGCGGGATTCCATTAACATCGTTCTTGTTTCTTTATTAGATCAGATGGTTACCTGTGATTTAAATGAATGCCTTGCAAGACTAATGTAACAATTTTATTTTCTGAACAGAAATTTCAATGTTAGCACTGGCAAAAAAAAAGTCAGTTCAGCTCGTATTGGATTTGGGAGGTCTCTGGGCTGTTTTTAAATACTGTATGAATGAGCGAGCGAATGAAAATTGGTATGAGAACATTTATCACAATGAATTATTTCCCAATAAGGCTGATTGTAATTTTATCACAATGAAGAAGTTTAGTATGCAAATTATCTGGGTTTTTTCACTTCAAATGCAAGAATTCATTTACACAAAGATACAAACACTACCTAAGTGCTCCCGTATTAATGGCTAGCTGACTTTGCTCTTTATCTGTGGGAATCTAAAAGAGCCTGCGAATACCTGCCTTCTGTCTTCGGCTCTCGATGGCCGATCCTGGGCTTGTGTACAGCACCAAGTCTTTAGCTAGAGCTTAAATCTTACATTCCGTTCCAAGTACCACAATCTACCGCACAAATACTCACTCCGACAACAATTGCTGCGTCACACAATAGGCGAAATAGCAAATCTAGGAGGACAAAAGTAGTCTCTCGTTTGAAAAATGTCCAATTAGTTCCAAAAGTTTGTCATTTCTGTTTTATGGGGTTTAGATTTCGAATTTCAAGTCGAATTTCAGATTCAATAAATGTGTGCATAGAATCCAGATTCAATTTTATTTAGTATGCAAGTGGGAGGCCAGTTTATCCAATCATATCCTGAGCGTCTGTGGCTCTCACGATCTTGTTCAGCCTCCACAGGATCGTATTAGATTTAGGAGGTCTATCTGTTTTTAAATACTGCATGATTGAGCGAGTGAATGAAAGTTGTACATATGGTATGAATGAGAACATTTATCAAAATGAACTATTTCCCAATAAGGCAGATTGTAATTTTATGACAATAAAGTGTTGCTGACGTAATGAGATAATTGTTTCTCTGCGACATTTACGTTTCATCAGACCTATTTAAGGTGTTAAATAAGCTCTAATGTGCTATTAAAAAAAAAAAAAAAAAAAAAAATGTTTTAGCAGCCATATATTAAAATCGCGTGTATATTGTCATTAGGGGTTCTTTCTAGTATTAAATAAGTGTTGAGTGTTTTTTTTGGGTCAATATTTGTGCTATCTTAATGATCGTTATTATTTTCTTTGGCAGTGTTTGATGGTGTGGGTTGAACCATGATAATTGATTAAAACAATTGTTCTTATATTCTAAAAAGGTGATTTCAAGGTATTAGCACTCATTTAGATCTGAACAATACCTCTGAAGACCAACTGATTGAAATGCCAAAACTCATGAATCGTATTGCCTTTTAAAATCAGAGAAAATATGTAAGCAAATCGAATTTACATACGCCTACAAGTGAAGGGAAGTCAACAGTGCGAAAGTACATATAAATAAATTGAGACGAATAAACGGGATCTAAGAAGTAACAGGATTCGAATTATCGAGATCGGACAAATCATATCTACTATAGTAAGTACACTTGGGCAATAAGTAATTTTTATCAATGTTCTCACTCATACCATATTTACAGTTCTTCATTCATACAGTACTTACAAAAACAGCCCAGATATCCCCCAAATCCATATGTTTGATATATTTATGGTATGAATCAGATCATTTATCACAATTAACCATTGCCTTATTATAACATATATATGTCAAATACAGATCTTTTTGTCAGAAATTGTATTTTTATTTAAATACTTCTAAATAACTTCACTGGACTTTAATTTTCATTCAGCTTCAATGACATTTTGACCTTTATTCACGCCTAAAATTGCTACATTTAATAATTCGGGATGTAATAAGGAACTTAAAAATATTTAAACGTTGGAAGTTAAAGAGGCGAACGAGTCAATGAATGGAATTCCAGAGGTCGGAGAACGATCATTCAAAGAAGAATGATACGTAGGACGAATTCGACTATTTTGTGACAGGATTTGATGGAGGGCATCGAATAAGTCTCTTAAATGGAGGATTCGAGTCCTGGAAACATCTTTTGCACACCAGTCACAAATTGTTGGACCGACAGTTAATGGTGCTGATATTTTAAATTACATCTGAACCCTTACATAAACTATAGCTAAGATAAATGTATGGTTTATCTCCCACCATCTCTGTGCTTACATGTCAGAGCTAATAAAGGGTGTCCCAGAATTAACGCAAGATTTGATTTGAATAGAAAACACAGTTTTTAGTATTTTTGTTGTTATTTTTTTATTGAATTATAAAGTAAATAGGATAGGGTTATTTATGGAATAACACAACGGGCAAATGGCCTCCACGACTTTGCTGGCACATACGCTCTCTTTGTCGAAATTTTCCATGACCATTTAGTATAAATGTGGTTGAATTTCGTTGATGCAGCGTTTAATTTCTTCTTTTAATGGACGGGCAGATGTGGGCTTGTTGACATACACCTTTGACTTCAAATAACCCTATAAAAAGAAATCTAAAGGTGTTTTGAGAGGTGTCTCATTTAGATCTGAAAATGCCAAAACTCATGAGTCGAATTGCCTTCTAAAATCAGAAAAAATATGTAAGCGACCCGAATTTACATACGCCTAGAAGTGAAGGGAAGTCAACAGTGCGAAAGTACATATGAATAAATTGAGATGAATAAACGGGATTCGAATTATCGAGATTGGACTCTATATGCGAAGCATTTCATATCTACTGTAGTATGTACACAAATATAACTGTCCTATACCTGTTTCAAAATTTAAATACAGGGCCATGGCATTTGTAAAACAGTTTCATTCTTTTGTCGGTACGTTGAGAATTGTTGTATATTGTAAATTCCACGTTTATGTGTTTATTTAGTGACAGAACCGATAGTGCACTTATTAACCAATAGATAACCAGAATAAATATAGCTATAGATCATGTTAATTGACACTAATAGCGGAGGTAGGGTTGCAAACACGGTCGGGAGAACAATGGTACAAGCTCGGGAGCGCACGGGAACGCATCGACGGCACAATCAGCGTGTAACCATCTTGTGGCCCGCAGACTCATCTCCGGATCAAAGTGTGCCGCCTTCGTCCCGAGGATGGGAAGAACAAACTTAGGAGGTTCGTCTTCCCACAATTAATAATTGTATCTCGGCTCCTGTACGAGTTTGCGATGGCTACATCACATCTTGGATCTCCTCTTCATTGTTTCGTTTTCGGCAAGTAGTGTAGGGATTGTCTTTGTTGAATAACAGCCCTGCCCCAGGTAGTGTGAGATTGTGTTAAGTCAAAATTTGCAGCTGAAATGAGAATAAATGTTTGGAAAATTATAGAACAAAGTATTTTTGCGTTACCCTCTTCAACATGCTCTTGCCAAAACACAAGGGTGACTAATAAAGTGACAAGTGAACTAGTTTATTACTAAAGGTGCTTAATTTTGGTCCCTCCCAAAAAGCGAAAAGACCTTATAAAGAGCACTGCTCAAAATAATATTGGTTTGATTGCATTTTAATGAAAAAAATAAATAAATTAGTTTATGTATTGTATTTTACGTCACTTCAACTGCAGATATTAGCAACTATCTGGGATTTTAGATAGTTTGCGATCTTAATGTATTTTAGATACTATTTAGGATGGGTCCTTCCCTGCTTAGCATGCTTGAGATAATGGGTTGAAGTTTTTACAATATGTTGAGCATGTAAAGAAATGTTTGACTGTGAGTGGGGTGTTATCACATAATTCACACGTAGGCCGGTGGAGTCCTAAAAGGAGATGCGTCAGCTTTTTGTGGTCAATCTTCAGGATCGTTAACACTGGTCTTCTTGGCAGTAGCTTGGATGGATATAGTTTTAGGAAGTGTTCAAAACCGAATTAAAACCATAAAACCATTCTTTCAAACCAAAGTGTTTTTCTCCTGTAATTGAGGACACATTTAAGAAGGTATAAACATTTATTCATGGATGTACCACAAGGTACAAAGAAGAGGAAGACATGAAGATGTCACTGCGCGACAGTTCATGTAGCTGTAAAAATTATTCTGAATACATCTTGAAACATACAGCTATGCAGTGCAGGATATTAAGAGAAGGGTCTATACCAGTATCCATACTTCAGAAATTTTAAAATTATTAGCTTTTTATTCAGCGATTGCCGTTGTTTCATTACATTTAAATTAGTAAATGAATCGTAAATAGCTAAAGGCTAAACGAATAATGGACATGAATGGAGGTGTTCATGGCGTGTTTCATTCCTCGAAGTTCCCGAAGTGACTTCAGTTCAGTACTTTAAAAGTCTTCCATCATTGTTTTACATCTCCTTGTTACTAATATGTGTTACAAAATATAGATTCTACAAACGAATCTATTTACAGTTGCTTCATTATATTTCCTGTAGCCTGGCTACATTTTATACAAATTCTGTTTTCTACTAATAGTGATCTGGATTGTACAAAATGGTAATGGACCGAACTTTATTAAAAGTTATGGGGCTCAACTTATTTATTATAGACTTAAAAGTAACATACATCTAACAAAAAATACTTAAACTTAATCTTTACCTAAATTTCCCCGAGAGTCTGTTACCATCTATGTAGGAAGGGTGGTGGGGTCATAGTGTTAAACACTGGGTTGTTTAGGTGCTGCAAAGAGTCAAAAAACTTGATGTGTCTCCGGTGGATGAACTCACCCACCGATGGCACACCAAGCAACGGGATCAGGCCGTCGTTCTTTAAACTGTCGAGACAGGTATGTCGGACCACTTTTCTCATGATCCCATTTTGGAATTGTTGGATACTTTTAGCTGTATTGCGTTTTCTTCGTTATAAGGGTAAAGGATTTTTTCAAAAAACAGTTTAAAAGTCAGCGGGAAGTGGGTTCTTATTATACAAAACAAAACCAAAACAAACTCAATGTATTACTGATGTACTTTTAAAATGTCATAGCGACTAAACCATTATTACGTTCCCTCTGACATATTTGTAGCCAGGGACACAGAAAAAAAGAAGATTGTTTCAAGGATATTTTAAAGTAAGCTTCTCCATTTTGAAAAGAACAACCATCCAATTAAAACATACTTATTGTACAATACTGCACGCATCCCTCCCTTTTTTTTTTAGCTGAGTCTTTTGATATGTTCCAAATCCATTTTCTTACTCCATATTTCTTAAGTCGTTACCATTAAATGACCTTAACATATATAACTCACAACCAAAACTGCGATATCTTAGAAATGTGACCTGGGCAGATAAATTCGTGGCAAATATTACTTTTATCGAACCATCACCATCGTCGTCGTGATATCGATTTGAGCATTTTATCTTTAAGTCATCTATTTGGGATTATTCTTAGACTTTTTTGTACCCGTCACTTTCTTCGGTGGTGCGTGAAAATTTCGTATTGTAAAATTTGAAGGAGACTTTGGTGGACTTTGTGAATGTTTGTATCAAATTTAATTTTGTCGTGTTTTGCCATATCACCTATTACTATAATTCACCGTTTCTGTCTCATTAGGGAGGGGAGTAAGCACAATATTAATAAACAAGCCATGCGAGGAAGGTGACAAACATTTGGATTTGTGAGGCCTCTGGGCTGTTTATAAATATTGTATGAATGAGCGAGTGAATGATGAATTGTAAATATGGTATGAATGAGAAGATTTATCTCAATTAACTATTACCTAATAAGGCAGATTGTAATTTTAGCACATTAAAGAAAGAATATTGCTTTTATTGAACCATCATCATCGTCGTGATGACTTGAGTATCTTGTCCTTCAGTCATCTATTTGGGAGCATTCTACGATTTTTTTGTACCCGTCGCTTTCTTCCGAGGCGTGTGAAAATTTCATATTGTAAAATTTGATGGAGACTTGTGATTTGTGAATGTTTGTATCAAGCAAAAGCAAAATCAAACGAAGCAAAAGAAGGATTGGTTTTCATACCCGTATACTTCTTGCGTGGTAGACATTTTCGGTAATGAGATCCTTTGGTTGTGCTTGAGCTTTTGGATCTCACGAAAGGTTGTAAATTGTCTTGTTAAATATACACAGAGTGACAGATATATTCGCCCAAGAGACTCGTGCTGCAGACTTATTCATCGGCTCCAAACACAGGCATGGTAGGTGTTTGAAAAGTAGGCTGCCGAAGGTGAGCGGGTTGTGTTGCCTCACTAGTTGCCTAGATGTCCTGGGGCTGCGAGCTCGTGTGCGACTTGGAGGCTCATTGCGAATGCAAACATGTCCCACATCCATCCACCTATGAGCCATTGGGAAACCTGTTGCAAAACATTCACGCAGGCTTGGCCTACGGCATTTGTAAGCAAAGCCACTTCTAAATCTGTGCATTTACAAATAGAACGTATCACCGGTTTAAATGTATCAAGACAACAATATATCGGGGACTATCAGCAACTTGCAACAATGTAGTCTTTCCAGAAATGTGAACTTCGAACCTTCAGTAAGCGGTCATCTTAACCACTACACCATTTGACGTATTGCCTATATCCAAGTGGTATTTTATTATTTATCACTTTTTGAGAGTTGATTGTTTTTTCAAATCAGAAATCTGGACGTTTCCACCTGTTTGACTGTATGTCCCCTTTAAAGATGAAATTTTATTCGATTAACTAACGGCCTACTCGATGGTTAATTAATTTATAATAACTAAATGAATATTATTATATCATATTTAGTAAGGTATTTATAATAAGTAATTGCTATATCAGTAGATAAACTGCTTTGAGACGTTTATGTTAGTGAAAATGATTTACTAAAACTGAGAAAATCAATCACGTGGGAGTAGTTAGTATAAAGCACCACTTAGATATAGGCAATAAGTCAAATGGTGTAATGATTAAGATGACCGCTTACTTATTTTGAAGGTTTGATTATCTAAATCTTTAATAGTGTGAGACTACAAACCTAACTAACTTTTCTTTACATACGCATGGTCTAAGAGAGTTCTCCAACTTCATTGTCAAACCACTGATGAAAGGATAGAAGAAATTACTTTGCTGGTCTAGTATACTGAGCCAACCCACTGAATCGTAATATCTACTAAATTATTCCAGGTATATATTATTTGCCAAAATTGGCAAAAATAGCAAGGTTTTTCGCCCCTCAGGTTTTTCAGTACCCTCGTGATATGTGGTTAACCAAATATATTCAATGGGTACTCCAGAATAAGACGACATAGTAGCGCTCTGCTTCGGTGTAGGTAGGTTACAACGACATCTGACAACATCTTATTTTAAAACAATTCAACTTGGAAAAAAAACAAAAAAACGTTGTGAGTTAAGATTTAAAAAGCCACCAATCTCGGAACTGATCCCTGAATATCCTGGATTATAATTAGGATTAAAACAACTGGGATTATTTAAAGTTCTCACCCAGAGCCTACCACCCGTGGAACGGCTATCTATTTATACGTTGTTAGGCAACCTGGAACTGGGTTATTCCGATTCCTACACACCAGCACAATAACTCTACTTCAGAGCTTCCAGAACAACATCCTGCGCACGGCTCTATGGCATACCCCTTTTCGTGATATGAAGGCTCCCGACATCCACGAAAAGTTCGAGGTTCCCACCATCACCGAAGCCATCCAAAGAAGACACATCAAATTCTTCGACTCGATGAAACGTTGCCAAAACCCTCTGTTCCAAGACCTGACACCCCCACCACTACCGGCAAGATGGCAACTCTCTAGATCTGGGAAAGCAGAGGAAATGGTGGACATCACGGCGCTAGACCCACCAACAACAAGCCTCTAAGGGACACCCATCACTGCTATCCAACTAAATAAGACTGCACTACATGCCTAGAGGGACTCTAGGCCCAGCCACCAGTGGACTCTCAACACTGTACCGCAACAATCAACCTCTACCGAGGATTCCCACCCTCCTTAATTCCCTCACACCACCTTCAAGCAGGTACTCCTAGTACAAGGATCCGCTCAACCCAAATATTTCTTTATTTTTCCCTCATCCTTAATCTTATAATTAAAGAGCTAAAAAAAAAAGGTATAATTCTATTATCTGACAAAAATATTTCCCAGGTAGGAACCCAAACCCATTGCCTGTGTGAGAATTGAGCATTTTATCATAATCTGAGTTCAATCGTTATATCCTAGAAAAAATGTAATTTGCAGTTGCTTTGTCTTCTTGATTGTAACGTGATCTCATGTCAGTGAGAGTTATGATTACTCCTTCTAAAGCGAGGCTCAATATAGGATCATTCAGCTTGCTTAACCTTCCGCGCTAACTACAGCACATTGTCGCTGTTTTTTCTAGCGTTCCTTCGAGGGAGACGCTGATTCCTGTGACGCGTCCCTGAGCCGCGCGCGACCCATGAATCATACAAGCCCCTAGGTCGAGGAGGGCGTCCTCCCACAATGGTCTTTGATTGTGGCCTGATTAGAGAGGGCGTCAGGTAGCCACGGTGACGGACAATGCACTCGGTCATGAATAACCCCCAATCAGCCAGGGAGCAAGGGCTTACCCCCCGGCCTCCAATTTGCCCCAATTATACCCCCCTCCCCCCCAACCCGGTGTGCTTGCTAAATCGGCTACCTGTTTGTATCTTGTTTCCTGTTGGATCTACTTCATTGTCAACATCCCCATCAAAGGAATCATTAGACTCGGAGTCTCTCATCTCTGCCGCCGACTATTCACCTTGTAGAGCTTATGCTTGTCGATCAGTACCTTACCTGTAACATGGCAAAAGCTTATGTAAGCTCGCCATACATGTTGCATAAATCAATGCTGCAACATAGAGTTTGTCTACATGTTAAGTGACCGTTCTTACCTGATCAAGATCTGGGAGAAGAAGCTTTGCTATAGAGGGAACCGATAATCGATTTATCGAAAGGGTTTATCTATCGATAGCTTCATCGATGGTGACTTGAACTATCTATAGTCCTCTTTTCGCGCTGGTTTAATTCCTAAGACTGTTGACAGAAGCCTGTTCACGTGCAAAATTCATTTTTGTAATGAACCATAATCTCCCCCTCCCACACTCAATGGTCAAAAACTGAAAATACTTGCTGATGAGAAATTTTGTATTTCACTATACCAGCAAGTGATTAAGTAGGCTTGTATTTCCTACTGGTGGGACAACATTTTTTTTCTTAATTTCATGACCGCATTAAATAAATTGAAGAAAAGAAATTTAATAAATTGCGCAAATAGTAATAAATGACATAGATAAAATGAATACTTGCCTCGAACAAACCAGCAGTATTGAATCAAACAAAACCTAGAAAAACCCAAAAAGATGGAAACAGAAAAAAAACAAAATTCAGAGACTAGAACAGTAACGGATAAAACATATTTTTTTAAGATTTGAAACAATATAGCTTTTGTTTTCACTAACACGTCATGAATTTTTCCTGAATGTGTCGTTTCCTTTATAATTATATACTATATGTTAATTATTAATAAAGTTAGTAATAAATTATTTATTAATAACATATTCTGATGCCTGTCACATTTTTCTACAGATCCCTAACACCCTAGCAAAATAATGTTTTTCTCTTTGAAATAGGAATATAAGTAAATCGATAGTTTTGTTTCGGTAGTATCGGGATATCGATGGCCATTGACTAACGGCATGTCTACTTCTTAGTTCGTTGAGGACACCACCTTTATCTTCGACTTTGTTTTCTTATCCTCTTTATTGAAGTACTCGTAGCTGCTCGCTATCTTAAAAAGGTTGAGTGAACCCAGACTGTCACCCAACAACTTAGTAACTTGTATACTTATAGTAAGTACTAAGTTGTACTACTCACCATTTGAGGAATCAAATCTGTCAGTAGTTGAATAGTTAGATGGCATCCTTAGAAATTAAATATTCTAATTATTCTACTAGATCGTAACAGCGTGGTGTTTGTTGGTAAGTCAGGTAAATAGTTTAACGGATGTATGTATCCTTAGAAAAGATACATACTTTATTTATTGCCTTAGAGTTTTATGTATTCGGATACAGTTGTGTATCGGATAGATATAAAAATAAGATTTATACACACAAAAATGTAAATACATGCATACATAGATTAACAATAAGTAAAACAAAAATAACCTACATGGCCCTTGGGGTTAAATATTGGCATGAACACTTTTTTATTTCTGGATAAGTATAGCAATGGATTTAATTTATTAATTTATATTTGCGAGAAACTGACTATAATCCAGCTGTAGAAACGACTACTTCGTTTATGAACGAGCTCAAAGATCAAAGTAGTTCTGTTGGCAGTATTGAGAACTAGAGAGGATGAAGCCTCCTTGATCCGATTTCGAAGTCACTGCTCCTTTGTCAGCGGTTGTAGAAACAGACAGCGGGGGTCCAATGAGCTCAATGGCAGTGCAAAAGGCGGGATCCCGCTTATCCGGCGGCCGACGTCGGATTACACGCCCGGTGATCCGTACTGACGCGTGGCTTCCCAGGCACCGCGGGAGATCGCTCACCGACGCTCGTTCACTCTCTATTAACTCATTTACTTTGTAGGCTTATTCAGGGCAGCTCTGTCATTGAACGGGCACGAGTACGGATCTCCCGGTCAAATGTACCTTCATCACTGGACAATGTCGTACTTAATGACTGTTTTAGAGCTCAAAGGAGTACCGGAGTACACGGAATACAACCGTGTTGAATCATGTTGCTTGAATACCAGCTCTGCCGTCTATCATGAGCAAACTTTCCGAAGGGAGTGGCTCTACTTCCATCTCCGATCGCCTTTCTTCAGGTTATTGATACGAGAAAGAAAATGATTCTATTGAAAGTTAAATTCCTAAACCAAAACCAACCAGGGTCTCTTTCTCATATGCTAGCACGCTCATTAATCACATAATAAATAAATAAAGCCTTTATTGCATAAGGAAACAAACAATATTTTGTAAAATAAATAATAACTTGCGACAATATAAATAAAAAGTACTGCTTCTGAGCTATTTACAATTAATAATAATCTATTACAAAGTTATACTTAGTAGATCAAAAAAAACTGTTTGCAATATATTTACAACTAAAAAAAAAGCAAATATGATTGGAACATGTTGCCTCGTGCAGGCCTCCCCGTAATGGGAGTCTAACTTCCCGGGAGACCAAAACCTACTGGGAAGTGGAGCTCGCAATGTCATTCCATAGTTCTTCCCATTTTTCTTTAACACGAGCAGTTCTCATCCAATCGGCACCAGCGACAGTCTTGAGGACATCACTCCAGCGCCTGTGTTGCCTTCCTCGCCTTCTCTTTAAATTATATGGGATCCATTCGGTAACCTTTGAAGACCATCTGTCATCCTGAATTCTGGCAAGGTGCCCGCCCATTTCCATTTAAGTTTCCTTATATGTAGGCTTATATCCTCCAGATTCTTTGCGCATAGTTGCACACTTAATTTTATCTCTTTTCTTGTAGTTTAGTATGCTTCTTAGAGCAGAATTTTGCCATACTCTTAACTTGGATTCTTGCTGCTTGGGGAGTGCCCAGGTTTGACAGCCATAAGTGACCGAAGGAAGGACGCAGCTTTCAAACATCACTTTCTTATCTTCCAAGTTAAAGTTACCCTTCATTACTTCTCTTAAGGGCCAGTATTTCTGCCAACCTCTAGTGATTCTCCTTTGTACGTCCTTTATTGCACGATTAGTAAAAGATACAAGCTGTCCCAAATAAACAAGTTCTTCTACATACTGCAGCGTTACTCCACTTAATCTTATTTCTTCTTTCACACTGTTTGTCATTAACATTGTTCTGGAATAATTCGGGATTAGTCCTACTTCCACGCTAAGAGTTAGAAGATCTTCCAGCATTTGTTTAAGTTCTTCAATCTTGCTTGAGATCAAAACAAAGTCATTGGCAAATTTTTAGTTACTTAATTTTTTTTCCATCAATACTAATACCCATATTGCTCCAGTCAATTGCTTTAAACACTTTCTCCAGTAACACTATGAAATAAGTTGGTGATAGCGGATCTCCCTGTCTTACTCCTTAGCCTATCTTAAATATTGGGCCCCTTCTCTCCATTTCAATATAAGCTGTGTTTCCACTAAATAGTTTCTCTATGATTTTTATATATTTCTGCGGTATACCAATTTCGTTCATTGGCTCAAGGATACTCCTATGATAGACACTGTCGAAGGCCTTCTTGAAGTCTACAAAACAGAAATACATTAATCATTTATCGAAGCCTAAATACCTGATACCAATCAGGAATTTCGAAGTCTGCAAACTGTAACATACTGTTATGTGTTCAACCCCCAACATGGGGTACAATTATTAAATAACGTATGAACTGAAGCCAGAGGGTCGAAGCCCGAATGTCGGCATACCATAAAACTTTCTTTTGATGTAGGCCGACCGATGTACCCGATCTGTTAGGGGACTGTTGGACGAAAGTGCAAGATGATGCGAAAAAGGCATACCCGATCGCAAAGGCTGTAAAGAAAAAACAATCTGTTGAAGAGAGATAGATACGGTCCTCGACGATAACATAGGGACTAGCTTAGTCGCTCTGAGGTGAGCAGCTATGAAGTGAGGATGCCTCAAGGTATCCCTGACTTGGCATTTCTGGGCTTTGGGGTTGCTTCGACATCAGATTGAAGACATCGATGTACACTAGCAAGATTTAAGCTTTATTTGTAGCTAGTACAATAGATGTAATCTGTTCATCATTTTGAGTTAATAGTAAAGTCAGTCATTCCTGGTGAAAACATTTTAATATTTTGTTATTTTTGTAAATAAAACATTTTGTCTAGTAAATTCTATTTTACCATTGAATTCCTTCCATTCGATCATCACGTTAATTTATTAAGGTAAATTACTTTGGGTTTAGATACAATTGGGACTAACAGTAAGTAAATTGATTTGAGTAAGGTATAATTTTGTACAACTTTTATCTGGCTGAGTGAACCCAGACTGTCACCCAACAACTTAGTAATTTGTATACTTATAGTAAAATATAATTTGGTACAACTTTACGCTAATGCAATACACTCAACATTTGAGGAATCAAATCTGTCAGTAGTTGAATAGTTAGATGGCATCCCTAGACATTAAATATCCTAATTATTCAACTAGAGCGTAACAACGTGGTGTTTGTGGATAAGTCAGGTGAAAATATAAACAGATATATGTATCCTTAAAAAAGATACATCCTTTATTTATTACCTGAGTTTGATGTATTCGAATACAGTCGTGTAACAGATGGATATGGTGCATCGGCAAATAGAAAATTAGAGAACCCCACCGCCGAGAAAGTAATGTCGTGAGCATTCAAGATACAAAGAGAGCCGGTTATTTTCGCAAATCAGTGATATTGTTCATCAAGATGCACCATAATCGTGCACATCACCAAAGCAGAAAATTCTCCAATTATGTGGAAAATTTGGAAATTAAATCGAATGCTGTAAATTCATATTTTCAAAATATACAAGACTTCAAATGTTTCCCCTTTTGGGAGTCCTACGCCTCTGGTGAGTTAATCTAAAGGAAGCTGCAGATCTGACACCGCATTGTTAACTAATGATCTAAGATAATATTGCTTCTCCTTCACATGTGAGTTTTTGAAAAATTATATTTGAATTCTGGAGATACATCATTTTGTATTCAATTGTTCATTTGATATATTGTATTTTGTATTCAGAAAGAAAAATATATTATATATTTATGGCTGCATTTACCTATTTATTTTTGGTTTCTGGCCATATATACTTTATATACTGATTGTATTGAAACGAAAATTAGGGAAAAAGCTCGGGCCCACCTCAGAAGATCTTTAAATCACAGGATTTATTGAATATAATTTTTAAATTTCAGATGGATTAAAAATAGTCTTTATAACTGGCCTGTATCCTCTCCCTGGTAATTATGTTACGCCTAGCTACTTTTCATTTGAGTGTTATTCCATTCCATGCAAATGTAGATCTTGTTGAATCGTTCAGGTATGTTGACAATTAACGGTTTTCTGCGTTACCGACACTCGAAAAAAAATTTCATTATCCAAATAAGGCATATGGGGAGACAAGAAGACAAGAGCTGGGCCTATATGGGCATATTGAACGAATGCACACTGAACGACATGTGCGCTGCGATTGTTTCAACGCGACGGCGCATCTGCGGGCTCTCCTCTTCGGCAACTGTGCTTCCTCCTGCCATTCTCTGGTCGGGCCATTGTTTCCCTCTGAGGGCCTCTCTCTGCACCAAAGAACGTCCATTCATGAGGGAATGCTAAAAGGCTAAGAGGGCAAGAGGTTCCAGTATGTAGTAGGAGATCCAGGAAAATATAATCAGATGGATTTACAGATAACATTCGAACGAGAAACGAAAAAAAATGTGCTTAGTAAAGAGTGTCCCAGAATTAACGCAAGATTTTTATTGAATTATAAAGTAAATAGGATAGGGTTATTTATGGAATAACACATCGGGCAAATGGTCTCCACGACTATGCTGGCACATACGCACTCTTTTGTAGAAATTTTCCATGACCATTTGGCATAAATGTGGTTGAATTTCGTCGATGCAGCGTTGAATTTCCTATTTTAATGCACGGGTGGATGTGTGCTTGTTGACATACACCTTTGACTTCAAATAACCACATAAAAAGAAATCTAAAGGTGTTAAATCACACAATCTAGGGGGCCAATCCTGAGCTCCGAAACGAGAGAGTATACGACCTGGAAATGCCACATGCAGTATTTGAATTGTTTCATGCGCTGTATGGTATGTGGCACTATATTGTTAAAACCACATATTGGCCACAAATAATTGTGTTTACGACGCCGAATTGATGTTCCTGGATTTTCAACAACACTCTCGCGCACTGCTTCGATATTGACATTTGAACGGCTTGTTTTTGGACGACCAGTGTGTTTAGTTTCTCCAACTGATCCAGTCTCCCTAAATTTGTCAATTAATCTCTTCACAGTTGATGAAGTCAAAACACTATTCCGACCATATTTTGTATGAAATTTTCGAACTGCGGCCGCCAAACTTTCATTATTGTTGAGATAATTTTCAACAATAAAGGCACGTTGTTCTATCGTGTAACGCTGTTAGCTGTCAAATTGTTTTTTTTAAACGTTGCCAGAGATTTACTGAATGGCGGCTAATTCAAACCCTTTTCAAAGGTTCGTCCAACGTTAATTTTTGAAAAGTCATTAAAAATCCAAAATAGAGGTATCTTATTCCATCAAAAACTCCTTTAAAACGCATATACGGAAATCAAAATATCCATCATACGTTTTCAACTACTCTGATCTGCCTACTACTATCCATAAATACTTGCTAGACCAATGTGCTAGAAAATCTATAAAGATACTTGAATAAACAAGAAGATGCCATTTCTACTAACCAAAACTAAAATATTGATCAACCCCATATTTTAAATCCTCTGATGCCGTAGTCAACGGCCAGCCTTCATCGAATAATGCTAATAATATTCTAGTGGCTAGGTAACTATTAACTAAGGCTAGACTATCCTTTGAAAAAACTATTTTTCTAATTTAATCTCATATTACCTTTAAAAACCTCCCATTTATACATGTTGACACATGCTACATGGTAAAATATTTTGTTTTAATTTAACATTATGTTTATCATGTCACATCTAATGTAAGTTGGGTAGGTATTTTGATTACATGAATCAAATTGAAGGTGGCCATTAATTACATCAAACGCTTGGTTATAGAAAATATATAATTTCATGCAGATAAAAAAACAGTCTTTTGAAATATTCTGACAGAAACACCTAACAAGGTTTTAAACAAATGATGAGAGTAGTTTAGGGGTGTAAACAGTAGTGGATATGTGCACAGGGCTTTCACAAATCTTAAGAGAACACCTGACGGGAACAGAAGTAGACCAAACCAATAAATGGAAGTCTGGAAATCATTTAAAAGAACATAGTGTTGTCTGGGTCCCATCCTCTATAACCTATACACCGCCGATGTCCCCTCTACCCCCAATACCTTCCTTGCCACCTTTGCAGATGACTGGATATAGCATCCCATAACCTTCAAAAACACCTTGATGAGATCGAGCACTGGTGCAGCCAATGGCGGATCAGAGTTAATGAAACAAAATGTTCCCATATTACCTTTACCCTCTGCCGCAAGTCTTATCCACAGGTTTTTTTTAAATTCCATTCCTCTCCCTGTATCCGAGATAGTGCGGTACTAAACAGACATAACAACTAAACAACTGCACAGACTACTTCAAAGGACATCCCATCTCTCAATAGAAAATAAATTACTAATTTACAAAGTTATACTGAAGCCATCTGGACATACGGAATAGAGCTGTGGTGGACAGCTCTACAGTCGAACTTCAAGCGTATCCAATCCTTTCAATCAAAAGTCCTGAGAACAATAGAAAATGCCCCATATTACGTCAGCTACAAAACCCTTCATAACGATCTTAATATACCCTACATTCTGGAATTCATCCCTTCCAAGTTCATGAAATTCCATAGTAACCTATCCAACCCCCTAATCCTGTAGCACAGTCATTACACTGCACCACTCATCCCTATAATCCTCCCCGGAGACTGAAACGTGGCCTCGTGACCTGCTATAAATGCATGGCCATGTATAAATCCAGGACAGTGGTAGTCCTGGAAATGGCCAGTTTCTCAAATCATGTCCTGTGGCTCTCGAGCTCTTCGTCGGCCTCCACTGGATCGTATCCGGCGACGCGGCTGACGGAGGATCGTGAGGGACTTCTCAAGACTGCGCTTCCTCTTTCGCATGCGAGGAGGTGAAAACCATGTGGATTTGGGAGGCCTCTGGGCTGTTTTTAAATATGGTATGAATGAGAATATTTATCATAATTACTTATTGCCTTATAAGGCAGATTGTAATTTTAGCACAATAAAGAAAGAACTCATACAATTAACTTGTTGTAAGAGGTTTCTACAACTCTTTAATCAAAATTTTAAATCACACCTAATGGCTACCTTCCTCCAAGATGAGAATTTTATAAATTCGTCAGTATGTTTACTGTACAAAAGCTATACTTCCATGCGGTAACTCGGGTAAAATACATGTTATCAATGTATGGTAGTGGTTGCGTGCTGTGAGAATGGCGTTGTTCCCATGGATCAGGTATCCTTTAAAAAGAAAAGGAGAACATAAGTAATGGGTTCGTTGAGAAGGGAAAATTTACGGTACATGTTAATAACACAGAGAGGAGGACAGGTCGCGAAAGCAGATGATGGCATGTTAGGAGAAGAAGAAACAGGAGAGGAGAAGACGCAGCAGACGGTCCTTGTTACGAAGGGAAGCCGCAAGTAATTAGAGAAAATGACGATTGTGCCACTTGGTTCTTGGTCGTTATGTACCTTTTGAAAAAGGACTGGAATTTTCGAAAAGACTACTCCCGCTCGGAGAGTAATTGATATAACAAGTATGGCTGGACGTCAGTTGCGATATGGTAGAGCTCCTTTGTGAAGGTAAACATCGGCCGAGGGACATGGGATGTGGTCTGGAGCTAATGGGGGCGAATTAGAGTAATGCATTGCCGGCACGCATTCATTTTGGTAAATCACAAAAATTAAGACGCTTCCTCCTTGAAGAAAGGGGTGGCAGGAGGGTGATACCCCGCCATTGTTCTCTGGGACAATGCGGCCTGTGCCGGCATGTTACAGACGTGGGCAGTTCTCTCGGTTCTACTGTCTCTCACGCTTCACATGTCACCGGCTCTGGATATGTATCTCTATTTATACTGTAAGTACACGAATACATTTTCTTTCTAATGCCACCAACCTTTAACCATTGGTCTATTGCTAAATATTACGCTATATCACACTAAACCAAAAATACGATGGGGAGGAAGGGTCGATTTTGATACTGCTTGTGCGAAAGTACTCAACTTAAATATTTTAACCTCTTAAAAAAATCATCAAAATCGAAAAAATATTGTTAAAAAATAACTTAAAATCTTTGAATTCTGTTTGAGGAGAAGTTTCAAAAATCCAATTGTAGATTATTGACAAGAACAACTTATTTCACTTTTTTTTTTTTTACAATTTTTATTAGGATATAATTACAATCTGCCTGATTACGCTATAAGTAACTGTGGATAAATGATCTCATTCATACAAATTTACAATTTTAATTCACTCGTTCATTCATACTATACATACAAACAGCCCAGAGACCCCCCCTAGTCCACATGGTTGTCACCTCCCTCGCATGAGAAAGAGGAAGCGGAGTCTTCGGAAGTTGCCCACGCTCCTCCGTCAGCCGCGTCACTGGATAAGAGCCAGCGGAGGCTGACCAAGAGCGCGCAAGCCACAGACGCTCAGGACATTTCACAACTTTGAGAGAGAGAACAACAATTTACTAAGATAAAATTACAATCTGTCTTTTATTAGGCAATGAGTAATTGAGATAAGTGTCATCATTCATACCATATTTACAATTCATCATTCACTCGCTCATTCATACAATATGTCACTTCCCTCGCATGCGAAGGAGGAAGCGGAGTCTTGGGGAGTCTCCCACGCCCCTACTTCAGCCGCGTCACTGGATAAGAGCCCGCGGAGGCTAACCAGAGTCGCTCAGGACATGATTGGAGAAACTGGCCATTGCCAGGACTCCCACTGTCACTTATTTATAGCAGGTCACGAGGCCACTGCCGTTTAAGTCTCCGAGGAGGATTATAGGGATGAGTGGTGCAGTGCAATGACTGTGCTAGGGAATTAAGGTGGTTGGATAGGTTATCATGGAATTTAATGAACTTGGAAGGGATGAGTTCAAGAATATAGGGTATATTCAGATCAATGTGAAGGGTTTTGTTGCTGACGTAATAAGGGGCATTTACTATTGTTCTTAGGACTTTTGATTGAAAGGATTGGATGCGCTTGATGTTCGACTTTTTTGCTGTCCCCCATAGCTCTATTCCGTATGTCCAGATTGGCTTAAGTATAACCTTGTAAATAAGTAGTTTGTTTTCTATTGAGAGGTGGGATGTCCTTCGAAGTAGTCTGTACAGTTGTCCAAAGCGTCTGTTTAGTTCTTGTCTTTTTAGTCTCGTGTGTGGGTTCCATGTCAGTCTTTTGTCGAGATGGAAGCCTAAATACCGTACTGTCTCAGACACAGGGAGAGGAATTGAATTTAAAAAGACTGGCGGACAGGACTTGCGGCAGAGAGTAAAGGTTATGTGGGAACATTTTCCTTCGTTGACTTTGATTCGCCATTGGTTGCACCAATACTCGATCTCGTCAAGGTGTTTTTGAAGGTTTTGGGATGCTATATCAGGGTCTGGATGGGTTGACAGGACTGCAGTGTCGTTTTTACAACTTAAATTAATTTTTTGAATTTTAGAAATTTTTTTCTTTTTTTTAGTTTAAAAGTGGACGTTTTACAGTGATTTTTTAGTTTTATGAAACATAATATGAAGTTGGATTTTAGAAAATATTCTAATAAATATCGTGTATTGTATAAAAGCATGAGTTTTCAAAAGTTAATACCATAATTTTTTTTCAGTTTTCCTCATCTAAACGTTTACAGGGTGCGATGCTCTTGTAGTCTGATTAAAGTTTTTTACCCAGAAGATTCAAAATTGGTGATCAGTTGCCTATAAATTGCCGGAATGAAAGTAAGCCCCAAGTAAGGCCAAAATATCACCTCAAAAGTATTGGTCAAGTACGACCCTTATCAACCATCTACCCTTAGCTTGTAGTGGCTCAGACCGGATACCCTGCAACGTAATGCGACCGCTGGCGGCCATCACCGTGACTTTTTGCCCATTAGCCACCAACTACTGACTGACTACCCTTAGGACATCCCAGGTGGCACGGGGGTGGCATCTGCCACTGTGGCACTCTTCACCCCCCGCGATAATGAAGGGTGGCAGACAAATTACCCAACGAGGCTTCCTCTTCTGCAGATTACCCGAACCGTCGTCTAGTTCCGATGTGACTGTTCAGTCGCCTACCAGCCCCGCACCCATGCACTGCTTCTTCGCTATCTTGCTAAGAGGTGGTACAGAACAAGGTAAATATTACATATAGTATATAATTTAAATTACAATAAAGCTTTCTCATTTTCATAAAACTTTTCCAAACTGATAATAATGTGCTCTAAAGCGTGCATTTCTGTTATTAATAGTATTGTCCTTAAGAATTCTTTCAGTAATATATTGAGGAGGCAGTTACATAGTTAAAGATATAGATAGCGTTAATCTTAATTAACTCCACAAAATAATCGGGATTCTCCCAGTACGTTCTGGGAATCTTTCAGATACGTTAATATTAACGTTAACGATAAAGATTGTGATTTTTATCACCAATTGATTATATTAACAGCAATATAAGAAGTTATAATCAAACTTAAACTCTGCTACCTCCTGGGATTTGAGGGTTTTAGTTTATTATTTATCTATGCTGAATAATTACAACATTATCCTAATGTATCTTATATAAAAGATTATCCGAATATAAAAAATGGAAGGATATATACACAGGATGTATATTTCCTAAGGATAAATATATCCTTTTATATATTTTCCTGACTTACCCCCAACACCTCGCTGTTAGGCTTGAGTCGAGTAATTAGAATATATAGTTCAAGAGCTTAACAAGGTTTTAAACAAATGATGAGAGTAGCTTAAGGGACAGAACACTTACAGCGGTTCAAAATCAAAGTGGAACAAACCAATAAATGGAAGTCTGGAAAACATTTAAGAGAACATAGTGTGAAAACGACAAGGTGTACAAGCAATTAACTTGAAGTCCACTGTGGATTAGAATATTCTAACTACCATCCCATAAATGCAGGAGTTCCACAGGGCAGTGTTCTGGGTCCCGTCCTCTATAACCTATACACCGCTGATGTCCCCTCTACTCCCAATACCTTCTTGGCCACATTTGCATATGACACTGCAGCCTTGTCATCCCACCCAGACCCCGATTTAGCATCCCCTAGCCTTCAAAAACACCTTGACGAGATCGAGCACTGGTGAAACCAATGGCGGATCAAAGTTAATGAAACAAAATGCTCCCATATTACCTTTACCCTCTGCCGCAAGTCTTGTCCACTAGTTTATTTTAATTCCATTCCTCCCCCTGGGCTTCCATCTCGACAAACGACTGACCTGGAACCCACATACGAGGCTAAAAAGACAAGAACTAAACAGACGCTTTGGACAACTGTACAGACTACTTCATTGAGTAGATTTGACTCTTCTATCGAATCCTAGGCGTATTAAGTTATACCAAATTACACTTCGCTCAAAATATTCAATTAATTTAATTTTTGTCCCAGTTGTCTCTAAAATTCGAAGTAATTTACTTTGATGAATTAACGCAGTGGCCAAAATAGAAGGATTTAAATTATATCAAACAGAATTTCGTACACAGTATATTTTATTAAAATTGTTTTTCAAATGTAAAAAAAAATGATTAAATTGAATACGAATAGAAATGATGAATAGATTGAACAGAGATTTTACAAGCTGACAATAAAAACTATTTCTCACTTATTACAACGGTGGCTTTTAAAAATGGGCAGTCCAAGACCTCAGTGTTCCACACCCCAGTTTTCCGCCTTGATCTAGTCACAGAAAGAAGACATGGCTTGGACCTCCTTGGGCTTGATCAAAAAACGAAGTAGTCTTACTTTTGCTCCTCTGATTATTATATCCCGTACATTTTGACCCTGTCCCTCTTCCTGAAGGAGAAGGTTTTTCCTTATGACCTGCCTGTGTTAATGGAGATCTATGTTTTAAGACCAAGTTGAGATCAACTTATGACGTGCCTCAACATAATGTTCATAGCCCCACTTAGGGTGCTTAACCCGATATCCCTTCTGGTAGTCCCTTTTGTGTCACTAAAATAAGGGTTGTAACCTGTCCTCCAATCTGTGCTTACGAGGGCCCGTAAAATATTCTTCTGCATCCTTTCGGGAAGCACATCTGTACCTGATAGTCGTTGCTTAGCGCCTTTTAGTATTACCCTTGCAAATTCTACCTCTTAATGTTAATTATAATTTGTATGTTAATTTTACTTAACATGGCAGGGGTTGAACATGTAACACCTCTTTATCGGAACTCATATGAATAACTAAAACATTTTGCTAACTAAATAGCTAAAAAAAAAAGAGCACTGCTTTAATTATTGATTACACGATCAAACCTGATTTTTTTTTTTTTTTTCATAGCCCCTTTAAATTTACAGATAATTATATCCTCAGGCGAATCTATTTACAAATTATTTTTGTATTTCCTGTAGCATCGCTACATTATATACAGGTTTTGTTATTTTTTTTTTTTTTTTTTATTATTTTTTTTTTTCTTAGCTCTGAAACTTATAAAAATAGGATGTGGGAAAAATAAAGGAAAATTATTTTGGGCTAATGAGTGCCTTTCACTAAGGGGAGTCCCCCATTTGAAGGATGTATGAGAAGGATATAGGGTGTGGAATGCCTAAAGGAGGCGGGTGGAATCAGGAAGGTAGAATTATATAATGAATAAACAAGTATAATGATACACATTATACGTGACTGGACTAAACGGACTAATAATGGTGATGGGGCTCACCTTTTTGATCAACCTTAAAACTAACTTACATACTAATTCTTAACCTAATTTTTCCCCGACAGTCTGTTGCCATCGATTCGGAAAGGGTGGTGGGGTCATAGTGTTAAACACTGGGTTTGTCCGGTGCTGCAACGAGCCAAAAAACCGGTGTCTCCGGCGGATGAACTCACCCACCGACGGCACACCAAGCAGGTGCAGGTCAGCGTTCATTCCTGAACAATCAAGACAGTTCATTTAATGTGTAAAGTATATTTGATGATGGAGCATAACTTAACCACATAAATTGATGAAATATTAATAATAATAATAAGTTATTATTTATCGAAACAATCGTTTATTTCCCTTTTACCTTTTGTTAGCCCGTTCAATGGTGTGTGGATTAATTGGTTCAATTCATTAAATGTTTTCTAAGTTTGAGAAAGCACTTACTGTCACAGGGGTAGCGTTAGCGACCGTCGTTCCGAATCCCTTCATAGACTTTTAGTTCATAGACTCCATTGTTAATAGTTTAGGGGGTGGCTGTACAATGTTGTTGCTGTAAAATGTTTTGCTATAGATGTATTGACGTTATCTGAGGAATGTACGAAGTCATATTGATCCAATTTCCAATCTTCAAGCCCAGCAATGAATGTACCAAAACTGTATTTGTCCAGTTCCTCACTGCCTTGTGTCGATATCCATATTCCTCCCTTGAGAAGCAATTCCGTTCTTCCGTTCCAAGCGGTCCGGTAGCTAAGTCGTATTCGATTTTCGCTTAAGTCTTTGATTTGATCCTAGCCTTTGGTGATTCGAATGCTTTATGTTAAATATTTTCTAATCTTAGAGTTGAGGGAGTTTGTAAATACAATTTTGACATCAATGTCTCTAGTGTATTATTTTCTGATGTCATTTATAGCCCGTAAATTCTTTTTCTATTCTTACTACGAAGTAATTTCAAAGCCCTCTTTAATTTTATCGTTTTGTTATAAAATTTTATTTCTCTTTTCTTATTATAAAACAGACTACAAAACGGACCCTCGAGAAGATTCCGCGACTGGGGTGAGTGAAAAAGTCTGCTTCCCTCGGATGGCGGAGTGGGTTGGGGGGGGGGGGGTCGGCGAATCACAATTATCGCGTCTAATTGCTCAAAAAGGTTTTTCACATGAGTTGCCGCGCAGACTGGGGGTGAAATGGCGTGGAATCCATCATTGTTCACAACCAACCCTTCCAGGATCCTGGGGCTCGTCTGGCCTGTGCGTCTAATGCACGTGAAGCTGCTTCCATTGTGTGTAATGAAATAATTACTTTAATTATAAATAAGTCAAATTACAAAGGGGTTCTAGACTAGACCTGGCTGTATACACAGTGGTAACAGTGACCGCTGCATGAATTGAAGGTTCTAGGTTTAAAATTCTAATTCAGAACAATACAGGGGGTTGCAATTTGTGTCACTCCAGTATTTTCTAGCCTTGTCTATGCGTAACTAACCTCTTAGTGTATTCACTAATGTCAGACAACAGTGAGATATTCACTTATGAACATCTTTTAAAAATTGTGGGAGGCCTAAATCGTCATACACACCGATTTCTTTATCTTAAAATATCGATGTTTAAAAAAAGTAATTATAACTTCGTTGGAGTTTCCAATTCAAATTAAGTTGTTTATTTGACAGAACTAAGATTTTCTTAAAATACCGATGCTTTAGTCAAGCCAATAATACCGCTATAAAAATTCTCTTCGCAATTTGAAGAATCTTATGATATGTTATATCATTAGAATATTTCATGAACTATTATACAAGAATATATTTATCGGTCCATGTATAGGGTGCCCCAGCATTAACGCAAGATTTGAGTTTGACGCCATTTGGGCAGTGCAGTGGTGGTAACCCTACTCTAGTAAGTTGATTATTTGACGGAATTAAGATTTTCTTAAAATACCGATGCTTTAGTCAAGTGCTTATTTGTTCAAATCTCTTGAAGAAGATTGAATTTTCATTCACATAACGTTGAGACACTTGAAGGTGCTTGTGTGTTTTTATTATTTTTTTTTTTGTCACGGAAAGGCGTTAAAGACCACGTGAATATCATTACTTTCGGTTATTTTCTTGTTTTTGTTTTTCCTTTCCTTCAATTTTTCCCTCATTATCTCTACGTGCTTCCGTTTTCTTTCTTCTGTCCACGCTACTCCCTTTTTCGATTTTTCCTTTCCCACAAGAACCTTGATTTCCCTCAGTCTTTTCCTATATCTTTCTCCGTCCTGACAATCCTGCTCCGTTATTCCTAGTCTTTCAGTTTCTTCCTTTATCTGCTTGGTGTATCCCATTGAGCTTTTGTATCCTCGGATTTTCAGTAATATTTCCTTGTTTAGTCTTTCTATTGCTTCTGTGTCTTGCTTAGACTTGTAATTTATACGTACCAATATAATATTTTTTTCACTTTGTTCTCTTCTGAGTTGATAAGGGGATTCAAAGTTAATAAGCAAACAAGATAAAACGTGACATCTATGTTGTTTAGCA
This sequence comes from Acanthosoma haemorrhoidale, assembly GCA_930367205.1. Taxonomy (NCBI): domain Eukaryota; kingdom Metazoa; phylum Arthropoda; class Insecta; order Hemiptera; family Acanthosomatidae; genus Acanthosoma; species Acanthosoma haemorrhoidale. Next base: position 11,253,060 of record OV884011.1, on the reverse strand, counting down.
GTAGAGTGTTATTAGTAGGAGTTTGGTCTTGAAAACTTGTCTTTATTTTTCTTGGCTGACAAAACTTCAAAATATTGTAGTCCAACAGTATTATAGATTATCGAATTAAATATATTGAATTCCTGATTCGTAATATTTATTATATTTATGTTGGGACGTCCGTGGACTCTAATTAAAAAAGCCAATAATACCACTACAAAAATTCTCTTCGCAATTTGAAGAATGTTATGATATGTTATATCATTAGAATATTTCATGAACTATTATACAAGAATATATTTATCGGTCCATGTATAGTGAGCCCGAGCATTAAAGCAAGATTTGAGTTTGCCGCCATTTGTGCAGTAAAGTGCTGGTAACCCTAAAAAAAAACAATTTGACAGCTGACAGTTTAGGGTTAGTAAAAAAGTTTGGGGGCCGCAGTTCATCAACTGTGAAGAGATTAATTGAAAAATTTAGGGAGACTGGATCAGTTTGAGACACTAAACACATTGGTCGTCTAAAAACAAGCCGTTCAAATGTCAATATGGAAGCAGTGCGTGAGAGTGTTGTTGAAAATCCAGGAACATCAATTAGGCGTCGTAAACACAGTTCTTTGTGCCGAAATTGGATGATATTGATGTGGCCAATATGTGGTTTCAACAAGATGGTGTCACATGCCACACAGCCCATGAAACAATTCAAATACTGCATGAGACATTTCCAGGTCGTACTCTCTCGTTTCGGTGATCAGAATTGGCCCCCTAGATCGTGTCATTTAACACCTTTAGATTTCTTTTTATAGGGTTATTTGAAGTCAAAGGTGTATGCCAACAAGCCCACATCCACCAGTGCGTTAAAAGAGGAAATTCAACGCTGCATCAACGAAATTCAACCACATTTATGCCAAATGATCATGGAAAATTTCAACAAATGAGTGCGTGTGTGCCAGCAAAGTCGTGGAGGCCATTTGCCCGACATGTTATTCCATAAATAACCCTATCCTATTTACTTTATAATTAAATAAAAAAAAAAAATACTAAAAACTGTGTTTTTTATTTAAATCAAATCTTGCGTTAATTCTGGGACACCCATTAGATAGGTAGTGTATATAAAAAACAGTTCTAAGAAATATTTCATTGTTATTAATCAGCGAATAATTAATTAAAGGTTTTTTTTTTCGGTGTAATTGGTTTCCTGGAAAATTCGCCCTGGTATCTTGAGAATGAATCGTATGCCCCCCCTCCCGTTTATAAATTAGGTTCATAATTGGACTCGGTTCTTGCTTTTTAACGAGTACGCGTTATTTTCACATCCGACATACGAGCATACGAACATAAGGGAAAGTACAGCCGCAGTTTTTCCGGAGCGCTAATTTTTAAAAAAATGTGTTCTTTTCTTTAATCATATGCCAGACGGGCCAATTGAATACCCACTCCTATCATCAGGCCAGATTACCCTAATGCCAAGCGAAAATACCCATCACTTTGTTCTTACTCTGATTGGTGCATTGTTGAGGTTAATCTCTCCTACAAATGGCCGTGCTTGGCTCAACCGTGTTACACTAAAAACGTAATTATTCTAATACACCTACATTACTACAATGTTATGATTTATTAGGATTAAATCATTAATCATGATTCTTCAATTTTCTCCTTTCAACTAATAACTATCATGAGGGAAAAGCTTTAGGTTTACTCCTTTAAGTATCGTACTTACACGGTCTAATAAATGATCATATCAAAGCTTTATTAAATAAATTGTATTTATAAAATATGCTGTAGCGTACTTTTTACGCAACAAATTACAATCTGCCTTATTAGGCAATAAGTAATTAAGATAAATGCTCTCATTCATACCATATTTACAATTCATCATTCACTCGCTCATTCATACAATATTTACAGACAGCCCAGAGACCTCCCAAATCCACATGGTTGTCACCTCCCTCACATATGAAAGAGGAAGTGGAGTCTTGGGAAGTCCCCCACGCTCCCTGTGGAGGCTGACCAAGAGCGCGAGAGTCACAGACGCTCAGGACATGATTGGAGAAACTGGCCATTGCCAGGACTTTTAGGTCCTTACGACGTTGTAGTCTCCGAGGAGGGTTATAGGGATGAGTGATGCAGTGCAATGACTGAGCTACAGGATTAGGGTGGTTGGAAAGGCTACTGTGGAATTTCATAAACTTGGAAGGGATGAGTTCTAGAATGTAGGGTATATTAAGATCGTTATGAATGGTTTTGTTGCTGACGTCATAAGGGCCATTTACTATTGTTCTCAGGACTTTTGATTGAAAGGATTGGATGCGCTTGATGTTTTACTTTTTTGCTGTCCCCCATAGCTCTATTCCGTATGTCCAGAGGCTTAGGTATAACTTTGTAGATAATTTAAAAAAAAATAAATAATTCTATTGAAATGGGCACGAATACGTGATAATCGTCATTTAAACAGTTATTTATGATTGGTGTTTTTAATGTCCTTAAACAACCGTTGGGAAGAATTCAGAACTTTAAATCTATGAGCTGCGATTTAAAAAATCTTATAAGGCCCCACCTTTTTTCAATTATTTTAACCAAACAACAATCGTATTCCGAGAAGTAGTGGAAAATATCTTAATAATATAAGATTGGTTGAATCATTTTAGACTGGAAGTGGTGCATCCCTTTTTGGGCTCAGCTATATTATGGAACGTTTAATATTGTATGATTCTATTTTTATCTTTTATTATTTATTATGGGCAATAATAGTAAATAAATAGCCTCGTGACCTGATATAAACGCGTGACAGTGGGAGTCCTGGCAATGGCCAGTTTCTCCAATCATGTCCTGAGCGTCTGTGGCTCTCGCGCTCTTGGTCAGCCTCAACTGGCTCGTATCCGGTGACGCGGCTGACGGAAGCGTGAGGGACTTCCCAAGACTCTGCTTTCTCTTTCGCATGTGGATTTGGGAGGCCTCTGGGCTGTCTGTAAATATTCTATGAATGAGGGAGTGGATGATTAATTGTAAATATGGTATGAATGAGAGCATTTATCTCAATTAATTATTGCCTAATGAGGCAGACTGTAATTTTAGCACAATAAAGGATTAATAATAATAAAAAAAATAAATACCTTCCATGATTATTGGCGTACCTGGAATTTTATGAAGCCGAAAATTGGTCATCTGGCTATAAATGTCTTTTTACGATATTTGTTTTTGTTCAGTTTTTCCGAATAATATTTCTTTTGAGGAGGATTAATAACCGACATAAACACGAACGATAGCAAACCAATAGAACACAGTTGTAATTTGACAGAGCGGTGTATACGTTCCAATTTCCTGGCCAATTTGACCACTTAGACTAATCGTCTCCTTAAGCCATTATCACGACCCGCCCACAAAACAGTCCCGTCTAATCCGTGTTCGTACCGATTTTCGCCACTTTTCATTCGGCACTTTCACCCACAGAAGGAAAAAATTCCAATTTTTTTTCTCCTATATAATCTATTTGTTTTTTAAAAATAAAAATTAGGTTATTTAACGACCTCAAAGAAAGAGGTTCTACTTTCAAGTTAGAAATTCAGGATGAGGGAAAAATATAAAATATTTAGGGTAATTGGATCCTTGTACTAGGAGTACCTGCTTGAAGGTGGTGTGAGAGGAGTAAGGAGTGTGGGAATCCTCGGTGGAGGTTGGTTGATTCAGTACAGTGGTGAGAGTCCACTGGTGGCTGGGCCTAGAGTCTCTCTAGGCATGTAGTGCAGTCGTAGTTAGTCTGATATCAGTGAGGGTGCCCCTTAGAGGCTTGTTGTTGGTGGGCCAAGCGTCGTGATGTCTACCATGTTCTCTGCTTTACTCGATCTTGTGAGTTGCCATCGTGCCGGTAGTGGAGGTGGTGTCATGTCTCGGAAGAGCGGGTATAGACTGTGTTTCATCGAGTCGAAGAACTTGATGTGACGTCGACTGATGGCTTCGGTGATGGTGGGGAGCTCGAACTTTTCGTGCATGTCGGATGCCTTCATTTCACGAAAAGGGGTGTGCCACAGTGCCGTTCACAGGATGTTGTTCTGGAAGCTCTGGAGGCGAGTTATGGTGCTGGCATGTAGGAATCTAAAGAGTGGTGTCCCAAACAGTAGAGCTGGCCTCAGGACGCTCTTGTATATGAGGAGTTTCAGTCGAAGGGATATGACCTGGCTGGTGATAAGATTCTGGAGAGAGTAGTAAGTTCTGCGGACTCGTTTTAATTTATTTTGCAAGTGTGTGCCGAACGTCATGTCCCTGCCTAAGTTGATGCCTAGGTGCAGATGCTGTTGGCTAATTTACATTGAGTCCCGTCTATGGTAAAGCTGGGTGGACGCTTCCTTTTCCCATGCTGGAAAGAGAAGGTAATGAGTCTTGGCTGGGTTCACTTGAATGTGGACAGTGCGCAGCCTGTCGGCGATTAATTGACTAGCGCCCTCTGCAGCCTTTAGAGCTTTCGTTGGGTTGAGGCTGGTACTGTAGACCCCTATGTCGTCCGCATATGCCGCTACCTCACAATTGGAGTATGAAGCTCCTACTACATGCGCTGTGTATATGTTGAAGAGTAGGGGTCCCAGCACCAACCCTTGGGGAACTCCGACCACGAAATCTCTTCTGGTGGTTAAGACGGCTCCTATTCGCACAGAAAATGTTCTGCCTGCTAGGTAGGAGGACATAATATTCTGGAATTGCGCAGGAAAGTCGTGCTCGTTCAGGCGTCGCAGGAGTGTACGATGATCTACGTAGTCAAATACCTTCGTGCAGTCAAGGGAGATCATCGCAGCGACCCTGTTGTAGCGCACGTTCGTTGCAACGTACCGCAAGGCTCGTTGCTGCAAACTCCTCAAGACCAAGCGAGTGCCCGCAACTGTCCACCAAATTCTCATCCCGACCTCTTTATCTTCACGTCTCGGACCGAATTTCTGACCCTTCACAACGGCGTTTTTTTTCTTAATGGCCCTTTGTGACCGTGCATGCCTTTTCCGCCCTATCTTGCACTTCGGACCACCCTTATCCCAAACAGACGGGGTTCGGTACATCGGTCTGCCTACATCAAAACACATCTGGGCTCAGTTCCTTAACGTTATTTAACAAGTGTACACTACCTTCCCCATGTCGGGGTTTGAACATGTAACAAACTATGGTTGAGAGGTAACAAGCCTAGCGCCACCTAGACAACCTCTGGTCGGCTTTACCTCTTCTTGAGATGGATTTCGTTTATTAATTTTTTCATTTAAAGAGTATTATGAAAGCATCAACTGATTTCAAATGATCATTATTTTACACAGCGTATACCGATTTTCGATGGTCACCAATTTGTTTCTTAACCTTTTCGGAAAAATTTTTCTGGAAAAAACCAACAAAATAAAAGCCGCTATTTATTTCTTATGTCTATTTGCTGCTCTTGTTAAATATTTCTGCTCCAGGCGTCTGACCATTTATTTTTTTACTATTTAATATCATCTGGAACTTTTAAACATAAGCCAAGGAGTTAATTTTGTTTGGGGATTTTTCTTGCTTTTTTTGGATCGCATTGTACTGTTTTTGTGTTGTAATATTTTTTTCTGTCTTTTCTTAAGTATTTTTTCTGGATTAAATGGCTATAGATATACTTTTGGGTGGTTATACCTACGTTATTTATTTTTAGCCCTTAATGAATATGACTGATTAAACATTTTTATGTCGAGTGTTTGTTGTCTGAAGGTAGTAAAGGTACCGTGGGGTGGTAAGAGTTAAATATATTCTTAAAAGGGATGAATCTAGGTAACTTGTTTTCTCCTTCCTTTTTCCACTACTACCTGATTAGGGTTTTTTTTTGTTACTTACTTTTGGATGATAAAATTCTGAAAAAGTGCCCTTTGAGAATTTTCTTCTTTACCTCATTAAGAGGGAGCAATTTTTTCCCTCAGTTACGGGCTGACATGTACTGTAGGATAAAGCACTTTTTCAGGTCGACAAACTCAACTAACGGTTAACGGCCGTTTAGTTTTTTTCTCTAATAATCAATTAATAAGATATGTAATCGCTTCTATTGTTGGTGACAAACTTCTATTGTTTCAATACCTCGATTTGATTGGATATAAACTTATCGGATGTCTCAATTTTTTACTTTAACTACAGCGGTGAATGATGCTATAATGTACCACTTTGATAAATTTTGTTTGTATTATCAAAATATCAAAGTGATTACAAAAAGAGAGGGTCTAATATTCTGTTATCCAGGGTGAGAACACCCATCCGGAACGATTTCCTCTAATGGTGGTATTTAATTGACTATCCGTTGTTGCTTGACGACTCCCCAAATTTGGTACGAGTGAATAAACACAAAATTATTCCTAATTGGCCATTACCGTGTAGTTCATAGGTGTCGTTTACAAACTTAATAAATCCTATTAAACTAGGACTATTAGTCAATTTGTGAGTGCTATTAGCCCCCGGGTGTATAAATAAATAATAGATTTTTGAATAATAAGTAATACAGCTTGGGTGTAATAAATTACGGCTTAGGGTGGACGATCTTCCATTATGCAAATGTATGGAATACATGATGTGGTCCGTTCTCACGGTGTGTCCTGGGCAGTTCCTGCCGAATCCAGCCGCAAGCTGCTCCGACCGCAAGGAGAAACCGCAGCTGTAATCCTACCATTAATGTCTTCATATATAGATCATCTGTGCGGATTCCCACTTTGGCACGCAAACTCAGGTGTTCTTCGTGTCGCCGTCCTATTAGGGCCATCTTCCTGCCTGGCCCCGTGTTTCTTATAATTCGCAAAGAGATAGCAAATGGACTGCTAGCAATTTCAATGTAGAAGTTGATTTAAAAAAAACGTCCTTTTTTTGTATTATATTTCGGCATTTAGACTCATAGATATTGTACACTAATAAATTTCTGATGACACTTTCAAGGCGATTTTCTATTGATACATTTTGTTTCAAACTTTTAATAACACAAAGAGGTTATTAGCAGACCATTAATTTATTTGGACGATAATAAAGCATTTTTATACAGCATTTCTCCCAACTCTTCTAAAGAAACAGAAGTAACTACAACTTATGTTATAAGTTGTAAGATTATAATCCAGTTTATTTTTTGACTATTCGAGATACGTCGGATGCAGTCCTTGTGTGAGACGCTAGCGAATAATAACTGTTTTTTATTTAAATATTTACGGATACGCACTGCGTGTCCATACACTTATGTATCTGATACTCAGTGTATCCGAATACATAAAGCTGTAAGGGAATATATAAAGGATGTATCTTTTCTACGGATATACGCTCATATATTTGCCTTACACCCTCAAACGCCACGCTGTTACGCTCAAGGTAAATAATTTGAATATTTGAATTATAGGGATGTCATATAACTATTCAACTACTGACCGATTTGGTTTCTCTATCAAATCTTGAGCGAATCGGATTCGCGTAAATTTATACTTCAAATTATAATTTTCTCTTCTCCCAATTGGAATTTAAAACCAAAGTACTTTAATAAATTAACGTGGTGATTAAAATTCAAAAATCAAAAGTTCTCAATGCACTATTTGGGTATAAAAATGGACAGGCATCTCCATTTTTCTACTAATTTTAGTAATAAAATAGAAAAAGTACGACAAAGGTCTTACCGGCTATCGCACTTGCTAACTTCACCTAACCTTCTCTAACTTCTAACTTCTCTAACTTCGTCTCAGATTGATGATATATAAATGTGTCCTCCGGCCAGCTCTGCTGTACAGTGCCCCGCTATTTACCCACTTGACCGACAATACAGCCAAATGTCTCCAACACTTCCAGAATGGGATCATGCGAAAAGTGGTCCGACATACCTCTTTCAAGAGGTTGAAGAACGCTGACCTGCACCCGTTAGCTTGGTGTGCCGTCGGTGGGTGAGTTTATCCACCGGAGACACATTAAGTTTTTTGACTCGTTGCAGCACCTGACAAACCCAGTGTTTAACACTATGACCCCACCACCCCTCCCGCATCAATGGCAACAGACTGTCGGGAAAAAATTAGGTTAAGAATTAGTATGTAAGTTAGTTTTAAGGTTGATCAAAAAGGTGAGCCCCATCACCTTTATTAGTAAGTTTAGTCCAGTCACGTATAATGTATATCATTATACTTTTTTATTCATTAAATAATTTTTATAAATTAACTTCTTAAAATTACATCTTAAAAATTTGAGAGCTAAAATAACAAAACCTGTATATAATGTAGTGATACTACAGGAAATACAAAAATAATTTGTAAATATATTCACCTGAGGATCTATAATTATATATAATTATCTGTGAATTTGAAGGGGCTATGAAGGAAAAAAAAAAATTCAAAATATAGAGATTTATATAAATAAAATAGAAATTTATATACTATATTTAATTACTAATGTTTTACTAAAAGAATATGTACTTTGATTGAATTTAAATGATAGGAAGATTACAGAGAACTTACTAGCTTAACTATAAAGCTTATCTCTTACTGAATTACATCGATGGCTTCAAGATCAAAATGTGAGTCAAATCCTCATCGTCTCAGAGGTCTGCCTTAGACCAAGTCTTCAGCACAGCCCAGCTGCTAAGGAAGTCCTCTCCGCTGACTCGTCCCAAAGTATATATCCTCTCGTCTTGGACCGTATCTCTCTCTCTCTCTTCAGCAGAAGGTTTTTTTCTTTATGACCCTTCATTCTCGTGTATGCCTTTTCTTCTTGCGAATGGATTACGCACACTATTCTTGGGCCATCTTAGCTGACGAGTCCCATATCCATTCTGGCACTTACTTTCGTGACAGGAAAAAAAAGCGAAGAGTTTTAAACTGTCAACTCCTCCAGTACTTATACGACAGTACGCAACATATGGAACACCCTTGCCTTTCGTCGGGGAAATCGGCCCACATCCAAAACAGGGGCTTATGACATGCTGACTTTTAGCCGTTTATGACATTTGGTTTTTGTCCCACTTTTACAATCATTACATTTTTAACATTACTTATGGTTTTACACAACATTTTTGAACATATAACTAAATTAATAGGTTGTTGACTGGGTTCCACTAAATGTTTAAAACAATCGCCATCTAACACAGTAGTATGTCGACTCGTTATCCATTAATACATTTGAAGAAAACCTTACAATGTTCTTTAACCAATCCAAACCCATTTTCGAGCAAATTCTTCTAGTGATGTTTAAATACAAGTTCTTAATATAACATCAGTGAAAGAAGGCAATTTGATAACAAAAGGACGATATTCAGTTATCTTGGTAACGCTCTTATCCTGGATATATTGGTCGCACACAGTTTAAGTCATTGATATAATATTCAAAAATATCTTATAGCTATCTCATAAATAATTTAGGCAACATTTGACATTGCTAATAAAAAAGCAATACGTTTCTGCCAAGCAAATATTATTAGAGATCGTGTCCCAGGAAGGAACCTAATGACATAAAAAAGTGGCTTTGATTTACCCAAAATTTACACCAAGACGAAGTTCTCAAAAAACATATTATATATCTGTATTTGTTAGTTCAATAATCGTCTTGAAGCTTGGGACCTGTTCAAGATGAGTTATTCAGGTTCTACTTTCTTTTAACATAAACAAGAATGAGACGTGATTTTTTTCCGGATTTTTTTTCCAATTTTTTTTTTTCCGTCGGCGCAGTCGTGTTGTGAGCAGCGGGACACTAATGTTCCCGAAGGCTATTATTTTATTGAATTGGACTGGGGAGGCATCTGTCCCTTCCTTCCTATTACAGGGCCTAGGAACCTCGCAGTCAGCACAGCTAATAAGCAAAATATCTTGCCTTTTATGTCGGCCGTACTCCTCTCTTTTGCACACCTTTAACCATGGCAACAGTTTACAATAATAGAAATTATTCAGCTGCAGGATGCTTTATCCTTGTTGTGAAATTATCAATTATAATAAGTATCAATACCTCATAATATTATAAGTTATAACAAACTCATATATTGCATACCGGTGAAAATCAATGTGAAAGATTATTTTTACTAAGTAAATATTATATACTAAGTATATATTAATATTCAAATTAATATAATATTAATATAAATTGAATTGAATTTGAACTATTTTAGATTTAATTTTTAATTTATATTTTATAATCTAAATTTTACTTACAATTCACAGGGAAACAATATGAAAGCTTTGTACTTATGAAGAATAAATGAAACTGTTTCTTTATTACTCAATGATAGTGTAATTTTTTCATGTTTATTAATGGGACCGAATACAAAAATAAATTTTGGATTTTGTACAAGGACAGAACGGACGAACCAGCCGATACTTGGAACAGTATTTAAATAAATATAAATCCGATTTAACGTTGACTGAATCAATGAGGTATGATGTCAACAGTGAGGTGCATGTTTTATTTCTCAACGAGTACACCTTTGGGCCAATGCGTGGGGCAACCCAACTTCAATTTGACTCGCCCTTTCTAATTCTCTATTATAATCGGACAATTAAAATTACAAAAATTGCATCTTTGAAAGGAAAAATTGTACCTGATCCTTCACTGGTACATTTGACGAAGTGGGGGTTTCGTTTATTTTATCAGGTCGTGTCATAAGTAACTTCCGATGCAGCTAAGTAGAATCTATAATAGTGCTAGGGCAACAGCTGAAAAAATATGCAGTGTATATGGTGAAGGACTAATAACTAATCGGGCAGTTAGAAATTGGTTTATAAAATTCCGTTCTGGAGATATGACCTTAAAAGACGAACCGAGGGCGGGACGTCTTTTTGACTTTGACGACAACCTTTTAAAGGCAATATTGGAGCAAAATCCACGTCAATCAACAAGAGGTATAGCAGAAAGGTTGAATAAATCACAATCAACTGTTAACCGCCACCTGGAGAAATTAGGGAAAGTCAGCCAGTTAGGAGTGTGGGTACCTCACAATCTCAGTGAACGGAATAAAGAAGATCGCATGTCAATCGCCACAAGTCTGCTCTCACGGGTGAAAATTGAGCCTTTTTTAAACAGGATTGTAACAGGCGATAAAAAATGGGTTACCTATGACAATACAGTCCGCAATAGACAGTGGCTTGCCGAAAGCAAACATCCATGGGAAAAAGATTTTATTGTGTGAATGGTGGGATGTGAAGGAATAATTCACCACGAGTTGTTGAAGTCAAATTTAACGTTTACTGCGGATAGATACGTTCAGCAGTTGCAAAGAGTGCAAGAGGAACTCCATGAAAAGTGTCATGCAATCGTCAAAATTTATATAAGTTTGTTATTTAATGAGAGCAAAATAAATGTCTGATAAAAAAACGGAATTCCCTTTGCGGGATATCGGCCATCTGCTATTGAGCGTTGTCCATTGATATTGTAAAATATAAATTCGAGCTTTCGGAGTAGATCGCATCATTGTAGAATCTCCTTTAGTCTCAATGTGTAGCCTACAATGGAAGAGGTAATGGTTTGTTTGCTAGCTAGGTCTGGGCCGAGGTCCACTTATGGCGTGATGGACTGAGGGTAATCCTGCTGTGGATAAGGTGGGCCGATTGGCCTGCCCCCTCCAGGCCAGCATGACTCTCCCGATCGCTCTGTGGTTTTCGTGACAGCTGGCTTACTCTCGATGGCCCATTAGGCAAATACAATGGTTAAGAAGAGGATGAAGAACGTCTTCTGTATTGGTTCAATTTCGGTCTCCTTAACATCCTCCATTGGGCGTAAAATTATACACTCAATCCCTGCAATGATCAGCTCTATACCGCTTTGGAAAAAAGGTGTTCCACCGTTTATTATACATTGGCATTGTACCGAAATCATTTATGAATATGAATATACATATTTTAATAGGTCGTAAGTTTAATTCCCTCTGCTTGGTAGTGGTCGTAAAAGTAATAAGGCTCGATTGAGAACCGAAAACAAAATAAACTTGAAAAAAATCATTTGCCAAAAAAAGCCAGTTGCTCTTTTGATTTTTAACTTTTAAGACGTGTAAAATACCAAATCAGAATCTATTTGAGATTTAAAATTCTGATTTTTCGCCATGGTTCAGGCCAATTTGAATAGGCTTGTATATTAACTTTTTAGTTATTCGAATTTTGTTTTTTAAAAGTGATTTTTAGCAAGTTTGATGACCTAGCGACAGAAATTAAGCATTTTAAGTTAAACATACCAAGTAGCCATTTCACAATTATATAATAAGTTTTATGAAACCGACGTGTCTGATCTGAACGGGGACAACTCAACATTTTGTCCAGGCGTAAACCAGCTGTGATTGCTACAACAAATATACTGATGGGGAAAAATGGTTCAACTAAGTTTTAAACAATGTTATAGTTTAATTGTCTAGATGATCTGTATTGGTCAGGAATATCTGTATTGTATATATATGATCTGTATTGTCATATATTGGCCAGGAACCCAACGCTATATGATTAAATACCCAAGTCTCTCCATGGTATAATTATCAAAAATAGTTTTTCAACTGTTAAATTGTCATATTTTTAGCAATCAAATGAAAAAAATGAATGGCTATAATATACACTGTTGTGTGGATAGCTTGTGATTAATATCGGGTCTAGGTACGGATGAAAGAACCAACAGCATAATATTGAACATAAAAAAATGTAAATTAATTAGGGTGAATGGTTTTCGTTAGCAATTATATCTAGCAACATATCACTGCTGGTTGAAAATGACTGCGAACCTTCCAGCAAAGATAGGATAAAATAGAGAGTGAATGAAATCAATGTAAAATAAGACGAAGACCGACCATCATAATAGTGAATTATGAATCAGATTAATTAGAGAAATAGAACTGGTAAAATCAGGATTTGAAGGTTGAGAGAGATGGTGAGCAACGAATAAAGCTACGTTGTAAAGGAGCGTTGATAGAATTTAAAAGGAGTCCAAGAATTATTGGCGACGGCAGGAAGCCATCCCGACTTGGAATATTGCAGCGAAATGCGACGGTCTCTGGTGATCCCGAGTATAAATCTTTTTTTTTTTTTTTTTATAACAACTTTATTATGATAAATTTACAATCTGCCTGATTGGGCTATAAGCAATTGTGCTATATGATCTCGTTCATACCAATTTACAATTTTCGTTCACTCGCTCATTCATACTATACATACAAACAGCCCTGAGGCCCCCCAAGTCCACTTGGTTGTCACCTCCCTCGCGTGCGGAGGAGGAAGCGGAGTTTTGGGAAGTCCCCCACGCTCGTCACTGGATAAGAACCAGCGGAGGCTGACCAAGAGCGCGAGAGCCACAGACGCTCAGGACATGATTAGAGAAACTGGCCATTGCCAGGACTCCCACTGTCCCGAGTATAAATCAAAGAAAACAATTAGCCACTTTAACCCAGCCTTGAGATCCCCAGAGAAACCATTATACAACACACAATATTTTATATTTTATATATTACTTTCAGTATTTGAGAGTTGACCCAAGAAAGTCTAGTGTAGGGCAGGAGGGTACACAGCCATCTCAATTAGGTATACCTTTTGACATATTATGGCTGCACTGATCAGGTATACTAAGTCGAAAAATCACGTGATCGGGACGATTTGGTATTTCTCGGGTCCTTTCACAGGAGGAAAACTGCGGGCTAGATACAACGGTCGAATACATTCGGTAAACTGTAACCGAACCTTGGGGAACCAACGGCAAATGCCTACCTACCCTGACTGTACCCTGGACTGTATCCCAAGACAGCAGCGTGTGTGCTATAGGTTTCTGAGGGGACTGTACACGCTACCCCATTGGCCGGAGCCCGGCCATACCACGGCTCTCCCTCTTATAATAACCCAGCCGGGTCCAGAAAACCCATTAGCCTGGGCCGATACCGCCTCACTTACATCCTGGCTCCGTGGGAGAAATTTAATCCCGACACCGGCGGCCGAGACTAAAGATAATGACGCCATGGCAACGATGTAATAACGTTTTGTACCTTCTTGTAATAATAATAAGTGAACGCTCCTCCATACAGACTTCTCGCTCAATCATCTGGAGGAACTTAATTCTATCAAATCACAGCTCTGGTGTCACAATTGTGAGCATTAGGAGCGGTAACTGTGCTTACATAGTGATTGCCACTGTTAAATGAAAGCTTTGAATACTGAACTAATGGAAAATCACAAATATTTCGGAATAACAAGTTTGAGCTGCGGATCAGTCGCCTAGGCGTTTGGCCATTCCAGATCTAAGATTTTAGCCTCTCCATACAATAAAAATTAAAATATCTTGGCTCAGAAAAATTTATTTCTACAAATATCTTATTGTGTTACCACCTGCAATCAGCCCTCGGCAAATGAGAAAAAATCAGAACTTAAACATGTTTTGCTACGTTAAGCGAACTGTGGGTTTTTCTTTGCACGTGTACTACTTTCTCGCGAATCGATACACTGATCATTCTGATATACAACTGTATTCAAATACTTAAAACTCTAAAGCAAAATATAAAAGATGTATCTTTCCTACGAAAACCTGACTTATCCGCATACGCTCTAGTTGAATAATCAGAATATTTCAATTATAAGGATGCATTCAGCGCATTGCATTTGCGTGATTTTATACTTTATTATTACAATTTTCTCTTGTCCCAATTGGAATCTAAGCCCAAAGTAACTTAACTTGATAAATTAACAGTGTGATCAAAATGTAAGGGATTTATTTATATAACATAAAAATGTAAATATTATATTTTATTACTAATGCTTTAACGAAAGAATATGTACTTTGATTGACATGATAAGAAGATCACAGAGACCATACTAGCTTAACTATAAAAAATCTTACTGAAATACATCGATGGCTTCAAGATCAAGATGTGAGACGTTGCGTTCAGAGGTCAGCCCAGGCATCAGTCCACAGCAAGCAGCCGTCCCGCTCTGGGCAGTTGCCCGAGACCAAGTATCAGCAAACTTCAGCTGCTAAGGAAGTCTCCTCCGCTGTCTCGTCCCGAAGTATATATCCTTGGAAAAAATCTGTCTCTTCACCAGAGGGATGCTTTTTTTATGGCCCTTTGAGCACATTCTTCTATGGCTTTGTTGAAGGTCAGTTCGGTAGGGCTGTGGTCCTTCAGCCAAGCTGATATAAATAAGTTTAGGTGTGTTTTTGTGTAAGGAAGTTGAACATAGTTAAGTAAGTAAGAGAGTTTCGAACAAACCTGTCCAGTCTTTTTAACCATGATATTGTCGGAATGCCTGTCAGCAGCCCCGAGCACATAAGTAGTCACACAATAGCCAGCACAAGAATACGTGAATCCTTCTATGGCTTTGTTGGGAGTCACTTCGGTAGGGTTGTGGTCCTTCAGTCAAATGACAAGATTAACATAACATTAATATGTAAATAGACAACATAACAAACAGAAACTTCATAATTAAAATGAACAATAGAAGCTTTGAATCATCCAGCCACCTAGAAAGAATTATTTTAAAAAATCAAAAAGCTTGAAGCTTTTTCACACCATTTCGCGAATGGGTTACGTGCACTATTAATAAACACTCGGGCCACCTTAGCTGACTCTCTCTCTCTCTCTCTCTCTCTCTCTCTCTCTCTCTCTCTCTCTCTCTCTCTCTCTCTCTCTCTCTCTCTCTCTCTTTGACAGAAGATTTTTATGTATGCTTTTTCACACCATCTTGGGAATGGGTTACTATTTCAGACCACCGTAGCTGCTTAGTCCCATATCCATTCTGGCAGTTAGTTTCGTGGCAGAAAAAAAAACGAAGAGTTGTAAACTGTCAATCCATCCAGCCCTTAAACGACACTCCGCAACAGATGGGGCACCCTTGCCTTCCGTCGTGGAAATCGGCCCACATCCAAAACAGGGTTTTTTTGGCATGCCGACTTCTAGCCGTTCACTCTATCACGCCTAGTCCTGAATTATGAATATATCCAAATGAAACATGAGAAATAATAAATACAAAACCAGCAGTGTATGAATATTGCAAATTTGGGTTTTCACATTCGATGTACACGACCTTTTATGAAGGATTTTTAGTCAGGTAGTAGTTGAATTAATGCAGTCATATGTTGTTACGTAGGCCTTTGCGTGAATATGTAATTATTGATGATTGTGAAATAGCCCGAGTTTTAAGACAGTTGAGGACGAATAGTCTAAAACATGAAATATAATGAAAAGGAATTAAGAAACTTTTGTCATTAAGAATTACATTTTTACTTAAAACAATTCAGTTGGTCTAGGAAGGTCTTTGGATATCAATATCACATTTTTCAGCCTGAAAATACCTTGAGCCGTAATTGAGTCGTTAACTGCTCGGTCACGATAACTGCTCTCTACGTAATTTTCCTTCTTCTAACATTCGATAGACCTTTCGAGCCAGTATCTGGTTCCTCAAGGAGTACATAAGGCTATTCCCACAGAAAGTCCAGTCCCTTTATTATTACAGGATAAAAATCTACAGGTCGAAGGGTTAACTATGTAAGGACTCTCCACTCTCCTTAAATATAGTTCTCTTACCCCAACAATTCCCCAGGTATATTAAAAAAAAAATAATGATAGTATACCAGAGCTCTATACGGGGGTGAAATTATCACGAGACTTTGTGATTGAATTTGAAGATATAACAGTTACCGCCCCTGTAGCGCTTTAGAACGTTTCTTTAGAGTTTTTAATAATTTTCTCTTAAAGGTCACCTACAATGATCGGTAAAATGATAAAAAATATGCCTCAGGTGAAAGATGGAACTTAATTGCCAAACCAGAAGAGAGAGGCCCTTCTTTGAAACAGGTAATATTCTTGAACCATGAAAGGGGATATAACACACTCGAAACATGCTGATTATGTAAAGTAAAATTTGAAAAAAAATTAAACATGAAAATAAGTCAACAATCAGAGCCGATTCATTAAGTTTTCAGTCAATATTTATTGACGTTCGGCGATATATCTATACTAATATATCTAGCCGATCTACAACTGTACCCGAACACATAAACTATAAGGTGTTAAATTTTCAAACCCCGACGAAGGGGGAGGTAGTGTACAAATTATTACATAACCTAACTGAGGCCAGATGTGTTTTGATGTAGGCCAACCTATGCGCCGAACCCTGTCTGTTTGGGATAAGGGTGGTCCGAAGTGCAAGATGGGGAGGAAAAGGCATGCACGATCGAAAGGGTCATGAAGAAAAAAAAGGGCCTTATGAAGAGTTGTAGATTAGGTCCATGACGAGAACATAAATAAATTCGTTGGACAGTCGAGGGACTTTGCCCCTGACGGGATGCGACGAGACGCTGTAGCGACTGGGTTGAGACAGGCTTTGAACTTGATTCTACATCAGATTGAAGACATCGTTGTACACTAATAAGATTCAAGCTTTATTTCTAGCTAGTAGAATAGATGTAATAAGTTCATAATTTTGAGTTAATAGTAAAGTCAGTCATTCCTCGTAAAAACGTTTTAATATTTTGTCGTTTTTGGTGAATAAAACATTTGGTCTAGTAAATTCTATTTTACCATTTAATTCCTTCCATTTGATCACGTTAATTTATTAAGGTAAATGACTTTGGGTTTAGAATCAATTGGGACCAACATTAAGTAAATTGAATATTTGAATAAGGTATAATTTTGTACAACTTTGGGCTAATGCAATACGCTCAAGATTTGAGAAGTCAAATCTGTCAGTAGTCAAATAGTTAGATGGCATACCTAGAAATTAAATATTCTAATTATTCAACTAGAGCGTAACAGCGTGGTGTTCGTGGGTAAGTCAGGTAAATATACAAACAGGTATATGTATCCTTAGAAAAGATACATCATTTATTTATTGCTTTAAAGGTATATATACTAGGATACAGTTGGCTATCAGACAGGTCTACACCCATAAGCGTTTATAGCATCCTGACTTCTTGCGTCCAGGGAATTGAAGACCCGCCATACATATAAAGCCATCTCGTATCCCTTAACCTATTCTTATTTCTCTGTTAATTTTATTTTAAATGACAGGGGTCCAACAACAGTGTAGCCAAAAATCTTATTGATTTATTTATTTTTTTAACTTTAATTGTTGACGTTTAACCAACTCAGGAACAGCCAACTAAATTCCACACTACATTAATTACATTATTAATTCGTCAAACCCGAATTGGAAAACTTCCTGCAAATCGATTAAAACAATAAACAGATACTCAGTCAAAATAGAACTAACTACATATTCATCAAACATAAACAATTTTTAAGTCCGGCAATTGGGAAAAGAATAGTAAAGTGTAAAGGGAAGTTGTACACGAACAGAATGTGCCTCCTTGCCACTAATTTATATTGATTTTTTCAACTTAGGTAACATCAGCCATTAATTATAAAAATAAATTTGAAATTGGGATTTTATAACAAATAAAACTTAATTTTAGTTTTTCTGAAAAAGGTATATTTACTAGTAATTTATTTATAGATTTACTAGTAATCGAGATGTTTAAATAAATACAATGCATCATTTAATAAACTTTTAAGAATTTTTGTGTCGTGAGGACGATAAGATAATGTTTCATTGCATAACAGGTATTACAATATGTATTATGTATGCGAAATTAACTGTATCGTATTATTTATGGTTTGATAGTCTATGTCTATTTTTTTTAATACTCTCCCATGGACTATTACGTACGTGATAAATCAAAAGATTAAACCTAACGAATTGCCTAGATAGTATCACTAGCTCAAACAAAATATTTGAAAAGATGGAATCATCGATAAAATATAAAACAGATCATAAAATAAAACTGCTGGAATTGGGGGGAGGGGTTTGAGGAATAGTATATGGCAATATTTATGCACCCTTTCGACAAACCGTACATATATATGGTTGACATGGAAATTAATCATGTGGGACAGAAAAATTCATTTCTTTAAAAAACTTAAGTGTATATATTATTACAAGTACGAGTAGATTAACATACCAGAGAATTTTTAATTTGAATTGAAGAAGGTGCTTCAAAATCTTTAGATGATTTGTAAATATAATAATCGATTTATTATCGTATAGATCAGTATAAATTAATTAATAGTCGGTGTTTTGAAAGAATTATAATAGGAAAGTGTTGTAAGCTTATGTCTTTCTGTGCGTATCTCAGGGTTAAAGATTGGGATAGGTGTTCACCATTTGTTTAAATAGTTTTTCAATTAAGCTGTAAAATTAAATAAACATCTACACGAAAGGTTAGGAGACTTCCATCCGAAATACCTTGTGACAAAAATATTTTCTTTTCAATTGATAAAGCTCATCGGTCCCTAGAAATAAATTTTAAATACAGAAAATACTGATATAACGAATATTGCGAACCATCAATTTAATTCACCCTCAAAACGTTCGGTTCCATTGTTCAAATTTAATATTCTGCAAGTTAGTTTTAAAGAAAAATTACAGGTACTAAGTCTCTCCAAAAAATATACATATTTTCTAATTAAAATATATTCCAGGATTCAACAATTCTCTTACAAAGGCCCCTTCTGAACTGTTATTAATTGCTTCGGAAAATCGTATGCAGAATATTTATTATATTAGTTTAACGGCCAATATTCCAACAACTTCGTCGTAATGAAGGATAATTTATATCCCAAATTCATCTACAGATTGCGGTCTTACAGCAGACGTGTAGACTTCTAAAAAATGTACAATTTAGGAAGACCTAAGGTCGCTTACAGTAATAATTTTTATTATTGTCTAACCTTACGGGAAAATAAATAAATAAATTATTAAATTTTTCCTCTCGAGGTTAGGTTTTATTAAGGAGGAAATCTGTTCAAAAATTCAGATAGTATTGGTCATTTTCACAATCATTGTAATTTGTATACTTTAAAGGTGTTACTGAAGGTATTATATATTTAGCTTGTCGCGGTAGTAATTGTATACTGAGTAAAAACTCCGTTGGATTTATGGTTTTTTAATAGACTGTCATTAAAAATTGTGGGAAAAGGTATTTTTATTCCATCCGTATCCGACACGGTGAATAAGACCTCTCTCGGCCGGCATTAAGGATTCGTACAAATTACTGCTGAATAATTGAACGGGTCCTTAACAGTTGTGACATGAATACATTGATAGATGGACCTGGGAGAAAGAGAGAGGTGTTCGGGCTGTATACAACATTGATGGTGCTCTCTGAGAAGAACGGCCCAGGATCGATAGGGCGCCGAACATTCACACAGTGCACGCCGGATCCATGTGTAATGAATAATAAAAACTCTGTCTAGAGGGGGTGTGTTTGGAGGGGGTTGAAGTTGCCATGGCTACAGCCAATAGCCGCGCCCCTGCCTCACCCCCCACCCTCCCCCTCGGTTCCTTATTATGCAAAATGGAGAGGGTGGACCCTTCAGCCCTCCAGCCCTATAGAGACTTCCTATGAAATTTTGAAACTGCTCTTTCGCTATTTTTTTGTTTCCCTCAAAAAGTTCTTTGGTGGGAACACGCCAGAATTTTTCTTTAGAATTGCGCCTGTACAGTTCTTGAGATATCATAACACAACAATTTATCAAATTGGTCTTAAGTAATATAGAATAATTTAATTTTAATGGACCTAATGAGAAATTTCTACATTTTTAGGGGTGTAGTTTTATGTCCAAATCACTGCCATCAAGAGCATAATTAAATTATTTTTACTTCCATTACACTAATGTTCAGTCTAATAACAGAAATGACTACACCAGCATAAAGTACCTTTGATTTAATTAAGGTTTTTAGGGTTATTTTAACTAAGGATTTTATTTAGAAAATGCTTTTTTTGAAATTACTAAACTCTTCTTCTTTTTTTCTTAAAAATTTATCGTAAAAACACGCCACATGTTTTTTAAAAAAAAACTGACTCGTATATTTTTTAATAAATAACAAATTATTCGTTCACGAAGGAACATATTTGACTCTAATTTATTTATCAATTAAAGCTCCACTGTTATTATAAAAAATAATTTATATTCAATTTTTTCCTGATGAACCAAATTTAATTACTATATTTTTAAGGATGATAAACAAAAAAAGGACAGAATCCTGAACATCATCATGAGTTTAATATTTTTTCTCCTAAAAAATGTGCCTATTAGAAAAACGATTTTTGTTTACAAATTTCTCTGCTCGGTCGTTAAATAAATAAGCAATTCTGGTTGAGTTTGAAGCGGGTTCGTAAGATTTAATTAACTCGCTCAAATTCAATTAACAATGTATTCAGTTCCAGAGAATAATTTCAATTCAATATTTTGCAACTGGACAGAACTGAATTTCCCTAGTCGTCTGGATGATAGACCTTTTTTTTTTGTCCAAACTATTACTATCGTAAACACTATTAGAAATATGAGGATCAAATATTTTATTCCGCTTTAGAAAGTAATATTTTCGAATTTAGCAAATATCTTTTTAATGGCGCGTTCTGCGAAACAGCTGCCGGTTGAGACACCAATAGGGTCAAACGTGTGTGATTTTGAAACAGGCTTGAAAAATTTCATAGGCAATCGGATTTTCAAAACGTTACAGGCAATTCGAAAGTTTCCGGTCTACTTTTTTTTTAATAGGCTGCCTTTTAGTAATCGTTCTAAAAAAATATATGTGTATTTTTCACCTCCTGACTTATTCACATGATCCAAATTATTCCCTTAACCAATCTAATACATTAGAGACTAATAATACTATATATAAACTATTTACGATAGTTCCTAGATGATTCTTAAGTAACATTTTGAAATTGTTTTCAATGACCGACAAAAACCTTTATTTTAAAAAAACTATGCTCCGACGTCAATATTTTTATCTTTGACAACTCAGCAGTAAAATATTGATATGAGAATAAATACTGCATGATATAAGTAGTAAAATTACAAGATTAATTCTTGTAAGTTTATCTTTCGTTCCGCGACATTTTACATTACAATATAATCAAACATAATCATATTTTAAATTTAATAGCGACTCCGAATTTATAATTTTTCCATACTATACATAACATTATATTAAACATACAAATGGTGTATGTATATGTAAAGGACTGCATCTTCGGTTCAAAATATAACACTTAATGGACAAACTTTTAAAATTTCTCCTTTTCACAGTTGAATTAGTGGAATAATTTAGTTGAAATTCTAAGGATGCCATCTAACTATTCAACTACTAACAGATTCGAATTCCTCAAATCTTGAGCGTATTGCATTGAGCGTTGTACAAAATTATACCTTCCTCAAATATTCAATTTATTTACTGTTGGTCCCAATTGATTCTAAACCAAAAGTAATTTACCTCAATAAACTAAAGTGGTGATCAAATGGAAAGAATTCATTGTTACAATAGAAATGTATAGACAAAAGGTTTTATTATATCCATTAAATAACAATATATTGAATATACAAATTTTATAAAGTACTGCATCTCCGGCTCAAAATATAACACTTAATGGACAAACTTTTAAAATTTCTCCTTTTCACAGTTGAATTAGTTGAATAATTTAGTTGAATTTCTAGGATTGCCATCTAACTATTCAACTACTAACAGATTTGAATTCCTCAAATCTTGAGCGTATTGCATTAGCGTTGTACAAAATTATACCTTCCTCAAATATTCAATTTATTTACTGTTGGCCCCAATTGATTCTAAACCAAAAGTAATTTATCTTAACAAATTAACGTGGTGATCAAATGGAAAGAATTCATTGTTACAATAGAAATGTATGGACAAAATGTTTTATTACATCCATTAAATAACAATATATTGAATATACAAATTTTATAAAGGACTGCATCTCCGGCTCAAAATATAACACTTGATGGACAAACTTTTAAAATTTCTCCTTTTCACTGTTGAATTAGTTGAATAATTTAGTTGAATTTCTAGGAATGCCATCTAACTATTCAACTACTAACAGATTTGAATTCCTCAAATCTTGAGCGTATTGCATTGAGCGTTCCTCAAATATTCAATTTATTTACTGTTGGTCCCAATTGATTCTAAACCAAAAGTAATTTATCTTAATAAATTAACGTGGTGATAAGAAATGTATAGACAAAAGGTTTTATTGTCCAAAACAACAAAAAAAGGTTAAAATGTGTTAACGAGGAACACTTTAATACTTCAACACGGGAAGGATACCGGAACATAATTAGTAACAATTGATGATTAAATTTTAAAGAAAGTTTTCTTATTGTATTCTTCTGATGAAACATGGAGAAAAAAACTCCACGAACACCCAATCCTATCTGTACATCGTTAAAACATTACGGGCATTAATCGCTGGAGGTTTTCTAACTTAAACTATGTCATTTTGGTTAGTTATAGATTATTCACTGCTTGTCAAGTTAATCAAAGTTATGGATGAATAAATGAGATATTTTGAAAAACATATCTGAAGGGGCTGATTTTCTCCAGCTCTTTACACCTTATCTTACAAATCAAGAAAGAAAATGTACAGATATTCTCTAAGGTTAATGTTTAAAAAGAGACATTTTTATCTTAATGTAAAAATATCATTAAACCAGAACAGGCGAAACTTTGACTGTTTAAAGATATTTTGTAAATAAAATGATTGCGGAGAGGTTAAAGCTTGACGGACATATGATTTTATTGAATCAATGATCAGTCTTTTTATTTTATTGTTACTGATTAAAATATTAGTAGTGCATTCATAGTAGTTCATTTATATATGTCGATATACCTAAGGATATAGCCATGTAATTTTAGACCTTAAATAATTCCTGAGGTAAATGACTAGGTAATGAATGCCTAAGGGTTAAAAAAGATAACTTTTTCTCATTTAGTTCGTTTTTTTTTTTTGTTTATCTAATTCTTAATCAACACAATCCAAATGTGAAACAAAATATTCAAAGTTCAGATAGAACGGATCATCTATAACTAACACTATGTTCAAACAGGTGTAACAGACAGCCGAAAGACGATTGGAAGATAACTTTTTCAAAGTAAAGCCTCTCTCTTCCCAATCCCCTTAAAAAAAATGACGAAACTTTTATGTACTATAGATTCTTAGGCGAATCTATTTACATACTACATTTTATATGTCCTGTACCATCGGTACACTCTATACAAGGTCTGAATCGGCATAGAAGTTATATAATCACTACAAGTACAATGATACACAATGTACTTGGCTTCATTGACAAGACTCTACAAGGTGATGGGGCCTCAGATTTTTGATCACAACAAAAGAAAACTTAAAAACTAACTTACATACTAATTATAGTAAAGCCACTCCCGGACAAAATGAGAATTTATCGGATGTTACGCAGATGTGAAAATCAGGTTGATAGGTTAAAATATACAGATTTTCCTGTTAAAAGTATATTCACCCCACGCAATGCAGTAATTTCCTTGGGAAACGCCATCTGTAGGATTTCGCCCTTAATATATTCCAAAGGGTGCTTGCGCGCCTTTGACTCGGCGCATGAATTCCAGCAATGAGACGTACATGTCCAAACATTTACAATTGGAACACGCTCGCGTGCTCCAAACCAATCATCTCCCAATGACATCGGTTAAAAAATGTATCCGTGCGAGTCTCCTTCTTCTACGTCTGTTTCTTCTTTTGATGCTCGCGCAGCGAATGGCCGGGCAAACATCTATTTTCCTCTATACCTTCTACATTTCTCGACGTTTGATTGAGTATTCCCTTTGACGGTTTCTCTATCCGTGTTTGCACAGATTCGGCTAAAAACCTAATCGCGATTGTAAACGGCCTTTTTGAGGGCCAGGCATATTTCATCGACCGCCAGATTATTTATACCCTTTTTTTTCTCCTGTTCTTTTGATGTGCCATTAACATATCTAATAAGCGACGTGGCCGTACACGATATGCGCCCGTGACGATTGTTTGGATGCAGATATAATGGAAGAGATGTAATCGTATGTTAATGGTCGGTTTCATTGAATGTTTTTATAGCCACACTTACATCTCGTATGCAAAGGTAATCAAACATCACACCTGAGCGTTCAGGAATTCATAGGGCCGAATGAACAACAAGGGTGTTGATTCGTCAATGCAAATTGCTGTATTCTTGTGCGTCATATGTCTGAAGGATATTTGGGGAAAGTTTTCCACTAATCCATTCTGAACCCTAGGACCGCATACTGCCCACCTAAACTGTCAAAACCCTGAAATATGAATTTAAACGACACTCGTCATTTACTTTCAGGCAATGTCTATGATCTCTCCTCCGCAGTCCACGTATCCATTGTCTTGCCCGCTCTCTATTCTAGGGATTGTTAATCTTAAAAATCAGCTTAATCTCTTTCTGGTGGTGGTACGACGACTCGGGGGACAGGATGTTTGGGAAATGACGGAGTGCTAGCAGCTTGCTCCACCTCTGTCCGGAAACGGCCCATAAGGAGATAAAGTAATTTATTTCGTTTGTTAAATCAATTAAAGTAATCAATTGATTCATGATTTCATTTATATGGGCCGTTCCCGGAGGTACTCCAATACCGGGTTAACCCGCGACAGAGGTGGAGCAAGCCCCTGGCACTCCGTCATTTCCCAAAAATCAGTTTAATCTTCTGGACCCCCGATGGGAGTCGTACCAGAGATTAAGCTGATAAGAACAGATACTAAACTTTCAACTGTCTTAGGTGAAGAGCACGGAACTTTTCTAATACATACGAAGTAACTTTTCGTAAAAAAATATCCCAAAGTCTATTTTAAATGTCTCGCACAATAATATATAGAATGGTACTGACTAATGTTAACATAGCTTAATGTAATTCAGCGAATGGTTCAAAGGGAGGGTACATTTTGGAAAACCGTGCAAAATATGGTTGAGAGGAAAAAGTAAAAAAAAATCACCCTAGTCTTCGGTATAGAACTGTTGTAGGTTATGTCAATCTCTACAATTTTGATAGGTATCACTCTTTTGTACGACCAATATAAAAGGAGTTTGTTATAATATTCTGTGATATAGTTGCTCGTGGAGTTTATATCAGCATGGAAAAGATAATTACATATACTTTTTTTTATTTTGAATGATACTCTTGCCTTCCCACTCTAGTTAATTTTTCGCACGTGGTGAAAATACGATAGGTGAAACCGCTTCTGGCTGGCTGGGCCCCGTCACCTAGTATTTATACATTGCATTGTAATTTTAACGTCAACCTGATATTGTTATGTAACCCAACCTCCTTCGAATGCATCAGCGCATCGCAGTAAGAGGAGAAATTGTTAAATTGAACTTTGAAATTGCAAATTGGTAAAACATTTATTAATAATGGGGTTTAGGGGAAAAAAACAAAACAAAACAAACCGCTATTGGATTGTATATATGTATTTTGACCTGTTAACTTTGAAAAGATATTGTGTTGTAATTCTACACTCCTTCGAATGCATCTGCGCATGCAGTAAGAGGAGAAATCTGTAAGTCTTGTACATTGAATTTTGTTCATCTATTTGTAAATATGCTAATAAATAAAGGGGTTATGAAAAAAAAAAACGCTTTTGGCTCGAAGGTTTTTTAGACCACTTCAAAAAGAAAAATAATCCAAAATATCTAACAATTTTAAAGTGGTATTCGACAACATCGCATTTGTTTTGGTTAAGATTTAATTACGCATGTGTATTTAATTATGCGTGTGAATAACATTCCCATTATCTCTGATTGGTTAGTTTCCGCCTATTCGATTTTTAATATTTATCGATTCGCCTACAAACCAATGCCTAGTACCCCTAGGCTCCACCGTAGGTAGACTCTCACTACCTTCCCGAACCCACCAGCCTCCTTTAGGCATCCCACACCTCATATCCTTCTCATACATCCTTCAAATAGGACTCCCCTTAGTGAAAGGCACCCATCAATCCAAAATAATTTTCCTTTAATTTTTCCCACATCCTATTTTTTATAAGTTTGAGAGCTATGGGAAAGAAAAAAAAATCAATTCGCAGTTTAGCGGATGTTAGAGATTTAAATATTTGATAATTTTCACCTCAGAGGAATGGGCTCGCTAAAAATGATTCAAAAATTTTCTAGAGTTTTTGCTTGGATACTGCAACAAAGTAGTGCATAGTGCAAAAAGAGGTTAAAATATTTGTATTTATTATATATTCAACAAAATTAAACGTTGCTTCAAAATATGATAGTTTGACCTCTCTTGATGTGCTTGTAATGGGAATTCCTAGTAAAAATTCAACAACTGGCCGATATATCATCAATGAATGCCATTAGACCAAATTTTAATAGTTTTTTTAAAAATATTTTAGCAGTTAATTATTATTTTTATTTGCCTAAATAGCAAATTTTATTGCTTGACTTGGAGCAACATGCTTTTCAACAGTTGGAGCCGCTGCCCACCTTAGCACTCACTCGCTGTTTACAGCCTTTATGTCTTTTGAAGTATTTGTTTATTTAATGTCATTATATTATAAGTTATTTAATGATATAATATATTATTAGTTATTTAATGATACAATACGTGTCCAATATGGTCTAACTGGCCTCTCCCAACAATAACATAGGACTATAATGGCGCTCGAAACAAAACGTAAAGCATTATGACTTTGATTAAATAAGACAAAACTGTGCGGTATTCGAAATATATTTGTGTGATAAAATTTTCATCTTGGCTCAACTAGTTAATATTTACGATACTCGGAAACCAGGACGACATCAAAACAGGACGTTTTCGTTAAACAATAGAATTGGATAACTGGTCTGATTTTTCGAAATTAACTTTTATATCATCTGTAAATTTTTCCGAAGGAATTTGTTGATTCTATGCGGTATAAGTATTTTTTATTCAAGGGGCCGTGAATAAATTACATGCTCCTGCAGAACTAACCCCGTCCTACGTATCCAATATCGTGGGACACAGTGGCTCATTAAGTCGTTACCATAGTGGGATGATGAAATTTTCAAGTCGGCATAAATCCTGTATCTCTTTCTGGGGGGAGTCGGGCGATCCGATCAAACATTAATGGAAATCCACCCGACATTTCCCGAAGCAACAGGGGAAGGCCCTGTATTTTCTCGATCCAATATTAACCAGCCAACTACTGGCATTCACCTTTGCGATTTCGGGAAGTAATTGAAATAGTAAATAAATCGATATTTTTTTTCCTTTTTTTTGAAAAGGTCGATCCGACGGGATCAGTTCAACTGCTCACACTGTAAATTATTCAATGATCAATTCTTTAAATAATCCTATACGATACTTTTGAGAAGATTAAAAACTAACCAAAACCTCTAATTAAGATCCCTCACCATCGTCCGAGATAATCAGCTCATCTTCTTCCTTAATATGAATCAACTCACCTAGAACAGAAAGACGGGAATATGTACTAAGATAATTGAAACTAGAATGTATGCTTGAACATACAAATAAAATGTGCGTCGATGAGATATATATCGCAAAGATAGTGGCCAAAAAGGTTTACAAGTCATAATTTTCGAAAATATGGGTGTTTCTATTTTTGAGATTTGGTAGTCGATACCTTTAGGTTGCTATTGAAAGAAATTCCGTGTAATTTTATTTACAACTGTCAGTTTTAACATGGAGTGCAAAAATAAGCATTTTCGATACATTGTACTTTTTTATTTTTATAAAGGCAAGAAAGCGGCTGAGGCTCACAAAGAGATAAGGGAAGTTTATGGTGTTCATTGTTTAACAGAACGCACGTGTCAGAATCGGTTTAAAAAATTTCGTTCTGCAGATTTTTCACTAAAAGATGACCAACGTTCTGGTCGACCTTCTGAAGTTGATGACGACAAAATGAAAGCCATAATTGAATCGTCATATAACCGTGCGAGAGATTGCAAAACAGTTAAATGTATCACAACAATTGATAATCATATAAGACGTCTTGGACTTGTTAAGAAGCTCGATATTTGGGTTCCGCCACGACAATGCGAGGCCTCACACATCACTTTGATAACCATTTTCAATCTCACTAGAGTAACCTAATACATTTCCATCAGCACTTTTTCATATAATACATCCAACGGAGACATGTTGGGAGCACTATTTTTAATTTGTACTAATTTCAAATATGTAGTACAGTACAGGTCAGTACTGTACTGATTACCGCATTCATCGTGCATTATTTACTGGTTAAGCCAATGCGATTTTTTTCATCGGTACTGTTGAGGGGGGAAAAACAAAACAGGATCAAGGCACGAATTACTTTGTCATAATTACTATGAACAAGGTTAGCCGTTTTAAGGTTATCTTCCTAATTAGTGTTGTTAGTAATTATTAACTAGTTTTGACAGTGATGACAATTTTTTTAAATTATAATAAGCCTATTATAATGCCCTCTCCCAAAAATAGGACTATAATGCCACCCGAACCAAAACGTAAAGCATTACGGCTTTGATTAAATAAGACAAAACTGTGCGGTAGATCACGTTTGAATCAATACATCGTATTCTAAACTTAAAATTTCTGAATGAGAAAAGTTTTCAAAATGGGAAACTTTTTTTAATTGTAATCATTACCGGAGATGTACTTATAGAAATTGTTCAGAATTTTTTTCCCTATAAAATCAAGAGGTTTGATTAATCTTTCAAAGACTGGGGCTAAGCTTATTGACAGCAAATAGGCAGATTAAGTCTTGGCTCGTTGCTGCATATTTGGACATTCCACTTTCTAAGGTATGAAGTTTCGGTTTTGATATACATACATGTTGCTTTCAAGGGTTGATTTAGTTCTAATTTTGACGGGTGTTCTGGTCACCCCCAACAAGAATGAACAGTCAGTGAAAGCTCAATAATCATTGGTGCAATGCAAGGACATTTGTACTGGTTGTAAGTACTTGGGATTTAGAACAAGGATTTCATTCTGAACCGAAGCTAAACCCGTTTTCGCAATGGAGGAAGTACAGATAATTACATTCTGATACACGAGTGAGGCCGGCGCAAGGTTATTCGCGTTGTTGTCTTCCTATAGGTTTTATTGCCGCGTTTCCGTTCTCCGCCTCCACTTACTCAAAGAAAAGGAATAAATGCAGGACATGACAGACACAAAACTAAGGAGGAACCCACCTTGACAAAGGCGAAAAAAAAAATAATAAAAATAAATACAAGTTGAGGGAATTTTTCCTAGAAGACAATTGATACGGATGTAATTGGACGAGGGGTTGGTAGGCCTGAGTCATATTTTTTATCCCTGCAGGACAGCTGACTGGAACTAGAATTATCGGTGGTAATGGAGAGCCGGCTGGGGTACGTGTGCTCTCCCATACATATTATATCAGCCCCCACCACCTCGAGGTAATCATAGAGGCAGTGGGTACAGTCCCTGGCCGGGTACCCACTGCTGCCTGTATCCTGGCCAATCCTGGCACTGACTGTACCGGCATCTTGTTGTGGCCTTCTAGCCACAACTAGGCACACTCAGCCGATTTAGGCAGCTCTCGAAAACTTTATTTATTAATACTTACGAAGAATTATTCATTTTCATAATTGATTATTGGCGAGGGATGATAAATCCTTGATTAAGTTAGCGAATGTGTGGGATTGTTGGTCGACATTCTTCTGAATCCTTTCGTTTACAAATGAAATTTATTTTTTAGATTTTGTAATTTCTCTACTGACTGACATTGATTTCAATGATAAAATTTTAAATATTTAATTTTTATGATTTTTATCGACTAAAAGGAAAATGTTAGGTAAACATATAGAGAGTCACATATAGAACGTTGACGAAATCACTCCTACCTGTAAGACGGACAGAAACCGGTCTACTATTTCTGCACTTTCGTCAGAACACCAACGTATTTTCTTCCATTTTCAAAACGTTTTCGAAATCTATGCTCCCTGGACGAATTATTGTACTGCTAAGTTTATTATTACCCAGGACTGTTCAAAACAGTCAGCATTCACTCACTACCCTCTCACATCAAGACCTAATGCCACCATGCTTAGTAAGGCGAAAGGTTGACATAAATAAATTTGATGAAAACTAAAAAATCTCTTTCATCAACCCACGCCGATTTCCAATCAAACTATTTTATTCACTAATTAATATTAATATTATTTGATTTAATTAGACGAAGAAACAAGACATTGGCCGGACTGGGTAGCAACTAGGCCTTCAATTATTAATTCTTAAAAACCAGTCGAAATTGTGAATCTTTCGATACTGACTGGTTTTCAACTGAGTAAAGGAGTTAAGAAGCCTAAAAGGTTGTAAAACAAACTTTTCTTAATTGGTTTCATTTAGATTACTCCTGCAAAAGAAAAACGTTTGGCACTGCATAGAACTGATCACGAAGGAGGTGACAACCATGTGGATTTGAGAGGCCTCTGGGCTGTTTGTAAATATTGTCGAATGATGAATTGTAAATATGGTATGAATGAGAACATTTATCGCAAGAATTTAAAACGTACATAGTGCCAGTCAAGAACCAATGCTCGACCCTAACGACCATTTTTTAAGATCAATCACTTTTTATTTATGTAATGCTACGAATTTGAATAAATTAATTCGAACCAAATGTTAAATGGAATCATTACACTTTAAACATTGGTCATAGATATATGGATCTTTAATACACAAATATAAACTAATTATTTTATTAATTTTAATTTTAAAAGCGAACATTTATGATTAAGAAAATTTGATTTATGTTTCAGAGGTCTTCCTGGAAATTCTGGTGATCTTAGAGTGAGAAAGAAGTCTCTTGAATGTTTCTAATATTATAATGATTAAAATAAATAAATGGAGTCTAAACTACTGTTTAAAGTTACTTTACCTTATGTCCCGTTTCTATGAAAGTTATTTTATCAGTATTTCGAGATGCCACCAATACAAAATGTTTATTCAGTGATTTTTATAGAATAGACCTCTATGGGGGACAGTAAAAAAGTCAAACATCAAGCGTATCCTATCAATCAAAAGCCCTTGAGAACAATAGTAAATGCCCCTTATTACGTTAGCAACAAAACCTTTAATAACGATTT
Organism: Acanthosoma haemorrhoidale; assembly: GCA_930367205.1. Lineage (NCBI taxonomy): Eukaryota > Metazoa > Arthropoda > Insecta > Hemiptera > Acanthosomatidae > Acanthosoma > Acanthosoma haemorrhoidale. Next base: position 11,221,215 of record OV884011.1, on the reverse strand, counting down.
TAATATACCCTACATTCTAGAACTCATTCTTTCCAAGTTCATGAAATTCCACAGTAAGCTATCCAACCACCCTAATCCCGCAGCACAGTCACTACACTGCATCACTAATCCCTATAATCCTCCACGGAGACTGAAACGGTAGTGGCCTCGTGACCTGCTATAAATGCGTGACTGTTGGAGTCCTGGCAATGGCCAGTTTCTCGAATCATGTCCTGAGCGTATGTGGCTCTCGCGCTCTTCGTCAGCCTCCACTGGCTCGTATCCGGTGACGCGGCTGACGGAGGAGCGTGGGGGACTTCCCGAGACTCCGCTTCCTCTTTCGCATGCGAGGGAGGTGACAACCATGTGGATTTGGGAGGCCTCTGGGTTGTAAATATTGAATGAATGAGCGAGTGAATGATGGATTGTAAATATGATATGAAATAGAACATTTATCACAATTACTTAAGTGCGAGATTTTGTATAGCTTTTTCGATGTGTTTTGGTGCATGTAATTGTTATAAGGTGAATATATACTTGGGCAAAGGGGGGTGGATAATATTATATATTATCCGTCCGGTGGTGAATTGTTCAGTAACGAGTACCCATATCTATACACCCATATCCTCCTGACTACTTATCACTAATGGCTGGCAAATCAGTTAGGTATAACAGTATATAATTAAAATAAAAGACAGTTGTGGGAACAGTATAATAGCATGCGCCCATAGTGACGGAACAGTTCGTAGTGTGAAGTGCTCGCCTATCAGCTGTAATGGACCCACTCTGATAAACATTATCATTTCCTTTGCTTTGGACAACGGAGCCAATTTAACACACTTAAACAACATTTTTTTTCAAATATCAGAGGAAAAGTATTAAAGTGGTTTTATACCCCATGTTTTTTCCCTCCAATTTCTGTAATGTAGCCAAGGGTAGCGGGTCGAATTAATACAGGTAGGTCCTCTCCGTAAAGGATAATAAGAATAACCGAAGCGTCGTTTCCGAAATTGGAAAAAAAATAATGTATGTTTTTGAAGTCAACACAAATTTGTGTTAGCAGAGCACCCTGATCAAGTTTTGATGCAATTGTTTAGGCCAAATATTATTTTAGCAGACTCGGTCAAAACTGATTTGTGGGTTGATAGAGCACTGGAGGATATGTGCTCGTATATTTAAGTGTTTTTTGATATACATGGCTGAAATTGAAATGTTTTATATTCTACATATACATATAGTGTTATTTCATGTTTTTTTTCTAATTTAACAAACAATTTCAGGATGATCGAATTTCGTTAGATATCTTTCTGATGTCATCATCTGCAGTTAAATAATCTCTGTAGAGGAAAGTCTTTTAAAAGAAAAGAAAGAAAGCACTGGTATATAGAAATATTAATAGTTACGTTACTACATACTGGGTGGAATGTCTAGGGACGAGTGGGGTCTGGGGCTAAAGCTGAGACATATATGTATAAGAAAAGGATAAGATTCTGGGACGTAGGGAGGTCTTGGAGGGATGCGGTTGCTTACTTAAAAATAACAGGAACCATCAGTGACTCCCATGAAGTCACGAGGCAGGTATCCTGTTCTGCTCAAGCACCTTCTACTTTTAGCATTATATATAATATTAGCATTATAAAAGTTACGAATGATGCTGAATTGCAGATTTCTATGTTACTTAAATGAACTATGTTAATGCGATGTAGTAAGTATCTTATAACAATCGATCCTGTTATTTAGCTTTGTGGACATCTATCTATTCACTAATATCTCCACCATTTTTTGATCTTTGGAATATAACCTATTAACAGAATGATCGTTTGAACAAAAAATTAATTTCAACGAGGTCATTCCTTTGATGGAGAATAAATGGTCGCAAGAGGTTATTAATTCCCTGTTTTATGCCCGTGACCATTGCTAATATATATGTACGTAATTAATTTTATTTACTACTACTAGTTTACTAGACCCATCTTACTTCTATCACGAAATATGCCACGATGTACTCCCTTTGTCCTCATCTGTTCTTGTTTATTTCTGAGCCCTCTTTTTTAATTATATCGTTAATCTCTGGTGCTATGTCTTTATAAAAATCCTGTTAGAAAACATTTTGGATATTGTTACAAACTAGTCTTGCCATGATTCGACTTCAGTCACATAGCACTCAGTGTTTCATTTCCTCGCCGAGCTCCGTCGTCAGGTACGTGCTGTCGCGAAGACAACAATCGATAGCCGATGGCTGTCACCCCCTCCAATAGCTATAGCACAATGCCGGCAAGATGACACCTTGTCGAAGGACCCCAGATAATATACTTGTGCGGGAAATCAATTCCCTTGGCTATGGGCACAATAGCGTCGCCAGCCCATTGGGCCTAAAACCGAACAAATATGAGAAATGAGCAATGGAGAGTATATTACTTTTTATGTATACGAATGAATGAACTGCAGTACGATTCATAAAAATATGCAATAAAAATCTCGTTAAACTTTAAAATTATATGCCTAATATAATATAAGAGAAAAAAGCAAATAAATAGCATTCTGTTTCGGCCAAAGAGAGTTTGGTGAACAAAATAATATAAATATTATATAAAAGAACATATATATTAAGTTTAAATGTAAGTTATGAAATGTAGTTATTTTATTTCTTCTAAACAGCAATATTACTTCAGGTTATATCCACTTCATTTCAAAGTAGTTTGAAAAACTATAAATTTAAAGGTAGTGTGAGCTCTGGACCCAAAGATAATGTTTTAGGGAACGAGGCTTTGGGCCGGGGCTTAAGCTCAGAGAGTGTTGAGGTACGAGAATGTTCCCCTTGGAACTTGAATATCGACTTGGTAACGTTGCTCTACAAAACTTCTTCCAACTTGGGCGATATAACGCACGGACATTTCCGTTGCCACGGCAGCACTCGTGGCATCTTTCCTCGACTGGCCGGAAACCTGAATATAAACTTTTTTCCTTCATTCACTCAACATTGTTTCAGCCTTATTTATTTCTCATTGCAGATATCTATGGCAGCAGAAATTATAATTTTTAGAGTTAAAGGAGAATCCCGACAGCTGAAGTGGTTTGGCCACGTGTGCCGCATGGGTGATGAAAGAGAACCAAAGAAAGTTTTAGAAGCCCGACCATCTGGGAAAAGACCGAGAGGACGTCCCGGAATTTCCTACCAGGAGAACATCCAGAGGATTGGAGGAAAAAAAGGCAAAACACTCCAGCAGATGAAGCAGCTATGTAAGGACCGTGAGAGATGGCTCCAATTTATCAAGGCTCCTCGACGCTGATAACAAGGCACAAGAGGAAGACAAAGAAGAATAAAAGAATTAAAAGAGTAATTTCATAACTAAATGTTAATTTCATACCTAGAGGTTTACATTTATTTTAAAATTATTTCCGTGAATGATCGTTGGGTAAATTCTAATTCTAATTATTCTAATCAAATTTTGTTATTTATTAATTTTAAAACTAAGTGCACTACCATGGTGTATATTTTTTTAAAAAATAAAATGTATTTCGTACATAAATAAACTTAAATTTCGAGTTGGCCGTTTATTTATTTGTTAGTTTTACATCCGTTATATTTTTTTTTCTTCAGTACATTTTTGTGCCAAGGAACCAAGTCAGAGTTTGAGTTATTACTTAGAGGGTTTTAATTGTTTATGGATAACTCAGCGTAAACACATTATAGTTTAAATATTGACAAACCTTGTTATACGGAGAGATTTAGAACCAATGTACTCGAAAGCTATCTGCTGAAGATATTAGTGAAATTTAGCCTAAGCTTGGTTAGACTGAACGTTGGTGACCTAACGAACTTAGCTTTCAAGTTAGTAAGGTAGATGAACTTACTAATTTACTAGATTCCAGTAGCATTCCCTCTTAAAGGATAACAGTTTTAAAAACACTCTTTAAAGCACTCCCTATGTTCGCGCTAGGGCTCTTAAGAATCAAGAATTCCACAAACGCCAAAAAATGACGTCGTGTGTAACCCGACCGGTTACCTCGTGAGAAGCTGGATGTTGGATTAAGTCGGTCAGCGTTACAAAACTGCCAAGAGTAAGGGATAAACATTAAGAAAGTGCCAAAACTAATATATAAATAACCATTCATTCTATTCAAAACAAAAAAAATGACTGAGCTGCAATTTAACATTTAATTTAACCAGGCCTGATTGTTAGTAACTATAAATAATGTATAATAAATAATAAAAAAAGTTTATAGTCACGATACGATGTTTTGGAGAAGAGTACGTATAGTCAACCGCAGTGCGGCGTTGCGCACGGAGTGATCTGTAGACGAGATAGGCCAAGAAGTCCAAATTTGAAGTAAACGACTTCTTTTTCGCAGGGGAACAGGCCCGTATTCTGCTATCTTCATCACCGACTAGGCCAAGCCCAAGCCCAAAGCCTTGTCCTCCAATACGCAAAGTCCTATTTATTTACTTCCTCGAGCTTTATAGCCCTTCAAAACTATCTTCTCTGTATGTTGATGTAACAAAATGAAAACTGCTGATAAGAGAAATAATAATAATAATAACAATCTTTATTGTGCAATAATTACAATCTGCCTTTTATAAGGCAATAATAATACAGATAAATGATCTCATTCATACCATATTTACAGCATCATTCACTCGCTCATTCGTACAATAAGACATGAGTTTATAGTAGGTCACGAGGCCACTGCCGTTTCAGTCTCCGAGGAGGATTATAGGGATGAGTGGCGCAGTGCAATGACTGTGCTAGAGGATTAGGGTGGTTGGAAAGGCTGCTGTGGAATTTCATAAACTTGGAAGGGATGAGTTCTAGAATGTAGGGTATATTAAGATCGTTATGAAGGGTTTTGTTTCTGACATAATAAGGGGCATTTACTATTGTTCTTAGGACTTTGGATTGAAAGGATTGGATACGCTTGATGCTCGACTTTTTTGCTGTCCCCCATAGCTCTATTCCGTATGTCCAGATTGGTTTAAGTATAACTTTGTAGATTAGTAGTTTATTTTCTATTGTGAGATGGGACGTCCTTTGAAGTAGTCTGTACAGTTGTCCAAAGCGTCTGTTAAGTTCTTGTCTTTTTAGTCTCGTATGTGGGTTCCAGGTCAGTCGTTTGTCAAGATGGAAGCCTAAGTACCGTACTGTCTCGGATACAGGGAGAGGAATATAATTAAAATAAACTAGTGGACAAGTCTTACGACAAAGGGTGAAGGTAATGTGGGAGCATTTTGCTTCATTAACTTTGAGAAATAATACAAACATATTTCATAACCTACACTTAACACTTACTTCTTTTTTTTTTTGAACATATACAACATTTACATACGCTGTTCCTAATCTTCTTTAGCCGAAACAATCCAAAAAAAAAGAAATTTACAATTTTAAAATTTTCCACTCATCTCATTACCATACAAAAAAAAAAAAAAAAAATATATTGTTAAAATCCTCTCAAACAAAAATTAAGTTTAAACAACACTGGAGTCTCTTACTTTGAATTACTCTTCTAATCAAAACTTACTTACTGTCTATGGAGCCCAAACACCCTAGCTTCGTTATAATTGTGCCTCGGGTTATAGTTGTGTTTTTAACCACTTCCACAGAGAGCCGGTCTCTTGTCTGCATCCTTTACATTTTTGACAATCATCAGCAGAGATTAACGTCCCACCACTAACTCTAGGAAACAATTAATGAAAAGAAAAAGGTTCGGTAACCCGTCTGGGAAATAGTTGCCAGGCGAACTTGCACTTAAAAGTTTTCACTCGTAACTATTCAGCCGAGTTCCAAGAACCGCTAACTGAGATTCCCGATCAGAGTCCCTTCCCCGAAACCTGGGGATAATATGTAACGGAGCCAACACACAAACAGAAAATATATCATAGTGCGATAATAGGTCTATAATAGCTTATAAGTAACAACATCATAATAATTCAGTTTATCTTGAGCTATTTCCTAATTAATAATAGCAAATTTAAGCCGCTAGTGTAAAAATAAGATATTAAAAATATGAGTTTCTCAACTCTGCTGAAATGATTTTCGTTTTCTATGTTTTCATCCCTAAGTGTGCCCATCTAAACATCTTAGGGTTCTGTTTGGCCTAGGCTCATGAAGTTGTGTCGCTAGTTTCATAAATCATTATAATGTATCATTAGTTTTATAATGCTAAGAACAAGTAGAACGGGCTAGAGAAGGACTGTATACCTGCCTCTTGACTTCATGGAAGTCACTCATATTATTTTTAAGTAAGCAACCGCATCCTTCCAAGACATCCCTACTTCCCAGAATCTTATCCTTTTCTTATACATATATGTCTCAGCTTTAGCCCCAGACCCCTCCATTTTAGTAACCACTTTAGAAGTTGAAGCAAACACGCACGAAGTCTTACCGGCTTACGCATTTATTAACTTCCCCCAATCACTGTGTCTGAAGCTACTGATCTACAAAAGTATACTCAGGCCTACTCTGCTGTATGGTGCACCGCGTTTTGGTCATCTGACGTATACGACAGCTCGGTGACTCCAGCAATTCCAAAACGATATACTGATGAAAGTGGTCAGAGGTACTTCATTCGAGCAGCGGAGCAACAGTGAACTTCACGAGATCTTTGATTTGCCTACGGTGGATGAATTCATAAATTTTTTTGACTCACTGCAATACTTGACAAACCCGGTGTTTAACACGATAACCCCAGCTCCGTTCTCCTATCGATGGCATGACGCTGTCGCGGCTGGAACGCTTTAGTCTTAGGTTCTAGGTTTAGGTTTTAATGTTTTCACGGTTGTAAGCTGAAGGTGAGCCTCATCACCGAGTGTAGTGTATGTGTTTTTGACTTTTTAACAACAAACTGATCGTATTATATCTATTTCCTCCTTCGAATGCATCTTATATGCATGCAGATCGTACATACATATATACATACATACATATACATATCGTACATCCTATGCAGAACGAGGAGAAATATGTAAACCAAATATTATTTATTTAATTATTTTTGGTCCGTTGTATACTATTAATAAAGTAAGGTTCTGGAAAAAAAAAAAACCCAGACCCCACTTGTGCTTAGACATTCCACCCAGTATGAAGCAACGTAACTCTTTATATTTGTATATACCAGTGTTTTGTTTGTACTTCATAATAAAGATTTTCTTTCTTTTCTTTTAAAAGAATCTCCTCTACAAAGATTATTTAACTATTGTTTAATTAACTATTCGATAATGGAACATTTTTTTATTAAATACTTGTGAGAAACCTATCAAATTAATGATATTGATGCAGTGATGTAATAATATATATTATACTGTGTTAGGACGTATGGTGGACTACAGTTACAAAAACAATGCAAATATAACCGTAACGAAACTCTTAATTGTGTGGACATTTGCCTATAATTAACAATAAAATAACGTTTTTAGTCATCAATTGAGATATCCTTAAACCAAGGATATACTAAGACATATTTTTTTTTCTGTGTCAAGTATTTTTATTTTGTTCTTTGTATTAAATGTTCATGGAATGCTTATATGCTTATATGTGATCATCGATTGCTCCCGGAATATAATTTTGTATACGAAAATACAACCCTCAGAAGATACACTCGTTTAATATTAGGAGCAGACACAGGGTCTTCTGGCAGGGGCGGTCGATGAGGGTGAAGTGGTCTCCATGACAACCACTCACCCCTTTACATCCCTTATAACAGGGTCAGCGTAAAACACTGACTATAACAACCCTTCGAAATCACCGCCTTCGCTTTAGTCCTCCGTAATGGCTGGCCAATCGTTTTCAGTTTATCGCCGTTTGTGCTTCGGGTTAGCGCTTCTAATGAGAAGTATAAACACTATATAAAGTCGACGATAAACAGTTTTTAAGACCATATTTGCCCTTTGAGAAACAACGTTCATTTTTACCAATTATTTTCTACGAGCTCAAAGGAGATGTCCAGGAGAGTTCAATTTTATTAACACTTAAACGATAGCAACAAAACTGCTATAACAGACCATGCATATAATATTAAGGGGGCCGGAAAGTAATGTCGTTTTTTTTTTACATTAAATTCAAACAGATAAATTTTTAACAAGTTTTTGTTTTTGGCCAATCATGTTATCACCCTCGTTATCAGCAACCTTTTGCCATCTAGTGTGCAAATTTTCAATGCCTGATCGATCAAAATCAATTGGTTACTGAGCATAATATCTGCAGATGGCATTTTGGACGTCATCCAAATTTTAAAAATTTTCACCACTTAAAAATTGTAGCGATCGAAATAAATGGAAATCCGATATCGGGTGAGTATAATACCTCCCACCCCAATTTATTAATTTTTTCCAGGGTTCTTGCGGAAAAAATACGCAGTGGGTTCTTGCATCGTGTTGCAGAATAACGCCTTTTTTTATTGACAATCGCTGGGCAATTTTCAATTAAAGATTGATTTACTCGATCCTATTGTTCACTGTAAAGATCTGTATTCACAGTTTTTCCAGGTATCAGCGATGAACGACCCCGTGAAAACTCCACCAAACACACAAAAGCGCCTTTTTGGAGTGTAAGTCATGCCTTCGTGCCGATTCATGTGGCCGGATTTCCATTAATTCCGATCGCTAAAAATTTGAAAATTTCGGATGATGTCCAAAATGTCATCTCCAGATATTTTGCACAAAAACCAATTGATTTTTATCGATTCGACATTGAAAATTCGCACACTAGATGGCAAAAGGTTGCGGATAACGAGGGTGATTACATCATTGAATAAAAACAAAAACTTGTTAACAATTTATTTTTTCTTTATATGACTTTAATGTAAAAAATAAACGACATTACTTTCCGGTCCCCCTATAAATTCATAAATCGTCTTTTATAGGATGAAAAAAACAAGTTGTAGACACTTAAAATATTGACCTAACAAAGTTTATGAAAACTTTAAAAAACAGAACAAACACACCATTATGCGTCTTTAATAGATTAGTCTAAATCAGAATTTTTAATAGTTATTTGAAATAGGTTCCAATCCGTGACTTGGTACAACTTAAAAGGAACAGCTTAAAAGGTGCTGACGAATATTCTTCAAAATTTTAAGAATTGAATTATTTTTAGCTTATGTAATAAGAAAGGCTTTATTAGAACGTTAGAAGGACTTTATTACTGCTTTCATTAGCAAATGGTAATATGGAGTCGCGTTTTTTCGTTACTAAGATAATGTCATAAATAAATATAATAAAAAACTCTGGGTAGACGAAACTTGTTTCAATCAAAAATCAAAGGCTCAGCCCACACGGGAAAATATACTCCAAAAAAAACATTCTGTATGATGGGGAATCTTCTTCTCATGATTAAAATTTTAGGCGAACTTAGTTAGTAAATAGTTCCAAGAGCAGGGTACAAATTTGATTGCCATTATTCAGTTTTCCAAATCTTGTTCAAAATATACAGACAAAAAAGAAGAGTAAATTTCTACACCAACGAGCTTTCAAAGACTTTTAAAAAGTTTATTAAAAAAAAGTTATTAAAAAGTTTCTGAACTCATTAAAGATGCTTAACAATAATTCGCGATTGATCTTCTTGCTCTCGCACTCTTCGTCAGCCGTGGCTAGTATCCTGTGAAGCGGCTGACGGAGAAGCGTAGGGGACTTCCCAAGACTCCGGTTCCTCTTTCGCATGCGAGGGAGGTGACAACCATGTGGATTTTTGAGGCCTCTGGGCTGTTTGTAAATATTGTATGAATGAGGAAGTGAACGATGACTTGTAAATATGGCATGAATGAGAACATTTATCTTAATTACTTATTGCCTAATAAGGCAGATTGTAATTTTAATAGCACAATAAAGAAGTTTCAATATATATATGATCTTCTTGATATTCATACAAAATCATGAATATTGCATGAACATTCCCCCTATTGGAGAATCGTGATAATTAGCAGTGGCTTTAGGCCAATAAACTTATGACCGTGGGGTTCTTTCCCTCTTCATGGCGGTACGTCTGGCCAGCATTTCCTTAATCTGTGATCTGCCCAGCCTTGCAGCTCACAAGTCGGCTATAATCTCCTTCCCTTCTCCGGGGCTGGAACCCACTCCCTCACGAAAAGCAAACATAATAATTTCCTTATCTCATCCGTATAATGGAAGCTTATGGCTAACGTTCTGTAAACCAGGGCCTTGGGGGGGCCAAAATTATAACGTTATAACAAGCCCAGATCAACGTGGCGTATCCACTGCAACCCTCCATGTTTATTTGTAGGCTTTTAAACATATCTATCAAATCGATGGAGAACTCTCTTTTAAACAAGGCAGGGGATGTATATGCTGAGTTAGCCATTTCCGGTGTGGGGCATTTTCATCGCAACTTGCTTTGCATCGATACTCTCATTTCATCCCTCCACTCAACATCGGCCCCATAAATTATTATTACTAATTATTCAATAAAGACATCATCAGTAGATCATTTTCTGTGGAAAGGTTCTCCATGGGGTTAGCCTAAATAAGATTTTGATGTAATACATAAAAATATCCACCTTTTAAAAATAGTCTTGATATCACTTGTAGGCAGACTGAAAGGCTGCACATTTAAACTAAAATAGTTGAAGAAAACTGTATCAAAGCTTTTTGGACATCCGAGACAACAGTATGGCTATTTTCTTTCCATTCGAAATTGTTCTGTGGCATTTCTTGCTTCTTGAATGGTACTCTCTGAATCTGAACTCTAGAATTTTTTGAATAATCTAGAAACCTAGACTCTGAAAACAGAAAAAAGATAACCAATAAAAAAATCAACTCCTTGTCTGTGCTTGGAAAGTATAACGTAGATAAAAAAACTTACTCCTGTCTCCCAGCAGGGAGAACACTCCAGATCGCTACTAGAATCTGCAGGAAGTAAGGTTACTTATCAGAGTCCCTCATGCTGATCAAATGGTAGGCTTTCAGACACAATGCCAATACTCAACCAGACAATCTTAATTTCTCTAACCACTCTTCAAACTAAGAAAAAGGTTTTAATCCCGAGCTTTCGCTCCTATAGACTTATTCTATTAAATTATGATAAGAAAAACAAAACGTTGGTTAAAAGTGTCAAAAAAAAAGTGTTCTTACAAATAGGGCAACAAATTCTGTAAAATAATCATTATTTGACAATTTATTTTTGGTATGTTTTGTTCTGATCCCTTTTAGATTATGTACTTTCGGACTAAAGTGGTTACAAAACCATTCGTCTAAGATATATTTTTTATGATGAAGTATATCTGTAAACATATTCAATCATATCATGTCCTACACTATATGTTCATCGTTATTTTGAAAGTGAACATCGTGCATCTTCAGAAACTAACCTTTCCTTTTCTACAAGGCAAAGAGTTAGGAAACCTTACTCGGCTACTTAGTGAACTTGGGTGCTTTGAACAGCTTAAAATAAAGCAAGTACTAGTGTTCCACCTGAGCATTCCTGAGGTGGTGGCTCACTATTTTTCCCTCCAAAAACTATCATCAGGGTAGTACATGACAACTGTTTCATTCAATGGCAAGATACTAAACCACCCTAAAACGGGAGTTGGCTTTAGAGGGTACAAATCCCAGACAACTGCTGAGCATGGACTGGGAACATATTCCAGTTTTCTTCAGGAAAACACAACCATAACATGAGTGTGGTGTTTTGTGACACTCCAAACCACAATGTTTACTTTACAAAAACACATATGAACATAAGTTATAGGAAATATAGCTTGTCTAAAACGGTCCTTTTTTTTCAGGATTATTATTTATTATTAGTTATTATTATTATTATTATTATTATATTACATACTTTATTTAATACGACAGTGGATATGGTTAATATGGCATGAGATGGGTTGCTTAAATGCGTGGAATTATGTTGGTAGTAACTGAAGAAACATTATCGAGAACTGTTCCTATTACTGACCATTCAAGTTAATCATGCATTTATTTTCCATAAATAAAAAAAATGGAAATAGTATTTCAGAAAAAATATTTTTAATTGGTAAATCCTATATTACGATAAAATTACAATCTGCCTCATCGGGCAATAAGTAATTGTGATAAATGTTTTCATTCATACCTTATTTACAATTTTCATTCATTCGCTCATTCATACAGTATTTGCAAACAGCCCAGAGACCTTCCAAGTCCACATGGTCGTCACTTCCCACGCGTGCTAAGGAGGAAGCGGAGTCTTGAGGAGTCCCATGCTACTCCGCCAGCCACGTCACCGGATAAAAGCCAGCGGAGGCTGACCAAGAGCGCGAGAGCCACAGACGCTCAAGACATGATTGGAGAACCTGGCCATTGCCAGGACTCCCACTGTCACATATTTATATCAGGTCACGAGGAAAACGGCTCTTTAGCACTGATCTAGAGGTTTATACTGAGAACAATTATAATTTAATCCAATTCGTCTGTCCGCGTTACTCTCATTTCATCCCTCACCTAGGCTATTTTGTTACCACCCTTGTGATGGACTTGGAGTGACTTTGGGACACTAACAGCTTAAATCGTTAATTAACACATCCATTATACTATTGCGATATTCCCAGATATTTCTTTTCTTGGTACTTTCTGCTTGAAGTCATCATAAGTTCATTTGTCTCAAACCCACGCACGACAACCCATGCGTTTTCCTCCGAGGACTCTGAGCTTTCATGGCATGCAGTACAGCCCCTTTTACCACAACGAACATGATTTAAACTAGAATTCAAAATTATCTGTTTGAACAAACTAATGAGTTGTCAAGGAGATTGCACCTGGATAATAAAGTTATTATTATTTAGCAGAGAAATCGAATCCCCGGTAGATCTTGCGCTGTGTGTTAATAATCCCGTCATCCTGACGGGAGAAATGCGGGCGAAATATCAATTAGCAAGAAGAAACCGATCTCCCTGTGATGAGGCCGAGTACGATAGCTGTTATTAAGTAAATTGTAAACATTGAAGATGGCTCGTATCCCGAGACCGCGGCAATTACAGACGGACTCATCTCGGGACCCCCGTACCGCTACCAAATTAAACTCGAGGGGGGGGGTGGAGTAAAGGATAATGAAGTCTTGTAGAAATATGTCCGCTCAATATGTGAAATTATTTTTTACCGGCTGCTAGTTTCATAGATCAACGGCCTAGCATATATTTGATCTCGAAGAAGGATGAGTTAAGTGAAGAAAGCTTGATAACTTCATGTGTACTGTTAATCAATGACCTGAGAAAATTAAACCGCCAACGATTCGTACGTTAGTTACATTGGTCTCATTTTTCTGATGAATCCTGGTACCGGTTAGTAGTGGAGTAGGTACATTTTTCACCTAAACGCTGGTTAGGATTTTTTTTTTCCAGTCAGATTATATTTGAGAGAAAGAGACAATATAAATTTATTGTGCTTGACAATACAGGTAGGATGTAGATGGCCTTGTTATAAAATGTCTTATGGGAAATTACAATAAAGTCTATCGTTTTTTCACATTCTCTTTTAAATTTTAAAAGAAAGGAAACTTACGAGTATACCACCCTAAAAGACAATTTTTAGAATTTTTTTAAAAAAGTTGTTTACCATTTTTTAGAAAATTGAAATTTCCAAAACTTGAAGATTAAGAAGACGTCCATCTGATCTGCAATGGGGAGGTGGTGCCGGAGTTTACTTACCTAGGGACCGTTCTCTACTTACCTCGGAAGTTCCTCTGGTAAGATTGACCCAGAGATATCCCATAGAATTGCTAAAGCCAATCAAGTTTACTACCAGATCTCCAATAGTATAATCGGACACCGAGAAGTAGGTATGGAGACTAAAAGGCACATATACAAATCGGTTTATCTCCCGACCCTTACATATGGAAGTGAAAGCTGGATAATGCTTAATAAGCAAGCCAGCCGCATTACTGCAGCAGAAATGAAGTTTCTGAGGAGAGTGGTTGGGAAGACAAGAAGGGATTGCATCAGAAATGTTCAAATAAGAGAACAGTTTGAGGTGACAGGACTAAAGACCACACTCGAATCACGACAGCTGAAGTGGTTTGGCCACGTGTGCCGCATGGGAGATGAAAGAGAACCAAAGAAAGTTCTAGAAGCCCGGCCATCTGGGAAAAGATAGGACGTCCCAGAATTTCCTACCAGAACATCCAGAGGATTGGAGGGAAAAAAGGCAAAACACTCCAGCAGATGAAGCAGCTATGTAGGGACCGAGAGAGCTCCAATTTATCGAAGCTCCTCGACGCTGATAACAAGGCACAAGAGGAAGACAAAGAAGAGAAGAAGAAGAATTTTCCAACCACCCTAAAATTTGAGCTGCTACCGCGGTTCTTAGATGCCTATTTTAGAAAATAAAATACGACTTAAATAGTAATTTAAAAAAATACTTGGGTAGATGTAAATCGCAATTTACCATTCAGGAATGTTAGGGGTTATTCGTGGGCATTCACGGGGAGAATACCCTAGGTTCAGTGAATCATGGTTATTAGCAATCAGCAACCGGGTTTCCTTAGATAGCACGTTGCTCTTCTATGCAACGTTAAGCTACACACAAATCTATAAAATATTTTAATTTATATTTTGGTATAATACTCCTAATAATTGATCGCGTTTAAAGCACGATCTCTAGGGTATGTAGAGCAGGAGTTTTCTGAATGTCACGAATACATTTTTTTCCGGATGCTTCCATCGCATGTCTGACAAAAGCTTGTCTCTCTGTGATTGTGAGCTGTGATTCCCTTTTTCCTTTTGCCTCTGATTAATTAGTTTCCGCTTTTATAACCAGAAGAATATAGCAGTTAACTTCATTTATTCATTTCAAGTGTCTTTTGAAAGAAATATCTAAAAACAACTGGATCGTAGAATAATTAACCTGTGCCGAATTAACCGAACCAACAGGAGCGGTTGTCAATAGATCAGAGTAAATCCTCAATAATCATTGTATCAAGGTAGCCTCAACGAAATCACCCATTGTACCCAATGTAGACAAGAGCAATAATAAACACCGAAATCAGCTTTAAAATATAAAGTATCATTTTATTTTGCAAATATATTTTTGTGAGGATAGCATAGATTATTTTTCTCTAAATCAGTATCGAATTCCTTTCTCAAATAACAGGGCTTCTGGCCCTCCGAAGTGTATGTTTCTAATTATTATGTATTCTTAATGTTTTTTCTTTATTGTACTAAAATTACAATCTGCCTTATTAGGCAATAAGTAATTGTGATAAGTGTTCTCATTCAGACCATATTTACAATTTTCATTCACTCACTCATTCATACAGTAGTTACCAACAGCCCGGAAGCCTCCCAAATCCACATAGTTGTCACCTCCCTCGCATGCGAAAGAGAAAGCGAAGTCTTGAGAAGTCCCCCACGCTCCAACGTCAGCCGCGTCACCGGATACGGCCAGTGGAGGCTGACGAAGAGAGCGAGAGCCACAAACGCTCAGGCCATGGTTGGAGAAACTGGCCATCTTCTGTTACGCATTTATAGCAGATCACGAGTTCTTAATGTCAACAATTCACCTATTCAGGGATCTTCGGGACTTGGATTCCATCAGTAAAAATTTGACAAATAAAACTCATTTATTTTTCGATTCGAAATTTTTCGAAGACTTAGTTATGTTCAATACTACCTAGTGATCTGACATTGCCCCTTTTTGAATTATTATTTACAACTTAACAACATCACGTGAATTCTTATTTTTAAACAACGCTTCATAATTTTTTTCTAGGTTTGATAGCTATTAGTTGTTCAAAACCAACAACAAAATTCAAGAAAAAAAGTTTTAATATCCAAGATTGAATAGGTTTTATGGGCAAATGTTATGTGTGACGTGATTTGATTACGAGTATACAGTGCTTAGAAAAGTTAGTGCCACATTTTCTTCCCATCCCTCCTTTTTCTGATTCTAACTTGAGGTTTGTTTTCCTTTACACAACCTGGAGCTGCTGCGTTTGTTAGGCGCAATATAACTAACCACGAAATCAACTGTGAATGTCTGACGGTCATAAAAAGGAACTTTCAATGATATTTGCCAACAATTATTGATAGTCTGTGTTCGAAATTCGGATGGAGAGGCATTTTATAAATGTTGATTGGTTAAATGTTTGAACTGCGCGCCTCCAACCTATCCAATATTTTAAAAATGCTTCTGTTTAATTTCTCTAGCTGGGACAAAACACCAACATCGAATACCGAATTATTCGTTCTTATTCAGAGTACCTAGTGGCTATTTGACTTTACCTGATAAATATTAGAAAAAGATGCAGGCAACATTAATATTGAAGGTGTTTCCAGTTTTTATGCTCACTATGTTTGAAGTATGGACATAAAATTTTTAAGTCTCACTCAAATGAGAATAACTAGGGGTCAATTATTCTAGCAATTACTTGGAAATTTTAACACCTGTAAAGTAAGGTAACCCTTAATTTGAAGAGTAGAATTATGAAAAAAAAACAAAAAAACTTGTATGCTGCTAATTTCAGTGGAATTATAGCTCAGCTTTTTTTTGCACTATTGCATTCTGTGGTGAGATAGCTGAGGCCACGACGAAGGGGAATATATAAATGGGTTCGAGCCCCGTTCCATGACTCGGACATTTTACACGGGCCGTCCTATCTTGCCCAGGGATCTGCTCTCGGGGCGCTCCGGGCCTGGAATTACCCGGCTCGGAAATAAATCTTATCTCAAATTTCATCCGAGCCCTCTCTCAAACCCGGCAATTATGGGGGGGGGAGGTCTGGTGAGGCGAAGGGGGGGAGGGGTGGTTAATCTGAATCGACGTGTGGGCACGTTTTGAATTTATAATTCAAAATGGACGCCCTCTGCTGGGTGTAGCTCTCTCTCTCTCTCTCACTCCCTCTCATTCTCGCTCTCTGACGTGGGTGTGGATCTCATCCGGCAAAAAACAAAAACAAAAGACCGTTTAAAATATGTGGGGGTGGCGCTGACGTGTTCTCAATGTTCTCTTGGCGTGAATACTTCCATGGGGTTCCTTCTAGTTTTCCAATTAGGGGGAAAGCGTTCCTGTTTCTATCCCTTGTGAGATACCCGTGATTTATTAATGCGATGAACTACTTCCGATTCTTTCTGTCTATCGCCTCGTTCAATTCATCCTACCCTCAACTGCTCAGTATATTTTTAATTAGATAGCAAGCAAATTTACTAGTAAGGGTATTGCCCTTAACATAAAAAATAACTCGTTTCTTCTCAGACCAGTTTAATAA
Organism: Acanthosoma haemorrhoidale; assembly: GCA_930367205.1. NCBI lineage: Eukaryota > Metazoa > Arthropoda > Insecta > Hemiptera > Acanthosomatidae > Acanthosoma > Acanthosoma haemorrhoidale. The sequence continues at coordinate 11,204,053 of OV884011.1, read as the reverse complement.
CAATAAGAGAAAAAAGTAATAATTTACAGCTTTAACTCTTGTTATCTCATAATATTGCCCTTAATAAAATCAATTAGTTTGTTACGTAAATATTCCTATATCGATATACGTACCATCCTTTTATAAAGAACCACGTTTTTAACTTTTATTAATTATGAATGAGAACACAATTACTTATTGCCCAATAAGGCAGATTGTAATTTTATCATAATAAAGTTTTTGCAAATTTAATCTTTTATTATCATTTTATAAGACTAAGAAAGAAAATTGTGAACATTTTTGGGGTTTAAGGTGATTAACTTTTTATTTTTTATTTACTTAACAACAAATTTTATTAGGTTAAAATTGCAATCTGCCTTATAAGGCAATAAGTAATTGAGATAAATGTTCTCATTCATACTATATATACAAACAGCCCAGAGGCCCCCAGTCCATATGGTTGTCACCTCCCTCGCTTGCGAAAGAGGAAGCGGAGTCTTAGGAAGTCCCCCACACTCCTACGTCCGCCACGTCACTGGATAAGAGCCAGCGGAGGCTGACCAAGAGCGCGAGAGCCACAGACGCGCAGGATATGATTAGAGAAACTGGCCATTGCCAGGACTACCACTGTCACGTATTTATAGCAGGTCACGAGGCCGCTGCCGTTTTAGTCTCCGAGGAGGATTATAGGGATGAGTGGTGCAGTGCAATGACTGTGCTAGAGAATTAGGGTGGTTGGATAGGTTACTATGGAATTTCATGAACTTGGAAGGGATGAGTTCAAGAATGTTGGGTATATTAATATTGTTATGAAGGGTTTTGTTGCTGACCTAATAAGGGGCATTTACTATTGTTCTCAGGACTTTTAATTGAAAGCATTGGATGCGCTTGATGTTCGACTTTTTTGCTGTCCCCTGTGTCTCTATTCCGTATGACCAGATTGGCTCAAGTATAACTTTGTAAATTAGTAATTCTTTTATTGAGAGATGGGATGCCCTTCGAAGTAGTCTGTACAGTTGTCCAAAGCATCTGTTTAGCCTCTATTTTTCTCTAAAATCTTTTATTGGTATTAAGTATTTTTTTTCATGATGTCTTAATACATATAGCAGTAGTAGATTGGTGTATTAGATTACCGGAGTCTGTTATACATTTTTTTTGCGCCTTGGCCTGTAGAAAAATTACAACAAAAATTAAAAAAAAAATGGAATAATCTGCAAGTTTAATTGTATTACCTTACACCAATAAAATGAACGAGATATTAGTAATTTTTTTATTGAAAATTCGATAATTACCGCTAAGTTACGGACAATCAAATAACAGTAAACAATCAAAATAAAACTGAACTGTTCGTCTGTGCCACTTTTCTGATTAGTTGATTCAAATGAGTACGGTAGTACTAATCTTCTCCTTTCGTTTCAAGTCTGTTGTCCCGAGTGCTATTGAAATAAAATTAATATCAAAATGCAACAATTAGAGGAAAACATTTTGGCATATAATTGTGATTTCCGTCTTGCACTTACACTTTCGTCTACATCTTGCAGATATGGAGGGAGCCCAGAACTTGAACCGACAATCACCACGTCTCGTTTTCCAAGTTTCTTAACCGGTTTTGAAAGCGACAGAAGCGGCTGGGGAAAGCCTTAGAGGCAACATAATTTCGCTCGACATTAAATATTTAACAAAATATTACAAACGTATTTTTTTCTACAGTGAATGCAGACAACAGATAAGTATTTTTACTTCTTTCCTAACAGGGTTATTTGTTTTATTCAGATATTTCGCTGTCGTATGGTGTAGTTCTTTTAACCACCTTGTGAAAAGACAAAAATAAAATGAATTCAAAAATATATTTCTTAATATTTTTTTTTAATCCCGTAGCACAGTCATTGGACTGCACCACTCATCCCTACAATCCTCCTCGGAGACTGAAGCGGCAGTGGCCTCGTGACCTGCTATAAATTCGTGACAGTTGGAGTCCTCCAATCATGAGCGTCTGTGGCTCTCGCGCTCTTGGTCAGCCTCCACAGGCTCATATCCGGTGACGCGGCTGACGGAGGAGCGTGGGGGACTTCCCAAGACTCCGCTTCCTCTTTCGTATGCGAGGGAGGTGACAACCATGTGGATTTGAGAGGCCTCTGGGCTGTCTGTAAATATAGTATGAATGAGAGCATTTATCTCAATTACTTATTGGCTAATAAGACACATTGTAATGAAGTTATAAAATATTTGATTGGCTTTGTGCGGTGTCTGTGTTTGTGTTATAAAACTCAAGATATTTGTGATAATTTTGGAATCATCTTAGGCGTGGGTTCGAGGAATTTCTCACTGGAGTTCTAGATGTCTCAACTTCGTGACATAATATGGTAAACAGATAAAAAACTGAATTGTGTGATACATCACATTTGAATGACTGTTTTAGTGCCCATTATCTGATTAAAATAATTGTAGCAAACATGTAATAATATCGGTTTGTTGACTCATTACATCATGTCATTAATTAGACCTATTCGAGCTAAGTGAATATAATGACTCAAATAGGGGAATGGCCTCACAATTATTCTCCCCTTAGTGGAAAAGGCCCTGATTAATGACTCAAAATTATGTTAAACTGGCCATTTGACGGTGTAACGAACTTATCACGGCTGAAGATCACGCCTAATAGTACGATGACAATCAGGAGTCATCGCTCATTTAACCCTGGCAACCTTTCGGCTGGATGTTCGGGCTCTTTAGTGGCATACTTATATACACCGAGGGCGGTTGTCATTAGGATCAATTGGGCCTCTCGCGATAACGGCCCATTGTTGAGGCCGATTACTCAATGCGGGGATCCTTCAGCCCAATCATATCGCCTCTCGACCGCACAATTCAAAAGTTACCTTTGAGAGGGCGCTTGTTTGCTGTAATCACTCCCCTATTGGTGGTGGCTCCTAGTAAACAGCCTTTCCTCAATGTATTAAGAACATTAGACGTCCTCCTTCGTCAATTAAAGAATATTTGTACGACCAAAGGTACATGGACATTTCGAAGTAATTGGCAAGCCCTATGGGAGAGGCTCTACTTCTAAGCTTCGACTATCTGTTCTACGACCGATTTGTAGTTTTAATAGGCCAAATTCCACAACACGTTTAAAGATTTTAGTTTTTAACACTTATGATTTCTCGAGTCCCATAAATTTAACGTCATACCCCTTGTTGCAATCTACTGTTATATGTTCAACCTCCGACATGGGGAGTGTAGTAGGCCAACCGATGTACCCCATCTGTTGGGATATGGGCGGCTATGTAACCCTCACGCAAGTTGGCGTAAAAATACACCATCACAAAGGCTTATAAAGGGAAAAGCCTTCTGTAGAAGAGCGGTATAAGCGGTCCATGACGAGAACATACACAGGCGGTCTGAAAAGTTTCCGACCTCAACATGAAGATGATAATAAAATAAATAAAAGCTAGTGAAATAAAAGCTTTGTTAGGTCGGAAACTTTTCAGACCACCCTAGTTGAGGTGGGAGAAAAATTGTCAGGCCATTCCCCTATTTGAGTCATTAAATTCACTTAGCCCGAATAGGTCAAATTAATGGCGTGATGTAATGAGTCAACAAACCGATATTATTACATGTTTGCTATATAAGTCGGAACGAGAATTGGACGGGACTTGCGGATTCGCTCTGTTGGCAGGAGATAGGTGGCGAGTCTCTGCATGGAGGTATCTCTTGCTTGGCAGCTCTAGGCTTTGAGGTTGCTTCTACATCAGACTGAAGACATCGATGTACGTAAGATTAAAGTTTTATTTGTATATAGTAAGATTCTTGTGATCTGTTCATCATTTTGATTAATACCAAAATCAGTCACTCCTCGTTATAACATTTTATAAAGGTTACTTACTTCTTTATTACTTACTTTTAGGTTAACGTTAATTTATAAAGCTTAATTACTTTGGGTTTAGAACCAATTGGAACCAACAGTGTATAAATTGAATATTTGAATAAGGTATAATGTTATACAACTTTACGCTTATGCAACACGCTCAGAATTTGAGGAATCAAATCTGTCAGTAGTTGAATAGTTACATGGCATCCCTAAAACATAAGTATTCAACTAGAGCGTAACAGGGCGGTGTTTGCGGGTATGTCAGGTAAATAGATAAACGAGTATATGTATCCTTAGAAAAGATACATCCTTTATTTATTGCCTTAGAGTCTTATGTATGTGGATACAGTTGTGCATCAGATAGATAGAGTAACACTAAATAAATAAACATATAATAAAAGGCTTTATTCATTCCCCGTAGCATTAAGCCCTTAAAGTTTATTAGATATATATGTACAATAGTGATGACCAATCAGTGGTCTGCTGCTAATTGGAAAGTAAAGATTTTTGAGAACAAAAGAACTTACAAAAAATTATACTTTTTTACAGCTCTCAGCTTATTAGTTGCTTGTTTCTTTGGGGGAAAAGATTTTAAGCCAAAACCGCTTCACTTGACACAGTACCACACAGAGCTCATAAGATCAGAATGCGAGTTGGTTTGGTCACTATGGCACCTCAGCTTAGAGGAAAGAGCGTTAAATATGGATAAGGAGGGTCCTATGATTGTTTTTCTGTTCAGGAACCAATCCTTGTATGTGTGATTTGTGACTGCACATTTCGTGCAGAGCTGCACTTAAATAAAAACTATGAGCTACAAAAGTATTTCATATTTAGATTCAACCCCCCAAATATAGCTAAAATCAGTTACCTCAATCCTAGTTACCAAAAAATAATTTTTTTCTTAAAGGTAAAAATTGTTATCACATCCCTCCTATGATGTAACGGCTATGGGATTAACCCTTGGATATGATATAAATAAGTGCAGCTCTTTTATTAATTATCCTGATTTGAATTTGCCATTTGTGCAGTAAAGTGCTGGCAACCTTAAAAAAAACAGTTTAGGGTTAGTAAAAATGGAGCGTTACACGATAGAACAACTTGTCTTTAATGTTAAACATCATCTCAAAAATAATGAAAGTTTGGCGACCACAGTTCGAAAATTTCGTACAAAATATGGTCTGAGTAGTATTTTTCATCAACTGTGAAGAGATTAATTGAAAAATTAAGGGAGACTGGATCAGTTAGAGACACTAAACACACTGGTCGTCCAAAAACAACCCGTTCAAATGTCAATATGTCAATGTTACTGGTGCTCGATATCGCGACATGATAACACAGATATTTGTGCCAAAATTAGATGATATTGATATAGCCAATATGTGGTTTTAACAAGATGGTGCCACATGACATACAGCCCATGAAACAATTCAAATACTGCATGAGACATTTCCAGGTCGAGTACTCGCTAGTTTTGTTGATTAGAATTGGCCCCCTAGATCGTGTGATTTAACACCTTTAGATTTCTTTTTATGGGGTTATTTGAAGTCAAAGGTGTATGTATACAAGCCCACATCCAACCGTGCATTAAAAGAGAAATTCAACGCTGCATCAACGAAATTCAACCACATTTATGCCAATTGGTCATGGAAAATTTCGACAAAAGAGTGCGTATGTGCCAGCAAAGTCGTGGAGGCCATTTTCCCGATGTGTTATTCCAAAAATAACCCTATCCTTATTTATAATTCAATAAAAAAATAACAACAAAAATACTAAAAACTGTGTTTTCTATTTAAATCAAATCTTGCGTTAATTCTGGGGCACCCTTTATATCCAGATACTTCAGCTCAGTCTCAAAAAAACTTATTTCTGTCAGAAATCCATCCAAATGTACCTCTTACGGTAAATGAACTCTATATCAACCCCAATGATAATCTTAGTTATGTTCAACCCAAAGGTTAAAAAAAATGAACATATTTTTTAGATTTTTCAAGTCCATTCTCTTGGCCTCAGTCTATGAGATGCAGAGTTGAAGATTGCAATACTGCTAAGCTGGGAAGAGCATGATTGCCTGGTCCAGTGCCTCCTAGATGCAATCTCGGTCAGGTTGTGGTGAGGTTCATCGCACGAGTCCCTTGAAGGAAAACCTCCCCTACACGCCAATTTCCAACCCCCTTCCAATTTTAATACGATCCGGCCAACCGATAGGCTAAATAACACGGCGGTTCGACCCGATGTAATTATACGCAACTTAATTAGGTTTTACGATAAACATACACTCGTCGAGCGGGCTAGCGGCCATCTTTGCTCCCCCACCAGCCCGCGGTACACGCCCTGCAATGATCCTTTATTTTTTATTATTATTTTTTTTTTTTTTAATATACCAGATGGTAGGAGAGGCCCATTACCTCATCCGAGGCCTGGTAGTTATAATTAATAAATGTCTTATCGCCTCGAAAATTGTTATAAGCCGATAGCGGGAGCAATTTAATACATTATATCTGAAAAGCTGCTATTAGCAATATCGCAAATTGTGTTAGTCTGCCCTAGATTAAATACACAAGGTGGTCCCTCGGGTGAAAACAGCCCCATAAATTCACCAACGTCACCTTAAGTTCAGAAAACTTCTCAATCAAAAATTACTCTAAGATTTCTTTAATTTTTTGGCTTCAATAAGTCAGTAGATAACCTATATATCAAGAAAAATCTTCATGTTCATCAATGCTATGAATTGTAAAATAGGGTGTCCCAGAATTAACGCAAGATTTGAATTTACCGCCATTTGTGCAGTAAAGTGCTGGCAACCCTAAAAAAAAAAAAAATTAAGGGTTAGTAAAAATGGAGCGTTACATTATTGTGACAACGTGTCTTTAATGTTGAACATTATCTCAAAAATAATGAAAGTGTGGCGGCCGCAGTTCGAAAACTTCATATAAAATATGGTCGGAATAGTGTTTTGACCTTATCAACTGTGAAGAGATTAATTGAATAATTTAGGGAGGCTGGATCAGTTGGAGACACTATACACACTGGTCGTCCAAAAACAACCTGTTCAAATGTCAATATGTCAATGTTATTGGTGCTCGATATCGCGACATGATAACACAGGTCTTTGTGCCGAAATTGGATGATATTGATGTGGACAATATGTGGTTTCAACAAGATGGTGCCACATGCCATACAGTCCATTAAACAATTCAGATACTGCATGAGACATTTAGATTTTAGATTTCTTTTTATGGGATTATTTGAAGTCAAAGGTGTATTTCAACAAGCCCACATCCACCCGTGCATTAAAAGAGGAAATTCAATGCTGCATTAACGAAATTCAACCACATTTATGCCAAAGAGTCATGGAAAATTTCGACAAAAGAGTGCGTATGTGCCAGCAAAGTCGTGGAGGTCATTTGCCCGATGTGTTATTCCATAAATAACCCTATCCTATTTACTTTATAATTCAATAAAAAAATAACATCAAAAATACTAAAAACTGTGTTTTCTATTTAAATCAAATCTTGCGTTAATTCTGGGACACCCTTTATCTGTTCTGTCTAGATAATTTTGGTTTACATTAAGTTAGTTTTTCAAATATTTACATTGTTTCTTTTTTTCTTTTAATAGTCCTATTAGACTAAAGGTTAGAGATCGATCAGTCCAGTTAGTGTTTAACAATGATTGCTGCATTACATTGGCGTTATCTCTGTAGCAGGTGATTCGTAATCGTTACTGATTACATTTTTTTTTAACGTTTATCAATGTGAGAGTTTTCGATACGATGATGTCCTTTGAGTGATACCTGGAAAAATAAAAACAAATCTAAGTTTTTTCGAGGTTTATAACATATACTTAAATAGTAGATTTTACTAATGCAGAATGAATGTTGGAAACTGAATGAATACAAAAATACTTTTATGTGCATTTGATATGAGTTGCGATTCGAAAAAAATTAACAATGCCAGCGAAAAACGCATCAAAATTTGCTAGAGCTGAGCATTTTCAGGATGTATTTGATTTTTTTTTATATGTCTTAATTGAACACAATTAGTGTTCTTTCTCTATAAACCTCAATTGTTTTAAAAATATCAGGATATTCACCTATCCATCAATATAACTGGGATGTGCTCGTGGTTAAACACACGAAGGGTGCTATATGGGTAATATGATAATGTTATTTAATGTCACAAAAGAACCAATCCCCATACAAATGCATCCTGTTTAAGTAGGCTTCACCTTTTTGGTATATCTCTCTGAATGAATCCTTGAACACATGCTCCATAGAAAAACACTAAGAACGTTTTAAGAAACTAATAGGAAAATGTAAGTATCCGTTTTGGATAATTACAATCATGAATAATACATGAGATTGAATATGTGAAGTATTTATCTTACACGGGGAAGCACAATTACATCCTAATTGTTCGGTTTCGTCCATCCGCTCATTAGTACGTTGGGTTGAATTGAATACTCAATGATCTTTCAGAAGAGTGTTTGATTTACGTCATGGTAGTTATTCACTTCAGTGGATTGCAACAAATATGATTTTATTTAATATTCAATTATTATTTAGCTATTTCAATGCAATACATAAAACACTCGGTCAAGTTATAAATTACTCTCTAAGAAAAAAAAAACTTCACTTTCTGCCTTTAAGAGCCTTACGGCTTTAGATAAGCTCAATTCCTTTTTACATTTTTTTATCGCTTACTTAGGGTAATGTATTCATATCTTTATATCATCTGATTTTTTTTTTAATATTTTTTTTTTACTTATTGGCTCCATACAGACGCTTGATTTTCTTAAAGAAATAGTTGCTCTTGAAAATCAATATTTTTTAACATCAGTAACGTACAGGGTTGGGTGTTCGGGTACAATTACGTGTTGTTTTTTTTTAATTTCTATCTATAGTTAAATAATCTTTGTAGAGGAGAGTCTTTTAAAAGAAAAGAAATAAAAGCTTTATTATGAAGTACAATCAAAACACTGGTATATACAAATATTAAGAGTTACGTTACTACATACTGGGTGCAATGTCTAGGGACGAGTGGGGTCTGGGGCTAAAGCTGAGACATATATGTATAAGAAAAGGATAAGATTCTGGGAAGTAGGGAGGTCTTGGAGAGATGCGGTTGCTTACTTAAAAATAACAGGTAGACAGACTTCCATGAAGTCACGAGGCAAGTGTACAGTTCTGCTCAAGCACCTTCTAGTTGTTCTTAGCATTATAAAACTATTTTTCAAACCTATAAGAAACATATATATATTTAAATCAAACCCAGGTTCCCTGCAATGCTATCTGTGCACGAATAGATTGTTCTTAAGCAGATGCAAGCACAAGAAATAACTTCCCTCCTTTTAAATTGCCTCTTTTGCTCGACGAATAAACCTTTCACTTTAGTGTAAATATGAGTATTTATAAGCCCAAGAGTCATCCTTGAAGAACATATTCTTTTGGGGGCATAAACGTAGTGTGACATAACTTTTGACTGTAATATTAAATTTTAAAATGATCTTTGTTAACATATTGAGAAACAATTTATTCATAAAAACCTTAATTAGAAAAATGCCATTTGCTTGAACATCATGAACGTTATTAATTTTACATATGTTCATTCATACTTACAAATCCTCTCATACACTTAGCAATGTATAGGCGGAGAAATAACACACATACACAATATACACAAAGGCTGAACTGTGTGTTAGCTAGCTGATCCATGATGGAGATGGAAAGGTTTTCTGATGTTGGTTGCGACTTCTTCCTCTGGTCCTGCTTCCTCCCGGTCTAAGAGACTCTATAGCTATCTCATACATATGAGTCTGACTATTCCCACATTTCTCTACGCTTCATGACTCTCACTTTCCCTCTTTCGCTATTACCAATCTTTTCTGTACAACCGTCCACCCTGTCGTTTTTTACTCTTTTCTACTACTATTTTTTTGGTCCACAATCTACCTACTTGCAAAGCTGGTAAAGCTAACTTTAAATTTAAAGTCGCTGTTCTTAGTCGTAGCCTTAATAAATTTTTAAATTATGCTTCCATTCAAAATAACAATTTGGCAAAATGCACAATTTATGGTGAAACGTACTCACGTAGTGTTGTAATCATTTTAAAAGATTACGCATCATTGAGCTTCTTTTTGCGATGCTATTGTCGATGGCGCCCCACGGCGAGGTCTCGTCGATCCAGCCACTGCCCGGCGTCAGAAAAATATATGTGAACTCTGTGGTCTTTGACCTTTACTGGCGGCCTAGTTGGCGGGCGACTTGATTCGTATTTGTTTATTGTTATGAGATCTTGGAAGGTGTGTCCCGACATGTTATTATATGAAGTTTACGTGGTTTTGGAATGACCACGAGTTCACATTTGGTATCTGAGGGTAGGCGAAAACCATCCGGTTCCCAAAAGCGAGTGTGAACCGGAAAGAGGCAGACTAGACCCTCTCTCGAAGATAAAAATATGGAAAGGTAGGTGGGTGTTTTCTGGCCGGAGAAGAGGATGACTTCTATTTATTCGTGGTGAAGAAGTTGGCACAACACAGGTTGTCATGAAAGTAAGGACGCTGTTTAGACATGATAGTACTGGAAATCCTAGGAAGTATTGGGGGCGGTTGCAAGAAACCAGAAGTTGGCGCGTATCCAATGGGAGGAGATGTCGGAATCAATTAAGCAATCTAAGGTGAAAACGGACAATGGAACTTAACCGTTATAATCTTTAAAATATCTAATTAAAGGTGTACTCTTCAAGGATTAAAGGATCATTTTGAAGACCTCAATCGTACAGCATGATGAGGCAGTAGATGTTTTAATACTGGAGTATGTTTGTGTTGTGTCGTTGATTGAAGTTGTACAGATTGGAGGTGAATGTTGGAAACGCATATGGGAACATTGCCTTAGTTGCTATGGTAAAAGTGATACATGAATACAGCCAGAATACTTCGAGCCTTTTAATTTTCTCAGTAAAGCAATTAATTAGTAAAGGCTGGGCAAGTTATTAGGGCTCCCCTCACTATAGAATTTGTTGCTAGCCGTCGGCACATGATGTCATTACTAATTCATCTCCCTCATGAAACCGCACAACTGTACCGCCGACAGAACTATCAAATTTTTAATCTCAATTTTCCGACAATTCAGCACCAAAGGACAGCTGTATCGGCTGAAATTATTCAAGAGCCGGTACCGCAGTTGAATTAGTGATGCCATCCTGTAGCCTACCTGTGCATTATTACCTGCCGTGCAATTACAGGTACCACCCCCACCCCCTGATACACTCCCCGTGTATTTTATCAGTATGGCTTGTTCCACGCTACTGCTCCCCCCTTGGATTTATTCAGTAATTTTTATCTGTTGAGAAGAGTTCGAAAAAAATATTGGTTTTCGGTAGAAATCAGTAGAAACAGATTCAATAAAGTAATTTTGGAGGTGGTAATAACGTTCTCAAAGAGAATAAATTGCTCAGTTATTTCCCCAAGCTTACTAAATATAAAATGCAGCATCACAGTTAAGGGTTTTGATGATCAAACTCATCCATTTGATATCCTAAATTGTATTAAATTATATTTATTAGCATAAACGTACATTCCAAAACAGTAAATGAACGAGTCCCATAGTTTGGCACTTTCATAATGGGGTTTCGTTCAATCTACTCAATACATATTAGGCCAAAAAATGTTTGTTGCGGTAAACCTCAAGGAGAATTGGCAGGTCGGCAAGTTCAAAAGGGATGGGCAGCAATACACAAAGGGAAAAATATATTTTCTGAAGGTCAACTAGTACATGTATTCCCAATTTTACCTAGAATTAAAAAAAAAATCACAAAACAGAAAAACAAGCCGAAAATCTCTTAGCGGATTGCCGAGATGGCAAATGTGAGCTCGCAGGTAATTTATAAGCTTTTGGGTTGCAAGTCTGAAGAACTCCTTGACCTCCGTCCACTACGAACAACGATTACAACGATGAGGTGTCTAAAGAGCTGAAAATCACTCTTGAATGAAAAAACTAGGACTGGGCTTGCACTCATGGGGCTTCTGCTATCTAAACCTAGGTAACAACATAGGTTTTGTTGAGCTATTGGAAAAATATTTGAAAAGACCTGTGGTGGTTTTGATGACAAGCTGGTTGCTGGTTGCCTAATCGGTGGGAAGCTTAATTCGAATTTGTTTATTGATCTGGATCCATAAGATCTTAGAAGGTGTGCCCCAACAGTGGCACTATTTTACGTAGTTTACGTGATCTTGGGATGACCACGCGTTGACACTAGGTATCTGAGGGTAGGTGAGAACCGTCCGGAACCCGAAGGTGAGTGTGAACCGGAAAGAGGCAGACTGGGCCACTGGGGGAGACGCTACTAGGTAGAGTTTGTAGGGCCCCAGAGATCGTTGTCTGCATGGAAGACACCCTTTCCAAGGATATGCTAGTTTTAGCGAGACGAAGACAGAGAATCCCGCTAGGAAGGTGTGGGGTCTGACAACCCCACAACTTGATTGAAAGGTTTGGAAAGAGAGATGCAGAGGTAATTAAATAAGAAAGCCATGGTTCGAGTTGTGCAGCAAGTGCCAGTGCAGAGAGAGAGAGAGAGAGAGAGAGAGAGAGAACAGTGTTCACTTAAAGTGTCTGATTCCGACTGTCTGAAAAAGCTCAGAATTTCAGCCTTATACAGGCACAGGCTGGTCATTCCAGTCATTTTGGCCAATGACGTGCACCCGCGGCCCTAGTCTCTTGCCGTGTTGGGATCGTGAACTAGTCCCCTCTCTCTATAACGACGCCGAAGATGTATTAATAAAATATGGAAAGGCGGTTGTTTTCTGGTCCGAGAAGAGGGTAATTTCTATTTATTCTTGGTGAAGAAGTTGGCTCAACAGACCTCTTCTAAAATATCACCGCATCTTCATTAGGAAGTGCTTTGTGCTAAGAAACTGGAATTATCTTCTGTCCAAAAACCGTTTGTGGACTAAATCGACAAAATACAGGCTCGTTGTATCAGTGGCAGGAAATCCATATTCGAAAAAGACTTTGAGGAACGTACAGAACTTTGAGATGCTCTTGTGAAAAAGTGAAAATTTTTCGAAAGGTTCTGGAAACTGCACAGTAATGCCTCATGTACTAAAGGAAACTAGACAATAACCATTTTTAAACTCAAATATATAAGCTAATTAAATGAGGCCAGAAAGAAAAATCTTATTTAAGATGAAGTGTAGAGTATAATTCATTTTTTGTTATTAGTGAAATTGATAATTTTTATGAAAATATACAGTACCACATTCGTTCAGATAAACAGGACATTTAATAATTGTTTATTCCATTGGAAACCCTGTGGACCACAGTCGTTAGCTTAGACTTGATTATGAATTAAACATATGTGTTTACCCTTTTTTCTCAAAGACTTATGTAATGCATAATTATGTAATCTTAATTGTTCAATCATTCTATATGCGCTGCACAAGCTTGTTTATTGCTTCATCATCAGCTAACTAGCTCAAAATAGTAATTTTGTATATCATAAATCACCCTATAAAATTATCAAAGTTTTATTTCCAGATGATTTATCATTGGTTACAACTCTTAAACTGGTCGTGTTATTGTTTCGGTCAAGATATGAATATAATTATCAATTTGAATGGATCCTCCAGTCGAGAAATGATAAATATTCATAACTGAAACAGGAGTTATAAAAAAACTTACCAGCCTTGAGCAATGGAACACTTAGTGGTCCAAAGAACACGCGATCGTTGTCTTAGGTCTATTAATAACAGCCGTAATATAGCCACGTTCTATTGGATCCGTGTATCAGTGGTCTACTTATTCAAGTTTCTAGTCATTCATGACGCTCGAACACCTTGACGAGATCGAGTATTGGTGCAATCAATGGCGGATCAAAGTTAATGAAGCAAAATGCTCCCACATTACCTTTACCCTTTGTCGCAAGACTTGTCCACTAGTTTATTTTAATTCTATTCCTCTCCCTGTAACCGAGCCAGTACGGTACTTAGACTTCCATCAAGCGTATCCAATCCTTTCAATCCAAAGTCCTGAGAACAATAGTAAATGCCCCTTATTATGTCAGCAACAAAACCCTTCATAACGACCTTAATATACCCTACATTCTAGAACTCATCCCTTCCAAGTTTATGAAATTCCACAGTAGCCTTTCCAACCACCCTAATCCTGTAGCACAGTCTTTGATCTGCGCCACTCATCCCTATAATCCTCCTAGGAGAATGAAACGGCAGTGGCCTCGTGACCTGCTATAATCGCGTGACAGTGGGAGTCCTGGCAATGGCCAGTTTCTCCAATCATGTCCTATTGTATGAATGAGCGAGTGAATGATGACTGTAAATATGGTATGAATGAGATCATTTATCTGTATTATTATTGCCTTATAAAAGGCAGATTGTAATTATTGCACAATAAAGATTGTTGTTGATGACGCTTTGGGGAAGAAGATATCAATCTATTAAATTCTCGGTAGGTTGAATCGGACGGCCACTATACAGAAAAAAAGCCATCAGTGACAGAATAAATGCAACTTGTAATTAATCAATAAAGTGTTTAATGTTAACTTCGGTCAAATATAATTTATTCGGCACATAATGTCTCAATGTATCATGTTACAACCTATTAAAATAATTATAACATTTATGGTATTTTACATTTTTATGAGCTTTTAGAACCCCAAATGAGAAGATAAATGTGACATTATAAATCAATCAAGTATACATTTAAATCGCCCCTGTCCCGTTTTAATGATTCAAAATACCATTCATCAAGTCTTAAAACAGCTCATATATAGGTGATGAAATTTGTATTTCTGACAAATCAGACGGTCCCTAAAAATTTCATTTTGTCACATTTAGTCTATGAGCGATGCAATTTTGATTTAAATCGACTTCAAAAAGTCCTGTTCTGTCTGTACTAACCCTTTTCGTGAATTAAACTATTTTTATTAAAACAATTCATTTATTACTAATAATCTAATACTATATCCCTGACTTAGAAAATACCTACATTTGACCATACCCAAAACACAGTCCCGGGCTTACAGCTCGTTAAGAATATATAACGGGAAAAAAAACTATGTACAGACTTAAATAATAATAAATTCGAACGACCAAATAACGATTTAGTACAACAATTATATTCTTTAACTCTAAAAAAAAACTTTCAAAGAATTTTGATTTTATTATTTTGAATAAAAACAATAACAATTTTTCAAGAATTAGGAGGGAATCCCCCAAGATCGTTATAATTACAAAATCATAAAAAAAAAAGAGAGAAAACCGCAGCACATTTATTTATTACACGGGTTCATATTTAATTATCTTTTCATACTAAACTTAAATTAGCATCAATGAAAAATTTTCATTTATACGACTTCAAGACAGCCTGAGGCTATTTTTCCCCTAATTGGATAATATTATTATTTGTCCGCATTAATTTTTATGTTATGTAGTGGAAACTCTCTTTCCAATAATAGTCTAGATTATATTTAAGTAAAAAGCCATAGACAGTCATGTCATTAAGCGTCTGGGTTGTCTTTTGACACATAATATGACAGTGACATAAGATGTTTAATGTCTTAAATATGACGAAGCTAACCAGCGCACAAGTCAATCTGTCTCTCCATCTTGATCATGTGCCAGGTGCAAAGTTCTGATGAATTTCACCCAGCAACGTTCTGCGATGATTGGTTCATATGATTGGAACATACTCGTATACCGATATACTTATATATCAGCGAATACATAACCTATAAGGCAATACATAAAGAATGTATCTTTTTTACGGATACACATGTCCTTTTATATATCAACCTGATTTACCCACGAACACCGCGCTGTTACGGTCCAGTTGAATAATTAAAATATTTATTAAAAAAAGGGATGCCGTCTAACTATTTAACTACTAACAGATTTTATTCCTCTATCAAATCCTGAGCGTATTGCAATTGCGTAAAGTTGTACCAAATCACACTTTGCTCAAAATACTCATTTTTTTAAATTATTTATGCAGATTGAATCTAATCCCAGAGTAATTTACTTGAATAAATTAACGTGGTAGATTGAAAGATTACAATTATATCAAATAATATACAAAATATATTTTGTAAAAATAGATCCTAATAGTAATCAAGGCCTTAAACTATGCCCAAATTTTCACACACCTTTCACTTGATTACCTCTTGGCTTGATCATTGACTGAAATAAATTGGCTATCCTTTATTATAAAAGATATTATATTTGTATATTTATTATATTATTTTGAAGAATCTCTACATTTGAAGCTTTTAAAGTTTGTTTCAGTATGGGTCATTTTTGAAAATTTTTTCTCGTTCTATTCCAAGATATATATTAAAAAAAAAGAAAGAAAAAAAAAGTGGTTTATATAATATTGGAGGGCAGTAGGTCCTGTGTAATAGGGTACATCCTGCCGCTGCATGAAGGCCCAGATAGGAATTAATACTATTGAAGGTATAAAACGCCGAGCATTAGTTGTAAATTACCCTCACTCGGGTAATAGGGCCGAAGGAAGACAATTATTCTAATTACGGAAGTTAACTTTTACCGGTTGGGGGGGGGGGGGGGAGAAGAAGAGGACCGCTCAATTTTCGAAATAAATGTTAATTTTTCTTACCTGGGAAGGGATATTCGGTAGCCGTATCAATATTTATAAGTTCCTGTTTTGTACAATTTGGTCGGAAAGGGCGGCTGTGTTTTTGTCGACGGTGTGTTAGTGTCGCCAGCCGAGGCATTAGGAGAGGCTCGGCGGTCATTAGATGTCTTTACCTCTGTCTAGAGTACGCTCATTTTTCTTTTTTCTGTCTGCAGGACTTTTTTCTTTTTTTTTTTCCAAAATGATAGTGATATTTATTTTATGTCTACTGTCCTATGTTAAAGTCCCTTTCATCTTGGACCGGCGTCTCGGTTTTTCTGTGACTCTTGGTTATAATTCGATAATAGGATTCCAATCTGTCTAATAATGATTTAGTAATTGTCTATCCTCAAGATCTTGGGGGATTTACTCCTAATTCTTGAAAAATTGTTATTGTTGATATGTTATTGTTATTGCTGACGGAGGAGCGTGGGAGACTTCCCAAGACTCCGCTTCTTCTTTACAACAATTCTGTGGATTTGGGAGGTCTCTGGGCTGTTTATAAATACTGAATGAATGAGCGAGTGAATGAAAATTGTAAATATGGTACGAATGGAAACATTTATCACAATTACTTTTTGCCCAATGAGGCGGATTGTAATTTTATCATAATAAAGTTGTTTTAAAATTAAAATTAAGTAGATTTTTTAAGATTACGATTGTAAAAAATAAATGAAAAGAGCCCTCTGTAAATATTCCATGTAAATGCGCCAGATACTTGGACAATTTGTACTTGGAATTATCCTTACTTTCTTAACTGAAAAACAAGTTCCTCCGGTCTTCTAAAACCGCATAGCCAGCCGGACATGTCTGGACCACTGGATAACTGCCCGATTCATTAACAATTCCCCATTACTACCCCTAAGTATAGCCATAAACGGAATTAGTCCCTTATCGTTCCCCGTGGAAGCCGGTGGACGAAAAGGCCCAATTTGAGATACCGAAATCTCCCGGCAATAATATCTTTAAAGATTGTGCACAAGCATTGTTTATGGCCGGGAGGGAAATTATCGCGTATGATTGATTTTTTTTTATCATCATCATTCAATCATCGGTATCATTATCTATCAATCAGGATTCGACGGACGGTTTCCTCATGTCCGCCAGCTTGTTAAGGTGATTGGATACCCAGGTCCGCCAGCAACCACCAAATGTACTCCATTATCAACATAATTATTTAGTGAAACAGCGTCATAAATATATTTGTACAATCTCACAGTGTGTTTTCATTAGCATTTCAACTGTCCGTTTTAGTAGTTTTTTTTTTAAATTGTTTACTCTACTGATTTATTTAGAGTTAGCGTCATTGCAAGAAGAGCCAGTTTTTTTAGGAATAGTTTTTGATTGGATTCAAGGGCATTCACATAATTCAAACTTGGAAGAAGCAGCCGAATAGTCAAAAAATTGTTACAGAATTGAAGTTATGAATTTTACCTTTTTGAAGAAGCTACATCTTCTTTCTACAATAAATTTTAACAAAGCTGCTATTGACAACCATTTCCAGGAGAGGTCTCCATGCTATCTATAACTCTGGTTCGTTCACACATCTCTGGAACAGATTTGAATAATGTTGATTTTTTCCTGAGCTCTGATTACTTTACGAATTTCACCCAATGAAAAAAAGTCTGATAATAAATTTCATGTTTTTTTTTTTTTCTTTCATAGCCCCTTTAAATTTCCAGATAATTATATATAATTATAGATCCTCAGGCGAATCTATTTACAAATTATTTTTGTATTTCCTTTAGCATCGCTACATTATATACAGGTTTTTTTATTTTATAAAAATTATATATTGGAATAAACAAGTATAATGATACACATTATACGTGACTGGACTAAACTGACTAATAAAGGTGATGGGGGTCACCTTTTTGATCAAGCTTAAAACTAATTTACATACTAATTCTTAACCTAATTTAGTCTGTTGCCATCGATGCGGGAGGGGTGGTGGGGTCATAGTGCTAAACACTGGGTTTGTCAGGTGCTGCAACGAGTCAAAAAACTTAATGTGTCTCCGGTGGATGAACTCACCCACCGACGGCACACCAAGCAACGGGTGCAGATCAGCGTTCTTCAACCTCTCGAAAGAGGTATGTCGGACCACTTTTCGCAAGATCCCATTCTGGAAATTTTGGAGACATTTGGCTGTATTGTCTGTCAAGTGTGTAAATAGCGGGGCACCGTACAGCAGAGCTGGCCGGAGGACACATTTATGTGTGGTACTTTTTCTATTTTATTACTAAAATAGGTAGAGAAAATGGTATACGATTTTGGCAAGGATTTTTCCCCCTTTTGGATGGAGAAGATTACGTAGTCGGTCTTCCTTGCGTTTGCACTGATGTTTAACATGCCCAGTCTGTCACTGATAACGTTACAAACTGACTAATTAGTTTTTGCCATTATTAATGTAAATTAATATTATATGTCGAAACAGTCAGTTGAAACCACTGGGAGGTAGGCCTCTTTCGCATATCAACGAAATATTTTTTGGATACTAGGCCCAAAAATATTTTTTGCTTTGCATTGACCAGCAATGCCTCAAAATAAATTTTCATGTCATGAATTGGTTTTTTTTTAATTTTTTCACTTAGTGAACAAAAACCTTTTTTTGTAAGTTTTCTAATTCAAAACTATATCAAAAGTTTTTTTGTTTTCTGAATAAGATTATGTCGGTTTAATCAAGCACTCGATTCCCATGAGTTAGCTTAAGAGTCCATGTTTAATGACGCACTTATCAGTGAAGAAAATGAGCTGTGTGTGGTTCACGGTATTCGTCACGAGAGGGGGATGTGAACGCTATCTGCTTCATTCGATATTTTTTAGTTATAATCGAATTAGTATGTTGTAACAGTTATTAGCCAAAGAAAAAGTAACTTTCTGATCACCTGCTTGTCTGCATGGCATTCTTCCAACTGAGTATCCAGAGTAGAGTCTCTTACGTACAATCTTTTACTTAATAAGCTGAGCTGAGCTTTTGGCTAACCGTGATTACAATGTCTAATTTGTATACCATGTTAAATAATTTCTTTAAAGATGATTTGTAAGTTTTTGGTCCAACAAGAGTCACGACCACTTTTTTTGGTAATACTGTGTGTGTCAACTTCAACTAATAACGTGTTCCCTTGTCAAATCTGTTTTAAAAAAAAATTAATTTTTGATAGCCTCGAAAATTCATGTTTAAAAATGTTTAGATAAATAATCGGATGATGTATCATGGTTTTTTTTTACACGAAAAACAGAGACAGATGTTAAAAAAATGGAATCTCTTAAAGCGTTGACTTTCCATCAAAATCTTTTTCGGATTAAGTTTTCAAAACCATGTTTTCTATGGTCAAACCAATACTCTCTTGGAATATTAGCTAGCATAAATAATCAAAGCAATCATTAAAAAATAGTTCAATGGACAAACAATTACTTTAGAAAATTTCAACTTGACCTTGTTAAAATTAATGTAATACACAGTTCTTGAATACAATAACAATTTCGTCTTATATTTTTTTATTATTCTACTGTATAAGAAGCTTTTACTATTCCAATCCAATTTTATTTTATTTACATTTAGGTTGATTCCCTTTTCAAGAGCCAATTTTTTTTTATTTTAAGTTTATTTTGTTCTGTTGGAGTGTCAAATACCCATTATCATCGAACAAATGTTCATTGAATTCGGTGACCTCCCCAACCGTTGCCTCCCCTTGGGTGGTGACGATTGGATGAGCGTATTTCAGTCGTTCTTGACGATGCTATCGCTTACAAGTGAGAAAGGCACGGTTGATCGGAAGGCTGCCTAGAAGCCGACGGTTGATCGGGAGTCACGAGCGCGTAGAGGCCGAGCACGACCCTCCGCCGGCCGGGGAGAACGTGCTTCGGCGGAGCCCCTCGTTACCGAAGGTCGCCCCCCAGTAATGGCTGCCGCCTATAATAGTTGTTAGCCATCTTTAGATTTCGTTCAGCCCCGCTCCCAATCACCATAATCTTCTCCGGGATTGTCTACAAGAGGAAATTATACCATAGGCGTCTTGTGAGGAGATATTTTTTTTATTTATTTTTTGAACTTACAAACACAGAGAGCCCTCTCTACCCTGTTTTTGTAGGCGGCAGCGTCTGATCCGAACCCCCTTCCCGCCCCTTCGCTCCTCCGTATCTATCTCTTACCGTACAAGAAAAAAAAAGAGGGAAATTACAGGACGAAATAGGGAAAATTGTACCTCCGATTGACTAACAATTCTTGTTATGCCCTCCAAAGGCTATCATTTCACAGTGAACTTAGCAGAACGCGCGGTCAGTGTAAAAAATACGAATTACTTCTGTTGAATATATTGTTTCATGCGCTTAACTGTATAAGTATGCGCAGTTTATTTATAAACATTGTAAAAGAGGTGTAATTGGTTGAATTTTATAGTAGCCAGTACTAACTGCTACAATGATTTTGTACCAGTATCTAATAGGGATTCGAGGCTCATCATTTATTTATCAACTTAATACAATTAAGGGCAAGACGGCTACGAGGGCCATCATTATTTTTTAAATCTGTAACAATGGCTTTTTTAGTGACTGTGTGTAATGACCGTTATCACAGACCGGTAGAAACTAATTCGTCTGAGATAGTTCAGACTCTTTTAATTTCTCTCGTTTTATTCCTCGTAGTCGCTTAATTATTCCGGATTTTCGTCAATGTGACGAACAGTTAATAGTGTATTATCACACTCCTCGCAGGTTGGCCTTTCGATATTGACAAGAAAGCCCATACTGAAATGCATCATAACTCCGCATATAAAACTAAAGAGTGTCCCAGAATTAGCGCAAGATTTGATTTAAATAGAAAACACAGTTTTTAGTATTTTTTTTTTTTTTTTTTTATTGAATTATAAAGTAAATAGAATAGGGTTATTTATAGAATAACACATCGGGCAAATGACCTCAACGACTTTGCTGTCGAAATTTTCCATGACCATTTGACATAAATGTGGTTGAATTTCCTCTTTTAATGCACCGGTGGATGTGGGCTTGTTGACATACACCTTTGACTTCAAATGACCCCATAAAAAGAAATCTAAAGGTGTTAAATCACACGATCTAGGGGGCCAATTCTGATCACCGAACGAGTACACCACCTGGTAATGTCTCATGCGGTATTTGAATTGTTTCATGGGGTGTATGGCATGTGGCAACATCTTGTTGAAACCACATATTGGCCTCATCAATATCATCCAATTTCGGCACAAAGAACTGTGTTTACGACGCCGCATTGATGTTCCTGGATTTTCAACAACACTCACGCACTGCTTCGAAATTGACATTTGAACGGCTTGTTTTTGAACGACCAGTCTGTTTAATGTCTCCAACTGATCCTGTCTCCCTAAATTTTTCAATTGATCTCTTCACAGTTGATGAAGTCACTATTCCAACCATATTTTGTATGAAATTTTCGAACTGCGGCCGCCAAACTTCCATTATTTTTGAGATAATGTTCAACAATAAAGACACGTTGTTCTTCAGAACTCTTCATATCATGAAAAGCCATTATTGCTAAGGTTAGAATTTCAGTTCGTCAAAGAACAGCTCAATGATCTTCTGTGGGCCATTTAAATTATGAAGTGTAATATTTCTGAAATATTTTATTGTTATTATAAATCACTTATGGCTGTAATTTCACTAGGCCTGGAAAATCCAGAAAAATTGAAGATCATTTACTGACGTTCACACTTTTGATTGAGATATTCGATATATGTATAGTAAAATATATTGTTATATATAATATATATTATTATTAAAAGTCTATATAATTTCATATGCTGGTGGAAAAAAAAATTACTCTTCCAACCCTTGAAAGTTTTTAAATATAACTTTTCGGAGTTGATCACGTATTGATATTTTCCTAAGCAGAATCATAGATTCATTCATTATGCCTGGCATTGATCCATAAAAATGTCAAAATTGTACAGTGCTAGAAAGAAATGACAGCTTTTCCAAATCGGCATTAGACGGAGTAGGATTAAAATCCAATTTTTTTTTTTGAGCCAATTATATCATTAGGTTTTTTTTCAAGGTAGTAATGGCAGATTTTTGTGGTTTTGTAACGCAGTAAAATGTTGGAAAGACAAACTTATATTTCGTTTAATTGTATTCCTCTCATGTGTACTAAGATGTATTACCATTAACTGATTTTTTTTCCCTAAGTTCTTCTACTATTCCTATGTTTGATTCATTTATTTTTATTCAAAAGTAAGTATTAACGAACTATGCTGTATATCAATGAATCTTATTTGTGACCATCAAAGATATTTTGATTATTATTTAAAAATAAATTGTCAACAGTTTTATGAAATCGTATCGAGTGTGATTTTGTGAAGGTTAATGATTATGTCATAATGCGTGAATCAAAAATAATGTTTTCAGCTGCTGTACATGACAATTTTTAGTCCTTGAGATGCATGAACTTTGACAATTAAATAAATCTATTTGACAGGGAGTCTGAAGGATTTTATTGGAATTTGTTTTTCGAAAAACCATAATTTGTCAATAAAATGTTTTATAGCCAATATAATGTAATGGAATAATCGCATGTTTCTTTAATGCCCGATCATCACCTTAAATGACCGTAAAGCGCACTCAAGCGTACCCCACAGTCCTTCTTAGCAATCAATAGGTCCAATTGGACTTGGGTTCGTAGCGGCGAGAGCTCTCCCCACGCCATCAAACTGGAACGAAGAAAAACAATCTCAAAGCTAAGCGGGCCGCTTGCATTACCGGAGCGTTTATGTAAAGGAGATTCCAATTTGCCCGTCATTCATGTTTAATGGAGTCGTTCGAGTGCAAAGTGTAGGCCCAGATCTCCTCCTAATGGATCTCAATGAATGGATGAAAGCATCATGATAACTTGTCATCACCTTGTCCCCTCCCGAACGTACCCTCCTCGTCTATTGCACGCGTCTTGTGGAGGGGATGCTTTATGGAGTTTAGAAGTGTGGCTACAGATCAAAATATGTTTATTCAATTAATCATAGTAATGCATGCCCTATCCGTCAATTTGTACGCCATAGATTAATTAATTAATGTCACCGTTTAAAGGAACTTCCCAAATTAATGGGCTTAACAAAGTTACAATCATACAGTAGGATTAAAATACAATTTATTTTTTCGAGCCAATATTATCATAAGTATTTATTAATGGTAAAACAGAAATTGTAATAAAATCAGCTGTCGGGAGGCACTGCCCGGCGGGCGTAAGAAAGATATATATAAATAAACCTATGGTATTTGACCTTTGCTAGCTGCCTATTCGGCGATCTCATGTCATGTGTATACAGTGAGATAATGAAGCAAAAATCAAGCAATAATGAATCCATTATTACTAACAATTTATATATTTCCTTAGATAATAATTTTGGACTTTTTTTTGTTTTTTTATATTTTTTTGTTTTTTGTTTCATAACCCCTTGTTACCAAATTAATATATGTTACAAGATATAGATCTATTTACAATTGCTTCATTATATTTCCTGTAACTTGGCTACATTTTATACAAATTCTAGTATACAAAATAGTTATCTCCATTGTACAAAAGTATAATGATGTACATTATACATTAATGGACTGACTTTATTAAAAGTGATAGGGCTCACCTTATTATTCATAAACTTAAAACTAAGTATACATCTAACAATAAAAATTTTTGTATTTCCTATAACGTCGCTATATTACATATTACACTACTACATATTACACTATATTACATATACAGGTTTTGTTATTTTATAAAAATTATATAATGGAATAAACAAGTATACGCGACTTGACTGAACTGACTAATAAAGGTGATGGGGCTCACCTTTTTGATCAAACTTAAAACTAACTTACATACTAATTCTTAACCTAATTTTTCCCCGACAGTCTGTTGCCATTGATGTGGGAAGGGTGGTGGGGTCATAGTGTTAAACACTGGGTTTGTCAGGTGCTGCAAGGAGTCAAAAAACTTGATGTGTCTCCGGCGGATGAACTAACCCACCGACGGCACACCAAGCAACGGCTGACCTGCACCCGTTCTTCAACCTCTCGAGAGAGGAATGTCGGACCATTTTTCGCATGATCCCATTCTTTGTTGGAGACTTCTGGTTGTAGCGTCAGTCAAGTGGGTAAATAGTGGGACACCGTACAGCAGAGCTGGCCGGCAACTGTGTTGTACTTTCTATTTTATTACTAAAATTAGTGGAGAAATGGAGATGTCTATCCATTTTTATACCCAGATAGTACACTGAATAAGCTGGTGAGCTCTCTTGCCCTCCAGTAGTATACGATTTTGGCAAGGCTTTTTTCCCCTTTTGGAGGGAGAAGATTACGCAGTCGGTCTTCTCGGCGTTCACACTGATGTTTAACCTATCCAATCTGTTCCTAAATAAGTCACAAACTGACTCGGCGTGTGTAAGAGCTCTTTGTGCACTTGTGCTGCTCCTGTAAACCACAATGTCGTCGACGAAAGCGATTACCGTTGCTTTCTTGTAGTTTGTCCCAACAGTTTCAGATGTGTACATGCTGAAAAGCACCAGAGACAAAACCGCTCCTTGAGGAACTCCACAAGTCAGAGGGAATGGGTTAGAGAGACAATCACCCACCCGTACCCTCACCGATCTGTTCTTCAAGAAGGAAACCAACATGGTGTATAGCTGCTCTGGGCATTCCCAGTCACAAAGCTGTCGGCACAGCATCCTGTGGGACACTGCGTCGAAAGCCTGCGTGCAGTCCAACGAGATCACAGCAGTTGCTGTATTCTTGTTGATACCGAGGGTGACTTCCGTCTGTACCTTCACAAGCGGATGTTCTGTACTCAGATGACCCTGAAAACCTGTCTGCGCGTACGGAATGATAGCATTTTCCGAACAGAACTCCTTCAGGTAGTTCAGTATTATCTTTTCGAGAATCTTCCCCTTATGAGGGAGGAGACTGATCGGGCTTTCTTATATATAAGAAGTACTTATACATAAGAATATTGTTCTTCAAACAAATTTTGAGAGATTTAACCTCCAACAAAACAATAAGACATGACTTCCATTAAATGTATGAACGTACAGAGGTATAAAGCAAAATTTTCTTGATAACGTCCAAGAAAATAAATAACGACCTGAAGAATCCTTTTGTGCAATTACAAATCCAATTAAAATATTTAATGTTACATCAAATTTTGATCAAGGTTACACAAAATTGAATACAATTATTAGTGTGGTTTTCAAGTTATCAGCTCAGACCGCAATTACTGAAATACTTCTGAAGAATACCTGTTGTGCCATTGCATAAGAAGTCATTTTTACAATCTCAATTTTGACATGAAACTTCCTCATTGTGGATTTTTGTCGTTTGTTTTCCTTTTTCTTAAGAATTTCTTTATTAAACTGCCGTACAAGATTTTCATAGTTATTAGCTATGTGGCTTTAATATTTAGGATAAACATGTAGTTAACAATTATATTACATCTTAACTAAAAATGGATCAATTAAAATTCATATCTATTACTTGTCAGTTTTAGTAAATTCTAATTTGTGAATAAAACTGTGAGTGAAATTTCATTTATTTATTTAAAAAAAAAAAAACCATGTAAATATTAACTATTTGCTAACTATGATAAATTATGCATAAGTAACACGGTAAGACAGTAAAATGGTTCATACATAAGTTTTATAGTGGTGGAAAAAAATTATCGTTAAAAATTTTCGGTTCAGTTTTTCTTTCATAGCCCCTTTAAATGTACAGATAATTCTATATGATTATAGATACTCAAGCGAATCTATTTACAAATTATTTTTGTATTTCCTGTAGCACCGCTACATTATATACAGGTTTTGTTATTTTATAAAAATTATATAATGAATAAACAAGTATAATGATGCACATTATACGTGACTGGACTAAACTGACTAATAAAGGTGATGGGGCTCACCTATTTGATCAAAGTTAAATATATTAATGGAATGTTTTTATTTGGACTGTGGAAAAAAAATTCATTCGTTCCTTATAAAATTTAGTAATATTTTAAGAATTGGTGCTTTCATGTGTACATGTGGAATGTATTAAACCCCTTAATTTAATATTTTCGGGTTTAATAGTCTCAAACAAAATAAATTCCAATGAACGTTACATAGATAGGACACAATTTAATAAAGAATAAAACGAGTTTTTGGGGAAATATCGGTCCTAAACACTACAAGAAATATTTAACTAAATATTTTGGTACTGTCTAATTTGGTACATAACATACTGTATGTATGCTACCATATTTGATTTTTTTTTATTTAAATAGTTTTGCCTCCTTTCTAGCACGTTGCGAAGAATTAATTAATTAATTAAAAAGATTTAGAGTTAATTGGAAAGTAACTATATGTCATTGTAAATTAATGTGTCTAAATTTTTCTTCACCAGTATTATTGATTAGGTCGAGATCATAAAGTTTAATCCTTCCTTTAAGTACGATAGAAAAATATTTATTTTTAATTATTAAATAACTTAGGTTTTATTGTCATCATCATCGGAAGCAAATACCATCGAATGGAACTGCAATACCTATCATACCTATAAGAAAAACAATAGTGCATTTAAAGTTGATTACACGATGTTAATTATAGGCATTTTCAATGACACGTAATTATAGCTTAAAAAAAAAAATTACATACGTTGCTGAGGAGGTTGAGAATGGCCATCAAATATTCAAAACGACAACCTTTTTTTATACCCAGTAATTAATGACACTCATGAATGATTATATTTTTACTGCATTATCAAATGGGACATGGAAGTAAAATCTCAATTCATTAGTTAAACAAGTGTCTCATTAATACAGGACATAATAGATAATAGCACCTTGTGAAGAATTAATTGAAGAATACTTGTTTTAAGAATAAAATGAAGATGAAAACATAAAAAGCATTTTTTTTTGTCAAACATTTGCAGTTAACTATGGTGCTTTAGTTCAATCTTTGCAACTTATTTGATTTTTTCATTTCACCTCTTTTTACGATACGGAAAATTGTGAGTACCTAATGGTTCAAAATCAGAAAAAAAATATGATCTAATTGATACTCTGGAGTGTCAGAAGTTTGTCCCTTAAGTGAAACTAATAGACAACTATCTCAAACACAAAAAGGCATCATAGGAAATGATTATCATGTTAGGGCCGGAGTGGTAATATAAGAAATCCTCCGTAAATGTCAATGTTTGTGAGGTGTAAGTGATGTTTGTTGAACATCTCCATAACACGTAGCCCGGGACCCGTCGAGTTAAGATGGCGCCTTACCCCCTCCGCTCGCTTCCCCGCCCAAGACAGCCAATCGAATCCTTCCACAGTGTTTTTCTTTTCTTTTTTTCCCCCTCGTCCGGGTCCCCCTCCTGTGCTCCCCCACCCCCACAAAAGGTTTAATGCGGGCCTTTTAGGAAAAACACAAACTCCTCCGTGGATGTTTACCCCTTCAAATGATAGCATTTTATTTTCATACACCGTTTTTTTCCTCTCTCTCTTTTCTTCCATTCACAACTCCACTACTACGAGCCACCATCATCAGGCTAAATTGACTGTGCTTTGGCTGCATTAGCCACCCACTTTTCGCCCGTGTGTACTCCGACACTCCCATTGAAGGTCCATTATTCACCGCCTCTGATTACTCGCCTGTTAAATTGATAATTGCAATTGTCTGTAATGTTTCCAAACTACTGCTCGATAATCTTCAGTTTAAGAGGTCGTTATGAATGGTTTTCCTCTTGCTGAGTGATTCCGGTAAACGATAGTTAGCTCCCGTTATGAATGGTACTCTTCAATCGCTCCTAGACACCTCAGAGGCACACGGGTCGTCTCTACCCGAGTCACAGAGTGATACTTTTTCCTTTCCGGGCTATACAATTAAAGTTCTACTATTAATTATTGGCTAATAGATTATCAATAATCTATTTATTAGTCATGACTGAAACAGCTGGTCTAAATTTAAAAATAGGAACATGATATTTGAAACTGTTGCATCTAATTACAATACTAGTACAGCGGAATCCCGATATTTCGTATCCCGATTATTCGTATTTCCGGCTAATTTGTACAAATTTGCAGGTCCCCAGAGAAAATCCCGGTATATGGTATAAAAACAATGCATTTCAGTCCCCTCGGTAATTCGTATTATTTTTATATTCGAGGTCACTTGAAACGTTTTATAATACCTATTTCCAGCTTAAAAACCTCGTTAATTCGTATTGTTTCAAGAAAAGGAAAGAGGACAGTGAGAGACCAGAGAGCAGAATGACTGTGAGATAAATGTTTTCTATGTAATCCCATATGTAATTCGTACTCTTTTTACTGGAAGGAATAAGGAGAGGAGAGAGGGAAAGTTTTAGGAATTGTACTAAGTTTTCTTTCGTTTCTACAGTTCAGTCTCGTTTTCGTTATCGTTGTGACACGTTACCATGCCTCCGAAAAAAGTTAGCCTCTCTATTAAAGAGAAACAACAAATCATAAACGCCGTGGCTAGTGCCTTTAAGCAAATTGACGTATCCAAGCGTTTTAACGTCCCTCGTTCCACGATCACATCAATCCTGAAGAACAAGGACAAAATCACTTCCCAGACATCAAGCAGCAAAGTAAAAATCTTCAAGACTGGTGATTACCCACAACCTGAAGAGAACTTAAAAAAGTGGTTCGTGCAAGCAAGGAATTCAAATGTACCAGGATGCGTCAAAAAAAAAATTACGGATTTTTTTCGTTCAAATGATTGATTGGTGCTTATTTAATCTAGAACATAAGCATGTACATATTTTTTTTGCATGTATTGTTTATTTTTTAGTTTAGTACTAAGCAGTGTTTATTGCATAGTTTTTATCCTTACTACATTGTACATACTTCTTAATACATACATACTTGCAATAATACGTTTTTTAATTTTGTACTACCGATAATTGGTATTCCCGATAATTCGTACCAAACTGTCAGTCTCTTGACATTACGAATTATCGGGATTCTAATGTAATCGCATGACTCTTTCTAATTTCTTCTCAGAAATTCTTGCGTATTGTTAACTATATCAAAGGTACATTATAAAACAAATTGAATATAGAAAAATTACTTCAATCAAAGTTTTCACTCTCGATCAAAATTTTATTCTTTTAGATGCTCTGATCTCACTATTTATGTTTAATTAATACCGTTCTAGCCAATTTTATTAGGGGATTTGTTATAATCTTATATACAACAGTTTAGTCCAGTCACATATAATGTGTATCATTATACTTGTTTATTCATTATATAATTTTTATAAAATAACAAAACCTGTATATAATGTAGCGATGCTTCAGGAAATACAAAAATAATTTCTAAATAGATTCGCCTGAGGATCTATAATTATGTATAATTATCTGTAAATTTAAAGGGGTTATGAAAAAAAATAATCTTATATATATATATATATATATATATATATATATATATATATATATATATATATATATTTATAACGTTTAAGGGTGTTCTTGAATTTTTTTTTTTAAATGCACCACTTTTTTTTTTCCGTGTCTGCCTATTATCTATTATGTACAGTATTAATGGGACACTTATTTAACTAGTAAATTGAAAATTTACTTGCATGTCCCATTTGATAATGCAGTAAAAATATAGTCATTCATGAGTGTCATTAATTACTGGGTATAAAAAAAGGCTATCGTTTTGAATAGTTGATGACCATTCTCAACCTCCTCAGCAACGTATGTAATTTTTTTTTTTAAGTTTTAATTACGT
Source organism: Acanthosoma haemorrhoidale (assembly GCA_930367205.1). NCBI lineage: Eukaryota > Metazoa > Arthropoda > Insecta > Hemiptera > Acanthosomatidae > Acanthosoma > Acanthosoma haemorrhoidale. The sequence goes on along the minus strand of OV884011.1, from coordinate 11,173,807 downwards.
GTCATTGAAAATGCCTATAATTAACATCGTGTAATCAACTTTAAATGCACTATTGTTTTTCTTATAGGTATGATAGGTATGGCAGTTCCATTCGATGGTATTTGCTGCCGATGATGATGACAATAAAACCTAAGTTATTTAATAATTAAAAATAATATTTTTCTATCGTACTTAAAGGAAGGATTAAACTTTATGATCTCGACCTGATCAATAATACTGGTGAAGAAAAATTTAGATACATTAATTTACAATGACATATAGTTACTTTCAAATTTACTCTAAATCTTTCTTTTCCGTGACATTTTTGTTTAGTTTCATTCATTCGTATTCTGTTCCATGCTTTTTATATTTTCATCTTCATTTTATTGTTGAAACAAGTATTCTTCAAGTAGAGCCAATTAATTCTTCGCAACGTGCTAGAAAGGATGCAAACCTATTTAATTAAAAAAAAATCAAATATGGTAGCATACATACAGTATGTTATATACCGAATTAGACAGTACCAAAATATTTAGTTAAATATTTCTTATAGTGTTTAGTACTGACATTTCTCCAAAGACTCGTTTTCTTCTATATTAAATTGTGTCCTGTCAGTGTAACGTTGATTGAAAATTTTTTTGTGTGAAACTATTAAACACGAAAATATTAAATTAAGGGGTTTAATACATTCCATATGTACACATGAAATCACCAATTCTTAAAATATTACTAAATTTTATAAGGAACGAATGAATTTTTTTCCACAATCCAAATAATAAACGTAATAAGTCTAAAACGTTTAAAGTCTTAGTTTAAATAATCACCCCAAAAACGTTCGTTTTTCTATCAATACAAGAGTATGTATTGCCTTTGTTTCAAAAACTGGTGTCCTGACTGTCAAAGACTGGAGTTACCCATATTTGATCTTAAAGCCTTGCGCCGCAAAAACACTGTTGCCAGTGTAATATGTGCTGTAATCGATCATATCAATAATAATTAACAGCCGAAGAAAAAATAGCTGTCAGAATTGGGACTTGAACCCAGGATATCTAGTCGGGGACTCTGTAAAACGGGTTTGAGGCCCGAATCTGAAAGTAATATTTTATTTGGCCATTATTTATTAATGATTGTAAATAATACTGGTACAATTAGCACAATCTTATCGTTACTGCTACTTGGACGAAACTCTTAATTGTGTGATGAATCCTCAGTTTCTTGTGCACCTCATGGATACACTGCCTAAAAGAGTAAAAGCATGGCTTAACCTACATTAACCGACAGATGACTACGTAATGAAGAGATGAGGTAACTGGCACTTACGGTCCATGAGGGTACCTTAGATTATAGAGTGCCGGGGAATCATTTAGGCGAGAAATCACCATCTTGTGGTCCTCTCGGCATTTCATGCGCGTTGCATGTTCAAAAAAATTTTCATATCGGAAACCCACACCGGGTTTCTTCACACATCTACTTATAGACTCAACCAGAGTGATGTCAGTCAGTGGTAACTCAAGTGATGAGCCTAGGTCCTAATCCCTCTACGAGTACGTTATTTTGTTTCTTAAAATCGCAGCTTTGCAAATAGTAATACGATTTCCAAAACAAATATATTTACATCACTGGTTTTTTTTTGTTTTTTTTTTCTAAGCTCTAGTTAGAATTTTAGGATGAGGGAGAAATATAAAATATTTAGGGTGATCGGATCCTTGTACTAGGAGGGCCTGCTTGAAGGTGGTGTGAGAGGAGTAAGGAGTGTGGGAATCCTCGGTGGAGGTTGATTGTTACGGTACAGTGGTGATAGTCCACTCGTGGCTGGGCCTAGAGTCTCCCTAGGCATGTAGTGCAGTCGTAGTTAGTCTGATATCAGTGAGGGTGCCCCTTAGAGGCTTGATGTCAACCATTTCTTCTGCTTTACTCGATCTTGTGAGTTGCCATCGTGCCGGTAGTGGTGGTGGTGTCATGTCTCGGAAGAGAGGGTTTAGACTGTGCTTCATCGAGTCGAAGAACTTGATGTGACGTCGTCTGATGGCTTCGGTGATGGTGGGGAGCTCGAACTTTTCGTGCATGTCGGAAGCCTTCATTTTACGAAAAGGGGTATGCCACAGTGCTGTTCGCAGGATCTTGTTCTGGAAGCTCTGGAAGCGAGTTATGGTGCTGGCATTTAGGAATCTAAAGAGTGGTGTCCCAAACAGTAGAGCTGGCCTCAGGACGCTCTTGTATATGAGGAGTTTCAGTCGAAGGGATATGGCCTGGCTGGTGATGAGATGCTGGAGAGAGTAGTAAGTCATGCGGACTCGTTTTAATTTCTTTTGCAAGTGTGTGCCGAACGTCATGTGCCTGCCTAGGTTGATGCCCAGGTAGCAGATGCTGTTGGCTAATTTACATTGGGCTGTTGATGTATGATTGAAATACACAGAACATTTTGACAAAATAGCGAGTAGATAAATTTATGAGGATATCGCCTAAGTTCATTGAAAAAGATATGTACGATAGTCATTAATGGACCACATTTTGACATACCATGTGATGTCCATCAGTGACTCTGCTTACCCCAAATGATTTCCAATACTCGTTATATTTCCAATGTCGGCAAAATGTTATAAGTCACTTTTCCTAAAAAAAATTTTTCACATTCTACAGTTTTAAAAACTTTGTGTTTTTTCATAACACTATAGTGTTTAAAGATTCTGGAATGCCTTTGTGACCTAAAACATTTTTTCATCAGAGCACATATTTGTTTTATAGGCTTAAGTCTAACTCCTAACAAAAATTTCATTATAGGAAACAACGCAATTTTTTTTGTATTTGTTCTTGAAGTGCTCGAAAAAAAAGTTTTATAATTTTTTTAAGCAGCAATATTTAAAATTCTTCGATATATATCGGCTAGCTGAATTGTAGTTATAAAAATTAAAAACCTGTGCTAATCGAGCAAAAGTAGAGAATTTGATTTTTGACTATCGAAATTTTGTATCATGAATAGCTATTTTTATTAAGACATGGTGCCTCTAGTTTAGTCTTATTGCTAAATGTTCCAAAAAAAATTCATTTCGTTAGTTCATTATGAAGGTTTAATGAATTATTAAGTCATTTATATTAGTAGTATTTAACAATAATAGCTGCTTGTAGTTGACTTATAACATAACGCATATATTTTAATCTTTGCCTGTAGACAAAAGCTCAACACTCAGCTAACAATGGAGCCTAAACAAGGTAATAACCCTTTCAAAAGGGTTCACACGACCTTTTTTTTTTTTTTTTTTTGGTTTAGACGCAATTAAAAAAAGGATTGAAATGGTTAAAATTGGTTAGAAACAGGTGTTTATTTAACGACATAATGGCTCCTTTTTAGTGAGAAATAGCCTGTACCGTTGCTCCGTATCTATTTCCATCGGCCCACACAGCATTGATCCGTTTTTGTGCTCTCTAATGACTCAGGGCTGTCGAATCAAGAGCTATTCACCTGTAATTGATTTCCACTCTTTAGCTTTGAAACCATTTGGTCCGTGATTTAGAAGACTTCTACAAAAAACCAAATAAGAATACAATATAACAAAACCCGCCAGTTGCGTTGTTATTATATAGCTAATTACTGGTGAATAGAATCCTTTATAGATATAATGTATGATAATTATCACATCCTAAGGGAGAGAGTACGTCTGTGATGTATCTCACAATTAACCATTACGCTCGCCAAAAACGATTTTAAATATTTTTTTTGTTTATAATTGTAGTTTTAATAAACTAAAACTAGCCTAACTACTAGTTACACAGTAGGAACGAACACCTCCATTTTAGTAACCATTTTGCGAAGAAGTTGAAGCATACTCGCAGAAAGTCTTATTGGCTTACGCATATATTGACTTCCCCAAATCTATCACTGCGTCTGAAGCTACTGATCTACAAGAGTGTACTCAGGCCTACTCTGCTGTATGGTGCACTGCTTTTTCGTTATCTGACGTATACGACAGCTCGGCGACTCCAGCAATTCCAAAACGGTATACTGATGAAAGTGGTCAGACATACTTCATTCGAGCAGCGGAGCAACAGTGAGCTTCACGAGATCTTTGAGCAGCCTACGGTGGATGAATTCATCGAACGTAGACATATCAAATTTTTTGACTCCCTGCAATACTTGACAAACCCGGTGTTTAACACTAGAACCCCCGCTCCGTTCCCCCATCGATGACAGGACGCTGTCGAGGCTGGAACGCTTTAGTCTTAGGTTGTAGATTTAGGTTTTAGTTTTCCACCAAATTGTAAACAAAAGGTGAGCCCCATCACCTAGTATTATATACATTGCATTGTTAATTTTAACGTGAATATGATATTGTATTGTAACCCACCCTCCTTCGAATGCATCAGCGCATCGCAGTAAGAGGAGTAATTGTAAATTGAAATTTGTAAAATTGTTAATAAATTTAGGGATTATGAAAAAAAAACTAGCATTAGCTATTTTTAACGAGAACGCCATAATTTTCAATTTGATACATCACCCAGTATAATAGAAAAATATTTACGTTTCATTATTGACTAATTGATTAATGAAACCATTTTTGTGGGGTTGATACAAATTATAAAAAAAAACATTTTTTGTAATAAAATTAATTACACTAAATTATGTTTTATTGGGATAAGGCTATAATTGTCACGCCACAAGCCACGGCCAGAGCAGACGTACATACAAATTTCTGATTTAAAAAAAAAAATTAAAGGAAAACCAAACCCTCAAAATTCGATCCATTGGAAATTATAAAGGTGTGGAATATACCTTTATAGTTCCCGATACCGTGGATATTGTCGATATTGCATTAAAATACAATAACGACAAACATGTATGTAAAAAAATTAAATTTGAAAATGTCACGGACTTTTCACTTAATTTTAAGACTTAAGAGACCAAGGTCAGAAATAATTTAAAACTTACTTAAAATTTACCCACATGCTTAAGGATACCTATATTTAAAGCAAACCTTAAAAATATTCTGAAAAAAGTAATATTTTGAGTGCCAACGATAGAAAGCAATCTGAACAAATTTTAAATTGTTGATTTCGGTTAATATTTTAGTTATTTAAATTTTTTTTCTATTTGTTTAAAATGAGACGGTCTAAAAAATGCAATCATATGCTTTTGGTTGACAATTTTTATGCACTTGAGTTGAACTTCCAGAGTATGATGTTTTTGGTTACAGATTTTCCTTCGCACCTGTGCCCTTGTGAAGGTTCATCGACTAGCATGAATATTGAACAGGACAGAAATTATGAACTGCTGCAGACACATTTTAGAAGGTACAAATTGTCGAATTATGATAATTTTTCTAACGTCTCCCAGTCCACTCCATGAGTCTGCGTGTGGACAGGGCAGAACAAAAAACACAGAACACAACCCGGTTTCCGGCCTTCTCAGCTAAACCAGACAGACACGCCAAAAAAAAACGAAAAAAAATAGAATTAATAATCTAATTTAAATATCTTCTAATTGGGAAAGGAAATTATTCGTGATTTAACCTTTATGGATGGCTATAATTGTACATAATGATATGAAGGCTTAAATCAAATTCAGTATTTCTGGAATACGTATGAATCTCGATCCGATTTTGGGTTATACGAAAATAATTGCAAAAATATATATTATTAAGAACAAAGGAATTCTTTACTTTACGGGAGTTGGGAGTATATAACATAACACAAACCAAAATGGCTTTGTGAAGTCAAGGTTTTGCTTTTACGTCTCAAGGTTATGTTACTATATTGTAACCTTGGTTACACTAAACCTGTAAAAAACGCGAAGATCGATGAATATAAAATAATAAATACAATCTAATGGCATTAAAAAACAAACTTAATCAATAACGAAACTAATTATTCATGGGTTGTTTAAATAAACATAAGTTGTATCCGCTCGTCATCATCAATAATGATTTTACACCAAGAGAAATATATATACATATTCCCCTGAGCTCTCAAACTTTAAAAATGTAAGATAAGGGAAAAATAAATAAAGAAATACATTCCCCCCATAACCCCTTTATTTATAATTTTTTACAATATGTGAACAAATATTTACAATTTCGCAGATGCATTCGAAGGAGGGTAGAATTACATCTTTTTGAAGGTCAAAATATTGTACATATATATGCAAGACTAGGTGATGGGGCTCACCTTCTGTTTACAATGCGAGAAACTTAAAACTAAAACCTAAAACTAGAATCTAAGACTAAAGCAGCTGTCAAGTATTGCGGAGGGTCGAAAAATTTAATATGTCTACGTTGAATGAACTCATCCACCGTAGGCAGATCAAAGATCTCGTGAAGCTCACTGTTGCTCCGTTGCTCGAATGAAGTATGTCTGACCACTTTCATCAGTATACCGTTTTGGAATTTTTGGAGTCGCCGAGCTGTCGTATACGAAATGATGACGCACCATACAGCAGAGCAGGCCTGAGCACACTTTTGTAGATCAATAGCTTTAGACGCTATAAATAAATGCGTAAGCCGGTAAGACTTCGTGCGGGTTTGCTTCAACTTCCACGCAAAATGGTTACCAATTATTAATGTCTATGAAGTCGTTCTCTGTTGGTAATAAAGAAAATCAAAAATCTTTTCTTGACGGATATTATGCATTTGATAACACATGGTGTAATCTGTCAAATTGGTCGTAAACCGCATATATTTTTCTTTTTTAGCATAAAGCTATAAAAAATAAATAGATTTTTTTTGTTGAATGGATGTCATTTTTCCAAGACAAAAAATAATGTTTGTTTGTTGAATAATTTTGTCGATTGCTCATTATCCCTAAAACATTCCCTAGCTTCTATTATCAGCATCCTGTCTAGACGACCGTAGATCCGGAACGGCCTGGGTTTCCCCAGTGTACCCCTTACGACTTCCGAGAAGTTATTTCGAAGAGACTGCCTCCCGATGGTAAAAGCGGTAAGATGAATAAGGTCGGGTGGTCGTAATAAACTTTTTTCTTTTTTTATTTGTAATTGCATTGGTCCAAAAAGGGAATATCTTTCCGAAAATCGGTAGGTGAATGTTACCATTTGTTTAAAATTGTTTTCCACGTTCGAGTGATCTCTCATGCCGTAGAGGTACTGCCAACAAAGGCATTTATTCATTTCTAAATATCCAATAATTAAAATTGTACACAGGCACTATGCAATCTTAATAGTTATCCATTTTGTTACATGATACATGTTTAATAAAGAAGAAATTTATAAAATAAATAAAGAAATATTTAATATAAATAACAATATTAAGGTAAACTAATAACGACGATGTTCCTATATGACTACCACGAGCTCAAGCAGTGACTATACATCATTTCCTTGTGCAGTTCCACAGAAGGTATGCTGCCAAGAAAATTCATTAAGCCCTGTCTGAACTTAAATTCCTCCTTAACTTAAGTCCTGTACTTACGTCCTCTCTATTGGCTGCCCAAGTCGCTTACTGTGGTAGTGTCCATTTTATCGGCTTGTTCAGTTTGTCTGTCAATTGTCTTTAGAGACAAATCTGTTAATTAGTCAAAAGTTAGTAGCTCTTAGTGGGTCAATGTCTCGTCAATATTAGCGTTATTTTCTGTCCCAACAGTTTAATTTGCGCTCTGTGCGTATGCACTTGTACATCCGTTGCCAAGTCAGTACACCTTGCTTACCAATGAGGCTGGTCCCTCTGAGGATATCAAGGTTCGGTTGGTCAAACAGGCTGATGAATTGTTTTCTAGATTTATACTCAACATCCCCAGGAACTGTCACATTTGGAAGAAGTACTCTAATTTGGAATGGCTGTACAGTTGTCCAAAGCGGCTGTTTAGCACTTGTCTTTTTAGCCTCGTATGTGGGTTCCAGGTCAGCCGTTTGTCGAGATAGAAGCCTAAGTACCGTACTAACTCGGATACAGGGAGATGAATGGAACCAAAAGAAACTAGCGGACAGGACTTGCGGCAGAGGGTGAAGGTAATGTGGGGACATTTGGTAAAGACCAGATTTAATTATTGGTAGAGTTGATGAACGAAGAATATCACTTCTATCTCGACAAACGGCTGACCTAGATCCCACATACAAGGCTAAAAAGACAAGAACTAAACAGACGCTTTGGAAAACTGTACAGAATACTTCAAAGGACATCCCATCTTTCAATAGAGAACAAATTACTAATTTACAAAGTTATACTTAGCTAATCTGGACATACGGAATAGAGCTATGGGGGACAGCAAAAAAGTCGAACATCAATCGAATCCTATTCTTTCAATCAAATGTCCTGAGAAATAAATGCCCCTTATTACGTCAGCAGCAAAACCCTCGATGACGATCTTAATATATCCTACATTCTTGAACTCATCCATTCCAAATTCAGGAAATTCCATAGTAACCTATCCAACCACCCCTCATCCCTATAATCCTCCTCGGAGACTAAAACGGCAGTGGCCTCGTGACCTGCTATAAATGCGTAGACTTTACCAGTTCCTTACCTCCCTCCAATCTAACTATTTATCATTCGTCATTATTGTTCTGTTCGTTTATTTTTCTTTCATCCAGTATCCTTCCTTGCTCCTTTTCACCTTTCCTTTTTTTCTTTGATCTCTACCAGCTTTTGTTTCGAGCTTTTGCAGTTGGTTCCTTGCAGCCATCTCACATGCAAATAGCACCTTTATTATTTGTAAGCTAATCAAATCTGTGTATTTTCATTGTTTTTTTCAACTAAACATTCCTTCTTGTTATTCTCTAGGCGTCAATGTCGCAGAATAAAGTATTTTTTGTTTCATTTCATTGTGAGCCTGTTCTTAGTAGGTGTTGCACTGTCAATGTTTGTTCTAGCGACAAGAACTGAACCATTTGTAATACTTCCTGACTAAGGAGTCTAAAAGAAATAGCTACTCTGTCAGCCTAATGGAATTAGGGGTTTCCTTTACCTGCCTGGCGTGACGTCCGAATCTATTTTAATCATGAAATATATAATTGCGGGTTGGATTTAAGTAAGGCGGTGTAGCGGGCGATAGACAAGATAAAGGCTTGATGTATTGGACTGGCGTGGCTCTCGGCAGTTACCTTACTAACCAGAAGTTGATCCCTTTCTCGAGATAGCGGTGCGGAGAAACTCCCGCCATGAATTTTACATGAAATCTTATATCTTATGGGGTGGTCCCCCCCCCTTGGGCCCTATCTACCCCTAAATATAGCAATGGCCGATTAAGACAGATAAAAAGTCATTTCCTGTTTGTAAGTCTTGAGGGGGTTCACTGGCCTTCGTTTACCGCCGTCTATGAAATGACAAAAAGAACGACATGCAATATACTGTGAAAAGGTAACATAAAGAAAAACGGTCTTTTAAATGCAAGGCATCTCACAATTACGGATTGGCATGATGCCATTGTCAACATTTCAAGGAATTTATTGTCAAGCTTGAAGGGAGAGTCCTCACTTTTATTCAGTTACGAAGTAAATTAATCATAGATAATATATAGCACATGCATTGTTTGGGCTCCACACAGTTCTTGATTAGACTTAATTTTTGTTTCAGAGGATTTCAGAAATATTTTTTTTTATGGACAATTTTAAAATTGTAAATTTCTTTATCTTCTGATGGTTTTGGCTAGAGAAAATTAGGAAAAGCGTATGTAAATATTGTATACATGAACATATGTTTAAGATTAAAAAACAAAAGAAAGTGTAGGTTATGAAGTGTTTTGTTTTTTCTCTTGAACAGCAGTTTTCATTTTGTTACATCAACAGACAGTTAGTTTACATCAGGAGAAGATAGTTTGAAGTACTATAAAGCTCGAGGAAGTGAAGAAATAGGACTTTGCGTATTGGAGCTCAAGGCTTTGGGCTTGTGCTTGGCTTGGTCAGTGTTGAAGATAGCAGAATACGGGCCTGTTCCCCTGCGAACAAGAAGTCTCCGCTGGCTCGTATCCGGTGACGCGGCTGACGGAGGAGCGTGGGGGACTTTCCAAGACTCTTTGGCACGCGAGGGAGGTGACATCCATGTGGATTTGGGAGGCCTCTGGGCTGTTTGTAAATACTGTATGACTGAGCGAGTGAATAAAAATTGTAAATATGGTATGAATGAAAACATGTATTACAATTACTTACTGCCCAATGAGGCAGATTGTAATTTTATCATAATAAAGTTGTTAAAAAGTGAAAAATATATGTTATATTTTTTTTTATAAGCTAGACATGTTTAGCTATGCCATTTTGTTATTCATAGGTCCCAACGTCCTAGAACAAACTGTTTTTCATTTCATTTCCATTTCCGTAATATTTTGAGACGCGGAGTCGCTAGACAGCCCTCCCGCTGTTCCGCACTAAGACGTTACACCCAGTGGTGATGAAAGGCCGTACAAGAAATGATGAAAGTGGTGCCGGCGCCTGGACAAATTACAGATATCCAGACATTTCTCGGAAAGGCTGTACGGGTGGCCCCATCAGTCTTTACTGCCCGGTTCTCCAGGCTCCTGGATAAAAACTCCACGGACTATTTTTCTTTGTTTATCCACTATTGCAATCTCCAACTATTAGCTAAGATAACGTTTCCAGTAATGAAAGGAACAATGTGAATACACCTTGGAAGTTATTGCACAAAAAAAATGTTGTAAAACTAGAAAATATTGTAACAAAAATAGTTTGTCGTTATTTTACTGTGATGAAATTCGCAAGAACTGGTGATTTCGGGTCGTCAATTTTCAGTAGCAAGTTTTTTAAAGCGTACATTTTCTAGCTTAGCCATTCTACTACATTTGTCATAAAGCCGAATGATGTAAAAGCGATCCCAAGAGATTGCCCGTTTGAGAACGGATTAAATGTAATAAAAAGACACATGATGTTATTTTTCTCACACTTAGTGCGATATTAACTGCTTATCACACCATCGCTGAGTGCCATCAATGCCTAAGGGCTCGACTTGAGATCCAAAAGACCTGATCATCTCTGAAGGGATTAGAGTTTGACAAATTGCCTTCTACCAACAGAGCCATTGACTAGCGTTGAATAAATGTTAATAGTAAAAACATACAAGATAAGGCTTTGCTTCACTGTTCAGCAATACCACTGACTAAGGAAATTCATTTAACAAAAATAGGTTCCCAAAAATTATTGGTTCCAATAGAAGTCATGATCAAATCAAATTTGAATATCTCAACTGAAGCATATTACTTATATTCAGAAAGGATGGCTTCTTGATTATTTTGTACACCTTCGCCCATTTTCACAAATTCAATGACACAAACAGACAGACAGGTACATTAGACTCCATTTTAACTACGTCCGTTTATTGTATGTGCTAATGCCTCGTTTATGGAAGGTTTCATTTATAAAACTTTTTTTTTTGTGACGGAAAGGCCTTAAAGACCACGCGAATATCATTACTTTCGGTTCTTTTCTTGTTTTTGTTTTTCCATTTTCCCCTCATTATCTCTACGTGCTTTTGTTTTCTTTCTTCTGTCCACGCGACTCTCTTTTTCCATTTTTTCTTTCCCACAAGAACCTTGATTTCCTTCAGTCTTTTCCTATATCTTTCTCCGTCCTGACAATCCTGGTACGTTGTTCCTAGTCTTTCAGTTTCTTCCTTCATATACTTGGTGTATCCCCTTGAGCTTTTGTTTCCTCGGATTTTCTGGAATATTTCCTTGTTTAGTCTTTCCGAGGTCATTCTTACCATATGTCCGTGGAATTTCAGTCTCCTGATCCTTATCCCCGTTTCTAGGTCTTTTGTGTCTTTGTAAATTTCCTGGTTGGAACTTAGCCTGTATCCTTATATATAATATTACTGGCTTAACGACTGTGTTGTAGTGTCTTATTTTCTTCTATGTATGTCTTGTTATATACGTTACTGGTTGCAAAACTTAGTCTCTCTAGTTAGGTGATTCTTTCTTTTTCCGAACCGTTGTTACATATAGTCTCGCCCAGGTACTTAAATTTTTGTGTTACTTTTATTGGTCCGTATTTGGTTTCTACTGAATTCTTCTTGAAGTCTGGGTCTGTAGTCATTAATACTAATAATAATAATGTCATAAAACTTTTTTGTTTCATTTAATTTAAAAACAAAAATCATATATAAGTGGCCCTTTGCAAAAGACCTTACAGACGATATTCTGGAAAAAATTTTGAAATTAATGTTCGCTATTCAAGTGGGAAACTACAAAAAACACACACAAGTGACGTTTTTACACAACAAAAATTACATGTTTTTGTAAACAATTTGTCTTCAATAGTTCCAAAATTACCGTCAGGCAGTTCTCCTGACAACTCTCACCCAACGGACAATAGTCACCCCGTTTGACGGTACGTGAATTACAAAAAAAATACCATTCCGAATGTTTTATGATAACAACCAACTCGATAGAACAAACCTTGATATTTGGTCATTTTTTTTTGTAGGAATCGAATTTTAAATATCACTGCTTCAAAAACACGTTTTTTCCCCCCGAACGATAGGTGTTCGTTTCACCAATTTTCAACAAATTTTAATACTTTATTTTCAACGCCTGACCATAAAGTTTCAGATATTTATTTTGGAACCGTTTCCTACAAGTTGTTTATGTACTAGTAAAATTGTACCCGAAGCGTTCTTCCACGACGAACAACTTGGTGGACGCTCTTGCACCTCCATCTGTAATAACAGGACTCTCGGTCCAACCTTTCCAATCCACCACCTCGTACAACTTTCACGACCAAATCGGGATCTGAACCCTCCCCACGTCCGCCTGAGACATCGATTATCTCCGAGCTAATTGGGCCTGGCTCGAATCCAGCCTCGGACCTTTTCATTTGCTCCGAACCTGCCTCGCTTTCACGTCACAGATCTCCATGTTTGGCGGCTCCGAAGCAAAGAACCAGTTTGGAATAGCGTGGCTATGGCCGACATGTACTCCTGGCAGATTTCCGTTAAGGATCGATGGCTTGATGGTACCACTAACCAGATAATAGTACAAATAATAATATACCTAGAATAATAACATCACTATAAAGTATATACATACAAGGGTCACGTGGTTTGCAAGACAGGTATTGACCCCCATTCAGGTATGATGCTATCTTCACATAGGCTAATTTCGGGGTTGGAATAGAAATCGTTTCGAAGGTACTGTACCCCTGCGATACCTTTTACAAGTCCTGATCACTTGTAATAGGTTACATTGAAGTCTCCTCTTGAAAGATTGTCCCTCTGAAAATGATTTCTCATAGCTGAAATGTTAATGACTAGGGTAAGGGGTCACCGGGATGTGCAAGTGGGAAAAGCACTTGGTGGCAACATGAGCAGACATCTTGGGTTTTAATCTCGCACCTGACATTCTCTTTTTTTGGGCTAACTATTGTAAATACCTCATACGTATAACTATGTATAACTCAACACAAATATATAAGGATTAGGATTAAGATAAGTTTAATCAGAGGATTAAAGATAATATCAAAATGTATTTATTAAAATAAATAAATTTCCCTGTTTGGCGTGTAGATAATGTTAGATATCTTACAAGCCACGTAGATATAATGCATATGAGAATAGAAATGAAGAAAGTAAATTGACTATAGGTGTCTTTATATGCGTTCGTCATAAGGGGTTTGAAAGACACCCCTTTTATCAGGTTGAATCATAAGTAACTTCCGATGCAGCTAAGTAGAATCTATTGTTCGTATCTACCCGCTATGAGTTACCATGACAACAAGTTTTTGTTTTCACGGACGAGGCTTCAGTTAGTCTTTTGTCAACTGTTTTGTGTGATACACGTTACGTTAAACTGTTTTTTTTAACCTCTGAAATGGAGAGTCAAAAAGCACATATTCGTCATGTAATGCTTTTGGAATTTAAACAAGGCAATAGTGCTAGGGCGAGAGCTGAAAAAATATTCAGTGTATATGGTGAAGGACTAATAACTGATCGGGCAGTTAGAAATTGGTTTATAAAATTCCGTTCTGGAGATACAACCTTAAAAGACAAACCGAGGGCGGGACGTCCTTACGACTTTGACGACAACCTTTTAAAGGCAATATTGGAGAAAAATCCACGTCAATCAACAAGAGGTTTAGCAGAAAGGTTGAATCATCACAATCAACTGTTAACCTGGAGGAATTAGGGAAAGTCAGAAAGTTAGGAATGTGGGTACCTCACAATCTCAGAGAACGGAATAAAGAAGATCGCATGTCAATCGCCACAGGTCTGCTCTCACGGGTAAAAATTGAGCCTTTTTTAAACAGGATTGTAACAGGCGATGAAAAATGGGTTACCTATGACAATACAGTCCGCAAAATACAGTGGCTTCATAAGGATCAACCACCCCTACCAGATCCGAAAGCAAACATCCATGGCAAAAAGAAGAGCAAGCCAGGCAGGCTGTCGAAAACTTCTTCCAGTCCAAACCAACCACATTTTACAAGGAAGGAATTGATAAACTGCCAGGAAGAATGGAGAAGGTTATAGATAATAGTGGTAAATACATAACAAATTAATATAATTTTGTTATTTAACGAGAGCAAAATAAATGTCTGATAAAAAAACGGATATCAAGGAGAACATCGCTTCCTTAGACGCCGTTGGAAGACAGGTCAGTAGGTGTGCTCGAGGAGAGGGAATCGGGTTCACTTTTTTGGAAGCAGCAGGGCAGAGAGGACGCAAATGAAAGAAGTGGAGGAAGGAAAAACTGGGAACAGCTGGCTCGAACATCTTTTCAACGAAGGCACATTGTGACAAATGTATATTAATACATAGTTTATAGGTTTAATGTAATCATCCATCATTAATTTAATTTTTAAGTATGTTAATAGAAAACTAGTAAGGTAGTAGATAGTAAATAGTATTAATACTATTGTAGTAAGCTTGATGCAGTTTGATAGAGCAATCAAATCTAGTGAATAATTAAATGGCATCCCAAAATAAATTCAATTTATCAAGTCTTTTAATTATTCAACTTGAGGTAGATGTATGGTTCTCCGGATTAGGTCGGTGAAAAATTTATATATATATATTTCATCCATTTAAATATATTTGTTTATTTATCTAAAATATATTAGCACTGGAGGCCAAAGGAAGCAATGGTAACTTCATATAGATTGCAGTCTCCTCGTGAGCTGTGAATTTTGAGACGTTATACGAGATGAACTACGAATAACGAATTTACTAGGCTGAGGGTAATCATGAATGCCTCAGTTCCTGTTTTGAGTTAGGTTTTTATTTTCCTTAATGACACTAAAGGTAAAATAATTTTAAAAACAAATTTTCGAAAGACAAAAATAACGTACTAGATGTTTTCAGTAGTTTTCTATTAATTTTTATTATAATTTTATTTGTTAAAATGGGATTTTCAGTGGCAGACCAGCACAAAAAGTCTGGAGACATCCACTTACTCACTAAAACCCATTCGGGCGAATGGAACTCGTTTGGAACCGAGCGACAACAAAAAAACTATCAATCATAATTAAAACTACTTCAAGTTACGTGCAAACTTTATCCCAAAATTCCACGACTATATCAAAGACTGTACTGACAATGCCATCAAAAACTACTGTCACCTGCGTACTCACATACTTGGACTAGCTACACAAGACTTGCCAGGTAAACTCTACGTCTGGAATAAATATATCTGGCAATGAGAGGCATAAATGGATGTTCTTTATCACATGTCATTCACGCCTATTTGTTACTATCGTAGTCATTCGCTAGTTGTAGCTTTTATTTTCTGTACATTACCTTCACCCTCTCCCACAAGTCCTATCCGAGTTAGTACAGTAAAGTACTTCCATCTTACTTACATCCATCTAGCTGACTTGGAACACACACACGAGGCTAAAAAGACAAGAACTAAACATACGCTTTGGACAACTGTACAGACTACTTCAAAGGACATCCCATCTCTCAATAGAAAATAAATTACTAATCTGCAAAGTTATACCTAAGCCAGTCTGGACATACGGAATAGAGCAATGGGGTACAGCAATCATTTCAACCATAAGACCTGAGAACAATAGCCAATGTCCCTTATTACGTCAGCAACAAAACCCTTCATAACTATCTTAATATACCTTACATTCTCGAACTCATCCCTTCCAAGTTCATAAAATTCCGTAGTAACCTATCCAACCTCCCTAATCCCGTAGCACAGTCATTGCACTGCACCACTCATCCCTATAACCCTCCTCGGACACTAAAACGGTAGAGGCCTCGTGACCACCTAAAGATACGTAACCTTGGGAGTCCTGGCAATGGCCAGCTTCTCCAATCGTGTCCTGAGCGTATGTGGCTCTCGCGCTTTTGGTCAGCCTCCACTAGCTCGTATCCGGTGACGCGGCTGACGGAGGATCGTGGGGTATTCCCTAGACTCCGCTTCCTCTTTCGCATGCATGGGAGGTGACAACCGTGTGGATTTGGGAGCTCTCTGGGCTGTTTGTAAATACTGAGTAAATGAAGATTGTAAATATGGTATGAATGAGATCATTTATCACAATTACTTATTGCCGAATGAGGCAGATTGTAATTTTATCATAATAAAGTTGTTGATAATTCCTGTTCTGTTATTTTCTGTATACAATTGCAGATAAATAAATATGACAAAAACTATATCATATTTGTTTGTTTAAATTACCAGAAATAGAGATTTATGGATATGGCATAGGGTACAAGGACCCTAGTCTCAAGAGTGCGCCAGTTCTTCTTCTAGTTTTGTTTGCACTTTTCCTGCCCCAGGGCGTATTAATATGTTTAATTACAGGTTATACATACAGCCAGCTGTGAATAATACATGAACTCCCCGACTTGATAACATAACGAAGATACCGGTACCGTGTAACGAGCTCGCGGGTGTGATACGACTAATATACGCATAAGATATTCATACATTAGTTTATCGCGAACAGGGTGAAACTGATATTATAATATAAATACCCTCACACGAGCAGGGATCTAATCTTCAAATGTAATTAGTATTATTTTTTTATTATAATGAGCCTGTGAGAAAAATCGAGAAATAACACACTTTGCATATATGCAAATGCATTTAAGAATCTTCGCTTGGTGGTATGTTCATTTAAATATTTATGATTTAAATTCGTTCTATTTTTTTTCTTTTTTTCTCCTCCCAGTATCGTATACATGGTGATCACGCACCTCCATTTTTGTTTGAAGGGACCCCACGGAAACGCGGGGTGGAACCGGTTACTAAAAATACATTATATTATTCCTATTACATTTATAATAACACGTTACGCGGGCTGGCAACCCTCCGATCGAGGAATTTAAATTACCCACCATCCTCATTGAGTATTCATAGAGTTTTTAATGAACGCTACCCCCCCCCCCTTCGCGACTGAGTGTGAATACTAAAATGTATGAATACATAAACATATCCTTACCGCATCGAGGAAATTGTTTAATCAAGTTGTCCCGGATCTGATACGACGATCGATTCCTCGTCCATAAATAAACTCCCAATAGGACGAATAATACAAGGGATAATACAAGAATAATTCACTTTAAAAAAAAAAAATTATTCAAATGACAGTAAATGTTTCGTATTACTGATCAGGTACCTGATTAAATTGCCTGCCTGCCTGTAGAGGTCGTAAAAATGTTTCAATCTATTACATTAATGTTTAAGGTCAAACAGCCCTTCCTGATCTGCTGATACGTTTGAAAATAATGAACTACGGAGGAAAAAATAAAGGTGATATTTCTCGTGTCCCAGCTCTAAAGCTAAAAAAAAACACAACTTAGGTTTTAAACAGTGCAAGTTTAACAAATGAATCAGGTTTGGCAATAATAAATTTTATATTCTAATACCTGCGATGCGGTTGGCGGAGGAGCGTGAGGGACTTCCCAAGAATCCGCTTCCTCTTTCGCATGCGAGGGATGTGACAACTATGTGGACTTGATGGGTCTCTGATCTGTTTGTAAATACTGTATGAATGAGCGAGTGAACGAAAATTGTAAATATGGTATGAATGAAAACACAATTATTTATTGCCCAATGAGGCAGAGTGTAATTGTATCGTACTAAAGTTGTTTTTATCAGTTAAATTCAAATACACACCTTGATAGGTACATAGTAGTAAACATATCACATAACCAATCGGAGATGAAGCGATGAAGCTGTTTTATAATTACACTATTCCACAACCCGGCAGTAATCTTTAATTACTTATTGTATCTTATTGATTATCATTATCGTAACTGATCACCTTTTAATTTTATGACTATATCGTCACATGCAAAAATATTAACGAGAAGTTAATCAGTTATTTAGTATAATTGCTATCAATCAACGAGAGTTCATTTACTTGATAGGGTTCCGTCGTGTTTTAATAGCCAGAAATCTCTGTTTTCGTCAGGCTATCCGCCTTTCTGTGTCTTTGGTCTTGTTCAATATCGACACTTTAAGTATCGCAAGGTCCCAGTACCTATTACAAAAATAGTACCACAGAAAAATTGTCATTAACTAATTGATTACTTGGTATTATTAGCAAATTATACTTTTATATAATTTTGGGTTAAGATCTCGAAATTCGGAATATGTTTCATATGAAATAGTTTTTGAGATGTTGGTTATAAGTTACCGAAGCCGTAACAAAGCCTTTAAATAGTGGGGAGAATACTGGCCACAATTTATATCCAACACACAATTCTGTTTAGGGTTTTAAGCATTTAGAAGGAATGCGTTCAGGTATAGTGGGTATATTAAGGTCTATAAGGAGGGTTTTGTTGGTTATGTAGAATGGGGCATTTACTATCGTTCCAAGGGGCTTTGGATTGGAAAGATATGATGCCCTTCATGTTTGAGTGCTTTAATGTCCCCTAAAGGTTAAGTCAGTGAGTCGAGAGCGGTTATCATAGTATGACACTATGTTTTCTATTGAGGGGTAAGATTTAGCAGGATGTAGTCTATACAGTCCGAAACCTGCTGAACTCTTTTGTCTTGCGAATTATAAGTTTTTTGTCGTTGGATCCCACGAATCTTGCTGTGCCTAACACCGGAAGAAAAGGACTGTGGACAAGGTCCGTGGACTTCCTTTATTAAGTTTTAGTAACCATAAGTTGCACCAGTGCTTAGTCAATATTGGTGGTTCTTGAAGGGGTTGAGAGGAAAATTAATTTTTATTAATTATTTCTATTACTGTATAATTTTTAATTATTTTACTTTTCTATCTAGACAGTATTCCTTCTCTAAGGGCCATCAGCCAAGAATGAAGTCGGAATATTGTCTCGTACGTTTCATTATTTAATATTTGCCTGGAAAATTAATTTTCTTTCTTTGAGAAATTTTTATATATAATATTGTTTATTGTGCTAAAATTACAATCTGCCTTATTAGGCAATAACTAATTGAGATAAATGTTCTCATTAGTACCATATTTACAATTCATCATTCATTCAATGTTTACAAAAAGCCAAATCCACATGTTGGTCACCTCCCTCGCATGCCAAAGAGAAAGCGGAGTCTTGGGAAGTCCCCCACGCTCGTCCGTCAGTTGCATCACCGGATACGAGCCAGCGGAGGCTGACCAAGAACCCGAGAGCCACATACGCTCAGGACATGATTGGAGAAACTGACCATTGCCAGGACTCCCACTGTCACGCATTTACAGCAGGTCACGAAGCCACTGCCGTTTTAGTCTCCGAGGAGGATTATAGGGATGAGTGGTGCAGTGCTATGGAATTTTATGAACTTGGAAGGGTTGACGTGAAAATGTAAGGCCTGCTTCATTATCACCACGAAATTTCACCATTCAACCAAGTCAACGGTATTACGTTATTATTTAATGTACTACTATAAAGTCACAATCCCTGTCGCCCAAGAAATTCATTTCATGGAGTAGTTATCTCAACCGAGATACTGTACCGTTATAAATGATATTGATAAACTGTTCGTGGATTTTGATGAAAGAGAACTATAAACGACCCATATGGCTGAATATACTGCCGTGGAGAAGAAAGCAGCCCTTAAACCCCATTAGTAGAGGAGTAATTGAGCCGCTCCATTGTTCCAGGTTCGATCGACAGGGATGGGAACATAATGGACACAAACACAGGTAGCACCAATTACCGCAGGGGTTAAACAAAAATCAAAACCGAGTCTCAAAAGGAGGGAAAATTGATACGAATTATCCTCCCAAAGACCGGAGGCTGCGTGTTTCTGACAAACCTCTTCCCCAACGCAAATTGGCTTCAATTTACTATTTGTGTCCATTGCTGGCCCAGGAGTCCTGTGGGAAGGGCTAATAACATAGGAAGTGCGGGAACTAGGGAGCATTGCGGGCGCTACGCTTCGAGTCAGGGGGAGCACGCAAGCGGAACTTTGGGCCGAATAATTGTTCGAGGCGTCTGGGATAGTCGTTTCGCTGTAATAATATCTATTAGCTCTGCTAAATATCATAATGGCAGCTGGAGTGGTAGCAGCGACGCAGAATGTCTCATTTCCTCATTGCCTACCTCACTGCCGCTTTGGTTGAGACACTGGCAGTGGCCATTCTTCACCTACATCCAACCACTATATTAAATTATAACAAGTACTAAGCCGAAATTGGGATAAAAAAAACTTACAAAAAATTCACACCTTACTTGCATAAAAAAATTCAGTTGAAAAGTATTTTTTTAAATTAATTTTATTTTATATTATATAAAATTAATTCATATGCTAAAATCCAGAGTGCTTCAAACTGAAATTAACTCGTAAAACTAAAATAATAATTACCAATCAGACTTAGGAAAAACAGAAACAAAAAGCTACAACAAAATTATTACTTTTTAGTGATCCATGAAAATAAAACTAATGCCTTTCTCTTGATCTTGTTTCTTTTTGATTGATTCTAAAGAACAGTTTCTGGTAAATTATTGTTTTTCCACTTTGAGTGATTTAATTTATTTTTATTATAAATGAAGTGAATTTCTCTGTTATGGACTTGGGATGATATTAAACTTTCATTTAGACTTAGTAATGATTCTCAGAAGTTTATTCTGCATTCTCAGTATGTGAGGTTTGAGAATGACCAATTTTATTTTTATTATTCATTCTTATAGGGGACAGCAAAAAAGTCAAACATCAAGCGTATCCAATCCTTTCAATCAAAAGTCCTGAGAACAATAGCAAATGCCACTTATAACGTCAGCAACAAAACCCTCCATAAAGATCTTAATATACCTTGCATTTTCCATAGTAACCTATCCAACCACTCTAACTAATCCCTTAGCACTGTCATTGCACTGCGCCACTCATCCCTATAATCCTCCTCGGAGACTGAAACGGCAGTGACTATTCTTCGCCTACATCCAACCACTATATTTAAAATTTATTTATATTGAAAACCTCTCGAAATAAATATCTGAATCAGCTGATCAATAAATATTTGCATTAAAAAAAAAAATAATAATTAATTGGTGTCAAAACAATACTAATAACATGAAACGTTCACAAGTTCGTTGCAACATTATTGAGAAATTGGACAGAATCCACTGAACAACTATTCGGAGGCGACAAACACAAGTGAATCTATTCTTTATGTCAGATTTTTTTTTTAAATTCAGTTCAGCTTTATATTGATTTGATACCCTTAGCCAAAAGTCATCGAATGTGTAAGAGAGATCAAACTAAATAAGATATATAAGAACAGCTAAAAAATACAAAATTATTTAGCGGTAATTATACCGTACCTGAACAATTTTTGAAACTGTTAAATTAGTTATTGAGACCTTTTGAAAGGTCTGGAGGAGTTTGGAATCGATTTAAGTCCTTCATATTAGACAAGATCGATGAAGCAGTATTAAAATGGGTGAAAATGACCCGAGACATGAGCATACCTCTGACTGGGACGTTCTTTAGGACAAAACGACTGAATAAGCTGATTTATTTTTCGAATTTCCGACACCAAAGCTGGGTGTCGATAAAATAAAATAGCGACACAGCGAAATTTTCTTAACAGCAAAACACATTTCGAAAAACCACTTTAAATGAATATTTGCCAGGCAATATGTTTAACCTGGATGAAACAAGTTCAGCCAACAAAACTTTGACTTTGAATACCATAACTGATCAGGATGAAAACAAAACATAAAGGAACAGGCCGTCGTTAACAACTAAGGTGATTTTCTATGATCGTTTAATTTTTGTTTCAAACCTTCAACACTTCTTTATAAATTGAGTAGTAATTACTTTTTTTCATGAAAACTTGCTAATGATTTTTTTTTTCTAAACCCCTTTATAATAACATTTTTAAAAATTTACAATTTGCAATTACAAAATTCAATTTAACAATTCTCCTCTTTCTGCGGTGCGCTGATGCATTCGAAGGAGGTTGGGTTACATAACAATATCAGATTGGCGTTAAAATTACAAAGCAATGTATACAATACTAGCTGATCGGGCTCACCTTCTGTTTACAATTTGGGAGAAAACTTACAAACTAAAACCTAAAACTAGAACCTAAGACTAAAGTGTTCCAGCCACGACAGCGTCCTGCCATCGATGGGGGAACGGAGCGGGGGTTATAGTGTTAAACACCGGGTTTGTCAGGTATTGCCGGGAGTCAAAAAATTTGATATGTCTACGCTGGATAAACTCATCCACCGTAGGCA
Source organism: Acanthosoma haemorrhoidale (assembly GCA_930367205.1). NCBI lineage: Eukaryota > Metazoa > Arthropoda > Insecta > Hemiptera > Acanthosomatidae > Acanthosoma > Acanthosoma haemorrhoidale. The sequence continues at coordinate 11,151,275 of OV884011.1, read as the reverse complement.
GCTCAAAGATCTCGTGAAGCTCACTGTTGCTCCACAGCTCGAATGAAGTACCTCTGACGACTTTCATCAGTATACCGTTTTGGAATTGTTGGATTCGCCGAGCTGTCGTATACGTCAGATGACGAAAAAGCGGTGCACCATACAGCAGTATGGGCCTGAGTACACTCTTGTAGATCATGAGCTTTAGCCGCAGTAATTGATTGGGGGAAGTCAATAAATGCGTAAGCTCATGAAAACTCTTTATCCAATAACTATAAATCGATTTTTTTTAAGGGAACCTTAAAATTCGATACATATAATCGAAATTTTAATTGGTTCGACTATATCCATCTGCAGTTATGACTAACAATCATTACTAGTAGTTTTAAATATTACATAACATTATGTATTAGTAATTATTCACCAAAGAAAAATGGTCGACTCATAGCTGGAACTCGAACTCAAGAGAAATTAACTCTCTTGAAAGGTTGAAAGGGATACTCTCAAAGATTCACGAGAATGAGGCATATAACGGGGTGTGACACGATATGGAACCGAATTAGTTCCGAATACAGCGGAGTTATTCAAGCTCCGCAAATTCCTCTATCCTCACCTCCAGCCTATGATCTCATCCACATCACTTCTTTGGACCGTTCTCTCCATGTGTGATAACCCTAACTAGGCAGTTCAGTGTTATTTCTAACACTTGGAAGCTGAAAGTAAGTGGAAAATGATTTTAGAATCAAAGTGTGAAAAAATGAAAACAAATATATCTGAGAATAATTACGAAACCATTTATTTTTCAGGCGGGTCTCTGTGCTGTCTGAAGACATGTTTTATACATTGTCTATATTTGTAGTTTTTTACAAAACGACGCTGATTTTGTCAAATTATTTATTTGTCACAAGTTAGACCAACCTACTTATTCTTTACTTGGAACCACTGTTTAGTTTAGAGTGATATAGGCTTGATAATTGGTTTGTAATACTTTTTTTATTATTATCTTATAGATTTGATACAGAAGCTTCTATTTTTCAAATAAATATTTGAAAACGAATAGAAAAACAAATCCATAACCGATCTCCAAGTAAAATTCCCAAATCGAAAATTATAACATAGAATAATGAAAGTCTTTAATAACTAGCAACAAGGGCAAATGAAATATTTCAATTTAATCTTATTTTCAATTGAAACCGGTTTAAATTTTCCCACAATTGTCTTTTGTAAAGGGTGTCCTAGAATTAACGCAAGATTTGATTTAAATAGAAGACAGTTTTTAGTATTTTTGTTCTTATTTTTTTATTGAATTATAAAGTAAATAGGACAGGGTTATTTATGGATTAACACATCGGGCAAAAGGCCTCCACGACTTTGCTGGCACATACGCACTCTTTTGTCAAAATTTTCCATGACCATTTGCCATAAATGTGGTTGAATTTCGTTGATGCAGCGTTGAATTTCCTCTTTTAATGCACGGGTGGATTTGGGCTTGCTTACATACACCCTTGACTTTAAATAACCCCATAAAAAGAAATCTAAAGGTGTTAAATCACACGATCTAGGGGGCCAATTCTGATCACCGAAACGAGAGAGTACACGCCCTGGAAATGTCTCATGCAGTATTTTAATTGTTTCATGGGCTCTATGGCATGTGGCACCATCTTGTTGAAACCACACAATGGCCACTTCAATATCATCAACTGTGTTTACAACGCCGAATTGATGTTCCTAGATTTTCAACCATACTCTCACGCACTGCTTAGATATTGACATTTGAACGGCTTGTTTTTGGACGACCAGTGTGTTTAGTGTTTTCGGGATTCAAATTAAAAATTCTGGGTGGTCCATTCTTCGTTTCTGTTGCTAAGACGCTATTTTACTTATTCTTATTTACCATATACTTAACTGGTCACTATCATAAGTGACAGTATATAACATGTTTATTTATGTTGCTTGTGTCTGTTGGAGCAATTGTATTATGCTATTCCGTTGTTTTTTTTTCGAATAACGGAGCGAATTGACCTAGAGTCTGCCCTGTCACATATCCGTTCGTTGGTTCTACTCCCATACAAAAACCAAAATGCAAATGTGACAAAAAAGGGCGGATTAGCAATGTTCCGGACCAGGTCCTGAGTGACTATTGACTGAGTGCAGCCTGGCGTGCAGTGAGCGCCCCCGCTGCGACCTGAAGTCTCACGGTCTCCGGACCTAGGGTGCATCCCTCCAATGTAGTCCTCAGCGGGATGTTGTAGGGTCCAACACATCCGTAATCATTATCATGATCGATTCATTCCTCATCATCTGACATTCATTCAGAAAGTAATGTAATTACTAAAGACAATTACAACAATGACAAAAAGCATAACCCATTTTGCAGGTTACTGCTCTAGATAGACATACATGTGTAGTGGCATTTAAAATGGTATGAATTATATTTGGAGACTTGAGTAAATAAATCCAAGCTGGAAAGTCCACAAATGAACTGAGAAGTACCAAATTTTCTAATACTCCAATTCGATTTTCTTGAAACCACAACATTAACACTTTTTCGCCGCCGTTCAAAATAAGAATTCATGAACAGGCAACCCAAATTAAAATTTTAGCTGTATGGCATCGGAGTTCAGGGTAGTATCGAGACACAAAAATTAACAGAATACAAGTGTACTTGTATTGAGTTACACTCTCAAGTGCACAGAGAAATAATGGTGACATATTCACAAATTTATTCTAAATTGCAGAAGTTAATAAAAGAGAGACTGCACAAGGTAAAATGAGCCCAAACGTAACCGATAATTAAAACCACGACTTTTGCATGAAAAATAATTAATTAATAATGTGTACTTACTGAAGCAAATTAATTTAATATATTGTTAAGGGTGAAATACACCTTATTTAATAACTACTTATATCTTATATGCTAAATTAATATCAACAGGCCATATATAAACCCAGAGCTTGAAGTACTAAGCCGAAATCGGGATAAAAAAAATTACCGAAAATTCACACCTTATTTGCATAAAAAATCAAGCTCAAAAGTAGTTTTTTTAAATTAATTTTATTTTATATTGCGTGAAATTAATTATTATAATTGCTGAAAACTAGAGTGCTTCTAACTGAAATTAACTCATAAATCTAAAATGTATAATAATTACCAATCCTAGTTAGGAAAAACAGAAACAAAAAGCTACAACTAAATTATTAATTTTTAGTGCTACTTGAAACTAAAATTAATGCCTTTCTCTTGATCTTGTTTCTTTTTGATTCATTCTAAAGAACCGTTTCTGGTAAATTATTGTTTTTACACTTTGAGTGATTTAATTTATTTTTATTATAAATAAAGTCTATTTCTCTGTTATGGACACGAGAAATGATATTACACTTTCATTTAGACTTAGTAATGATTCTCACAAGTTTATTCTGCATTCTTAGAATGTGAGGTTTGAGAATGAACAATTTTATTTTTCTTATTTATTCCTATGGGGGACAGCAAAAAAAGTCGAACATCAAGCGTATCCAATCCTTTCAATCAAAAGTCCTGTGAACAATAGTAAAAACCCCTTAATTACGTTAGGAACAAAACCCTTCATAACGATCTTAATATACCTTAAATTCTCGAACTCATTCCTTCCAAGTTCATGAAATTCTGTAGTAACCTATCCAACCACCCTAATTCCCTAGCACAGTCACTGCACTGCATCACTCATCCCTACAATTAATTATTCTGATTGTTGCTTTATATTTTAGCGGAAGTTAGGTGCTTTCCGAAGGAAGATAAACAGCAATGTGATGGCTTGCCTTTGCGCGTTTAATATTAATGTTAAGTGTAACGGTTAAGCCATTGCCAAACCCTGTGCCCATACCATTTAATAGGCATGGGACCATTTTTAACCGTGTTCAGTGCGATATTAATTTGGATCTACTCTTCTGCCGAGTAGATAAATGACGGTCCTATGGTTTTTCATAGTTTTGGATGTAAATGCGCCATCTCCCAAAACCACAAAAGACTTTTTTTGACATGAGTACGATCTATCACAGACACGGTGAATGCCGAGGCAGTTAATTTGGGCTCAACCAACCATACCCATTATCACGGGTTTTTTTTTTTTTACTTATCAGTTTATTATGATTATTTAGTACCATTTTGCTTTTAATAACTACTACTCCCTTTCAATCAAAAGTCCTGTGAAGAATAGTAAATGCCCATTATTACGTCAGCAACAAAACCCTTCATAACGATCTTAATATACCTTACATTTTCCATAGTAACCTATCCAACCACCCTAATCTCCTAGCACTGTCATTGCACTGCGCCAATCATCCCTATAATCCTCCTTGGAGACTAAAACGGCAGTGGCCTCGTGACCTGCTATAAATGCGTAACAGTGGGAGTTGGAAACTGTTTCTCCAATCATGCCATGAGCGTATGTGGCTCTCGCGTTCTTTATCAGCCTCCACTGGCTCGTATCCGGTGACGCGGCTGACGGAGGAGCGTGGGGGACTTGCCAAGACTCCGCTTCCTCTTTCGCAGGGTGACAACCATGTGTATTTTGGAGGACTCTGGGCTGTTTGTAAATATTGTATGAATAAGCGAGTGAATGAAAATTGTAAATATGGTATGAATGAAAACATTTATCTCAATTACTTATTGCCCAATGAGGCATATTGTAATTTTATCATAATAAAGTTGTTTTATAAAGGTAATATTTTTGGGGTTTATTTGTTTAGGTGCGACGCAGCCACTCCTTGACGGCCACGTACGAGACAAGTTGGTGTCTAAACTAAACCGAGTCAGAGGGTACCTCTGAGAAAATTTAGTTCTGCTAGAAATTGGAAGGCAGTTCAATGCAAAAAATTTGCATTTAAATCAAGGAAGAATTCGAAAAGAAGTGTAGCTGTCATGAACAAGAATGACAGGACTCTGATCGATAGGAAATACACAGCTCGAGGATGTAAGGGATCTTTACAGAGATCTAGACATGCTATGATCATATCCACCACAGAACAAGACTACGTCCATTTGCATATCGGAGCGAACATCGGACAATGGCGTTTGTCGGACCAAAGAACGGACAATCGTTCAGCTTCTTCGGATTGTTTGCTGGTTTTGTTCTTGTCAGGGAGTGACATAAGGATATGAGTATCTAAACATGATCTTTCCTGCCTTTTTTCTTTTCTCGGGTTTCTACCATCTTTAAAAGTTTGTCTAAATATTCCACGCTATCCATGGTTTTATTATCAGAAATCCTGTATGTCCGTCTATTCATGTCATTCTGAGTCCCTTGTTAAACCGAGAACAATGAAAATATACATGAATTCGGATTACGCAACGACCTGAAAAATACTGTCAAATGCATCTAACATGATTGTCAACAATTAGTTTTTAAATTGAATATTTAGATTTCACGGTCATAGCTCAACCTCAGTTGACGCAGGAGCGTGCGTTTTTCCACGGTGATTCCATTTGTTGCCTTAATGATTCTAAAAATAGAAGAAACTATATTTTTTTTTAAATTATGATCTATAAATTAATTAACTATTATTAATTAAAAAACTGTATCTGTTAGGGTATCAAATTAAAAGATGATGACTTGCTAATTGGCAACATGTATGATGTGATTCTAATAGACTGTAATTAAACTACAATAAATATTGTGGTTTTCTCAGACGTAAAACATCTAATGCATCACATTTGATATGCACTATTGGGTACAGTGTTGATTATTCCACGTGTTTTCTTGCACATACAACAAGAAATATCCAGTTTCTGCAACGAGAGGTCTGCAATGACGCAAGGAAAACGAGTATCTAGTTTAGCCGGAACAGTGCCCTTAATTCTAAGGCGCGTTGTAGATGTTAGACCATTTCTTCTTCAGTGTAGGATATATGAGCATTGAAGCTGTTTTTTTCTTACTCGAAATTACTCGTTCTTTTTCTGAATGTTTTTCAGGACCGTTCAGGTTTTTTTGTTTTTTTTTAACTTATAATAGTATGTATAACATAATATAATTATGTACGTTAGGCGACTCCAGCAGACAAGCGGTGTGTTCAGCGCCTGAACGCTAATGACAAATTATTATTTAATTATTCTCCTCCTCGAAGGGGGGGGGGTGGTTGAATAAATTAAAGATGAGATGAAGGATTGTGCCGCTATAAGATAATTATGCTTTCCACGGCCTTCCTGATACTGGCTAATTAGAGGAGAGGGATCTCCTTCGTGCCCATCCTCGGCCTCCAACCGGTTCGGCTCTCAGCTACAATTTGTATTCGAAATTGTTATTGGTTCCTAGGATCAGTGGCCTCGGTAGCTTCCAGTTAGAGAGAGCCGAAGTAACTGTTAATAAATCTATCCAGTGTACATAACAAAGGACATGTTGACTAAAATCAAAAGGTAGGTGTCACTCCCAAAACTGTACAACAAAATAATTCAAAGAATATTATTAGCGAAATGGCTGCTCCCCAACATTTCAAACCACTCCGAGAAATAATATACACTCGGAAACTTAGATCAAGAATTTGATATACACCATTCACTCAAATATTAAGTAAAATGCAAACACAAACCGTGGTAATTTAAGTATTAGTATTCAGTGTTTATGATAACGGATTATGCCGAGTTAGTTAATAATACCTCATCCCCATGACAAGAATCCTATCTTGCCAAAAATATGACCTGTGGTTTGTAAAATGGTTCTCAGTGGCTAGGTCAAAACTGTTCATTATATATCTCTAATTTACGGAAGAGTGAGAACAGTACTATCTACATAATTATGTCAATCTCTTGAGATTAATAATTATTATCAGTTGAGATTAATAATGATAAATCCTTGGATTTGACCTTACCAAACTTACATGAAAGAAGAGATAAGAAATTGATTGCGCTTAAACAGAGATAATTACAAGAACTAGCTCCCTCTCCTCTTTAAATTATTTCTTCCGCTCAAAGCTATAAAGATTACCAAAGACTTGGTTTCTATTGGCTAAAGAATAGAATTATAATGAAAACAAATATTAACGTTAAACGAACCTTACTATCTATTGTACATCGGAAAGAGGAAGAGAGGGATAACGTCAGGGGCTGGTTGTCAGTTCTTCAACTGGTGGTGAAGGAGAGTTGCTTTGGTCAAGTAGATCTCACTAAATCCAGCTTTGAGCTTAGCGACACTGTACTTGGCAAAAGGAAAATATCAAAGTAACAGCCTGGAACTCTCAAGTACACAGAGAAAAAATGGTTACATATTCACAAATTTATTCTAAATATTTTTTTGCAGGTAACTGCTCTAGATAGACATACATGTGTAGTGGCATTTAAAATGGTATGAATTATATTTGAAGACTGAGGTAAATAAATCAAAGCTGAAAAGTCTACGAATGAACTCAGAAGTACCAAATTTCCTAATACTCCAATTCGATTTTCTTGAAACCACAACATCAAAACTCCGTTCAAAATAAGAATTCATGAACAGGCAATCCAAATCAAATTTTTAGCTGTGTGACAGTGAAGTTCAGGGTAGCACTCAAGACACAAAAAATAACAGAATACAAGTGTTTCAAAATATCAAGGTAACAGCCCCTTACCTCCTCTGGAACTCTCAAGAACACAGATAATTCCTTAATTAATGGTTACATATTCAGAAATGCATTCTAAATTGCAGAAGTTAATAAAAGAGAGACTGCACCATGTGAAATGAGCCCAACCGTAACCCATAATTAAAACCACGACTTTTGCATGAAAAATAATTAATTAATAATGTGTACTTACTGAAGCAAATTAATTTAATATATTGTTAAGGGTGAACTACACCTTTTTTCATAACTACTTATATCTTATATGTTAATTTAAAATTAAAATCAACGAGGCTATATTTAATTCTACCATTCGGTTCGAAATCAATATACCCAGAGCTTGAAGTACTAAGCCGAAATCGAGATGAAAAAACTTACGAAAAATTCACACCTCACTTGCATACAAAATTCAGTTCAAAAGTAGTATTTTTTAAATTAATTTTATTTTATATTGCGTAAAATTAATTCATATAATTGCTAAAATCCACAGTGCTTCTAACTGAAATTAACTCGTAAAACTAAATTGTATAATAAAAACCAATTGTAGTTAGGAAAAACAGAAACAAAAAGCTACAACTAAATTATTAATTTTTAGTGGTACTTGAAACTAAAATTAATGCGTTTCTCTTGATCTTGTTTCTTTTTGATTCATCCTAAAGAACAGTTTCTTGTAAATTATTATATCTACACATACAATTTTTAAGATACTTTTGAGTGATTTAATTTATTTTTATTATTAATAAAGTTAATTTCTCTGTTATGGACTCGGGAGATGATATTACACTTTCATTTAGTCAAGTAGATCGCACTAGATCCAGGTTTGAGTTAAGTGAGTGTACTAGAGCCTCCTCTTCCTTAACTCGAGTCTTCTGCCCTGATCTCTCACCCAATACTGACTGCTTCACTTTGTGTCTATCTTCTCCTCCTTCCCCGATTTTAAAACATCTTTTGTATATATTGAGTTGCAAGGGATACAATGTCAGATTTATTTATTCTGTTGAAATTATTAAAGTAAGAATCCATTACAAACATAATGAGTAATAAATTAATCTGTAGACATTCTCTTTTAGTTTTAAGCTTTCAGTTGTGAACTGTTTATTGTAATGCTTTACGATCAATGGACTCTGAGCAATAACTAGTTATATTCTTATATGAATTTAATCTTGGACATAGTGCTTCCGAAGCCTTTCGAAACATCAATATGGCTTCTGGTGATGGTACAGTGAATGAAAGAACTGCATATCTGTGGTACTACAGGTTTCACTCCGGCAATACAAGTCTCGAGATTCTCGTGGAAAGCCAGAAACAAAGGCTTTAGTAGAGGCCAATCCACATCAGACAAGTTGAAATCTTTAGTAAAATCACCTTATTAGTCAGTTTAGCCAAGTCACATATAATGTATATCATTATGCTTGTTTATTCGATTATATAATTTCTATAAAATAACAGGACCTGTATATAATGTAGTGATGCTACAGGAAATACAGAATAATTTGTAAATGGATTCTCTTGAGGATCTATAATTGTATATAATTGTCTGTAAGTTTAAAGGGGCTATGAAGAAAAAAAAAAAAAAAAAAAAAAAAAAAGACAAGTTGAACTTTCAAAACACTCAGTTTTAGGACACCTTCGTGCTATTGGGAAAACAACACAAATGGACCAGTGGGTGCCACATGATGTGACTGCTCGCCAGAAATATTTCTGAAATGTTTAAGCTAATAACGTGATCCGAAAATAAAGATTTGACAACATCCGCCATATTCACCTGACTTGTCCTCAACTGACTATTATTTTTTCAGAGCGTTTGACGCATTTAAAAAACAACAAAATATTCCAAAACGAAAACGAGGTTTCATTTCCCGACTTTACTGATTCAAAGCCAAAAAGTTTCTTTTAAAAAGGGGCAAAAAACCTTGTTGGGCCTTGAAAAAAATATATTAAAGCTAAAGGAAGTTATTTTGAGCAAAAATAGTATAGTTAAAGTTCGATTTTTCTTTCATTTGTCTCGTACCCTAGGAACTGACAACCCACGATATCAATCGTCCACAGGGATGTGTACCTCTGACCTCTCAACTTACACTACGCAGCATTGTCCATGATCTTCATACAATTCACTACATCCAAACCCTTTTGCTTAGACCTAACCTTCACAAAACTCATCCTTGAATTTCTTTTTCATCGAAGGACAAGTTTTTCGAAAATCAAAGTAGACATATGCTTTATAATGATTGCTTTATATATAATATTTATTATCTTGCTAAACACTAGTAGAATGGGCTTGAGCAGAACTGAATACCTGCCTCGTGACTTCATGGAAGTCACTGATGGTTCCTGTTATTTTTAAGTAAGCGACCGCATCCTTCCAAGACCTTCCTGCTTCCCAGAATCTTATCCTTTTATTATAAATATATGTCTCAGCTTTAGCCCCAGATCCCACTCGTCCCTAGACATTCCACCCAGTATGTAGTAACATAACTATTAATATTTGTATATACCAGTGTTTTGATTGTACTTTATAATAAAGCTTTTCTTTCTTTTCTTTTAAAATACTCTCCTCTACAAAGATTATCTAACTCATGGACATGTAATTCATCGGCTCCGTAATCGTCTTTTTGTCGTTGGGTGATAAAGAGTGTTTTATGAATAAAATAAATTAAAACTTCCAAGAAGATTTATTTCACAGGAAATATCAAACAAGGAAACATAAGATAACATTCACTTTGTACCATAACATAACATAAAGTAATTATAAACTAAAAAAAAACTACAAATGGACTACATTAGCAGGAACGGGAACTGAACACTATTTTACTGGCTGGAATCATTATGTTTAAGTAAGGCTCATTGAAATGAAGTGGTTAAGCAATTAGGAGATACAATCTTGTTTCTGTCCCGTTAATAGTCTGATATAAATCGCAATCCTCATTCCCTCACCCCATATCCTTGTCATACTTATATTAATTTTTTTCTTTTATATAACAATTATAAGATGCTGTACGCTAGATAGTTTTCAATGTAAGATTGATTCCATCGATGAGAATCTTACTTTATATCTTATTATTATTTAGTTATTATTTATTATAGTTATTATTTAGTCCTTGAGGTTCCCATACAGGGCCGTGGTTGAGACAGATGTTTTGTGATATATATACGATATGGATTCAAACCCTAAACTCGAAGGTTTGTTATATAAATAAATAAAGTACCTTATTCTTGAAAGACTGAACACAAATCCATTATATCAAAAAAATATTTTCAAGAAAAGTATAATTGTGACACACTTTAAACCAAAGGAGATTAAATGAGAATTTATACCTGACACAAGTTAGGAGTGATGTTTTGATTAATAATTTAGGTTTAGAATAGATTCGGTTTGTTTTTTTGACCGTGTATTTTTAGATTTTAATCGATCGTTTATGCTTGAATCGAAACTTCATTATTGTGCTAAAATTACAATCTGCCTCATTGGGCAATAAGTGATTGTAATAAATGTTCTCATTCATAGCATATTTACAAACAGCCCAGAGGCCTCCCAAATCCACAGGGTTGTCACCTCCCTCGCATGCGAAAGAGGAAGTGGAGTCTTGGGAAGTCCCCCACGCTCCTCTGTCAGCTGCGTCACCGGATACGAGCCAGCGGAGGCTGACAAAGAGCGCGAGAGCCACAGACGCTCAGGATATGATTGGAGAAACTGACCATTGCACTGCGCATTACATGCATTGCAGGTTAAATATTGGATTCTCAGTCTTTGTATTTTATTGCGAAAAAATTCATAAAACGTGACCTAATACAATTGATGAAATAACGACTTTGGGTGTCAACATTTAGTGTACATGTTATCGAATAAAATTTAACTTACATATTTAGCTTTACTGAGTACATAAATCTGCGTTGATATTTAGCACTATGTTATTTGACTTTATTAGATGTTGTAAATCGTTTGGAGTTTTCTTAGATATTTACTTATTTTTCTCATTCTTTACTTACTTATATAAACCTATCGTTTCGTAACTAAACAATTTGTGAGCATAAAATTATTGAAATAGTGTAACATGTGGTGTATTGTGGTATAAATTCTGATATGACTTGGGTAACCAATTTTAAAGATTTTGTGTACCGAAATCATACTATGCCAACACCCTTGCTTTGAGAAAAATATTATAATTAATAAAAAAAAATATTATTCTGCATGTAAAATTAGATTATTATCTCAAAATGATGTGCAAATCACTGGAAAACAAAAATAAATATCCTATATAAGCAAACCAAAGTAATTAATAAATAAGACACATAAATAAGAAAACATTAGTAAATAAGATATTCCTTCATAATTCTTGACAATTTATTCTTCGTTTCCCAACCACCATCAGGTACTTGTCGGTCCTCAGGTCTTTAGTGAGGTACTGCACAACACAATTTAATCCTGAAAAACATTATTTCTGTTTTAAATACAATTTTCCAATTCATATATACGTACGTTTTCCCTCGTGAGGGCCAGTGAAAACCCGTGAACGTTTCGTTCGCTGAATGAACTATTTCCTCTAAAAATGGTACACACCAACATTAGAATGTGTTGAGTGTTATACATGTTTTTTTATCACGTTCTGTGTGTATTTTTTCAGCAGTGCAACAAGACATGTTTGTAATACGGTTTCACATTTATGTTTAATTTCAATGTGAATAAATTAGTGAATCTATCCGTGGAATTAATATTTTTTTATTTTGGCAATGAATAAATTTGTGTATTCATGGCTTGGATAATTTCTTCTTTTTATTGTTGCGATTAATCGTGATCGCTCCAAACAGATAATCGCCTACAGCCAGCCACTTTTATACCTCATTAAAAATCGCCCCATTAAAAGGTCTCTGTATGTTAATGCGTTCTTTGAGCTAGACATAAGTGATGATTACACAGAAAAATGTTGACATAACATATTTAGTTTCTTCTCACAATCGTCGTCTTATTTAAATTATGATGAAAGCGTTTATAGGTTCATCCATATAAAACCGTGCAGGGTGGTGTGGGAGGTAATAAAGCGTATCTCGTATATTCACTATACTGTTTTTTTTGCAGTGTTTGGTTAAAATACAAAAAATGGAAAAAACGAAAACGTGCAAAAAGTCGGGGTTGTTTTACTGTCTCGTGTTCTCAACTCTCAACAAATTAAATGAAAGGAATGTATAGCTCAAGTCACATAGCTATTTAATTTTAAAATAATAACAATTTGAATGTTTCACGCCGGTGGGTGACATTTCAGACACTATCATTGAGTTATATTAAACTTCTAAAGGGTATTATTACCCCCATTCCCATCCCCAAAACTGTAACACATAGTAAAAGTAGTAGGCATTTCGAGGAATTTCATCCTCCCTTAAATAAATTTGGGTGAAGAATTTCAGTCAATTTATTTGAACCTATCCATTACAGAAAACAAGGAACCTTTTTTTTTTTTTTTTTTTGCCCTACACAAGCCTGTGAAGCGAGCTCATGGGGTTACGTAGCCTGTGGTGCGCGTATTCCGGTGCAATGGGATTGTTCAACCGGTCAGCGCACCTTGAGTAATACTGTTTTCGTTCTTTATTTTTCAAAATCAACACAAAACTTCCAAAGAAAACAAAATAAAATAAAAACTTTTCCTTAAATCTACTTTGTACAATCCTTACTAGCTTTTTTTTTGTTCTTATAGCTAGTATCCTTAATCTATTTACAATATTTACAGATCCGTTAACTATACTAATATCTTACTACTATACTTAAGTGCTATATTTACAAGGGGTGTGCATCCTCTATCCCCCTATAACTAAACTTATATCTAACCATAGGCTACTCAGTCCTACCTTATATCTATATGTAGATATTTACAGTGACTCCTCTGGAACCGCCGATACATTGTTGGCTTCGGGTGAGCCTTCCCGAATACACGGCTGCTCACCCCGCGCCGCCCCCCTGGATATATTGAAGTGCCCGGAGCCTTGTACCCTTGAAGAAGACAAAGAACCAGAACAAAGTGTATGTGCTATCTTATCTATAACTATTCGGAGTTCCTCATGGTAGTATTCTAAGCCCTCGACATTCCCATTATTCCAACTACCATTCGTCTCATCGCTTTACTTAATAATGCGTAGATTTTTCTTGTTTTTACTAACCTTAATTACACGAAGTCATTAAAATCGTGTTTGCAACTTCTAGTCAACTGCTGACTTTTTTTTAGAGGTATGATATTCAACTTGATTTGTAGTAATGAGTAACTGTACAATGCAATCTATTAGTTCTGATTGGCTGCCTGCTTTTCTCCCGCTCTCCGTACTGGATTGGCCGAGGAAAAATCAGTTTTTCAGTAGAAACATTTCATTTCATGATAGTGGTTTGTATGCAGCCTACCCCTATTCCTCATTTCCTTCCAAAAGCCACCATTTTATTCACCAGATTAATGATGGTAACCATTAATGCTTTCGTCCATTTGCTTACCCCTATTTTTGTTTTCTAGTTTTTATAACGTTACCTCACAATAATAACAATTGATTTCATTTTATAGTATAATATTCATAATAGTCATTTTTTCTTTTTTCATAAACCACGAATTGTACATTTAAAATTCAAGACTAATAAAACGTATGTCCTTTATCGTTGGTAATTAGTACTTATGTTCCATGAGTATGGTAATAACTTCTTTATTGATCTAAAATTATAATTACTTATTAGGCAATAAGTAATTGTGATGAATGTTCTCATTCATACCATATTTACGATGTCCATTCACTCGCTCATTCATACAGTAATGGTAATAATAAAAGTATTTAGTAAAAAAAAAATTGTTAAGAATAAAGCTCTCCATTTTTTTTGTATCAGGTAAATATTTGATAGGGTTAACAGGTAGTGAAAACCCCACGAAAGCGATTTCACTATGGGATAAGCCATTTAGGCTAACTACTGTAGGTGCGAGGTTTAGCAACACAGAATATGGCACCATAAAATCCTTCTAATACTAGACGTCATTAACATCATGTATGTATATATCATTTTAATTATATTTGCATTTTTAATAAACCTCTGATTCAATGAACGAGGGATGACTCCTTGCACGGCCTAACATTGGGTCAAGAACAGCAGGAGCTGAAGCACTGACAGAAACTGTTCCGCAGGCTCCTCCGCATTGATAACAATCCCCCCTCCCCCCATACCCCTTCGTTCCTTCCAATAAATCTCATGCCCCTCATTTGGGATTCTCACAAAGAACGGATGCCTGTACAACATTAAATGACTCAAATTCAATTATGTCTTAGTTTTTTTCAAGTTATTAATATCCTACCAAACCTTCTTGTTTGTTCAATAGAAGTTGATCGAACGCGGGATGTACTTTTTACGCGGTCGGATCAACGTTTAACTGTTCTATTTGATTTTTAACTTTATACAATATAACTTAATTCAATTAATAGATTATTTCATTTGTTTGACAACAGGCAAGTGGATAGAAATATATGATTCTTTTATGTATGATGAATAAATTTGCCCAGGTGATCGATGGTAACTAAGTTTCGTTTCAGAGGAAGAATGGCTTTTAAAGGAAGTTGTGGATCGAGTCCTTGCAGACCCATGCTAACAAGGGGTTAAGAACAACAGAAGCTCAAGTCGTTGACAGAAATCGTTGTGCAGGCTCCTCCATATTGGAAACAATACCCCCTCGTTCCTTCCAATAAATCTCATGCCCCTCATTTGGGGTTCCTACAAAGAACGAATGACTGTACATTTGAAGACAGACTGCCCTGTGGATGGTATAGCAAAGGGAAGAAAGAGCACCTCCGTACCAAGAACATTCGACACAAAGTTGAACGCGACTCACGCGGCACGCTGAATTTCAACTAAATTATATCAACTAATCCAAAAAATAAGCTACGTCTCTGACTCGAAAGTTGATGCGTTCAGAAATGAACACAATCACGACACCTTCATATCTTATTTGGCAATTTTCCATGCGTGGAACCTTGGGTGTCATGTCGAAAAATATCTGTTTGCCATGACGCGAGGTGTGAGAACGCCCGCCGGTATATTGGTAGCGGTCATCATGACAACACCGACCTGCCAGCATTCCTCTGTCATTAGTCATCGATTAGCGGCAGGAGCTGTCTCTTCGACAAGGGACAATTAAGTTCATTGTTGTCATTTGTGCGGAGCAGCAAGGAGTACTAGCTCGATCCTCGCCTTGGAGAGATGGTTTTGTTTCATTTCACAGATCACAAAAGATAAACTTGGATCCACGGCCCTCTCAAAATATTTCTTATTTGAATAATTATTATTAATCCCACTACATATGACCTTTACTCTTTATTTTACGTGGACCTAACAGGTATCCTGTTATTCACTGTCATCCCAGAATAATATTAAAATCTTTTTCCTTTCTTATATTCATTCGCTCCTTCATTAATTCATTTATTCAATGAAAATACAGTGAAATGTATCGTTAAATTTTTGTTTTTGGTGCATGGCCATTACTGCTCTTCTTCCAAACTTACCCAAAGCTCACCGACCACGTCAGAACTGCGTTACATAGTGGACAACAACGATTGTTTATCGCCTGTGTTTTTTTTTCGTAGTTTTGAAATCATGATTACAAACATGCGACTTCAATGACTTTTGTTTCACTCTCACAATACCTGTATCAAATTGTTTATTAATAGGCAAATCTGCTCAGACCTTATAAGAATCTGAAGGTGAGCCCCATCACCTAGTCTTGTACACATTGCATTGTAATTTTAACTTCATATAGAAAATTGTTTTTGTAAATATTACCTCCTTCCAATGGATCTGGGCATGCAGCACGAGGAGAACATTGTACATATTGTTCGTAAATTGTAAAAATGTTGAATAAAGGAGTTTTTGGGGGGAAAAACTTATAAGAAAATATTGTTACTGTAATTCTACCCTCCTTCGAATGCATCTGCGTATGCAGCTAGAGGATAAATTTGTAAATCCTGTACATTGAATTTTGTTCATCTCTTTGTAAAGAAAGGGTTTTTTGTGAGAATAGCAGTATGTTTCTTATTGTATAAGTGATAACAAATAAATATATTTTAAACACAGGTAACCTCTGTCATTGAATAAATACACCGTTTAAAACTTTTCAGGGCTGGGTGAGAGGATAAGATTTTTTTTTTTTACAATTATATTCTTTATTGTGCTAAAATTACAATCTGCCTTATTAGGCAATAAGTAATTGAGATAAAGGTTCTAATTCATACCATATTACAATTCATCATTCACTAGCTCATTCTTACAATATTTATAAAAGCCCTGAGGCCTCCCAAATCCATGATTGTCACCTCCCTCGCATGCGAAAGAGGAAGCGGAGTCTTGAGAGGTCTCCTACGCTCCTCCCTCAGCCGCGTCACCGGATACGAGCCAGTGGAGGCTGACGAAGAGCGCGAGAGCCACAGACGCTCAGGACATGATTGGAGATACTGGCGATTGCCAGGGCTCCCACTGTCACGCATTTATAGCAGGTCACGAGGCCACTGCCGTTTCAGTCTCCAAGGAGGATTATAGGGATGAGTGGTGCAGTGAAATGACTGTGCTAGGGGATTAGGGTGGTTGGAGAGGCTACTATGGAATAAAAAGATAAGATTTTGGAACATAAAATGGGGAAAAAATGGTAAAGACTTTAATGTAGGTTGGTAACTGCTGTTCTTCCAAACTTACCCAAAGCTCAACGGGCACGTCAGAACTGCGTTATATAGTGGACAGCAACGGTTGTTTAATGCCTGTGTTTTTTTGTACTTTTGAAATCATGATTACAAACATGCGACTTATTGATTCCGAACATATATTTTTCGAAGTACTTCAATCAATCATTTAGAGCAAGCATTTTCACGATTGGTCCCTGTTGAGAAACACAAGAATAAAGGTGAAAAAGTTTATTCAAGCTTTCACTAGCACATAATGGGTGTCCCAGAATTAACGCAAGATTTGATTTTTTACTATTTTTGTTGTTATTTTTTTTATAGAATTATAAAGTAAATAGGATAGGGTTATTAATGGAATAACAAATCAGGCAAATGGCTTCCACTTTGCTGGCAAATAAGCACTCATTTGTTGAAATTTTCCATGACCATTTGGCATAAATGTGGTTGAATTTCGTTGATGCAGCGTTGAATTTCCTCTTCAAATAACTCCATAAAAATAAATCTAAAGGTGTTAAATCACACGATCTAGGGGGCCAATTCTGATTTTTCTATTAATCTCTTCATAGCTGATAGATAAAGTCAAAACACTATTCCGACCATATTTTGTATGAAATTTCCAAACTGCGGCCGCCAAACTTTCATTACTTTTGAGATAATTTTCAACAATAAAAACACGTTGTTTATTGCGTAACGCCCCATTTTTACTAACCCTAAACTGCCAGCTGTCAAATCGCTTTTTTTTTAGGGTTGCCAGCACTTTACTGCACAAATGGCGGCAAATTCAAATCTTGCGTTAATTCTGGGTCACCCTTTAATTAGAAAGAAGCACTTCCTGCCTGAGATATCTCAAGGAATCGATCTTTGGTGTGATCTGATCCGGGGTCACCCATTACAGCAGAAACATCGGTTTGAGAAGTCACGAAGAGCAGTTGGTCCCTCAATAATAATTGCCCCGGCCGATGTGTGATTGCAGAGCCGAGCGAGGACATGCTGCCCTAGGACCACAAATGGCCTACTCAGCCGGAACGGGATGACCCAAACCTTACAATCAAAGGACACGTGTTCTCTCCCGGCCACCTCAAAAAGGATTAGATTAAAGAATATCATTATAGTACCATATGGAGGCCACAATCGGATCAAGAAGGAATCGCGAACAAAAAGACAAGATGTGTATTAGATCCTTTACTCCGGTGTTTGGGGTGTTGTGGGTCCACTGGCGCGTACGATGGCACGCAACTAGAGGTGTGCCAAATGACAGGTTAGAACCGAAGCCCGCACGCGAATCTAGATATCGGCCATACCTGGCATTGTCCACTAGCCCAGCAATTTGTACATTGTATGCTCCTATGTCGCCTACCAGTTGTCTAATTCGGCCCGTGTCCAGGGCTCCAGTTGGTGACTCGGCCGCCGGCAGGAATCTGGAAGCGCGGGAATCGCGGTGATGACCCCGCGACACTTAAGTGCCACCTAGGCCACCAAACGACAAGGCGATTAAAAAGACGTTTTAGCACAATAGACAGGTAAAATAAAATGAGGGAGAATAGTAGCTTTGATGTATCCGCCAAAATTTGTAGTCTAAACACTACCTAAACCTCGTATGGTGTACGGTTCATTGATTTTTTTTTTTGAAGTTTTACTGGTTGTGAAAGATAAGACGGTTTTTATTATTAATACATTATTTTAAAGTGTTTCTTATATGATATGAAAAAAAAGAGTCTGCTCTTCTGACGAGAAACTGCTATAAATACGTGATAGTGGAAGTCCTGGCAATGACCAGTTTCTCTAATCATGTCCAGAGCGTCTGTGGCTCTCGCGCTGTTGTTGAGCCTCCGCTGGCTCTTATCCAGTGACGCGGCTGACGTAGGAGCGTTGGGGACTTCCCAAGACTCCGCTTCCTCCTTCGCACGCGAGGGAGGTGACAACCATGTGGACTTGGGCGGCCTCTGGGCTGTTTGTATATATAGTATGAATGAACGAGTGATTGAAAATTGTAAATTGGTATGAATGATATCATTTATCATAATGACTTATAGCCCAATCAGGCAGATTGTAATTTTATCATAATAAAAATTGTTAACAGAAAAAAAAAAATAACATAAGGGAACTGAATTCAAGGTAATAAATACAGACAAGAAAGATATGTTTTTCCTCTTGTAGATGTTTTCATCAATTTTTAGCAACAATGAAGATAAGGTAATTTTGTACAATGAAAACTATAAAAGCTTTAATATGACGGAGAAACTTTGGCCTCGCAGTTATTTTAATTTTTAATGATGTAATATTTTGCCATAAATTGTGAAATGGAACGTTTTTTTTAACTATTATAAATGCAGAAAATAAAGAACGCAGAATGATAATGGCGGGACTCATTGTCCCTTAAAAACACTTATTAATTGGCTCCCGGAAGTTTAGGACCATCGTATTTAGAGTTACCTTCTAATATTAGAGACTATTAGCTTGTACATGAACGAAGGTATACCCTAACAATATCATTGTATTTAAACGTGACGATACCACTATTTGTGTGTACAATTTACGAAACGAATCCAAGGAATTTGAATATTTATACAGACATATTTTTCTGTATTGACGTGTCGCCTGAGGCTAAACCCTGACGAAAACACTTGAATGGATAAGGTTTTTGTTGAGGACGGCCCGGGGGAAGATGGCGGCTACACGAAGCTCCCTTCATTAATATTTAAGCAGTCCCCTAATTAGCAAGTATAACCGGATGGATCCCACCCCTCTCTGCTTCTCTGCTCTCTGCATGTCTGTCCTCTGGCGGAACATCTTCCTCTCCTTCCTGGAGGTGTGTTTCCGAAAAGTCAACCAACAGGGAACCTTACCTCACTTAGTAATTTTCTCTTTTCAAAAGGAAAAAAGTCCGCTACCTACTAGTTACATAGTAGGAACGGAGGAAAATTCACCAGCCAACAACCTAGTATATCTGGGAATTAAAATGGATAGACACCTCCGTTTTAGTAACCATTTTGCGAAGAAGTTGAAGCGAACTCGCACAAAGTCTTACCGGCTTACGCATTTATTCACTTCCCCCAATCTATCGCTGCGTCTCAAGCTACTGATCTACAAGAGTATACTCAGGCCTACTCTGGTGTATGGTGCACCGCTTTTTCGTCATCTGACGTATACGACAGCTCGGTGACTCCAAAAATTACAAAACGGTATACTGATGAAAGTGGTCAGAGGTACTTCATTCGAGCAGCGGAGCAACAGTGAGCTTCACGAGATCTTTGAGCTGCCTACGGTGGATGAATTCATCCAACGTAGACATATCAACTTTTTCGACTCCCTGCAATACTTGACAAACCCGGTGTTTAACACTATAACCCCCGCTCCGTTCCCCCATCGATGGCAAGACGCTGTCGAGGCAGTAACGCTTTAGTCTTAGGTTGTAGATTTAGGTTTTTTCCCAAATTGTAAACAGAAGGTGAGCCCCATCACTTAGTATTTATACATTACTTTGTAATTTTCATTTCAATCTGTTATTGTTATGTAACCCAACCTCCTTCGAAGGCACCTGCGCTTCGCAGAAAGAGGAGAAATTTTAGAGGGGAGAGGTTTAGAAAAAAAAAATAATAAAAAAACAAAAAAAAACACTTCACTTATTAACGTGCGTTCAACAGTGATGTTGATGGCATTGACTTGACATCAACGTCAAAAGAAGTGAAAATCAATGCTACCAGAATGGACGGAGCATTCCGGTCATAGACGTTGAATCGTCCTTATGAAAATATTGGCTAAACTCGGAGATCCATGTATTAGTACTAATACCTAACATTAGTTAGTTAGGCTTCAGATTTGTTGGCATCCATTATGAACTACAATTATTCAATGCGATACACCTTGACTCCTATTGGCGTCACAATGCCTTGTACTGTTCAGTTTATTGTCATCAGGTTGTGGAAACTAGTGCTCTCATAAATGGTTCTCATGCCTAGTTCTCAAAGGACTCTTCCTGACGAGCCGTTCCGGTTTAGAGGATGCTCAGAGGACCTCCTTGTTCTTGCATCTTTCTAGCTTACTGGTCACAGAATCACCACTGTTACTGTCCACCCAAGACAGGCAGTTTTTGGAATTGATTTAAAGAGGTCGTTTGAAATAAATTTATTCTGTTCACGGATTCATAACCTCTCTCTCTCTCTCTCTCTCTCTCTCTCTCTCTCTCTCTCTCTCTCTCTCTCTCTCTCTCGCTTGTATATATTCATTATAAACAGTATTTATGATTGTTAAAGGTGATACTAGGGTCTGTGTCTGGTCCTGGGTATTTAATACTTTGAGTTTTAGCATCCAATGATTATACCCACCGGCAATATTGACGATTTCTTCTTTAAGTTTGGCAACTGGTAACTCTCCTGCTTGCTAGAAGGAAACCAGCGTATGAAGCCACAAATGTTTTGGAAGGAACAGTCATGTCATGAGTGAAGAAATTAAAGAGTGTAGGACTGAGGACAGCCCCTTGTGCAACTCCGGAAAGCATCCTTATTCTGGTGCCAACTGCATTCACTATTACCTTTGACCTGGAAGGTGCTCCTATCAAGAAGATATATACATGTAGGGGGGAGTAGCCCAGAGTCATGAGTAATCTAGACGCTAGATCAAAAATTCAAATCCTTCCACATATACTGTTTATTTTAGTAGCTTTCATCTTTATTTTCTTCTTTTTTTTTTCTTTTTTCAGTTTCGTCTAAAACACGTTCCCGAAGTAGTAGCGAGAAAATTAAAAACAGAAATAAACAAAAGAAGAAAAAAAAAAAAATACATCGTTGGAAAAAAGAACGCGAATGAGACGGAGGTGACTTTTTCCATTTGTACGTTGTCCTTGAGAACGGCGAGGCCTTGGGAGTAAGCAATAGTCATTTCAATTGCACTCGGACACAACTCTCACAATTACCTTACGGATATCGCTTCAAGGCGGGTTTTCCCCCTCGTTTTTTCTTATTTTCTTATTTATCCTTCAACTGCGTTTTTTGGCAAATATCGAGGTTGTACAAAAACGCAAAAGCCAAAGCCCATTAAACTAGACATACTTCTATTTTAAATTAGAGATTTCAGTTGTGTTACAGTTTCTACTATACTTAACCAAATTTTCTCATTTAAAAACTATATATAAATGTTGTTATATACTGCCTTGTGTAAAACTCTTGGAAAATCAACATAGGGCCCGTTTCCTTCTGTACCCATCACGTACTGTATTTGCGAGAATAGCCCGAAGAGATTTCGTATTGGAAAGGTCGTCACTCGAGACAGTGTAACTCAATCGATAGCACCCAGATGGGATATTAGAGAGGTCCAGGGTTTGAGTTCAGATCTTGCTAATGCTTTTCTGTTAATTATTAATAATTATGAAAATATATATTTATAAGTTGTAAATATTTATTTATTCAGTAGAATTCGAGAATATTTTGAGTGCTTTCCGAACACTGATGGATGGAAAAACCACGCCATAATGATTTGATTTCTCCACTTTTATTAATATATACTATAATAAAATATTATTAATGATCTTTAGCATACATCAACGCTAGGCAAGATCGAAAAATAAAATACGCTCTTAAGACTTAACTGTAAACTAAAAATGACCATAAACACGAAAAACAAGAAAAGTTGTATCATTACAGCACATGGAGGACCAAAGTTCGGGAAAAGGATAAATAAAAGTGTAAATGTGAATTGCCTATTCATCACAATTGTATGAATTGTAAGGCTGTAATTTTATTCATATAAATATTTATTATATTTGGAATGGTGGCATAATGGATTTTGGTTCAGATCTTTATAAATTGTCAGGGAGAAACTTCACCGTAGATTTTGTACAACTAATTTTGAGTGGTTCGACTCTTGTCAAGATTTCTAGTAATCTGAGCAGTTTCTATATTCATAAACCTCAACAGGTGTAATACTTTCTCGACGATTTTCTTCAACAATACAATTGGCCAGTTAGTAATTCAACTTGCGCATGTAGGAACCGCAAAAATACTTACTGGCGGATATCGCTGGCGTCAATGTTTGCGAAACCAAAAGCAGCACTCATGTCATAACTTTAATATTATTTTTGAATCACTATGTTTTTGCGGTTGGCTGATACATTTGCAAATAGATGTATATGTATGCGTATAAACAAAAGCACCCTTTCGCGTGGAAATTTCAAAACAAATTGGTGACGATAGTTGTTCTGAAACGTTGACTTCCCATCGGTCGTTTTTGAAACGAACGCCGACAGTTGGGAAACGGCAGGAAACAATTTTCGGTTTCATGATGATGACTTAATCTTGAAACGACGAAGCTAGGACGTCGAAGACATCCGTCTTAAACCTGTTACGTGCCGGTAATGTCTTCCTTATTTTATATTTTATAAACCGATTCGGTAGGGAATAACGAACCCTTTGTTGTTTCTTCTAAGGTTTATTTATCAGCTTGACTTCTTGGCACCTTTTTAAGGCATCGTTAGATTCTTTAAACAGAAACCTTTGTTTTCACACATTTGTCATGGAGGTTGAAGATTTTGGCACTACATAAAAAATAATTAAACACAATTAACTAATTACACGTTAAAAAAACAAAACTATCTACTACTTGTTCAAAGTTGTAATCGCGGTGTAAATTTAAGATTTAATGAACGTTTTATGACTGAAGAAAAATTACACATTACTATTCAGGTTGTCAAGAACTTTAATTCGGTAACATAGTAGTGTTAATGAAATTGTGTTCACAGCTTCCATTCGAACCCTACGAAAAATAATCAAGAGCTAACAATAAATTCCTTGGCAATAACAAAATATTTATTTTTCCGTTCATAAAAAAGGAATTGCCTGATTTGTTATGTGTATCATGGATTGGGACTTTGAATTGATAAAATTTGATATGTCTACGCTGGATGAATCCATCCACCGTAGGCCGCTCAAATATCTCATGCAGCTCACTGTTGCTCCTCTGCTCGAATGGAGTACCTCTGACCACTTTCATCAGTATACCGTTTTGGAATTGTTGGAGTTTCTTAGCTGTCGTATACGTCAGATAACGAAATAGCGGTGCACCATACAACAGAGTAGGCCTTAGTATGCTCTTGTATATCAATAGCTTGAGACGCAGTGATAGATTGGGGGAAGTGAATAAATGCGTAAGCCGGTAAGACTTCGTGTGAGTTAGCTTCAACCTCCTCGAAAAATGGTTACTAAAATGGAGATGTCTGTCCATTTTAATTCCAGATATACTAGGTCGTTGGCTGGTGAATTTTTCTCCGTTCCTACTGTGTAACTAGTAGGTAGCGAGCTTTTTAACTTTTGGAAAGAGAAAATTGCACAGTCAGTCTTACCCGCGTTTACAGAGATATTGAGTCTCCCCAATATCTCACTGATCTGGTATTATTTTATAAAAATTATATAATGGAATAAACAAGTATAATGATATACATTATACGTGATTGGACTGAACTGACTAATAAAGGTGATGGGGGTCACCTTTTTGATCAAACTTACATACTAATTCTTAACCTAATTTTTTCCCGACAGTCTGTTGCCATCGATGCAGGAGGGGTGGTGGGGCCATAGTGTTTAACACTGGGTTGGTTGGGTGCTGCAACGAGTCAAAAAACGTTGTGTCTCCGGCGGACGAACTCACCCACCGACGGCATACAAGCAACGGGTGCAGGTCAGCGTTCTTTAACCTCTCGAGAGAGGTATGTCGGACCACTTTTCGCATGATCCCATTCTTGAAATGTTGGAGGGAATATGCGAAAAGTGGTTGAGTTTTATCAAATTGAAGAATTAGACGCCAATGTTAATTATACCGCGTAGGTAAGTACCTACTTAAGTGGACTAAAACTCCAAAAAGTTACTGAAAAATCAGTTTCATAACTTTTTAATAGCCGAAAGAAAATTATAAATTGTACAATACATCAAAATTATTATGTCCAGTCAGATACTATAACACTGAAATATTTGTGAGATCGAAGCTTCGCATGAATTTTCTTTGGTCTCGAGTTCCCGAGATTTTCGACAATAGAGAGAACATGATGTACAATATTTTGCATAAGTTCGACTTAAATTATATTCATATATTATACACTAACATATACATGACCTCACGCAGTAACTGGAATATTCTTCATCCCACAGACCAGGCCTCCCCTAATGCCCTAAGACTTGCCTGTGCGAGTAATTAACTTGCCTGTGCGAGTAATTAACTTCCTTGGGCAACTGTGCGTAACGGATCTTCACGGGTCTGGGATAATGTCTGTGGTAAACTTTTTGGTTACTTTGTCAGCTAATAGAAACTATGATCATAAATGGGCCACTATTTTAAATAATCATTTAATGGTTAACGTATCATGATGAGGAGTAATTATGTTCAAGACACTCAAAAACGTAAAACAAGTAGCCATGTATTTACCATAAATAATTCATATCCTTCTATAGTGGTCCAAGTCTAATGGCAAAACATTAAAAAAAAAAAAACAATAATAAAAAAAATCTTGAACCTCGAATAAATAAATGATTTTTTTTGGGAATGAAACCGACAAGATTCCTCGTTATTATGTCAATTCTTTCATGTTAAGACGAAGTATTCTTTCAACCATCTTTACAATTACCTTACTTCAGTAAATTTTTATGCCAGTGTGTCCTATTTTTCCCTGTTGTAATCAGGAAATAATTTTTTAGGGACAATTTGAGCCAAAATTTAGTGCAAAATAATCAAATTATATCATAGTTATTTTTCACAAAGATTGTAAACCAACTGTATGGACCTTTTCCAACTCCTATATCATAAGGGGATAAATTTAACTTTATCGTTTTCTATATATATATAGTCTTATTTTATTATCTTATATAGTCTTATCTTATTTTAACTTTATTTTCTATATAGTCTTAGGGGCCGGTTTTACCGGCGAAACGGGTTATGAGTTGTCCGTTGTGATAAGTTGTGACTTGTCCGGAGTACCACTGATTCAGGCGAAAGATTTCACCCAAAACCTTTTCCACACTTGATGGATTTATTAGTTCTTTTGTCATAAAATAAACCTGTTCCTAACCGAAGAGTACTCTATATTCAAACAAATAACCGCTATTAATGAAAAATAATAATAATAGATAATTAATACACTTTTTCATCATAAGATACACAGATGTCCTGAGACAGACATTCAATTGTTTGCCAACAAAAGACAGTCGAGTCTCAAGGCAACTAGGCTCAGGCATGAAGCAGAAGACCCCGTCATTACGGTGGCCACCTGCCGGCGCACCATGAAAAAAATTTGTGTCCATCCCGAAATTAAAGAGCGGTGGTACTAGGAGGCACTGCTATTAGACCCGAAGGGGCAGAGCCCCCGGGCCCCTGTACGGCACGGGCCAGACGCCCTAATGACAGGGGGCGACACACAGGGCAGCTGGTGTGACCCGTGTTCCTCAGGCTACAGATGGTTCTCCAGGAACAGTCCGGACATGCCGAAGGAGCATGAATTTTACTTTGTAATTTGACGGCTTTGGTTGGCGTGTTGTCTTCGGCTACCTGTCTTTCCTTTGTTACAGTTCACTGCCGAATCATAATTTCGTGTCCGCAAAAGAAGAAATAATGATTGGTTTAAAAGGTAAGGCCAAGGGCTAGACAATTTCCATTCACTTGCAGTTCTATCAATCAAAAGTGGATTGCTACCGACATGATAGCCACTGCTCAGTACAGTATCCAGCATAAAATTATTTTTGTATTTCTTGTAGCATCGCCACATTATATACAGGTTTTTTTATTTTATAAAAATTATATAATGGAATAAACTGATTAATAAAGGTGATGGGGCTCACCTTTTTGATCAATCTTAAAACTAACTTACATACTAATTCTTAACCTAATTTTTCCCCGACAGTCTGTTGCCATCGATGCGGGAGGGGTGGTGGGGTCATAGTGTTAAACACTGGATTGGTTAGGTGCTGCAACGAGTCAAAAAACTTAATGTGTCTCCGGCGGATGAACTCACCAACCGATGACACGCCAAGCAACGGGTGCAGGTCAGCGTTCAATGATAGCCAAAGCTTAGTACAGTATCCAGTATACGTTCAGTTTTTTTTACATTGGAAAATTTAAAACGGCAAAAATCGAAAAGAATTTTGATCATATATTGTAAAAAATTTTAATAAAAGGTGTTTTGGAAAAAAATAAATAAAAAATACTTAAACAAATAACAACCTCTCCTCAATTCCTTTGCCCTAGGTTCTGTCATCATTAGACGTTCAAAAAGCTTTTGATATGCTAAGGAAACGACTAATAATAATTAAATTAATCAGCTAGGGAATTAATAGGCAAAAAACTGCTATAAAGAATATTAGTAAATAGCTATGTCGTCATGTCCCAGACCTAAAAGGTTTTTTAGTTTTTGCCAAAGCCCTGTAATATCCTTCCCCTACTTTGGGATAATTTATTCGATTGCTATAGTTTTTTGTCCCGTATCGGAACCCTTCGAGTTCATGTAAATTTTACAACGGAAGGGCTTTTTTGACGGCGCCAGTCGTTTCCTGGAGTCGGAGATTCTTTTAACGTCACCGACTCCAAAATTAGTCCCAAAACTCCAGGTAATGTTATTATTTTTTTTTCGTTTTTTGGGCCTTCCTGCCCGGTGACTCTACTTAATAGATTAACCCGAAATTTGAATATAAGACGGCTACCGTGCGGCCATTATGCTAAGAAGTTCCTTGTACCGCCTGAGGCTCTGCTCTGTTAACACTGGCTTCTGGTTCTCGGCCAGGACTCCGCGTCCTGTTTACATCTCGGCCAAAGCCGCCATTTGCATAAACGATTTGAGACGCGGGGTGAACATTTCACACCAGCCGAACAGCAAGTGATGATATCTTGGATGGAAGGAATTTGTTGAGAATCAAAGGTTAAGAGTATTCTGCCATCAAAGCTTCACTCTAAATCAGTGGTGTGGGATGACCCAAAAGAGAATGGATCTCAGCCTGAATCTTGTTATATGTTCAACCCCCGGCACAGGGAGTCGGCATTCCATAAAAACTTCTTTTGATGTAGGGCGATCGATGTACCTATCTCATCTGTTGGGATATGGGTGGTCCTAAGTGCTGAATAACCCACTCGTATGATGGTGTGAAAAGGCATACCAGACTGAAAAGGGCAAAAAAATAAGTTTATTTGTTGCTAGTAGAATATATGTAATCTGTTCATCATTTTGATTAAAAGTGAAATCAGTCATTCCTCGTTAAAACATTTTGTCTATTAATTTATATTTTACTATTGAATCCCTTCCATTTTGATCATGACATTAATTTATTTAGGTAATTTACCTTAGGTATAGATTCAATTGGGACCAACAGTAAGTTTTTTGCTTTTTTTATTAACAACAATTTTTATTAAGATAAAATTACAATCTGCCTTATTAGGCAATAAGTAATTGAGATAAATGTTCTCATTCATACCATATTTACAGTTCATCATTCACTCGCTCATTCATACAATATTTACAAACAGCCCAGAGGTCTCCCACATCCACATGGTTGTCACCTCCCTCGCGTGTGAAAGAGGAAGTGGAGTCTTGGGAAGTCCCCCACGCTCCTACGTCAGCCGCGTAACTGGATAAGAGCCACAACAGTCAGTAAATTGATTATTTGAGTAAGGTATAATCTTGTACAACTTTACGCTAAAGCAATACGCTGAAGATTTGAGGAATAAAATCTGTCAGTAGTTGAATAGTTAGATGGCATCCCTAGACATTAAATATTCTAATTATTCAACTAGAGCGTAACAGTGTGGTGTGTGTGGGTAAGTCAGGTAAATAGATAAACGGGTATAGGTATCCTTAGAAAAGATACATCCTTTATTTATTTCCTTAGAGTTTTATGTATTCGGATACAGTTGTGTATCATATATATTAGTGTATCCCTAAATAAATAAAAATATATAACACAAAGAAACCCACCGTTCGCCGAACGTAGTAGTATAATAAGATGAAGGATGCCACGTTGTAAAACATTATATCCACATTTTACTTTGTTTATGTAAATTAAAACAAATTGTTTTTTACACAAACATTTTTATATTTAATCAACATTAAAACACATTTCAGACAAATTGAAATAGCCTATAGCTTAAACGCAAGAAAAATAAATAATTGTCCGAAACAACAAAACCAGACTTATTTAGTTCAGCCTCTTGTATTTAACTTATATTGTACGTTAACAGACAACTTCTTCACCGACCATCCATTGTCGAGATAAATATCGTTCTTATATGAGCAGTAAGTAGACCCTTAGGGTATACAGTCATAAACCCACAAAACAAATATTATTGTAATAGTTTCAAACTTTAATTATTAACTCGTTTTTAAATTTATATTTTTTAAATATTTTATTTTTAGTTTAGTAGGTTTTTTTAACTACTTTTGGTTTAGATTCAATTGGGATCAACATTAAGTAACTTGATTATTTGAGTAAGATATAATTTTGTACAACTTTACGCTAATGCATTACGCTCAAGATTTGAGGAATCAAATCTGTCAGAGTTGAATAGTTAGATGGCATCCCTACTATTCGAATATTCTTATTATTCAACTAGAGCGTAACAGGGCGGTGTTTGTGGTCAAGTCAGGTAAATAGATAAACGTATCCTTAGAAATGATACATCCTTTATTTATTGCCATAGAGTTTTATGTACTCGGACACAGTTGTGTATGGGATAGATAGAGTATCCCTAAATAAATAAACAAAATAAATAGATAAATTAAAGCTTGCTGCTTTTTTATTCAATTGCCTACTCATTTATCCTCACGAAGCTTGAATGAAACCCACCCTGACCAGGTTTTGTAAAATCATTGAATTGATGTTGAAGTTTTTATTGCATCCTTAATATAATTTTAAATCTGAATTATTTTCGACTAATTGTTTTCGGTATACTTTCTCCTATTGTACCTAGACCAAAATCTATTTAGCACAATCAAAAGTCCTGCTGAATATGCATTGAAAATTTCCGATTGGCTAGATCTGTTTTAGCAATGCTATCGCAGAACAGAAAGGTTGACATAACATGACTGCACCTTGCCTGTTTGAAAGTAGAACTTTTTTTGAGGTCGTTACTCCATTAATCCGCCTATGTAATATAATGAATATTGTATTGCAATTTAATCGGGTGAGCCATAAAAAATGACTGCTTACGTTTTCTTGGTCATTATAATCCACTGATCGGCTTTATTTGTTTTTCAAATCCAATAACGACTAATAATGACTATACTAAACGAATTCGTAAACGAAATGACCTGGTCTTCCCTTTGTCTTCCAGTTATGTTTTAGCATTTGTTTAAACAACACTAAAATTGAAATATTGGTAATGTTACGGCATTATTTGATACGTACGTTTTCCACTGCCGGAACAATCTTTTGAAGAAGAAGATGCTCTTTCAGTACGGACTGTGAGTAGATGGTTCCAAAAACTAGAAACAGGTGACATCATCCTCGAGAGGAAAGATGAAACCATTCTTGATGAAGATCGTCATTCATGCTCTAGAGACCCAATAAAAGCACTCGGGAATCGATAAGTTAGTTGACCACTGAGCAGCCACGGCGTTGAATAGACATTTGTCGACAAATTTTGAAAACCCCAAATGACCACCGTCACTTAAAAATAATTGTTACTTGCGATGAAAATTGACTATATCGTAGACAGCCTAAGACCAAGAAACAATGGCTATACTGCAATCAGCCTACGTGCCAGTCACTAAGCAAGGGCAATTCGAAAAAAAAACACAATGCTGTCTGTATTACGAATACCGGAAGGTCGAACCATTGATTTACAACTTTATAGTGATCATTTACATCATTAGGATTAGTAAACAGATATCGTGTTTGGTTTCAACATGCTAACGTCCGACCGCACACTTCTCGTTACACGGAACAAAAGATTTCGGAACTGGATGGGATTGAGTTTCTCCCTCACCCTGCTTACAGTACGGTCTTAGCACCTTCTGACTACCATCAGTACTGGTCAATCCCTCACTATCTTGAAGGAAAAACCTTCAATTCTCTGAACGAGGTTCAAAATGGAGTTATAGAATTCTTCCGTTCATAACCCTCTTTGTACACTCTTTGTAAAAGAATCCAACAGATGGCAAAAAAAAAAGCTATAGAACACAACCGTATATAATTTGATAAAAAAAAAACAACAACTTTATTATAATAAAATCAATATCTGCCTCATTGGGCAATAAGTAATTGTGATAAGTGTTTTCATTCATACCATATTTACAATTTTTATTCTCTCGCTCATTCATACAGTATTTACAAACAGCCCAGAGACCTCCCAAATCCACATGGTTGTCACCTCCCTCACATGCGAAAGAGGAAGCGGAGTCTTGAGAAGTCCCCCACGTTCCTCCGTCAGCCGCGTCACCGGTTACGAGCCAGTGGAGGCTGACCAAGAGCGCGAGAGCCACATACTCCCACTGTCACGCATTTTTAGCAAGTCACGAGGATATGATTAGAATGGTCAAATTCGTGTTAAAAAAAAGGATTATTTTTAAATTGAAGAATAATATGAGTATGAAATCATCTTTAATTAGTCAAAAGTGTTATGCATCAAAATACAACACTCCCAGTGCTGCTGCTTGGGTCACTGGCCATTGCGAAACCAGCCAATCGAGGACACGGACACTCGAGGACACGGAGAGCCTAAGAGCCGGAGACGCCGGCAATCTCCTCTCGGCAAGAAAGTTGCCTCACCTGGCCGAAGACTGGAGGCAGTTAGTGGCGGACGTGTGTGGAAACGTCGAGGTTTGATCCAGTTTGCGCCCGGTTCGCGGCACGCAACCGCAGAGACCCGGCCGACTTAATAACACGCTAGGCCTTCTCTTGTTTTGCTTGTCAGATCCTCCGTGTCTTCTCCGACCGGGCCCATTACAATAACTGAATATTTCTACCGACCTAGCCTTGGAATATTCTCATGGGCCAATCGTCCCAACCTAGTTGAAGTGAATAACTCCCATCTGCCATCTGGGGGAAGATTCTGCATTGAACACGAAGTGACCTGCTCATTGTTCTTTTATTTTAAGATTTTAGGAATGAATTTGACAGAAATAGTAATACTCAAGAAATTCGGGTCTTAAAAAGTGAACACATTCCCTACACTATGCACATCCTCTACGCCAGCCCGGTGTTTGATTGAGGAAGCCGAAAGGTTATCACACTGATTGAGAAAGGAGGCGAATGACGAAGCATTAAAAGGTAAAATATAGCAAATAGCGCGTACAACAATACAATTACTACGCATAAAAACATACAATGTATCTTGTTTATTGTTAATTATTGTGATCAATAAGTTAAAAATCTTTACAATTTATATAAATTTAACGTAATTGTACATGCGCTGAAAGCAATAGGAGAAAGAGAATAAAACTAAAAACACAGGTTAATTGTTTGATTAATATCGCCACACTCCATCTTGGCACAACGATGCCTTCTTCATGAGCGGAGATCACGGCTGTTCATCCAGAACCAGCCTCCTGGAGATGGTGAAGTGCCCAGTGCCTTCCAGTTCTGGGTTTAAATGAGAGGGTTCTCCCCTTCGTGGTATTGGTTGTCTGGTATTACATGCCTCTTTAATACAGACACGACGGTGGTCCTTCCACTTCCTTGGATCAGCTTGGATCATCCTGCGAAAGGGAGGTGGACACAACATATAACTGGAACGATACATCTTTTATAAATAGAATTTTTTCTTTTATTCCAGAACAAAGTCTCCAATAGTGTTCAGATAACAGATTTATGGCAAATAAAAAGAGGTGATACATAATAAAAAAGAAAAAATACAAAAAACGACATTGTATAATAAAGCACGTTGTGTAATAACATAAGATTATTTAGCAAATGAAATCATAGTTGTATTCACATGACAGCAAATAAACAAAAATATATAAAAACCATTAGGTTGATAGAAAAAAGGGGGGGAATACATACCATAAATTTACAATAGTGAACATAAAATATAGACATATAATATAATAACTAAATCGTTCTCAAAATAGCGTGGATGGTGAGGAGGTGTTGGAATCGGAGGTTTTTGAAGGTTCGTAGTTATGAAGCATGCGGATATTAGGAGGTAGAGAATTCCAGAGAGTAGAAGAGTGAGCGAGGAAGGAACTGTCATGTGCTGCCGTTTTGTGGACAGAAATATAAAGATCAGAGAGACGGTATCTTGTAACTAAATATTGTACATGGAAAGAGAGGAAGAACCACCCTAACTCGGTGTAGAGGTGGGAGACATGGGAGGGTCACGGAGTCCCCAAGACAAATCTAACGAAGCGGCTCATAATTCGCTTCAATTTATGTCTGAGAGACACAGCCATAGTCAAAGTGCATGAACATTAGGGAGGGTACAAGGAGTTGGTATGTAGTCTGGGTGAGTAGATCACTGGATAAGTGTACTTACCGGAGCTATTGGAAATTGTCGAGAAATGTTGGTTCCTGGAGAGTTTGGTCAATGGTTAACCCTAGGTTTTTAGCGGTGGAATGAAAAGTGATGGTACAGTGACAGCAAAGGATCTAAGGAGGAAACTGGAGCCGATAACGATTTCCTAAGTTTACGTTGAACATTAAGTTATTCAGGTCAGTACTGATCCCATCTAGGTCTCTCTGAATCTTGGCGAATGTAGCTAAACGTAGTGAGGATAAATTAATTTGGGAATCGTCAGCGTAAAGGCAATGGGATCAATAATCAATAGAGATCATTAATATAATAACTGAAAAGAAGGGGGGAATCGATAAGGGATCGATCCCTGGGCCACACCCGAGGAAAAAGGAAATGTAAGAAGTTGACTAGGGATAGTAACTAACTACTTGTAAAAGGTTATCAGTGGATATTGGACCAAGTTAATGATTCTAACTTGGAAAGGACTGTGTGGTCTATGGTATCAAATGCTTTGGATAATTCCAGGAAAGTAAAGAGTGAGCAAGAATATCGCTAGTGCAGACTGCGTGGAGTATCCGGGACGGAAAGAAAATCAGAAAGGGTCGAGAAGTTTGGAGTATTTAAGGAAATTGCAAATTTGGGATTGGACTGGTCTTCCTAATGGTTTGGAGAGAGCTAGAATAGATGGAGATTGGACGATAGTCCTTTGGTGAAGTAGGGTTAGGAATTTATTTAGGGTTTTTTTCCAAGAGGTTGGGAAAACTGAGTTTTGGAGAGAAAAACTGTACGGCAAAGTTTTATTAACGGGAATTCCGTCAGGGCCAGTAGTGCGAGCTATCATTGCAGAGGTTATAAGAATTTACAATTGCACATCATCCCTACGAGAGAAGTGTTAAACTAAGTTCCCTGGTGATAAGATCAAAATGAGAAGTGTTACAAACACGAGCTGTTCAAGAACTGCAGAATAATAAGAGAGAAATACAGACCAGAAAAATCAACAGCTTAGCCAATCTAAAGCTCTCAACAATATACAGAATGAACCGAACACATCCAAATGCAAGAGACATATGTGATCCATTTATTTTTATATTATACAATTTAGAACCCTAACTAATGAAATCCATATTTAATAATATCCAAAGAAAAAGTAACTAATTTGTACTGTGTCTAACGCCTGAAGATAACAGTGCTGTCAATAGTGCTTGTGGGATGAAATCAAATTAAATTCTACGGGGACACAACTATTATATTGATACCAGAAAAAAAAATGATTGTTATTGGTTACTTCAACTATGACAGATATTAACAGAACCAATCCTCCGTTTTCCCAGTGCTCGTCCCATAACCCTTTATCATCCCATGACCTGGTTTTCCTTCGCTGACTCTTCCTTCTTGCCAATAGAACGACCCAAACGAATAATTTTGCCATGTGAGATAGACTAGTATTGTGATCTAGAGATACCACAACCCAGTTCATTGAAACTGTATTTTGTTTGTAACGACTGAATGAAATGCTGCTCATTGTATCATATCATTTATGTATTCAAGCGAGAGAACGAAGATATGAATTGCCATCCACTAATGTGTATAGAAGCGTTGTGTTCACGGAGAGACAGATAATTTATGATATTATGTCTTAAATAGTTTTCCCCGAAGAAATGAATGTTACAGGCTCTCAAAAAACAACTAGGGATTACTTTGAGAGAATTAATAAATACCAAAAATGTCTTCGAATCTCAATTGTACCTGCCTATAGAAAAAAAGATAATGTCCCAAAATTACAAATGTCTTTATTTATACCTAGGAATAAACCTAGTTACATGTCAAACAAATTAATTAATTTATATTTGAACAAATATAAAAATTTAATATAATAATTAACGTAAGGTAAATTTAAAATATAGGTAATATATGGATAAAAATAAAACGAAAAAATATGTATGCGTAATATGACAAATGATATAAAACATAAATATGTAAGAAAACACAAACAAGAATTGAAGGAACATTATTGCCCATTATAATTACGTCAATTTTAAATTTGAATTTTAAAAAATGTGCATCCGTGCCTTGTTTGAAGAAAGTTGAGTTCTCCTTTCTGAAATAATAAGCCCATTTTTGGAGAAATGCTGCTCACATGGTAATGAAGTCGCAACAACATACGTTCTTCGGCAACCACCGAAAGGAGAGGATAGTTGGGTTTGATAGTTTTGTTGTGTGTTTGATAGTATGATAGTTGTATTTGATAGTTTGTTGTGTGTTTGATAGTAATTGATAGCATGATAGTTGTGTTTGAGAGTTTGATAGTTTTGTTGTGTGTTTGATAGTATGATAGTTGTGTTTGATATTTTTTGTGTGTTTGATAGTTTGATAGTAGTTAATAGTTTGATAGTTTTGTTGTGTGTTTGATAGTAGTTGATAGTATGATAGTTGTATTTGATAGCTTTTGTTGTGTGTTTGATAATTTGATAGTTTTGATGTGTGTTTGATAGTAGTTGATAGTATGATAGTTGTGTTTGATAGTAGTTGATAGTATGATATTTGTGTTTGATAGTTTTGTCGTGTGTTTGATAGTAGTTGATAGTTTGATAGTTGTGTTTAATATCGAACCACCATTTTACTGGATCCGTTACTAGACCTTTATCATCTTTGTCTAAATAGCGCTGCAATTGTACTATTGCGTGGTTTTCACTGGTGCCTGGAAGTGAACCAATTTAAATCAATTACCTGAGTTTATCAGAAAAATCACTATCAAATATATTAGTATATGAGAAATTAGTTTAATCACTTTTATTTTTAATCAAATACCAACTAAATTAATTGTTAATTTAAATTTTATGACGGCTGCAAATATAATTTTAACATTATAGCACTTCTCGGCAATAAATTGTTACTAAAAATTTATTTCATCATTATTTTTATTTTTATTTATTTTTAGTACTACTCTAATGGCGACGAATTATTACAGTCGATACCATAATTTGAGAAGATACGACCACAGAACCCGAAATAAATTAATAAACATCCTTCCTAAAAACCTCGCTGTCAGAAGATGATAAGTGTAGTCCATTCTGAACCAGCCACTTGCTCAGTTGATTAGTGGTGAAGTAACCACGATCGATGAAGTTTCCAATCAATGAAGGTGTGTATTAGGACTAAGTGGGGTGCTATGGTCAGTCCGACGGTCTTAGATCACAACAGACGAGCTCGTTATATTTTCGGTAGTAATAATATAACTAGCTTAGTATATTTTCTAATGTTATCGTTTATGTCGTAAAGAATAGAACATTAGGTCGTACATCGTTCGAACTAATCTTCCAGGTATTTAAATACCATTCGGCCCCCACACACATAGGTGTTACTAAGTAATTAATATCAATAAATAAATTTATTTGGCACAGGACAACCTAAGATATTTAGCTGTGATAACAATTTAAAGTTGGAAAACGAAAAATTCGTTTCACTTACCTGGCATTTAAAATATATCTTTTGTCTATTAGAGTGACGTAGGAGCGTGGGGGACTTCCCAAGACTCCGCTTCCTCTTTCACATGCGAGGGAGGTGACAACCATGTGGATTGTAAATATGGTATGAATGAGAACAT
This sequence comes from Acanthosoma haemorrhoidale, assembly GCA_930367205.1. Lineage (NCBI taxonomy): Eukaryota > Metazoa > Arthropoda > Insecta > Hemiptera > Acanthosomatidae > Acanthosoma > Acanthosoma haemorrhoidale. The sequence goes on along the minus strand of OV884011.1, from coordinate 11,114,038 downwards.
TTATCACAATAAAAATTCATAATAATAAAAACAGATCGTCAAACAAGAATTAACATTTTAAAAAGAACAACATAATACTTTTATTTTGGACCGCCCAGTAGATTCCAATGAAATAGTAAGTGGTCGTATGTCCGTTCTGTACTGTTGAATCATAGATAGACCGCTGTTACTAGTCAGCTTGAACCTGTGGTATATATTGTATTATCTATGTGTATCAATATATATATGTATATATTGTACTATATCATATCTATTGCCTCCGTATCCAGTCTGTAGTTAGGTCAACCTGCAATATATCTTCTGTCTGTATACATTCATACTAGTTTTCATCTATTCCTAGATTCTGCATTTTCTTCAACTATTTCCCGTATCATGAATAAAAATAAACACCGTGTCATCGTACAACAATATGTATTATGTTCTCTTTTTTCAGTAAGATATAGGTGTGTTAAAGCGTGACATGAATCATCTTTGATTACGAAAGCATGAACGCCCCAACTCTAATTAATGTAGTTGCGCCCCCCCCCTCGAGTTGATTCCCATAAGATGGCCCGGTATCTCCTTCATCTCCTGCGATGGTGTTCCATCTCCTGTGCATGGGGGCTATGCTACCCATCCACCATCACTTATCCACACTTCCTACCGTTTCATCTCCCCGATTGCGGTTAATTGGCAGGCGTATCATTGGAAATAACAGTTTTCACCACTAGCTTTGTGATCATAAGGCCTCTAATTACAATGTTCTCATTACTCTTAATGCCTTGCACTATTTTTCATGCCGGCTCCTTCTCTTCTCTGCATCGGCAATTAAGAGATTAGACTTGGGCCATGAGTGGTAGAGTCGTGTATATCGCAGATAGGTCTTTTTTTTAATGTTTTATCCAGTCCTTAAGTATTATGATCAAATAATTCAGCTTGTCGGTTGGTATTACAGCAATCGGTCCATCTACTTTATCCCAACAATGGATGGCTTAAAGCAAAGAATTAAACGTTGGACAATAAGCTCCCTGCGGGCAAGACGGTACCACTTGAGTTAGGTGACACTGCCGAACCGAGCATTTGCTCAGGTACGTAGCTAAGATCTAGCGGAACCTAGAAGACCTTAACTCTACTCCAGGTATCAAGTCCCACGCCCTTCCAAATATTTATGAAGCAACAACCAACCAAATGATTCAACCCTGGCATCCTGGCATTTTATTGGTTTATTCCACCTCGAAATGTGCTGATTATCTTGAAATCATCCTAGTGCTCTTATACGCTCAGGGTTTGATGAATCGAATCGGTTAATAGTTGAATAGTTAGATGGCATACCTTTTTAATTATATATTCTAATTATTCAACTCATAAATAAATAGACATAAACGGATATATGTATCCTTAGAAAATGTGCTGATATATTTTTGGTTACAATACGAAAATAGAAATTACAGTTAAAAACTTCTCAAGTTTCGCCGCAGAAGCTATTAGATATATTTTTTTTTTATATATATATATATATATATATATTCCTTTATTGTGCTAAAATTACAATCTGCCTTTTAAGATAAATGCTCTCATTCATACCATATTTACAGTTCATCATTCACTCGCTCATTCATACAATATTTACAGACAGCCCAGAGACCCCCCAAATCCACCGCGAAGAGAAAGCGGAGTCTTGGGAAGTCCCCCACGCTCCTCCGTCAGCCGCGTCACCGGATACTGCCCAGTGGAGGCTGACCAAGAGCGCGAGAGCCACAGACGCTCAGGACATGATTGGAGAAACTGGCCATTGCCAGAACTCCCACTGTCACGCGTTTATAGCAGGTCACGAGGCCACTGCCGTTTCAGTCTCCGAGGAGGAGATTAGATATTAGAACTTCGGATTTGTGCCTATGGCTAAGGTCACATTAAAGAAATTCCAAAAAAAGGACCAACAACAGTTTCGTACAAGATATGTAAACTGATATATAATATACTGTTAGGCAATACATAAAGAATGTATCTTTTCCCCGTTTATGTTTATTTACCTGAGTTGGATCTAATTGCCATCTAACTATTCAACTATTAACCGATTCGATTCATCAAACCCTGAGTGCCAGTTTGTGGTCCCAATGAGTTTTTGTTCTATTTATGGGCCATGAAATCAATTTAAAAAAAATATTTAAATTCTATTAATCAACTGTAAATGTTACTGAGCATATTTTCAACAATGTACTGATGTTAACAAATATGTAGACATTCTGAAAGCCATTAATTACCATAACCTGACCCAGTAAGGTAAGAAAGTTTTAAATACAGCCCTGCCATGATCCGGAAGGAAATTTTCGCGTGCTCTAAGTTCCCTTTTAAAAAGGCAACACTGCTGAATATGTTGGAAGGTTATCGTCCAGTGCTTTCTATTTTGTGTGGCTGTCCCCCAAGGAGGAAGGTTGACTTTGAGGTTAGTACACTTTATGTAGTCATTACCATAACCTTCATTATTGGATGAGTGACTGAATTTAAAATTCAGTTTGAAGTTCCTTGAAACCATTATATCATAGATTTGCTTTAACTCTGTTTTTGACAGCACTGCTTGAACATTAAACCACAAATGACAGCTCCGTAGCCAAAATTGTGTCAATACCGTAATTGACTTTTGTGATGGTAATGACTGGTGTTATGGAAATCAATGTACACCCTCTGAGGATCCTTCATACCTGATAGTGGCCTGGCAGCTTTTGCCACTTTCTAACTTACTAAATCGAGGCAACCTCTCCTTTTTTTTATTAATTTTATCTTTTTATATTAAATTACATTACTTTAGTTGTTACATCAATTTTTTATAGCCAGACATTATAGTGCCTCTAAAACCAAAACTGTACTAAAATATACGTTAAAAATATTAAAATGTATATTAATTAAGTGTTTGGGCTAATTTACAAGTATAAAAGGGTGTGAACAAAAAACCTACAACTTCAGGTGTCGAATCATTAACACTAAATTATTGTTGCCAAGCTTACATAATTTATCAAAAGTTCTTTGAGTGCTTTCTTTTATAATCCAACAAATAAAATCTAAATATGTGTTATCAATCGTATGATAATTAGTTATGTTATGAAAAGTATAAATATAATAAGACGAAAAAAGTCGAGTGACCTAATTATCACCGAAGAATTAATTATTAATTATTCCGGGAGTTCTGATTGGTTATTGTTGATCTTATATGACCCAGTGCAGCTGCTGACAGAAAAACAATTTCAAGGATATTCAAAAAAATAAAGTGTTAGCCAAAGATAAAAATAATAACATATTTAATGTTTATTCAACCATAGGAGAAAAATCAGAATTTAAATTCTTAATCTTATTGTCCTCTTTGAATGTTTAATCACCGGGTTGATCATTAAATGAAAAGGAAATATATTTAAAAAAAAATCATAATAAGATTTAATCGTGTATCAGGACTACAGTAGTTTTTATCAAGGCCACAGAGTTTCTTAATATTACATGTGCTGCGTCAAGAAAACAATTGTGGGTTATCTAACATTGCCCGAACGCTCACAACTCGAAAATCGTGCAAATTGTTTCTTATAATGTACTATAGTGTAATGATTACAAATCATTTATCTCCGTGATGAAATCTGTATAATGAAAGAAAAACTATACCATCAACTGACGTGGGTTTATCCCATTTTTAACCGACGATAATGACTTTAATGACCCATATTACTTATCATTAGCGTCCTTCATTAACGACTCCCGTGATAGTATACAATTTATTAATTAATTGAACAATTATTGTTGTCAAGTTCGTGTATAATAATTTGTACTAAATACTGGCCGTATCTGTACTGTTTGATTGTAATTTTTAACAACTACTGTTTATTAGAGACTATTTACTGTTAATGATATGAATTGTCTCTTTTTCAGAAATTTTATAATATTTAGAGTGCATGAGTATTGTTTGTTTTTTTTAAATCACATTGTTTTAACTGTATCAATAATTTTAAATTAACTGTCGTTAATTAACTAGAAACCTTGAGCAAGGTTTTTTTTTTTTTTTTTTTTGGGGGGGGCGAAAATAAAAACAAAACAATATAAAAAACGATGAAGGGACATTATTAGTAATTACCAATTAGGTATCAATATTTTCCTATTGTACATATTAGGGTATCAAATTAAAGATTATGACGTCCCGGTCAGTAATTTTTATATCATGATTTGGGACTTGATTGAGCAGTAACACTGTCATCAAATTCGTCCTTTCCTTGACATCATGTTGCATAAGTTGAGTGATGCGATTGGAGATTAGCATACGACCAGAAGAAGGAGCACAGCCCCCTCAAGTGGTTGTATCGATCGCCGGGTGTTGTCATGTGGAGTACCGCAGTCTACAATGGCGTCCATGATTCCATTGTCGACGGTTGATTTAGTCGTCTTTAGAATAGACTTGTATCTAGTGGGTTATGTCAAGTGGGTTTTTCTCCCCTTTCTATTATAGCCCATTCGAGTCAAGTGTGATAGGGAAACTACGAAAGTGGTCAACAAACCACTTAGGGAAACTCAACTCTGTGAATATTCCGAAGAAAAAAAACAAATCAATCGGCCGTCAGCTTTGAGGTTTGAACCCAGGCTGTTGGTATGGTGAAGGAGGTGATATTAACATCTACACCGATCCCATGGATACTCTGGCTAGCTGCTTGTAACGGACATGTAATGATAGGGCATGGCTACGTGCCTTCCATGGATCTCTGCCTATGACGGTACATCTGGTTAGGAATGGTTGTACCACCAAGAACCACCACCAAAGTCTGGCTGGCTATTCGCTCACATTGCAGGTTCCTCTCAAGGAATGACAGCTAGAATTGGGTACTGTCACTTTGGTCAATATTTAGAACCACTGTATGTGAGCAATGAACAAGATAAGTCATAACTTTTTCGTAGAACGATAAATCAGTTTAGGACTGTGCGTTGTATAAATGCCGCTCAAATTGATAATATATAAAAAAAAAAATAAATTGTGAAAAGAATAATAACATCATAAACAAAAAAAAAAGTTTAACTAGTAATAAATAATCACTGGGAAAATAATATCCATATATGCTCCATATATAATAAAATGATGCATTAACTAATAAAATTAATTAATACATAAATTATTGAATAATAAAAAAAAAGAAAGCATGAACTGAAATTATATCAAAATACTAAAAAAAAATTCATTAAACATTTTTAACCCTTCCGAAGCACAGTATATTACAAAATGTGTTTAGTTCATTTGGGTTACATTTACAAAGAATTGTTCTTTTACAAAATACTTCTGTTTTAATTCGTAGAGATTTTAAGATGCTAGCCACTTTCTGGTTTAAAACACCATACTTGTGATAATGAAATAAATATTAATTTTTCCGTTACTGTCAAATTAAAGATTGTTTTTAAATCTCTATCTAAGCTAGAATCTAAGCTGAATTTCCTTGGCCTCCTCTACAGGCATATTGCCTTAGTTTTATAGATGTTATATTGTCATAAATAACCTTGGATATTATCCCAGCTAATTCATCCGCTCAACGATCAATTATATTATTATATTGCAACAAACGAAATAATAGATTAAAAAATCATAAAAGACGAGTAATTGTGGATTGTTTAGGAAGAATTATAGTGTTTTAATTTTAATATTGTAAAACAATAAAGGGGAAAAAAAAAACTTTAATAGTGAGGATGAAATTAGAATTAGCTCTAATAGGAGCGTCTTTCCTAATCTACATATTCTCCGGCTTAAATGCAACTCGCTACACCTAATCAATTCAAAAACGTTTTTTTTTCTTCCATCACCAATTATCCGTGTTATTCAAATGCGGCTTCTACTGTCAAACGGTGACGCTCAGAATGACGCCCTGTAAAAATTTTCTATTCACAAAATTAGTTTTATTTTTTTTTTTGGCTCAATTTTATTTGTAGTAGGCCGAATAATATTTGTGGAAACACTAATATGTAACCTTGGAGATTGTCAAACAAGTGTTTGAATAATATGGATACATACTTGATACCTACTGTTTAAAATCTCATAGGTTCCACCATACATGTAACATACTTTCAATAAATAAATAGTGACACTAAGTAGTAGTTTTAAATAATAACAAGATTAAGTGCAATTTAATACACATACTTAAAATACGCAATTATTATTATATTATATTATATTATTATTATTATTATAGTTAAAATCTTAATTTACTAGCCTTGTATTGGTTGATCACATAAGCTGGTAATTTTTTTTATTTATATTGGATGAACAATCTTATCTAATCTTTAAAACTGAGTTTAATTATTAAGAAAAATTAGATTATTTAAAATGGGATTTTCTTAAATTAATTTTAGTTTGATGTGATATAATGTCAGTCAAATATTTAAACAGTGTTTGATACTAGAAAAAAATCTTTTTTTCTTTCATTGCCGTCTCACTTTGAATTTGTCAAACTTCAATTACAGGTTTACCGTTGATATATATTTTTTATATATGCAGTTATGTGTATATAATAAATATACATATATGCTCTGTGTAAAATGTTAACGGTTCTTCCACAAATGTAACATTAAGTATTAAAAAATACACTGATAGTATTGATGAGTGTCAATTTTATTTTATTATTTTTTAATACTTAATTATATTTGTGAAATCACCCAAGTCACTAAACCCCGCCTTTTTAAAAAATAAAAACAATAACGAAAAAGCATTCGTATAAAATATCTGCTGACGTCAGCTAAAGTGTATTAAATTCTCAACTCCTATTGCTGTCTAATCAAAAATAATTTTTTTAATACATTTTAAAATCTTTTTGCGTTACCGACCTTTAAAATGTTACTTTGGAGAAAAACCGGAATTTTAAATTTTAAATAGCTTCTTAGCTTTTTAGAATTTTTCATGTTACACTTTTTCTTCCACACTTTTTATTATTTTATTGTAACCAAAACATATCATCATATTTCAAGGACCAGTGGACTATACCTTAACAATTTTGTATCAAGTGGGTCAATTTTATGACCACGTATTAGTAATTTGTATCATAACTTATTTTTGAAGTACTATTAATTTTGGTATAAATCCAGGGAAAGGAGCTATATAATCCCCGTATTCTTAATATTCAATTCAACTGAACTGACAGCCAAATATTATGTTCAAATGGTTAAATAAACAATGAAATCTTATCATTATACTATAAAATAATATATTCATAGACAATATAATTATTATTATATATGATAAACGACGTTTAATTAATCCCCAAAATCTTCGTCTGATAATGTAACTGTTATTGAAATAATGATATTGTTATTTTCTATATTTAACAATATTCTTAATGATACTACTTTTGTCATTTTGATGATATTGAATAGTTACATCATGACAGCTCGCGTTTTTGATACTTCATAGCTCATAGTTACTTCATACTAATATGCGAAATAAGCTCCTATTTTAATTAATAGTCTTCTTGTTAATTCTTCATTGAAGATATGCATTTTTTGTTTTTATTAATAAGAAGTCAGGAATATTAAACTACGAAATTGATCTGTTTCTATATTTTAAACCCACCACTACTAAATGAAAGTACAATCTCTCGATTATATGCACTGTACTACTAAAGTCAGAAATATGTAGATTAAGAACCGATATAGAATGGAAAAAAAAGATTATTTATTGCAAAACTTACTTAAAACGCAGCAGAAATCATGGAATTGACCATGGAGAAAAACCATGGAATGAAACCGAGCACTTGTTAAAAACTAAAATTCTTTAAATTTTGGATTTTTTATGACATAATTTCAGGATTTGTAATGATTTCTGTTTTAATTATCTTTACCTAATTACAATGTATTCGGGTGCTTATTGTAATAAAAAGGAATAATACCAGATAATAAGTTAAAAAAAAAAGAAGCAATAATTTTTCTAGTTATAATAACAAACATAATCTCGAAATTTCTGATTCCTAAAATAAACCTATAGAATATTGAGTAATTTCATTACTTAATTGAAATATTAAAACACAAACATGAAAATAATAATTGAAATTATCTAAATAAACGCTAGTGAATTTTGAAGAAATAAGGAGCTGCCCCCTTATAAATGTGCCTAACAGTGATATAACTGTCTAAAATTATCAGCGTGATTTAAACTATCATGTTTAAGAGTGCTGTTAATATAGCTTTGGAAGTGAAACGAACATTGGGGCCATTTAAAACTTAATAATTTCTTCCAATCAAACAGTTCATTGTATAATAAATGTACACTTTATAATATCTGTACCTCGGAAAGATACAACACTATGTCCATTTTCATAACTTTACAGGAGAGGAGTTTTAAACTATAAATATAATAACAAAAAGTGATATTGGCACAGCTATTTATTGAGATGTTGAAACAATATTTTACCAGAACATTCTATTTATTGTTATTTACATCATGCAGTTGTTATAAAATGAAAAAAAACCTTTTTTACTGTAATAAAGTCAATATGGAAAAAAATGGACATAGTATTGTATCCCTCCGAGGTACAGATATATATATGACCCATAAAAAATAATATCAAATTGGAACCACTTTATCATAGGTATAAAAAATAGTTTTATTCTAGAAAAGAGAAGTGGGGGTTGGAATGGTGGAGGGGATGGTTGCCGGGGGAGAGGGAAGAGCAGGTATCGAGCGCTCACGTGCTGCGCCCTACAGGGCGGGCCGAGAACCATCCGCCATCATTGAAGGGCAGGTGGAAGGGGTAAAGGGGCAGGGGTGGGGGTAAGAGTGGGGGTTAAGGTGGAGGGGGCAACGCCCTCGACCAGCCAACCACTCACCTCTGGCGGCCCCTACTGCGAACTATACCGTCTTATCAGCGCCGCTTTCTTATCACTATCCGTACTTATTGCAAACATTTACAATTAAATGTCTCAATGGATACTTCAAGTTGATCCGTAGATCAGTAGAATATTTTTTTTTTTTTTTTTAATTAATGTGGATTCTTCCCTACTAAATTCTTTGGACATCTATTATAAACTAAATTGTATTTTAGAATTATTATAAACGGAAAAAATACTTCAAACTTAAAGCGTTTTAAGGACATACTCTATATTGTGTAAAAAAATTCATTTTTAAACGTTGAGATTGGCTGATTATTTTTACCTTATAAAAGTGTACTTAACCATAAGTGGGCATCAAAATTTATCTTAAATAGCTTCTAAAGATTTTATTAATCTTAATAGTTAGTTGCAATATGTACTTATTTACTCTATATATGTTTTCCATTGTCCGTTAATATATTTTAACAAAACTAATTGGCATATTTCCAGGTGTTTTGAAAAAATAAAATTTCCTAATTTCAGATCAAACAAATCATTTTTTGCGAGCGCTATCGCGGAACAGACAAACAAAAAAATATTTCCCCGTACCGGGATGAAATAAGAAATATTTTTTATAGTTTTTTTTAATTTGGGATGAATATTTATGTTTAACATTTTTGAGTCCAACAACTGTGGTGTTGTGTAAAATGTTTATATTTACAAATAGCAGAATGTGGCAAAAAAGATTTTCTGCGAAAAACTGGAACTGTCTACAATTTTCATTGAATACTTAGTGATTCAAATTTACTTATCTTTTGTTTAATTATTTATGATTTTTATAACTTATAGAGGTGAAAGATATTATATAAATTATTAATAATAAGTCATTATATTACACGGTAAACAATGTTTATTTATCAGTTCTCAAAAGTATTTATTGAACATTTCAGTGATACAAAATTGAAAGAATAATTTCTGCCATATGACATTTTCTGTCATAAGACAATTCTCAGATAAATATGGGTCAATATTTTCTTTGTAAAAATGTATGCCAAAGATCTAATATTTAAAAAAACAACGAAAAAGGAACATTTAATACTCTGAAATATACATTCTAGGCTATTTAAAAATGAAGATATAAATTGGTGACTTGGTGTGAAACCGAGCACTTGTTAGTGGTATCAGCTAAAAATTAAAATTCTTTGAATTTCGGATTTGTTATGACATAATTTCAGGATTTGTAATGATTTCTGTTTTAATTATCTTTACCCAATTACAATGTATTCGGGTGCTTATTGTAATAAAAAGGAATAGTACCAGATAATAAGTTAAAAAAAAAGAAGCAATAATTTTTCTAGTTATAATAACAAACATAATCTCGAAATTTCTGATTCCTATAATAAACCTATAGAGGATTTAGTAATTTCATTACTTAATTGAAATATTAAAACACAAACATGAAAATAATAATTGAAATTATCTAAATTTAAAAAGATTGTTAAAATTAGTAAGGGAGAATTAAATAAAAATTAGGAATTGAGTAGCCAACGATTGTAATTAGTAAGTATGCTTGTAGCCAATATCATCAACAAACAACCTAATGACGCTATAAATGATGAGCTATTAGTAATATTAATAATATTTCATTATATCACTGAAATAAACCCGAGTGAAATGTTAACTAAATGTTACCAACCCTTTCTGTAAGATTTTCACGAAATGATCAACGCCAAAGCCCATCGGCTCACATTATTAATCTTGGCTTACGGATTAAATTTTGTGAATGAGGATCTCACACAGCTGTGGTTTGTTATAGAATACAAATTGTTATACAAAAACAATAAAAAAATGATTATTCCGAGCAAGGAAACTGTTACAAAATGTGAGTTTGTCATTGTTTATTCACTCTCAAGGAAGAAATATATTATTTGGTTTGCTCGTGTTGTCATATTTACGGTCGTAGCGTGTGCCTGAGATTGCCTCGTCAATGCCAATTATAATTTTTTTTTGTTTTTATTATGTAGAGTTAGATATAGAGTAAACTGCAATTATAAATATTATAATCATGAATAATAATATATAATATAATTGATAAATAATAAATATTAGATTCAGGCGTACAGTGGATTCGATAAAAAAAAAAAAAAAAATGTAGAAAACTTATAAAAACGTAAAATAAAAAGTAATTTTTCAAAAATCACATTCCAATAAAACTAAAAACTACAATTAACTGCATCATCACCACCACGTGTTACAGTTTATCCTAGTAACTTGCGTGACGGCTCAAAATGAAAAAAAAAAACATTATAAAGAGCACTTGATTACAAACAACGATTATCGTACGTTAATAATCAGTTTCTCTCAGATGATTTGGAAGTCAAGGTTCCTTCGACGTCAGGATGTGAAGAATCTCGGTTCGAATCTCAAGACGGCTAGTGACGTCGTCATGAAACTCCGTAAATAGCTGCAGTACACCATGGTCTAAGACAATAAACCAAATAAATATCATACAATTATGTTTTAAAAATCTTTTTGAAGTTATCAAGTTACTGTAACCATATTTTACTGGGAAAAACAGTTATGAAACAAATGTTATGTTGGATTGCCAAAAACATTAATTACACAAATCAATAAATTCAACGAACAATTTGAACCCAGAACAGTCATTACATGAAATAGTTACACTAATCACTGCACCATACTAGGTCCTATGTAAAAAAAAAATTGAATCTGACAGAAATTAGTGTCACCTATTATTAAAAATGATATGAAAAGTAATTGGTGGTCGTAGCTTTCTTTTCCTGCAATTTCAATAAGTTAAGTGTAATTTGGTTGAATTGATCATTTCATTTGATAGGTGCTGGTTGGAGATCGAGTTTTTAGTGAATCAAAAACGTTGTCTATCCTTACAGATCTGAGCAACAAATTTTCAAATGCTAAAACAGACAAGGCACATTTCAATATACATACATATGGTTGATAGATATTTAATAATAAATAATATTGAAAAACATAATAAAATATCATATGTAGATGCTGTTGATAAAATAATTATAACCAAATAGATTAGTAATCGATTAGATAAAATTTAATTTAAAAATATGGTCAGTTGCAACATTAATAAATTCAAATAATCGTTTAAAATCAGTAAAATAAAGAATAAAACATAAAATTAAAAAATAAATCATTTTATAGCCCAAGTTCAATAAATTTTATTGATTCACTGATAATTTTTGACCGACGTTGGAAGAGTACTTGCAGACATGAACTGGAATAAATGATTCCATTCGTACCCAAAACTATTGGGAAACTCTCGGGAACCAAAACCCGGCAGTAATATCTCCGGGTTTACTAATTTTCGGGTTTACTCCTGGTCAGTTCTGGGTCCTTCCCGAACATTCCTCCACGAAAGCACTTCCCGGCCTGGCTCTACGTGGGCAGACAGGGTTCACGGGTTCCTCCTCTGACGACACGATAGGACTCTGGTGGATTGGCACTTCCTGGCGTCGCAGTGGATTCCGGGAACATACGAGGCGTGGGAGGCGGTGTCGGCCGGCTTTGACCAATTCCGCTAATTGCCCGACACAGCGGCTGGTCTTTTCCACTGCCTCTCGTCGGTTCTCAGTCTTGCCGCTTCGTCCTCGAACAGTGAGCAGTGGTTAAGACACGGGGCTTAGGGGACAGATTGACAAAAAATTAAGCATCACTTAATTGTATCTGGCTGCACATTCTGGGTCATTGCCCTCTGAAAATGACATGAATGATCAAAATAGATATGCCTAGCAGCAAAAAAAAAATGCATAACATCACACAAAAAGCTATGTACGTAAGAGACTACAAAGAACCAGCATCAAAAGAGTTCTACCCACCTCTTTCATAAATGGGTATGGACAAAAAAAATTCATAAAGGAAGAGAACTAAACAGATGCTTTGGACAAACTGTACAGAGTACTTCAGAGGACATCCTATCTCTCAATAGAAAATAAACTACTTATTTACAAAGTTATACTTAAGCCAATCTGGACATACGGAATGGAGCTATGGGGACAGCAAAAAAGTCGAACATCAAGCGTATCAAAAGACCTGAGAACAATAGTAAATGCCGCTTATTAGGTCAGTAAAAAAAACCCTTCATAACGATCTTAATATACCTTGAACTCATCCCTTTCAGGTTCATGAAATACCATAGTAACCTATACAGCCACCCTAATCCCCTAGCACAGTCATTGCACTGCACCACTCATCCCTACAATCCTTCTTGGAGACGGCAGTGGCCTCGTGACCTGCTATAAATACAGTGGGAGTCCTGGCAATACCAGTTTCTCCAATCATGCCCTGAGCGTATGTGGCTCTCGCGCTCTCAGCCTCCACTGGCTCGTATCCGCAGACGCGGCTGACGGAGGAGCGTGGGGTACTTCCCAAGACTCCGCTTCCTCTTTCGCATGCGAGGGAGGTGACAACGATGTGGATTTAGCAGGTCTCTGGGGTGTTTGTAAATCAGGATTTCATCGCTGATTTGAGTTGTAGGGGGTGAAGGTAATTTTACTCAAGTTAGTACTGAAGGTGTGTGAACCAAGAAGTATTTGCGTCGGGTGGAAGGTTACATCCATCCAGACTCGGAGTAGGGATGCGAAAAGCGAGAGCCTCTAGGGATCCCGAGTATAAATCCGAGGAAAGAATTCATTTAGCCAGGTCTGGAGATATCCAGAGAGTGGGTAAGACAACAGAGGAAACCAGGAGTTGGCGCGTATGTAATGAGCATGTATGCAATGAAATGCCTGGATCATTTTACACGAATCTTTGTACAATCTAATAAATATACTAGGGGGGGGGGGGTAAGGTTTAGGGATGACATGTAACAATAATCTAAAAAGATCGATATTTTAAGGACATATCTCACTAATCGAACCTATGTCACTTATCGAACCTATCTCACTAATCGAACCTAGTTCACGGGACCACTGAGATGAATGGGGACACTTCTGATATCGTTCAGCCCAAGAGAAGCCCCCATCAGCATTTGGGACAAGAACAGGTGAAAAATAAAATAACCGACATTTGCGACAAATACATAAACGCTATACCGACTGGCGCCAGCCTTCGTACCCACGGACAGCATATAGTGAGTGGTATCGAGGTTAGAGCTTCTCCCACGACTGTATCCTGCTTGCCCACAAAAATACAACTACAAATGTTTACTTTGAAGTAAGTTATATTGTATACTGCACTTATGATCTTAATTATCCGCAAATGAAATTAATTCGATTTTACAAGCGAGATGAACTCAGGAACTGGTGAACGAATTGATATACTTCAGAGACTGTCCGTTAACATTTTGCCTTTGTGTCTTCAAGCTCGTTCTTTTATGGTTTGAGTATTGGACTTGAAGGTGGGAGGAATGAAATAAGTCTTATTGAGTTAAGAAAAAATCATAGTGCCACATAAAGAGACAGTTGAAGTTTCAATTGAAGTTTCAGTGGATTGCGCTGACACTCAAGTTTAGCCTATTACAGTTACCTCTTGACTATGATGTCATTTCAGTAGTTTCTTGGCAAAGCCACTAGTCCACTGTTAAGAGGACTAGCCACCAGGCTTCGGGAGGTCTGAATATGAATAATAAACTAAAATCATTTTACACCAAATAAACTTCTTTCCCGTTTTCTGGAATCGTAATCCTTGTTAGTGGCGAAGAGCAATCAAACGAATTTGCCCGACGGATTTGACGTCCACATGGAAAAGAGCTGAAGTGACGAAAATCAACTTACCTGGCATGACTACAGTTAGGCTTTGTACTTGAGAAAGTGGAGTTTTATTATCTTGCTAAGAACAAGTAGAAGGGGCCTGACCAGAACTGTATACCTGCCTCGTGACTTCATGGAAGTCACTGATGGTTCCTGTTATTTTTAAGTAAGCAACCGCATCCCTCCAAGACCTCCCTACTTCCCAGAATCTTATCCTTTTCTTATACATATATGTCTCAGCTTTAGCGCCAGACCCCACTCGTCCCTAGACATTCCAGCCAGTGTGTAGTAACGTAACTCTTAATATTTGTATGTATCAGTGTTTCGATTGTACTTCATAATAAAGTTCTTTTAAAATACTCTCCTCTACAAAGATTATCTAACTCATCTCGCACACTGAATACGAAGGCGGCTGAAAAGTTCCTGACCTAACATGAAAATAGCAGTAGTCGTAAATAAAAGCTAGTGAATTTCATTGTTCATCTGTTGACAGTTACTCGCCAAAGTTTCAGCCATTATGGACGCGCAGTTGTTGTGTAACAGTTGTTTGAGTGAGTCGATGTGAGTGTTTTTATAAAAATGAACAAAATCGAGTATCGAGCTGTCATTAAATATTTGTTTTTGAAAGGCAATACGCCTACGCAAATCAAAGATGAGTTGAATTCTGTGTATGGGGACTCTGCACCATCATTTACCACAGTGAAATTTTGGGCAGCTGAATTTAAACGTGGTCGTAAGAGCTTGGGAGACGATGAAAGTTCGGGACGTCCAAAAACTGCAACTACCGACGAAAACATCGCCAAAGTTCACCAAATGGTGCTAGACGACCGCCGAATTAAAGTGAGGGAGATAGCAGAGGTTATGATCATGTCAAAAAATAACGTGTTTGTCACATATTAAATCAACATTTAGAGATGAGAAACGCGTGGACAGCGTTGGGTGCAGCGTTTGGTCACGTTAGACCAAAAACGTGTTCGAATGAACATTTCCAACGCTCTGTTGGCGCAGTTTATGCGCAATAAATCCGAGTTTTGGCGCCGATTAATTACTGTGGATGAAACTTGGATACACCATTATACCCCCGAAACAAAAATACAGTCCAAACAGTGGACTGCAAAGGGGAACCGGCTCCAAAAAAAGCAAAAACTGTTTTTTCGGCTGGGAAAGTGATGGCGACTGTTTTTTGGGATAGTCATGGAGTTATTTTAATAGATTATCTTCAAAAAAGAAAAACCATTAAAGGACTACCATTGCTACGCATCATTACTTGACAAGCTGAAGGCAGAACTTGCGGAAAAACGGCCACATTTGCAGAAAAAGAAAATCCTGTTTCACCAAGACAACGCACCGTCTCACACCTCAGCGGTTGCCATGGCGAAAATCCATGAATTACGGTTTGAACTGCTTGACCATCAGCCTTACTCACCAGATCTAGCCCCAAGCGACTTCTTTTTGTTCCCTCATCTAAAAATTGCGCTCGGAGGACAGAGATTTCCGTCAAATGAAGAGGCAATCACCTTCGTGAACGATAATTTTGCAGAGAAAAACGCCGAGTACTATTTGGACGGGTTACAGAAATGGGAGCATCGCTGGGAGATGTGTGTAGAGTTACAAGGAGACTATCTTGAAAAATAAAAAAAAAAAATTCTGAAAAAACGTCTTGTATCTTTGTTAGGTCCGAAACTTCTCAGACCACCCTTGTACGTGGGTTGAACACCCCGAGCTTTACTACGACAGTTTTCCTTTGGTATAAATCTAAATGTCTTAATGCTATTTACCAATTATATGATTTCTCAATTCAAATTGTATCGATGAAAAAGCAATAAGATACTCTTCTTCGTCTTAAAATTAGTATTTACAAACCATAACACTGATTTTAGAGTAGTTGTTAAGTAATTCAGCCCGATCCCGATGGATAGCAGCGCTACTTCAGGGACCTAACGCACTGGCGAGCTCTTGATTCCTCTAACCCAGGGAAGAATCTTGTCGCAAATAGCTTTTCCATTCCTTCCATCCTTACTTACTAAAGTCACGCAGTTGTCTCGTGTTTGTTCTGAGGATTCAGGGCCTCTAGCACTAAATCTCCCGCATCAATGATTATCCAGGATAATTAATGTTAAAGAGAAATCAATTGAATTAGCCTGACGGATTTGATGTGGACATGGAACAGAGCTAGAATATAGGTGAATAAAATCGATATTCGAGTCATGGCTCTCGTTACGGAAGAAAAGAATCTCTCACGGTACGGACTTTTTCCACTAAGATTCTCTTACGGGATAACTGATACCGTTGAAACATGGAACGAGTACGATAATCATGTCAACATGTGAATGTGAACATGTGAATGTGAACATGAATGTCACATCAGAATGTGAACGCAGCAAAACGGAAGACCAACCCCCCCCCCCCAACAACCCCGCTTTCGTAAGTTTCTTCAAATGTGAAAGAAAATCTCACGGTGCAAGTTCTTGCGGCAAGGACACCGGAGGAGGGGGGACATTTTCCAGTAAAAAGGAGGATTCCCTTCAAATAACATGGAGTTCGAGGGAAGCGGCAAAGGACACAGGGAAACGTCCCTACCCAAACAAACCATCAGTCCATCACACCGTAGAACCAGAAATGACTGTTTAGAAAGGTCTACAGAAAAAGAAGAACGAGGAGAAGAACTAACTTTTATTTATTTCTAAAACCAGAAAACTTACCGGTCCGGTTGACAGGGGGCCTTCACAGAAATTTGTTTATGGCTTGTCCCATCACGCTTGAATCCGGCAGAACTCGACAGGATTGAATATTGAATGACAAAATAACAAACACCGACACACTGGAAAATAATATTATACAAATTATATTATTAATCAGCTTTATTATGGTAAAATTCAATCTTCCTGATTGGACAATTAGTAATTGTGATTAATGTTTTCATTCATACCATATTTACAATATTCAATCGCTCATTCGTACAGTATTTACAAACAGCCCAGAGACCTCCCAAATCCACATGGTGGTCACCTCCCTCGCATGAGAAAGTGGAAGCGGAGTCTTGTACACCACGCTCTTCCGTCAGCCGCGTCACCGGATACGAGCCAGCGGAGGCCGACGAAGAGCGCGAGAGCCCCAGACGCTCACATGATTGGAGAAACTGGCCATTGCCAGCACTCCCACTGTCACGCATTTATAGCAGGTCACGAGGCCACTGCCGTTTCAGTCTCCGAGGAGGATTATAGGGATGAGTGATGCAGTGCAATGAATGATTATACCAATAGAAGAGCTGAATTTTCCACATTAAGAACCCTGTATTCAATAAACTCCAGTGACAATATACACGTGTAATTAACTAATAAAACCGCTGATAAATAATAAAACTTTATCGTTATATATTAATGTATTCAAACGGGCTTTGTATCGTTAAACATTGTTCTGGTTTGTTACACAATTATTATTATAGTGATATTCCCCCCAATGACCAGCCCCCTCCATCACAGACCGACTTAGAGTTAACACATCATGATATTTTTGCGTGCTTATACCTACCCCACATGTTCTCAGGTTCACCTGATCCATTCACATGATGGTAAAGAAACCTGGGTCGATATGAATGAGCATACCTATTGATTCCTCGCTAAAACCTTTTCTTCATCCCTTGTAGAAGCCTTATAGAGAATGATACGTGTGAGTACTACTAGATGGGACTGAATGAAGAAAGAGAAGCTAAGAGACCACCTTCAAGAAAGTCATGCTGCCAAACAAGGGCGGTTTGCGGCCCCTCACAAATTAGAGGCCTCTCCTGCCTTCGCCTATTACCTCCCACTGTCTCTGCTTCTCTCCCTTACTTTCGGCTTTTACCATTATTCTTATTTCATCTTCCGACGACTTTTCCATTTATTCCCTTCTCTCCCGTCTCCTCGTCCCGCCGTCCCGAAATGACCTGTTTATCATTTACGACCCCACTCACTCTGTGGTGTCTCAACTTCTTTCCGGCAACGATTAACTAAATATCACAAATACATTATCCACAATATTCTTCTTTTGTTAGTATTTTGTATTTATTCATTATATTTGTTACGACGTTTCGGAATCTATTAGTCCGTCATCAGGCAACAACTAAAAAACCAGAAAAAGAAAACTAGGTACAATCATAACAATTAATTATTTTTCCCCTGATTACAAAACAATATTTCTCCAAATATAAATCATATACTCACATGTTGTGCCTTTCCAAACTCAAAATGAAATTAAAAAACATAAATAAAACATTATGCACAATATGCTACTATAAAAATGTTTGTATTTATTAATTATTTTTGGTACGACGTTTCGGAATCTATTAGTCCGTCATCAGGAAAAAAGTACACAACCAGAAAAAAAACCTAGGTACAATCATAACAATTAATTTTTTTTTTCTATGTTTACAAAACAATATTTCTCCAAATGTAAATCATATACTCAATTGTTGTGTCTTTACAAACTCAAAATGAAATTAAAAAACATAAATAAAACATTATGCACAATATGCTACTATAAATTTTTTTGTATCTATTCATTATTTTTGGTACGACGTTTCAGAATCTATTAGTCCATCATCAGGAAAAAAGTACACAACCAGAAAAAAAAACCTAGGTACAATCATAACAATTAATTTTTTTTTCTGTTTACAAAACAATATTCCTCCAAATCTAAATCATATACTCACATGTTGTGTCTTTACAAACTCAAAATAAAATTAAAAAACATAAATAAAACATTATGCACAATATGCTACTATAAAATTGTTTGTATTTATTAATTATTTTTGGTACGACGTTTCGGAATCTATTAGTCCGTTATCAGGGAACAACTAAACAACCAGAAAAAGAAACCTAGGTACGATCATAACAATTAATTTTTTTTTTCTATGTTTACAAAACAATATTTCTGCAAATATAAATCATATACTCACATGTTGTGTCTTTCCAATCTTAAAAGTAAACTAAAAAAGACAAATAAATTAACATTGACACTTATTTGGCTAGGAAATCAAACAGGTCAACAAATCTGGAATAGCTATGTTAGTCATATAGTTATCTAAGAAATTATTTGCAGCTGGAAGTAATTAGGTGTTATCACTTCAAAGTTATGTTTTATATATTTAATCTGATATGTCTAACTATTGTCAATTATTGTTCTAGAAATAAATTTAAACCGCAAATAGTGCAACCCATTATACCCTTTTTCTGTCTTGAAGTCCACTGTTGTTGAAGTTCATATTGTTGGGTATGTGAATGGATTCTGAAAGTGATCCGTCAAAATAAACTGACTAACACTAAACACTGACCTTTTTTATTCGTTCAATCCCGCCTTGGGGAAAATTTTATTTTTTACAAACAACTTTATTATGATAAAATTACAACCAGCCTCTTTGGGCAATAAGTAATTGTGAAAAAACGTGATAAATGGTTTCATTCATACCATATTTACAATTTTCATTCACTCGCTCATTCATACAGTATTTACAAACAGCCCAGAGACCTCCCAAATCCACATGGTTGTTACCTCCCTCGAATGCGAAAGAGGAAGAGGAGTCTTGGGAAGTCCCCCACGCTCCTCCGTCACCGTATACGAGCCAGCGGAGGGTGACCAAAAGCGCGAGAGCCAAAGACGCTCAGGACATGATTGGAGAAACTGACCATTGCCAGGACTCCCACTGTTACGAGGATTATAGGGGTGAGTGGTACAGTGCAATGACTGTGTTAGGGGATTACGGTGGTTGGATAGGATACTATGGAATTTTATGAACTTGGAAGGGATGAGTTCGAGAATGTAAGGTATATTAAGATCGTTATGCAGGGTTTTGTTGCTGATGTAATAAGGGACATTTACTATTTTTTGCAGGACTTTTGATTGAAAGGATTGGATACGCTTGATGTTCGACTTTTTTGCTGTTCGTGTTTTTGCTTTTCCGTATGTCCAGATTACAAGTATAACTCTGTAAATTAGTAATTTGTTTTCTATTAAGAGATGGGATGTCCTCCCTCGAATGCGAAAGAGCTCTGTACAGTTGTCCATTGCGTCAGTTTAGTACTTGTCTTTTTAGCTTCGTATGTGGGTTCTCGGTCAGCCGTTTGGAATTAATTGGAGAAAATTAGGAATTAATATTGAGGGGAAGAGGTTGCCTAGATTAGGCAAACTAGAAAGTTAGCAAAAGTCACTCAGGGACGACTAGTCACGTATAGATGGGTTTTCGAAGGGCCCGAATCGGTGCAGATGACTCTTATATGGTCCCTCGTAAAGACAGGACAGGTTACCACCCTTTGCTTTTCCTTTTTTTCTGCGACAAAAGGGAAACGCAGAAGGGATCTGGGACTTAGCAGCCGGGACTGTGTTTGAAGCACGTGCTAACTTCTTTGCAGCCTGGTGTGAAGTAATATTCTCTTAAGCACAACTGATCAAAATGAGAGACCACCCTCTCTGAAGAAAAGAACCTGGTCCATTATTGCCAAATATAAACAGTCTAATGATACAACGCAAGGCATTTCCTTGGCAGCTCTTCTGAAGGGTACTTCGATTTGGGACGTACCTGTCTTCATTCTTTGACTAGACCAAGGCTTCCCAAATCGACTGGCGTGTGGAACGTTGAGGTGTTGGACTGGACCCGTCTTTAGAAGCCAGCGATGTACAATAGTAAGGAGTATTTTAATTGTTAGCTAGTTGGGTCTATGTAATCTTTATACCATTTTATTCATATTAAGTGATCATTTTACAGTAAAAAATTTTTAATCATAGTAATAAAATACAGTGTACGTAAATTTCTGCTTTATATAAATGAATCCCTTCCATTTGATCATCACGTCAATTTATTAAGGTAAATTAATAGGTTGGCAAGAAAGTAATTTCGGAATTTTAGTGTGGAAAAAAACTTAATTTTTTCTTAAACAAAAAATGAACTGTAATCAGTCAAATGTCTTCTGTTCTGTTCGATGTCCTTATGCCATCTTTCTGGTAACTTCATGATCCCGTGCTCATAGAACTTTGGTCCTTATGAGCAAAAAACCCAACCAAGTGCGTTTTGATGTCATCGTTATTACTGAAATTTTTACCATTTAAGAAGTTTTGTAAACTTCGAAACAAATGATAATCTGATAATAGGTTGGGGCGGGCTCCCCAACCAACCTCCAATAGTTTCGTACGTGTTGCTGAAGATGTGTGAGGCCTCGCATTGTCATGACAGAACCCAAATATCGAGCTTCTTAACAAGTCCAAGACGTCTTATATGATTATCAATTGTTGTGTGTGATACATTCAGCAATCTCTCGCACAGTTATATGACGGTTTTATTCAATTATGGCTTCAATGTTTCTTCATCAACTTCAGAAGGTCGAGCAGAACGTTGGTCATCTTTCATTTTTTCCTCCAGAACGAAATGTTTTTAAACAATTCAGACACGTGCGTTCCGTTAAACAATCAACACCATAAACTTAACATATCTCTTTGTGAGCCTCAGCCTCTTTCTTGCCTTTATGAAAATAAAAAAGTAAAATGTGTCAAAAATGCTTTTTTTTGCACTCCATGTTAAGACTGACAGTTGTAAACAAAATTACACGGGATTTCTTTCTATATCAACCTCTAGGTATCGACTACCAAATCTCAAAAGAAAAAAATTCTAACGCTGACAAAAGAATAACGAAACAAACATAACGCTATCTACTGGTGCAAACCGAAATCACTTTCTGGCCAACCCAATACTTTGGGTTTAGATTCAATTGGGGAAATAGAAAATTAATTGAGTATTTTTGAGAAAAGTAAAATTTGGCATAACTTCACGCTAATGCAATGTATTCAGGATCTGATAGAAGAATCAAATTCGATTGGTTTTATGACATCCCTACTATTTAAATATTCTTATTATTATTACATTCAACTAGAGCGTTACAGCGTGGTGTTTGTGGGTGAATCAGGTAAATACATAAAAGGATACATGTATCCGTAGAAAAGATACATCCTTTATATATTGCCTTACGTTTTTAAGCATTCGGATACATTTGTATATCAGATAAGAAAGTATCAGTCTTTACACCAATTATAGACTAAATTAGATCTACCTAATAGTAAGGCTTTGTGTTATGTTACCCTGGGTATACTAAGCTGAGAAATACTTGCTGGCCTATAGACCCAAAAAACACCGCTCGTATCTTAAACACAGTTATACATGCGAACGAAATAAAAGACAAAACACAATACCCAGAAACTATTATTAAATGACTGAGAAAACAATATTTTTTAACGAAAATATTTTATTTGTTAAACCATGTCGGTCCCTTATAATAACTGCAATAACTGCAACATACTCATATGTATCATAGAGTTAGACAGGTTTTCAAAAATATGTTTTTCAATAATTTCGTTGTTTTTTGTAAGCAGAAACCATTGTGGGTCTAGCTGCTCTTCAAGTCTTTGTGAGTGCATGTTTAAGATAGAGAGAGGCATGCACTTTTACGTGGAGGTTCAATTTAATATAAAAAATAGAAGAACATAGTTTTAAATGACACATATTTTTTGCTTCTCTTCGAAGTTTTTCTTTGATAGCGCTTTCGATGATAGGCTATTATAAAGGGCGTCCCAGAATTAAGGTAAGATTTGAATTTGCCGCCATTTGCACTAAAGTGCTGGCAACCCTAAAAAAACAAACAGTTTAACAGCTTACAGTTTAGGGTTAGTAAAAATGGAGCGTTACACGATAGAACAACGTGTCATTATTATATAACATTATCTCAAAAATAATGAAAGTTTGGCGGCCGCAGTTCAAAAATTTTATACAAAATATGGCCGAAATAGTTTTTTGACTTCATCAACTGTGAAGAGATTAATTGAAAAATTCAGGGAGACTGGATCAGTTGGAGACACTAAACACACTGGTCGTCCAAAAACAAGCCGTTCAAATGTCAATATCGAAGCAGTGCGTGAGGGTGTTGTTGAAAATCCAGAAACATCAATTCGGCGTCGTAAACACAGTTCTTTGAGCCGAAATTGGATGATATTGATGTGGACAATATGTGGTTTCAACAAGATGGTGCCACATGCCATACAGCCCATGAAACAATTCAAATACTGAATGAGACAATGCCAGGTCGTGTACTCTCTCGTTTCGGTGATCAGAATTGGCCCCCTAGATCGTGTGATTTAACACCTTTAGATTCCTTTTTATGGGATTATTTGAAGTCAAAGGTGTATTTCAACAAGCCCACATCCACCCGTGCATTAAAAGAGGTAATTCAACGCTGCATCAACGAAATTCATCCACATTTATGCCAAATGGTCATGGAAAATTTCGACAAAAGAGTGCGTATGTGCCAGCAAAGTCGTGGAGGCCATTTGCCCGATGTGTTATTCCATAAATAACCCTATCCTATTTACTTTATAATTCAATAAAAAGATAACAAATTAAAATTGTGTTTTCTATTTAAATCAAATCTTGCGTTAATTCTAGGACACCCTATACAAACTAATATTATGCCTTTACTAGGGGGTCCAATAGTCGATAGTTGGGAATTATCGATATCCCAGGACTCTCTGTCTCTAATTCTGGGACACCCTTTCCTATGGAACAAACACTAATCAAAATTTTAATGTTTAAAATATAAATAAATACTTATTACTAAATTATAAATGACAGTTTAAATGATAAGCTCGAAAAAGACGTGTCATTCACAGCCATAAAGATCTGTCCTGAAAGGACACTGTTCTCTATCGCGGAAGATAGAAGAATTGCGAGTCTTCTCATCCGTGGATAGTATTTTCTAGGTCCTGTAAGGAAATTTTTCCACTGAGACAATTACCTTCGCCAATGTCTAAGGCGAAAATAAAATAAGTCGCTTTCAAACTGGGCTATTAGCAGTTTTGCAATGGCTGTCAGGTCACAGGTACTAACGGAGAGTGGTAAGCGGCCTCCAATATTTAGGACGACTGGTAGGCTATTAGGCTAGGCCTGTTTGATATTTCAAGGATACAAGTATCATTAGCAACACTTTTCAAAAGCGAAATAAACAATCCCCTATATATATTCCTAGAAATATTAATTTATAAATCGTTCCAGCGTACCATCGTTCCTCTGGTTGGCTTTCTTTCAGTGCGTTCTACGGAAAGCGTTCTTAAAAAAAAAAACACACAAATAAACGTATATCTTTTACATTACACAATATCCTATGTACCAAAAGTATACTATATAAGCACTATACTTATACTTACTGGTATTAAGCCAATGAAAAAAAACCTTTAAAATTATTACGCTTTGTGTGATTTATTTTTTTCGTAATTTTATAAAAGGTTCCGGAAAATGGACTTTCTCTATTTCTCTTAAAAATTTCCGTATTCTGACTTCATATTTCCTCGCCCTTGAAAACTTAAGGGTACCAGATATCAAGTTATTCTGACGACATTTACATGGCCCTATGTCCATGTCCACGGAAACCCTCCCTTCACCCCAGTGTGGGACGCCTCGATTCCACTTGGGTTATATGTAAGCTAAGACGACAAATCTCTGTTAGGTATATCTAATAATAAGGTAACAAAACTATTTTAGAGTTCGAACTATTAGAAAAATAAAAAAATCCCTGGTCTAGCTCTACATATTCTCAGAAATAGCACTTTAGCAATCGTTCCAGCGTACCATCGTTCCTCTGGTTGGCTTTCTTCCAGTGCGTTCTACGGAATGCGTTCTTAGAAAAAAAACTCACAAATAAACGTATATCTTTTACATTAAACAATATCCTATGTACCTCAAGTATACTATGTAACCACTATATTTATACTTATTGATATTAAGCCAATGAAAAAAAACGTTTAAAATTATTAAGCTTTCAGCTAATTTATTTATTTTTTATATATATTGGGTGTCCCAGAATTAACGCAAGATTTGAATTTGCCGCCATTTGTGCAGTAAGTGCTGGCAACCCTAAAAAAAAATAATTTGACAGCTGACAGTTTAGGGTTAGTAAAAATGGAGCGTTACACGATAAAACAACGTGTCTTTATTGTGGAACATTATCTCAAAAATAATGAAAGTTTGGCGGCCGCAGTTCCAAAATTTCATACAAAATATGGTCGGAATAGTGTTTTGACTTCATCAACTGTGAAGAGATTAATTGAAAAATTCAGGGAGACTCGTTCTTATGTCAATATCGAAGCACTGCGTGAGGGTGTTGTTGAAAATCCAGGAACATCAATTCGGCGTCGTAAACACAGTTCATTGTGCCGAAATTGGATGATATAGATGTGGCCAATATGGGGTTTCAACAAGATGGTGCCACATGCCATACAGCCCATGAAACAATTCAAATACTGAATGAGACAATGCCAGGTCGTGTACTCTCTCGTTTCGGTGATCAGAATTGGCCCCCTAGATCGTGTGATTTAACACCTTTAGATTCCTTTTTATGGGATTATTTGAAGTCAAAGGTGTATTTCAACAAGCCCACATCCACCCGTGCATTAAAAGAGGTAATTCAACGCTGCATCAACGAAATTCATCCACATTTATGCCAAATGGTCATGGAAAATTTCGACAAAAGAGTGCGTATGTGCCAGCAAAGTCGTGGAGGCCATTTGCCCGATGTGTTATTCCATAAATAACCCTATCCTATTTACTTTATAATTCAATAAAAAGATAACAAATTAAAATTGTGTTTTCTATTTAAATCAAATCTTGCGTTAATTCTAGGACACCCTATACAAACTAATATTATGCCTTTACTAGGGGGTCCAATAGTCGATAGTTGGGAATTATCGATATCCCAGGACTCTCTGTCTCTAATTCTGGGACACCCTTTCCTATGGAACAAACACTAATCAAAATTTTAATGTTTAAAATATAAATAAATACTTATTACTAAATTATAAATGACAGTTTAAATGATAAGCTCGAAAAAGACGTGTCATTCACAGCCATAAAGATCTGTCCTGAAAGGACACTGTTCTCTATCGCGGAAGATAGAAGAATTGCGAGTCTTCTCATCCGTGGATAGTATTTTCTAGGTCCTGTAAGGAAATTTTTCCACTGAGACAATTACCTTCGCCAATGTCTAAGGCGAAAATAAAATAAGTCGCTTTCAAACTGGGCTATTAGCAGTTTTGCAATGGCTGTCAGGTCACAGGTACTAACGGAGAGTGGTAAGCGGCCTCCAATATTTAGGACGACTGGTAGGCTATTAGGCTAGGCCTGTTTGATATTTCAAGGATACAAGTATCATTAGCAACACTTTTCAAAAGCGAAATAAACAATCCCCTATATATATTCCTAGAAATATTAATTTATAAATCGTTCCAGCGTACCATCGTTCCTCTCTGGTTGGCTTTCTTTCAGTGCGTTCTACGGAAAGCGTTCTTAAAAAAAAAAACACACAAATAAACGTATATCTTTTACATTACACAATATCCTATGTACCAAAAGTATACTATATAAGCACTATACTTATACTTACTGGTATTAAGCCAATGAAAAAAAACCTTTAAAATTATTACGCTTTGTGTGATTTATTTTTTTCGTAATTTTATAAAAGGTTCCGGAAAATGGACTTTCTCTATTTCTCTTAAAAACTTCCGTATTCTGACTTCATATTTCCTCGCCCTTGAAAACTTAAGGGTACCAGATATCAAGTTATTCTGACGACATTTACATGGCCCTATGTCCATGTCCACGGAAACCCTCCCTTCACCCCAGTGTGGGACGCCTCGATTCCACTTGGGTTATATGTAAGCTAAGACGACAAATCTCTGTTAGGTATATCTAATAATAAGGTAACAAAACTATTTTAGAGTTCGAACTATTAGAAAAATAAAAAAATCCCTGGTCTAGCTCTACATATTCTCAGAAATAGCACTTTAGCAATCGTTCCAGCGTACCATCGTTCCTCTGGTTGGCTTTCTTCCAGTGCGTTCTACGGAATGCGTTCTTAGAAAAAAAACTCACAAATAAACGTATATCTTTTACATTAAACAATATCCTATGTACCTCAAGTATACTATGTAACCACTATATTTATACTTATTGATATTAAGCCAATGAAAAAAAACGTTTAAAATTATTAAGCTTTCAGCTAATTTATTTATTTTTTATATATATTGGGTGTCCCAGAATTAACGCAAGATTTGAATTTGCCGCCATTTGTGCAGTAAGTGCTGGCAACCCTAAAAAAAAATAATTTGACAGCTGACAGTTTAGGGTTAGTAAAAATGGAGCGTTACACGATAAAACAACGTGTCTTTATTGTGGAACATTATCTCAAAAATAATGAAAGTTTGGCGGCCGCAGTTCCAAAATTTCATACAAAATATGGTCGGAATAGTGTTTTGACTTCATCAACTGTGAAGAGATTAATTGAAAAATTCAGGGAGACTCGTTCTTATGTCAATATCGAAGCACTGCGTGAGGGTGTTGTTGAAAATCCAGGAACATCAATTCGGCGTCGTAAACACAGTTCATTGTGCCGAAATTGGATGATATAGATGTGGCCAATATGGGGTTTCAACAAGATGGTGCCACATGCCATACAGCCCATGAAACAATTCAAATACTGAATGAGACAATGCCAGGTCGTGTACTCTCTCGTTTCGGTGATCAGAATTGGCCCCCTAGATCGTGTGATTTAACACCTTTAGATTCCTTTTTATGGGATTATTTGAAGTCAAAGGTGTATTTCAACAAGCCCACATCCACCCGTGCATTAAAAGAGGTAATTCAACGCTGCATCAACGAAATTCATCCACATTTATGCCAAATGGTCATGGAAAATTTCGACAAAAGAGTGCGTATGTGCCAGCAAAGTCGTGGAGGCCATTTGCCCGATGTGTTATTCCATAAATAACCCTATCCTATTTACTTTATAATTCAATAAAAAGATAACAAATTAAAATTGTGTTTTCTATTTAAATCAAATCTTGCGTTAATTCTAGGACACCCTATACAAACTAATATTATGCCTTTACTAGGGGGTCCAATAGTCGATAGTTGGGAATTATCGATATCCCAGGACTCTCTGTCTCTAATTCTGGGACACCCTTTCCTATGGAACAAACACTAATCAAAATTTTAATGTTTAAAATATAAATAAATACTTATTACTAAATTATAAATGACAGTTTAAATGATAAGCTCGAAAAAGACGTGTCATTCACAGCCATAAAGATCTGTCCTGAAAGGACACTGTTCTCTATCGCGGAAGATAGAAGAATTGCGAGTCTTCTCATCCGTGGATAGTATTTTCTAGGTCCTGTAAGGAAATTTTTCCACTGAGACAATTACCTTCGCCAATGTCTAAGGCGAAAATAAAATAAGTCGCTTTCAAACTGGGCTATTAGCAGTTTTGCAATGGCTGTCAGGTCACAGGTACTAACGGAGAGTGGTAAGCGGCCTCCAATATTTAGGACGACTGGTAGGCTATTAGGCTAGGCCTGTTTGATATTTCAAGGATACAAGTATCATTAGCAACACTTTTCAAAAGCGAAATAAACAATCCCCTATATATATTCCTAGAAATATTAATTTATAAATCGTTCCAGCGTACCATCGTTCCTCTGGTTGGCTTTCTTTCAGTGCGTTCTACGGAAAGCGTTCTTAAAAAAAAAAACACACAAATAAACGTATATCTTTTACATTACACAATATCCTATGTACCAAAAGTATACTATATAAGCACTATACTTATACTTACTGGTATTAAGCCAATGAAAAAAAACCTTTAAAATTATTACGCTTTGTGTGATTTATTTTTTTCGTAATTTTATAAAAGGTTCCGGAAAATGGACTTTCTCTATTTCTCTTAAAAACTTCCGTATTCTGACTTCATATTTCCTCGCCCTTGAAAACTTAAGGGTACCAGATATCAAGTTATTCTGACGACATTTACATGGCCCTATGTCCATGTCCACGGAAACCCTCCCTTCACCCCAGTGTGGGACGCCTCGATTCCACTTGGGTTATATGTAAGCTAAGACGACAAATCTCTGTTAGGTATATCTAATAATAAGGTAACAAAACTATTTTAGAGTTCGAACTATTAGAAAAATAAAAAAATCCCTGGTCTAGCTCTACATATTCTCAGAAATAGCACTTTAGCAATCGTTCCAGCGTACCATCGTTCCTCTGGTTGGCTTTCTTCCAGTGCGTTCTACGGAATGCGTTCTTAGAAAAAAAACTCACAAATAAACGTATATCTTTTACATTAAACAATATCCTATGTACCTCAAGTATACTATGTAACCACTATATTTATACTTATTGATATTAAGCCAATGAAAAAAAACGTTTAAAATTATTAAGCTTTCAGCTAATTTATTTATTTTTTATATATATTGGGTGTCCCAGAATTAACGCAAGATTTGAATTTGCCGCCATTTGTGCAGTAAGTGCTGGCAACCCTAAAAAAAAATAATTTGACAGCTGACAGTTTAGGGTTAGTAAAAATGGAGCGTTACACGATAAAACAACGTGTCTTTATTGTGGAACATTATCTCAAAAATAATGAAAGTTTGGCGGCCGCAGTTCCAAAATTTCATACAAAATATGGTCGGAATAGTGTTTTGACTTCATCAACTGTGAAGAGATTAATTGAAAAATTCAGGGAGACTCGTTCTTATGTCAATATCGAAGCACTGCGTGAGGGTGTTGTTGAAAATCCAGGAACATCAATTCGGCGTCGTAAACACAGTTCATTGTGCCGAAATTGGATGATATAGATGTGGCCAATATGGGGTTTCAACAAGATGGTGCCACATGCCATACAGCCCATGAAACAATTCAAATACTGAATGAGACAATGCCAGGTCGTGTACTCTCTCGTTTCGGTGATCAGAATTGGCCCCCTAGATCGTGTGATTTAACACCTTTAGATTCCTTTTTATGGGATTATTTGAAGTCAAAGGTGTATTTCAACAAGCCCACATCCACCCGTGCATTAAAAGAGGTAATTCAACGCTGCATCAACGAAATTCATCCACATTTATGCCAAATGGTCATGGAAAATTTCGACAAAAGAGTGCGTATGTGCCAGCAAAGTCGTGGAGGCCATTTGCCCGATGTGTTATTCCATAAATAACCCTATCCTATTTACTTTATAATTCAATAAAAAGATAACAAATTAAAATTGTGTTTTCTATTTAAATCAAATCTTGCGTTAATTCTAGGACACCCTATACAAACTAATATTATGCCTTTACTAGGGGGTCCAATAGTCGATAGTTGGGAATTATCGATATCCCAGGACTCTCTGTCTCTAATTCTGGGACACCCTTTCCTATGGAACAAACACTAATCAAAATTTTAATGTTTAAAATATAAATAAATACTTATTACTAAATTATAAATGACAGTTTAAATGATAAGCTCGAAAAAGACGTGTCATTCACAGCCATAAAGATCTGTCCTGAAAGGACACTGTTCTCTATCGCGGAAGATAGAAGAATTGCGAGTCTTCTCATCCGTGGATAGTATTTTCTAGGTCCTGTAAGGAAATTTTTCCACTGAGACAATTACCTTCGCCAATGTCTAAGGCGAAAATAAAATAAGTCGCTTTCAAACTGGGCTATTAGCAGTTTTGCAATGGCTGTCAGGTCACAGGTACTAACGGAGAGTGGTAAGCGGCCTCCAATATTTA
Source organism: Acanthosoma haemorrhoidale (assembly GCA_930367205.1). Classification (NCBI taxonomy): domain Eukaryota; kingdom Metazoa; phylum Arthropoda; class Insecta; order Hemiptera; family Acanthosomatidae; genus Acanthosoma; species Acanthosoma haemorrhoidale. The sequence continues at coordinate 11,082,891 of OV884011.1, read as the reverse complement.
GGACGACTGGTAGGCTATTAGGCTAGGCCTGTTTGATATTTCAAGGATACAAGTATCATTAGCAACACTTTTCAAAAGCGAAATAAACAATCCCCTATATATATTCCTAGAAATATTAATTTATAAATCGTTCCAGCGTACCATCGTTCCTCTGGTTGGCTTTCTTTCAGTGCGTTCTACGGAAAGCGTTCTTAAAAAAAAAAACACACAAATAAACGTATATCTTTTACATTACACAATATCCTATGTACCAAAAGTATACTATATAAGCACTATACTTATACTTACTGGTATTAAGCCAATGAAAAAAAACCTTTAAAATTATTACGCTTTGTGTGATTTATTTTTTTCGTAATTTTATAAAAGGTTCCGGAAAATGGACTTTCTCTATTTCTCTTAAAAACTTCCGTATTCTGACTTCATATTTCCTCGCCCTTGAAAACTTAAGGGTACCAGATATCAAGTTATTCTGACGACATTTACATGGCCCTATGTCCATGTCCACGGAAACCCTCCCTTCACCCCAGTGTGGGACGCCTCGATTCCACTTGGGTTATATGTAAGCTAAGACGACAAATCTCTGTTAGGTATATCTAATAATAAGGTAACAAAACTATTTTAGAGTTCGAACTATTAGAAAAATAAAAAAATCCCTGGTCTAGCTCTACATATTCTCAGAAATAGCACTTTAGCAATCGTTCCAGCGTACCATCGTTCCTCTGGTTGGCTTTCTTCCAGTGCGTTCTACGGAATGCGTTCTTAGAAAAAAAACTCACAAATAAACGTATATCTTTTACATTAAACAATATCCTATGTACCTCAAGTATACTATGTAACCACTATATTTATACTTATTGATATTAAGCCAATGAAAAAAAACGTTTAAAATTATTAAGCTTTCAGCTAATTTATTTATTTTTTATATATATTGGGTGTCCCAGAATTAACGCAAGATTTGAATTTGCCGCCATTTGTGCAGTAAGTGCTGGCAACCCTAAAAAAAAATAATTTGACAGCTGACAGTTTAGGGTTAGTAAAAATGGAGCGTTACACGATAAAACAACGTGTCTTTATTGTGGAACATTATCTCAAAAATAATGAAAGTTTGGCGGCCGCAGTTCAAAAATTTTGTTTCAAAATATGGTCGGAATAGTGTTTTGACTTCATCAACTCTGAAGAGATTAATTGAAAATTTTAGGGAGACTGGATCAGTTGGAGACACTAAACACACTGGTCGTTCAAAAACAAGCCTTTCAAATGTCAATATCGAAGCAGTGCGTGAGAGTGTTGTTGAAAATCCAGGAACATCAATTAGGCGTTGTAAACACATTTCTTTGAGCCGAAATTGGATGATATTGATGTGGCCAATATGTGGTTTCAACAAGATGGTGCCACATGCCATACAGCCCATGAAACAATTCAAATACTGCATGAGACATTTCCAGGTCGAGTACTCTCTCGTTTCGGTGTTCATTGGGCCCCTAGATCGTGTGATTTAACACCTTTAGATTTCTTTGTATGGTGTTATTTGAAGTCAAAGATGTATGTCAACAAGCCCACATCCACCCGTGCATTAAAAGAGGTAATTCAACGCTGCATCAACGAAATTCATCCACATTTATGCCAAATGGTCATGGAAAATTTCGACAAAAGAGTGCGTATGTGCCAGCAAAGCGTGGAGGCCATTTGCCCGATGTGTTATTCCATAAATAACCCTATCCTATTTACTTTATAATTCAATAAAAAAATAACAACAAAAATACTAAAAACTGTGCTTCTATTTAAATCAAATCTTGCGTTAATTCTGGGACACTCTTTCCTAAACGGATACCAAAAAAAAATTTATTGTTAACCCCAAAGGAAGAGTCTCTACTTTCATTTAGTGCGATTGTATTTTTTTTTTTTAAGTGAGCTTTGATTAGTAAATGAAAAATTAAACGTGAATAAAGTCGGACTCAACACTATTTGAGTGATACAGTACAATTACAGATAATGTAATTGTCTCTTAATGGTTTTCCTTTTTTTTTTCCACCCTTCGTGTTTAGATATATGCCAAATATAAGTTTATACATGTATATTTTTATAGGGTTCGTTAGTTATTTCATTGGCAGGAACCATTATAGCTCATGTGGTTGTGTTTATTGAAGCCCATATTCAAACTGAAAACAAGAAATTTTACGTGGAGGACTAATTCATAAAAACCAAAATATCCACCACTATATAAAACATTATACAGAAGGGTCCAAAAAAATGTATCCACTGTTTAAAAGTCCATAACTTGCAAACTAATTGACGGAGTTGACTCATTTTTGGTAGTGTAATAGTTTGTAGTTCCGACAATCGCCATACAAGCGTTGTATTGCGTTGTTTTGTTTTGTCTGATGACAGTCGCCAGATAGTTAGTGTTTTATTGTTAGTTGTACCTTGTTACTCGAGCAAACATGGCTGGCATAAGGCTTACATTTGATGAAAGGAATTCTGTTTTAAAGTGGTATTTTAAGTACGAAAACATTAATGAGGTTCAACGGCAATGGTGAAATGTGTATCAAACAGAGCCACCGACACGTTTAAGGATTCGTCGCATTCGAGACAAATTTGAAGCGAAGGCTGTGGAAGATTTTACTTTCAACAAGATGGTGCCCCAGCCCACTACCACAATCGTGTCAGGGCTTATCTCGACGAAAATCTACCAGGAAGATGGATAGGCCGTAGAGGTGCTGTAGAGTATCCACCACGTTCCCCAGACTTAACTCCTCTGGACTTTTACCTGTGGGGAACACTAAAGGACGTCGTTTATCGACTAAAGCCACGCACATTGGATGAACTTCGAGAATCCATCGTACATTCATGTGCAAATATCCAACTGAACACGTTGCAGTCAGTAGTTCGTGCTGCAGGTCGGTGGCATCGTTTGTGTGTGGATGTTAATGGTGACCATTTCGAACACCTACAGTGATATCTTTAAGTTGGACTTTAAGCTACACTTTCACCAAAAATGAGACAACTCCGTCAATTAGTTTGCAGGTTATGGACTGTTAACCAGTGGATACATTTTTTTGGACCCCTCTGTTGTTAGTTTTTTAACTTTAAATTGTTATTTTAGACTATAACAATAAGTTATTATAACAACAAAATACGACGCAACTCTAATTCGAACATAAATTTTTTTAGAGGCAGGATATTTCCCATTGCTAACCTAATGGGTTATTAAACCTATTAATTATTAAATTAAAGTAACCTAATGAGCCGATTATTTTTATAATAACAGAAACCTGGCTCAATTAATAATTAGCTAGTAATTAAGAAAATAATATTTTTCGGTCAAATTTAAGATTCTGAAGCCATAACCAGTGATAATATCAGAACTGTTTTTTTCTTTGGAGTATTTGACCTAGATGATTCATTTAAATAACTTTAATCTGCCCAGAGTTTTTTTATTTTTTTTAGTATTTTTAGCTTCGTTTTCGATGGCGTAAGCCATCATCCTGAGAGAGCTACGCCCACTGCTGTCACCCTGCGACTCAAAACGCCAGCCACTAGAAATATGAGAAATAATAAGCAACGGTTGGCAGAAAACATTTTTTTTCAATTAAACAACCAGTACCTCAGTAAAGAGTAGACATTTTTGCGTAAAATTGACTTCCGAGAACAATCGGTGGCGCCACCGCCAACACAATTATATCCTACTGAATTATATATAAGGAAAATAAGAGGAAAACGTCAAAAAAAAAAATTATGGTTAGATCGTTTAGTTAGGTTTATCATGGATTGGTCTATGTGCGGTGTGTGTGAGTGCTGGGAGCGTTGAGTGGCCGGTAGAGCGGTGGCGCAGCGCTGATTACAGAGGGCTACTGTCATTACCGGGAGCTGGCGGAGACCCCGCTTTTATGGAATCCCTATAAAAAGAGATACGCTGGGCCCCCAGACGACGCCAGAGGCCGTAATGAGTCAACCGGCACCCGAGTACCACGGAGGATAGGAATATTACCGGATGATTCATCGGGGGAAATCTATCAACGCCCAAAAAACAAAATATAACACCAACCGCAATATTCACAATATCCCCGAAACCGAGAAATCGGCTTAGGTCGATCGAAGAGAGTTCTCAGGTTTTCAGCAATTTTCGAGGACAGCGTTTCGACCGCATCAGGTCCAGGTCAGGTCAACAAGAAAAGTAATTAACTGTTAACTCGTCGATTGCCACGGCAATTTTCAAAAATCTGGCCTAAAATGACAATTTGATTTAATCACATTATATTATTAAAAACTCTAATTCTAGTGCATAGTTATCATCAAAAAGCATAAAGTGTTACGAATTACCTTGTAGTTGGCTTCTGTAACAGAAATCTCTTCGCGGGAGCCAACTACGAGTTAATTCGCACGCAGACACGCTTGGACCTGTCACTTCTCTAAAGCTGAACCCAATATGGATAAGAAAAGACCACTGACTCAAAATGAAATTGAGTACTACGCAAATCTAAGTGATTCAGAATTTGACGGGATTTTTGGCGAGGATGGTAACGACAGTAGCGATTATGAACCTTCTGAGAATTCAAGTGATAGTGAAGATGAAGTCGTCTCCGAACCTGAAGTTGATCCCGAATCGTTTAATCGTAGCTGCACAAAAATGGCAGAGTCCTAGAAAATAACGCAATCTACGAGTTATCTCGTAGTTGGGAGTCAACGAGTTAAACATGATTGATAGAAACCACTAATAGAAGTGAAGTTGAAAAGAATATTAATATGTTACAGTAATTTACAAAGTTATCCTTAAGCCAATCTGGACCTACTGAATAGAGCTATGGGGGACAGCAAAAAAGTCAAACATCAAACGTATCCAATCCTTTCAATCAAAAGTCCTGAGAACAATAGTAAATACCCCTTATCACGTCAGCAACAAAACCCTTCATAATGATCTGAATATACCTTATATTCTTGAACTCATCCCTTCCAAGTTTACGAAATTCCACAGTAGCCTCTCCAACCACCCTAATCCCGTAGCACAGTCATAGCCCTGCAACACTCGTCCCTATAATCCTCCTCGGACACTAAAACGGCAGTGGCCTCGTGCCCTGCTATAAATACGTGACAGTGGGAGCCCTGGCAATGGCCAGTTTCTCCAATCATGTCCTGAGCGTCTGTGGCTTTCACGCTCTTCGTCAGCCTCCACTGGCTCGTATCCGGTGACGCGGCTGACGGACTACTGTGGGGAAATTCCCAAGACTCCGCTTCCTCTTTCGCATGCGAGGGAGGTGACACACATGTGGATTTAGGAGGCCTCTGGGCTTTTTGTAAATATTGTATGAATGAGCAAGTGGATGATGAATGGTAAATATGGTATGAATGAGAACATTTATCTCAATTACTTATTGCCTGATAAGGCAGATTGTAATTTTTTGCACAATAATAAAGAAATTATTATCAGTATAATTACTAATACATATACAAAAATTTAAGTAATATTGGTAGACGTGACAATGTTTCGACGTTCATCAATACATTTGAACACAGAACCCTGTGTTCCAACACACCTAGTTTTGGAACCAGTTCTATTAATTTAGTCACTGCGAGAGCTTAGGCTGATGGGGATTTATATTGGAAAGATCGTCCAATTGTCCAGGCTAGCCTAGTTGGCAGAGCCTCAGGACTAGATATTTCCTTCTTCTAAGCCAGTACCCCAATTAACATATTACTTCTAACGATCTCATAAAAGGACCTGGTGCATAATCACACACAGAAAGGACGTCAGTACACAAAGCTAATAACAAATGTTTAAATATTATTAAGCAATTAAAAAATTACCCTTGATCACGCTTTGTAGAGATGATTAACACTTTTCTTGTTTTCCTAATATCAAATTGGACCTCTGAGTAAAATTTTACGACGTTACCTTGACTAAATAAATGTGAGAGACCACAACAGGCAGTCACAAACAGAAAGTGGGAAAAAAGGCTCTCTCTACTAACTATTTTGGCTGTGGTATAGTCCCCACTATTAATAGTAATTAAGAGAAAGCAACAATACACTGGCAGGATCGAGATTCGAATTTTTTATTTTGTTTCAATACCCTCTTATTCAAAAAACGTTTTTACAAACAAATGAACAAATTTATGGCTCCCCTCTTAACCCCTTTGAAATTATACAACGTGAAAATATGACAAAATAAGTTCTCCTCTTTCTGCTATGCGCAGATGCATTTGAAGGAGGTTGGGTTACTCAACAATACAGGTTGTGGTTAAAAATGAAATGAATATAATGCTAGGTGATGGGGCTTACCTTCAGTTAGAAAATGTGGGATGGCTAACTTGTGGTGACAATCTTATGAAAGAACTGCCTAAAGTGAGATACCCAGATAACATCTTGATCCCTGGGCCTATCTTGGCGTCCGAATTCGGAGAGCACCTGCCCAAACCAATCTAAACTGGAGGACCCACAGTGGAAAGAAAAGAGGGGGGGGGACACATCACAATCCATCGGCCCAAATTAAAATGATTTTTTATGGCTCAAAAAAGTAGATTTTATTTATTAATTTATTTTTACCTTCTTGAACGTGTGAGAAGTCAGTGAGTGAGCCGATGATATATTTCCCCTAATTATCGCTCACTCGTTCAATTGAAAACCTGTTAATGTTCAGTAATTCCAGCATTATTGTCCAGCTGGTAGTTTATAATTTTTTCTTGAAAAAGTTTTTATTCTACGCCAATTGAAAAAACTGTTTTCCGTTTTATTTATTGTTTTTTTTTTTATTAAAATACATGCTTTTAAATGTAATTTTTACGAAGACGGCATTTTATAAAAAGTTCCGGGTTGTTCCGGAATATGAACTTTCTCTATTTTTCATAAATATTTTGACTTCATATTTCCTCGCCATTGAAAACTTAAGGGTACCAGATATCAAGTTATTCTGACATTTACATGGTCCTATGTCCATGTCCATTGAAACCCTCCCTTCACCCCAGTGTGGGACGCCTCGACTCCACTTGGGTTATAAGTAAGCTAAGACGACAAATCTCTGTTAGGTATACCTACTAATAAGGTCACAAAACAATTTTAGAGTTTGAACTATTAGAAAAATAAAATATACTGACCTTTGTAGTAAGTACTCTGATGTAGTGAAATAAAACATCCCCTGGTCTAGCTCTATATATTCTCAGAAATAGCACTTTAGCATTCGTTCCAGCGTACCATCGTTCCTCTACTTACTACGTTCTAATAAACTTATATCTTTACATTACTCAATATCCTATGTACCTCAAGTATAATATGTAAGCACTATACTTATACTTATTGCTATGAAGAAAACAAAAAAACCATTAAAATTATTAAGCTGTATGCTGATTTCTTTTATTTATTTATTTTTACTTATACTAAACGGATACCCTAAAAAAAAAAAAAAAAATGAATTGTGGGTGCCTTGTGGATCCCTGGACAATGTTTATACGACTATATTGTATATACCCATGTTGGTTATTTAACAAGCATATTAGCTAAAAGTGTGTATTTGATAAAAAAGATGTCAAAACATGTCGATGTGGATATAATGCGACTTACCTATATGGGATTGTTTCAAGGTACCATGTCCTATGGTCTGATACTTTGGGGTAATTCCACCGATGCCAAAAAAATATTTATCTTGCAAAAAATGGCCTTAAGAACAATTCTGGGGGTTCCGAAAACTGAGTCTTGTCGACCAATATTCAAGCAATTGAATGTTTTAACTTTGACAGGCCTGTTTATTCATCAATGTCTTCTGTACATTAAAGAAAATGAAAATATGTACTCCTGTCAATATAATTTACATGAATATTCAAGTAGGAACAATTGTGATATAATAGTACCAACTTTCAGGTTGACTGCAACCCAAAATAGTTATATATATTTGGGTATTTCTCTATTTAATAAGTTGCCATTAGATGTAAAAAACTTAAGCTTTGAACAATTTAAAATGAGAACAAAAAAATTATTAATTGAATTATGTCCTTATTCTGTTCAGGAATACTTTATGTTTTATAAATAGTAAGGAAGAAGTTGTTGTAATATAGCTTGGGTATTTTCTGGTCAAGTACTGTAATCGTTATTGGAAAAAAAAAAAAAAAAAAAAATTGTGAAATTTAGTATAAATTATAATATTAATCTTAACTCCGACGATGCAAAAACTTTTGTTATATGTGCAAATAAATGTTTCTATTCTATTCTATACTGTACGGTATGAATATTATCGTTTATCACAATTATCTACTATCGTCCTAGGGGAGATTGTTTTTTTTAGTTATTCTGACGACATTTACATGGCCCTATGTCCATGTCCAATATATCTCATAATAAGGTCACAAAACAATTTTAGAGTTTGAAGTATTACAAAAATTAAATATACTGAAAATTAACAATAATTAAGGGCCCTTTACGAGCTAAACTATTTTTTATACTAAAGAAGTTAAGGGCTTTAAGAACTTACTGTAGTTTTTTTTTTTTGTATTCTTTATGAAAATAATAGGTATTAACAGAATTAATTGAGCCTATCTAAAAGTTAATTAAATTGCATTATTAAAAATAAATGAAAAGGCAATTTTCCCTTAGGGCCCTGCGTATATGCATATCATTTCTGTAATCAACGTTTTTTTATTGCTCTACAGGGAATTATATGTGGATAGGGCACCTAGACGTGTTAAATAACCCGGAATTACAAATTAGAGGAAGGCATTAGAATGGAATTGACAATTAGAACTGTACGCCTGCCCTGCACACGGCAAGGCTTGTCCATCAGACATAAACGTTGACAATTAAGTTCATTGGGGGAGGTGAAGTGCTGCAGGCAATTCCCCCCTAGCTGTATTTTTATTGGCTTCATGTTCTTCGTATCACAGTGCCAATCTGTTTTTCTTCTTTTTATCAAAGATTTGTCCTCAGGATCCGGAGTGAATCGAGTCGTCAACCGAAGGCATATTCGTTTCTACAGTCTACTCGTGGTTAATATTTCCTTGAATTGTTCCTTATCCACAGCGTACCGTCCTAAAACACACCGTTTCCTCCCGCTGATGACCCCATATCCTCCTTATTTAATATCATACAGTTCTAATCCTCCTACCACCCCGACACACAAGATCTTACCAGTCCAACCAATGCGTTATATCCTAGAGATTTTTCTTTGACCGATCACTCCAAACTCTAGGATTCTATTCCTCAGACTATTCACAGATAAGTGATTTGTAATAAGATAAGAATAATGGTCAATATTCAAATTCCTTCTTTGCAAGTCCCTCCTGACTTAGTCCCAAACCAAAGCTAGTGGCAGTGTTGTGCCAACTTTGCTTCAGCCGGCTAGAAGTTACCTCTTCGCCCACCTAATGTTTTATTTCAATAAATCATCCACTTTAGTGTAGAGAGAGAGAGAGAGAGAGAGAGAGAGAGAGAGAAGTTGTTCGCACCCCGGCGGACTTGCCAGAGCCTTGACCTAGTTTTTTTTTTTTTTTTTTTCTAAACCCCTTGAATTTAATACAATGTGAAAAATATGAACAAAAGAATTGACAAATTTTCTCCTCTTTCTGCTATGCGCTGATGCATTTGAAGAAGGTTGGGTTACATAAAATCAGATTGAAGTTAATAGGAAAATAACATGAATACAAATCTAGGTGATGGGGCTCACCTTCAGTTTGTAATGTGAGAGAAAAACTTACAAACTAAAACCTAAACCTAGAACCTAAGACTAAAGCGTTCCAGCCGCGACAGCGTCCTGGCATCGATGGGGGAACGGGGTGGGGGTTATCGTGCTAAACACCGGGTTTGTCAAGTATTGCAGGGAGTCGAAAAATAGACTTAGTTGGACCTGATTGGTTAAAATAACGCCTCGCTTCACCTCTCTCTCTCTCTCTCTCTCTCTCTCTCTCTCTCTCTCTCTCTCTCTCTCTCTCTCTCTCTCTCTCTCTCTCTCTCTCTCTCTTTCTCCTCTCTGCCTGTACCTGCGCTTGTTGCTAGTACGACTCCCCCAACGGTCCAGTCTTAAGCCTTACACTGACTTGGGTGTGTCACAAAAACACAAAATTTACCATATCTAGAATTTACCTAAAACTCGCGCACTGTCAGGATCATATGGAGTTGGATTTAACCAAAAAAACTCGAATCAAACTGCCCTCCTCCCTACGCTCCTTAGATCTTAGACCACTGGTGTGTCTCTTTCTCTCACTAATCGGGGCATGGCTAGGTCGACGAGACCTCCCCCGTGGACTTGACCGTCAGGGAGTACCAGATGAAAGTAACCCTCGACTTTTATTTATCTTCTTAATTCTTCAGACTAGACTGCCTGTCTTGTTTGATTGGCAGTCATCCTGTAATAAAGTTTTTTTTTTTTCAATCATTCATTTCCATCATATGATATGACCACAATTGAAAAAGCTATCATTGGATATGCCCGACCCACATCTTGCGTGATCGGTTGCTGAAGAATACTTGGTCCGAGTGTTACTGAGTCGCATTGTCTATAGTTCTGTTGCTGTTCGGCGAAAGGTTTCATTCGATTTCTTGAGCATTTAATTTTCCTGCTCTTACAGTCTTTTTAGTTTTTATTGTCTTTATTTAAACTAAACAGAGCAAATCCGTGAAATTTCAGTATCCAAATGTTATCCATGGTGGGCCATATGTTCAGCAACTTGAATTCTTCTTTTTCTCCAGTGGTAACGACCAACAACTCAAACAATTTCTATTTTTTCAATTGTTACTTGCCATAAAAGTGAGATCCCTTCAGAATTTTCAAGGAATATTATTCAATCTGAATAATGCTATATTCCACAATACCTGGAAATATGCTGATTAGATTTTTCAAAATTGTTATTCAAAAAGCTTACTAGCTTCTTTTCTTATTTTACTCAGAAGTTGTACATACAATGATATTATTCTATCCCCTTAGTGGAAGTCTCATTGGGAAAAATAATTGCAAAGGAAATTTATTTATACAATAACTCCTTTCTTTCGTTATTTTTTTTAATTTAAAAAAATACAATTTAATTCCTAACTAATTTTTAAGTAATTATTAAAAATTTCTATATTGTCTATACATCAGCTGTTATAATAACGTTTTAGTCTTAAAATAATTTGAAAAATGCACTAAATTGTTCTTGAATATCTAAAAAATAAAACTGGCCAAGCATCTAATGCTTGGATCTACCTTGATTGATTCAATCAGAGGGAAACAGTTAAAATGATAACCGGAATAGTGATCAGAGATAAGTCGAGTTATTGGATGATTTATAACGGGCACTCAAGAGACACACTCCCCAAACGGCCAAAGTCTGATGGGACATCGTTTTGTCTGGTCGCGGGCAGGCCGATCACGACAACCGCGTATTAGTGTCGTCTAATCGTATTAGGCAAAATGGGTACCTCATCCGACATTTATATCGGGCGTGTATTTAAAACTCGTTTAGGGAGTTACTGAGTATTTTCAATTGGTATCAATTGCCCTCACTCATTTCCTATTGCCATTGTGACAGTGATTCGTCGTGATTGCGTTAGAGATGAAAAAAATCAAGTGTAATTCTTACAATTAAGGGATTCTTCACAACTGCGTATTTTAATGACTTTTTAATATTAAAGCACACCTAGCTCAGAATAAATATCATTAGTCTAGACGTAAATATCACTAACGTGTCAGGAAAAAAGTCATCATACAGTGGGGTTATATCTGCCTCCTATAATACTTTCGTATCCTTTCAAACCCGACAAAAAAATCCTCTAATTTTACACAGCGAACCCTTAGGATCAGTTACTAATTACTACAAACTATGTTTTTTCCGAAAAAAAATAATTTTGGCAAACATTTATTTTTATTTTCTAAAATTCTCATTCTTTCACTATCCATTTTTGCTTAAATATATTATTACAATCACAGTTAGATGAATTACATCTATTAGCTTTTTTAATTTCCATTTAGTCTGTAATTAACTATTTTTCTAATAAAACATTCATTCACCTTTTATGTAGTTATTGCTTCTTTAAATGATATTAAGTTCTGACACTGCAGTACCCAAAAAAAACTGTCATAGGAGTATTCTATTATAATTCTTTGAACGGCTGTCCTTATGACAGATATATAACTTCTTTATTGTGCTAAAATTACAACCTGCCTTATTAGGCAATAAGTAATTGAGATAAATACTCTCATTCATACCATATTTACGATTTTCATTCTCTCACTCATTTATACAGTATTTACAAACAGCCCAGAGGCCCTCCAAATCCACATGGCTGTCACCTCCCTTGGGTCTTGGAAAGTCTCCAACGCTCCTCCGTCATTCGCGTTACCGGATACGAGCCAGCGAAGGCTGAACAAGAGCGCGAGAGCCACAGACGCTTAGGACATGATTGAAGAAACTGGCCATTGCCAGGACTCCCACTGTTACGCATTTACAGCAGGTCACGAGGCCACTGCCGTTTCAGTCTCCGAGGAGAATTATAGGGATGAGTGGTGCAGTGCAATGACTGTGCTACGGGATTAGGCTGGTTGGATAGGTTATTATGGATGGGGTGAGTTAGAGAATGTAAGGTATATTGAGATAGTTATGAAGGGTTTTGTTGCTGACGTAATAAGAGGCATTTACTATTGTTTTCAGGACTTTTGATTGGATACCCTTGATGTTCGACTTTTTTGCTGTCCCCCATAGCTCTATTCCGTATTTCCAGATTGGCTTAAGTTAACTTTGTAAATTAGTAATTTGTTTTCTATTGAGAGATGGGATGTCCTTCGAAGTAGTCTGTACAGTTGTCCAAAGCGTCTGTTTAGTTCTTGTTTTTTTAGCCTCGTGGGTTCCAGGTCAGCCGTTTGTCTAGATGGAAGCCTATGTACCGTACTAACTCGGATACAGGGAGAGGAATGGAACTAAAAGAAACTACTGGACAAGACATGTATTTGACACCAATATTGAAGAATAATTGAATGTATTCTTTTTATTGTATTTCCCAATTGAATAAGGCTGCATTTAAGATATTTGCACCGTAGAAGGCAGAATGATGTGTAACCACTAGTATTTATTCCACGTACATATAAATACCGAAAGCCTGAGTATTTATATGCAGCCCCATATAACATCGAGGCAGGGATATTGACGAGACATATATACGCAAGCGATGGGCTGCCTGCGAACATATTGAAATATTCATGGATCGGAAAGTTTTATCAGAGGGGGGATAAATATTCTACTGACGACGCCTCGCGTTTCAGAAACCCGCTACCTTTTTACAGCGACGTTGAAGGATGACGGTCTACCACTAGTGGGAAAAAAATTGGGAAATGGGAGAAAAATGCCGGGCGGCCGGGACGGGAGCTCGGATAGATAACATTCTTATCATAAGCGAAGAGGGGAAGAGTGAGAGAGATATAGGGTACGAGAGAGAGGGAGTGAGAGAGGGTAAGGAAGAGGGAGATAGAAAAAGCACAATGCCGTCCTTGCCGGTCAGGAATCTGGACTCCTTTCATGTAGCCGACCAGGCCTTCTTATGGGCCGCTCCAGTACGCTTCCTCCTCTTCTTCCTCTTCTAATTAATAATATAACCAGCTCTGGAGGCCGCACTTCTGCTGTGGGGACGACTTGTGGAGGAGGCCGATGAAGGTGGACAACGAGTAAGATGCACTCCAAGTGTACTTGTCCGGTTTCCTTAAATAAGTGCATTACGATGAGGAAAAAGATACAAATTGATGTAAACTAAACTATCCATATTATAGTTATTTATTTGTCATATTCATTTATTCCAAGTATTTGTCATTAATACAACCAGTTACTAAGATGAGTGAATAACAGAAAGGAATAGGTGTGCATGACATGATAGAACATCCAATGATATCTCTGAATATGAGGTAATCTATGCCAGTTTATTTAAATAAAAAATTCCTATGCAGCCGTCGTTGCATGTGAGATAAGAGTGTTGGGTTGCTGGTCCAAGTATGTGAGGATTCAGGTGCCCACATAGTTTTTGATGGAATCGTATGTACTTGATGTACCTTGATGTAGTGTGGAATTCGTAAGTTCTTTGTCTTTGACATAAAAATTAACTCTAGTTGTAACGTTAAGAAAAGAAAAAGTACGACACAGGTCTTAACCTCAACCTCAACCTGTCGCTTCGACTCAAACTAATGATCTATAAATGTGGCCAGCTCTGCTGTACAGTGCCCCGCTATTTACCCACTTGACTGACAATACAGCCAAATACCTCCAACATTTCCAGAATGGGATCATGCGAAAAGTGGTCCGACATACCTCTCTCGAGAGGTTAAAGAACGCTGACTTGCACCCGTTGCTTGGTGTGCCGTCGGTGGGCGAGTTCATCCACCGGAGACACATCAAGTTTTTTGACTCTTTGCAGCACCTGACCAACCCAGTGTTTAACACTATGACCCAACCACCCCTCCCACATCAATGGCAACTGTCGGGAGAAAATTAGGTTAAGAATTAGTATGCAAGTTAGTTTTAAGTGAGCCCCATCACCTTTATTAGTCAGATTAGTCCAGTCACGTATAATGTGCATCATTATACTTGTTTATTCATTACATAATTTTGATAAAATAAATAAATGCTACAGGAAATACAAAAATAATTTGTAAATAGATTCGCCTGAGGATCAATAATTATCTGTAAATTTAAAGGAGCTATGAAAGAAAAAAAAACGCTAAGAAAAGTTAAAAAACCAAGTAAATTGTGTCAATGGAATATACACATGCTCCGAGCTGTTGTGTATGAAGATGATGCTATACTGATAACTTATATATACTCGGTACACATTTGCTAATTTGGTATATTTCCAAATGAAAAATACGATAATTGGGAAAAGATAGGTTGAAACAAAGACAAAAATGACAATCCGAGTGTTGATGCACTCAGCAGAATCTTGGTCTAGGCTAATGAGACAGGATCAGCCAAAAACAGACAAAGTGTATGCAAGATCTCTTAAAGAATCGATAAATAATAAAACACTTAAACAGCTTGGTCACTTCCATAGATTGCCAGTGCCCACGCTACCGAAGAATGTGACGGAAGGTCTGAAGGCAAGTTACCTTCAGAGAAAGGATGGCCAAGGAAACTGGCAGGACCGTGTGGAAAGAATATCTAAAGCAAAGGGTTTACGGCTTATCAGAGTGACATATTACAGATTTATGGTAAGTTTCTGCAAGCTCCGAGCCCAACACTGTAAGGTATCAAGGAGGTTGCTGATACAGAAAGGTTGCTGAGATAAGAAACTTCATTTTCACTCTTCGGCAAGCTTATGATAACAAGTTTACGTTTAATATAAAAGATAATAAAATAAAGGCTAATCCGACTTCACACGATCAGTGTTAATGTCATTACATTAATTAGTCTTTCATGATTACTCCTTCATTACTTTTCAACCTTAGACTATCATTCGGAATGGCATTCATCAGTACGTTTAAATGTAATGAAGGAGAAATGATGAAAGACTTATGAAGGTAGTGATATTAACACTGATCGTATGCGGTCCAGTGAAAAGTATTTTATGACCTTCTCAACTCGAAAAAATTGTCTGATTCTCTCTTATCAACACTTTTCGAAACTGACGAAGTTAACGCATCAGAATACATTTTCATTTGAACGAACAAACGTTGAAAAAGTACCACCTCCTCCTCTCTTGCTAACTTGCATAACTTAGTACATAAGCAATGTAACCAACAGAGCAAAATGAATAAATAATAAGGAGCTATGATGTCAGTCGATAATGTTAGACCTCTCCTGTTGGCCATCTTGTTCAATACTCACTCTAATCAAATTGATATAAATGTAATTTTAACTTTGGGACAGTAAAGTATTTTTGAAGTAGTAAAAGTTTATCTGAAGGCAATCATTTACAGAAATTTTAAATAGGTAAGTTGTAAAGGATTTGTAAACAAAGTGGTCGTAATGACCTTAAAAATGAATTATTATGAAGGGTTCACATTGTTATTGATTGGTTAATAACATTATGATTACAATTCTTGTCACAGGTACTTGGATAACTAAACGATATTCTTATTACTTTTTTTAAGAAAATAGAGGCTAGTGAAATAGTTTAGTATTATACGTTCACAGTAATACATAAATACAGGGTTGGCAAGAAATTGAGTTCGGTTTGCACCAGTAGAGAGCAGCGTTATGTTTGTTTCATTATTCTTTTGTCAATGTTCGAATTTTTTTTCTTTTTTGAGATTTGGTAGTCGATACCTTTAGGTTGCTATGGAAAGAAATTCTGTTTAATTTTCTTTACAACTGTCAGTTTAAACATAAAGTGCAAAAATAAGCATTTTCGATACATTTTTTTAATTTAATAAAGGCAAGAAAGCAGCTGAGGCTCACAAAGAGATACGTGAAGTGTATGGCGTTGATTGTTTAACATAACGCACGTGTCAGAATTGGTTAAATAAATTTCGTTCTGGAGGTTTTTCAATGAAAGATGACCAACGTTCTTGTCGACCTTCTGAAGTTGATGATGACAAAATGAAAGCCTTAATTGAATCGAATCGTCATATAACTGTGCGAGAGATTGCAAAACAGTTAAATGTATCACACACAACAATTGAAAATCATATAAGACGTCTTGGACTTATTAAGAATCTCGATATTTGGGTTCCACCACGACAATGTGAGGCCTCACATATCTTTAGCAACACGTACGAAACTATTGGAGCTTGGTTGGGAAGTGATGTCGCATCCCTCATACAGCCCCGACCTTGCACCGTCCGACGCGTCGGATTATCATTTGTTCCAAAGTTTACAAAACTTCTTAAATGGTAAAAATTTCAGTAATAACGATGACATCAAAACGCACTTGGTTGAGTTTTTTGCTCATAAGGACTAGAAGTTCTATGAGCTCGGGATCATGAAGTTATCAGAAAAATGGCAAAAGGTCATCGAACAGAATGGTAGATGTTTGACTGATTAAAGTCCATTTTTTGTATAGAAAAAATTAAGTTTTATTTCAAACTAAAAAACCGAAATTACTTTCTTGCCGACCTTAATATATGTATATATATATATATTTTTTTTTTTGTGGTCGTTTGTAAAAGTGATCTTCGTAATTTAATTTGAACGATGAAATAAATATAATTTTCTGCTGAAAGTATATTATTTATTTTTTTCTTTGATAATAATTATCAAATTAATTAATAATTATCAATAATTATTATTGAATCATTGTTAAGAATACTTACATATATCTTGCGTTTATGCTGTTGAGAATTTGCAGTGTGTGTGAAGGGTTGATTGATTCAAAAGGTTATTAAACAGTTAAGGGGGATGGACGAAGAGCGAATACGTAAGAGAAGGGTGAATAAAGAATGATAGAAATGTTAAAAGTATGGCTTCCAAAAATTCTGAAGATATTTGACTCCAAATTATGCCATCTACGATTTGGTTTCCGTTACCATAATTATTACTGATCCCATTATTATGATGTATTTTGGGATTAAATACAAACTATTAGCTAAGACCCCTTTTGGGGCACATCCCGGTAAAAGGACTTTTTTTACAAGTGTCCCCTAAAACTGGACATCGCACTCAACTTCTGACGATTTTAACAATCGTATTGAACAAAAATAAAGAACAGTAGTTATTGGTTGTAAAGAAAATCTTGAACCAAAGGTTAAAGCAAATAATATACTAGTAATATCAAATAATAATTATTTTATACATATAATAGTGTTGGAATTACGGACATTGACACGATAAATTTTGACATAAAAAAATATGTATATATGTACACTTTTTTTTTTTTACGAAATCTCAGTTGTAGGTACCAAATTTATTACAGGTTTTTTTCTTTAATTTTTAGATGTGATTTGTTACATTAATATTTCTTATAATTATAAATCCGTGTCCTACAATTCTCCCCTTTTCAGTGGAACTTTTAACATTTTATTGTACATTGCAGTGATGTTTTATTTTCTACCTACTTGCAGACTTTCAGCCAAAGATAGAAAAGAAAATCCATTTTTTTTACTGAACTTATTTTTAGACGTTTAACCTACTTAAAAAAAATAGAAGGTAGTTTTGAAAAGTATATGTTTTTTTTTTTAATTTCTAATCCTCTTTATTGATAATTACAATGAACAAATAAATAATTTTTGTTTTACATATTTCTCCTCGTTCTGCATACACAGATGCATTCGAAGGAGGGCAGAGATATAATACGTTTCAGTTTGATGTTAAAAAGTCAATAACACATACACTACACTCGGGGACGAGGCTCACCTTCAGCTTACAACCGTGGAAACACTAAACCACTAAAACCCAAACCTAGAACCTAAGACTAAAGCGATCCAGCCGCGACAGCGTCCCGCCATCGATGGGGGAATGGAGCAGGGGTTATCGTGTTAAACACCGGGTTTGTCAGTATTGCAGGGAGTCGAAAAATTTGATATGTCTACGTTGGATAAATTCATCCACCGTTGGCAGCTCAAAGATCTCGTGAAGCTCACTGTTGCTCCGCTGCTCGAATGAAGTACCTCTGACCACTTTCATCAGTATACCGTTTTGGAATTGTTGGAGTCGCCGAGCTGTCGTATACGTCAGATAACGAAAAAGCGGTGCACCATGCAGCAGAGCAGGTCTGAGTATACTCTTGTAGATCAGTAGCTTCAGACGCAGTGATAGATTGGGTATATGATAGTGATATAGTGATAGTGATAGTGATAGTGATAGTGATAGTGATATAGTGATAGTGATAGAAGTATATGTTTAGAAATATAGGTAATATTATAGTTATGCGTTTCTAGGAGTTACAAGACGTCCTTATCATGTTTCAAGTTAATTTTAATTGCAGGTTTATTCATAGTATTCTTGATTTTGGCTATTGTTCGTGGAAATGTTCCCGTTCTTACTTCATATTCGTGTTCCTCGCCCTCGAAAACTTGAGGGTACCAAACATCAAGTTATTCAGACGACATTCCCATGTCTACGGAAATCCACCTTTCACCCTAGTGTCCGACGTACGTACACCGCAATATGGGCCCTTTTCACTTTTGAACCAGTAAACGGACGTACCCAATATCGTTTATTTTATTTTAAGCTATATATTTTGTAAAGCAGGCGTGCAAAATAACCTACTTGAAAATTTTAAAACGTTTTCTTCGATAGACATCGTTGGCATTCCACGTACTAGAGTCAATGGATGGTCAGTGCAATGTGAAACTAGCCTTAATATAGTAATAATAATTGTAATTAAAACATTAGAGTTGAGGCAGGTGTTATAAAAAAATAATTGTTTGTTATAAAAAAAGTGTTATAGCAATAAAAAAAAGTTGAAATGAACGCAAAAACTTATTTGCACGTATTATTGATAGGATTTTAGACAATTGTTTTTTATTTAGTTCAAACTTACACTCATCAGATTGTACAGCTTATCTGCACTATTTGTCGTGATGATTCATGGAAACTAACCTCTGCATTGGATCCAGGTACAAAGTATACCTTTTCCTTTTGTAAGGAGAAAATTAATAGAGATTTTGAGGTAAAAATCTAATTTTTAAATATCCCCAATACATGAGAAATATTGTGTTTCAATCCGCTGCTAATTAATCAAAGCTATGACGTATTTACCTACAGCCTAGCCCTGAGGGGCGTTTGGGTCCGGTAATTATGCCAAATTATTTTGTTTTCACAAAAATACTGAAATTTCCTTGTCTTCAAAGGCATTTTTTTTTATTTTGTCAAAAAGAAACATCGCCTGGAATGGGTAATTGGGCAAAGGATCCAAGATCCCTAAAAACAGACAACTACACTAAAATAATATTCAGATAGGTCGAATATATGAAAAGGAAATTTCTTGTGTCTTTTAGTTGTATGTTTTTTTTTTGTTTCAGTATTCATTGGTTTTAGTTAGAGGCGCATATGTACCTAAAATGAAATAAAGAAATTCTCTGTCAAAAAAAAAATTTCTTTGTTTGCAAATACTTTTGTAGGGTTTGCCCCTGCACTGCTTGGTTTCGCCAACGTGTTGAGGAGTACCGTTAAAAAAAAAAAACCATCTGCGAAAGAACATCTATCCGATGTAAACAGGAAGCGTACCCTCGCTGCCATCATGATAAATTTCCGCCCCTCAAACAACAGGGAGGTGAAAAGTTAATATTGCAGGAGTGTTGCGGGCTTAAAATATTGAGTGTTCCGGCGGGAGCCGAGGCGCATGCCCCACCCACGCGGCCAATGAGGAGCCGGCATTGAGAGCTGAGGATCGATAGCGCATGGTGGTTCGATTGTAAAGGAGGGGGATCTTTGCCGACTTGTCATTTACAACACCCCCCCCCCCTTCGTTTTTCTATATTATGTATTACCATCAGGAATTACTGGTACACAATCTAACATAGCTATTCTATGATGTGCCTTCCGTTTCCACTACTTACCTGTTGGACAGAGAAGCTAATGTTACCATCTTAAGGGTAGCTCGTTTGGAAAAGCACCTGGCCATGTAGCTATATTTTTCCTTGGCGCAATTCCATATACATACATCCATTATATAAGTAGGAACATAGACGAAATGAAATTTGTCATCAACAATCATGTGTTAAGCCCTTGCTTATTGGACTACCAAACATTATTATAAACATTATACAACAATGTTAAAATGAGACAGAATTAGATACCAATTGGAAGATAAATTCAGTATTGGCAGTACAAGATCATATCCACAATCGCGGTTCAACAAACTCGGGTGGGTCAATGAAATGACAACCTGTTGCCATCATTCATAAAGTTAATCTTAACGACATGTTGAACCAAAACTAAAGGAGAGCTAAATCGTGGAACAGAATCTAATACTTTGACGTAAAATCAACGTTATTTTGTAGATCAACTAATTCACTTTGAATTCCAGGAGAGTTCTGCTCCAGTTTCGAGTTGTAAAGTGTTAAAAATATAATAATATAAATACAATAGTATTTCTCTCAATCAAAGTCAATAAATCTGATTTTGAAGGATTGAAATAGAGCTCAAACTTTGATTTTATATTCTCCATAATCAGGATTCGCTTCAGTTTGACCATTGCTTGCTTGCAAGGGAAAGGAGACCTTTCAAATAACCTTTCAGATTTGCATCAAACGATGCAACAAGAATCACTAGAACTGGTATATGATTAGATTTACCTTGCAATCGAGTGTTCACCAAGTTTAGATTGGAAGTCATGTGACAGGGGAAAGCGAGATCTCAAAGGCATTTATTGTTGTACAATTGAGAGATGTGAGGAAATTATTCTTTCTTTTAGATATACTGAACATCACTGTTTTCAGAACCTTCCCAAAGGCTATCCTCTTGAGAGCTAACAAGTTCTACATGTTCCTCATGCCTTTTTCGATCATTTCCAGCCTGTATTTTGTTGATATAGCAACCACTATTTTTTGGGCAGCTCTTTTGTACAAACCGCTTCCTGGTGAGTGATAAAAGGGTATTTTAGAAAAGGTATTTTTAAATAGTGCAATACAACCCTTATTTTTATCGACTATGGTCAATCAGAGCTAACGCTGTTTAATGTTTTAAGTTTTTCCTTCAAGGGCGATTTTTAGCTTTTTAAACACCTTCTCCTCTAGTCGTTGTTGGATATCAAGGAGTTGTTTACATGTTTCGAGATTCTCATTGGCCGTATAAATGTGAAAACACAGCTTAGCAAATGATTTGTCATCGCAAATTTCGTTCGAAGCCAATGAAAAATATTTGCAGCTCAAAAGCTTCGAATTACCATCTGACATCTCGCCAATCCGCCACATTACCTTATTTCAAGACAGAGCTTTTTCATCCAATTTAAAATTGTTAGATCGTTAGTATGTTTTTTAATGATTTTCAAACTGGGCTTAGTAACTTGCTCTCCATCTCCATGTCGTTTTATTTTTTACGTTTCCATCCGTTAAGAGAAACCATTCTTCCCAATCGCTGTTGAATACTCTCGTTTCAATGTTCTCTTCGTATTTGAGCGCTTGCTCATTTTGCGAGTAAAACGCCAACCAAGGAAGTACTCAATGACAGTTAGAAGGGTTCAAACATCCCAGCTCGTAGTAGCACTGCGAAATGCAACTGTCTCTGTGAATGACGATTAAAATTCAAAGTGAACCATCCATCAGGCGAATCTATTTACATACTACATTTTATGTCCTGTACCATCGGTACACTCTATACAAGGTCTGAATCGGCATAAAAGTTATATAATCAATATATGATACACAATGTACTTGGCTTCATTGACAAGACTCTACAAGGTGATGGGGCTCACCTTTTTGACCACAACAAAAGAAAACTTAAAAACTAACTTACATACTAATTCTTAACCTAAATTTTCCTCAACAGTCTGTTGTCATCGATTCGGGAGGGGTGGTGGGGTCATAGTGTTAAAGTGTGTGGACTAGATATAGTTATTCCACACAATAAAACAGAATTATTTTCTCCCAAACTCCCTCATGGGCTTTGTGGGTCCCCTGAAAATAAGCTAGACACGAACAATATAACTATATTCATAAAAGACGATTAAGTTTCATTAATTAATTACTTGGCATTAAAAAAAAGCAAACCAGTTATGAATAGGGCATAAAAGTGAATTAACCACCATCGAAAAAATTTCAATTGTGTTTTTTTTTAACTGTAATTACAAACAGTTAAATTATACTGTAACTCCCTGTTTGCAACTTTAGCTCAACCAGTGCTTTTCTAGCTAGTTACTTCCATGTGTTGCCAAAAAATTGTATTATTAGCTGGTCACGACTTCCTGATCTGTGATTTTTGTTATGTGTTTGGGGGAGTTGACTATAATAACAAATAAGTCATTAAAATAGTTGATACAGCACCAAATGTTTGGTGATTGCCGATTTCTCCAATTTGTCGGAGAGTATTTTCATGAACAATTAACCACGAAATGAGCACGTACGGAAGCAAAAAATGATGTTGGGGTAGTAATTAGATGTGATGTGACCATCATGATGTGTATGTGTGTATGTGTCGTGACAGGAGCAGCCTGCCGGGAGAGGAAAAACCTGGAAGAGGCGGGATTCGACCTGCGTGTTCCACGAACCCTCCTTCCTCCACGCATCTATCCTATCCTTTTTTTTTTATTCTTTTCTTACCTTCATTTTCTTCTTTTTTCTTTTTTTTTTTTTTTTTACTCTCATACCAGCTTTAGTTATTACTTTATTGCTCTTGTTGGTTGAATAAAAAGATCGACTGTCATGAAAGAAGGAAAAAATAAAATAAAAAAGTCTGAGTAAAAAAACATTCATGAAAACATGAATCTTTTCTATTTTTCAAGATCCAGGTTCGTGTCAACGCCCTGAAGGTAATAGACATGGTTCATAAACATGCTTGATTGGATATGACACTCTTATTGGCTTACGTACTAGTAAATAAAAGCGGTTTAAACAACGGTATTTCTACTTCTCGAACATAAAAGGGCAGTCTTTAACAGTAAGGGAAAGTCTGTACAAGGTCTAGAAAAAGCAATAGGTGCTGTAGCATTGCAGTAATTCCGTCATGCACTTAATTGAATAATTAAGACGGAACGCCTTTTAATGTATTCTGCTATACACGATCCTATACTTTTGTCTGATCGAATCAAATAAAAAATTAAGTATAAGTATATTTGCTAACAAGAACAATTCCAAAATACAAAACCAAAAACAGAAGTCATCTTCGCTCTCATCTGAGTATAGTTAATTGTACTGTGGTATTTTCCGTTACAATGAAATTTATTTAGCAAGGTGTTTTTTTAATTTTTAATTTTTTGCAGAACACTCGCTTAGTTAATGACCTTTCGATGAAACCGTCCATCGGAAACATATCATAGTGGCATGCACAATATATTAAACATAGCAAGGTATATGTTATGATTTCCGCTGAGTCCTTGCGTTCATTTTATTTCCCATACCCAATGTACAAACCGCACTCCTTACATAAAGCCATTCTTTCTCTGAACAGTATAACATGTAGTCTCCCATGTAATAGCAGCCGGCTGTCATATGGAAGATATCAATTTTATTATGGACCCGATGAATAATAATAAGTACATAAAAAATAAGTTCTGGCTAACAAAAGAAAAATATCATACTGCAAAGATTAAGAAATGAATAATAAAAACCAAAATGTGCTTTCCGTACAGAAGTAGAACAAAGAAAGTAAGATTCGTTAAAATACTTAAAAGAGGAAAGACCTCGAAATTAATAGATATGAGATAAATTCAAGATAAATAAACAGTAGTAAAATTATATATTAATTAAACATAGCAAGTTTATTTTACATATTAAACTATTTTATGTTATCTGCTGTGTCCTTGCGTTCATTTTATTTCCCATACCCAATATACAAACCGCACTCGTTACATAAAACCATTCTTTCTCTGAACAGTATAACATGTAGTCTCCCATGTAATAGCAGCCGGCTGTCATATGGAAGATATCAATTTTATTATAGACCCGATGAATAATAATAAGTACATAAAAAATAAGTCTGGCTAACAAAAGAAAAATATCACACTGCAAAGATTAAGAAATGAATAATAAAAACCAAAATGTGCTTTCCGTACAGAAGTAGAACAAAGAAAGTAAGATTCGTTAAAATACTTAAAAGAGGAAAGACCTCGAAATTAATAGATATGAGATAAATTCAAGATAAATTAACATTAGTAAAATTATATATTAATTAAACAAAGTAAGTTTATTTTACATATTAAACTATTTTATGTTTTCCGCTGTGTCCTTGCGTTCATATTATTTCCCATACACAATAAACAAACCGCTCTCATTACATAAAGTCATTCTTTCTCTGAACAGTATAACATGTAGTCTCCCATGTAATAGCAGCCGGGTGTCATATGGAAGATATCAATTTTATTATGGACCCGATGAATAATAATAAGTACATAAAAAATAAGTCTGGCTAACAAAAGAAAAATATCACACTGCAAAGATTAAGAAATGAATAATAAAAACCAAAATGTGCTTTCCGTACAAAAGTAGAACAAAGAAAGTAAGATTCGTTAAAATACTTAAAAGAGGAAAGACCTCGAAATTAATAGATATGAGATAAATTCAAGATAAATAAACAGTAGTAAAATTAATATATTAATTAAACAAAGTAAGTTTATTTTACATATTAAACTATTTTATGTTTTCCGCTGTGTCCTTGCGTTCATATTATTTCCTATACACAGTAAACAAACCGCACTCATTACATAAAGTCATTCTTTCTCTGAACAGTATAACATGTAGTCTCCCATGTAATAGCAGCCGGGTGTCATATGGAAGATATCAATTTTATTATGGACCCGATGAATAATAATAAGTACATAAAAAATAAGTCTGGCTAACAAAAGAAAAATATCACACTGCAAAGATTAAGAAATGAATAATAAAAACCAAAATGTGCTTTCCGTACAAAAGTAGAACAAAGAAAGTAAGATTCGTTAAAATACTTAAAAGAGGAAAGACCTCGAAATTAATAGATATGAGATAAATTCAAGATAAATTAACATTAGTAAAATTATATATTAATTAAACAAAGTAAGTTTATTTTACATATTAAACTATTTTATGTTTTCCGCTGTGTCCTTGCGTTCATATTATTTCCCATACACAATAAACAAACCGCTCTCATTACATAAAGTCATTCTTTCTCTGAACAGTATAACATGTAGTCTCCCATGTAATAGCAGCCGGGTGTCATATGGAAGATATCAATTTTATTATGGACCCGATGAATAATAATAAGTACATAAAAAATAAGTTATGGCTAACAAAAGAAAAATATCACACTGCAAAGATTAAAAAATGAATAATAAAAACCAAAATGTGCTTTCCGTACAGAAGTAGAACAAAGAAAGTAAGATTCGTTAAAATACTTAAAAGAGGAAAGACCTCGAAATTAATAGATATGAGATAAATTCAAGATAAATTAACATTAGTAAAATTATATATTAATTAAACAAAGTAAGTTTATTTTACATATTAAACTATTTTATGTTTTCCGCTGTGTCCTTGCGTTCATATTATTTCCCATACACAATAAACAAACCGCACTCATTACATAAAGCCATTCTTTCTCTGAACAGTATAACATGTAGTCTCCCATGTAATAGCAGCCGGGTGTCATATGGAAGATATCAATTTTATTATGGACCCGATGAATAATAATAAGTACATAAAAAATAAGTTATGGCTAACAAAAGAAAAATATCACACTGCAAAGATTAAAAAATGAATAATAAAAACCAAAATGTGCTTTCCGTACAGAAGTAGAACAAAGAAAGTAAGATTCGTTAAAATACTTAAAAGAGGAAAGACCTCGAAATTAATAGATATGAGATAAATTCAAGATAAATAAACAGTAGTAAAATTATATATTAATTAAACAAAGTAAGTTTATTTTACATATTAAACTATTTTATGTTTTCCGCTGTGTCCTTGCGTTCATATTATTTCCCATACACAATAAACAAACCGCTCTCATTACATAAAGCCATTCTTTCTCTGAACAGTATAACATGTGATCTCATTGAATTATTATTAATAAATATGTAAAATTTAAATAAAAGAAATATATGTTGTATTTGTATTTTTAATTCTAATGACTAAAGACATTGTTTTTTATCTTTTCATTTCTTTGAGTAGTATTTAATAGATATTTGACGGTTGTTTGCCAGGCGCAGATATGTAAAAACACAAACTTCTAGTTGCAAAAAAGCATTTGTCAAATCTAACCGTCAAAAAATATTACAATTTGGTATTGATGTTAAAAACCTAAATTATACCATCCCTTCTAAACTAATATTTCATTGTGTAGGGTATTGCATATCTATATAAGGTTGGTAGTGAGATTGAATAGTTTGGAAAATTCATGAACCAAGGAAATATTGGAAGGAGGGGTGGTAGGGATATAACGCACAAGAACACCGTGGATTTTTTTTCTTTAGTAGCCTTTTTAAATTTACAGATAATTATATACAATTATAGATCCTCAGGCGAATCTATTTACAAATTATTTTTGTATTTCCTGTAGCATCGCTACATTATATACAGGTTTTGTTATATTATAAAAATTATATAATGGAATAAACAAGTATAATGATACACATTATACGTGACTGGACTAAACTGACTAGTAAAGGTGATGGGGCTCACCTTTTTTACTAGCTTACATACTAATTCTTAACTTAATTTTTCCCCGACAATCTGTTGCCATCGACGCAGGTGGGGTCATAGTGTTAAACACTGGGTTTGTCTGGTGCTGCAACGAGTCAAAAAACTGAATATGTCTCCGGCGGATGAACTCACCCACCGACGGCACACCAAGTAACGGGTGCAGATCAGTGTTCTTCAACCTCTCGAAAGAGGTATGTCGGACCACTTTTCGCATGATCTTATTCTGGAAATGTTGGAGACATTTGGCTGTATTGTCAGTCAAGTGGGTAAATAGCGGGGCACCGTACAACAGAGCTGGCCGGAGGACATATTTATATATCATCGATTTGAGACGAAGCGACAGGTTGTGTGAAGTTAGCAAGTGTGATAGCCGGTAAGACCTGTGTCGTACTTTTTCTATTTTATTACCTTAGTTCAAAGACATCGAATTATTAGATATCGAAGACATCTGGAACCCAACATATGTCGTAATAAAACATTTGTATATTTCTAATAATATATATAATATAATAATATAATCTAAATGGGAAATGATTTTTGGTTCTATTTGTATTTACATTGTTTGTTTACTTTCCGTTAAATGATACCGGATTTCTATACGTTCATGCTACACGAGAAAAGTGGCCTGAGAACCGAAGAGAAAAGCGGGAATTTTCACTTTTTACGAAAATTGTACTAACAGCACCATGACTTCACGGCGAGATCGGCTAACGGGGCAGTAGTACTCACAGAACTTTTTGCATGCAAAGTTTTTTAGGTGCGCGGTGCTCGAGGCTTAGAGTAACACCAACGTTAGCGATCCTAAACTGGCCAGAGGTTTTTGCGGAGCTGGCGGCAACGGTTACAGAAAATGCTTTGGGTATTTCTTTTTTAAGGAGTTTTCGCCAGTGTAGAGCCTGTCACATCATCTAGTTGTCGCCATGCAAATATCTATTAAGTACTAAAACACATGCTAACATTATTTACATGAAGGAAAAAGAAAATTTTAATCCGAAAACAAACTGCATAAAGCAGTAGTCCGCACCACATACTTGTGCACTATATGCGGTTTGGAGCTATACATACGCTGTTGTATGGTGCCCCGCTATTTACCCACTGGACTGACAATACAGCTAAAATTCTCCAACATTTCAAGAATGAGCTCATGCGAAATGTGGTCCGACATACCTCTTTCGATAGGTTGAAGAACGCTGACCTGGACCCGTTGCTTGGTGTGCCGTCGGTGGGTGAGTTCATCCGCCAGAGACATATCAAGTTTTTAGACTCGTTGCAGCACCTAACCAATCCAGTGTTTAACAATGTGACCCCACCACCTCTCCCGCATCGAAGGCAACTGTCGGGGAAAAAGTAGGTTAAGATTTTTTTTTTTTTTTTTTTTTCCTTAGCTCTCAAACTTATAAAATAGGATGTGGGAAAAATAAAGATAAATTATTTTGGGCTAATGAGTGCCTTTCACTAAGGGGAGCCCCCCATTTGAAGGATGTATGAGAAGGATATAGGGTGTGGAATGCCTAAAGGAGGCGGGTGGAATCCGGAAGGTAGTGAGAGTCTACCGACGGTTAAGAATTAGTAAGTTAGTTTTAAGTTTGACCAAAAAGGTGAGCTCCATCACCTTTATTAGTCAGTTCAGTCCAGTCACGTATAATGTGTATCATTATACTTGTTTATTCCATTATATAGTTTTTATAAAATAACCTTTGAAATAAACTTAGGCATCCCAAACCCCATATCCTTCCCATACTTCCTTCAAATGGGACTCCCCTTAGTGAAAGGCACCCATCAATACAAAATAATTTTCCTTTTATTTTTCCCACGTCCCATTTTTATAAGTTTGAGAGCTATGGAAAAAAAAAAATCAAAAAAAAATCTCAAAACCTGTAGATAATGTAGCGATGCTACAGGAAATATAAAAATAATTTGTAAATAGATTCGCCTGAGGATCTATAATTGTATATAATTATCTGTAAATTTAAAGGGGCTATGAAAAAAAAAACTTGTGAATAAACTCTTCTTGTAAAAAGTCAATATGTGTAAAACTTCTTTAACTGAATAATACATACAGACGGTCTCTTTTAGAAATTTTACAGAAAAAAAAAGTTGTAGATTAATCATATATCTATAAATGGATGCGAATAATTTGTCCATTGGTATGACAGTGAAGCTAATACGATTTTAGTACGATTAATGTAATCTGTTGACCAGAAAATAGGTAATTTGCGATTAATTACCATGAAATCGCAAGGGTATGAGAAAATAATCTGGCCACCATAAAGCGACTTTAAGACCTCGGAGCTCGTAAAAGCCATCATCTGCTACGTTAAGCAAACTAGATAATTTTTCCCCGCCGCAGGAGAGAAAGAATGCAATTTATTCGCATTAGTTAAACGCTTTCTACTTTTTTTTTTTAATTTTCATTTAAATTCGTTATTATTTTCTTCGGAGATGAGGTGTCTTTAGCAGCTGGTCAGATGATATAGTGGATTGCATTGTCCGCTACGTGAGATCGTCGAAGCGGAGGGAGGACGGAAGGAGGGAAGGATTTATGCCGACAGTGCCTCAAGTTTAATCCAGCACCGATAGGAGGGGCCAAGGAGGGCTTTCAATTATTTATATACAACTCCTTCGAGGAAGATAGGATCTTTCTATTAAGACATGAATCAAACCGGAGAGAGGTGCTTCAGCTCTCAGGACCTCTTCGGAACACCTGGCCTTATCGGCGGTACAGGGAGTACAGCAGAGAAATACGTCTCCTGATAAATAGAGGTACCGATGTATTTTTTCCGAAGGATACGGTACCGTTTTCTACAGGGCGAGGCCCCACTTTCAAACCACAACGTACAACCGCCTGTCTGTAACTCCACGAATAATATAGAATAGAATTTTTATTCCTTCTAAAAGGTACATTCCTTATAAAAAAAAATTACAATTTATATTACATTTAATTTTCATATCATATTTTATAATAAAACGCCATATGAATTATGAAAACATCCAGACATATTATTTTCATAGTTTTTTTTTTTAAGAATTAATTCTAAACCAGAGAAGACTTATTGACCATTACAATAAAAGTAATAATTTTATACATAACTTCTTTATTGTGCGAAAATTACAATTTGCCTTATCATTCACTCGCTCATTTATAAAATATTTACAAACAGCCCAGAGGCCTCCTAAATCCACATGTTTGTCTCCTCCCTCGCATGCGAACAAGGAAGCGGAGTCTTGGGAAGTTCCCCGCGCTCCTCCGTCAGCCACGTCACCGGAATAAAAGTAATAGCAATCAAAATATTATTAGTTCTTCCTGACACTGAACGACTAGAAAATACTGGTAATATGCTGGAGCTGGAATTTATTGCCATGAAATTTACGTTAATTAGCTTCCTAAAGTCTCCTCAACTCACGAATAGAATTCTTGTTAGAAAAGTCATGTTTTTAAACCTTTCTTAAACGAAATAACTCGAAGGTAAAACAACGTACACAGAGCTCAAGAGATCGACGAGTGTAATAAAGAAACGGTGAAAAAGAAATAAAATCATACAGTTTTTCTAAACAATAAATATCGTTTAGAATTACAAAGACTACATACATTTCATTTATTTCAATTTTACATATTTAGTAATAACTTAATGAGATTACATGTTATACTGTTCAGAGAAAGAATGGCTTTATGTAACGAGTGCGGTTTGTTTACTGTGTATAGGAAATAATATGAACGCAAGGACACATCGGAAAACATAAAATAGTTTAATATGTAAAATAAACTTACTTTGTTTAATTAATATATAATTTTACTAATGTTAATTTATCTTGAATTTATCTCATATCTATTAATTTCGAGGTCTTTCCTCTTTTAAGTATTTTAACGAATCTTACTTTCTTTGTTCTACTTTTATACGGAAAGCACATTTTTGTTTTTATTATTCATTTCTTAATCTTTGCAGTGTGATATTTTTCTTTTGTTAGCCAGAACTTATTTTTTATGTACTTATTATTATTCATTGGGTCCATAATAAAATTGATATCTTCCATATGACAGCCGGCTGCTATTACATGGGAGACTACATGTTATACTGTTCAGAGAAAGAATGGCTTTATGTAACGAGTGCGGTTTGTACATTGGGTATGGGAAATAAAATGAACGCATTTTACGGAGCAGAAAACGTAACATATACCTTACTATGTTTAATATATTGTGCATGCCACTATGATATGTTGCCGATGGACGGTTTCATTGAAAGGTCATTAACTAAGCGAGTGTTTTGCAAAAAATTAATTAACACCTTGCTAAATTAATTTAATTGTAACGGAAAACACCACAGTACAATTAACTATACTCAGATGAGAAGATGACTTCTGTTTTTGGTTTTGTATTTTGGAATTTTTCTTGTTAGCAAATATACTTATACTTAATTCTTTATTTGGTTCGATCAGAAAAAATATAGGATCGTGTATAGCAGACAACATCAAAAACCGTTCCGGCTTAATTATTCAATTGAATTTGTGGTCGTTAAAGGGCGAAACATATACTTTTGTTTTTGTCCATTTACCACCGCTTCGCTGCTGCTGATTCAAGTGTAATGATGTCTTCATTAAATGCAGTAAGCAATTTTCCCGACAGTCATCTTTAGAGGATCCCAAAAGTTTGGCCATTCGGCTCAGCATTTTCCATGCCATCTATAGTCCTCAATCTCATTCTGATTTTTTTAACGAAAATTTGAATAACAATCAAGCCACAGAAAATTCTTGACAGATTCTTACATAGCATAGATCTCAAGAGGCGGACCACTTCTCTGCCAACTGAGAATCAAAAATCTCTTTAAAGACTATTACCTAATTTCCCCCCCCCCCACAATTTCATTTGGAGGACACAAACATGAGTAATGGTTTATCTATCCCAGTGGAATCCACTCTGGTACGTCCCGATCTATGAGGAAGAAGTTACTGAAACTGAATAACTGGCAAGAGACGACAACACTATTTATCAACATGCAACAGATATTACAATCTACTCAAATACAGACATGAACAGACTTTAATTAATATTTTTTATTATTATACAAGAGGGTTGTAACACTCTCAGAATTATCAGTTCACAGGTCATTCCATAACAATAAATAATTTACACTAGGAAGGACATCATTGAACCGGTAGAAGATTGTTCAACTCTCCTTTGAGTGTTTTGGTCCTCCGGGCCGGATGTAAACCATCCTTTATGTGAATTTTTGTCACTCCCATTCTTTTCAGTTATCGGGAATACAGTATTTATTAGAATATATGAGGTAAATTTCCAGTTTAGTTGAGTAAAGACTTACTTCAGAGAAAGCCTTCGTTACAATTGGAAAATAATCGACACTAAGCAATGTACAGAAGCAAACGGGACTTGTAGTGTGTATCAACCTGTTATAGGCATTTACATCTGAACAGGGCTCAATAAATAATTGATATTATTGTAGCCGTCTACAAGAGAGTTTTAACATTCTCAGAATTATCAGTTTACAGGTCATTGCCATAACAATAAATAATTTACACTAGGAAGGACATCATTGAACCGGTAGATGATTGTACATATATCTCCTTTGAGTGTTTTGGTCCTCCGGGCCGGATGTAAACCATCCTTTATGTGAATTTTTTTCACTCCCATTCTTTTCAGTTATCGGGAATACAGTATTTATTAGAATATATGAGGTAAATTTCCAGTTTAGTTGAGTAAAGACTTACTTCAGAGAAAGCCTTCGTTACAATTGGAAAATCATCGACACTACGCAATGTACAGAAGCAAACGGGACTTGTAGTGTGTATCAAACTGTTATAGGCATTTACATCTGAACAGGGCTCAAGAAATAATTGATATTATTGTAGCCGTCTACAAGAGAGTTTTAACATTCTCAGAATTATCAGTTCACAGGTCATTCCATAACAATAAATAATTTACACCAGGAAGGACATCATTGAACCGGTAGATGATTGTACATATATCTCATTTGAGTTTTTTGGTCCTCCGGGCCGGATGTAAACCATCATTTATTCGAGTTATTTTCACTCCTATTCTTGTCAGTTAACGGAAATACAGTATTTATTAGAATATATGTGGTAAATTCCAGTTATAGGCCTTTCTATGTGAACAGGGCTCAATAAATAATTGATATTATTGTAGCTGTATTGAAGAATTGAGCTCAAAATGAAAATTCTACAGTGAGTGACTTGACTTTTCATGCATTTGAATTTGTTAAATTACATTCATTCCATCGATGATATATATGAGTACAGACAGGCGTAAAATCGACTAACGCTGTTATGAATTATTATTAAAATTGTATTAAATGTCATTAAAGTGATACTGTCATCGCGGCTTGTCTGAAAATAGTCCAGATGAGAAAATGACCACCATTTTTGCGACAGAACATCAATCATCGAAGCTAATTCTATATATTTGAGCGGCCGGTTCGGATAAAAGTGTGCTCACGAACAGAGTCAGAGATCCCTTTGATCCGATAAATGGATCCTTTAAATATACATTGGCCGATTCAGAACATAGGGGCATTATTAACAAAGAGTTCATATGCTACTGTACTCAAAGTTATACCTATCGAACCAAATTTATCGACATTTCTGGCAGAGTGTGTCTGTATGTCTGCTGCCAACATCAGCAGATATAATCAAATCTATCTTAAATTTCAAACATATTCCAAAACACTCCCCATGAGTAGATCGTATACAAAAACTTGAAGTACACAAAAAAAGGCAATTTCGCTTTAGTTACATCTGAGCATGAAGAAAATGGGTGCACTTTCAAGCAATCTTCTGTCATCCTTGCATGCCCAGCATGTCTTACAAAAGCATATATAAAATTATACCAATCCTAAATTGTATATGTATTTTTAACCACACCTACGACTACGATTTTTGATTAAGATATGAGGGAGACCGGAAAGTAATGTCGTTTTTTTTTTACATTAAATTCAAATAGATAAAGTTTAAACTAGTTTTTGTTTTTGATCAATGATGTAATCACCCTCGTTATCAGCAAACTTTTGCCATCTAGTGTCAAATTTTCAATGTCTTTTCAATCAAAATCAATTGGTTTTCGAGCAAAATGGCATTTTGGACATCATCCAAATTTTGAAATTTTTTGCCACTTAGAAAATGTAGCGATCGGAATAAATGGAAATCCGATGGTGGTTGAGGCAATACCTCCCACCCCAATTTATTAATATGTTCCAGGGTTCTTGGGGAAAAAATAGGTGTAGTGGGGTCTTGCATTATCGTATTGCAGAATAACGTATGTTTTATTGACAGTCGCTGGGCAATTTTCAATTAAACATTGATATATTCGAACCAATTGTTTACTGTAAAGATCTGCCTTCACTGTTTTACCCGGTATCAACGATGAACGACCCCGTGAAAACTCCACTAAACACACAAAAGAGCCTTTTTGGAGTGTAAACCTGACTTAGCTGTACTTCGTGCCGATTCATGCGGAGAGAGATTTTCGGACTATCATAGAGGACCCATTTTTCATCTCCATACTCCCCCGATATTGCGCCATCGGATTTTCATTAATTCCGATCGATAAAGATTTGAAAATTCGGATGATGTCCAAAATGCCATCTCGAGATATTTTGTACAAAAACCAATTGATTTTTATCGACTCGGCATTGAAAATTTGCACACTAGATTAGAAAATGTTGCTGATAACGAGGGTGATTACATCATTGATTAAAAACAAAAACTTGTTAAAAATTTATTTTTTGACTTTAATGTAAAAAAAACGACATTACTTTCCGGTCCCCTAATTATAATAATTAACCGTTATTTAATTATAAAGGCACCCTAATTTAGTTATTTTGTCGTTATTCTACTATATGATCATTTATCACTAGCCTCCTCAAAAAATAACCTCCAATATGAGATAGCTCTAGGCTGAGTCTATTATTTTGGAAATCTTACTTCCGAAAATCGAAAAATCCTATACGTTTCTATAAAATAGATGATAACTAAGGATAATTATTAGGAAATGGGGTCAGCTTCAACTGTATGGTTTGTCAGACTTTCATATGTTAGTAATATAACGAACAGTACAACCTCGTTTATTCGGTTTTTTTTTTTTAGATAAACCAAAGTCATTTTAAAGATTTGACTTTTAAGGGCAATGGCCAGTTTCGTCAATTATGTCCTGAGCGTATGTGGCTCTCGCGCTCTTGGTCAGCCTCCGCTGGTTCGTATCCGGTGACGCGGTTGACGGACGAGCGTGGTGGACTTCCCAAGACTTCGCCGCTTCCTCTTTCGCATGCGAGGGAGGTGACAACCCCATGTGGATTTGGGAGGTCTCAGGGCGGTTTGTAAATACTGTATGAATGAGCGAGTGAATGAAAATTGTAAATTACGTATGAATGAAAACTTTTATCACAATTACTTATTGCCCAATAAGGGAAATTGTAATTTTACCATAATAAAGCTGATTAATAATATAATTTGTGTAATATTATTTTCCAGTGTGCCGTTGTTGGTCATTCAATATTCTATTCATGAATTAAAGTATGTTACAGTGCTATATAATGCCTGAATATGTGAAACGTCCACAGTTCATATAATATAACTTTCAATAAAAGTATTACGAAGAGACTAATGAAGCTTCATTTAATAAACAACCAAAATGTTTTATTTGCAATAAGAATATTGAATCAGTTATCGAAAGAATTGACATAACGCATTATCTACTGAGGTTTGTGGCTTGAAACGTGCTATTCTTCTCCCATCTGAATCCATTTAAAAACAGACGATAGACTATTCTCGTCTGCTATGTACCACCTAATGTAACTTATTATAATATATATATATATATATTTAATAAAAAAACCCCTTGGATCAAGGTATGAAAGCCATATTAAATAAGGCACTAAAAGAAGGTACAGGAAGACATTTCTTCGTTTTGTTCTTGAAGAAAACTGTGCACAATCCATGAAGGTTGTCTGGATAACGTGGACGATAAAAAAAACGCGATGTTTGTTGTGTTTGAAGCATGGGGAAGATTGCTTTTAAAAACACTGCTACTTGAATGGAGACAAATATTATAAGTCAACAAGGATGTTAGAGAACAAAATACACAACGCGACGAACAAAACATCGTAAAAAGAAATAGTAGAAACAATCCCTGATTTCAATGAAGTAAAGTAGTCAATGACGAAGTTTGGAAAGTGACAAGAATGATAAATGGTACAAACAGATCAATAATGACGAAACCGTTGACGTTCATTCGTGAAACAAGCCTAAATAACACCAGTGTTCGTTTCTCTTCAAAAGCTTTTCTTAAATCTCTTTCATCCTCAAGCGCCACCCAGCAATCAGTCCACGATTACAACTTCAGTTCTTCCATAGGCTGCAGTGGACTGATCTCGGCGAAGTGCCTGAGAGATGGGAGTTCTGAAAGATGAAGACTTCTTTGGCTGTTCATCTATTGGAGTGTTAGGAAATGATGAATCTTCCATGTCTCAGCTGGTTCTCGTCAGTCATTATGACTTTATCCAGGTTGTACTCAAGACCTGGATGCAGTCATGACGGTGGGACAGAATCTGGAAACAGTCATGATGAACCAGGACCTGGGCAAAGGATGTAAATAACAAATGCATGCAACACTGTTAACTCATTTGTTAAATACTAGTTGCTGGTTAGCGAGAAGTTTTTGAAGAGAAACGAACACTGGTGTTATTTAAAAAATAAACAAATAATATCCAAGGAGTGCATTGTTAGCAGTGAGTTTATAAATGATTGAGTGATGATAACTTCAATTTACACTGCTATCCGACTAAATAAGACTGCACTACATACTTAGAGGGACTCTAGGCCCAGCCACCAGTGGACTCTCACCACTGTACCACAACTATCAACCTCTACCGAGGCTTCCCACACTCCTTAATTCCCTCACACCACCTTCAAGCAGGTACTCCTAGTACAAGGATCCGCTCAACCCAAATATCCCTTTATTTTTCCCTCATCCTTAATCTTATAATTAGAGTGCTAAGAAGAAAAAAAAAAACAAAAAAAAACTTCAATTTACACATTTGTGTACTTTAAAACCAAAAGTATAGCCTCTCTTCTAAACTTTTTCATCTACTTCATAGTGATTTTCTTTTTGCTTTTATTTCCATTTAGTCTTACCTAAGCCGTTTCCCGTATTTTTCTTGATATTCTTCCTTCTTTCATTTCAGATCTGTTCCCCTACCGTTCTAAATTTTTTCCTGTCTCAATAAAACCTCAATTATCCATGGTAATGACGAGGAGAGTGTTCTTATGAAGAAAAAAAAACGGTTTATAGCCTAATTTAGTTTATAAATGGTTGAGTAATGAGTGAGTTTATAACGACTTATATTGATGGCAGAGTTAGG
Organism: Acanthosoma haemorrhoidale; assembly: GCA_930367205.1. Lineage (NCBI taxonomy): Eukaryota > Metazoa > Arthropoda > Insecta > Hemiptera > Acanthosomatidae > Acanthosoma > Acanthosoma haemorrhoidale. The sequence continues at coordinate 11,045,373 of OV884011.1, read as the reverse complement.
TTAGGCATTCAAATTAAATAAGTTATTAACGGACATCGTTTCAGTTCCATATCTGTCATGAGCTGAGCCATACTGGAGAACTGGAGGACTCCAAGTATACACAGAACAAGGGCACGGGTCCCGGATGAATGGAGCGCCCGGACTGGCTCCAACGAAGTAGCGATGTGCTCTTGTGAGAGGTCTATTGCTAAAAGCGTGGAGGGCCCTACACTGCTCTCCTTCTCTTCAGCCGTAGTAGTCGACAGTTGCCGAGAGAACACAATGCGATGTGATTAAGCACTAGGGACCACAAAGCACTCACCGCTTCCACACAAGTGCTCCTTCCGTCTCTGGTCAAGTCCTCTCCCTCGCACTTCGTCACTTAGTGCCCTTTACTTCGTTAGGGTCCGCGGAGAGAATCACCAAGGAAAAGAGAATACTGACGAAAACAACACGAGAAGAAAACCAAGGAGTCATAGTTAACACCTCGCCATATCGTGGGGGTTGAATGCGGGAATTGAGAAAGTCAAGTGACATGGCTTGTAACATTTACAATTTTGTATGCGGCAGGCAAGACAAATGTAAAAATAGTAAAGGAAATTAATCTACTGTATTCTGATTGGATGCCACCTCCCCATCTTTCGTTTTATATGGAATATTTCTGAAAATCCGTATCAAAACGCTGGTGAGTTCAAGAAGTTTACACTGATAGACTTTTCAAGAAGAATTTATTCAAAAGTACAACGAGGTAAAAGGTTAGTAGATACTGTCTTACGTCTAAGCGGGAAGAGAGAGTGTGACTGAGTAAGGAGGGTTTTTTTATCCCCCTTAACCCCTTTAAATTATACAATGTGAAAATATGACAAAATCAATGAACAAAATAATTTCTCATCTCTCTGCTATGTGCAGATGCATTAGAAGGAGGTTGGGTTACTTAACAATACAGGTTGTGGTTAAAAATACAATCAAATGAATATAATGCTGGGTGATGGGGCTCACCTTCAGTTTGAAAATGTGGGAGAAAAACTTACAAACTAAAACCTAAACCTAGAACCTAAGGCTAAAGCGTTCCAGCCGCAACATCGTCCTGCCATTGATGGGGGAACGGAGCGGGGGTTATAGTGTTAAACACCGGGTTTGTCAGGTATTGTAGTGAGTCGAAAAATAAGATATGTCTACGTAGGATGAATTCATCCACCGTAGGCAGCTCAAAGATCTCGTGAAGCTCACTGTTGCTCCGCTGCTCGAATGAAGTACCTCTGTATATAATACACCTAAAGGAAATTATAACATTTCCTGTATAAGATGTACTTGAAATTTTCTACGAAATCTTGTCAGATAAAAAGTTGAAAAGTTTGTACTGTTTGAGTTGAAAATCACATGGGCTTTTTCTTTGAGGAAATGTTTAGCTTGACCGCCAGTTGCCCATAGCTTAAACACACCCTCGTACTAATTCTTTTAAAAATTTGTCCAAACAGAAATAGTGTCATTTTTTCATTTTTCGTTAATTTTTTGAAATGACGTCATATTTTGAGGCGTTCGAATCAGTTCCTTTTATTATTTCTAGTTGGCCGGAGGACACATTAATATATGAGCAGTTTGAGACGCAGTGGCAAGTTTAGTGAAGTTAGCAAGTGCGAAAGCCGGTAAGACCTTTTCTATTTTGTTAATGGGTAGAGTAATGGAGAATCCATTTTTATACCCTTATTACATTGAGAAAGCCGGTGAGTTCTCTTGCCCTCCTATATTATAGGATTTCGGTAAGGCTTTTCTTCCCTCCTAGTAGTTTTGTATACCGTATCGTGGTAATATTACTTGAGTGGCTTTGGCATTGGTGAGACTTCCCGTTATTAAATCACAACTTAGCAATGGGAACTCACCAAATCCTCCAGGCCAATTGGTGACGGCGCACACAGAATATCTTTCCAATTACAGATGTTAATTGATACCCCACACACGACCAGAAATTTCGGACTGTGCAGTTGAAACCTCAAAGATGAATATATTTATGCACCAACAAATATTTGCTTTCAAACCATTTACATTTCATCTCGTACTATTCAAATGGTCTTAAATTACAATACCGTAGACAACTCAATGTTTTTTTCTAAATCAACGCATCTGATTGTTATATCATTATTTTTTTTCTCAAATTGAAAATAATAACTTGCTGGTGGGGTGCTACATCAGAAATTTTCAGGACTGATACAGTCATATTAAGTATTTTTAAAGAATTCTTTATTTAATTAAAAAAATAAACCTATATTTCTACTAAGACAATTCTGAAACCGTTTACAAAAACAAAAAATGGACTGCTTTCTTGAGATTATGTAACAAACCAGCTACTGACTAATCGATTCAGGGTTGAACACATCCTCCACCAAGTCTGATTATATAATTGCGTATACATCTGATATATTTTGTAAACTAAAGTCCACTGCCTACTAGTTACATAGTAGAAACGGAGGAAAATTCACCAGCCAAAAACCTAGTATATCTGGGGATTAAAATGGACCAACACCATATTTTAGTAACCATTTTGCAAAGAAGTTACAGCAAACTCGCACGAAGTCTTACCGGCTTACGCATTTTTTAACTTCCCCCAATCTATCACTGCCTCTAAAGCTATTGATCTACAAGAGTATACTCAGGCCTACTCTGCTGTATGGTGCACTGCTTTTTCGCTATCTGACGTATACGAGAGCTCGGTGAATCCAACAATTCCAAAACGGTATACTGATGAAAGTGGTAAGAGGTACTTCATTCGAGCTGCGGAGCAACAGTGAGCTTCACGAGATCTTTGAGCTGGCTACGGTGGATGAATTCATCCAACGTAGACATATCAAATTTTTCGACTCTCTGCAATACTTCTCCCAATTACAATCCCGGTGTTTAACACGACAACCCCCGTTCCGTTCCCCTATCGGATGGGAGGGCGTTGCCGCGGCAGGAACGCTTTAGTTTTAGGTTTTAGTTTGTAAGTTTTCCACGAAATTGTAAACAGAAGGTGAGCCCTATCACCTAGTATTGTATACATTGCATTGTAATTTTAATTATGTAAAAGTTAATTATGTGAAAAACCGTTTGTAGTTTTTGGCAAACATTGGATAATACATTACTAAGCTACAATAGGGACAAAAGGGACAGCTACAATTACTATGCAAAGAACCATTAAAGTGATACTCTGTGATAATAGTGATATAGTGGTGACTAGTTGGAAGGGGTAGTTTAGTCAACCGCCAGGGGTCGTTTTGGTCTAACTAGGAAAGTGCTGCTCTCTATCCGCTCCTTGTACAACTAGGGGGTAGCTACCCTCCAATTCTCTCCCAATTAGGCCTTAACTAGTGGATACACCTTTAACTTCTTCAGTCGTTTATTATATTTGTGATTATTATACACAATTAAATGTTTGCTAATTTAAATATGCATTTATTAGTATTAGTTAAATTATTACTAAAATTTTCTAACCTCAATTATAGACCAATCATATAATGCGAAATACTTACTGGAACTACATGTAAGTTTTTTAAACACTTATTAAATGTTTGTGTCAAAACCACTCCAAGTTTTTCATCAAGTATTAGTTTATTTTTCAAACCATCCAAACGCATAAAAATGTTTTTTCAAAAATGATGAGGAAAATGGCACGAAGGACGGGATTTCATATCATTTGGTTAAGATTATGACTCATTAGTAAACAAGCTGAATGTTATTCATGAATGTTTAGTCACGTGAGTTGATGATTAATCTCACCCAATATTCCTGTCAGGGATTGTATACTAAAGCTTACCGTGGTAGAAATGTTGGCTCACACCATATTAAACTGAAAAACAGAATTTGGTTACAAAAATGGCTATCCTCCAATTCTCTCCCAATTAGGCCTTAACTAGTGGATACACCTTTAACTTCTTTTGACAGTAATTTATTATATTTGTGATTATTACATACAATTAAATGTGTGCTAATTTAAATATGCATTTATTACTATTAGTTAATTTAATCATTCATATAATATTCGTCTAAGGCAGTGGTCGGCAAAGTGCGGTACCAGAGCCACACATGTGGCTCTTTGGCTCCATAAGTGCGGCTCTGGCACAAATAGCCACGGAAGGCGCAATAATATTTTTCATTTAAAAAAAACTTGGTAAGAAAAAAATTACATCTTATTTTGATAAATTAAAGTTCTTCTTAAAATCGAGAACATGTATAATTTTTTGTTTAAGTTAAAAGAAAGATAGGTAATCAAAATTTTATATTGTTGTAAACATTGTAAAGTTCACAACACAAGTGGTCTGCTTTGAATGACCTGGAGAAGGAAGACATGATCATTTTCAACGCATGGAACAGTATTCCTGACTCTTACGATCAGCTGAAAAAGCTCACGTTTGCTGTTCTTTCCCTTTTCGGTTCTACATATATATGCGAACAATCTTTTTCAAGTATGAACATTATCAAAAGTAAACTGAGAAGTCGTCTTATTGATGAGAACTTGGAATCATGCCTAAAATTAAAAACGACAACATACAAACCTGACTTACTAAAACTTTCCAAGGAGATGCAAGCACATTGTTCGCATTAATAAATATTTATTAAGTATGAAATTTAGTTTTATTTAGTGTACTACTTATTTAGTGTAATAAAAGTTTACTAAACAAGCAGATTTGGCTCCCAATTTTTTTTAAAATTGTTGTAATGTTCATATTTGTATCTTTGGCTTATAAGTTTGCCGACCACTAATCTAAGGGATTGTATACTAAAGCTCACCGTGGTAGAAATGGTGGCTTACACCATATTAAACTGAAAAATAGAATTTGGGTACACAAATGACTTTACTAATATCGACATTGACAAGAACTAAACAGACACTTTGGACAACTGTACAGACTACTTCAAAGGACATCCCATCTCTCAATAGAAAATAAACTACTAATCTACAAAGTTATACTTAAACCAATCGGGACATACGGAATAGAGCTATGGGGGACAGCAAAAAAGTCGAACATCAAGCGTATCCAATCCTTTCAATCTAAAGTCCTGAGAACAATAGTAAATGCCCCTTATTATGTCAGCAACAAAACCCTTCATAACGACCTTAATATACCCTACATTCTAGAACTCATCCCTTCCAAGTTTATGAAATTCCACAGTAGCCTTTCCAACCACCCTAACCCTGTAACACAGTCATTGCACTGCGCCACTCATCCCTATAATCCTCCTCGGAGACTGAAACGGCAGTGGCCTCGTGACCTGCTATAATCGCGTGACAATGGGAGTCCTGGCAATGGCCAGTTTCTCCAATCATGTCCTATTGTATGAATGAGCGAGTGAATGATGAACTGTTATGGTATGAATGAGATCATTTATCTGTATTATTATTGCCTTACAAAAGGCAGATTGTAATTATTGCACAATAAAGAATGTATAGTAAAAAAAAAAAAAAAAAAAAAAAAATATCGACATTTTTTCCAGAAAACAATGGACGATTATTGGCTGTGAATCCTGACCACTGGTTGAGAGCGGGGATGAAACGAAAATCGTCAAGTTACGAATTAGTAAATTTAGTTCCCTGGTGAAATTAATATGACTACGTTTCTCACCAGGACACCCTTTGCAATACGATCTCTCGGAGTTAACTGGATCCGTGGACCGGGGGCATCCGCTTATATAAATCACCGGCAACACGCTCGGGGCCAATTATCCCGAGAATAAACCTCACTCCGACGGGCTGGACACAGACACGCGGCCGAAAGCTCCCGGTAACACAAACCCCCCTGACTCCTGCGAATTAGCTTCTTATTAAGTGGGACCCTCTCTTGCCCGGGGGTATTAGATTGCAGGCTTCTTTGTCGGCTAATTGCGTCTGTAAAATGAGAACGATTTGCTTTAAGTTAAAATTACCGGAGACTGTAGGGTAGGGTACTTTTCGAATGTGCGCCGTAAAGGGTAGAAACAACCCTACATTGATAACCCGGCCTTGTGAAACGCTTTCAGACAATTATGAAGATTCAACATTGATGGTTATGACGTGAAGAGATGGCAAGTGTGTTCAAAACCAGAACCACCATTATTAATTGTCGCGCTCAGATATGTGAGTTCCCAAGGTGGGGCGGAGACGCCCGCCGCGGGCTAGGGTCGCTACAACCTCTTAGCCGCCGTCCAGCTAGCGCTAAGAAAGAGATAGAGCGGGTGGACCTGTGGTCTTTCACCCTTGCTGGTGACCTAGTCGGTCCATAAGATCTTAGAAGGTGTGCCCCGACAAAACACTATGTTCAGGAGAAGAGGAACAGGTTTATAGGTAGTTTATGTGGTCTTGGAATGACCACGAATTCATACTCGGTGTCTAAGGGTAGGCGAAAACCGTCCGGATCCCAAAGGCGAGTGTGTACCGGAGAGAAGCAGACTGGATTGGCATGGGAGACGCTACTAGGTAAATTTGTAGGGCCACGGGAACGGTCGTCCGCGAAGGAGACGTCTCTCCCAAGGAAGTGCTAGATTTAGCGAGACGAAGACAGAGATTAGGGGAGAAAGATGTAGAGGTAGTAGAATGAGAAGACCATGGTTTTGAGTAGAGCAGCAAGCGTCAGTGCAGAGAGAGAGAAGTGTTCAAGGTGCCGGTTTGGTAAGTTCTATTTTTCGCTGTTAGACTCGCGGTTTATATAGGCAGGCCAGCCGTGGTGGGGATGGCTCCCAACCTGCGGCTGTTTCCCCAAATAGCTTCTCTCCCCTCTCGTCATAGTCTTTATTTGTACAAATATGGAAACAGATATTTTCTGGGCCGAGATGAGTAACAGTAAAATAAAACATGGGCTGGTAGAGACCACTCAACTCCAAAACATTTAGTCCACCCCTGCAAGAGTAAACTATTTTGACATTATGACCCTCCATTGGCTAACCTCTCTCTGTGACATAAAGCTCTGTCATCACTTGTGCAGTCAGATCATATGATAGAGCTTGGGTTCGAGTCCAGAGTCGCATGCGAAAGAGAAAGCGGAGTCTTGGGAAGTCCCCACGCTCCTCCGTCAGCCAAGTCACCGGATACGAGCCAATGGATGCTGACGTAGAGCGCGAGAGTCACATACGCTCAGGACATGATTGGAGAAACTGGCCATTGCCAGGACTCCCACTGTCGAGCATTTATAGCAGGTCACGAGGCCACTGCCGTTTTAGTCTCCGAGGAGGATTATAGGGATGAGTGGTGCAGTGCGATGACTGTGCAAGGGAATTAGGGTATATTATAAATTAATAAAATCGTTTTCATAACTTAGTTTTGTGTTCTCATACATGCGACAATGTTCCACTTGGTCAATACTAACAAATTATTATGGTACGATTTTAATGACTGGTTCGTTAATTATTCCGTAAAAATGAAAAAAAAAAAAAGATGCTTATCAGGTCTTGTTGCACCTGCAAGTTCTTCTTCTAGGAATACATAAAAAACCAAACACAAAAAAACTTGTACCATTACAGCCGAAAGAGGTGAGTAGGATTGCTACTAGATATGGGCGTGACGTTTCCTCAACGAAGCGTATATGCTCTAGCGTAGTAATGTAGTCGAGCACCATTAGTTTTTTTGTCCCCCATTGTAGTGAATAGACAAGTAGCCTCTTATGGTCCTGTCCTTCTTAGACTGAGCCCTCAAAGAAATCCAAATGAAAACCGGAACTCTACTCCTCAATTAGGAATGGAGAAGTACATTAACTACCAAAATTAATTGAGTACTTAAGTGTACCAAAATAAGCTTTTGTTTTCCGTCACTATCAGAAGCACAGAAATAATGATGCCGTATATTCACGAATCCTAGAAGCAGTGAAAAAAAAAGCAGCAGAGCACAGGAAATCGAAACTATTGAAATTTATTAAATATACATTCTTATATATTTATTATTTTATTGCGCTAAAATTACAATCTGCCTTATTAGGCAATAAGTAATTGAGATAAATGTTCTCATTCATACCATATTTACAATTCACCACTCGCTCGCTCATTCATACAATATTTACAAACAGCCCAGAGACCTCCCAAATCCACATGGTTGTCACCTCCCTCGCATGCGAAAGAGGAGAGTCTTGGGAAGTCCCCCACGCTCCTCCGTCTGCCACGTACGGATACGAGCCGGTGGAGTAAATATACATTAACAAAAAAAAAAATTGGTAAATGCGAGATGCATAAAAAACCACATATCCTATTGTCAACTTCACCAAGTCAAAGATTAATTGTGGTTCTAGGTCGATAGGAATAGATGAATAATATAATGTTCACCGAATAGTTATTCATGCGATCAAACTTGGATGACTTGCGGTGCAAATATATGGTCGAGAATACTTGTATCATCGCAGATCCTTCCACGTCATTCCTTCATTAACAAATAATCATCTGATTCCGAATAAGGAGAAAGTGTATTAAAATTGTGGAGGCACGTCTGTCAGTTATTGCAGAATATCAAATGCAAATACAAATTGGTTTTTTAAGCGTTTCTTTGGTTACTTTTTTTTTTTGTTTTTCAAACAGATACCATTATGTTTTCATGTTTGTTTGTCTGTGTATCTACTCTAGCTTTTGCGGATCCATTCGAGTTTGGAAGACGTGAAAAATGTAGCCGTCTCCAGTATTATTTTCATTAATTAATTATAAGCTAAAAAAAATTGTTTGTATAGTATTACTAATTAAAAACCTCAACGTCCTGATTAATAATATACAATTTTTTTTTCAAACCACAATTTACAAAAAAAATTGAATTATACGATAGAGTCTTTATGCTGTTTTTTAATTTTGTTAATTTTAATTTAAATATTAGATTATTGCATGCTTACTATTTTTTGTTTGATTTTATTTCTATATATGAACTACCATATTATATATATTCATATTTAAAAATTTTAAATACGTTTGTATTATGGATGTAGCATCTAATAGATGCGGAGTAATTAGTTGTTACAAATGTTTAAAAAAAAAAAAAAATCATAACAGGTCGTTAACGTTGTCATTACCATTGCACCTACAACCATTTTTTTTTTAGTGGCATATTATTTTTGATGCTATTTGCATTTATTTGATGCATTCCATTAATTGAAAAATAATGTGTGGGCAATAATTAATCAATCCCTCACATGGGGAAGGTTCTTGGAAAAGATAATAATTGAACTACCTGAAGGAGTTCGGAAAATGCTATCATTCTGTACGAGCAGACAGGTGCTCAGGCTCATCTGAGTACAGAACATCCGCTTGTGAAGGTACAGATGGAAGCCACCCTCGGTATCAACAAGAACACAGCAACTGCTATGATCTCGTTGGACTGCACGCAGGCTTTCGACTTAGTGTCCCACGGGGTGCTTTGCCGACAGATAGTGCGACTAGGAATGCTCAGAGCACCATGTTGGTTTCCTTCTTGAAGAACAGATCGGTGTGGGTAGTGGCACCCGATTGCCTCTCTAACCCATTCCCTCTGACTTGTGGAGTTCCTCAAGGAGCGGTATTGTCTCCGCTTCTTTTCAGCATGTACACATCTGAAATTGTTGGGAAAAACTATAACAAAGCTACGGTAATCGCTTTCGCCGACGACATTGCGGTTTACAGCAGCAGCATGAGTGCACAAAGAGCTCTTACACAGGCGGAGTCAGTTTTTAACGTTATCAGTGACTGACTGGGCATGTAAAACATCAGTGCAAACGCAGGGAAGACCGACTGCGTAATCTTCTCCCTCCAAAAAGGGAAAAAATCCTAGCCAAAATCTTATACTATAGAAGGGCAAGAGAACTCACCAGCTTTCTTAATGCACTATCTGGGTATAAAAATGGATAGGCATCTCCATTTCTCTACTCATTTTAGTAATAGAATAGAAAATGTACGACACAGGTATTACCGGCTATCGCACTTGCTAATTTCACCAAACCTGTCGCTTCGTCTCAAACTGATGATCCATAAATGTGTCCTCCGGCCAGCTCTGCTGTACGGTGCCCCGCTATTTACCCACTTCACTGACAATACAGCCAAATGTCTCCAACATTTCCAGAATGGGATCAGGCGAAAAGTGGGCCGACATACCTCTCTCGAGAGGTTAAAGAACGCTGACCTGCACCCGTTGCTTGGTGTGCCATCGGTGGGTGAGTTTATCCGCCGGAGACACATAAAGTTTTTTTGACTCGTTGCAGCACCTAACCAACCCAGTGTTTAACACTATCGATGACAACAGACTGTCTTTGAGGATCTATAATTATATGCAATTATCTGTAAATTCAAAGGGGCTATGAAAAAAAAAAAAAAAAAAAAAATTAATCAATGATGATAAATAATGTGGGCCTCATCACTTTTAAAGATGTTCAGTAAATTTATGTATAATGTGCATATTTATACTTTTGTACAAGTGCAAATCGCAATGGAGTATAATCAGAAATTGTACAAAATGTAGCCAAGCCACAGGAAAAATAATGACCTTTTGTAAATAGATTCATTCGTAGAATCTATATTGGCTTCTGTAATAATTTTGTAACTAGGGGATATGAAAAAAAAAAAAAAATTAACCAATGAGTCATTAACAATGTGTACACAATCCAATCACACTAAGTGGGATCTCGACGTCCTGATTAATGATATGTTATGAGTAGGGCTAGGAAGTGTATTTAATGAAAAAATTAAAATATGCACATATTTTCTCAGAAATATGTAACTAAAAATGAGAAATATATAAAGACGTCCAATGGCTAAAATTTTATGAACGCAGTGAACATTTTCAAATCTTACCTATCATGTATGTAACAAATGTCCAAAAGAAACATATGATATGAATAAATACACATGAAAAACAACAAAAGTTGAACTATGAGTACATGGATTCTTAAATGTTCGAATAAAAAGCTCATCGCATACTTCAGCATGTTTAAAACAAGAATTTCCATAAGATACAATTTAATTACGGCAGGTCATAGTAAGTTTATCTATCAATGATAAGTATCTTTTTTGACAGCCGTAGTTCTTGCAGCAGTACTCAGCTGGCTCTAACTATGTGCTTCATCTTGTAACTACTGGTTGAAGTGGCAAGCATAGGTCAATTCCTTTCAATCGCCCTGTTATAGGGTTTTATAGTGTATTTACGAATTAGTCATGAAACTAAAAAATAAATACATTTATGTAAATTAATAATGTCAGTACTAGGAAATTTCTGAAGTGTAGCGTAGTATTTGAAACAGCTGGGCTTCAGGTCCGTACAGGTTCGGTAAGGTTCGTGGATTTGATCTTTGTACGCCCGGCCAGGGTACTCACTAGTTCCAAATACTACATCGAGGTATTCTAGTACGAGGTGGATGTTGTTAGTTTGATTTACTTTTCTTTGTGAAATAAGTTTAATTTCGTGCCGACATTTAGTAACGTGCTATTAAATAATAGTTACAGCAATTTGTTTCACTTCTGTTTACAATTAATTAGTAATCATGGTCATTTATTGAGCTAGTAACTTGAGAATGGAGAGAAGTCTCTTCTCAAAAGGCAGCGAGGGTTTAGTGAATTTGTATTATTAAGATGTTAATGAGTTAGTAGTAGTAATTACTAGTTTATTAATAATATTAAATACTAGTAGTAATAAGTGTGCTATTCAGTGACAACTTTTTAAAAATTATTTTGCCCGTACATTTATTTTTATACACCTATATATTGATTTCATCTAATAATTATATCTTTTCAGTATCAAATTACAGCTTGAACTGAAGAAACAGACAATTAAAAATTAAGATTTTGTAGGTAAGGGATTCGGTAAGTTTAGATAAGTAAACAATTCTCATTCTGGATAACCGAGAAAACCAACAATCCGGTCTGTTATAAAAATTCGGCACGCATCATTTCTCCAAAACCACATCATTCAAGCCGCCCACCCCTAATCGTCAGGCTCATTATCAAAATAAGTGTGGCCACCTGTTTCGAGAATCCAACGCACAGATGATTATTTCTCCAAAATTCTCATCTTTCATTTGAATGCGCCGAATTAATTTCAATTTAAAAAATTATGTTTAACTGCCAAATAAATTCGGAAGAATATGTAAGAAATATCGAAGGGGAGGAAAAAAAAATTACTAATTTACAAAGTTATACCTAAGCCAATCTGGACATACGGACTAGAGCTATGGGGGACAGCAAAAAAGTCGAACATCAAGCGTATCCAATCCTTTCAATCAAAAGTCCTGAGAACAATAGTAAATCCCCCTTATTATGTCAGCAACAAAACCCTTCATAACGAGATTAGTATACCTTACATTCTCTAGCTGATCCCTTCCAAGTTCATGAAATTCCATGGTAACCTATCCAACCAACGTATTCCCCTAGCACAATAATTACACTCCTCCACTCATCCCTATAATCCTCCTCGGAGACTAAAACGGCAGTCGCCTCGTGACCTGCTATAAATGCGTGACAGTGGGAGTCCTGGTAATGGCCAGTTTCTCCAATCATGTCCTAAGCGTCTGTGGCTCTCGCGCTCTTCGTCAGCCTCTACTCGTATCCGGTGACGCGGCTCACGGAGGAGCGTGGGTGACTTCCCAAGACTCCGCTTCCTCTTTCACATGCGAGGTAGGTGACAACCATATGGATTTGGGAGGTCTCTGGGCCGTTTGTAAATACTGTATGAATGAGCGAGTGAATGAAAATTGTAAATATGGTATGAATGAAAACATTTATCATTACTCATTGCCCAATGGGGCGGATTGTAATTGTATCATAATAAAGCTGTTTAATAATTAAAAATATATCTAAAATAAAATCAACCAAAATTGCAAAATTGCTCTGAGAAAAAATATATAAGTACATATAAGTAAGCCTAGTTATTTACAGCCATGTACGATTGTAGAAACATTCGTGGGCTATAGCTATGAAAATTCATTTAAACAACGCTTTTAACTCGTTTTCAGGGCCACGACAAAACCCTTAATTGCGTGTGGCGCATTACTCTTGACTCAAATTTTGGCTACCATTATCACCTTATTACAGTGCGATTCTCCCTTAATATGCTTGCAAGTACACCATTCCCCCTCCAGGCGGTGCGTCAGAGAATGCTATTTCTCCATCTTTGTGAAGAGGAAGTCCTGCCGCCTACGAGCAGGCAGGCTGGCCTAGTTGTCGTGACAGCTTAATGCCGACAACAAAAGTAGATTTAAATGCAAATTGCTGTTCGACGGGGCCAATCGCCACCTCGGGTTCAAAGCTTGCGAAACACTAGCAAGAACCGAGCTACGTTCTTTCTTCGATGTTTAAGCACCTGGGCAGTGGTGCTTAAGACAACTGACAGCTAACAAAACTCTTGCTTTGTCGGAAAGCTGTACTTTTCTTAGTTTTTCTGCGGGGAATTCCTCGCATGTAATCTTGTGCTAACATGACTAACGTAAAAAACACAACTTATGTTAATTCCCATATTTTTGTTCGACTGACACCTAAAACGGTTGCATCGCCCTTTCCTGGATGGAATGAAAAGTTAAATATTTGTACTAGAACAAATTGCTCTTTTATCAAACACATATGTGTTTTTAAATAAACATTTGTATTTTCTAAAATAATAATATCCAGATTATAGAAGTAAAATGAAAAAAATATGAAATAAAATTGCATACCTAGATGATCCTTTCATCTTATTACTATGTCAATTTTTTTATTTACTTTCATGGGTTGATATATTTTAAATAAAGGGTGTCCCAGAATTAACGCAAGATGATTTAAATAGGAAATAGTTTTTAGTATTTTTGTTATTAATTTTTTATTGAATTATAAAGTAAATAGGATAGGGTTATTTATGGAATAACACATCGGGCAAAAGGCCTCCACGACTTTGCTGGCACATACGCACTCTTTTGTCGAAATTTTCCATGACCATTTGGCATAAATGTGGTTCAATTTTGTTGATGCAGCGTTCAATTTCCTCTTTTAATGCACGGGTGGACGTGGGCTTGTTGACATACGCCTTTAATTTCAAAATAACCCATAAAAAGAAATCTAAAGGTGTTAAATTACACGATGTAGGGGACCAATTCTGATCAACGAAACGAAAGAGTACACGACCTGGAAATGTCTCATGCAGTATTTGAATTGTTTCATGGGCTGTATGGCATGTGGCACCATCTTGTTGAAACCACATATTGGCCACATCAATATCATCCAATTTCGGCACAAATTTTGGTGTGTAGTCTCCAACTGATCCAGTCAATTCAATCTCTTCGCAGTTGATGAAGTCCAAACACTTTTCCGGCCATATTTTGTATGAAATTTTCGAACTGTGGCCGCCAAACTTTCATTATTTTTGAGATAGTATTTAACAAAAAAGACACGTTGTTCTATTGTGAAACGCTCCATTTTTACTCACCCTAAACTGTGACCTGTCAAATTGTTAGGGTTGCCAGCACTTTACAGCACAAATGGCGGCAAATTCAAATCTTGCCTCAATTCTGGGACACCCTTTATACATCCAAATGAAGGAATGTCAAGAAACACTTACAAAACCATATTCCATATTCCTCTTGCACTATTGTCCCAAAAGTGTCATTAGTTATGTGGAAAAAACTGACTTTTCTTGTCAGCACATGTTTTGTAAAGTTTCAGTGAAGAGAAACAGAAATCAACTTTTTGTACTGCCTGAGTTTGTAGCAGTCATTCAGGAGGGGGTTTCTTTCACGTATATTATTTGGCTTTATTTTTATATTTACTATTTATTTATTCATTTTCTTGCTTTTTTTTTTTTTTGATTTCTGATAAATGATTTTTGAGCTGGGACTTGATAAATTTTTTTTAAAGGTTAGCGAAACATGAAATTGTTTACGTTCAATTTTTTTCAATTATGACGTTATTGTATTTAGACAAAATTTCAAGTTCCTACCTCAATCTACAAGATAGGAAACAAGAAAAAAACGTGTAAACAAATCATGCATCTGATTGTACACAAAAGAAAGCAGACTTTTTTCTATAGGTAGTACAACCCCCTAAAAATTATACCCCAGTGACTGAGAGACTGAATGGTCTTTAATCAGAGACTAGGCCTGTGAAAGGAGATTATGGAACACGTGCGCAGGTGAATTGTGACTCACTGATCCCCTTTGTAGCCGCTCCATTAGGGGCATTTGTTTCATTAAGTGTGGCCGTGGGAGGCGGCGTCGTATCGTGGCTTGAACCCGCGACGTTCTTCTTCTTCTTTAGCTTCCCGCTTTAGTGCCTCTACGCGTAGAGTAGCATCCAGCCAGGAATTCCATTCTTCCCTATTTCCAGTTAGGTTCTTCGCCTGTTGGAGGTCCTTCCCCCTCGCCTTACAGAGTCGTTCAATGTAGGTAAGACAAGACATCCTAGGGCGACCCCTAGGTCTTCTGCCATTTGGGACTGTTGGGCCACCTCTTAATAATGAATAATAAAAAGTTCTCCTCTTCTCGAATTATATTATACCCGTCTATGTTTCCATATTTGTTGTTGAATAAAGATGATGACGTCAGTGAGAGTAGAGGGAGGAGCCAGTGAGGTGAAAGCCCATTCCTAATTCTTCTGGCCGCCTGGTGGGGGCCATCCCTTCCAGGGTGGAATGGCTATATAAGCAGTGGCAGTAGACCGGATTGCCATAACGAACCGGACCGTCACTTGGAACACTACTCTCTCCTCTCTCTCTCTCTCTGCACTGGCGCCTGCTGCTCTACTCAAAACCATGGTCTTCTCATTCAACTACCTCTGCATCTCTCTCTCCTAACCTCGTTATGTTTTAGTCCAGCGTTGTCAGACCCCACACCTTCCTAGTGGGAATCTCTGCCTTCGTCTCGTTAAAACTAGCACCTCCTTGGGAGAGACCTCTCCCTCGCGGACGACGGTTGCCATGGCCCTACATACTTTCCTCGTAGCGTTTCACGTGGCAATCCAGTCTGCTTCTCTCTGGTTCACACACATCTTTGGGATCCGGACGGTTTTCGCCTACCCACAGATACCGAGAGTGAATTCGTGGTCATTCCAAGACCACATAAACTACCTATAAACCTGTTCCTCTTCTCCTGAACATAGTGCTTTGTCGGGGCACACACCTTCTAAAGATCTTATGGAGTCAGATCAAAGTGAACTAGGCTGCCCGCCGAATAGGCCGGTGGCCAGAGTGAAAGTCCATAGGTCCACGTGCTCTATCTCTTTCTGGGCGCTCACCGGACGGCGGCTAAGAGGTTGTAGTCACCCTAGCTCGCGTTGGGCGTCTCCTCCCCACTTCGGGGATACTCAGTTAACCTGAGCCCGACAGGGACATATTCCATGGTCTTTAGAGGATCTCTGTGGTCGTCCATCCTGATAACATGGCCGAACCACTTTATCTGACGAGTTTCTAGGAGCTCTTTCAGTGGGGCTATCTGCAGTTCCTGACGAATCCTTTCATTGCGAACTCGGTCTCTCCTTGTTTTTCCAATCGTCCTTTGCGCAAATTTCATTTCAGCAGCGGTGGTTCTGCTCTCCTGTCGGTCTGTTAATATCCAACTCTCAGCTCCATACAAAAGTATACTGTGTTGAAGATGTGCAGCTTCACATCTTTGCCTACTTCTCTCTTCCCTACCGCAGTGTTACATATCTGGTAGTAAACTGCATTCGCCTTGTTAATCCTGTTAAATATTTCTGCGTCCACCTTCGCAAATCCTTCTATCACTGTACCCAGGTATGTGAAGTCTGTCACCACTTCTAATTCTTCTCCATTACAGTATATGTTGATATCTTCCTTCTTTCTTCCAACTTGAGTGGGATCTGAGTACTATCCGCCATGGACAAAAGGTGATTTAGTAGATTTTGGTTGAAATACAATAAATATAAAAAAAAACAAAAAAACTTGTCACGTTTCCCAAAGTTTAAGCATTACATAGCTCCAACTAACAAGATCCAGTCGGCTGTCCCTCGACCATTCTGATAAACCGAATCCTCTCACAAGAGTTTTGTAAATAAACCGAGCCTTCCTGGTTGTATCATTTGGCATGATGGTTCCCATGTAACTTATTTAGAACCCATCTTCCAACAGTCTTAAATCTTTTTTATTGTTAAATGCTCTAATTCAGTGCTACGCAGAGGCTCATATGATATGAGAAGAGGTTCACCAGTACAGTACAGCAAATTTGAAAAGTTAATGCAGTTGTGGATTCTAAGGTCAATATGATTTGGGATCGCTTTAAAATTTAATTAGTATTAAATGTGCTGTTTCAAAAATAGAACGAAATAATTATAGTGCGTTTGTAAGTATGATTCCATGAATTGGATTTCGATTGGCACCTGGTCGCTAATAACTTCTTTAATAGGTGCATAGGCTTCCATCTCGACAAACGGCTGACCTGAGGCCCACATATGAGGCAAAAAAGACAAGAACTAAACAGACACTCAGGACAACTGTACAGACTATTTCAAAGGACATACCATCTCTCAATAGAAAAGAAATTACTAATTTACAAAGATATACTTAAGCCAATCTGGACATACGGAATAGAGCTATGGGGGACAGCAAAAAAGTCGAACATCAAGCGCATCCAATCCTTTCAATAAAAAGTCCTGAGAACAATAGTAAATGCCGCTTATTACGTCAGCAAGAAAACCCTTCATAACGATCTTACCATACCCTACATTCTTGAACTCATCCCTTTTAAATTCATGAAATTCCATGGTAGCCTATCCAACCACCCTAATCCCGTAGCACAGTCATTGCACTGCTCCACTCATCCCTACAATCCTCCTCGGAGACTAAAACGGCAGTGGCCTCGTGACCTGCTACAAATGCTCGACAATGGGAGTCCTGGCAATGGCCAGTTTCTCCAATCATGTCCTGAGCGTATGTGACTCTCGCGCTCTACGTCAGCATCCATTGGCTCGTATCCGGTGACTTGGCAGATTATAATTTTATCATAATAAAGTTCTTTAAATATTAAAATTAATAGGTGCTATTTTATTCAAGATTATCTCCCTTTAGTGACCCATTTTCAAACCTCACAAAAACATTGCTAGAGCGAAACCTTACAAAGGAGACTAAAACATCCTTTATATCATAATACAAATAATTATTATTACCGGTGAATAGTTTTGTATTATTCTTTATTTTTTTTTGTATTTAATAGTACTTTCAATCTACGAAACCATCTTATCAAAATGGATAGTCATACCCATTTTAGCAACAAAATAGAAAAAGTAGGACACAGATCATACCGACTTTCGCACTTGGTAATTCTCACTTGCCACTTCACCTCAAACTGATGATCTATAAATGTGTCCTCCGACCAGCTCTGTTGTACGGTGCCCCACTGTATACTCACATGACTGACAACACAGTTATATGCAATACAGTGGTCAGACATACCAGTTGCTTGGTGTGCCATCGGTCGGTGAGTTCCACCGGTGACACAAACCCAGTGTTTATTTAACACTAGGAACCCAACCCCACCCTTCCCGCATCGATGGCAACAGACTGTCGGGCAAAATTAGGTTAAGATTTGTTGTTAGGTGTAAATTACCTTTAAGTATATGATTCATAAGGTGAGCTCCATAACTTTTGCAGCATATTTACCCAATGGATGTATAATGTGCATTATACTTTTGTGACAATCGCAAATCGCAATGTAACATTATTAAAAATTGTGTAAAATGTAGCCAAGCTACAGGACATATAGTGAACTATTGTAAATAGATTCATTTATGTAGAATCTATACCGGTTTCCATAATTTATAATAACAAGGGAAAAAAAATCCAAAAAAAAAACAAAAACGAAACCGTATGTTAGTTTATCTAGAGATTTTTGAAGTCGTTATGTTACGTAGTCTATTAATTGAGTAAGTTCGGCAAGAAGTCCTACGACGTTTCCCGTAAACCAACAAGTCGATGCCCCATCTGCAGTTCAGTTATTACTGTTGGGATAGGCGGCCCTGGATCTGGCGTACGCACTGTACACACAAACACTCTGATTGCATATGATTGGAGTGAATTGTGAACATCCTTTTTCACTCCCTCCTCTCTCACTCTCACTCTCTCTCTCTCTCTCTCTCTCTCTCTCTCTCTCTCTCTCTCTCCCTTGCCCCCTCCGTCTTTGTCTTTCTCTCTTTCTCGATCCTCATGTGGGCGAGTCACTGAGAAGATCCGAGACCCTTGACATACAGGTCAACGATGACTGGTCGACTGAGGAGCTGTGACGGGATAAACTCAGTCGTCAGCTGTTAAACAATGGAGTTCTGGGACAACTGAAACGCGCCGATGTTTCTACCGAGACAGGAGCAGTACTTAGATTAAAATCCTTAGACCCAGCGAACATAAAATCCAATGTTACATCCTCTTGTGCACAATTAATTTGTAAATAGTACTTAAACTTGTTCAATATTTTTAATTATAAGCATTTGATTAATAATTTACTGCACATTATTTCTCATAAGATTTCTTATATTTTTAGCGACGGCCAAGTAAGAAACATTCATAGAAAATATCATCCCTCTTTATGATATTAAGGCTGAGAAAAAATTGATTTTACGTAAGTAGTCTATATCATGAAAGTATTATTTTCCAGATGGTATTTCTTTTGCTAATGAATGATAATTAAACTATGATTAATGGAGTAACCCATCTCCATATTTATTGTCTTTCCAATATCAAATGAGACATAAATGTAAAATTGTTTGTCTCTGCTGAACAGTGGACATAAGATTTTCATGTTTTAAAAAAAAACAAAAACAAAATGCCTAATGTTTTTTTCTATAATCGGTAGCTTTTTCTATTTTAATTTATTTTTAATGAAGAAGGTATTTTTTCAAATATATTCAAACGTAAGGAAGGGTCGACATTGAGAAATGCATTAGGTTTGACCAGAAGGATCTGCATCAGTTTTTTCTAATTGATATTTTAAAACACACATTCAAGCGAAAATTCTTAATTTCATTTACCAAACTCTAAAGATCGACTGTCAAACGAAGGAAAGAAAGTAAAATACATACAAAAACATGTAAACGAGGGTTTCGTTGTATTATTATATTGAACATTTGTATTTATTGCTCCCCATTGGTTAACACTTTCATAAATAAAACATACAATAAAATCATTGAAGGATTCAAACAGAGGCTGTAAAATAGTTGATAACACGATTTTAATGATTTGTTAAAAAATTAAACTCTCTTAATTTCCAAACGTATATTATCCAAACAATTATTATTTAGCTTCCTGTATCCCGTAGATGAATTGATTTCGTTTTTTTCGCCTTGAACTCCCGTTTACCTTCTTAGCAAAATTATAATAAATATTTTACTAAACATATACCCACTTGACTGACAATAAAGCCAAATGTCTCCAACATGGGACCAACCAGAATGGGATCATGCAAAAAGTGGTCCGACATACCTCTTTCAAGATTAAAGAACGCTAAACTGCACCCGTTGCTTGGTGTGCCGTCGGTGGTTGAGTTCATCCGCCGGAGACACATTAACTCGTTGCAGCAACTAACCAAACCAGTGTTTAACACTATGACCCCACCACCCCTCCCGCATCGTTGGCAACAGACTGTCGGGGAAAAATTAGGTTAAGAATTAGTATGTAAGTTAGTTTTAAGATTGATCAAAAAGGTGAGCCCCATCATCTTTATTAGTCAGTTTAGTCCAGTCACGTATAATGTATATCATTATACTTGTTTATTCATTATATAATTTTTATAAAATAACAAAACCTGTATATAATGTAGCGTCGCTACAGGAAATACAAGAATGAGTTGTAAATGGATTCGCCTGAGGGTCTATAATTGTATATAATTATCTGTAAATTTAAAGGGCTATCATTCACTAGCAAATGTAATACCATCTGGAAAATAATAATTTAAAGATCTAGACGTACTAAGTAACAATATGGTTTGTGTCTAAAGCAGACCACTTACGTAAAATCACTAAAACTTCCATCACAATTATGTCCCCAATTTTTTCTCAACTAGTATCTAGTATCATAAAGAGACATGATGTTTTCTATGAATGTTTCTCACTTAACTGTCACTAAAAATATAAGAAGTCTCATGAGAAATAATGTACAGTAAATTATTAATCCATAAAAATTACAGTTTCCTATTTAATGAGAATCAAATTGGCATCAAAGGTGGGAGGGGCCCTCCCACATCAAGTTTTTTGACTTAAAACACAAACCCTGTATTTAACACCCATACCACCCTTCCCACATCGATGGCAACAGACTGTTGGGGAAAATTAGGTTATTATAAGTTTTTATTGTTAGATGTAAGTTAGTTTTAAGCCTATAATAAATAAGGTGAGCCCCATCACTTTTAATAAATTCAGTCCATTAATGTATTATCCATACCATTCTACTTTTGTACGATGCAGATCACTATTAGTAGAAAATAGAATTTGTATAAAATGTAGCCAAGCTATGGGAAATATATAATGAGGCAATTGTAAATACTTTCGTTCTTGGGAAGTCCCCCACGCTCCTCCGTCAGCCGTGTCACTGGATAAGAGCCAGCGGAGGCCGACCAAGAGCGTGAGAGCCACAGACGCTTAGGAAATGATTGGAGAAACTGGCCATTGCCCTTAAAAATCAAATCTTTAGAATGACTTTGGTTTATCCAAAAAAGAAAAAACCCGGATAAACGAGGTTGTACTGTTCGTTACATTACTAACATATTAAGGTCTGACAAACCGTACAGTTGAAACTGACCCCATTTCCTAATAATTATCCTTTGTTATCATCTATTTTATAGAAGCTTATTACAAACACTTAGTTGTGTATCTGAGAGATACAAGCACCCGATACTGTCGGGTTCAGGGGTGCGCCCATAGTAAGTTGGGCCATCAAATAAAATTCATGTCGAACAGGTCTACTTTAATTGAATACCTTTGAAATTCATTTTGCTTTATAGCCCTTACGAAATGTCCTTACTACAGGAAAAAAATCAGAACTTAAAAAAAAGAGGATAACTTCTGAGATTGCCTAAAATTTGAACCGGATTGACTTTTTTAATTTCCATTATTGGATTTTAAGAAAGCAGATTTTTTTTTTCTTTCATAGCCCCCTTAAATTTAGATAATTATAGACCCTCAGGCGAATCGATTTACAACTCATTCTTGTATTTCCTGTAGCGTCGCTACATTATATACAGGTTTTGTTATTTTATAAAAATTATATATTGAATAAACAAATACAATGATATACATTATAAGTGACTGGACTAAACTGACTAATAAATGTGATGGGGTTCACGTTTTTCATCAAACTTAAAACTAACTTACATACTAATTCTTAACCTAATTTTTCCCCGGCAGTCTGTTGCTATCGATGTGGGAGGGGTTGTGTGGT
Source organism: Acanthosoma haemorrhoidale (assembly GCA_930367205.1). Classification (NCBI taxonomy): domain Eukaryota; kingdom Metazoa; phylum Arthropoda; class Insecta; order Hemiptera; family Acanthosomatidae; genus Acanthosoma; species Acanthosoma haemorrhoidale. The sequence goes on along the minus strand of OV884011.1, from coordinate 11,023,118 downwards.
CCTAGTGTTAAACACTGGGTTTATCAGGTGCTGCAACTCGTCAAAAAACTTGATGTGTCTCCGGCGGATGAACTCACCCAGCAACGGGTGCAGGTCAGCGTTCTTTAACCTCTCGAGAGAGGTATGCCGGACCATAGAAAGGAGATTATGTCCATAATCTGGGGTGGTATTAAAGAAGATTTATTCTAAAATTAGAAGGGCCTTAGTAAAATATACATGGGTTAAACCATCACACCCTTAAGTGCATTCATAAATTTCATCGCAAAAAAAAAAACTTTCACACCCAGGAATAATGGGGAAATTTCCCGAATTCCGCCATTGTGTAGCCACGATACCACTCAATCTTTGGCAGGCAAAAGTTATTTCCTATCGGCGAAACGTTCTTATTTAAGAACGGCCGGAGATATCTGAGGAATTCCCGACGGGGTCGACTATGCTTTGTCGGAATGGAACAGACCAGTGAATAAAATAGCGATGCCAGGAATGCGACGGTAGCGGCTAAAAGTTTTTCCTAAGATAACAGTCAAATATATTCGAACCGTTATTATTAATATTGTGGTAAAACAACCTTTTCTGGTTATAAGGTCAAAATAATTTTATTTTTATTTGTTCAGACTGGCCATTGGCTTGACTAGCGATGCTTGATTGTATCCCCTCAAAACTTACTGGTTAAGTCAAAACTTCAAATACGATGTTCATAACAGTTTTAATGAAAGATTGTAGCTCGAAAAGCGGTCACGAACTTGAAACAAAGGCACCTTTAACGTTTAAAACTTTGAAGAACGGCCCACAGTAAAAATTGCACCATAAAAACAGTACAATGGAGACTAAAATCAGTTTCTATTTAATTTTAGTTACAAAAACTCAAAATCTAGATCACAAATTGTTGATCATTGGTCTGTCTTACCCCCCCCCCTCCCAACTCAAATTACCAATTAAGTTTTATTGAAACTTTTAATGGATATTAAATATCGTCGGGATATTAAATTTATTTTTTAAGGTGAAAACATTAGCCCTCGGTTATCAATACAAAAAAAAACATGGAAAATTACAAAATAATTTATTTTTCAATTGTAAAAACAAACAAAAATGCGTTTAGGACAATCTTAAAAGAAAAAAAAATTTTTTTTCTTCTACTGGTCAACACTTTTAACGACAGACTCATAAGATATCACAATTCATAATCACATGTTTTGAGCAGTTCGTTTCGCTATAATTATATAATTACACTCCAGTTGTCGCCTCGAGAGGAAATGGACAGGTTTTCGTTTTCGAAATTGTACCCTCCCCCCTCGAGTCAATCGTACACGCAGAAAACAGAGCGCCTGGTTTTCGTTTCTAATTAGAACCCGTGTTCTTTCTCTCTCTCTCTCATTTTCGCTCTCTCAGTCTCCGAAGGCCGGAGGACGATTCCGCTTCTACACGTAGCTAATAACCATATCTATCTGATAGGAGTCGGCGTGCGATTAATGACAGGTCCTGAAACACTGGACTATCTGGGACTACTTCCCTCAAGCTAATTTGTACGATATAGGGGGAGAGGGTACGAGGTAGCATTATCCTAAAGAAAAATATACTAAATTCAGGCAAAGTAGGAAGTACAAAAAATAAATACAAGAATCAGGATGTGAATGTATCCATATCGATCGTCAATGAATCATATTGAGATCGTAGTGAAAATGGCCAATGATCATACGAAAATTTATTCATTAAAATATATTTACCTAAAGTCCTTCCTTTTACACCGCTACTTCAAAGTCCGCTGTGGTTTAGAATATTCTAACTACTATACCATAAATGCAGGAGTTCCGCAGGGCAGTGTCATTGTCCCATCCTATATAACCTATACACCGCTGATGTCCTCTTTACCCCCAATACCTTCTTGAACACATTTGCAGATGACATTGCAGTCCTGCCATCCCACCTAGACCCCAATATAGCATCCCATAACCTTCAGAAACACTTTGATGAGATCGAGTATTGGTGCAACCAATAGCGAACCAAAGTTAATGAAGCAAAATGTTCCCACATTACCTTCAACCTCTGCCGCTAGTCCTGTCCACTATTTTTTTTTTTTTTAATTCCATTCCTCTTCCTTTATCTGAGACAGTATGGTATTTAGGCTTCCATCTCAACAAAAGGCTTACATGAAACCCATACACGAGGCTAAAAATACAAGAACTAAACAGGCGCTTTGAATAGCATTAAAGACTACTTCGACGGACATCCATCCCTCAAAATAGAATAAATTACTAATCTACAAAGTTATAATTAACCCAATCTGGACAAACAGAGTAGAGCTATGGGGGACAGCAAAAACGTCGAACATCAAGCACATCCAATCCTTTTAATCAAATGTCCTGAGAACAACAGTCACTGCCCCTTATTACGTCAGCAACAAAACCCTTCATAGCGATCTTAACGTACCTTACATTTTTGAGCTGATCCCTTCCAAGTTCATGAACTCCATGGTAACCTATCTATCCACCCTACCGCCAGCACAGTCATTGCACTGCGCCACACAACCCTATAATCCTGGGAGACTAAAGCGGCAGTGGTCTCGTGACCTGCATGGGTACGTGATAGTGGAAGTCCTGGCAATAGCCAGTTTCTACAATCATGTCCTGAGCGTTTTTGGCTCTCGTGCTCTTGGTCGGCCTGGCTCCGGTTACGCGGCTGATGGAGGAGTGAGGATTTCTTAAGACTTAGCTTGCTCTTTCGCATGCGAAGGAGGTAACAATCATATGGATTTAGGAGGTCTCTGGGCTGTTTGTAAATATTGTATGAACGTGGAACACAATTACTCATTGTCCAATAAGGCAGATTGTAATCACAATAAAGATTTGATTTGAAAGTATTCATAGTTGTAAACGACTCAACTATCTACATTCTTTTCAATACACGATGTTGAAAAGCGACTTGGTTTGAGAAAACTTGCAGAAGTATACATTTTCTCAAAGACCCAATCAGTTAAAGAAAGTCGGTACCCAAGCAATATTTTCTGATTTCAAAAGTGCTTTTGATAGGATATGGTTTGTTAGCTTTAACTTAGTGTTCAAGACAATCACTAAAGAAGTACGAGATTGGCACCATATTATTTTGAAAAGGAGTTTCAAAGAATGAAATACCACTAGTCACAATTGTGTTTTCGAGAAAGTTAACGCACAAAATTTTAGATTATTTAATTCTCTCCAATGTTGCCAATGAGTAAACATTTTTTTTTTTTAATGTCGCTTGGAGGAGTATTAAAAAAATGATGGATGGAAAAATAATGAAAATAAAATCCATTAGACATATGAAGAAGAAGAAGAAGAACAGAGAGTGCATTTGACAAAACGGTCGGTTAAGTTAGATTTCATTAGGCGGTGTGTGTGTGTGTGTTCGGAATTAAATGTAAAACCGTTATGGGTGTTTACTGCCTCGGCTGGGGCTCATTTTTATTTAACGGCGTGAGTCAAATTAAAAGCTCGCTACTAGATGAACATTAAACCACAACTCGTTACTTCGCTCTAAGTGGGCAGGTAATGGTTTCTTCGGCGGGGGCACCTCGGGCTCAGGGGTCTCCGGACTCGCCACATTGAATTAATTTTAATCAGAAGGAACAGGAGGCAGTTAAAAATAAAATTAAAAGAAAAGAAAATAAGTAAAGGGAAAAAGTAAAGTAATGACATAAATAGGCGTGTAATTCTTTCTCCCTTATCCCGCTTTCTAGGATATTCCTGTCCTTCACTCTCTGACCCTTGTCCTTCACTCCGTGTACCTTCGATAATCAGGGAAGGGCATGTGAGAACAATACAGAAATTTTAAATATACTACTGAGGAATTATTCTGCAGGTTGTGGGTTTCTAGAAATCGCCAGAATAATTGGACGTTGAAATACGGAAAATGTTTGTTCACAATAGGAACAAATATTCACTTTATCCTAACACTTTCAGCATTAAACCTCCGGCCTAACGTCTACAACTAGAAAATCCACTACACATAATAACAGATACATTGCATCATTCAAAAGTCATTATTTAATGATAAAAGTCATAATGGTAAAATAAACTCGAATATAGGGATAGTAGTTAGAATATTCTAAGCCACAGCGGACTTGGAAGAAGCGGTTTGAAAGGTAAGACTACGATTAGGTAAAGGGTCTGTGGTAAATATCTTTCGAGCTTGTAAAGCAAACCTGTGTGCCAAACCCTGTCAAAAGCTTGAGCTATGTCAAGAAAGGCAGCAGTGCAATACTGTTTGGTTTCAAGGGCTGAGGCTATGTCGAGTGGAATGTCGTTGACGACCGAACTGGTGAGTAGGAAAAAGGTTTTTGGATTCAACAATTGGAAGTAGACGTTTTAATAGGAGTTTTTAAAATATTTTTAAGAGGATAGGGAGTAGGCTAATTGGGCAGTAAGATGAGGCCAAACCGGGTTTGGGGAATAGGACAATAATGGAATGTTTCCAGAGGAGGGGAAAGTGCGTCGTTCGGATAATGCAATTAAAACTATAAGTTAGGAATATTATGGCTTTAGGAGGAAGTTGTTTGAGAAATTGAGGAGTAAGGAGATCATATCCAGGGGATTTTCGGTAAGGTAAGTTTTTCAGAAGGCATTTGACCAGAGGGGTTAATGGCTTTTGGTGGAAGTGAGAGAGGGATAGGTGAAGTAAGGAAATCTTCAACAGTTGTGCTGTGAGTGTGGTTTTGATGAGAAAGGTGAGGTGTGAAAATATGGGAAAGGTGCAGAGCGAATTCTTCCGACCTATCCCCATCCGAAGCCATCCGGGACCCTTCATCACGACGGAGTGGGTGTGGAACAGGGTGATATTTTAGGATTTTTTTAGTTACATTTCACAGGGAGTTATTCCTGGTAGCCAGAGAGGAGATGTGGGAATGGAAAGAATCGGAACGAAAGGATGTCAAGTGAAGCTTTACCAATATGCAGTACAAACTCAAATATAAGTATTATAAATTTGTTAATATAGCGAATATAGGAAGTCCCAAAGAAAACCAGGAACAGACTAGAAGACGACCTGAAAACAGTTCTATCGGAGTAGCCACAATGAATCGAAAACTCAAAAATTCCCTTATAACATCAGAACTACTGAACATAAAGGTTTCCATGTTCTTAATTTTTTATGCTTAACCTTTACACCGTACATTTTGATTCTCTAAGCCCAAAAAAGGAAAGACTGCTATCGCACTGCTATTTCCATTTCTCTGGAAAACCTACAAAAATAAACCGGTGAAATTTAAAGCTATAGTTTGTACAAAGCTTGTCAGACATCTAAAACCTATGCATGACCATCATAGCCTATGAACCTGTAATAGAAACTTTCATAAGCTGCAGAAAAAATATAATTATCCATCTCCCGACTACTTGACGCAGACGAATAATATTTATAAATTTTTTAAATAAATCACTGACATGTTGGAATTACTATAGAGATAATTAAATTAGTAAAATATTAGTTAATATACTAAGTTAATTGTTAACTGTCCGTATAAAATGAGTAGGAGAGTTTGTTGTCAGTCATAGCTCTGCGCTGACACGAAAAGTTTTTGTAATGAAACAAAAAGTAATTAGCATATTTCGAGATAATGTGGAATGCACTTCGATTTCGAATCAACCGGATCACTTGTATGACCGCTGTAATAGAACAGACCTGGATGATAGTAGAACCTCTCCCTTGAGAATTGGCTATTACCCCACCAAAGGCGAGACATTGTAGTACATTTGCTTCATATCATTCACTTGATCTACTGACACACATACTCCGGCCAATAGTCCTGTGTTTACTTAATTTAATAGTGTTTCTCCACCGGCAAAAACTACGAACAGATCGAAAAAAAAAACCCAAAAAAAACACCCGAAAGAAACTAATTGGAAGCGGATACCATAGTGAATGGGTCAGGTTTCCCAGTGGTTGTAGGAAGGCGAAGATCATTAGAGTAAGGAGCTTGGTGTATAGGCGTGAAACACAATGGTGCCAAGCACAAAGCCCTCAAGCCCTAACCCAATTATAAGATTTACCACGCAAGTCAACACTTTATTAATGACAGGAGTTGCAGCACCTGCTTGGACCCGGGGCAGAATGCATTGGATCTTCATTTCAAGGCTTCTTACACGTATTCCGCCTAGGGGAAATATGTTTGATGGATTTAAATTCAATAAGAAGTTGTTGGTCACACGCTGCAAAGTCCACCTTAAATTATAAAGGTTTAAGAGCAACAGTAGTGTAGCCCATCTTTAGCAAGAACCACCCTATTGGAGATACGAGCGGGGGAGAAACGACATAGCCAATTGATTTTAAGTAACAAAGAAGTTAAGTTAGAATAAGTTAATCTCATTATTTCATCCACTAAATAAGTACACAACCCCGAAATTGAAGGTTTACTGATTTTTTTTTCTTTCATAGCCACTTTAAATTTACAGATAATTATATATAATTATAGATCCTCAAGTGAATCTATTTACAAATTATTTTTGTATGCCCTGTAGCATCGCTACATTATATACAGGTTTTGTTATTTTATAAAAATTATATAATGAATAAACAAGCATAATGATATACATTATACGTGACTGGACTAAACTGACTAATAAAGGTGATGGGGCTCACCTTTTTGATCAACCTTAAAACTAACTTACAAACTAATTCTTAACCTAATTTTCCCCCGACAGTCTGTTGCCATCGATGCGGGAGGGGTGGGATCATAGTGTTAAACACCAAGCAACGGGTGCAGATCAGCGAAACTGACAGTCTCGACTGCCTGCATGTATGTACGATGCTAATACCCTAGTTTCCACTATTTTTGGTAAAGACATAATCACTTGGTGAATGCGAAACAACTTGAAGTTGACACAAAATAAATAATTTAAATTATACGCTCCCCCTTAACTAGTAAGTTTTAAATTCAAACCAAAGGATCTATCAATATTTCGAAAATCATTTTTAATTTAACTACGGTTGTTAATCTCTTCGAATTGTTAATAAATAAATAAAAAAGGGTAGCAACGCGAACTAACAAACGAAGAGTTGAAAATCTTTTGCACATTGAGGAAAAAAGTATATGTGAAAATGCTTGATACAAGTACTAGCAGTAGAACTAAGCCGGAGACGAACAAGAAAATTTGAAAAAGGGACTTAAAAAGAGCAATAAAGCAGCCAAATTCGAAACAAAGGTCGATTAAGATATTTAGTTAAGTATTCCTCATTGTATGTACTTGAAGAATCTAATAAAAAATAGATTTGTATATAGAACTTTATTGTGCAAAAATTACAATCTGCCTTTTATAAGGCAATAATAATACAGATAAATGATCTCATTCATACCATATTTACAGTCATCATTCACTCGCTCATTCATACAATAGGACATGATTGGAGAAACTGGCCATTGCCAGGACTCCCACTGTCACGCGATTATAGCAGGTCACGAGGCCACTGCCGTTTCAGTCTCCAAGGAGGATTATAGGGATGAGTGGCGCAGTGCTACAGGATTAGGGTGGTTGGAAAGGCTTTCCATAATAATAATAATAAAAAAATAAATCCATAATAAAAAACAGAAAGATAGTTTTAACATACATTTCTCAAATTTCCAACAAAAATGACGCGGTGGGAATAAACATCAAACATGTTTAGAAAAGGACTAGATCAGAAAGATTTCATACACAAAGGTTGAATTATGAATTAGAAGCATAGATTATATAGAGTATAGAGCGGCTGATGTATAAATGGGATTTGCACATTAGGGGCATGCTATTTGTTGTTAATATAAAATTATTCCAAGACAACCAAACAAGGGTTTTAACACTTATAGAGAGAAATGTAAATTAGTATACACCTAAGAGGCGTAGCTATGAAGTATAATTATCCAATTCAGAGGTTTAATAGGCCATTTTGAGTCCTCTTATGGTTTATTGTTCTACATAGTACTTATGAAGATTTGGGTTGAAATCTTTAGACTTATCGCCAGAAGATATTTTCTGTAAGGGATGGCCGTTTGATCGTATTTCCACTCATTCCAGCCTTGTTATCCGAGTTAGTATGCAACTTAGGCTTCCGTCTCAACAAACGGCTGACCTGAGGCCCACACACGAGGCTAAAAAGACAAGAACTAAACAGACGCTCTGGACAATGTACAGACTACTTCAAAGGACATCCCATCTCTCAATAGAAAATAAACTACTAATTTACAAAGTTATACCTAAGCCAATCTGGACATACGGAATAGAGCTATGGTGGACAGCAAAAACGTCGAACATCAAGCGCATCCAATCCTTTCGATCAAAAGTTCTGAAAAGAGTAGTAAATGCCTCTTATTACGTCAGCAACAAAACCCTTCATAACAATCTTAATATATCTTACATTACCACCCTAATCCCCTAGTCATTACACAGCGTCACTCGTCCCTCTTCAGAGATTAAAACGGAGGTGGCCTCGTGACCTGTTATAAATGCGTAGCAGTGGGTAGTTTCTCCAATCATGTCCTGAGCGTATGTGGCTCTCGCGCTCTATGTCAGCCTTCACTGGCTCGTATCACGGAAGAGCGTGGGGGACTTCCCAAGACTCCGCTTCCTCTTTCACCTGCGAGGGAGGTGATATGTGGATTTGGGAGGTCTCTGGGCTGTTTGTAAATACTGTACGAATGAGCGAGTGAATGAAAATTGTAAATATGGTACGAATGAAAACATTTATCGCAATTACTTATTTCCCAATAAGGCAGATTGTAATTTTATCATAAAAAGGGTGTTTAATAAGTTAAAAGTGTATACAATCACTTCTGAATTGACAAAAATCTTGATATTGATCGATTGTCGATTGGCCTTTGTCGAATCGAGGTAATTAGGCGTAACTAAAGAATGGATAAGAAATAAAAGGAACTAACGAGACAGACGCATAAGAAAACACCACGTTTATTATGACTTTAAGGCAAAGTATGGAGAGCTATCAGGCAATAAAAGACAACTGATCTTTTTCTTTTTTCATTAGGACCGTCTTCTACTCTCCTTCTTTCTATTCAAGCGTGTAGAAGAAATGAAGAGACCCCGAGAAGAAAGAAGGAGGAGGCTGAGGAGAAGACAGGAGCGGAGCTAAATAAAAAAAAGATTTTTACTATACGTCGTGAAATCGAACCAAAGACTTTGACAATTAACACCTGGCACTAGATGGCCTGACTTCCGCCGGTAATTGCTACACGCAGTTATTTATGTCGGAGTAACTCTTGCTCATTATCGGCGGCATGTTGCGAATAATTAGATCCCCGCAAATAAATGTCTTATCCCTGGACGGCTCTATTTTATATTTTACAGGAAAAGCGTTCTTTAAACACTTAGCACCCTAGGTGACAAGTACAATAAATTATCACACGGAATGGGTAAAGGAGCAATGATGGTTCTAGCACAGGACTAAAATAGGCCATAGCCTGCTTCTAATTATTTCTATTCTCAACCAGAATCATAGATTCAATGAATAGGGAAAATACTCAATCAGAACACGTAAATAAATTATTCTGATATTTCATAATAATACTACTTTAATGAACATAAAAAGTGTGACCAACTCTTAGCTTATTTTTAGTGACATTAAACTGCTACATGGAAACCCCTACTTAAAAAACGTCACCTTAGTACTAACGATTTAGTTACGGTTGAAAAGGAGTTAAGTGTAAAAAATAAAAATTTACATGAGGAACGAAAAACTTATAGTCTTTGAACTACACCGGTAAATCAGAACTAAACCAAACTGTTGGGTTGACAGGTGAGTTCGGTTTGCACCAGTAGATAGCGTTATGTTTGCTTCGCTATTGTTAAGTCAATGTTAGAATTTTTTCTTTTGAGATTTGGTAGCTGATACCTTTAAGTTGCTGCAGAAAGAAATTCTGTTTAATTTTGTTTACAACTGTTAGTTTAAACATGGAGTGCAAAAATAAGCATTTTCGACACATTTTTTTATTTTAATAAAGGCAAGAAAGCGGCTGAGGCTCACAAAGAGATATGTGAAGTGTATGGCGTTGATTGATTAACAGAACACACATGTCAGAATTGGTTTAAAAAATTTCGTTCTGGATATTTTCCACTGAAAGACGACTAACGTTCTGGTCGACCTTCTGAAGTTGATGATGACAAAATAAAAGCCGTAATTGAATCGAATCGTCATATAACTGTGAATTGAAAATCATATAAGACGTCTTGGACTTGTTAAGAAGCTCGATATTTGGGTTCCGCCACGACAATGCGAGGCCTCGCACATCTTTAGCAACACGTACGAAACTATTGGAGCTTGGTTGAGTGATGTCTCATGCCCCATAAAGTCCCAACCTTGCACCATTGGATTAACATTTATTTTGAAGTTTACAAAAAATGGTAAAAATTTCAGTAATAACGATGACCTCAGATCGGACTTGGTCTTTTGCTGATAAGGACCAGCAGTTCTATGACCGCGGGATCATGAAGTTACCAGAAATACTGCAAAAGGTCATCGAACAGAATCGCTAAAAAACCGAAATTACTTTCTTTCCAACTTATTAGCTAGGCAAGCTACCTCCTTTTTCACGCTATTGGCATGGGAACTGACCATTGTATCAGTGAAAAAAACGCATTTCGGAAATTTTGGCACTTACATCCTTTTTTCGACGGCAACGCTTCAATTGTATCTGAATCACTTTTGATACTACACGAATATGACTTAAATAAAAATTATCAAGCAAAACTGATTTGCCCAATTGAGTTACTAATTAAAAGTTACTATGAAAATAATTAATTAGGAATTTTAATAATAACCTAAATATGACGTGGTTAATGAAAAAGCCACCAATTCTAAAGAGTTTGAACTAAACATAAATACAATAAATAAATTTATCTAAAACGAATTTCGTTATATGAGGGCAAGTCGATGGGAAAATGCCCTCAAATAAATTATATATCTAACTCAGGGGTAAATATTAACAAATGTATTTCAAATCACGTTCTACTTCCTTTGTATATTTCCTTTCGGCTCTTAATAACTGTCTGGCACGCAGTAGTAGTAACAAGCAATAGAAAAACAATTGTAAGTGCTCTGGTAAATGAGCTCGTCATAATTATCCAAGTGTAATTATATAATTACATTATGCAAAATTTCCTGACACCAGCATAAATTAAAGCCTGCTGAGGCTATCTGATTGATTTGAATCATTGTAGCAGACGCATGTACAGTTTGGGCTGTCAATTACAACTTACATAGGTAGAATTATAATAAGTATTATAAAGAAAGGGAATGGAAAAAAGAAGAAAAAAAAATTTAATGGGGACAACCTCCCCCCTTAATATAACAATAACTATAATAAAAAAAAATAGTACATTACAAAATGACTATAAATAAAATAAAAATGGCATTGTAAAATAAAGCATGAGCCTCTTTAAGAATAAATAATAATAAAATAAGATTATTTAACTGTATTTAGCTAATAGAGTTATAGATGTATCCACTAACAAAAAAACCTAAAGGCGTTTTTACAATACAATGGGACATTAAAATGGTCTGGATGGGCGAGATGTGTTGTAACGAGTGTGTGGAGGATTTGAAGTGAAGGTGTGACAGTGAGTGTTTGGTTGATGACAAGTAATGATGCAAGGAAATGTTATTAGCTTGGAAGTAACGGTGTGTGACACGTAAGGCTATTTCTCGATCGTAAGAAAATATCTTAAGGACAATTCATCAGGGATATGTGTATAATACAACGAACGAACTTGTGAAATACCTGAAGTACAATATATCAGTGGGGCTTGGGGCTTTAGGAGCCGTTTTATCCCCTGTACTATTCAACGTATACACGTCTGAGATTGTCGGAGCCCGGTACAAAAATAACACAGTTACTGCTTTCGCAGATGACATAGCGGTGTACAGCAGCAGCATGAGGGCCAAGGTAGCTCTAAGACAGGCTGAAGTAGCCTGTAACCAGATCAGTGAGAGATTGGGGAGACTCAATATCACTGTAAACGCGGGTAAGACTGACTGCGTAATTTTCTCTTTCCAAAAGGGAAAAAGCCCACTACCTACTAGTTACATAGAGGGAACGGAGGAAAACTCGCCAGCCAACAACCTAGTATATCTGGGAATTAAAATGGACAGACTCCTCCATATTATTAACCATTTTACGAAGAAGTTGAAGCATACTCGCACGAAGTCTTACGCACTTGACTTCCCCCAATCTATCACTGCGTCTCAAGCTACTGATTTACAAGAGTGTACTCAGGCCTACTCAGCTGTATGGTGCACCGCTTTTTCGTCATCTGACGTATACAACAGCTCGGAAACTCCAACAATTCCAGAACGGTATACTGATGAAAGTGGTCAGAGGTACTTCATTCGAGCTGCGGAGCAACAGTGAGCTTCACGAGATCTTTGAGCTGCCTACGGTGGATGAATTCATTCAACGTAGACGTATCAAATTTTTCGACTCCCTTCAATACCTGACAAACCCGGTGTTTAACACTATAACCCCCGCTCCGTTCCCCCATCGATGGCAGGACGATGTCGTGGCTGGAACGCTTTAGTCTTAGGCTCTAGGTTTAGGTTTTAGTTTTTAAGTTTTTCTCCTATTTTTTAGGTGAGCCCTATCACCTTGTAATGTATTTATGTCTTATCCTTTTAACTTCAATCTGATTTGATGTAACCCAGCCTCCTTCAAATGCGTCTGTGCATAGTAGATGAGGAGAAAATTTGTCGATTATTTTATTCATATTGTTCATTTTTTTACAGATTGTATTAAAATTTAAAGGGGTTTAGAAAAAAAAAAAAAAAAAAATTGGGGTTTTGACAATCAGAATTTGGTATTGGATCTGCCACTTTGAAAATTTTTATTTTTTTGGAAAAATCAAAGGTTTAAAGGTATTTATTGTATTTCAAACAATTGGACATTGACGACTTAGTCAATTACCGCACAGTGCTTGCATTATTTGTTCATGGTTTCATATTAACCGTTTGGCGTCTACTGTTTATTCTAACGTGGCCAATTTTTGATTAAGCGTATCAATAGTATAAGTCTTTAACATTAGGCAATATAATTATTTATATATTTCTGCGTAATTGTTATGTCATTTTCATCGAGCCCTCCAATTAGCATTTGCAAGTCTTGACTAACGTATCTGTAGGTTAAAAGAATTTAATCGACGGCTGCCTACTACTGCTGAAAGTTTTAAAATTTGCAACCAAAAGAGCGACGCATTGGAAATAATCTGCTGAAAGAGAAGCACCTTGAAGATGTGCTTAGATAAATGAAGAATGTGATGCTCATCAATGCTCTTGGTAATGACTTGACAATTACGTCTAATAACTGATAAATGCCTGTGACATTCGTGAAAATGAATTATAATTCATGGTAGCTGGTTGAATTGCCTTCTCCATCACTTATATTATAACAACAAATTTCTGGTTTTGCAGATTTAAATTGCTCAAAGACATGAGTAGGAGTTTAGAGAATGAACAGAATCATAATTCCAGTTTTCACAAATTATTTTAAAAGGAATGAGTGGTATAAACGTATTTTCTTAATCGAATCCTTTTTCTGAATCTGCCTTCTCGATCACTTATATTATAACAACGATTTTACCCTGTTATGACCGAAGCGTCTCCGAAAATAAAAAATGGTCTTCAGTCATCTCTCTTAATATTAAGGCAAGATGTTTTAAGGAGGGGTTCGCTGAATCGTCATTGTCGCTCCTCACCCTCCGGAAGTGACGAACCGGAACCACGTGGCAGAGAGGCGAACTTTTTTCAAAGTAAAAAATCGAAAGGTGGGTGGGGTCGTATGTACGCTAGTGTGTGATTACTACATTGTATTCAAGGCGAGGAGCATGCGGCGTTTTGGCTTCACCTGGCTCTGTCGAGGGTGGAACAAGATATTTTTTTTACGATAACCACTGATACGAAAATCAAATAAAAACATTTTTTGCTTAATGATAGTGAGAAATTAGTGGCAATAATTGAGGTATTGAGCTGTGATTGGCTTGTCCGCTTGGAACCACCCAATTCCAAGCTTAGGGAATTGGAACCAGGAGCAAATGGACTCTCAGACTTGGGACTCGTTTGATTTTATCCTTAGCATCGGCATGGAACAGTTGATTACGAAGGGCTTGCCTACAATTTTCTATTGATCTTCCCAATAGCATTAAGGAGAAGCTTCAAGAAGATCGGGGTATATCAAGAACTTTTAAATTGTATGTGCTCATACTAATGTCATGAATAGTATACTATGCGTCGATCCAAAATCAATTTTTCCCCTCCGTACGATTCGTAATCCTGAATGAACAAAGAAAATTGGCTGTCATTTTTCTCAAGGATGAAATCTTAGACTTTCAATAATTATTAAATTTTTGACCTTACAATATTAGAAACACAATCATGACTGAGCGACGCAATGGAAATAATCTGCTGAAAGAGAAGCACCTTGAAGATGTGCTTAGATAAATGAAGAATGTGATGCTCATCAATGCTCTTGGTAATGACTTGACAATTACGTCTAATAATTGATAAATGCCTGTGACATTCGTGAAAATGAATTATAATGCATGGTAGCTGATTGAATTGCCTTCTCGATCACGTATATTATAACAACAAATTTTATGGTTTTGCAGATTTAAATTGCTCAAAGACCTGAGTAGGAGTTTACAGAATCATAATTCCAGTTTTGACGAATTAAGTTGGCAGGTTTCTTCATCGAATCCTTTTTTATTGGCTATCACATCCACTCTTCACTCTCTGGTTTTCTCTAAACTCCTACTCATGTCTTCGAGCAATTTAAATCGGCAAAACCAGAAATTTGTTGTTATAATATAAGTGATCGAGAAGGCAGATTTGGAAAAAGGATTCGACGAAAAAAATACTTTTATACCACTCATTGCTGTTAACGTAATTCGTCAAAATTATGATTTTATTCGAATTATGATTCTGCTCATTCATGAAATACAATTGTACGCTTGTATTTTCCCATTGTATATAGACCAGGCAGACTTAAGACCCTAGTAATCCTGCGGCCCAGATGCATGGATTGACCTTGCCAGCAATTACATCCAATTAGATGCCCCCTCTGTTGATCTCGGTACACGTGGACATGCACGTCACGGACGGTGAGTATTTGGGTCACGGAATCATCAACACAGTATTTCAAGACAAAAGTCATCGTCTATGAAACAGACAACATATGACAAATGGTAGAAACTATTGAAGACGACAAAATACGACAGGAAGTTGCAATAGAAGAGTGAATTTTTTTAAATATTTTAACGTACTATCATAGATGCTGAGGAGGACCAGTTGCTACTAACTTGGCTTTGACAGTAAAGTTTTAATGGTGTTGTCGAATGTACTTTTAAATTTTTTTTAGAGATTGAATACGGTGAAGTACGATCCTACATCAATGAAAGTAGATCCTCTCACATCGAGGCAATATTTTTCAAAGAGGATGTAGTGGGTATTAATTAGATGATTTGTGGTATAGAATCCTCAACATTTCAAGGTTTTCATTAGTTTTATTATTTAAACTATTTTTGTATTTGTTACCAACTAAAAGTTTTTGAATATAATATAAACTGTATTGCTTTCAATACATACTCTCTATATAAAAGACTTATATTAGAGTGCGAAGACACAATAACAAGCAAGAGTTTCTTAAAACCAAAACATGAAATCCCTGTACACTGAATATGTGATTTCTATTCTGTGCCCTCAAAACTCCATTTGGTGAATTATCTTTGAAGTTATTTTAGCCTTAATTTGCCCATAACTACTGCGGGAAAAATTCAGAACATTACAACTTATAGCTTCTAAGCCTACTCGAGTCATTGTATTTCAATCAAAAACCAAATTGTATATTCAGAGAATATCAGGAATGCGTCTATATATATGGTATATTGCAAAGTACATCTGATTGACATATGATTGAAATGAAAAAAACATAAAAAAGCACTCCTAAGAATAGCAAAAATGTACAAACCGAATTTCTCGCTGTCATAAATTTATAATAAAAGCTGTTTACCTTCTGTGATAATCCTATAATAGTATTACACTATCCATATGTTATGTAGAATAAATAAAACCATGAACATAATTATGAATAAATGTCATTGCACCACTCATCCCTATAACCATCCTCGGAGACTAAAACGGCAGTGGCCAAGTGTGCTATAAATGCGTAACAGTGGGATTCCTGGCAATAGGCAAATAGAGGGCGCTAGCCAATTAATCGCCGACAGGCTGCGAGCTGTCCACATTCATGTGAACCCAGCCAAGACTCAGGGGATCATCTTCTCTTTCCAGCATGTGAAAAAGAAGCGTCCACTTAGCTTTACCATAGACGGGACTCAATGTAAATTAGCCAACAGCATCTGCTACCTGGGCATCAACCTAGGCAGGCATATGACGTTCGGCACACACTTGCAAAAGAAATTAAAACGAGTCCGCAGAACTTACTACTCTCTCCAGCATCTCATCACCAGCCAGGCCATATCCCTTCGACTGAAACTCCTCATATACAAGAGCGTCCTGAGGCCAGCTCTACTGTTTGGGACACCACTCTTTAGATTCCTTCGATAAGTTCGAGCTCCCCAACATCACCGAAGCCATCAGACGACGTCACATCAAGTTCTTCGACTCGATGAAGCACAGTCTAAACCCTCTCTTCCGCGACATGACACCACCACCGCTACCGGCACGATGGCAACTCACAAGATCGAGTAAAGCAGAAGAAATGGTTGACATCACGGTGCTTGGCCCACCAACAACAAGCCTCTAAGGGGCACCCTCACTGATATCAGACTAACTACGACTGCACTACATGCCTAGAGAAGACTCTAGGCCCAGCCACCAGTGGACTCTCACCACTGTACCGTAACAATCAACATCCACCGAGGATTCCCACACTCCTTAATCCTCTCACACCACCTTCAAGGAGGTCTTCCTAGTACAAGGATCCGATCACCCTAAATATTTTATATTTCTCCCTCATCCTAAAATTCTAACTAGAGAGCTTAGAAAAAAAAAAAAAAAAAAAAAAAAAAAAAATCCTGGCAATGCTTAGTTTCTTCAATCATGTATGTATGTATGAAAACGTGGAACACCATTACTTATTGTCCAATGAGACAGATTGTAATTTTATCACAATAAAGATTTGATTTAAAAAAATATTCATAGTTGTAAACGATTCAACTGTCTACATTGTTTTCGATACATGACTGACTAGTAATTGAATAGTAAGAATAATTACAGTGTGCATCGATAAAATAAAATGATTCAAGGAAAGCTCTCGTAAATAAAAACCTAAGAGGAACAAACATTGGTGTTATTAAAAACCTAAATAATTGCTCATTGGTCGGTTCATCTGTCATTAAAACCATTTTGCAGCTGTAGTGAGACTCCTGATTACCTGTTGCATCTAACTTGACTTGAATATTGCTTGAAATGCTCCAGGAATAAGCCTAGCGCACATTCATTATTGCCTGAAGAATGAGAATTATTGACCTGGGAAGAAGTGAGGTGCTGGTAAAATCAGGATTTAAATATTAGGACCTGTAAACAATAGTAAATGCCCCTTATTACGTCAGCAACAAAGTAAATATATAAAGGAAGTAGAACGTGATTTGAAATACATTAAGTAGAATTTGTTAATATTTACTGAGATAGATATATAATTTATTTGAGGGCATTTTCCCATCGACTTGCCCTCATATAATGAAATTCGTTTTAGATAAATTTATTTATTGTATTTATGTTTAGTTCAAACTCTTTGGAATCGGTGGCTTTTTCATTAACCACGTCATATTTAGGTTATTATTAAAATTCCTAATTAATTATTTTCATAGTAACTTTTCATCAAGCGTATCCAATCCTTTCAATCAAAAGTCCTGAGAACAATAGTAAATGCCCCTTATTATGTCAGCAACAAAACCCTTCATAACGATCTTAATATACCCTACATTCTAGAACTCATCCCTTCCAAGTTTATGAAATCCCACAGTAACCTTTCCAACCACCCTAATCCTGTAGCACAGTCATTGCACTGCACCGCTCATCCCTATAATCCTCCTCGGAGACTAAAACGGCAGTGGCCTAGTGACCTGCTATAATTATATAACAGTGGGAGTCCTGGCAATGGCCAGTTTTTCAATCATGTCCTTAGCGTCTGTGGCTCTCGCGCTCTTCGTCAGCCTCCATTGGCTCGTATCCGGTGACGCGGCTGAAAGAGGAGCGTAGGGGACTTCCCAAGACTCCGCTTTCTCTTCGTATACATGTGGTTTTGGGAGGCCTCTGGGCTGTCTGTAAATATTGTATGAATGAGCGAGTGAATGATGAATTGTATATATGGTATGAATGAGAGCATTTATCTTAATTACTTATTGCCTTATAAAAGGCAAATTGTAATTATAGCACATTAAAGGATTAATAATAATAAAAAAAATATTAGGAATTGTGAGTATGCATGGGGATGGAGCTCCACTGGTTTTTGGCGTGGATTAGAAAAGAATAATCGATAATAGTTATTGCTATGGATAAAGTAACATTTTAAACTGACTCTCTTAGATGTTAACACAAGAAAGGAAAAAAGGCAGGTTTTTAGGACAGGTGCAGAAGACCAGTAGTCTTTTCGGCCGAGGTGCTCTCAATCACAAGTGGTATTTACTAATTGAAAGACTTCTTGAAGTGAGAGGGAGTGACCAGGTAAACTATTCCTATACTAACATGGCTTTAGTGGGCACTAAAACCAGCAGTGACATTAAGACTAAGTCAGTGGGACTCCCGCTCACCTCCCACGCTGATGAGGCCATGTCCGTTAATTGTGACCATTTAAGATGTCCCTGTCCCTCTACAGTTCGTCCTTAACTGGATTAATACCACTTAGTATCTGGAGCCGGCTGACCCCGCGCTTTTGACTCTTTGTTCGGCACAAAAGAAATGTTGACTATCATTCTTGTAGAAATGCCCGGAAAAAGACGAGAGTGAACGTAATTAGCGCTGAATGTGCACTAGGACTATTCCTGGAGCATTTCAAGCAATATTCAAGTCAAGTTAGATGCAACAGGTCATCAGGAGTCTCATTGCAGCTACGAAAATGGTTTTAATGACACATGAACCGACCAATGAGCAATTATTTAGGTTTTTAATAACACCAATGTTTGTTCCTCTTAGGTTTTTATTCACAAGTGCTTTACTTTAATCATTTTATTTTATCGATGCACACTGTAATTATTCTTTCTATTCAGTTACTAGTCAGTCATGTATTGAAAACAATGTAGACAGTTGAAACGTTTACAACTATGAATATTTTTTTAAATCAAATCTTTATTGTGATAAAATTACAATCTGTCTTATTGGACAATAAGTATTTTGTAAGTATTTAATTTGCTGTCCCCAGTAGCTCTATTCTGTATGTCCAGAAATTAAAGAACAAGGAAAAACATTAAAGAGGTCTAAATTTAAAAGTTAATTAAAAGTTTAAAATATAATTTTATAAATACTTTTTTTTTTTCCTCGTTCTAGCCTCAAACGGGCTCAATTTTATATATACTAGCTATTATACAAATATGAATAAAAGGGAGATAAATTCAAATTAGAGGAAATTACAACATCATGTACGTGAAAACTTACGAGGCCCATTATATTAACTCATGTTATAGAAGATTTAAACAAAACTTACCGTTACACATGGAACAGTCCACCACAACTTTCGGAGAACTGGCTACAATAACAATAATGGCTTGAAACAGTTTAAGTGGGGGTAAATATCAACGTGCCAGTACTCATGTAATTATTGTCCACAAAATTCGAAAAGCATATTACATATTATTCATCACGACCTTGAGATCTTTCATTTGATACCCTAATTAATTTATCTTGGAAGAGAAGGGTATAGGTCGTAGGGTAACCGATTTCAATGGAACTTTTGTTCATACTATCTCTAAACATATCATTCATGTGAAGGCAGCGTTTTTGCTAATGGCCCTTGGAAAGCAGAGAAAAAAACACATCTTTTTGGCATTTCCCACCCGTATTCAATAAGTTGTTACATATATTTTTTTTAAAAGGAATATAAATTTTATTTAAATAAGCTTAGACCATAATTCAATTGCCTAATATTAAAGACATATACCATTGATATGCTTAATCAAAAAGCCAAATTGTGGGCATCAATGACTCTTGTTTAAATGTCTTAAAAAAAAACAACCAACAAAAAAAAAAAATCAGTCAAAATAGTAGACGTCGAAAGTTCCAAACACCTGTGGACGTTTCAAGTAATGTAAACTTTTATGAAAAAAACAAAAGTTTGTGCTCTTTTTCAGCTCCTATCAATGTTTATAAATACGGACTTTCATGACAAAAAAAATTTTTGTTTTTGTAAATTATTGTGGGGAGTAAATTTTGACTATAATACATAAAATAACTCCACCAAATATCGACTCTAACTATAAGTTACTCCATCTCAGTGTAGTTCAGTAGCAAATAGATTTGATGTATTTATAAGTATGAAAAATAACGAAGAACTTAACAAAGAAAACATATCGAAATGTCTTTGATAACTTTATTTAACGAGCATAACATAGGCAGATAACTATGTTAAATGTAAAGAGATTTTAAATATTTTCTTTCTCAGGACAATGGCAATTGCCAGAATAGAAAGAAAAATGACATTAATGTTCACATGACAAATTCACATCTGGCAAATAAAAAGAATTGTTACCTCATAAAAAACAAATGATGACAATGTAAAATAAAGTGTAGAGGTCTGAAGGAAAGATAATAATAATATGTTATAAAATAAACATTGTTTAGCTGTTTTTAGTAAATAAATTTATAGATTTATCCAACTATATAAACCAAAAAAAAAAAACAAAAAAACAATAAGCATTAGTCTATTAAATGAAAAAAACATCAAATTGATACAAAATAAAAATAAAAAGAATGTGACATACAAGACACTCATCTAACTATCTATAGTAAACAATTAAATAAAAATATTATTTACAAAAATAAAAGTTAGAAAATATAATATAACGAATGAATCGTTCTCAGACCAGCCCTTAATTATTGAAGAGGTGTTGGAATACGAGAGCTTTTAAGGTTTGTAAGGATGAAGCATGGCTGATAATAGGAGGTAGAGAATTCCAGAGAGTAACAGAGCAAGGAAGGACTAATCGTATGCTGGAGTTTTGTGGGCAGGAGTATAAATGTCAGAGAGACGGGATATTGTGTTCTGGGAGCGGACTGAGGATTTGAACTGTAGGATATTGTATGTATAAGGGAGTGATGTATTTTTTATTTTTTCCCCCTTCATAGCCCCTTTAAATTTATATATATTTATATATAATTATAGATCCTCAGGCGAATCTATTTACAAATTATTTTTGTATTTCCTGTAGCGTTGCTACAATTTATGTACAGGTTATGTTATTTTATAAAAATTATATAATGGAATAAACAACAGTCTGGACTGAACTGACTAATAAAGGTGTAAGGGCTCACCATTTTGGTTAAACTTAAAACTTAGATACTAATTCTTAACCTAATTTTTACCCAACAGTCTGTTGCCATCGATGCGGGAGGTGATAGTGATAGGAGGTCATAGTGTTAAACACTGGGTTTGTGAGGTGCTCAAACGAGTCAAAAAACTTGATGTGTCTCCGGCGGATGAACTCGTCTACCGACAGCACACCAAGCAACGGCTGCAGGTCAGCGTTTTACTTGTTTAAGCAATGCATAAACAAGTATAATGATATATTTTTTTAAATGTATGAACCGAGGAAATATTGTACAGGAGAGCAGGGAAAGAGCCTAACTCGGCGTAGAGTTCAGAGACAATAAGAGACTAACTCGGACGCTTAATAAACTCAATTTTTTTTTCAACTAATTATCACCATAAAACTTTATGGTGGTTTTATTTAGATTGATCGCCTTGACCAAGTGTTAGTATTTATTTTATGGTTGTCACGTAATTGTCTTATTAATAACCTATCATTATTATTTATGTGGTTGCTTTCATGTTGACCTTCTTTTGGGCTTCAAGTGAAAATTCCATCCAATCATCCCTCTTTTGAAACCGGAGCTGCAAATTCCATTACAACTTTTATGACAGTGTTAATAGGTTTTTGTAATTAAAAATGAAACAACACATTCTTTAATTGGATAACCTCCTAAGTCTTGTTTCATGGAGTCGGAAATAGTTTTATGTCGCCTGCCCTTCAAATGAAAGTTACGTGTTAAACTTTGAGGACAAATTGAACATTACACATATAATTATTCAAATTGTATAATTATAGCACTTATGGATTGCTGGTTTGGTTTCCGAACCAACTCTAAGGAGATCCCACTCCGTTGTTAAAATAACCCAATCTATTCAAATTTTGAACTTGAATCCCATAAAAGCTCGGAGAATTTCAATGATAAAAAACACTAGGTATCGACTCATAAGACAACTCATTCGCTCATAAGACTGCGTGGAAGTCCACCCAGCCACGAATTGAATAGTTTATTTTATTTTATAATTATTTTTAATCATTTTAGTATATAATTATCTCCAGGCATCTATTAAATTATATTTATCGACTAGACGATCATTTACTGCTAATAGTATTTTAACAGAACAACAAATGAGTAAAGTTACAGATCAAAAGCCTGTAATTAGGCCAATCTTGATATTCTTAATAGACGATTTAAGAACCTCAAAACATTTATATCGTTTATTGCGTTTTAATGTCTTAATCAGTTAATAAATTGTACTAATAGTGGTTATAAAAATTATTTATTATCACAATATGTATTTATATATATATATTTTTTTTTGTCACGGAAAGGCCTTAAAGACCACGCGAATATTATTACTTTCGGTTCTTTTCTGGTTTTTGGTTTTCCTTTCCTTCCATTTTTCCCTCATTATCTCTGCGTGCTTTTGTTTTCTTTCCTCTGTCCTCGCGACTCCTTTTTTCGATTTTTTCTTTCCCACAAGAACCTTGATTTTCTTCAGTATTTTCCTATATCTTTCTCCGTCCTGACAATACTGGTCCGTTATTCCTAGTCTTTTAGTTTCTTCCTTCATCTGCTTGGTGAATCGCCTTGAGCTTTTGTATCCTCGGATTTTCTGGAATATTTCCTTGTTTAGTCTTTCCGGGGCCATTCTTACCATATGTCCGTGAAATTTCAGTCTCCTGATACTTATGTCCGTTTCTAGATCTTTTGTGTCTTTGTAGATTTCCTGGTTGGATCTTATCCTTCTTGTGTCTTTTTGGGGCCGTAGATCGTTCTTAGGATTCTTCGTTCTATTCTCAGTAGTTTTTCCCATATAATATTACCGGTTTAACGTCTGTGTTGTAGTGTCTTATTTTCGCTCTAGTGGAGAGGTTTTTCTTGTTATATACCTTACTGGTTGCAAAACTTAGTGTCTCTACTTTGGTGATTCTTATATATTTTTATTATTATTATGGAAATAATTTTTTTAATGTTGAAACGAATTTAAGGTGGTGTGATAGTGATAGTTGTATGGAATCCAAACAAAAATTACAACGAACTGAATATACATTCATACAGCAGAGAAAAAACAATATTAAAAGTTGGCCCGTGGCCGATTAGGAAACAATGCTAACTAGGACTGGAGTTTATATGTAATAAAAATTAAAATATGTACATGAGTATACATATACATAGTACATGAGTATATATCTTCACAGAAATATGTAACTAAAAATCCCCCATCACCTAGTCCTGTTTATTTGTATTGAGATTTTAACTTCAAAAAGACTTGTTATTGTAATTCTACCCTCCTTCAAATGCATCTGCTCATACAGCACGAGGAGTATTATATTGTGAATCTTGTTCATTGTATTTTTGATCATATATTGTAAAATTTTTGAATAAAAGGGGTTTTGAAATAAATAAAAAAAAAAAAATGAAAAATATCTAAAAATATAAATACAATTAGTTTAACTCCAGTGGTAAAATATTTATAAAGAAAACATATATTTTCAAATTTTAGAATAAAACGTATGTTCAAAATAAATATATGATATAAATAAACAGACATAATGAAAGAAAACTATGCCTCTAACCATGGGACCCATCTCGTAACATTGCAAGGCCCTGCTTCAGGATTTTATGGAAAAATTAATAACTACATAAATGTCAATAATAAAATTACTGGGGTATTTTAAACAATTTCTGAAGTATTGGAAACAGCTGGGCTCCAGGTTCGAACAGGATTGTGGATTTGATCTTTGTACCCTCGGCCAAGGTGCTCACTAGTTCCAAATTCTACATAGTACGAGACGGATGTTTTATGTACTTTTCTTTGTGAAATAAGTTTAATTTTCGTGGCGATATATAACAAAGTGTTATTAAGTCATAGTTATAGCAATGTTTTTTTACTTCTGTTTACAATTAAATCGGAATCGTGGTCCTTCATCGAGCTAGTCGCTTCAGAATGGAGAGAAGTATGCTGACAAGAAACAGCGAAAGGTAAGTGAATTTGTATTGAAAAGATTTTAATGCGTTTTTAATTAACTATAATTGAGTGACAACTATTTTTAAACACTATTTAGCTTATTTTTCATCATTTATTTATATACACGTAGATATCGAATTTTATCTGCAGGTTGCAGACACTAATAACTCCAATTAGTTTATCGTTATACTGTTAAAGGTTCCTTTAAAATTTTATTTTAATGAAAGACGAAACTGGTTAATCACAGCACGATAAATATTTAATTTTTCGTCATAAATGTACTTGGCAACTAGGTTTCTCGTTTTCGCAGAATGTTTTGCCAATGTTCACCACCGCTTTTCTTCGTTTGTTCCATATAATCACAGCTTGAATTGAAAAGACATAACTCATAATGCTTACATGATTGACTTTTATCATAATTTCTTAGTTTTCTTTTTATTTCTTATACTGTATACTATCTGGAATCAAATAAATGATATTATTATCTCGCACATTTAAATTATCATACATGAAGTGCCTAATAAATGGAGTTGGTTCAAGCTAAGGTATTAAAAAAAACACTCAACATAGCTCAGGACATGATTGGAGAAACTGTCCATTGTCAGGGCTCCCCCTGTCACGCATTTATTGCAGGTCACGAGGCCACTGCCGTTTCAGTCTCCGAGGAGGATTATAGGGATGAGTGGCGCAGTGCAGTGACTGTGCTAGGGGATTAGGGTGTTTGGATAGGTTACTATGGAATTTCATGAACTTGGAAGGGATGAGTTCTAGAATATAAGGTATGTTAAGATCGTTATGAAGGGTTTTGTTGCTGACGTAATAAGGGGCATTTACTATTGTTTTCAGGAGAAGAATAATATCTGCAACATAGAGGAAAAATTGTATTGATATGACCATTTTTTAATTTTCATGGGCTGCTTTTATTTTTAACATTATCGAGGAATCAAATGGTACCACGGAATAAAATTGCATTGAAAACTTCAGCGAGATTGTTAATGTCATCGCAATATCTACACACTTATAAAACGTTTCATTTTCAAGCACATAAAGGGGACTCTCCCACATTCAGGTGGGAGATACACAGTTCAAAATATACGTTTTCTTTTTCGTCCTTCAAATGCTGCTCATTGGATCTACTTCTTTTGAATTTATCATTCGAAAATGAACTTGCTTATGACTAATTACGGTAAAGGACTGCAGACCCAACGTGAAGACATCATGTTGTAGTTTCTTCTCCTCAGAGGTTCCTCGAGCCCGGGCGGTTGGTAATTGATGGAATTGAAAGCTGTGGGGCGAGCATAAGGATGTTGCCAATATCTTATCTAGACCCTTAACTACCATATTCCGGCCACACTCAATCCCAACATTCTTCTTATACTCCTAGTTCAATATTGGTTGAAACCTTTCTTCACTTGTACCAAGCGATTGAGAGGTGCACCAGGTCCCCGATAACTGCACTACAAAAGTCACTCTTGCTTTGACTGTTCAGCAGTTTCCAGGATCTGATGCATAGAAACGCACATACGTTATAAGCAGAACTATACATATTTTGCATATAATGAAAGACAGAGTAGTCTGTGGAGAATATTTTTTTTTTTATATTATCACTTCATTATTGTGCTAAAATTACAATCTGCCTTATTAGGCAATAAGTAATTGAGATAAATGCTCTTATTTATACCTTATTTACAATTCATCATTCACACGCTCATTCATACAATATTTACAAACAACTCAGAGGCTCCCAAAATCCACAGGTTGTCACCTCCCTCGCATGCGAAAGAGGAAGCGGAGTCTTGTGAAGTCCCCCACGCTCCTGGGTCAGCAGCGTCACCGGATACGAGCCGGTGGAGGCTGACAAAGAGCGCGAGAGCCACATACGCTCAGGACATGATTAGAGAATCTGGCCACTGCCCTTTCCTCGTGGATTATAGGGGTGAGTGGTGCAGTGCAGTGACTGTGCTAGGGGATTAGGGTGGTTGCATAGATTACTATGGAATTTCATAAACTTGGAAGGGATGAGTTCAATAATTTAAGGTATGTTAAGATCGTTGTGAAGGGTTTTGTTGCTGACGTAATAAGGGCCATTTACTATTGTTCTCAGGATGAGAATGACCTAGTTAATATTTAAAAATATATATTTATTACTTGTACGTGCTTGCTTGGGAGAGAACTAGCCTTACGAATTAAATTATGAAACAATGAAAACAATTTAGCATTGTTAGAAATTCACCTTAAGAGTTCAAAGGATTTTTTAAGAAGGTGAGGATTATGAAGAAGAATGAGATACTTCTGAAATCTGAATCTAATATCACATTCACTAACTATTGTAATGAGTAGTGAGTATTTGCTTGCAAGTGTGGTCTGGATGGCACTAAGTCTGATAGTTTGGCAAGCGCAGACAGTATTCAAAACATCTAGAGGCTAGAGGCCTTGGTCCCTTGCCAACATCAATAAAATATACAAGGAAAAATATATCCTAGCTGTGGCCTAAATATTACTAATAAAAACAAATTATAGCAATATAAAGATAAGAAAAATATAATCGACAGAACAGCAAAAGTATAAAATATTCGGAAGAAGCACCACGGTTTCCAACCAGGGAGGTGCCAAAAATATTTAATAAAAAATTAAGGTTCATACCGTAATATCTACAAATAAATAAACTTCATATTGTAACGTAACTGTACAAATGTAGTGAAGTAACGTTTATTTAATGTCTTATTGGTCAAAAAGAAAACACCACATAATATCTGGGGAGTGTATGATTCACTGATCAGCTTTAGTATCAAAAATATCAGCAAGAAACTGAACAACATTTTTTAGTTTTGAAAAAATATAAAATACATTGAGAACAGTCCTTTGAGAGCTACTCTGTTTCCACTACTAGGCTGTTTAAAGCTGTGTGTAGACATATAAGACGATTATACCTCACTGCTGTATTATTGTGAAGTTTGTTGACTATCCCGTGCGAAAGTGACTCAAAGAATACAATAACCTTTCTCGAAAAAAACCACTATGAAAAAGGCGCATTTGTCGACGAAAGATAAATTTTTCGTTAAACTGTCCTATATGGTTGAAATTTTCAGAAAATTCACTGGTTTAAAGAAATCAATGCAGAGATCACATATGCACACCCTTGTTCAAAAAGAAAAAGTAAAATCTTTCACTAAAAATTTGAGGTTATGGAAAAAATGTGTATATATGTTTTCACTTTCAAAAGATTTCTGGGCCACGGCCAATATTCAGACGAGAAAAAAACTTTTTATTTAACTCTTGGACGTTTTAGTGCTGCATTTTTCGAATTATTTCGAAAACCTTGAATACTCGAAGGTTTTTTGGATGCAGAATGAATTTATCGACAGTGAAAATGACGAATTTGAATCGATAACAAATACAAAAAACAAATTATAATAATATTATACTTTAAATACGCTGCCTACGGTACCTAAGTTTTAAGATATATTTAAAACTATAGATTAAACAATTTAGGCATGTTCTAACTTAACGTTATCACCCCTCTAAATACTTAAACCAAAAAATTATCTATTGTGCCTGTTGTGAATTTTTTTTTAATTTTCAAAACGTGGCTTAGGAAAGAGTGAGGGAATGAAAAATTTATGTTTAAAAATTGTTTTTTTCATATGAAATCTCAATAATGCCGTGATTTTTTGTTGTTAAGAATCACTAATCATACTTTTATTTATACAAAATTTTCTCACATACACCATTGCCAGAAAAGCCCAATATTTGCTCATCCATATATGTGGTTCGCTCCTTAATGTATTCTATTGTTTGGAGCTCGCATCCTGTTTTATGATTTTTAAGTCATTTTATAGCATTGATGGCTGCCGAAAACACTGGCGTTGAATAAACGGAGTTTTGTGGGAAGGGTCGAGAATGAAGGGTGATTAATTCCATTTAATTTGTAGTTTAAGATTAGGACCTGTCTGATAATGATTATATCTGTCGGGAATTTCGACGGGGCTATAATAACAAATAATCATTAAAACTATCACTATAACGGTTCAAATGATACGACTCAGCAATGAGAGATAAAATTTCGATCTTATGAGTATCTTATAAAGGGTGTCCCTGAATTAACGCAAGATTTGATTTAAATAAAAAACACAGTTTTTAGTATTCTTGTTGTTATTTTTTTATTGAATTATAAAGTAAATAGGATAGGGTTAGTTATGGAATAACACATCGGGCAAATGGCCTCCACGACTTTGCTAGCACATATGCACTCTTTTGTCGAAATTTTCCATGACCATTTGGCATAAATGTGGTTGACATTTCGTTGATGCAACGTTGAATTTCCTCTTTTAATGCACGGGTGGATGTGGGCTTGTTGACATGCACATTTGACTTCAAATAACCCCATAAAAAGAAATCTAAAGGTGTTAAATCACACGATCTAAGGGGCCAATTTTGATCACCGAAACGAGAGAGTACACGACCTGGAAATGTCTCATGCAGTATGAGGCTGTATGACAAGTGGCACCATCTTGTTGAAACCACATATTGGCCACATTAATTTCATCCAATTTCGGCACGCACTGTTTCGATATTGACATTTGAACGGCTTGTTTTTGGACGACCTGTGTGTTTAGTGTCTCCCTACATTTTTCAATTAATCTCTTCACAGTTGATGAACTCAAAACACTATTCCGACCGTATTTTGTATGAAATTTTCAAACTGCTGCCGCCAAAATATCATTTTTTTTTTAGATAATGTTCAACAATAAAGACACGTTGTTCTATCGTGTAACGCTCCATTTTTACTAACCCTAAACTGTCAGCTGTCAAATTGTTTTTTTTTAGGGTTGCATTTTACTTTGCTTTTACTGCATTACACTTGACTAAATGGTGGCAAATTCAAATCTTGCGTTAATTCTGGGGTACCCTTTACTTATTCCGATCTAAATTTGAGTAATATTTTGCACAATTGTCATCATCATAGAGCCTAACCTTATAGGAGAAACGCAGTCGCCTGCCAGTTACTGATGTGTACGGGTGCAGAGCCCTGGGTAGAGCTCCCCCAAGGTTGGCTCCTTATGTATATGGTAATTCCCCCGCTGGGGAAACAAATGGATTCTATCTGTCTGTAGACAAAGCGGCTTCGTGAACAGTTACTTTAAATATTTACAACGCTAATGATTGACATCGGTAAAAACGCCTGAGGTATTGTTCAGTAAAAAAAAGGAACTGGCCTTGACGAGTAGATATACAGTCATTTCCAAACCGGGTTTATTTCTCTACAGATCTAAACATATAACTTGTAATTATTATACACAACGTCAATCAATCAATCAACCTACATATTAAATACACTTCGGTATTTTGCAAGAAATATCACAAGCGATTAAATAAATATATATAACAGAAATCAATTAAAGTAACGTAACGTTAATATCGTAATTACCGGGCAGCTGTACAACTTCGAAAAATATAGAATCTTTTTTGAGGCTCCATTGGTTTTTTTTTTCAAATCCAGAACTAGCTTTCAGCAAGTAAAATGAGGGGCACATTATGTCACATATGTCTGCCTGCGTGCCCTTTTAAAATCAGTTTATTTATAATATTTACATAATAAGAATAATTTTATGCTTATATGCAGTAGAAAAAAATATAATACTTTTTTTTTTTAACTTCTTTAGTGCGCTAAAATTACAATCTGCCTCATTAGGTCATAAGTAATTGAGATAAATGATCACATTCATACCATATTTACAATTCATCATTCGCTCGCTCGTTCGTACAGTATTTACAAACAGCCCAGAGGCTCTCTAAATCCACATGGTTGTCTTGAAAGTCCACCACGCTCCTCCGTCAGCCGCGTCATCGGATACGACCCAGTGGATGCTGACAAAGAGCGTGAGAGCCACATAGGCTCAGGACATGATTGAAAAACTGGCCATTGCCAGGACTTCCACTGTTATGCATTTATAGCAGGTCACGAGGCCACTACCGTTTCAGTCTCCGAGGAGTATTATAGGGATGAGTGGTGCAGTGCAATGACTGTGCTAGGGAATTAGGGTGTTGGGTTAGGTGACTATGGAATTTCATGAACTTGGAAGGGATGAGTTCGAGAATATAAGGTATGTTAAGATCGTTATGAAGGGTTTTGTTGCTGGCGTAATAAGGGGCATTTACTATCGTTCTCAGGAGGAGAATAACCTAGTTAATATTTAAAAATATATATTCATTACTTGTAGGTACTTACTTGGGAGAGAACTAGCCTTATGAATTAAATTATGAAACAATGAAAACAATTTAGCATTGTTAGAAATTCACCTTAAGATTGCAAAGGATTTTTTAAGAAGATGAGGATTATGAAGGAGAATGAAAAGATTCTGAGATCTGAATCTATGACATTCATTAACTATTTATTGCAAGGTACAGTGAGTATTTGGTTATAATAAATTAATAAAAAAAAAAGTATTATTAATAGAGAAATGTTTGTTCGGATTGCATTACTAAGACCCTTATATTTTGAATTATTGGATTTTCGCTATGTTTATTATTTGTCTTTAAAATGCAAATGGTAGCTAAGTTGGTAGATCCTCCGACTAGATATTGGAGGTGACCTGGGTTCGAGTTCCTGTCTTGCCAGTATAATTTTTTTTGTATGTTTTTCACACAGGAGTGTTTCTACCTGTCGAGTCTGAACTTTTTGATTCCCTCGTTCAAGTCAAATTCCCATTGGCCGGTTTGTTTTTGTTTTATTTACAAGATCCGGTTTGATATGATAAGAAAAATTGAAAAATTAACTCACCTCTTCAAAACATGAGTAAGCTTTTAGTGGGTGACATTTTCAAAGAAAGTTTTACATGATGTACAGGCCCGTACTAAAAATAAAACTTGATTTTTAAAAAAAACAAATGTTTAGGTCGAGTCATAAGTAACTTTCGTTTTTTGATCAGACATTTATTTTGCTCTCATTAAATAACAAAATTATATTAAGGACGCTTTTCATGGAGTTTCTCATGCACTCTTTGCAAATGCTAAACGTATCTATCCGCAGTAATCTTTAAATTTGACTTAAACAACTCGTGGTGAATTATTCCTTGACAATCCCACCATACACACAATGAAAACTTTTTGCCATGGATGTTTGCTTTCGGATCTGGTAGGGGTGGTTGATCCTTATCAAACCACTGTCTTTTGCGGACTATATTGTCATGGGTAACCCATTTTTCATCACCTGTTACAATCCTGTTTAAAAAAGGCTCAATTTTTACCCGTGAGAGCAGACTTGTGGCGATTGACGTGCGATCATCTTTATTCCGTTCACTGAGATTGTGAGGTACCCACACTTCTAACTTGCTGACTTTCCCTAATTTCTCCAGGTGGTGGTTAACAGTTGATTGTGATGTATTCAACCTTTCTGCTATGCCTCTTGTTGATTGACGTGGATTTTGCTCCAATATTGCCTTTAAAGGGTTGTCGTCAAAGTCGGACGCCCTCGGTTCGTCTTTTAAGGTCGTATCTCCAGAACGGAATTTTATAAACATATTTCTAACTGCCCGATCAGCTATTAGTCCTTCACCATATACACTGCATATTTTTTCAGCTGTCGCCCTAGCACTATTGCCTTGTTTAAATTCCCAAAGCATTACATGACAAATATGTACTTTTTGACTCTCCATTTTGGAGGTTAAAAAAAATCAGTTTAACGTAACGTGTATCACACAAAACAGTTGACAAAAGACTAACTGAAGTCTCGTCCGTGAAACTAGCTGCAGCGGAAGTTACGTATGACTCGACCTGATATGTCTTGGTCCTTCAGTGGTGTAATATTACAAGAGGTCATTAAAACTGCAAGTTGAATACTTTTCCCAGCCATAACTAAACCAATATACCAACAATTGTGTGATGCATCAGACTAACTTAGTAGTTATTATTTTAAGTTAGGAAGATGGTGTACCAATCTACAATGGTGTGTATTTATCGTAATACTAGGAAGTGGTGTCGATTTTGCTCTTTTAAAAATTTAGGCTAAGTAAAGTCTAAGATCGTTGGTCTAAGGAATCTCAATTCAAAATTGTATTGATATAGGTCAGCATCATCAACATCAAGAACGTTGGAATCAAAGACACATCAGTTGCCGTGATGTGCGGTGTGTTTAATCCAACAAATCTATTAAACGCCTATTCATACAGAATTCCTGAAAGCTTGACACGAACACAAGATGATGCGTGGTGCATGTCGGTCGACAGGGATCGGACACAATGTCAGGAAATGGGCACGTTTCGCCCTTGAACTATGCAAGGGACTCCCCTGCAAGGGTTATGCAATGGTCGCTTGCTATCCGCTGCTATCTCAACAATTATCCGCTGCGGATTCTTCTTCGTCCGCCCATTCCTGCGTTCCGATCTGTCCGCCGATGACGGACGACCACCATTTACATTCGGACCCACCGATTTTTTCTCAACCGGTCAAAGAGTCGCTCTAATGACTCGAGAAAAATCAATTTTCGCAAGGTGGACGATGCGTGAGCTCCTGTCATATTCCTAAGCGGGCCTTTAGAAGGCAAGCAATGGTATTATTTATATTGAATAATTCTATCAGAAATTTTCAGATTTGTAACACTTTTATTAATTGAAGCTTGTTGCAAGGAATAATGTTTGAAAAAAACAGTCACAATACGGCAATATTTAGTAAAATAGTAGATCGTATGAAATAAAATCAATGAAAAATCCTTTAAAATTTAACGATGAATATCAATAGATAAAAGGCCATGCAGCCAAAAGAAAAAAAATGTTTATTGTTCAATGATTAAAAAAAAGGTTAAAAGCAAATATTTTCACAATACGAATAACAAATATACAATATCAAGTTTTTAAAAAAGGATATAATTTAATGAGAAGAAATCTTACCACAGAAGACCAGTAATTGGCTGGCCCTTGAACTGACTAGATCTATTCAACAGGGGCGTAGAAACTCAGGTTTCCCAAAAAGCATTTCAAGTAGTCCAGTATATTTAGAAAATAAAGACAGCATTGCGAATTCTCAATGTAATTGGTGAGTATTTTATATGACATCGGATACTAAACACTAATAATACCAGCCTAGGTTCCTCATGTAAGGTCATTTCTCTTCCAGTAAGTTTGTAATATTCGAAATGAAGTCACTAAAAACTAGTCTTCCAGTAGGATACTCAAGCAATGAAACATCTGAAGAAGGGTAACACTGCATAGCTCAGGTCTTTTTTTTTCTTTTAAGGTGTGACTAGTGTGTTTTTGAATTCATCTTTTGTTTTGGATTGACTAACTCGACAATAGGCATGCGAAATTAGCTGAGATCAAGTGTAGAATCGTTTTTGCTGCGGAAGCTGTGGTTAGCTGGGGGCTTATTGCATTCCCTTTATCATAGAAGGAAAGTCAATATGACATAAAGGATGGATTATTTATCGCTTATCACCAACTATCTAGTTGATTCCTTTCCTTGCAATTTTTATATTTATGTTCTAAATATTTAGTTTATAAAATTTAGTGTATGAAGGGTGTCCCAGAATTAACGCAAGATTTCAATTTGCCGCCATTTGTGCAGTAAAGTGCTGGCAACCCTAAAAAAAAACAATTTGACAGCTGACAGTTTAGGGTTAGTAAAAATGGAGCGTTACTACAATGGAAAGTTTGGCGGCTGCAGTTCGAAAATTTCATACAAAATATGTTCGGAATAGTGTTTTGACTTCATCAACTGTGAAGAGATGTGGTAAACACAGTCCTTTGTGCCGAAATTGGATGATATTGATGTGGCCAATATGTGGTTTCAACAATATGGTGCCACTTGCCATACAGCCCATGAATCAATTCAAATACTGCATGAGACATTTCCAGGTGGTGTACTCTCTCGTTTCGGTGATCAGAATTGGCCCCCTAGATCGTGTGATTTAAAACCTTTAGATTTCTTTTTATGGGGTTATTTGAAGTCAAAGGTGTATGTCAACAAGCCCACATCCACCCGTGCATTGAGGAAATTCAACCACATTTATGCCAAATGGCCATGGAAAATTTCGACAAAGGAGTGCGTATGTGCCAGCAAAGTCGTGTAGGCCATTAGCTCGATGTGTTATTCCATAAATAACCCTATCCTATTTACTTTATAATTCAATAAAAAAATAACAACAAAAATCCTAAAAACTGTTTTCTATTCAAATCAAATAATTCTGGGACAGCCTGTAAATACTAAGCGATAGTTTAGCGAGACACCTTTTCTTTTTCTTATTAGGGCCCGCAGGTTTTGGTAAAGTGAGCAGGTTATGTAGTGAAGATGCTTCAAGCATAGCTACTTTCTAGGTTCCACAAATGCCAAAAATACTTGGTACTCTAGTCAAAAGTATATGACGTATATGTGGCCTAGTGTTCCGCACTCAATTTTGAGACTTGTGGTATATTCCCACATACAACAACGTACTATTGTTTTTATTTTAAATCAACTCAAACAACATATTTTCAACAATACTGCAGTATCGGTATTTGTCATCTGATACTAAACACTAATAATACCAACCTAGGGTCCTCATGTAAGGTCATTTCTCTTCCAGTACTTAAAAGTTTGTAATATTCGAAATGAAGTCCCTAAATACTTGTCTTCCAGTAAAATACCCAAGCAATGGAAGATCTGAAGAAGGGTAACTCTGCGTAGCTCAGGACTTTTATCTAAGATGTTGCTCCAGTGTTGTTTTGAGTGAATTAATCTTTTTTTTTTTTGGTTGACTAGCTAGACAATAGGCATAGGAAATTAGCTGAGATCAAGTGTAGGTATAGGTAGGACCGTTTGAAGGAAAGGAAAACAATCTGAGAGAACAAAAGGGAGCGTGCCCTCCGCAGTACAGATTGGCGTTGGAGGCGCAGCTGGTGGTCACCATTGTCGGCAGACATCCTACCCACGATAGGGTTGTAGTATATCGACAGCTCTTTGTCGGCTTACAAATGCCTATGGTTCAATACCTACCCTTCGGCTTCTGTTGGGAGTCCTGTCCGTGCCGCCCCCTTGGCGATGGGGAGTTCCGGCTGGAGCGGCTAAGGCTGATGATGATCAGTTTCTTTCACTCCCACCTCCGCAAATCAGAAGTGGGAGGCTCCCTGGAATAATAAGAACTAAGATGTAGTCCACCAGATTTATCGAATGCGATTACATCATCTAGTGTAACATCGATCAATTGTCAGTTATTTCATGTAAAAAATGTATAAGTGATGTTGATAGACAAAAAAAATTATTCTTGGACCAAATCCAAGACCCAGTGTAAAAGTATGTGTAAAAGTGAACAAAACAAAGTAAATAATTAACCGCAATTAAGAAATAAAAAATATAATTTTTAAATCCATTCTGGTAGAATAAATCTCATTAAAAATATAATACAAATAAAAAAAGTCAGTTCGAAGCAGTAATAAATTAAATCGCTCCAGTGCACTCCAGCGGTCTCCAAAGGTCATTTTTTATGGAAATAATATTATAAGATTATAATATTAATAATATTATTATAAGTAATAATTTTTTATAGAAATGAGTAGGTGGAATGGCCTTTAATAATCAAGCATGTATCTATATGTGAGCTATTACTACATCTAACCTTGACAAGAGCTGTCAAGATAATAAATCTATCATATCTCTTTAGCTTGTAACTGCTTAGCGACGTTCAGTTTCTTATCTCAGTAATAATAACCCTATAATAATAATATATATAAAATATATGATAATCGGTCATAAAACCATTTAGAGAATCTACTAACCATATTGATTTATTGTCGATATATATTACATTCGATGGTAACAATTATTCGAAAAATCCTTCTTTCTTTTTCCAATAGACCATCCTTTCATCAAACCATTTCCCACTCATGTAGACATGAAGTACTGATCAGGGGGTTGTTGATATTGTTAGGGGTAAGTTACATTGAAAGGAACGTGTTACCATTTCGGAAAAACACTTGTAAGAAAGTTCTTTGGAAACCTTTCTTGCAGCAGGTCCAAGAGGCGGTTGTTACTCATTTTGAGCGGAAACGAGACTAACCTGAAAGTAATTATTGAAATATAAAAAAGAAAGTTGTATATAATGTAGATCTGCTGAGAGATGTGTATTTTATTGATTATGTGTGTGCAACACCTTAGAAATATTCAAACCGATATTGTTATGATGATTGGTCAGCATTTTCGGACCTTGAGTAGTTTTTTTTTTTACATTCTTCTAAAGTGAAGTCGCAAACTGTAACATTTTCTGAGCTCTGACTTCCCGGTAGCGGGTAAAATTCTATAAGCAGAGGTATGCGAGCCAAACAAAGAGGCGAGGACTAAAAACACTCTCCCATCGGCCGGGAAGGCGCAGAATAAATTACGCGGACAAATAAAGAAAGGAGGTGATGACAACAGAATGAATATGTATCCCATGCAAGAGGAAGGAGAATGAGCGAGGCAGGGACAATGATTCAACCGGTTGCCGACCCGAGAGGTGTCGAAAGATTTGTCTTGTGCTTCCTAGAGGTATGACTGGGCATAAACAGATCGGATTGATAATGAATGCCTACCGACCACGAGATCTTGCGTTCGCGGAGATCTTGCCCATGGCGACCTTTTCGCTCGGCTGGAGTATGCAGGCATTTCGAGAGCCGGTGTCTCTTCCCTATACACAGATAGTTTATATGTTTTCGAACTTGTAGATATATGTACGATGTATGTGCACTTCAAAACAGCAGTATGCGGGTATATTTTTATGTACTATCAACAATAAATCTACTTTTTGGTTTTTTTAATGCATAAATACTTCCTAGCTTATTGCCTTGGACGCGCAGTGGAGTACAATCTGAAATAATTAATGGAAATAAAATGAACTAGTGGGGGCTCTACCTTGCACGAGTGAACCACCTTCCCAATATGACTTATCTTTGGTTGAACATCAAATTCTACTAACAATTTATTTTATACGGGCATCCACCGGAGACACATCAAGTTTTTTGACTCGTTGCAGCACCTAACCAACCCTGTGTTTAACACTATGACCCCACCACCCCTCCTGCATCGATGGCAACATACTGTCGGGGGAAAAATTACGTTAAGAATTAGTATGTAAGTTAGTTTTAAGTTTGATCAAAAAGGTGAGCCCCATCACCTTTATTAGTCAGTTCAGTCCAGTCACGTATAATGTGTATCATTATACTTGTTTATTCATTATATAATTTTTATAAAATAACAAAACCTGCGTATAATGTAGCGATGCTACAGGAAATACAAAAATAATTTGTAAATAGATTCACCTGAGGATCTATAATTATATATAATTATCTGTAAATTTTAAGGGGCTTTGAAAGAAAAAAAAAAAAAATGTATACCGATTCCCTTATTGTAGCCCGAAGGTGAGCCCCATCACCTAGTCCAGTCTATTGTTTTTGTAATTATAACTGTAAAACGAAAATTTTTTTTGGAATAAAGGGGTTTTGGAAAGAAAAAAAAAAAATATTTTATACGGTTTTGGCGACTACACTACCATTCTCAAGTATCTAATAATTAAATGTATAAAATAGAAAATGAAAATGATAACTTTGAATAATGTCTCGTATTCTTACACAATCAGATCTGTTACTCCACTGAGTAGAATGAGGTACCTGCTGACAGCGTATAAGTTAAATTGTGGTGAGTAGACTAGAAATAAGGGTTTATTAATATTGATTTGTTTATTAATATGAATAGCCACGACCAGCCTTTCAATATAATCCCGCAATAAACGTCAAGACTGCACCCACCCTGCGTGTATATTTTTCCTTTGGCTGATAATTAATGACAGAAGTGGGATTCATACCACAACATATAATCCGATTTTATACAAAGACATAACACGGACACAAGTAGATAATATTAGATGTCACAATGTGTCTCGCTGTCTGTCTCTGTGTCCGATGAATGCATTGCCCACAGTCTTCGTGAGAGGTCGGCCTAAGTGAATTCGTATATTGGGAATGCCTATTCGTGCAACACTGAAACATCAACATGGGCACTCTATCCGGAACCGTGGAACTCTTTTGGGTCTGAGAAAATGCTAGTAATGGCTTGGAATAGGGCTTAGAAGAAAAGAGAACTATTCAAAAACGATAAAAAGGAACCATATGGGACTAAACATAGGTGTCCCAGAATTAACGCAAGATTTGAATTTGTCACCATTTGTGCAGTGCTGGCAACCCTAAGAAAAAAACAATTTGACGGCTGACAGTTTAGGGTTAGTAAAAATGGAGCGTTACACGATAGAACAACGTGTCTTTATTGTTGAACATTAGCTCAAAAATAATGAAAGTTTGGCGGCCGCAGTTCGAAAATTTCATACAAAATATGGTCGGAATAGTGTTTTGACTTCATCAGCTGTGAAGAGATTAATTGAAAAATTTAGGGAGACTGGATCAGTTGGAGACACTAAACACACTGGTCGTCCAAACCAAGCCGTTCAAATGTCAATATCGAAGCAGTGCGTGAGAGTGTTGTTGAAAATACATAACACAGTTCTTTGTTCCGAAATTGGATGATATATATGTGGCCAATATGTGGTTTCAACAAGATGGTGCCACAAGCCATACAGCCCATGAAACAACTCAAATACTGCATGAGACATTTCAGGTCGTGTACTCTCTCGTTTCGGTGATCAGAATTGGCTCCCTAGATCATGTGATTTAACACCTTTAGATTTATTTTTATGGGGTTATTTGAAGTCAAAGGTGTATGTCGACAAGCCCATATCCAACCCGTGCATTAAAAGAGGAAATTCAACGCTGCATCAACGAAATGTCAACCACATTTATGCCAAATGGTCATGGAGTCGTGGAGGCTATTTGCTCGACGTGTTATTCCATAAATAACCCTATCCTATTTACTTTATAATTCAATAAAAAAAAATAACAACAAAAATACTAAAAACTGTGTTTTCTATTTAAATCAAATCTTGCGTTAATTCTGGGACACCCTTTATAACCAATTCTTATTAAAAAAAAAGAATTATAGACAAAAATTATAGTTTGTTTAAATGTTGTGCATATGCTGTGTATTACTTCCACAGGTCCGAAGAGGTTCCGTCAACTAAGGGTGATTTCGTCTAACGTCTGTTTTACAAACACTTAAGTCTAAAACATTAACACCATCCATATTGTGTATTATTGATCCGTCCAAGAATGAAGCTATATGCACATTTATGTCAGGCAGGAACGAAGCGAAATATCTGATATTCAAAATTCTCCTAAATTCAATGCACTGAGTTCACGATATTAAGTTACCGTGTACACTGAATGCGTTGTCAAACAGCTATGGACAAAAAAAGTTCAGTATTTATCTTAGGTTACTGTTGGTGTGGTACGCCTTCGCGCTATGGGGCCGCTAAAGAATCACGACTCGCCGCGCACTAAGTGGGTGTGAGGAATCCATGACATATGCATCGCTGTAGTGGGGGCTAGCCGCGTATTAACATATTCATTTGTGCATGAAAAGTAACATCCTTAGGCAAGCATTTCTGTTTTCTTAGCTCAAGTTATAAATATTTCTAAACAGGCTACGAATCACATTTCACAGTTCCTACATTCGCCGAACATGCATTTCATTATTTTATTTAATATACTTAATTACCTTCCTCGCGTAGAAATACTTCGTAGCAACTGTTTCCGAATACATAAACTGTAAGGCGATATATTAAGGATGTATGTTTTCTAAGGATAAATATATCCTTTTATATGACTTGCTACAGCACCTTTACAATCTAATTGAATAATTTATCCATTTGAAAACGGATTCCTTCCAACTATTCAACTAACAACACATTTGATTCGATCGAAGTTCCCCTCTTCTCGAATCAGAAAATATCCATCCATGTTTCCATATGTTTTTAATAAAGGTTATGACGTCAGTGAGAGTGGGGGGAGAAGCTAGTGGGGGAAACAGCCACAGGTGCCCCCCCCCCTTGCCCGTTTGCACGTCACTGCAACAAATGAAGACCAGGCTTTTCACTCAGCCTCATTCATCAAATTGTTCTTATTTTCTTTTTTCGTCCTATTTGTGAGTCGTCAAATATTCCTGCTTTAATTTTTTACTGTATTCAACTGAGTAATTTTCCCCTATATATGCGAAGAATGATCCTTTAAAACTGCTTCATAAGCCCCAGCTTTGTATGCAGTAGTGGCAGGATGGTTTTTTCTCGTTCAGGGGTCGTTATGACATTCTTTTCCCTAAAGTCCACGTTTTGTCTCTTAGGCCACTCTTTTATAACCCAGCGGTGTGTTTTGTCTCTGTTATCCTAGAGGCACAAGAAGCAAGGATATTTGACGTGACCGCTTTGCTTAAGGATAACCATTTTTAAGCCCACACAAATCCCCTTCATGTTCATCATACTTTATCTTCTCAAAGACTAAAACTATGGTGTTATATTCTTCGTTCGTTGAGTGAGCGATTGGTATTGAATCGTATTTATTCCCATTGTGTAGAACTCTTTTTAAACTTTGCTTTGAGCTGTCAATAAATAGGGGCCAATCGTCTGGAAAATAGTCAGGAAGGCCAATTTTTTCCAGGAGACCTCTAATTTCTTGCCAAATACAACATTGTCTTCTCGAGAGAAGAAGAGTACAGGAATCATTCCTTGTATATGTAATTTAGAACTCCGCAAAATAACTGCACGTTAAAAAGGAACTCTTGTCTAAAAAAGTAGAACAGATAGAGAAAAATTGATTTCATATTTAGATTCAGCGCCCCAAACGACTGACCTGAAGCCCACATACGAGACTAAAAAGACAAGAACTAACCAGACGCTTTGGACAACTGTACAGACTACTTCAAAGGACATCCCATCTCTCAATAGAAAATAAATTACTAATCTACAAAGTTACACCTAAGCCAATCTGGACATACGGAATAGAGCTATGGGGGACAGCAAAAAAGTCGAACATGAAGCGTATCCAATCCTTTCAATCAAAAGTCCTGAGAACAATAGTAAATGCCCCTTATGATGTCAGCAACAAAACCCTTCATAACGACCTTAATATACCCTACATTCTTGAACTCATCCCTTCCAAGTTTATGAAATTCCACAGTAGCCTTTCCGACCACCCTAATCCTCCAGCACTGCACTGCACCACTCATCCCTGTAATCCTCCTCGGAGACTGCAACGGTAGTGGCCTCGTGACCTGCTACGAACGCGTGACAGTCCTGGCAATGGCCAGTTTCTCCAATCATGTCCTGAGCGTCTGTGGCTCTCGCGCTCTTGGTCAGCCTCCACTGGCTCGTATCCGGCGACGCGGCTGACGTGTGAGCGTGGAGTACTTCCCAAGACTCCGCTGTCTCTTTCGTATACATGTGGATTTGGGAGGCCTCTGGGCTGTCTGTAAATATTGTATGAATGAGCGAGTGAATGATGAATTGTAAATATGGTAGGAATGAGAGCATTTATCTTAATTACTTATTGCCTTAGAATCAGCGCCCCAAATATAACTGAAATCAGTTCCAATTTATTTTTGTTTTGTGCTTGGGTTATTGATGAAAGTGAACCTTTTCCGTTGTTAATAAAAAACTTCGATTGTTCTAGCCTAATTCGACCACAACTTACAGGAATAATACACATGAATATGTATGAGAGGTTGATTGTAATAGCGGCCCAATCAACGACCGCTCATTATTCCCTGACTCAAAAGCCAGCCTCCCCCTCTCCGTATGTGTTTTAAAGCAAACAGTAGGAATGGCCGTAATAGGACACCGCTTGAAAGGACATAATGGAGGGTCTGTTATGGCGACCAGATCCGACTAAATATTAGCCCTTGTGACACCCCCCCCTGCAATGTGTAAGGGCTGTCAAAGGGATGGTAATAGGTGGCGCTTTTGTCGTACGTGGCCGCCAGCTGCGCGCACGCTCGGGGGCGTGGGTTTTCTGTAGACTGCTCGTGCCCGCCGACCATATTCTACTTCTAACTGACATATTATCCCCTCTCAGACTGAACAAGTAGGGATTTATTGCACAGAACTAGCTAAGATAACTGTGAACAACCTGGGTTTACTACTACCCACCCACTATGCTCTCCCATTCAGTCTCGCCAACTGTCTTACAGAAAATATCCTACTTTTTTCATTTTATAAATAATTTATTCGTTTTTATTTGTACCATTGAACAAAGTAATTGTTGAGTAATATACCCTCATCTAGGCCTAACAATTAAATATAGCTTTATATAATGTGCATTGGAGTACCACCATCGCCGATTTTTAGTTTTAATAGTTTCAGTTATGGTCTAATGCTTAACAATTACAAAAATTAAATTTCCACAAAAAACAAACAAGAAACAATTAATCCCATAATTTTCATCTTAAGTCATCTTCAAGTCATTCATAAAACATGCGAGTATTGAACATCTGTACATGTATTGTCGTTTTAAGATGAAGTTTCGTATATATTGTCTGAAAATGAACTAATTAAGAGCGTAACGTCGCAACAAAAGATAAGTGGTGGATGAATAAAGAACTTTATTTGTAGGTTGCTGGTGGAATTCGTAGCAGATCAATACGGATATAAAATAAACACTAGGTTTCGTTATGCGGAATTTTATGAATGTTTTAATGACGTTTGTAACTATAATCAATAAATAAAACATATTATTATTCAGGACGTTCGTAAATTTGATTTGATGCCTTAAACCGAACAAAAGCACTGCACATAGTCACATTGCACATATTTTCTCTATAAATGGTCTAAGCCTCTATATATAGTCACAGATAGTCGCATTCCGAAACTGGTCGGTTTACTGTCCACATCCTGATCTCTCATCCAGTGTTACCAACTGTCATACCTCTTAGCTAAGAAAAAAGGATTTTTTTTTAAATAATGGTTAACTATTACACCAGCTTTATGAACCAAAAATGACACGGTCATGTTAACTAAAAAAATATATAAATATAGTAATAAACATAACAAACAACCTAATATCGACCAAAAACTCCTTACAGTTAAAAATGTATCGACTTGTGCTTGGTACAGCCTTTACCACGTTACATGAAAGACTGGTCTTTTCATGAAATGTGTATTCAACCCCATGATGTATATAATATATAAGTGCTCAGATCTGTACTGTTGGTAATACAGTTTAGTAGAGGAGGGTGGGGATAGAAGTCGAGGGAGTTGAAACCTTTAGCAGTTCATCTCGGGTACAAAACACACTAGAGCACATGTTTTACGAATTTAACTTCAATATTTCAGATCGATTGAATCATTTTTAATTACGACCATTATCACAAAACAAACATACAGGTGAAAGAAGATTTTACCTGTTTAGAAGTAATGAATTATTAGCACCTCAGG
Organism: Acanthosoma haemorrhoidale; assembly: GCA_930367205.1. Classification (NCBI taxonomy): domain Eukaryota; kingdom Metazoa; phylum Arthropoda; class Insecta; order Hemiptera; family Acanthosomatidae; genus Acanthosoma; species Acanthosoma haemorrhoidale. The sequence continues at coordinate 10,979,358 of OV884011.1, read as the reverse complement.
GCTTTTTATTTTATTTGATTTTTTTGTTCATAGCCTCTTTAAATTCACAGATAATTATATACAATTATAGATCCTCAGGGGAATATATTTACAAATTATGTTTGTATTTCCTGTAGCATCGCTACATTATATACAGGTTTTGTTATTTTATAAAAATTATGTAATGGAATAAACAAGTATAATGATATACATTATACGTGACTGGACTGAACTGACTAATAAAGGTGATGGGCTCACCTTTTTGATCAACCTTAAAACTAACTTACATACTAATTCATAACCTAATTTTTCCCCGACTGTCTGTTGCCAACGATGTGGGAGGGGTGGTGGGGTCATAGTGTCAAACACTGGGTTGGTTAGGTGCTGCAATGTAGGAGCTGTACCATAACTCGCATAACTATTAATTATATTAATCTTGCATTAATTATTGAACGGGCATAAAATCAATAAAAGTTTATGTACATTAAACGAGGTTTACATTTAAATTACGCAATTAGAAAATAATGATATTTATCAATTACCTACCTTGAGTGCTCTTGATTTCTCCAATCTATATTGACGAGATATTGTATTCTCTATACTAATCAATTCCACATCTTTATCGTATCGTATTCTTTACAGTTTTGCTAATTCAAAAGAAATTTTTCAGTCGGGACCGTTGACTAAGGGTAACATAGGATCCGGGGAAGACTAAAAATAAATAATAAATATTACATTAGACATGAGGTATAATAAAGGGTGTCCCAGAATTAACGCAAGATTTGATTTAAATAGAAAATACAGTTTTTAGTATTTTATTGTTTTTTTTTTTTATTGAATTATAAACTAAATAGGATAGAGTTATTTATGGAATAACACATCGGGCAAATGGCCTCCACGACTTTGCTGGCACATACGCACTCTTTTGTCGACATTTTCCATGACCATTTGGCATAAATGTGGTTGAATTTCGTTGATACAGCGTTTAATTTCCTCTTTTAATGCACGGGTGGATGTGGGCTTGTTGATGTTCCTGGATTTTCAACAACACTCTCACGCAGTGCTTCGATATTGACAAAGGCTTGTTTTTGGACGGCCAGTGTGTTTAGTGTCTCGAACTGATCCAGTCTCCCTAAATTTTTCAATTTATCTCTTAACAGTTGATGAGGTCAAAACACTATTCCGACCATATTTTGTATGAAATTTTTGAACTGCAGCCGCCAAGTTTTCATTATTTTTGAGATAATGTTCAACAATAAAGACACGTTGTTCTATCGTGTAACGCTCCATTTTTACTAACCCACTGTCAAATTGTTTGTTTTTTTAGGGTTGCCAGCACTTTACTGCACAAATGGTGACAAATTCAAATATTGCGTTAATTCTGGGACACCCTTTAGTTACTGAGATCTAATTTGTATATCGATCGAGCTTCAAATCGCTGAATACAGACGTTTCCTATTTTGTTTATTATGTCTTAATTAAAAGTGCAGCATTACTTACCCTCATTGGATAGTGGAGAAAAATAGTAAAAAGCAGTCCATAAACATATCATTTATCTCTTATTGATTGTATGGCTTTGTAGACTAGGCCTTCACACATGCACATACAGACAGATGAAATTAGATATTACGTTCCAGTTACAAAAGTAAAACCGTTCCTTCATCGTTCCAAATTCCAGCTGATTTGAACAGCTCGTATTTTATTAGTGTAGATAATTCCGATATCCTGGCCCGTAAGACCTGGGTAGTTTCCCCTCCTTCCTTTACTTACTTGCCCAGCCGTCGAAAAAACCAAACCACTTTCTACCGATTACCGACAGCGGAAGGCACACCCGACGTTAATTTTCGATTCGATGGAGGTTCTTCTATTTCCTTCTAATCGTTCCCCCTTTTGAACTATTTTATCAACAGAAGTTTTTGGACTTTTTTTGTCCAGTTTAAAAAGTAATTTCATCGCTGTTAATATTCTTTATTATTTTTTAGCTGAGGGCGGGTCAGATTTCTCTAACGCTTCATAGGTTACATGCATAATCATGTACCCAATCATATATAGAAATACTAATTGACGGAGTAGTCTCATTTTTGGTGAAAGTGTTGCTTTAAGTCCAACTTAAAGATATCACTGTAGGTGTTCGAAATGGTCACCATTAACATCCACACACAAACGATGCCGCCGAACTGCAGCACGAACTACTGACTGCAACGTGTTCAGTTGGATATTTGCACATCAATGTACGATGGATTTTCGAAGTTCATCCAATGTGCGTGGCTTTTGTCGATAAACGACGTCTTTTAGTGTTCCCCACAGGTAAAAGTCCAGAGGAGTTAAGTCGGGGGAACGTGGTGGATACTCTACAGCACCTCTACGTGTACCTTCAAGTACCTTTCGTACTTAAAATACCACTTTAAAACAGACTTCCTTTTATCAAATGTAAGCCTTACGCCAGCCATATTTACTCGAGTAACAAGGTACAACTAACAATAAAACACTAACTATCTGGCGACTGTCATCTGACAAAACAAAACAACGCAATACAGCGCTTGTATGGCGATTGCCGGAACTACAAACTATTACACTACCAAAAATGAGACAACTCCGTCAATTAGTTTGCAAGTTATGGACTTTTAAACAGTGGTGACATTTTTTTGGACCCCTCTGTATATATATATATAATAATACAATTTAGCCAATCATGGGAAAATACGACATTGCATTCCTCCAACGAGACAATAACATTTTCTGTTTTAAATATACATAAAAAACAATTCGACTATAATAAATAGTGTAGTTGTTAAAGCATACCTTTGTTTTCCTACAGATGTGTGTATAAGGGAAGGGATATGTTCGGGGTTCGCTTAGTCTCGTGGAGGATACAGCAAAAAATAAAATTGGGAATCCAATAGTGGAAATTGCGCATTTAACGCACATCAGTTAATTTTTATATTAGCATTTAATTATTTACTTTTTTTTTTTTTCAAAATAAGTTACTTAACTACTTAGAAATTTTATATTTTTTGTTGATTTTTATCTTCATGATTAGTCAGTAACTAAATAATCATATATATATATATATATATATAATGTTTTATATAATAATACAATTTAGCAGATCATGGGAAAATAAGAGATTGACTCAAATATCGGTTACCACGAGAATGATTTGCTTGGTGAATAGGACAAGCTGGAATTCCGGACAAAGCGGCTAATAACTAGATAAAGTAACTAGATAAAGTAACTATATAAAGTAACTATATAAAGTAACTAGATATAACAGTAATGTACTCAAAAATACTTAAGCAACGTACATGCATTACTCAATAGCAGGAATGACAGAACTGCACAGACAAACGAAGGCATGTCTATAGGTAATAGGTAATAGGTATAGCGAAGGCAAATAGGTAAAATATGAAGTTTCCTGTTTCATATTTCCATATTTTAATGATTTATCTTAACTTTATACAAATGTAAAAATCTACCTTTATAATAATCTTGCCAATATGCTAAATAGACATCTTGATGCTCGTGTTGATGGATTAATGAATGACAGCGAATTACAAGGAATCTGGTTCATTCCACTTCCATCCCGGGCATAAGTAGAGTGGACTTCCTCCTTGTTCGAGCCCTGGCCAAAAGGAGGGCGCAGGAAGAGGTAGGAAAAACCTGGACTCCGATACAAGTTAGTATGTCACAGCGCAATACACCGTGATTTTGCGTGTTTCTGCGCGTCAAAGATATTTTTGAATATATGGACCAAAATGTTTGATGGCCCTTTTCCAATACACACTCAGGAGGAAGGAAGGGGTTTTCTACGATACATAAAACATGTATATTGAAACTTCTTTATTGTGCTAAAATTACAATCTGCCTTATTAGGCAATAAGTAATTGAGATAAATGTTCTCATTCATACCATATTTACAATTTTCATTCACTCGCTCATTCATACAGTATTTACAAACAGCTCAGAGACCAAGACTCCGGGGAATTCCCCCACGCTCCTCCGTTTTTTTTTTTTTTTTTCCAGTTTTTGGTTTTTTTTTTTTTAAAACCCCTTTTATTTAAACATTTTTACAACATATTAACAATATAATTGAACAAAATTGACAGAAAATGGCTCCTCTTGCTGCATACTATGATGCATTTGAAGGAGGGAAGATTTACAAATACAATTGTCTTTTTACAGTGAAAATTTCAATGATCAAATAGACTAGACTAAGTAATGGGGCTCACCTTCGGATTACAAAATCCGCTCCTACGCCAGCCGCGTCACCGGATAAGAGCCAGTGGAGGCTGACGAAGAGCGCGAGAGCCACATACGCTCAGAATATGATTGGAGAAACCGGCCATTGCCAAGACTCCCACTGTCACGCATTTATAGGAGGGCACGAGGCCACTGCCGTAAATAATCAGCTATAGATTGTTATCATTTGGTGGCTTGCATGGAATACAAAGAAAAGTTATTTAAAAGACAAGAGCTAAATGGGCATTTTGGACAACTGTACAGGCTTGTAGAAAACAATGCACTATGTTGTGAGATTAAGTCTGTCCCTCTTAAAAAAAAAAATGTTTGCTTAACACATTAATGTATTACTAAATCTCATGATAAATATGTACCATAGAAGTAGTGTCGTGCCCTAAACACCGCCATGGGCTCGCAATGTGCCATGTATAAGCCATACCAATTGAAATCCGTGAAAAGATCTTTATCAATCAACCGTACACTCTTTTTCGGAGATCACATGTAATTGGATGATAGAACCCATCCTATCATTTCGTGTAAAAACCCCTAGTTCATAAACACCATTGTTCGGCCAAACTCATATGGGTAGTCCACCACTGCGAGTAAGCCTCACCAGGACAAGAGTGGAACACTGGCCCCTGGAGTGGGTCAGAGCACAGGCGGCACCCCAGTCCCACATGTCAGACGGTGGTGGCAAATAGTCCCGTGTATAAAAACTATGTATTCCCTAACTTAAATACATTAGTACATTTCACTTATTTTTAGATTTCATAAACATTGGGAACACCTCATGTAATGAAACTGTCATTAGATCTTCTGTCACGTCAGTTTTCTCCCATCGTGTCTTGAGCATTTGCGGTGGCTCATTCTGCACTGTCAGCATTTCCAGTTGTGGATTCGGCTGGAAGATCCCTCGTTCGGAGGGTAATCCTGCAGGTCATTTCAGGGTATTCTTGGGCAATGGTGTATGACATATTGAATGTTTTGTTCTAAATTTGGTATGAGTTGATCCCACTTGAGTCAATTTACTTGTATAGTCAATAATTGATTAATCAAATAGTTAATTATTTTATATAAAAACTCATTCAAAGTGATATGATAGGAGCGTGGTATGGTATATTTGGTAACATTTACCTGTTGCCCTTCTAGGACATATTCTAATTCAATTAATCACTTTTTATTGAGAGAGAGATAGAGAGAAAAAGAGAGAGAGAGAAAGAGAGAGAGAGAGTGAGAGAGAGAGAGAGAGAGAGAGAGAGAGAGAGAGAGAGAGAGAGAAAGAAGATATTGTCTATTCTTTCTGTATCAATCCCCTGTTTTCATATTCATGATTGTGCACTGCACAAAAACTCATTCAAAGTGATATGAATGACAATGCAATTTTAACGATTTTTTATATTTATCATGCACCAAAATTAAAGCTCCAACAAATACTACATATTTTAATTAAGAAAGTATGGTATGAATGAGAGCATTTATTTTAATTACTTATTGCCTTATAAAAGGCAGATTGTAATTATAGCACAATAAAAAAAAAAATTAAGAAAGTATGATAGTGAATATTTGAGACCTTAAGGTCAAACATGGGATCTCACAATATCCTGAAAAGTAGACAGACGGGCACACTGGTTTCTTGTTAAAAAACAACAACAAAATACGAAGAAATCTTAGAAAAACGAAAGAAATGGTTGAATAATCGGAAGGGAAAATCAAAGGTGTTTTGAACAATTTCCAAAAAACAGAAAAACCCTTCTGCAACGTGACAGATCCTGAATCATCCACTACATCCCGCCAGTTTCTCTTCTTTGCATACGATAGTAGAAGAAAAAGTGAGCGTATCTGACATTCAGTTACATACAGATCAATGTGAAGGGCCTCAGTACTTGAGCAAAACTGACAGTTTAACGTCCGGGCGGTAGAAACTGTGCCGATTTATCGAAAGTTAAAGTGGCTTATAACGTTCTAAAAACGTTTCACCTCCGCAGGACACTTTCTTCCGACAGTTAAGGGGTCGGTTACTGCAGTTCCGAACTGCCGTTTATCGGCGATTGTTCCCCAGTTCTTTCGCACATCGGAGAGCTCGCGGAGCGGTTTCACGTTTCGGTTTGGAAAACGTGACTGGGAGATGTTCACATGACGAAAGACAGGTGTTCACAACAACTTTAGGAAGAAGTTCACAAATAAGAACAAGGGTATTAAACATGCAGAAAAACTATTCCAGAACCAAGTCAGAAGAATCAAGGAGAAGGTTAGCAAAAAATAAATAGCACATGACAAAGAAAAATAAATTAAAATAAAGCGTGAACCTGAGTTAAAAAATAAATAAATTCATTGATGGAACTTTATAAAAATAAGAACAAGTTATTTTCCAAAGTCGTTGTTTTAACTCCATCAATCCATCCAAGACTTTCAAGTAACTTTCCTCCCTACGATCCTCATCGGAGATTGAAGCAGAAGTGGCCACGTGATCTTATGTAAATATTTAGTTTCTGGGAGTTCTGGCACAGGTTCTCCCCTCGTGTTCTCAGCGTCTGCGGCTCTTGCGCTCTTAGTGATATTGAGGAAGGAGCGTGGTATGGTATATTTGGTAACATTTACCTGTTGCATTCTAGGACATATGCTAATTCAATTAATCACTTTTTTTGAGAGAGAAAGAGGAAAGAGAGAGAGAGAGAGAGAGAGAGAGAGCGAGAGAGAGAGAGAGAGAGAGAGAGAGAGAGAGAGAGAGAGAGAGAGAGAGAGTGAGAGAGAAAGAAAGAAAGAAAAGATATTGTCTCTTCTTTCTGTATCAGTCCCCTGTTTTCATATTCATTATAATTGATATATATATATACTATAACATAATATATGCTTTTATAATAATAAAAGTAAGTGATTATAAAATTGTATTGTCGATCATATCACTTTGAATGAGTTTTTGTACAGTGTGAGCGCGAGAGCCACAGACGCTCAGGACATGATTGGAGAAACTGGTCATTGCCAGGGCTCCCACTCACACATTATCTAGATATTAAAAATAAATGTTTTCCTATTATACTGAGACGGAGGTCGCCATTTAGATCTCGTCCTAATAAATAATATGTATAATTTGTTTGAACAATATAGTACCATAATTACAGTCATTCAAAATCTTTTTACATCTTAAAAAAAAAAAAATAGTTAAGAATTAGTATGTTAGTTTTAAGTTTGATCAACAAGGTGAGCCCCATCACCTTTATTAGTCAGTTCAGTCCAGTCATGTATAATACGTATTATTATAATTGTTTATTCCATTAAATAATTTTTGTAAAATAACAAAACCTGTATATAATGTAGCGACGCTACAGGAAATACAAAAATAATCTGTAAATAGATTCGCCTGAGGATCTATAATTGGATATAATTATCTGTGAATTAAAAGGAAAAAAAAAATTGTAACATCTAACAAAACCCTTAATTGTTTGAGTTATCATGATTTTTTTAATATGTTCAACTAGTTTATGTCAACTATAAAAAAGTGATCTTATAGGCATTTCGATATAAATTTCACCAAGGTTTCGCACAATTTTCATCATAAAACCTCACCTTACAGAAGACACGCAGTTGCCCGCCAGTTACTGATGCGTACAACCAGCTCCCAAGGTCCACCTCCTTGAGTAATTAATTTTATTGGTATTATAAATGTAAAATTGGCATTCACTTGATTGGGGTATCGAGTTCGAGATCTGGACGTCTTAATTAAGAAAATAAATTATCAAAACAAGTTTTGTCTCCTGTTTATTGTTATATTTATAATAATCCAAGCGATTTGCATGGCTTGAGCAATCGTTTTCATTTGTATTTGAATCGTTTATTGTTTTCTATGCATTGAGTGATTGATGGGTTGTTGGTCGGGTGTTTCCGGCTCGGGGCCCATAAAACGTTTCAACTAGAGCATGCTAGTCCGTGCGTTGATAGGACTGGTAGATCGAGAACAGCGACAGGCGGATATAGGTCAGAAGTGATGAAGAAATTAGCTTGGGCCGACCAGTGGCCTGTTAGGTGCCCTATAAGGCTCCAGGCATCACAAACATCCACCCTTTGACTCAACCCACCTCACCGCCTCGTGGCATCTTTTAATTAATTCATATCTGTTACCTCTTTTTGGGAAAGTCCTTCCTTATCGGACCGTTTCATGTCCGTCACTTCCAAGAGTCGATGACTTGGGTCTTCGCTTACGTACTTGTAGGCATTCAATCTTGAGAAGACATCATTAACTGAGGATTTTATTACATGATCATGCCATTGCCCGGCAGTGGTCTGTTTAGCTTTTTATATTCACAACTGAATGTAGAAAATAAATTATATCGAATGAGTAGAAATAGCAAGTAGAAATGAACATGACGACTCCTCATATGACTGACAACCCTAGAAAAAATAAAATTTGACAGCTGGCAGTTTAGGGTTAGTAAAAATAGAGCGTTACACAATAGAACAACGTGTCTTTATTGTTGAACATTATCTCAATAATAATAAAAGTTTGGCGGCAGCAGTTCGAAAATTTCATACAAAATATGGTCGGAATAATGTTTTGAGTTCATCAACTGTGAAGAGATTAATTGAAAAATTAATGGAAACTGGATCAGTTGGAGACACTAAACACACTAGTCGTCCAAAAACAAGCCGTTCAAATGTCAATATCGAAGCAGTGCGTGAGAGTGTTGTTGAAAATCCAGGAACATCAATTCGGCGTCGTAAACACAGTTCTTTGTGCCGAAATTGGATGATATTGATGTGGCCAATATGTGGTTTCAACAAGATGTTTCCACATGCCATACAGCCCATGAAACTATTCAAATACTGCATGAGACATTTCCATGTCTCGTTTCAGTGATCAGAATTTGCCCCCTAGATCGTGTGATTTAACACCTTTAGATTTCCTTTTATGGGGTTATTTCAAGTCAAAGGTGTATGTCAACAAGTCTACATCCACCCGTGCATTAAAAGAGGAAATTCAACGCTGCATCAACGAAATTCAACCACATTTATACCACATGATCATAGAAAATTCCGACAAAAGAGTGCGTATGTGCCACGAAAGTGATGGAGGCCATTTGCCCGATGTGTTATTCCATAAATAACCCTATCCTATTTACTTTATAATTCAATAAAAAAATAAAAATAAAAATACTAAAAACTATGTTTCTATTTAAATCAGATCTTGCGTTGATTCTGGGACACTCTTTATTATTTTGTCCTTATCCGGAGTCTGGTGTTACTAGTCCAAGTTAGGATTCGGGTGTCCGTTTAGTTTCTTCTGGAATTGTCTGTACACTCATGGCGTAGGACGTATTTGTGACATTCTTAGGCGTATCAGTGACAAATCCAAGTAGTTTTGATTCAAATCTTTGTTTTGTCACTAGGTTTTTGGAGCCTGAATCTCCATATGCCTTAATGAGTAGTAGTAGGTAAGAGGGCGCCTTCAGTTTTCTTGCCGGATGCCAAAACCTTGCAAGTGTTGTAGCAGTTGTAATCTTTGGTTCAAATTTTCTCTTTTTAATCGAGTGTTTCAATTGTCGTTTATCAAGTATCAGCCGAAGGGATTGTTGAAATTTAATTTTTGGTTAAGCGATTCGAATAGACGGTTGTTAAGGTGAGACTGACTAGTACCGATTACAGGAGAACGCCCTAATGAGGTCAGGATAGAAGGACGTGATCCAGGGAAAATTTCCCTTCGACTGATCGAACCGCTGTCGATATTTTTTGAAAATCTTTGACGTTGCGTGTTACAAGCGCACTCAGCATATGACAAAGTGGATACCACATGACAAACTGACTTGACGGATCGGCCCAGTAACAGATGTTCCGTCCGAATTTACGTGACTTACACGAACACAGAGCATGGAGAAATATTCCAGAATGTTCTCTTCTTCAAGCTCTACAGAATAAAATGTGAGCTTCAGATTCAGTCTTGAATTTGAAAATATTTTACCGATAATATGATTCTTAACAAGGGTGGGGGCAGGCATCGAATTCGCATTTCATTCATACCTATTTGTCACTATAAGTCACCATCATCTCATTGTATTTTGTTATGTTGTATTATTTGTTACCTGTATACAATTATGCACAAATCAACAGGAAGATAAACCAACAAAATGTATGTATTCTCGCAGTTTTATAGCTATTTTATTATTCTATTTTAAGTTAATTTCTTCAAGTTTCATTTATCCGCTTGAAACAAGGAAGGAGGAATGTTGCTACAGGGAATAGTCACTAATGAACCTACAAGAGAACGATTCTAAGACGATTTCCCGAACCTTGCGTAACAAATATGAATTTTTCTTTTCTTTCGACTGCATCCTGTTTGCACTATGTTGTTCTTAGAACTGCTATGATGAAACTCGTTCGAATGTTTACGATTACAAACTTCGTATTCATCGTGGAGGAAGTTACGAAACACATTCCTTCATCGAGGCACTAAAATTTTCTGTTTTAAATATAAATAAAAAACAATTCGACTATAAAAAATAGTGTAGCTGTTGAAGAATTTTCGTTCTCCTAAAGTTCGATCTCCTACAGATGTTTTATGTGTATGAGGGATCTGTTCGGGGTTCGCTGCATGACGTAACGAATCCGTCGAGGAAACAGAAATTAAGGTAAATATAAACCTTGTACCAACCACGCCCCACCCACATATTGGGGAGGAGACAGCAAAAAATAAAATTTGGGATCAACAATGGAAATTGCGCATTTAACGCACATTAGTTGATTTTATATATTTTATTTTATTTTATTTTTTTCAAAATAAGATATTGTTACTTAACTACTTGGAAGTTTTATATTTTTTGTTGCTCTTTATCTTCAAGATTTATCAGTAAATAAGTAATTAAAATTGCAAATAAATACTAACTTATTTTTTTTTGTTTTCTTTCGTTTTTTCTATCGGACTTGTGGGAGATAGCCGTGGCGTGGGAAGTACAGTCGGTTCCGGACTGGGTTGTGAATGGGAACATGGGGCAGGGACTGTACTGTAGAGGGGGGGGTGTGGCCCTGCTGACGTAGTGCTGGTAATTACAGGGTTGGCAGAGAGATAGAGACAGGCGGACAACAGAGATGGGAATATGTAAATGAAATATACTGTTCGAGATAGGGTGCCAGATCCCCCCCATCCCCCCCCTCACTCACAGTCAGCGCCCAGTGCAGCTAAGAGCCTTCTCGTGCTAATTATATTTCAATCACGCTAAGTGTTCAATATATAATGCGGTTTGATAGATAATTTTATATGAATTTGAAGGGGATGAAACGATGTCGAGGGATACTTAGGGAACTCACTTTATTTTTCAAAAATCACTTATCTGTATCAAAATTGTAAATTACTAAATGTTTAATTAGAATCATTTTCCATTAAAAGAAATTTTGGTGACTAAATCAGACATTTAATTATACTATTGCTTGAAATATTTTCGTCAAATTTTAAGATGTTACATTATTTATAAACTTTCACTCAGAATCAAAGTAAAGACATACACCTTTACAAAATTAGAAACTCGATAATTTTCATACCATTTCAGACCGATAAACCCCACGACTGATAGTACTGAGGAATATGTCTGTTATAACACTTACATAACAGACCATTCTCAGGGGTCTCTCGTTGATGCTGTCGTGATGAGCAATATCCTCAACACGATCTCATATTTCACAGAAGCATACCAGCGTTATCCCTTCGCGGAATGAATGATACAGCACTCAGAAATCGAAGAGTTCGTGTTGTGGTCAAGGTATTTTTAACAAAAAGAACTGGGACGAAGTCCATTATTTTGTAAATCGTCTTCTTCGTTCATTGTATTAAAAATTAAGTTTATTTTATAAACAATGATTTAATTTTAGCAAATGTTAATTGGCTGAAATTAATAATTAAATCTCTCTAAAATTCATGTGGCGAATAACCACCAATTTTACAACTTTTTTGTTAATGGATTAAATAAACAGAAATCTTATTCAATTCAATTATAACTTCTTTATTGAGCTAAAATTCGAATCTGCCTTATTAGGCAATAAGTAATTGAGATGAATGTTCTCATTCATACCATATTTACAATTCACTCGTTCATTCTTACAATATTTACAAACAGCCCACAGGTCTCCCAAATCCACATGGCTGTGGACCTCTCTCGCTTGTGAAAGAGGAAGCAGAGTCTTGGAAAGTCCCCAATGGTCCTCCGTCAGCCGCGTCACCGGATACGAGCCAGGGGAGGCTGATGAAGAGCGCGAGATCCACATACGCTCAGGACATGATTGCCATTGCCAGGACTTCTACTGTCACGCATTTATAGCAGGTCAGAAGGCCACTGCCGTTTCAGTCTCCTGGGAGGATTATAGAGTGCAATGACTGTGCTAGGGATTATAGTGGTTGGATAGGTTACTATGGCATTTCAAGAACTTGGAAGGGATTAGTTTGTTGCTGACTTAATAAGGGGCATTTACTATTGTTCTCTGGACTTTTGATTAAAAGGATTGAATACGCTTGATGTTCGACTTTTTTGCTGTCCCCATAGCTCTATTCTCTCTCTAGTTCTCATTCATACCATATTTACAATTCATCATTCACTCGCTCATTCATACAATATTTACAAACAGCCCACAGCCCCTGGGGTTTAAACTAAATTATCGCTTGCGAAAGAGGTAGCGGAGTCTATCTATTTCAATTTGTCGGAAGAAGCAATTTGTCCAAGGAAGTTCGTCTTTGATATAATTTCTATTAATTTATCCCTGTACAGTTAGGACCTCGACCAGTTAAGATGGTTCTGTCGATTTCGTACAGTATTTAGGTCATGGGATCTTTTTTCCATCGGCTTTGTAGCCGTTCTGAAAAAAACAAACAATTTTTTTAGACATATTTCTTTTAGAAGGTAGTTTGTATCAGTTCGGCAGTGAAGGAGTCAGTGTATTAGTAGACATGACTTCTGACAGGCCCGGGGAAGTTGTTTCGTTGCCAGTTCTGCTTGTTGTTCGACTCCGGCCGAGGACACCCGAAGCCCCGGTGATAAATACCGAAGAAGGAGAGGCTGATGAGGCGGCGCTAACGACGGTGGTAATGGTGCCTAGATAGATCTCTGTCACGATAATAACAGGCCAGTACCACACACACACATCTCGGCTGGATAAATATTCCCCTCATCCCCAAGGATGAGGAGTAGTCTTAACTGAAACTGATTAGTGGCCGCCCATGCGTTAGCTTGGTATTATAATGGGCTTAAGCTAGTGGCCGTACAAAAACACTAGAAACATCAATTGAAAATCACGAAGAAAATTTAAGCTAATAAATTGGTGAAATTTATCGTTTTAGAAGTAGTTTGCCTTGTGAACTGCCCAAAATGCGATGGTTCAAATTTCAAACTGGTGTTTTGATTACTCTGAAATATGTTCACTTCTTTCTTCTGTGATAGTCAACAGTACTTTCCATGAGAGGCAAGTGCACAAGCGTTCCATTACTTAAAAAAACTTCTTTAAAACGTGAATGATTTAGGATTCGGACCTTTAATTTTCGCTGGTATCCCAGAAAAGATTCATGCATGAAGTTGAAAGTCTTTAGATGAATAGTTTTTTCTTAATACCAAAGTTAGTTTAATAATGAGGGGGCAACAAGAAGTATGTGTGCCCCTCGTTGTCTAAATGTTACAGGAGAGTAAAAATAAAACTGAAATTTCATAGAATAACAGCAAGTACTCAACGGTCAGACAAGATTACTATATTCTATGATTAGAGAAGAAGGCAAGTATTAGAGCACCCTATAGATTACTAAGGGCTGTTAAAGAGTTTTTCGTAAGTTTAGTTAAGTTAAATAATCTTTGCATAGGAGAGTCTTTTAAAAGAAAAGAAAGAAAAGCTTTATTATGAAGTACAATCAAAACTTTGGCATACACAAATATTAAGAGTTGCGTTACTACATACTGGGTGGGATGTCTAGGCACAGGTGGGGTCTAGGGCTAAAGCTGAGCCATATATGTATAGGAAAAGGATAGTTCTGGGAAGTAGGGAGATCTTGGAGGGATGCGGTTGCTTACTTAAAAATAACAGGAGCCATCAGTGACTTCCATAAAGTCACGAGGCAGGTATACAGTTCTGCTCAAGCCCCTTCTACTTGTTCCTAGCATTATAAAACTGTAGATGACGTATGCAGATCAAAGTATCTTCTCCTTTTGACGTCGGAAATGATCTGTTATAGCTGGAATTTACAATGTTTAACTATAGATATTTTGTCCACAACTGGCTCCATACTGCAGAATAGCACAATAGCATGAGACCATTATGACAACAGGCCTCCTGAGATAACCGGAAAGAAGTGTAGAATGTAGGGAGGGATAGGGCAAACAACTTCAACTTGTTCTTAGCAAGATTATAAATATTATATATAAAGCAAGCATTATAAAACTGTAGATAACTTTTAAGAATCCTATTTGAAAAACTTTTTTGTATTCTGATTCAAATCAAAAACAAATTATGAGAGAGGAAAACCTGCACTGTATTTATCCTCTTCCAGGATCTTGCAATATTCCTACGATTTTCAGGAGTTTTAGACTCCAAGAAGACTTCTGGGAACAAAAGAACCCGCGTTTTGAAAGGAAAGCACTTTTGACAGCCCACAGGCCATAACAATCATTTAACAAGACAAAACATTAAAATCTAAAATTCAATGCAAACAAAAAGTACTATTTCTTCACTATTTAACACATTATAAACATGGTATTTCGAATTTAAATTATTATTTATTTTACATTTTTAATGTTTTTCCTTGTAAAATTATCATAACCTAAATAATAGTAGAAATTTATTTAACCAAAATTGCATAAGAGCTTCTCTCAATGTTTCGGACGGCTACGAGGCAGCAGATTTGATACATTTTTGAATACAACTCATTTCGAAAAACACAAACACGTTTTTTATCAAACGGTATTATTCTAAGAATGAAAAGCTTTTTTTTTTTTTCGAGAACGCTTTCAGATGGAGAAATAAAAAATGACAGTCCCGCTGGCATGCAGAATTTGTAATATGTATTTTGAGTTGTCAAGGGTACGGCGATGCTGGAACGAGGAAAATTGTTTCGTGTTTGTACGTGACGATTTCACTTGACCTTAGAACACGCTAGTTTGATTTGAAACGTCCTGCCGCGGCTGTTGCGAAACAGGTATCCCTCCCAGTACCTGAAAACCTTCTCTACAGATAGATATAAGTTAAAGATATTAATCGATATATATAATCGGAGCATTGCCTGCCCTGAGCATTGCCTGCCCTGAGCATTGCCTGTCTTGAGCATTGCTATTCGTGGAGAGAGAGAATTGCTACACCCGGGGGCATATCAATCCTAATAAATAAATACGCGCCGAGGCTCGGCTATTCCTAATTTGTGTGCACCAGTCACGATATTTACACGACGGTTCTCTTTTGTTTATATTATCAACAATGAAAAATCACTACACTCATAACTGACGTGTACAAATGTTCTTTTCCAGTGGCAAGGATATTAGGTTTGTTAATAATTCTCTCGATAATGTCAAAAGTAATTAACATCTTTATTTCGGCCCAGTTGTTACCGGTTCTGACCGCGCACAGTAAGACAAAACAGGCGATTCACTCAGTTATTGCACGAAAAAATAATTAATGTGGTTTATGTACTATGTATTTTTTCGTCCTGAATCTATCCGTTTGGCAATAGAGGAAAAAAACACAACTTGATTTGATATTTTAATAAATACTATCTATATATTGAAAAAACTAAAAAAAAAATATATGTTAGAAAACGTTAGCAATGCAATTTTGTTTTTGTTTTTTCCAATCCCCTTAAAAACATTTTTACAACGATTTCAATTATAGATTCTCAGTCAAATCTATTCACATTGCAGTTTTATATTTGCTGTAGCGTCGCTACATTATATACAAGGTCTGAATTCCGTATAAAATTATATGATTTAATACAAATATATTGATACAAATTATACTTGACTTCTTTGATGTCAAATATTTCAGGGAGTCGAAATGTCTACGTTGGATGAATTCATCCACCGTAGGCAGCTCAAAGATCTCGTGCAGCTTACTGTTTCTTCGCTGCTCGAACGAAGTACCTCTGACCACTTTCATCAGTATACCGTTTTGGAATTGTTGGAGTCGCCGAGCTGTCGTATACGTCAGATAACGAAAAAGCAGTGCACCATACAGCAGAGTAGGCCTGAGTATACTCTTGTTGATCAACAGCTTCAGACGCAATGATAGAAAAAATCAGTCTCTCTCCCGATTATCTTTCCTTCAAACCTACGCATTTTATCTCTCAGAGAGTTCTGCAAAGGGCTTGAGCTTAAAATATCAGGTACTTTCTTCAGGAGACTATAAAATCCTTTAGGACACTGAAAAGATCTATTGAGTCAATCTTCATTTTTTTTTAAAGAAAAAAGTCTAGTACATGTCCATTAGACCCACTTTTCTTTCTTTTTTTTTTAAATGAGCACAAAATGATTTTGGTATATCTTCAAGTAGTAAAACATCACTCTGCGAGACGTTCACACGAGCGATGTTAAGCTAAAAAATTTCTTCTTGGAAGAAATAATTTCGTGGAACACTTGGATTCAAAAACTCAAGGTCTGTCGTGAACATTGTCAAAAAAAAATACAAAGACTGGTCCGAGAACGGAATTGAACTAAAGGATAAATGGAAAACTAAAAACATATTGGTATCAAAAAACTGAAACACTTTTGGCTGGCCTTTTCCCTGGAGGCCACTTGTTCGAACATGACTAGTGGATAAAGTTGAACGAAGCAGTGGATGTAATTGTGTATTGTAATTGTGTATTTCTCTCAGTACTAGGTAAACCAACCTAAGGTATACAGACCTAGGGGTAGGCACCTATATACCTAAGGTAAACGTCTGTGAAGTCAATTTTTGAAACAACTCGGTAAAGTTTTGTAATAGCTAACCTTAAGGAATTAAGGAAAGATTTCATAAATTGGTTTCGTTGGAATCAATTAGTTATTTTAAAGACTTATAAACATCATGCGTAGAGTACCTATAATTCAAAATTACGAAGGCAAAATATTAATAACTACCAGTTCGGTACCATACTTTCAATGTCCACCAGGTGTAGATTTCTGCCAAATCGTCAGATTTTTGGTTATATATATTGAATAAAACAAATGAAATGAATGTGTTTGGTTTACCTTCATAATTAGCAGTGGCACTTACTAATGGCTATAGAACAAATAGTACACAGTTTTTAATGTCAATTGATAAAAAAAGATAAAATTACAATCTGCCTCAATGGTCAATAAGTGATTGTGATAAATCTTTTCATTCATATGATATTTACAATTTTCATTCATTTCCTCATTCTTACAGTATTTACAAACAGCCGAGAGACCTTCCAAATCCACGTGGTTGCCAAATGTCGAACTGGAGACATTAATTTTTCCACTATATCGCGAAGTTTGGATCACTCATCCCACTTCCGAATCCAAATACGTAAGCGCATCTGTTAGTGTTTAAAATATCATTGTAGTCCTTATAATTACAATAAGCTTACTTGTTGTCTACGCATTATATTTAATACCAATCGTTTCTACATAATTATGTATTTCATAATTTGAAAACAGAGCCTCAAGCTTTATCTATTTTTTCGAGCCCAATAAATATTCATAAACTACATATTATAAGTAATTTTATTAAACTCTCACTAAATAGACGCAAACCCAAATTTTCTGTTGTAAGTTGTCCTCCCTGATGTTTGCGATTCCTTGTTCAAGTAGGAAACAGAGCCTCAAGCTTTATCTTTTTTTTCAAGCCCAATAAATATCCATAAACTACATATTATAAGTAATTTGATTACACTCTTACTAAGTAGATGCAAGCCCAAATTTTCTGTTGTAAATTGTCCTCCCAACGATGCTTCATACCAAAGGCAATATTAGCACAAAAGGTCAAAGTTTCGTTTTTTCTTGGACAAAGTTCAAAGCCCGAAAGCTGACCCCGATATAGCCCTGGGAGGAGGAACGGGGAGTGGATGAAGTAATTAATGCGGATGGGGATAGCGTGTTCTCCAGCCCTTGTTCGCACAAGTACCTCACCGCCACCTCATAAACACCCCAGTTCGCTCACTCTCAAGCAGGCATAAACCATACTTTCTTTATCACCCCCTTGTTATAGCAACGTCCTACAGCGAATATTTGTACATTCGGTTCCACGGGTTCGTAGCTGGATTCAACGTTACTGTGGCGAATAAGCCCTTACAATAATCGAATAACAAATAAAATAAATGTTTCATTCCTACTTACAGATGCGCTAACAGGGTGATAATTGTGATAAATGATCTCAATCGCGCCATATTTACAATATGGACGTACCCGGGTCAAAACATATATAGGTTTCAGGTTTTGAATTGCCCCTATCAGTTCGGAGTGGTGAGGTGTATTGGGTATTGAGGGGGGGGGGAGGACGGATGACACAGGACAACACCTCTCCAGATATGAAGGCAGATAGCCGGATTGGTTCGGACACCCGTCCACACAATCACCTGAGTCCCCTTATCTCTCTCAGGAATCGCCAATCCTGTGGGATCTCCCCTTTGTGTATACCTTTCGATATAGGGAGGCATGCCCTACAGTGTAGTGGTTATAACGTAACCACTTGTTGCTGTCAAGCGAATCGTATATGAAATTCACAAAGAAAAATAATTTTACTAAAAAGATAATAACAACGACATATAAAAAAGTAATTATTATTAAAAAATTAGAAAGCCCAATTTCCCAAGAAATAGAAAAAAAAATTATACAAAATTAATATTAACGGTGATGTTCCTTAATGACTACCACGCAACATTGCAGGACATCAAAAGAGGCGGTCAAGAATAGTCACAAGTCCTGCTTAATTATATTACTATATTTGACTGCAATCAAATAGTAAGTCCCTCTATTATTGTCGCGAAGATGAGTCAATAACATTAAAACTTAAATAAAGACACAAATAAACTGACAAAAAGGAATTGTTTTTAAGTTCGCAGTTAAAAACGGGCAGGTTCCTATGTTTTTTGCTTGCTAAATATTCTGAATATCTGCGGTGCTTATAATTGACTAATTTAAATTACTAAGTATCAACTCATGTGTCGCTAGAGTTACAGAAAACTAATAAAAATAGCAGAAAACGGTGTGCAATTTTATTGTTTATCGTTTCTCGAATTGCTAAATAATAACAGGGATATTAACTAATTTTGTGTTTTTTTCCCAATCTCTTTAAACAAGGCATTCAAAATATTTTCAGTCTTAATTTGTTTATTATTCGTACTACTCTTAAGAAACTTTACCGAGAATGAACAATGTACACAAAAGGTAACGAAGATTACATATTTTGTATTAAAGAAACTATTTAAATGGTCGGCAGTTGAAAGACTGTTATTTCAATGACGGGCTTGTTTCTTCCCTGTTACATTTTCTTGTTTTTCAGAATTATTTCTGTCAAACTTCTGAGGTTAGATTGCTCCACAGGGTCATATATTAATTATTGTTTTTCTTGTTTTATTTAAATTATAGTTTTCTCAGGTATCCCAAAAGTAGTGAAGTCGGGTTGCCTCTATTTTGATTTCTTGGGTAACCGATCTCTAATAATTTAGCAAAGGTTTTAGTTAAAAATGGTTTTAACGGCCGAGCAAGGAGCTGCTTTGGTGGAAGATGGTCGAGGCCAATGATATGCACCCCGTGCATTGGGTTTACATGAAACTACTGTTCGGTGAGCAATTGCACACTATGAGACAGGTCTGTGCAATCGCAGGCCCCGGATCGGGTCGGCCACCAGTGGCAGAGCCAAGGGATGACCGGTATGGACTACACACGCTTCCGAAGTGGTACTGAGACTGCTCAATTTCTTCGTAGGATTCGGGGAATAGCATTATGTGCAGAAACTGTTAGAAGAAACCTTTCTTAAACCCTCAGAGCCATTGTTGACCAGAGAGCATCCTGGGTCTCTGTGTTCGCCGTTGAAGAAATTCCACCCCTTGGTGTTGATGGCACTCTCCCAGTGACGTTACACTTAGAGTAGCGCTCACCAGGCCTTCGGTGAACTCTCGTCCATCTTGTGCATAAAGAGAGAAGCATGAATCATCTGAAAACAGCACGTTGCTCCGTCAACACCATTTCTTAAACTAAAATAAAAAAAAAACCTTTTGCTAAATGTCTAGAGATTGGTTACACAAGAAAGCAAAACAGAAATTTCTCCATATTTTTTTTAAAATAAATTTTTTAAATATATTGGGGTTTCCTTCACACTCCTTAGCCCCTTAACACTGAAAACGTTTAATATTAATACAAAAAGAATTGATAGCCCTAATAATTCGTTTTAGAAACAAATATTTGAAAGTGCACCACTGATTTTTTCGGGCAGTGTAAATTGAATAATTTAATTTACAATGGCTTAGTTAATTTTAGACATCAGAAAATTAATAAGAATAAAAAATACCCAATACACCTCACCACTCCGAACTGACAGGGGCAATCCTGAAACCTGTACATGTTTTGACCCGGGTACGTTCTTATTGTAAATATGACGCGAATAAGATCATTTATCACAATTATCAATTGCCCTGTTAGCGCAGATGTGTAAGTAGGGATGAAACATTTATTTTATTTGTTATTCGATAATTGTAAATGCTTATTCGCCACAGTAACGTTGACTCCAGAGCTTCCAGAACAACATCCTGCGCACGGCACTATGGCATACCCCTTTTCGTGAAATGAAGGCTCCTGACATCCTCGAAAAGTTCGAGGCCCCCACCATCACCGAAGCCAACAGAAGAAGACACATCAAGTTCTTCGACTCGATGAAACATTGCCAAAACCCCCTATTCCAAGACCTGGCACCCCCATCACTACCGGCTAGATGGCAACTCTCTACATGTGGGAGAGTAGACCAAATGGTGGACATTACGGCCCTTGGCCAACCTACAACAAGCCTCGGACGGGCACCCATCACTGCTATCCAACTGAATGAGCTTGCACTACATGCCTAGAGAGACTCAAGGCTCAGCCTTCAGTGGACTCTCACCATTGCACTGTTCAATTCTCCAACCGGTTTTTTTAACTTTAATTTCCTCCTTAAAATGTATGTGATACAGTACAAGGAGCTCATTTCAGGGTACATATTTTGCTTTTCTATTTATTTCAATCAAGTTTTCAAGAGATTAAGAAAAAAAAATTGTATTCAGGTGGAATCAGACACTTAAAATGAAAACTTGATTGTCTCTATGCACGCTTGCTGCTTTACTCGATGGCTTTCTTATTTAATTACTTTTGCGCATCTCTATTTCAAACCCATTAGATTTGGTAGGCGTTGTCAGCCTCCACAGCCTTCTTAATGGAGTTTACTAACTTCTGCCTGCTGAAGGAACCGTTTCCATGCAGACGACGGCTTTTAGGCACCTACAAAATATGCGTAGTAGCATCTCCCCCAGCGGTCCAGTCTACCTCGTTCCGATTGAAATTCGCCTTTGGGCTCAGGACGAGTTTCACCTACCTTCAGAAAACCGAGTGTGAACCATTCATGTCATTCCAAGATCACGTAAACAACCTACATTACCTAGCCTGTACCTCTTCTTCTTAACATAGTGCACTGTTGGGGCACACCTTTTAAGGTCTTATGGAGTCAGATCAATATACAAATAGTAAAAGGTACTCCTAGTAAAAGGATCCGCTCACCCCAAATAAATTCCTTTATTTTTCCCTTATCCGTAATCTTAAAAATTTGAGAGCTGCGGGGGGGGGGACAGTCTGGTTTATGTCTGCCCGGGAGTGAGCGAACTGGGGTGTTTATGAGGTGGCGGTGAGGTACTTGTGCGAACAGTGAATAATTTTTGTTTTTTCTTTCTTTTGCGAATAATAAGGAAGATAATACTGATATTTTAATGTGTGGTTGTCTGCTCAAAGTAAACAACATAGAGATGCCTAAGTACCGATGAACCGCGGACTGCGTGCATTATGAAGATGGCATTATTCGCATTAGACAACTCACACCTGTTGTGCGACAATCGGCTGGAGCAATTTGGTAACAAATCGAGAACCTGCTGTTATTACAGTAATCCAAGCTAAAGGTCCAGAAATTTTCCACTCCCGTGATCATGGGATATCGATTGGTGGTGGACCGGGAGGAGAGCCGGCCACCGGAACGGACTTCTTTTTTTTTATATCTACGGGTTCGAGTCCCGTTGAGGACACGGCTCTTTATTTCCGTTGCGGTCGCCTGGGCCGAAACCTCAACTGAGCAGCAAAAATAGATAAAATAATTACATATCTAATGAATCCTTTCCGATCTCCCGCTCCGCTTCGACTATCTGCTCAGCCTTGTGGACTTCACGTCCGTGCCCCAAGTCTTATATCACCGGAGATTTCTCCACGGCCGGTAACTCGAGGCAATTAGATTGGATTCGATCCGGAGTACAGTTTTTGTTTTAATCGGGAACACCGAGAGTATTAGGAAATATCGGTTGCTAAATTGTGCACTAGCACCGTGCTGAAAATGCGCCGTATCTGATAATTTCCAAACCAAAATAAATGAATAGGGGCCACCTAGAGGAAGTAAGCATGAGAGATCAATAAAGAATGAGAATATATGAAAAAATTGATAATATATACAATGACAAAAATAAATTTGGAATTACATCTTTCTCCTCGTGCTGCATACGCAGATGCATTCGAAGGAGTGCATAAAATATAATACTTTCAGGTTGTCAAAAAACACATACACTCACTAGGTGATGAGGGTCACCTTCAGCTTGCAACCGTGGAAACACTAAAACCTAAACCTAGAACCTAAGACTAAAGCGTTCCAGCCGCGACAGCGTCCTGCCATCGATAGGTGAACGGAGCGGGGGTTATCGTGTTAAACACCGGGTTTGTCAAGTATTCCAGTGAGTCGAAAAATTTGATATGTCTACGTTGGATGAATTCATATATCGTAGGCAGCTCAAAGATCTCGTGAAATGTTGCTCCACTGCATCAAATGAAGTACCTCTGACCACTGTCATCAGTATACCGTTTTGGAATTGTTGGAGTTTCTTAGCTGTCGTATACGTCAGATGACGAAAAAGCGGTGCACCGTACAGCAGAGTAGGCCTGAGTACGCTCTTGTATATCAATAACTTTGGAATCAGTGATAGATTGGGGGAAGTCAATAAATGCGTAAGCCGGTAAGACTTCAACTTCTTCGCAAAATGGATACTAAAATGGAGGTGTAGCAATGATTATAGAACAGGAATGGCATTTCAAGGGATCGATGCTGACACGATCAGCCAATGATGGAAGATCATTGGAATGGAAGGTAAAGGTAAATGAGATCTCATTTCACGGATTTCGATGAAGGCTATAAACTGAATAAGTATAGGGTAGGGTTTTATAATAAGTAAGGTAGGGTTTTGGCTGTTTTGACGTGTTTAGAGAATAGGAAAATCCCTAATTAATCTTTAGCTAGAAGAGTATGCTAAACAGAAAATAAAATCATTAATATCTTGGTTTGTTATTGCCATTTACTAAAAGTAAGTGCACTGAGAAATTTTCCCACTTTTTATAATCCTTATTTTTCTTATAAAAAATGATTTATAGAGGGTTTAAATTCGTGCGCACGTCTCCCCCCCCCCTCCTCAATAACCCACACCGTAGCTACACTAAAATTGTTAAAAAATAAATAAAATTAATTTGTAACCATTAATTTCGACTAACATCCAACAGCCTCTTTTTGTAGGTTTTTACGTGCCTTCATTTCTTAATCCTGTCGCTGACTTTCCTCTTTTTAGACTGGTCTTTATTTTCTGGCCTATCTGAGGATTGACCTCATTGGACGCCCATACCAATTCCACCTTAAGCTCTTTGTAGAGTAGAGAATGGTTTATTTTGATAAATGTATCCGTGGTTTTTGGTCTCTCTAAAATAAATTTAATCGAAATGTATAGATGCTGCACTTTTCGCAAAGCTGTAGTAGATCCTCTCCTTCATGGACATCCACATCTCTTAGATCGAGGAGAGGGTGAATTTCGTGGCGTGTACTACTTATTATATTATAATTGATTTAACTTAATATTCTAAAGCTATCTTCAAAACCATAGTAATTCCTCTGGGGCCGTCAATTCACCGGTTGATGATTATGGGGCCTCCTAATCATATTTTTTTTGGGGGGATGAGTTTCGACTTCGTGAGGGTGAGTAGCTATTTGAACGGAGAAGTAACAAATCCGATTATGACAGAGAAGTAACAGCCTAGTACTGACCACCCTCTACTAACTGCGGTGACACAACTCTTAGTTTTCTCTAAAGCAGTTCTTACGTTCTCTGATTCGCTTACATGTCCGTGTAATCATTGCCTGTTTCAACATGTGGAGTGTGTTCTATGCAAGGACTGAAGTCATCTTCAAACAGGGAGAGAGAGGGAGCCGTCAGGTAGTTTTCCCGGAAACCGTTCGACAACCTCGGAAAAGTCCTTGCAGGTGCTTTATGTGGCCAGGTGCCCATTGTTGGCCGACTGCCCTCTGTAAACAGGCCATTTTCGACAATGGCCACTCGCTTCCGTCCTCAGGAACCACAACGGACAATTACCTCTCGTTTAAATTACATATTATCCCGGATTTTTATTATATGGTCACATAATGCCCTCTGGATTACAGCCGTGACACGGAACTGTTAGGTTCATCCTTCGGTCAATATCCACCGGGTTCTGGGATATTGTCACGTTATAAGCCAGAGCGCATCTTATTTACTAAGCACAGCAAGACCGCCTTGCCATTCTGTAAAGCTACCATGCCCTTCATAGAAAATTAAATGGATTATTTAAAATGTATTTTTCAAATATTCTCTAGAATTTAAATTATGAATGTCTATATTCAAGCATTTGTTGATTTCTTTGTGATCATAATTATTCCTGTTATTCCAATACCGCTATTTACTCAATTTTAATTTTTCTTAATTTCAATTTAAGTTGGCTTAGACTACTTTAAAAAATGGGAAAAGAAGTGGAATAATCAGTAGAGCATACAACCCAACGTTAAATAACTAAGATAACATTCATTTACTTTCATTATAAATAAACTAAAATAATTTTTTTTATTAATTTTTTATTCTTTATTCGTTTATTCTTTAATCGAGAAACAGTAAAATTATTTTCTTTGTTTTGTCATGTTATATCGTGAAACTAATCTTTTTTACTTTGAGGAGTTAGCTCATGAATTAGTACTTATCATTAACTTAGATTATTTGAAATGTATTTTTCAAATATTATCTAGAATTTAAATTATGAATGTCTATCTTGAAGCATTTGTTAATTTGTTTGTGATCATAATTATTCCTGTTATGCCAATACCGCTATTTACTCAATTTTAATTTTTCTGAATACCAACTTTTTGTCAAGTTGACTTAAAGCGAGTAGTACTTTAATTTTTGAATCGTTAGTTTTTCCCAAATCTGTTCCAATGTGTCATTACTTGCAGACTTGGTAAAATTTTTAATTGTCTGATCTTTGATGCTCCGTGATGTAACAAAATAAGGCTTATTACGTCGACGTTTTGACTACACCAGCTTCGAATGACTCTACATTAACAATTGGACCGCAGACACTAACAATTTTCTGTAACAGAGTTGATCCTTGTAGTGTTAATAAAGGTTCTCTTAACATTTTATTTTAAAGACGGCCGAAGCTGGTTTATCACAGTACGAGCAATAAAAAAGTCCAGCAATTAAAATAAAAATAGCAATTAAATGTTTTGACAGGAAATTTACAAATGTACTTGCCCACTAGGTATCTTGTTTTCGTAGAACGTTTTGTCATATGGACTGACAACTTTTTCACGTTTGTTGTCTAAAATCACCGCTTGAATTGAACAGACAGAACAATAAAAATTATGAGTGTTGAGGTAAGAGATTCCGTAAGTTTAGAAAAACAAAAAATTCTCAGTTTAGTTATCCGAGAAAACCAACAATCTGGTCTGTTATACAAATCCGACACGCACTTAACCATTTTCTCCAAAACTGCATCATTCAACGTACACAATTGTCAGCCTAATTGTCCGAATAAATCAGGCCAGCTGTACCAAGAATCCTACGAACAGATTATCATTTCTTCAGAATTCTCATCTTTCAATTAAATGCGCGGAATTTATTTTAATTAAAAACTCCCAAAGACAAATGTAACAAAACATGGAACAACTATTTAAAAAATATGTTGATTTCAATGAAATATGTGATATATGTAAAATAAAATTTACTTAAAATACCTAACTATAAATTTAGTCTACAAAATTATACTTATGTCAATCTAGACATACGGAATAGAGCTAGGGGGAACAGTAAAAAATTCGAACATCAATCCTTTCAATCAAAATTCCTGAGAACAATAGTAAATGCCGCTTATTACGTCAGACAAAACCCTTCATAACGATCTCAATATGCCTTACATTCTCGAACTCATCCCTTCCAAGTTCTTGAAATTACATAGTAACCTATCCAACCACCCTAATCCCGTAGCTCAGTCATTGCACTGCACCACTCATCCCTATAATCCTCCTAGGAGACTGAAACGGAGGTGGCCTCCTGACCTGGTATAAATCCGTGACTGCAGGAGTCCTGGCAATGGCAATTATGTCCTGAGCGTGTGTGGCTCTCGTGCTCTTCGCCAGCCTCCACTGGCTTGTATCCGGTGAGGTTGCTGACGGAGGAGCATTCCCAAGACTCCCGCTTCCTATTTTGCATGCGAGGGAGGTGACAACCGTGTAGATTTGGTAGGCCTGCGGGCTGTTTGTAAATATTGTATGAATGAGCGTGTGAATGATGAATTGTAAATATGGTATGAATGAGAACATTTATCTCAATTACTTGTTGCCTAATATAGCATATTGTAATTTTAGCACAATAAAGAAGTTATAATTATTATTAACTATATATAAGTATAGTAACCAATGGCATCAAAGACAATTATTTGTTACCTTGTTAGAAGGAAGAAATTTATTAAGGAATGTTCAATTCGGCAGATGTGAGATCTGGGGAGAGTCACTGGTTAAGAGTCCAGATAGAAATCGAAATTAATACAAAAGACAAGCCTTCAAATCCAAAGTTGTTTTTCTGCAACATTATTTTCAAAGGCTGGTCCGTAAAGGAATAACTTGGCGTAGACTGCGTGGGTGATGAAGTAACGATGAGCACGTACCACCCACTCTCAAGGACGATATGGTAAATCTGCTGAATAGTAAAGAGTGGTTCGGATAGAAATCTGGAAACCAACAGATGATCTCATGCGCAGTTATGCAGTGGTTTATTTGCAGCACTTCAAGTATTGAAAATACTTAGCAATTATTAAATGACATAGATCATACGGTGAATAATATCCTTGGATCCACGATTCCAGTAGGGGCTTATCTTACTGAAGTATGTTTTGTCCAGGGGTGGAAAATCTGAATTATTGAGTCGTTTCTGCATACCTAGTACAAGATCCAGATGGGAGATAAGGTAAGAATTAGACAAAACTTCAAGATCCTTTGTCCCCTGGAAGCTGTTTGAAGCGACTTATCGCCGACACCCCGGACCCCACCGATGTACCACCGACAAGAAATGATTGTACCAGACTCTATGCACCTATTGCGGTTGACTGCCATCATGAATAAGTTCGCTATGATGGCCAAGAGAGGAGTGTCGGAACGGTTCAAGACGAAAACACTGAAGCGGCGGTGACAGGCCGTGAACACATTGTCCGCGGGGGGCACCCCTCGACCACCGTATAATCCACAAGCCGTTACATCCAATGCTCCCACCTTTACATCGGACTTGTACACATCAATATGGAAGACTCCAAGTGTCTACAAATAACAACACTAACTGATACAACGAGACAAAACTCACTAAGCAAAAATTAAGCACCTTCTCCTGACAAAGTGAAGGCATCAAAAATCCATATAACGGTATTTAACGCTCGCTACTCTCATACAATAGTTGTTTACGACTCAGAACGGAGATGAACTAAATTAGTGTCACGTTTAACTATAAAAAGAATAAATACCAAATAGAATGCAATGCCTTTGATATCCACAAAACGAGGAGACCAAAACTATTACATTTGCACGCATAAGGATGAAACTTCTAGAAGTAAAATTAAAGCTTAGCTGAATTATTTTCCATGTGTTAAGAAAAATAAATTAGAAAAATGACTAATTGAATATCAGAACCATAAAAAGAGGAAATAAATATATTTTTCATTTATTATATATAAACCTCAACTCTACCTGTAAGACAAATAAACAAGTATCTTTGTCTCGTATTTGAGGATCTCATACAAGAAAGTGAATATAGTTACTGCTCTACAATAATAAATAAACCGCCTTTTGTATTTGCTTCATCCTCATATTAAGGACTTTCATGTAGAAAATATTTAGGTGAAAACCGTTTCTTTAATTCGTCCAGTCAGTATTTATGAAATACACCTCATTCGCCAATCACCAATTTATGGAGTACGCATTGGTAACTTAATCTGTAGAAACTATTTTTGCATGTCTGTTAGCAAACTCATCACCTATATTTCTGTTATGAGGTTTATACATAACTTCTTTATTGTGCTAAAATTACAATCTGCCTTATTAGCAATAAGTAAATGAGATAATGTTCTCATTCATTATTCACTCGCTCGTGCATATTTACAAACAGCCCAGAGGCCTCCCGAATCCACATAGTTGAAACCTCCCTCTCATGCAAAAGAGGAAGCGGAGTCTTGGGAACTCCCTCATGCTACTCCGTCACCCGCGTCACTGGATAAGAGCCATTGGAGGCTGACGAAGATTGAGAGAGCCACATGCGCTCAGGACATGATTAGAGAAACTTGCCATTGCCAGGACTCCCTCTGTCACGCATTTATAGCAGGTCACGAGGCCACTGCCGTTTCAGTTTCCGCGGAGGATTATAGGGATGAGTGGCGCAGTATGTCCTTTAACTATAAAAAGTAATTTTTACTAAGTCATCCTATAATTCAGTAAGTTAGAGCTTGTATTACGTGATGTAGAGTTCGTAATTGTCACTAATGTAATCATTATATTTACTAGTATCTAAATAGACGTGAAATGCAACTCTTATAATGAATGATTTAATGATTTCTAGCTCAAGTTAGTCCATATGTGTAACGGAGACAGCTGAACACAGGCTTCCGATTTGAATTTTTTCCGTAAATAAATCTGATAACAAACTTGGAGAGATCGAGGAACACTGGAGGTAGACCATGCGAGAGGAGGTAGACCAGGAGCCCATTCAGAACTTAATAACTGCTGGAGTACTTTAATAGCTCGATCAAGTGAACCGACTCCCATCCAGAAGGTTTGAAGACAAACGGACATCCAAGCAATTGTCGGCTGGATAGTGTGGAATGTTTGTCCCGAAGAGAGGCTTAAACTGGAAAAGACTTCAGCACGGAACCATGTCAAGTTCTTCAACTCGCAGTTTAACATTTCAACTCGCAGTGTCACTTCAAGGTTTCTGCAACGATAGACTGTAAAATAAACTAGGCTAGTCTGAACCATGTGTTTAAACAGATACAGGTAGTCTCTACTCTGTGGAAGTCTACTATAAGAGGACACTGTCCCTCAAAACAATTGATAAGAGTAATGAATAAAATAAATGTTTTTCGCGAATCAAGAACTCAATATTTGGGTCCGAGTTAAGATGGCTGCACCCTTCCACCCGTCGTCAATAACTCCTTAGATCCCTCTTCATCCCATGTCTGAAAATTCCCCTTCACACTCCTCCGATTCAAATCAGCAATCGAATCTTGCAATGCTAGGGGATCCAGCAGATACGAAAATAACTTCAATTTATATATTGTATGTTTGATGAAGCAAACAGATGAAACAAAAACTATGAGTTCATTGTTAACCATATATGAATGAGTAGAAGTGTACGTTGGAATCTGGGGGGGAGAGAGATAGAGAGATAGATAGAGAGAGAGAGAGAGAGAGAGAGAGAGAGAGAGAGAGAGAGAGAGAGAGAGAGAGAGAGAGAGAGAGAGAGAGAGAGAGAGAGAGAGAGAGAGAGAGAGAGAGAGAGAGAGAGAGAGAGAGAGAGAGAGAGAGAGAGAGAGAGAGAGAGAGATACCATGGTTATCTCTAACAGGTCCTAATAACAAGAAAATAAAGTAGGTATTAAACTTTATAGGTAATAATTTATGGTACCTTCAAGACTTTTTCCAATACTACTCTTCCGACCTGTATTTCCCTTTGCACAAATCTGTTTACTTTAACCGTTCTTTTCTTATCCGAGCCACAAACCTTCGCAAATCTGTTCCCATCATTCGTCGTTCATCATGTGTCCCAATCTTTAAAACTTTACCACTTCCTAATTTCCCTCCAATCTAACAGTTCATATATCCTCATTATTATTTTCTTTATTTGTCTTTTATTAATTTTGTTCATTCCTAATTATGTCTTAGTTTCAATATGTTGGTTCATTTTAGTATTAGATTTTTTTTTCCAGTTAGACATTCCTATTTTGTTATTCATTTGTCTGATTTTGTCCCAGAATAAATTGAATTTTGCATTACATTTTATTTTTTTTTTGACATAAGAGTGCTTCAATGGTTCAAATCGCTGGAAAGACAATAATAATTTACCTACACAAATGAACGTAGCTCCTGTGAATATAAGTACACAAAAATTTAAAAACACAATTAAAAAAATTAATAGGCGTAATTCTGAAGTTATGATTAGTGCCAGTCAAGTGCAATTACTTAATAATTATTAATTACTTAAGAATGTTAGATTTCCTGTTTGATCTTGTAGTTGCGCAAACACAATAAAATAAAGCCAGTTTCAGGAAAGATGGTCATTAATAAATTACAATTTATTATTTTTATGACCACCTCCACGGCCTAGGGATTGACAGGCATGACTTCTGATTACAGCGACTTGGTTACATTTCCGGTCCATGACGTTCCACGGATGGTACACAATTAATAATGATTAGTTTAAAATAATAATTAGTGATATGGAACTAAGGGATCGTCAAGCGATGATAAGGCGAACCCACCTGTTATGTGTCGGCCATAAAACAAGCCAATTAACAATAGAGTTTTATATTCATTATTTAATTTTATTATTGATGTTGGCAATACATTTCCTGTCAGATAGATAAAAAAAAAAAGTTTTCATTTCAACCTCATTTGAAGTCTTGTTGATAAAGTAACTAATTTAAGGCTGTGTAACTATTATTTATTTAGATGAGCAAAAAAGTTTGCTGAGACTTAGATGAAAAAGAGTTGTTATGTTTTCATTCACTTAATTAATGGACGACGTTTCGACATACTTTATATGCCTGCTTCAGGACAAGAAAAGAATTTAGTTGATAAAATTGATTGATAATATAATAAGAATAATCAGTAACTAAAGAAAGGAACATAAGAATATCAACAGTGCAAACAATGATGATATATATATATATATATAAGTGCAGGGTGAGTAGATGATTAACTGATATTAATATGTATCAGTTGATACATTTGAATCATCAAGATATAAATAACAGGTTAAAAATGTATGGAAAAAACACGGATACTGAAACTAATAGATAGAATGTCAAAAATGTTTGCTAGTTTGCTGCTCCTATAAATTCTACCCTTGTAACTACCTTGTTTTGTTTCTATTCTTTTATACTTCTTTTGAAATTATATGAAAAAAAACTTCAGCCTGTAAGAATAATAAGAAGGAACAAAATAGGAATGTCTAGCTGACAAAAATTGATAAGCTTATAATGCAATGCAAACATGTATATCATTATGTTCAATGGATAGGTACAGATTATATGACTACAAAGATGCATCAGAAAAATACTGAAACAATAATGATGAATCATAAATAGTCAGATTAGAGGGATATGAGGAGCTGGTGAAGTCTAGATTTAAAGAGTGGGAGAGATAATGAACGGCGAATATCAATGGGAATGTAGTTCTAAAGGTTTGTGCGAAGGGAAATACAGGTCGGAAGAGTAGGATTGGAGAAAGTCTTGAAGGTACCATAAATCATCACCAATAATGTTTAATACCTACTTTATTTTCTTGTTATTAGGACCTGTTAGAGATAACCATAGTATTTCTCTCTCTCTCTCTCTCTCTCTCTCTCTCTCTCTCTCTCTCTCTCTCTCTCTTTCTCTCTCTCTCTCTCTCTCTCTCTCTCTCACTCTCTCTCTATGTATACCAAAAGTATACCAAAAACAAACCCACATGCTACTCCGCATTGATTAGGATATAATAAAGATTAAACGTGAAAAAATTCACAATTCTACGTATTCAGTTACAAACTTCCCTTAAGTAATTGCTAAAAGGCTACGTAATATTATGGTTAAGGATTTTAGTCGTGTCAATGGAATCGAGAGTACTTAAAATATTAGCTTTTCATTTTAATCACCGAAATAAATTTAAACCCACTCAATCTTTATTTAGAATCTATCAACTATAATTGGATGTCAGAGCTTTTGGAATTACGAACAGGCGGTTGAAACCTTTTTTACAAAAGCTACGTATACCTAGAAAGAGTAAGACGAGATTTCGGTTTTGGGGCCTCCATTCAGATCTGGGTCAAGGAGGGAGCGCTCTTTGAGAACTGACAAGAATCAGTAGAAACCTTTAATCCGGTCGTTTTGACCTTATACACCGCTAAATAAAAAAATTTACTCAAAAAAAAAATTCCGAAAATTCTAGTCACTTATTCTCACGCTGCGTTGTTAGCGTAACCGATTATAGATAGGACGTTTTCGGCTTAGAATCCCTGCCACAAACATCACAAATTTTGAATATTCAATTATTTATGTCATTTTTATTTTTATTTTTAATTTATATATAAATAAAGGGTATCCCAGAATTAACGCAACATTTGATTTAAACAGAAAACAAAGTTTTTAGTATTTTTGTTGTTATTTTTTTATTGAATTATAAAATAAATAGGATAGGGTTATTTACGGAATAACACATCGGGCAAATGGCCTCCACGACTTTGCTGACACATACGCACTCTTTTGTCGAAATTTTCCATGACCATTTGGCATAAATGTGTTTGAATTTCGTTGATGCAGCGTTGAACTTCCTATTTAAAATGCACGGGTGGATGTGGGCTTGTTGACACAAACCTTTGACTTCAAATAACACCATAAAAAAAAACCTAAAGGAGTTAAATCCCACGATCTAGGGGCCCAATTATGATCACCGAAACGAGAGAGAATCCATTCAACGAACTCTCTTGTATGGCTGTGTATGGTCATTAGGCTTCAACTGTTGTTTTAACTGAATTTTGTAAGCATGGAGACCCAGATCTTTAGTGAGTATACGTTGTAGAGAGCTTCTTGAAATTTGTAATTTTTGTTTACAACGCCGCATTGATGTTCCTGGATTTTCAACAACACTCTCACGCACTGCTTCGATATTGGCATTTGAACGGCTTGTTTTTGGACGACCAGTGACTAAACACACTTTAGTGCACACTTTACATTGGTCTCCAACTAATCCAGTCTTCCTACATTTTTCAATTAATCTCTTCACATTTGATAAAGTCAAAACACTATTCCGACCATATATTGTATGAAATTTTCGAACTGCGGCCAACTTTTCATTATTTTTGAGATAATGTTCAACAATAAAGACACGTTGTTCTATCGTGTAACGCTCCATTTTTACTAAGCCTAAACTGTCGGCAGTCAAATTGTTTTTGTTTTAGGGTTGCCAGCACTTTACTGCACAAATGGTGGCAAATTCAAATCTTGCGTAGATTCTGGGACACCCTATATATAAATATTTGATTTGTTTACTAATAAGTGCTAACAAATGTTAGTGGATTCTAAGTGTATTGCTGTGTGATTTGTTATATAGCTACAATTGGCTGTAAATAACTGTTGTATAGCTACAATTGGCTGTAAATAACTGTTGTATAGCTACAATTGGCTGTAAATAACTGTTGTATAGCTACAATTGGCTGTAAATAACGGTTATATAGCTACAATTGGCTGTAAATAATTGTTATATAGCTACAATTGGCTGTAAATAACTGTTATATAGCTACAATTGGCTGTAAATAACTGTTATATAGCTACAATTGGCTGTAAATACCTGTTATATAGCTACAATTGGCTGTAAATAACTGTTATACGGCCCATTCTGGGACGTTTGTACAGCCATGGGCATACTAACTGACTAATAACATGAGATGTTTGCCAAATATGAGCCCTTCAGTCGGGCTAGCAACTAAACCCGGACCAGGAGTAGGATTTTTTATTCGTACTTTTATTCTTAACCAACAGCAACAAACTCACTGCATTTCACAATGTTCTTTACAAGGTTGGCAACATTAGAATTCAGCATGCAACATGCAATTTTCATTATGCAACGAAGAATTTCATAGTATAAATCTACGTTGCTGAAAACTAGTTGGAGTCTGTATTTTTGCCAACTGAAATCATTAAAATTTGTGCTGGTTTACTGTTTTGTTGCTAACCAGCCATTTGTATTATATCCATTTTAGCTAAAAGCTAGTTAATTTTACAACTGTAAACATAGGCTACATATGTGCATTAATTATTTTTATTTTATTATATTTAAATCTAGCTAAGTATGTACGTATTTCTTTGCGAATGAGTGTGTGTGTGTGTATCTATTTTATTTATCAAGGAGATCAATGTATTATTTTCTTCATTTATAATTTCGCGATTCATTTTATTTATATATTTTTCTCATAATTAATTTTATTTACACTCATTTTAGATTTAGTGGGGACTGATACTATTAATGAATAACCCACTTTATGGAAAATAATTGTTCATTATGAAGGGTCAAGGTCTTAGGATAATAAAAACACCTCATTATTATTATAATGGAGAGAATAAGTGAAAACTCGTGTAACAGGATAAATCCATTGACAAAGAAAGACATTCCATTCAGAAGCCGCGATTTGTCGGATCATGGATCCAACAGTAGAATCATGAATGGCCCTCCGATTGGAGAAGATTGGTCCAAAAGCGGTACATTGCTTTACTATTCAATATGACCAACGACCCGAAAAAATGGTGAGGTCTTGTTAGTGAACTAATGCAGCCCCAAGTTTGACAGTTGGTTGTCTCGCACTAGCAGCTTTAAACCGTTAGTTTGTTCGTTCGTCTGGCC
Source organism: Acanthosoma haemorrhoidale (assembly GCA_930367205.1). Classification (NCBI taxonomy): domain Eukaryota; kingdom Metazoa; phylum Arthropoda; class Insecta; order Hemiptera; family Acanthosomatidae; genus Acanthosoma; species Acanthosoma haemorrhoidale. The sequence goes on along the minus strand of OV884011.1, from coordinate 10,944,004 downwards.
ACCAATCAGGACTAATCTAAGGATGCATGCAGGAGAGAGAGAAAGAGCGAGAGAGTGAAAGAGCGAGAGAGAGAGAGAGGGGGAGAGAGGGAGAGAGAGAGAGACGGAGGGAGTGAGAGAGAGAGAGAGAGGGAGTGAGAGTGAGAGAGAGAGAGAGAGAGAGAGGGGGGGGAGAGAGAGGGGGAGAGAGAGAGAGAGAGAGAGAGAGAGAGAGAGAGAGAGAGAGAGAGAGAGAGAGAGAGAGAGAGAGAGGGAGTGAGAGTGAGAGTGAGAGAGAGGGAGTGAGAAAGAGAGAGAGAGAGAGAGAGAGAGATGAAATGGTTTATTGGAACTGTCAATGGTCAGTTTTCAGTGTATCATTTCAAAGCAATCATTATCAGTTTATATACACAATATATATGTATGTATCTACAGGGTATAAGAGGGTAATTCCACTTCAAAATAACTTCTAAATCGTCATGATTAAAAAAAAAACACCGTAAAAAACTTATTCTCCTATTTATAATTTGTTTGTAATATCTTTATAATTATTTTAAGCCGTAAAGGAAAAATCAGAAAAACTTCCGAACTGGAACTAAAAAATTCATAGTTGAATGTTGAAGAATCCATTTTTTTTTTAATATTTCACGGCACAAACCTTGACAATTTCGGATAGATTGGATAATTTTTACGGCCGCTTTACAGACAGACAGATGGAATGCGATCGCTTCGTTCCTTCGGGCTACACAATTTGGTTGTTAAAAGCAGAAACATACAAGAACTTTCATGACTGGACTCCCAACATCCAAAAGCGAATCCTTTCTCGATACGTAATAACAACTTCTGGACAAAATTAACACATTTGTATTTCATATTTGTTTGTTTACATCTTCATTAGAATTAAATGGCATTGCTCCAACCAGTCCTGGTATTAGCAATAGAGTAAGGATTAGAGATAATCCTCTAATGTAATCTTTCATTGAGAGAATAAATGAACGACTCAGTATGTGCTTCATTTCTCATTGACTGTGTCCCTTCCTGTCATTAAGTGATTACTTTTTTTCATTTATCGCATTGTTTTTGTAAGTTCTTTTTGAGTTCAAGTTGTCTGCTGCTTTAATACGGATAGGCCTGAAGAAAACGCAGTTAGAGCACTAACACTCTTCGGTGAAGGCTTGTCGATTCAGGGAGACAGGCAGCAACCGAAGGAAACCCGGAGAAGGACGTCCAAAGGCTACTAACACCAAATATGGCCATTTCATAACGCTCTCAGCCTAAAGGCAGAAGCTCTAAACTAGTCATCAACTTCGAAATAAACTTTAATCGGCCAGAAAAGTGGTGATTTGCGAGCGAACAATATAACGACGCCCCTGCGAATTGAATCTGCCCTCCAGACGCCCTGCCACTAATCCACTTCTCACCAGACAGCATCAAGTAGCCAGGCTTGAATTTGACGGCTGTATGCAAATTGGACAATCGTTTATTGGCGAGTGGTTTTCTTCAGTGGAGAAGTCAAGGTTTGTCCTACATTATCCAGATGATTGGTAAAGGGCGCTTGTAGTGTGGTTTGCTGCCTGAAGCATTTCTCCAAGAGCAGGGTAAAGGATCAACGCAAGATTTCATTTAAATAGAAAACAGTTTTTAGTATTTTTGTTGTTATTTTTTCATTGAATTATAAAGTAAATAGGATAGGGTTATTTATGAAATAACACATCGGGCGAATGGCCTCCACGGCTTTGCTGGCACATACGCACTCTTTAGTCGAAGTTTCCATGACCATTTGGCATAAATGTGGTTGAATTTCGTTGATGCAGCGTTAAACTTCCTCTTTAAAATGCAAGGGTGGATGTGGGCTTGTTGACATACACCTTTGACTTCAAGTAACCCCATAAAAAGAAATCTAAAGGTGTTAAATCACACGATCTAGGGGGCCATTTCTGATCACCGAAACGAGAGAGTACACGACCTGGAAATGTCTCATGCAGTATTTGAATTGTTTCATTGGCTGTATGGCATGTGGCACCATCTTGTTGAAACCACATATTGGCCATATCAATATCATCCAATTCCGGCACAAAGAACTGTTATGGATTTTCAACAACACTCTCATGCACAGCTTTGATATTGACGGCTTGTTTTTGGACGACCAGTGTGTTTAGTGTCACCAACTGATCCGGTCTCCCTAAATTTTTCAATTAATCTCTTCAGTGTTGATGAAGTCAAAACACTATTCCGACCATATTTTGTATGAAATTTTCGAACTGCGGCCGCCAAACTTTCATTATTTTTGAGATAATGTTCAACAATAAAGACACGTTGTTCTATCGTTTAACGCTCCATTTTTACTAACCCTAAACTGTCAGCTGTCAAATTGTTTTTTTTAGGGTTGCCAGCACGTTACTGCACTAATGGCGGAAAATTTAAATCTTGCGTTAATTCTGGGACACCCTTTGGTTACACATAATAAACAGGGGCTCACTGACTGCCGCGAGGCATGTAACGGACATTCTGGAGCAGTATGTAATGTCATTTGCACCATATATTGGTGACAATTTTCTTTATCTCGAAGACAAAGCCAGGCCACATATCGCTGATATCGTGACCTAAACTTCTCCTTCTTCCTGCAAGAATTATGTACCTTAATCCAGTTGAGCACGTGTGGGATATGGTCAATAGCTTAGAATCATTCACCAACGACACTTGTTAAACTTCAAAACGCGTTATTGGAAGAATGGGAGAACACTCCTCAAGAGGACATCGCCCGTGTCATCCTGTCAATGTCTGCAAACAAGAGGTCGAGTTACCAGATTACTGTAAACATGTTTTTCTAATTAACTCCGTGGTTGCGGGTCATTATCGCATTAAGACTGTTTATAACTGTTTCTTACTTATCTTTCTACGATCTTGATATGAAAAAAATATACTTTATTATAAATACCTAAACATTGTTCTTTATCTTCCTCAAGCTGAGAAAAATGAAGAATTTTGTCCAGGACTTTATATACATTATAAGCTATTATTACCAATTTGAATAAATAATGGCTTTTTTCTTTGACCGCGGTGTAATGACTTCCAAACTGTGCCCACCGATCCATGAAGTCATCTCTAGTTAGGACATTTCTTCATTGAAGGAAAATCATTTATTCGAATCATCAGTCATTTCCATTTCTTTGGCGATGAGGTTTTTCCCCTCTGGCTATGAAAAGTTAATTGATTGCAGCGGTTTTGGCGCTTGCGAGTGCTTATCATCTAATTTACTCATCCGCAATTGAAAATGAACTGTACTACTAATTATAACGCCCTGATACAGTTACCGAACCAAACGATTCCCCTATGCAGATAATTTCTATGTCAAGAGCGATCGCGGTTTGCGTATAGAATTGATTCGCTTGGCTTCGGAAAACACGCACACCCCAGCTATAAATTAAAAATAGTCGAGTTCTCAGCGCAAGTCCTTGTAGCACTCCTCTGATTAAATATTTTACACCTGATCTGGTTTTTCCATTATTGTTCATTTATATCCACACAACTTTTCATTTGACTAATTGGATTTCAATTAATCGTTATATTAATTACTTTTTTCTTTCTTTTTTTTTTTACGATATAATGTTCTCTGGCCAGACTATTTGTTCAGACGCTCATATGGTCTCTGCTATTCACAACGTATAAAAGATTAATCAAACATTCATTTCAAAAGCAGTTAAGATCGGTCACGGAATTATATGACTTTTATTTTTTACTGTAATTTCATATAGTGAGTTCATTCCTAGCGGTGAGTAAATGAATGAAGGTTTACATCAAGTTTAGTCATGAAGAACGTTTTGATATATTTTGTATTGTCCACGTGTAAGTCCACGTAAGGATGTTGATGTCGACATTTGACCAACTGATCAATGATGGTCAAACGTTTTACATAGAACCATTTATTTATTGTCAAGTATCGTCAGTTATGATCACTAAAGTGTATTTTTGGAGTATTTAGTTTTTTATTCAAAACTAAAAATCCTCATAAATTATTTTTAGCCAAAGAAAAAATGTACTTGAACCTCCTAGCTCGTGCGTTAGACCTGAATATAATTAAATACCTAGACGTCTTGATATAAATCGTCTTGTTGTTTTTTCAACAATCAACAATTAAAAAAATCCCTTAAAACTGTGAGTTACTTCGTGGTCAAAACTTTAACTCAAGTTTTTTAGAAGCAATCAAACGGAATGCTCAACAATTAACTCAATCTATAATTGTGTAACAAAATGCCTGAAAAAAAGAATATATAATCGATCAGCTAAATTTTAGACGCTTTTTATTTTATTTTTTTATGGCATGACATCCACAAAGGTACACGCCCGCATATACATATATGATCATTTTATTGATTTTATGATCAACTAAAACTTCCATTATTACTTTACAACACAAGAAATTAGGGATTAAACCTCTGTGTATATATATATTGTAACATTCATGATATTTGAGAATGAAGATCATGACCCTCACATATGGTAAGGGTCATTTTTCCCCTTATACTCCTAGGAGTGGGGATGAGCGGGAAACCAGTCTTAGCGCAACCGTCAAGAAGAACGCTGTTAGCAAGCTACCGAATTGGCGGTTACCATACAGGAAGAGAGGAGAAGAACCAACAGCAGAAAGTAACGTTGATTGGATTACAGGAAGATCATCGATTGGGTGATATTAATATTGTTTCTTATTATGGATCCATTAAAAGAAATTGAGCTCAACTCAAATTCATGTTTGTAATTAGTAGTAATTATACTAATTTAAAAGGAATTGAATATTTTTTTGTACTTTTGTTAGTAATCTATGTTAATTATAATTATTTGTTATAACCATTTTATTTTAATATATTTCACAATCCCTAGTTTCTCAATTTATTAATAACTACAACATTAACCTTGAGATCGGGCGATTCAATCGGGATAAATTCCTATGTCAAAGACATAAAACAATTTGAATTAAAGATCTCATGACGGACCTGCCAAATTAGTTAAGTTAAATTGATCAAATAAAGTAAAAAGAGAAATGGTAAAAAATGAGTTAGGTTTCAATATATATTATGGACCCGAGTGAGCACAATAGCGGGGAGGCTTTGCTAACGAACAGGTGTAGAAGAATCGTATTTAATATAGAAATCGTAAAAATAAAACGATTTAAAGTTTTTGGGTATATCCATCGTTTGACTATGAATGAACTGGCCATTAAATTCGAAGCACCAACGATGCCAAAAAAAAAAATTTCAATAATAATTAAGTGTCGTTATTAAGTCACTTAAATTAATTAAAATATAAATATTTTCTAATCGTATTAAGTAAAATATAAAATCAAATCTCTATTCTCTGAATGATAATAGTATGTGTCGAAACTCTAGTAGATTATAATTAATAGAAGTCATCAAAACAATTTTTAAAGAAACCTTTAATTACGTGATGTATCACAGTGCATTTGATTTATTTCTTTTCTTTTTATCAAAAGGCATTTTATTTATTTTCTAATTTTTAAAAAATCAGTTAAATAAATTGTATTTAAGCATAAATAAACATTTTTTCTCGGGTATTTGTTATACACTTCTATTATTTTTTATTTCTTCAATCTTTCTATTAAATAGTTATATCTCATTACTATGGTTGTGATTTATATGTAATAAAACAGTAAACTATATACTTTACATGTATATATATATATATATATAAATTTATTTTCAAAGAAATATGTAACAAAAAAAGAGAAATATGTATAAAATATTAATGCTGTTTATGACAGTTATGTTCAGTGGTCAAAATTTGATAAACACACCAAATATTTTTAAATCTTAAGATAAAACAAATGTTCAAGAGAATATATGTTATAAATAAACGCACACAAAGAAAGAAAGAAAGAAAAAATAGAACAAAAGTAATACTATAGACATTTTCAAATTTTCCAAAGTAAAACCAGATGTCTTTCAGATTTTCCGTAACGTACATTCTACAGTGCAACTCTCAACATTTTATTTTCAAATTAACTCCGATTTCTCTCAAAAATACAATATATAAAACAGAGTCCCCCTTGTATAACTTAACATCTGCGGGTCACACAAGGAGCTCTCTATGACCACAACAGACAAGTAAACTGATGAACATATAACTTTTAAAAATGCATCGAAAACATGAAAAAGAAACATAAAATTTACTGTTTGCTATCAAAACGTTTTTCTTATTCTGTCAGTCAGCTTTATTATGATAAAATTACAATCTGCCTCATTGGGTAATAAGTAATTGTGATAAATGTTTTCATTCATACCATATTTACAATTGGCATTCACTCGCTCATTCATACAGTATTTACAAACAGCCCAGAGACCTCCCAAATCCACATGGTTGTCACCTCCCTCGCATGCGAGGAAGCGGTTTCTTATTAAAACCATTAAATTTCTTTAGTGTCCTCAGTCATACGCTGGATACACCCATAAGCTTCTATCAATCAAATGATCATATGCGGGCGTCAATGGCCTTTGTGCCATAAAAAGTTAAAATAAAAAGCCTCTACACTTCAGCTGATCAATTATATATTCTTTTTTGGTGCATTTTGTTACATAATTATAGATTGAGTTAATTGTTGACGATTACCAACAAACATCGACTTTACGTTATATAATTACGTTCGACGTTTAACCATTATTGACAATTAACAGTGAAATAAAACATTACTCAATCCGTGGGGCCTCCTTAATATGAAGTCAATTAAAATTACGACTCAACTAGCAGCTGGATATTGGGGAGATCCTAGGTTCGGCTACCTATCACGCGTGTAATTTTTTCTTGGTTGATAATTAATGGCAGTTATATTTAGTATTTATGATGTACTTCAATGCTATTACGTTTGTATTAATAACCCTTGGGGGGGGGGAGGGGTAATGTCGGTAGTAAAAAGGCCAGTAGCCGTGTTTTGCCGCTTCCTTATTAGAAATTATTTTCTCTTTCACTTCAAAATTTTACTCCTTCCTGTTCCCGCAGACTTTATGGTCACATTATCCGCCGATGAGCCATCGTAAATTTTTATTACTGTTAGCAGATGTTTCGCCCTTTTCATAAGTATGTAGCTATTTCTTAAGTATTAGTTTAGTAAATTTTTAATAGAGTGACCGTTAATACAATTTCCCCTTAGGAATTATATTAAAAAGTTATATTTTGTGGCTCTCACATTGCACAAAAATTAAATCCATTTACTTAACGTTTAAGATTCTCGGGTCTATGAAGCTATTTAAGATTTAAAGGTCTAATTTTGTACCCATGGTTACATTAAAAATGGTAACGAAAACTGTTGGTCGAAGATATTTAAACAAATAAAGTTTTACAAGCCAACCGATTTGAATAAGTGTTATTATTTCAATGACGCACTTGTACTAAAAAACCCTACACATTTGGTACCCTCATATTATTTCCAAACGACAAGAACCTAACAGACAGTTCAAACTACTTCCCTTTGATTTAAAAAAGCAATACTCCTGCTCCTCCAGAATAAAAGTCTGGAAGAGTGCCAAGGCCTCCAATAGTCTTCTCATCCTATTCCTATGATCCAGAAAATCCTTTGCAGGATAGTCCCTTCTGTCCCGTACCCTTCACGGTGATCTCAACATCTCGTTCATTCAAGACCACCTCCAGCTTATCATAATTCCATTGCCCGTCTCCCTTGCCTTCCTGCTCTTTACGATAATGAATTATATTCCCATCTCAGCACCGGAAACCCAGAGCGACCCCTAAGGCGGAGGTTGCATCGTGACCACCTCCGAACGACTAGGTTTTGTATATTGTGATGGAGTGACAAGCTAAGAGGTTTTGGCTAATGTGCCTTTTCCCCCAAAGAAACAAGTCACTTATAAACTGAAGTCATAAACAGTTATTATAACAGCCAAATGTCTCCAACAATTACAGAATGGGATCATGCGAAAAGTGGTCCAACATACGTCTCGAGAGAGGTTGAAGAACGCTGACCTGCACCCGTTGCTTGGTGTGCCGTCGGTGGGTGAGTTCATCCGCCGGAGACACATACAGTTTTTTGACTCCTTGCAGCACCTAACCAACCCAGTGTTTAACACTATGACCCCGCCACCCCTCCCACATCGATGGCAACAGACTGTCGGGGAAAAATTAGGTTAAGAATTAGTATGTAAGTTAGTTTTAAGGGTTGTCAAAAAGGTGAGCACCATCACCTTTATTAGTCAGTTTAGTCCAGTCACGTATAATGTATATCATTACACTTGTTTATTCATTATATAATTTTTATAAAATAACAAAACCGGTATATAATGTAGCGATGCTATAGGAAATACAAAAATAATTTGTAAATAGATTCGCCTGAGGATCTATAATTATATATAATTATCTGTAAATTTAAAGGGGCTATGAAAGAAAAAAAAAGTGGTTGTAATACTTTGTGTAGTCATCGCATGTTAAAGATTTTATCATGGTAAAGATTTTAAAAAAGTTATTTGCCATTTTTTTGAATAGTCAAAAGATTATTTGTAGTGACCATGGATAACAAATTGTAAAATGCTTCAAATAACACCAATGATCGTTTAAACCTTAACAATTAATTTAATTCAAACCCCAAATTATATGATCTCTTCCAATATAATACCTCATTGTATCTCGCCATAAACAAAGTATTCATACACATTTTTCGCTGCTCATACTGTCATTATCAAGTCCTTACAAAAGTGGTTATTGCTAACAGTAATAGGCATGCATATTATTACATAATATATTATTTACTATATCATAACTTACAGCTAGCAATAATACCCGATAAAACATATTTTTGATCACATTAAACTAAGTGTATCCCCCCCCCAATCATTTAAGACGCTCACTCCGATACATTTTCGTTATAATTTTTGAAAAATACCATTTGATCTATAACGAAAAATAATGTTAACAATTTCAGTCAGTTACTAATAAAAGAAAAAAATCTTTTACCACATAAAAAAAAAAAATGTTGAGTCTAATCTCCTTAGGGTGATATTTGTTTTATTTTATGTTTTTATTATTTTTATTTATTTTATATTGTTTTATTTTATTACAATCAATAAAACAGGGCACCCCGAAGGATCTAGACAACTTTTTATTTAGAATAAAATCCTCCTTGTAATCCATATTCAAAAAGATTCATAGCCACCAATCTATAATTTCATACCTCCAAATTTTCCGTCAGGGGTTTGTCAAATCTATAAATGCTTTAAATTCATTTATATTTTCCCTATACCATTTATGCTTAGGTATCAACAGCCTAGCCATAAGACGAATTTTAGCAACGGTAACATGGGGTTTACTTGCAACGAATTCCCCCCCTCCCCCGCGTCCAATGGTGTGGCTCTTTCTTTCATGTCCAAGTAGTTTTTCCTAGGCCTGAAACGATGGTGCAAATCCGCTGGTCGTCCGGAAGATTTCCCAAGGAAAAGCTGGAAAAAATCTTCCGAAGACACAACCCCCCGTGCGAAAGAAACTGCAGAAGAAGCGTAGACCCTAGAGCTGGCTGGCATTCATAGCGGAGTCACGGGCTCACCGGAGCTAAGCACTTTACTGCGCATCTTGTCCGATCTTGTCGTCAGGATACGTCTGTCCTTGCCTTATTTTGAAGGAATTCTTATATATTTGGCTTCATCTTGATTATAAAATTTAGATTGATTATAATCAAGTCCATAAATTTGAACAGATCATAATGATCCAAACAAACTCAAGACAAGGATCACGCAGGCAAAGGGGCTCGTTATGGCTGTGAAAAAAAGTCTAATGATTTCTTTGAAAAAACAAATAACATATTGTATATCAGGCCATCGAGATATATAATTCGAAACTCCACGTAAAAGTATAGAAAATATCGAGTAATTAATAACAATTAATCGTGTTTTATTAAGATGAATATAAATTGTTTGTAATAAAACAGTAAGCTATATACTTTACATGAATATATATGAATTTATTTCCAAAGAAATATGTAAAAAAAAAAAAAAGAAAAATATATATAAAACATTAATGCTCTTTATGACAGTTAAGTTCAGTGGTCAAAATTTGATAAACACACCAAATAAATTTCAAATCTTAAGATAAAACAAATGTTCAAGAGAATATATGGTATAAATAAACGCACACAAAAAAAGAAAAAAATAGAACAAAATTAATACTAGAGGCATTTTCAAATTTTCCAAAGTAAAACCAGATGTCTTTCAGATTGTCCGTAACGTACATTCTACAGTGCAACTCTCAACATTTTATTTTCAAATTAACTCCGATTTCTCTCATACCATAAATAGATCATAATGGATCCAAAGAAATTCGAGGCAAGGTTCACGCAGCCAAAGGGGCTCGTTATGGCTGTGAAAACGATTCTAATGATTACTTTGAAAAAAAAATAACATATTGTATATCAGGCCATCCTGACATTTAATTCAATACTCCATATATTATCCATATATCCAGAAAATATCGAGTAATTAATAACAATTATTAAGACCATAAATTGTGTGTCTTGCAAATATTGAATAGGAGCTTCAAGTAAAATTTCATGCCACTGGCTGGAACAGACAAACACACTAGGGTGATACATAAGACTATACGGTTTTGAAAGAACCCTAAAAAGATTCGGGTTTATATAAAGCTGTACTTCAGATTTGTCTGGGCCTCAGGGCCATCTTAAACCCACTTCTTTTCAATGACGTTCAAGAGTGCTTTGTTATCCCGAAGTCATATCTGTCAGCTGCCGAGATCACATCAATGTAACGGCTTGAAAATGAAAATCCTTAGATAGGTCCCTAGTGCCGTAAGCTAGCTCGATTAGTGCTACCCCTCAAGCCAAACCTTTGAGAAATATGTCCTACTGATGATATTCAACGTTTCGTGGTTTCAGTAAACGTTATTGATTGAGCAAACTAAAATCAACCAGCACAAATTACCATCAATAGAAGATTCAAAAACCACAAACAGGAAGACACCCACTTATAAACCAAAATATCCTTTAGTTTTCAACAGTGTGTCTGCCTGCAGATAATCTCCGGTTCATTAGGCCTCAATTATTTCATAATTATTTAATTTACACGTTGATATTAATTATATATAGCCTTACCTGTTTTGTTATTAGGGTTTTGTAGGTTTATCGAAAACCAAAAACTCTGTGTTATCACCGTGTGTTCGGCATTTGTGAGTCCACTGTTTATGATAGAGGCCATTTGATATTGAGAAGACCTCAAAAATGTGTATCCTACCGATGAGTGTAAGTAGGACCAGGTTTTGGCCTGTAAATCATTCTAACAACGGCTCTCTGACTGGTGGACCTGCAGCTGCACTGATGTTTCAAGACTTGGCCTTTTCGTTTATGAAAACCTCTGGACCTCCTTCCTAACCTTGCTATGTTTTAGTCCGGCCTTGTCAGACCCCACACTTTCCTAGTGGGGTTCTCTGCCTTCGTCTTGCTAAAACTAGCAGCTCCTTGGGAGAGACCTCTCCCTCGCGGGCAAGTTTACAAACTTTACCTAGTAGTGTCTTCCACGGCAATCCAGTCTGCATCTCTCCGGTTCATACTCACCTTTGGGATCCGGACGGATTTCGTCATTAGTTTATATAGGGTTTCTGTAAAATTAAAGATATCTATATTAGAAATTTAGGTGCAATATTTCTCGGGATATTAAAACCGCAATATTGTGTGATACGTCGCCCAAGTCTTAAAATTTGACTTGATAATCAAAGAATTTTTATTTCATTAATTCAAAAATTATTATTAACGACTGTGTTTTCCACAAGAGTAGGATTAGAACAGAAAGACCGATAACACAGTTATGTGACCGGCCGTAGGTCCGAAGTGAGAAATTTCAATATTGAATATACTTTCGCGTGTTCGCCACGGCTAATGTCGAAAGTGGTTTCGAAAATGTAAGCTAGAGTTCGTTAAACCCCCCACGGTAGAGGTCCGTGGGCTATGACCAATGTGAAGCGTGTTAGAAACACAACCTAGAAAATTATTTGACTGTGTAGTACGTTTAGCGCTGGTCATGAGACCGTTCGGGGAGTTTCTAACCGATCCAGATTTGCGTCAGACATTATACAATAATCGCGTCATTATATCTTTCGGTTCGATTTCGTCCGAGCTTTTCTTTTCTTTTTTTTTCTAAGAAATTGTTCAAGTTGCTGACTACCGAGAATATATCGATACTGTGACTGTACTGTAGTAATATACTGCGATACTGTAGTAATACACAATAGTGATATTAGTGATGAACAGTCTGTTCCAAGAGAACAATCAGGATTATTGTAATTTCTTTGATATGATTTTTTATTTCTCCCGCCCTTAACCAATTATAGAAGGGATTGACAATGTATTTTCGCATTCAGTTTGTGCTTGATGTGCTCCATGAAATTCCCAGTAGGTGTACACTTACATGTAGTGGAAATCCTTAAGGATCTCGTGTTTAGAGAAGACTTGAGACCGCTGGTGGGTTGTACATTCTCCGAAGTCTAGCAAAGAATGTAATTTTCTGTTATCCGCAAATCTTCTAAACATGAACTTTTATTCCAATCCCACTTTATTTACAATCTAATCTTTATTACGATATCGAAAAAAACCCCTGTCATCAGCTGTATCGATCATTGTATCCGTTTCGGTTTCCTATTGGCCGATATCAAACACTTAATTATGTATACTTATTATATAGCATGCCTCTTTTGTATTCATGCCTCTGCTATATTTTTTTAATTCAGACCTATTAACTTATTTACTGTAATATGTTTACATATGTCGGGTACAGATATGTGAGTCCCCAAGGTGGGGCGGAGACGCCCACCACGGGCTAGGGTCACTACAACCTCTTAGCCGCCATAAGATCTTAGAAGGTGTGCCCCGATAAAGCACTATGTTCAGGAGAAGAGGAACAGGGTAGGTTTATAGGAAGTTTATGTGGTCTTGGAATGACCACGAATTCACACTCGGTATCTAAGGGTAGGCGAAAACCGACCGGATCTCAAAAGCGGGTGTGAACCGGAGAGAAGCAGACTGGATTGCCGTGAGAGACGCTACTAGGTAAATTTGTAGGGCCACAGCAACCGTCGTCCGCGAGAGAGAGGTCTCTCCCAAGGAGGTGCTAGATTTAGTGAGTCGAAGGCAGGAAATCCCACTAGGAAGGTGTGGGGTCTGACAACGCAGGACTAAAACATAGCAAGGTTAGGAAGAGAGTTGCAGAGGTAGTTGAATGAGAAGACCATGGTTTCAGTAGAGCAGCAAGCGCCAGTGCAGAGAGAGAGAGAGAGAGAGAGAGAGAGATTAAACGGAGATTCTTGTGAGAAAATTGTTCTGGCCTGGATATTGAGTTGCGGGGAGTAAAGTTTCCTACACTCGCTAAACCTCGTATTAACTTAATCAAAAATCAAGCTCTCATGAACTTCTGTCCGAGGAGCATTTCTCTGATAATTGGACACGCTTTAACTGCTAATCCTGTGGGAATAGGGGCGATGTTTCGAAGTAGTACCTTTTTTTCCAGACGTTCCAGCTCCTTCTAGACAGACGTTTCGCTAACAAGTCTAAGCTACCCTGTATAATAACTGGAAGATCAGTGGAATTGTCAATCATACCCACCAGCCATCCATGGGTCGTTGGATACGCATCATACGCTCCAGAGATTCGATTGTGGATGAAAACTTCTGGAACACAACAGATATTCCAATAGGGCTCTCTTATTAAGTTAAATCATATCTTTACGTACTTTTTCAAGAATATTGGGAAAAATAAGCATCAAATCTCACAGAGCAAAAGTATTCTAAAGTTTCCTTGTGCTTTTTTGTATTTTTGGAACAATTCATTCGAAACGATTTTGCAGTTTAATAAGTTGCTGAAAATATGCTGCAGTTTTATTCTCTTTTGTGAGCTTATCCTATAGTTTTTCCTATCTAGCCAAGTTTTATATCATTTAGCTTTTGGATGGGTCTAAAGCTGAAACGACAGGAAGCATTTTTAAACCCTATAAAACAGGGTTAATTCATGATGAGCGTCATTAATTCATTGGTTGGTAAAGAAGTACTATATTTTTATATAGTTAATTATTAATAAAAGGTATATTAATGCCTTTATTAATAATATGTATTGCTGTGACATGTAAAAACATAATTGCACATTTCCATTAAAACTGTTCTTAATATAGCTATAAAAACACACACCGCAATTCAATTGCATGTTTTTTGTTTTTTTTTATGTAAGAATTTGAAACTTCTTTACTGTGATCAAATTACAATCTGCCTTATTAAGGAATAAGAAATTTTGATAAATGTTCTCATTCATACCATATTTACAATTTTCATTCACTCGCTCGTACTTACAGCATTTACGAACAGCCCAGAGACCTCCCAAATCCACATGGTTGTCCCTCGCATGCGTGAGGGAAGCGGAGTCTTGGGAAGTCCCCCACCCTCCTCCGAGCCGCGTCACCAGATACGAGCCAGTGGAGGCTGACGAAGAGCGTGAGAGCCACATACGCTCAGGACATGATTGGAGAAACTGGTCATTGCCAGGACTCCCACTGTAACTGTCACGAGGCCACTGCCATTTCAGTCTCCGAGGAGGATTATGGGGATGAGTGGTGCAGTGCAATGACTGCTACGGTATTAGAGTGGTTGGATAGGTTACTATGGAATTTCATGAACTTGGAAGGGATGAGTTCGAGAATGCAAGGTATACTAAGATCGTTATGAAGGGTTTTTTTGCTGACGTAATAAGGGGCATTTACTATTGTTCTCAGGACTTTTGATTGAAAGGATACGCTTGATGTTCGGCTTTTTTTGCTGTCCCCCATAGCTCTATTCGTCTGTTTAGTTCTTGTCTTTTTAGCCTCGTATGTGTGTTCCATGTCAGCCGTTGATCGAGATGGTGGTAGAGGGTAAAGATTATGCGGGGACATTTTGCTTCATTATCTTTGATCCGCGATTGGTTGCACCAATGCTCGATTTCGTCAAAGTATTTTTGAAGGTTATGGGATGCTGTACCGGGGTCTAGGTGGGATGACAAGACTGCATTTTTTAATTTTTTTTTATTATAAGCATGATGCAATTATACTCCAATAACCAGCTTTCCCATTCGGACACTCAAATTTGAGAAAAAAAATCACTTTTGTCCTTTTTAAATAGAGAATTACGTATGTTATAAGACGAAAGTATAATTTAAATTAACATTTTATAAATTTAAATAGACGTCATGTTCATAAGGCAATGGCGAAACATCGCGGCTAATGAAAGGTTGACAAAAAAAAAAATAAACAACATCAAACAACAAATATTTTGCTGTAAAATTGTGAAGTTTATTCTGAATATATGTATAATTACTTACATTTTCTTTATTTCGTATATATCCTAGTCACTCTTCCAAATCAGGCGTGGCTAAGCCATCCCACATTAATCCGGAAATGGGAGGGTCTACTGTAGTTTTTTGTTGTTCCGATGATGCTAAACTTAATATATGAAACACGTGTAAGGGTCGTTAATAAATCAATAATTAGTGATTAAAAAAGTAAATATTCTTCTTATAATCTTAATTAGCACCTTGAGTAGTTTATCCAATTAAAGATTCCACCGTTAATGGTTAATTATCATTAATTACAAAAAGCCATTAAAACTATGTTTAAAGTCATTTTGCAGTCGCAATGAAAACTTTAATAGTTTGAAGCGTTTGTTATATGAATTCAAATTTATTTTTCAGCGTTCTCACGTACCAGATAAGAGGCTATTTTTGTAATGTTTTTTTCCCTTAGCGGTAACAAGCACATTAAGGGGGTAATACAAAAAAAAATGTGAACTAATTCTAAAAAACGTATTTTAAGTAAACATTTACAAACATCACTTGTATTAACTGTTACGTTAACTGTTATATATATTTTTTTTTGGGGGGGGGGTCAGTTTTCTAGGTATTTACAATTTTCTGTTCGTACATTGAAAAGGCCATTTTGTAGGTATTTATAATATTCGGGATACAATGGAAAAGGCAGTTTTCAGTAACCGAGATGGTATGCCAAATACTGAGTGTTTTTGATCAAAAATACCTAGCAGTTTATCGCAAATGTTTAATACGTATTGAAGAAACACAGCTGTAGTCCAGTAAGTAAGTTTATTAGTAACTCAACATTTCTGTCGCTAAGAGTTCTTTGATATATTGAGAAAAAATGGCGAGTCTACTAATCCTTGAATCAACAAGCTTATCATAATTACAATAGTTTCCATTATTTATGATAAGTTTAGTATGCCACGATGAATTGATTAGCAATCGTGCACACTGTTCATCGAAAGATTTATTCTCGACTCGGTGATCAATAAATTATACATCACGCGTTTGAATTTTTTTTTTTTTTTTTGTTTATTTTTATTCTTTTGTCGGAAATTCGAAACAATGCGAAGCGGTTTTATCAGAAACAAATCGTTTCTACACAATCACAGAAATTATCATAAGTATGCAAATGGGTAAATGCATTATTAATCAAGAATTAATCAAAAAATGTCTGGTGCCTTCCATCCCTTGTACGTCCTCAAGTTTATAAACAGCTTTATGTTTCATATTATTCATTTGCATTGAATACACACAGCACATTTTGTCGATCAATTCGTCATTTGTCTCTCCCTCTCCCTGCGGTGTAATGTATATGAAAAAGATTCATTCCCTCAGTAGTATTACAACATGGATTTATAATAAGCTGGAGGTCATTAAAATAATTAGATCTAGTAAGGCTCGTATCCGATGACGCGGCGTGAGGGACTTACCAAGACTCCACTTCCTCTTTTGCATGCGAGGGAGGTGACAGCCATGTGGATTTGGGAGGCAGTTTGTAAATACTGTATGAATGTGCGAGTGAATGACGAATTGTAAATATGGTAAACATGATTGGAGAAACTGGCCATTGCAAGGACTCCCACTGTAACTCTGTCACGAGGTTTTAGTCTCCGAGGAGGATTATAGGGATGAGTGGAGCAGTGCAATGACTGTGCTACGATAGATTGGTTGGATAGGTTACTATGGAATTTCATGGACTCGGAAGGGATGAGTTGGAGAATGTAAGGTATATTAACATCGTTGTGAAGTGGTTTGCTTCTGCTCTCTGGTATCTCACTGTCCTCTTTCCCTTTCTTGAAACAGTACGAATTAACGAGGTTTTTAAGCTGAAAATACGTATTATAAGACGTTTTAAGTGACCTCGAGCCTAAAAATAATACGAATTACCGATGGGACTGAAATGCATTGTTTTTATACCACTTACCGGGATTTTCCCTGGGGACCGGCGAATTAGTACGAATTAGCCGGAAATACGAAATATCGGGATTTCACTGTATTTGGATGGCATGGGCCGAGTCAAAATGCCAATAGTTCATCGGTCATAGTTAACTGATCAATCAACTTCTTTGCGACTCGTTTCTTATATTCGAATACAATTTACTTTCATTTCGGTTCTCTAAAATCTCATCAAACCTCGAAATAGAAATTTTTAGAAACACAACCTTTGTATATGACAAACTCCCAAAAATAAACAAAAAAGCTGTGTTCACAAAGTCTAATAACGTACGTTTATTCAATGATTTTTTTTTTTTACTATGCAAAATTGCTAAAAATTATATGTTTGATTAGCTTCTTTTGTACACCAGGAGATTTGAAGGCAATTGTAAACTAACTTTGTTTATAATTTTCTTGTTCAAACAACTATCGTGACAAAGGCGTCGCCTATTTTTTGATATTTTCTAAACAACGATATCTATAATACAAAATCATTCTTTGGCAGATACTCTTAATTTACTAAAAACTCTTTAGAAGTTATTATCAAATGTTGTAACATATTCATTTTTTTTTATTTTAATGATGTTCGTTCTCACTTCAAGTGGACATTATTCCTAACAAAAATTGATTAGACAATTATTAGAAAACAACTGTTAAGACAGAAGCGTTTTTTTTCTTATATCGTAAAAGGGCAAATCTAATTTTCATGCAAATTTTCGATTTCTTGGCCATTTTGTTGAAAACACAAAATTTTCCTTCGTTCGTGTACACAAAGAACTTGTCCCCCTCCCCACATGGGATGGGAATCCCATCTTCCCCATGACCTCGTCACAGAAGCTTAGAGCTTTTAAGAGTCCGTGGAGTTTAGGCCCCCTGCAATGCGCAAACTCCTTCTAAAGCAGTTGGGATATAACATTGATATTTTATCTATATGAATAGCATTATGTTATGTTAAACGATTATAAAGTATCGATTATTTTTTAAATAGAAACCGTTCTAGAAAATAATTCTCTCACCTTCAATTATTTTTTTTAAAGGTTAAAAGAACTAAATTCTTTAAAAGCATTCTTAATTTTAATATTTTTAAAGTTTCATCTTTGAACCTTTTTAAGGTTTTATAGCTGGTTGCGGGTTATCATTTACGTCTTGGTTTTCTCACCATGACTGAGAAAATCCAAAAATATATTGGAATGGATATCAATATAACACGAACAAAGTTTGAAGAGTCATCGCCAGAAACGCTCCATATTATATTGTTACATTAATTTATATTAATGTTTATTTCAATTTTATTAATTTAATAGATGCCATTTAAAAGAGCATTGTAAAAATATAGTATTTGGTGGAGAGACTAAATGTATTTATCTCTCCCATTTTATAAACTCCAAAACGAACGGTAGGTAATATTTAAATTTCAAAAGTCTTACCGTTCAATATTTGAGATATTTAAAATTATTTTCGTTGCTTGAAAACATGATTTTCATTGGCCAAAACTGTTTGAAAAATGAAATATTTTGGACCTCCGAGTAGTTCCTCCACACTCTGTGCCTCCAAAAACCACTACACGTGAATAATCTCAGACTAGCTTGGGATAGATTTCGGATAAAAACTTGACCACTAATCGATACTTATCTATACTAAAGAGGAAAAATAGCTTAATTAGAAGGTTTAATACAAAATATCGCTAGTTTAAGTTTGTAAACGGCGTTATGGAATACTAAATGTTTCATCAAGTCAATTAATGCCTTTACTCAATGAATATCTGGATATATTACCTGAGGACTTTCAGTCCAAAGATACAATCCACCTTGGGTTTCTTTAATGCTTATAATAATGAGTTACTTCTGGTGGCTTATGGTGAGTCAGTCTGTCCTGTACGATGATCTTTGTAAATGTTTAAGTTAAACATGAACTTTTTACATGTAGGTCTCATGTGCCTTACAAAATGGAGCTATTAATTACTAAAACCATAGTACTTTTTCTTAGAAATCGTACACTCTTGTCTTGCACTCAGAAATAAAGTGATATAATGTGTTAGGAGGCTTGGATGAGAAGTATTCAATGTTAGCTGTATTTTTTATTAGTTTGAGTTTTGTAGTTGTTATTTTTTTTTCCCCCATTCGATGAGCAAATGTTTGCCGGTGATAAAAACATCACAGGTGTCCAGTATCGAGTTGCGGAGGGCACCCACAAGGCCTCCCGGTTCAATGGCTGGGCGGAAAACTCGGTGACCCCCCCTGGGCCCCTCTCAAAGGGGATGAACAGGAGAGAAAGAGAGTAGAAAAAAATCGCTTATTGTAATGGGATATTTACAGGAGGGGATGAAAACTGACTGAATGGCTGGGAGTACCTGGAGGACTAATCCCCCTGTCAAGCCCCCCCTTTGTGGGAGATAGGAGGGCAGGAGGGCCCTTGACTAGATGTTGGTTTAACTGCAGAGTAATCCATAATCAAACAGTGGCAAGTGGTGACTCCATTATGTCGCTTCGATAGGGTGTCATAGGCCTGCCTTAACTCTATATTAGCCGGCTTTTAAGGCTTCAAATCAAGATAAGACTACAGTGGACGACTTAAGAAATCTTTGACGCTCACATTGTACCTCTTCAAGTGGGGTCAATTAATAACAGTCCTTACATCTGTTCCTCAAGAGACACGCCCAAGGATGGGATGATTAGGGTGGCATTGCCTACTACCGACGTTATACAGTAATAATGAACTTAATTGTATTATTTGTAAAATATATAAATGAAATTAATGCCAATTGAAAATGAAAGGAATGGCGAGAAATGTTTGAGAAAAAATGAGGTAACAACCACTTTGGCGATAAATATGATTTGTTTGCTGGATGCAAAATCTTAATTATTTGATTTTTTTTTTCTGAATGGCCTTTTATGGCATTGCCTGCTACCGAGGTTATACAGTAATAATGAACTTAATTGTATTATTTGTAAAATATATAAATTAAATTAATCCCATCGAAAATAAAGGAATGGCGAGAAATGTTTGAAAAAAATTAGGTAACAGCCACTTTGGGGTACATGTAATTTTTTTTTTCTAGTTGCAGAATCTTAATTTTTAGATTTTTTTTTTTTTCAGAATCGTCTTTCATGACATTGCCTGATACCAACGTTATAAAGTAATAATGAACTTAATTGTATTATTTGTAATATATATAAATGACATTAATGCCATTGAAAATAAAGGAATGGCGAGAAATGTTTGAGAAAAAATGAGGTAACACCACTTTGGATATGTATGATTTGTTTTTCTAGATGCAGAATCTTAATTTTTTTTTTTTCAGAATCGTCTTTCATGACATTGCCTGATACCAACGTTATACAGTAATAATGAACGTAATTGTATTATTCATACAGGCTCATTGTACATTATTGTATTGTATAATTAGTATAAAAAATGAGGTAACGCCACTTTGAGGTACATGTGATATGTTTTTCTAGATGCAGGATCTTAATTGATTTTCAGAATCGCCTTTTATGTTTCTTAAAGGATGAAAACCCCCAGATTTCGTTTTTGATTTGAACTGTTTTTCCATACTTCTTGATGGATCATTTCTTGAAGGATGTGGAAAAGGTCGTATTTCTGACATACTGAGCTGAAGTCGAAGAAGTTTTGAATTAAATATTTCTAACGTTGCTAGGTTTGTCCCGTAAATCCAGAACTGCCCTAGTAATTGTATGTCTTCAGTATTTTGTGCTAGAATCCAAACAATTTCAGTGAAACTTTCTATTTATCCACCTCGGGTTTCTTTAAGGCTTATAATAACGAGTTCCTTCTAGTAAAATAGCATATCAGCCGTCAGTCTGTCTGTCCTGTACGATGATCTTTGTAAATCCAAAATTTAAACATGAGCTTTTACGTGCAGGTCTCATTTGATGTTAGAAATCATTACAATATAGTTATCTCCGAGTAAGTGCCGTTAATTACTAAAACCTAATAAGTATTATAAAAAAAAAAAATATTTGCCTATAGTTTTGGTAGAGTATCAAATTGAAGACCTCAACATTCTGATTAACCATGTCTTGTTTCCTGCTCACCGGGGGAATCCTCCGTGGACAGGGGCTCTTAGGCAGAACGTGCATGTAAAACCTGTACGAATATGAACTGTACCTATTGAATGAGGGATGAGCTAGCTCTTAAATCACAATTCTGGATGAGCTTAATTTTACAAATAAAGTAGATCCGAGCCATGGTTGACACAAAGCGAAGCCGTGCAGGCTAAGATAAATAAGAAAGTGCACCGAAGAACCAAGAGAGAGGAAGAAAGAGAGAGAAAGAGAGAGGGATAAGAAGAAATACATAGTTTGAATTTTCCAGAACCAGTTGGAGGCCGCAGAGACGGGAACATGTGCACCTGCGGTTTGCCGAGGAATGAAAGATCTGTTGCCGCTCACATATGACGGCCTGTGGTCAGGCCCTCCCTAACGGGCTCTTGTCTGTTGTGTCTAGCTGCCCCAGGCAAGGGTATCTGCCGTTCAAATCTCCTACTAACAAGCAAATTCCTGGATGAGGAATCGATATCCACGGTAACAATACCAAATAGATCCTGGAGCTATTAGCTGGAGCTAACATAAAGGGAGAGGCTATACTTTCAATAAGGTACATGGCAGCTTGTCGCACATGACAATTATGCGTTGTTCTTCAACCAGAGCCAAAAAACTATTAAAGATCTAATTTGTCCGCCGTTATAAATGACTCCTTAAAGGTGGTATCCCAAAAAGACTAAGTTTTTGAGCCCAGACAATGAAATTTGTATTTTTTGTTGGTAGTCAGCTATTTAACAACTTAAATTTTTTTTTTAAGGAGATTATTCTAATTCTCTAATTATTTGCTTAGAGGATCAGTTGTGACGATGTTATATTTCTAATGTGTTAAATTTTTTTTTTGTTACCGACATTTTACAGTAATAATGAATTTAATTGTATTATTTGTAAAATATATAAATGAAATTAATGCCAATTGAAAATGAAAGGAATGGCGAGAAATGGTTGAGAAAAAATGAGGTAACAACCACTTCGGGAGTACATATGATTTGTTTTTTGTTTGTTGAATCTTAATTTTTTTTTATGTGTATTTAAGGGTGAAAAAAAAAACCGATTTTTTTTTCTGATTTGAACCGTTTTTCTATACTTCTTGATGGATTGATTGATAATATCTTGATGGATGCGGAGCATCTCGATCTATTGAATCATTTTCATGAGCTCTATCGTACAAGACAGACCTTGTTATGCTGGTACGTATGAATAAAGGACAATTAATTGTTTCGCCATCCGTAATCAATTTGACCTTTTTTTTTCTCATTTTTCGGTGGTTGATAATTGTTCAGTGGTGTGTTTGAAGAAGTGGACCAAGACTTTGCTAGTGATAAAAGGGCTATTCGGTCTTCGGACCTCGTCAGGTACGCTGAGCTGAAGCATGCACTCAACAGCATCCACAGTCCTCAGAAGGTTACAAGCCTGTGACTAATCTCCATTGTGTTCGCAAATGCTCCAAGGTAGGTCAGTCCTATTGTTGTCAACCCCCATGTTTGTTCAGAAAATTTTAGAGCACTTTTTTTTTAAATACAAGTCGATCAAGAACAAACACTCAAAATTTTATATTATCAACCATGTATAAAAATACCACTAACTAATTGATCCAGCAATTAGTTGCCTTTCCTTTCATTTCTCATTATATAGAAAAATAATTTTCCTACGTTTCTGTCCAAAAAAAATTCCAATTTATCTGTTCAACCAGAACAGAAAATCACCTTATACATACTTCAAAACTCTATTGAAATCTGCCTTATTGGGCAATAAGTATTTGTGATAAATGTTTTCATTCATAAAGTATTAATGAGAACATTTATCACAATTACTTATTGCCCAATACGGCAGACAAAAATCTATTAAAATCAGGTTGGGTAATATTTAACAGGTGAAACATTATTATATTAATAAATATGAATTTTTGGGGGCTAACCGATAGCCTACGGGGTGGTTTAGTGCAACTTTTTTTTTTCAAGTATTCTATTAATTTTGCTATCCATGAAACATATATAATGAAATTCGTACATCTATTTCACATAATAAATCTGACCAAAGACTGTACACAAGAGACTTCCCACTTATTTAGTGCAGTTTACAATTTTCACGGACTATTTCAAGCCAACAAGCAATGAAGTGGTGCTGAACGATCGACCAGATTTTTCCAAAAAAAATCTTCTACCCCCGTTTAAATTTTATAATTTTTTTCATTCATAGCCCCTTTAAATTTACAGATAATTATATATCCTCAGGCGAATCTATTTACAAATTATTTTTGTATTTCCTGTAGCATCGCTACATTATATACAGGTTTTGTTATTTTATAAAAATTATATAATAAATAAACAAGTATAATGATATACATTATACGTGACTGGACTGAACTGACCAATAAAGGTGATGGGGCATACCTTTTTAATGAAACTTAAAGCTAACTTACATACTAATTCTTAACCTAATTTTTCCCCGACAATCTGTTGCCATCAATGCGGGAGGGGTGGCAGGATCATAGTGTTGAACACTGGGTTTGTCAGGTGCTGCAACGAGTCAAAAAACTTGATTGCTAAATTCTATAAGTACGGAGAAAACTCTCTTATTTGGGAACTGAGATATGCGTGAATTACCCTGATTGATTGATAGAAAATAAATGATTCTTCTATTTATAAATCCGGTCGTATCGACTATCCAAGCATATAAGGCACTTAAAAAAGTTTGTTTTTGTTAACCAAAAATGGTTACTTGTTTGGATTGACAATACGGAATAAACGTTGCTTGTGCCCTGAAAAGTAAGCCATAAACATTAGACATCTTCCTGGTACACAGAGGTTTAAGTTTGCAAGGGCACTACGCCTAAAAGACTAAACCTACAACGATTTCTGCCAAGCACGGAGGTAAAGGCTAGGTGTCATTCAACTCTCAGGTCTAGCAAGTCAGTCAATTTAAGTTTTTATACAGCAAGACTATTGTAGATATTCCGAAATGGTGGAGTAGATTGTATAGGTTTATTTATACAGTAGAATCCCGATAATTCGTATTGCCAAGGGACTGACAGTTTGCTACGAATTATCGGGAGTACACAATTAAAAACGTATTAATGCAAACATGTATGTATTAAGAAGTATGTACAATGTAGTAAGAATAAATACTATGCAATAAACACTGATTAATACTAAACTAAACAATAAACAATACGTGCAATAAAAAATATGTACATACTTATGTTCTAGATTAAATATAGACCAATCATTTGTACGAAAAAAATCCGTAATTTTTTTTTGATGCAATCCTTGCAGACGGGTATTGTCAATTCCTTTGTATACTTCCTCCAACTGGTACATTTGAATTCCTTGCTTGCGCGAACCACTTTTTGAAGTTCTCTTCAGGTTGTGGGTAATCACCATTCTTGAAGCATTTTACTTTGCTGCTTGATGTCTGGGAAGTGATTTTGTCCTTGTTCTTCAGGATTGATGTGATCGTGGAACGAGGGACGTTAAAACGCTTGGATACGTCAATTTGCTTAAAGCCACGGCGTTTAAGATTTGTTGTTTCTATTTAATAGAGAGGCTAACTTTTTTCGGAGGCATGGTAACGTGTCACAACGATAACGAAAACGGGACTGAACTGTAGAAACGAAAGAAAAGCTTAGTACAATTCCTAAAACTTTCCCTCTCTCCTCTTTTTATTTCCTTTCAGTAAAAAGAGTACGAATTACATATGGGATTACATAGAAAACATTTATCTCGCACTCATTCTGCTCTCTGGTCTCTCACTGTCCTCTTTCCCTTTCTTGAAACAGTACGAATTAACGAGGTTTTTAAGCTGAAAATACGTATTATAAGACGTTTTAAGTGACCTCGAGCCTAAAAATAATACGAATTACCGAGGGGACTGAAATCCATTGTTTTTATATCACTTACCGGGATTTTTTCTAGGGACCACCGAATTCGTACGAATTAGCCGGAAATACGAAATATCGGGATTCCACTGTATGTATTCCCAAAGATTTTCGGGTACCAAATAAATTGGCGGATAGCGGCAAGTGCTGGAATATTGAGTTGCAGTAACCAGAGCACACGGTGGAAAACCAATATTGTCCCAGATATAAAATTTTCATACCACAAAGCGATCCCAGTATACACATTAGGCTAACCACAAACGTTCCCGCTCCACAAATGCATACGTTTCGCGTTTCCCGCAGGTAAAAATAAAGGATCTACAAATTATCTCTTTATAAAACCAACGCGTCCTGCTCGTCGTTCTTCTCATCTAAACATCACTTTCGTATATTATAACGACTCGTTAATATGCATATGTCCATTAAAATTAGAATGTTATTTTTTAGAGATTTTTTGTTGTCAATAAATGTAATAAACGATTGCCTAAAACACGAGGTCTAATGACCCTGATATAAATTTAATTAAACATGTAACAAAATTTTGTTCTTCAAGATATATCATAATTGCCCATTTCAAATGATCATCCATGAGATTTATGACTAATACGTACATTGTTGTTGTATATGCTCATATAAAAACATAAAACCTACCAGCTACTTGGAGCCAAACGTAACACATGTTTTCGAGACGATAGCGGACAGAAGTGCCACAAGTTATTTTAATGGATACAATCATTTTCAAAATTTTAAGAAATGTGTCTACAACTTTGTCCCTCGTCAAAGTAATAATTTTTTATTTTATTTTTGTTTAGGGTATGTCTACCACAAGGGTCATTATTTCTTATATTTGATTTTGCAACTGTTATGTTTATAATTATTTAACTTTTCTTATTATTTTACATTTGGAAAGAGGTTCGTTAACGTGTTTTTGAGTTTACTATTAAAAACACCAAGTTGACAATCAAAATTTCATACGTTATTACAGACCACTAATATGTACATTGTTGTTTTATATGTTCATATAAAAACATAAAACCTACTAACTCCTGTGAGCCAAACACTGTATAACAAGTATTATATTAATGCTTGTTAAAAGTTTTATTGGGCGTCAGCGACCCTAGTGGCTGACGTAAAAATAGTTTTCATCGTATTTTTAACAAACAATTTTGTATACACATATCACAAAGTTTTGTTCTTATAAATATATCATAATAGGCCATTTCAAATCGTCATCCGTACACAAATTTGTTGATTTTTTTTGTAATCAACCTAAGCCGGTATTTCAACGAAAGTAGCCCTTTTCCCTTTGCGATCGGTAATGAAGTTCCAAAATAGTTTCATTTAAATTTCTTGAAAACACCAACTCTGTTAAAGGACATTAAAAGAATGATCCATAGATTTTTATTTTTAAAAAATTTTTTTCAGGTCAATTATGAACTAAATTTTTTTTCAACTATAAAGTAAAGAGAACATTAACATCAACTTGATCATAAATTATAATAATAATATATTATCATTAAAAATCTACACTGCTTTATTCTTCGGACCATCTCGATAACTGCCATCGTCTTCTTAAAACAAAAAAAAAAAATATATATATATAATTAGGTTAAGAATTAGTATGTAAATTAGTTTTAAGTTTGAACACAAAGGTGGGCCCCATCACCTTTATTTGTCAGTTTAGTCCAGTCACGTATAATGTGTATCATTATACTTGTTCATTCATTATATAATTTTTATAAAATAACAAAACCTGTATATAATGTAGCGACGCTGCAGGAAATACAAAAATAATTTGTAAATAGATTCGCCTGAGGATCTATAATTATATATAATTACCTCTAAATTTAAAGGGGCTATGAAATAAAAAAAATATATATATATATATAGTTCAACTACTAAAATGTCTAGATAAACAAATTCTAACCAAAACATGTTTAGCGAAGCCCTGATTTTGGTTAAATATATATTTTGAATTAGGGCAGGGTTGGATAATTTTGATAGTAGCCCTCATAAAACGTAAAGAAAAAAATGAAAGAATCTTAGTGGGAATTCTTCAGGTTTGGCAGTTTTCACATAAAATTTCAACATTGATATAAACAGATAAATTCACACGATTCCATAGGACAAATAACAGATAATGGTGGCGGAATAAATTAATTCTATGGTGTCGTAAGCACGATTTAGATGTTTTGAGAATTTATCTGTTTTTAAATGCTGCGATACGAACTTATTCTGTACAAGGGTGTTTTGTCACAATCGATCATCATGCCAAATAATGGCTTAATTATCAATATATCGTGCCTGGCATCGTTCTGTTTATTAAAGTGGCCAATATTATCGCCAATGGCACATCTGATAGCATGTTTTACCTTTGTCGGGTGTCGCGAAAGCCATCGGAAAAAAATGCCCTGCTTCTTCTCCACCACATACTCTTTGAGTCTTTGGTAACTCAAAACAGTGATGATAAATATAGGATCAAAGTAAGGCGTGAGCACGCTTTGAAGCTGAAAGAAGCGTGGCCACGCCACGTTCAAGCCCAATCACTATAAGTTAAGTCATGTTTACATTTTGAGCTGGTCGGTTTCATTGGCACTAGCGAAATGACACTCTATTATTTCAACACAGAAATTCTAATATAAACATATTTTATTAATGACAGTTATGTATGAACTGTCGAAACTGAAACTAAAGTAAATAATATGGAGTCATAGAGAGGCGTTTTGTTAATTTTTGTATCACATGATGATCGACACCATAGAATGAGTATGTCACAAAATTAAATTAATAAATAATAATTAAAAGTACATATAATAAGCAGTAAATAAATTTAGTGAGAAATTTAGTCAAGGCCTGAGCCTAAGACCTTCCAATTACCGTATCCAAACTGCCTGGGTATGTATACTGTATCTTTTAAATTAAAGCTTTACTTCTATTGGGATTACATACAGCTGACTATAATAATAACCCAGCTAATAAATATTTTCTCATCTACAGCCTTTTACTCAGGTAATGGAATAGATAGGTCATATTACATATTATGACATATTAAGAGATGATGTTTTGTACTCACTGAGAGAGAAGGAACTGGAAGCAATTATATTTAAAAGGAGTTTGGATTGTGTGAAAGATTTGAATTTAATAATTGGACGATAAAATAGTCCATAGAAACTATGTAGTTGTTGACAGGTGACCACGTTTATGAGTTTACGTCAGTCCTCATGTAACCTAGAAATGGCTAAAGTATATGTTACCATCCATGCTTGATACCATTTGCAGTATTTGACTCATTCTTCAGACTTAATGACCACGCCAGGATTCGCATCCAGGAGCCGCGAGTAGCTCAGGGTTTTCGTGTCAGTATGCACATCGAGAAGAAAACAAAAAATGTTTGTTGTTCACATTGCAGGACTTTTTTTCTTCTGGTCACCGGACGTACCGTAGGCTGTTACACTTCCAGCGGGTTTTCTGGAGTGGTGTCCGCTTTCGGTCGCTACTCCCTGGGCTAATGGCTCTGCCGGAGTGAGAGAGAGATGCTCATGAATGGAGAAAACCCCGCCAAAATACGGTACATAATGGCCCTCTGGAGTGGACAATGGACAGCACAGATGAATGAACGGGGCCTCCTCCGGCCAGCTCCAGATCGGGCGGGGGGGCGGGAGGGAGGACAATTTCAGATTATTTCCAGAGTTTTTCCCCCCTGGAGGGGGTAACGACTGGAAGCGTGAAATGCGCCGGGAACCTCCGCACCGCCGGAACCCGCGGAGGACATTGCCGTAGCTCTTGTCTTGGTCAGCTCTCAGCTCCATCACTCCAGCCAGGAAACGAAGCTAGGTCAGGTGAACCAAAATATAGTGTAACTAAAACATCGATGGCGTAATGTTGCCTACATAAATTGTCATAATATATTAACAAGGATATTGATAGTATAAAAAGAATACTAAGCTGATCAAAATAAAAATTTAATAATTTTTATGAAGTAATTTAGGCGATGAATTTAAAATTTGTGACAAAATTATATTATTCATTTTTTCATGATCTCTTATGATACTAAATTTTTGTTGGCATTGACGGGATTTGAATAAGTCAAAATCATAAAACAGAAAACCTATCAGGCAAAAATATTTACACACCTTTGGTTATAATGCTTCATTGCACCTATTGCCCCTCTTGTCAATATACAAGTGAACAGTGTTAATAAGCGTTCGTTACATATTTATTTTAAGAAATGGGAAAAGTCAAATGTTTGTATAAAAAACAGCGAAGATAATTAGCCTAATCGATTTGCAAGTTTCAGTACGTTGAACAGTACGCCACTAGACTCCTTGGCAAAGTAAGGGAAGAAATTAATTTTACGCTAGGTGTGAATACTACTCTGGCTCCGAGTGCTTTTGGTAGCAATTGAATTCGGAAACAAAGGCTAATTCATTGTCCTAAGCTCCTATTCACATTCCCAAGGTTCTAGAAAAACTTAGAGATAACTTAGAACTATAACTGATGATACTTGAAAAGGATAAGATTCTGGGAAGTAGGGAGTAAGGGAAGTAAGGAGGGGTGCGGTTGCTTACTTAAAAATAACAGGGAGCCATCAGTGACCTCCATGAAGTCACGAGGCAGGTATACAGTTCTGCCCGAGACCCTTGTACTTTTAGCATTATATATAATATTAGCATTATAATATTTTTAGCGTTATAAAACTGATGATACTTGAAAAGGATAAGATTCTGGGAAGTAGGGAGTAAGGGTAGGAGTAAGTTTTTACCGTTATAAAACTTTACATACCTTTTGAGAGTGTCAGTTCACTAGGATTGAAGATAAGAATTTTTTGGCATGGGTTGAATTCCGGCAAGAACAAAGTCGAAATCTGTAAAAAAAAAAAAAAAAAAAACCTGCCGAATGTTTTTGAGACGATAAGCGGACAGAGGGCCCACAAGTTATTTTAGAGGATATAATCATTTCAAAAAATTTTTCTACAACTTTGTCCCACGTCAAAGCAATATTTTTTGTTGTTTAGGGTATGTCTACTGCAAGGGTCATTGTTACTTATATTTGATTTTGCAACAGTTATGTTTTTAATTATTTAACTTTTTTTGTTATTTTACAAAATTTGGAAAGAGATTCGTTAACGTGCTTCTGAGTTTACTATTAAAAACTCTGGCCCAGGAGACACCCCAAACTCACCTAGTAGGGCATGTATTCTCATTTTAAGGGCACTAGTACTGATCGGAGAATGAACACCAAGTTGACAATAAAAATTTCATACGTCATTACAGGCCACTAATATGTACATTGTTGTTGTATATGTTCATATAAAAACATAAAACCTACCAACGTAACACTTGTAATTTTTTTTTTCTTTCATAGCCCCTTTAAATTTACAGATAATTATAGATCCTCAGGCGAATATATTTACAAATTATTTTTGTATTTCCTGTAGCATCGCTACATTATATACAGGTTTTGTTATCTTATTAAAATTATATAACGAATGAACAAGTATAATGATATACATTATACGTGACTGGACTAAACTGACTAATAAAGGGGACGGGGCTCACCTTTTTGATCAACCTTAAAACTAATTTACATACTAATTCTTAACCTAATTTTCCCCGACAGTCTGTTGCCATCGATGCGGGAGGAGTGGGGGGGGGGGGGTCATAATGTTAAACACTGGGTTTGTGAGGTGCTGCAACGAGTCAAAAAACTTGATGTGTCTCCGGCGGATGAACTCACCCACCGACGGCACATCAAGCAACGGGTACTTTGTACACACTTGTAATTTATTGTACTATATTAATGCTTGTTAAAAGTTTTATTGGAAGTCAATGACCCTAGTGGTTGACGTAAAAAAAGTTTTCATCGTAATATATTTTTAACAAACAATTTTGTGTGCACATATCACACCTCCTATAAATTTAATTAAACTCGTAACAAAGTTTTTTTCTTATAAATATATCATAATAGGTCATTTCAAATCGTCTTCCATACACAAATTTGATGAATTTTTTTTTTTAATCAACCTAAGCCGATATTTCAAAAAATATCACCTAAACTCCAAATGAATTGCGCTGAATATGTATAGTACTATAATAAAAAAAGACAGGAGCAACAGCATTGCCCTATGACAGCTTGAAAGTAAGTGGGGTCGGTAATGAAATTCCAAAATAGTTTTATTTAAGTTTCTTGAAACCACCCACTCTGTTAAAGGACATTAAAAGCGAGTCTTTAATAAAACTATTCATTGGCGACAGGACGGTCTACCCAAAAGAAACCGATTTGATGTATGTGGTGGAGTTTTTGTAGTTCCGGATTTCGCCGGTAGGACCGTGTAAAGTAACACTTCACCAGTCAGTATGCCAAGTGGCGTCGCTGGAGAAGGTTCCATTCTGCTTGTGTTTATCAATTCATGACAGTTGTTTTGGGTGCTCGTCGTTTTTGTGATGGCTGATTTTTGTGAACAGCGCTCGGCCGTAAATATTTACTTCCTGCTCGGGAAAACTGGCACAGAAACTCTTGAAATGTTAAAAGCGGCCTGCAAGGATGATGCTATGGGGAAAACTCAAGTTTTTTTCCAGTTTTAAAAGCGAGGATATGTCAATTAATGATCAAGCACACTCTGGACGTCCTTCAACGGCCCAAACCAAGGAGAATGTCGAAGAAATTCGCTAAATCGTCCTGGATAATCAACGACAGACCATCGAGAAACTTGTGAAGAAATCTTGTCTGACCTGGAGTTCAGTACAGTGAATTTCAAGAGGGCATTTGGGGATGAGAGGTAACGCTCCCACTCACACAGCCCTCTCTGTGCGCGGATTTTTGTCCAAAAATGGTACGACTACTGTATCCCATCATCCCCTACTCACTCTATCTAGCCCCCGATTGTTCTTTTTATCCCCCGAATGAAAAGGGACTTTAAAGGAAAGGAAAGAAGTAAAGACAAAAACGCCGGAGTCATTGTCTGGCATCACAAAAGAGGAATTTAAAAAATGTTTCGAACAGAGGAATAAAAGATTGGGCAATTAACTCTAACGGATAGTCTTTGAAGGAGATTAAAGGTTTTTTTTTTGGTCAAAAAAATCACTTTGCACAAAAATACTTCGGTTCCTTTTGGGTACTTCCTCGTATCATTCATTACATTAAACCGAATGAGGAGAGGCCAAAATATAATTTAAATATAACAGAATACCTCTGTCATGTTCTCCTTCTACGTCCACTGCATAAATTTGTACATTCATTTTAATTCCCGGAAAAAATATTTTGCAATGTAAAGCAGACACAATGTTCTTATCTAAAGAAGAAGATTATTTACATTTTGGTTATTGTTGTAATTTATAAATTATTATTGATTTGAGGTTGGCAGAAATACTGGTCCTTAAGAGAAGTAATGAAGGGTAACTTTAACTTGGAAGTTAGAAAGTGATGTTTGAAAGCTGCGTTCTTCCTTCAGTCACTTATGGCTGTCAAACCAGGGCACTCACCAAGCAGCAAGAATCCAAGTTAAGAGTATGGCAAAATTCTGCTCTAAGAAGCATGATGAACTACAAGAAAAGGGATAAAATTAAGTGTGCAACTATGCGCAAATAATCTGGAGTTAAGGATATAAGCCTACATATAAGGAAAATTAAATGGAAATGGGGGGGGCACCTTGCCAGAATTCAGGATGACAGATGGTCTTCAAAGGTTACCGAATGGATCCCACATAATTTAAAGAGAAGGCGAGGAAGGCAACACAGGCGCTGGAGTGATGTCCTCAAGACTGTCGCTGGTCCCGATTGGATGAGAACTGCTCGTGATAAAGAAAAATGGAAAGAACTATGGAATGAAATTGCGAGCTCCACTTCCCAGTAGGTTTTGGTCTCCAGGGAAGTTAGACCATCACCCCCATTAAGGGGAGGCCTGCACGAGCCAACATGTTCCAATCATATTTGCTTATTTATAGTTGTAAATATATTGCAAACAGTTTTTTTGAACTACTAAGTATAACTTTGTAATAGATTATTATTAATTGTAAATAGCTCAGAAGCAGTACTTTTTATTTATATTGTCGCAAGTTATTATTTATTTTACAAAATAATGTTTGTTTCCTCAGACAATACAGGCTTTATTTATTTATATATATGATTGATTTAATTTTACAATGTTATGATTTTCGTTACAAATTCTTACTAGATATAATATTGTATTATAAGCTGACGCAGATGTTTATAATTGAATACTATAATCTCTCCCCTTGTTATAAGAAATGTACCCCTAAGGAGCAATTAAAAAAAAAATTGTTTCATTCCTAAGTTGCTTTCCATTTTGATTATAATACACGTTTAAACGGCGTAAAACTCACTTTGAGAGAGAGTCAAGAGACCCCCTTACTTATGTAATCTAAAGCGAGATTTCCCTTCGATCGTTTACAATAAAAAAATGACGTCTTTGAAAACGGTTAAGTGGGGTATTGAATTATACACAAGTTTTCATAGAAGAGCGGAGCAAGCATTATTCACAAGATAATGTCATTGTAGTAAAGTTTTTATCTCACAACCTACCGGAAGAAAAAGGGGAAGGCATTCACCACGAAATCTCCTAACTGAAGAAAACCGAGGAGAAAGACGGGGGAAGGGGGGGGGGGAATTTCACCCTCGAGTGGGAAAAATTTCTTTATCTACCCCAAGACAAGAGGCCTTCAGTTTTGCCTTGGCCGGTTTCAATCATCCTTTGTCCGTCACCCAGCCGCTGTGTAATCCCTTAAGTACTAAATTGAGACAAATTGTTTTCTGTTTAGCTTAATGTCATCATACAGGTTATTTTTTTTTTTTTTAAGTCAAAATTGATCGACTCAAGAGAGTGCTCTTCTCTTATGATCCGTTTGAACTTTTTGTCTGAGATTGTCTTGACTACAAGTCAAGAGTTTAAGGTATGAGAACTAGTTAGCTGTTGAAAGTTCTAATTGAAATTATGTTACGATCTAATAACTGAACCGGTACGAAAATGTTCTGCTTTCAATGCAGATAGGAGGCCATCATCTAGGATTCCTGTCGGGAAGAATGTCACTCCTGCAGGAAGGGAGGGTCCCGAGATTGACTAAGGAACCTACCAGTATCGTTTTTCTTGGGCTAAAAATTATTATAAGGGTCTCTAACGAAACAAGTATTGATAAGGACAAATCCATTGTTTTTTCCACAGTAAAAGACATTATTGACTATAAAATAAGAATATAGTTTTATATATTAACAATTTTTTTGAAGAATTCAATGCCACTACAGCTTTAATGCAGAATACAAATTATTTATTTCAAACATTGTCAGTCAATTATTTCAAAAATAATACTCAAAAAAATAATACGACCCTTACATATGTAAGTGAAAGCTGGATAATGCTTGATAAGCAGGCCGGCCACATTACTGCAGCAGAAATGAAGTTTCTGAGGAGAGCGGTTGGGAAGACAAGAAGGGATTGCATCATAAATGTTCAAATAAGAGAACAGTTTGAGGTGACAGAACTAAAGACCACACTCGCATCCCGACAGCTGAAGTGGTTTGGCAACGTGTGCCGCATGGAAGATGAAAGAGAACCAAAGAAAGTTCTAGAAGCCCGGCCATCTGGGAAAAGACCGAGAGGACGTCCCAGAATTTCCTACCAGGAGAACATCCAGAGGATTGGAGGGAAAAAAGGCAAAACACTCCAGCAGATGAAGCAGCTATGTAGGGACCGAGAGAGGTGGCTCCAATTTATCGAGGCTCCTCGACGCTGATAACAAGGCACGGGAGGAAGACAAAGACGAAGAAGGAGTAATTTTAAAGAAATAAATAAAACAACTAATTAATTGTGTCGGTTTAAATCTAATATATTTTTAAAAATTATTGTTAATTGTACCAAACCAAAATGTCTTAAATATTCATTAGAGATAGTTATGAAAAAAAAATTCCGCTCACATGACTGCCACTAATTTGTTATAACAATGCCAGCAGCTCAATATAAATCACTTGTTTTCGTTTTGACTTTGATTTGCTCAACCTATGTGAAACAATTTTTTTTAGAACAAATGAAAAATTACACGATTTAATTTATACAGAACGGAATTTTATAAATAACTCGTTTTTTACCTTGAAAATGCCCGATATGAAGGCGAAACGTCAAAATAATAATATGTAAGATTATTTTTAAGGCTAATTGGCCAGAGTTTTTTTTTCCTCCTGTCCATCTTAGACCGGAAGTCTCAACATTTAATTAACAAACATATACAATTGTATTAAACAAACAAGGTATATGTGAATTTCGTGTGCTTAAAACCGATAGTACAAAGTAGAAATTGAAACGACTAAATACTAAAATTTTGAATGTTATGAGATGTAATTTATTAAATGAAAAGATTGAAAAAGTGTACAATACAAATAGTATAAGAACAAACCTCTGATAGTTGTCTGTAATAACTTGATTAAGATTTTTATGTATGTAACTAATTATAACCCTTCGGGCAAAGAATAATAATATGTTGTCTTTTATCTTTTTTTTTTTTTTTTTTTTTTTTCTTAGCTCTCAAACTTATAAAAATAGGATGTGGGAAAAATAAAGAAAAATTATTTTGGGCTAATGAGTGCCTTTCACTAAGGGGAGTCCCCCATTTGAACGATGTATGAGAAGGATATAGGATGTGGAATGCCTAAAAAGGAGGATGGAATCAGGAAGGTAGTGAGAGTCTACCAAGGGTTGAGCCTAGGGGTGCCTAGGCAATGGTTTGTAGTCGGCCCGAAGTCTTTTATCAAGCATCGATACTTTGAAAAATAATATTATTAAAATACATTCCACAGTCTTTGCACTGCGCCACTCATCCCTATAATCCTCCTCAGAGACTGAAACGGCAGTGGCCTCGTGACCTGCTATAATCGCGTGACAGTGGGAGTCCTGGCAATGGCCAGTTTCTCCAATCATGTCCTATTGTACGAATGAGTGAGTGAATGATGACTGTAAATATGGTATGAATGAGATCATTTATCTGTATTATTATTGCCTTATAAAAGGCAGATTGTAATTATTGCACAATAAAGTTATAATATATAAAATACATTCAATGGGCTTGAGACCTGCTTGAAAGTGAAGCCTTACCCTTCGGACTCGGCAATTAGACCAGTGCTTACAGAATACGTTTCAAAACATTACCACGCTATTCATCAGGCTGTTTTACATTTTCCAGTGAGCAGTTTTCTCTAGCACAAGTGACCCATTGAAGTGCATTATTACTTCATTTATTAAAAGGATAAAAATGTTTTCGAAGAAGTTGTTCTCTCTTGGGTGGGTTTTATGCCGTTGGTACTATTTACAAAAGCGAAATATCTCACGGTCACGTCCCGCCTCACCTTGGGCGTGTAACAATTTCCTTGGCCGGACATGAAGGGTGTTTCGACACGGGATATCGCCTTAACCCATAGCTGGCTGGGTCTAGCCCCCCCCCCCACCCACCCGGGAAAATTTATCCTCAATGCCATTTAAACCCATTTCAGCTGTGCTCTCCGTTGAATAAGAGAGGGAAGGACGAAAATCGAAATCGAGCCATAAACTAAATTAATGCGGAATAATCTTCTTTCGTCTGTCCAAGATTATTTTTCTGGGTCAGTGGTCTCTTGTGAAAATAGCCAGTTAATCTGAAATTTTAAAGATACATTCCTCCATCGACACTGGGCCGTTTTCGGTTTTGATGTGACTATGGAAAATATGGCTGTTAGCGTCATTGCTTCATGGTATGAATGCTCTTGGGCCAATTCTCCTAAATGAAAAGTATACCTTTTTCATTTTAAATAAATAAAGTGGGCTTCTACCGATGGGGTAGACCGTCTTTCAGCCCTAAATGGGTAACGTAAGAATGTAAATAATTAAAGAAACAGAGACTTTTTTTCCCATTTTGTATTTAAATATTACTTGAATGATATTTTTTTTAATTTGAGGTATTCCATTTAATTTTTTACTATTGATTATTTTTTTATTTTTTGTTGATTAGAACTGTACGTATTTATTTGTGCATTCTTATAATTTGTAGGGGACATGGTCCCAGAATAAACATTTTTTCTCTTCTATTTTTCTATTCTAAAACTTTGAATTTGGAACTTGAATGTTTCATATTAGAAAATAGTGTGATAGTTTTCATTATAATTAATTGAGTGTGATATTTTTATTAGTGTATACATCTCTTGATATGAAGCTGTTCGTTTCATTTTTTATTTCCCAACTTCGAATGCAAGTTAAAAATAGTAAGTAGAAATGTGGTTTCAAAAACATTTTTTAACAACGAGGAGACTTTTTAAAAATTATCTAACCCATATACGTCGTCCTTTTCAAATTTCTGAAACGTATATCGTATTTTTGTTCATTGGCATTTATTTATATTTGTTTTGTTGTGAGTATAATTTTTTTTGTAATACATGACAAGATCACTTTCTTCTTTTTATGCTTGGGTTTGTTTTCTAAGCCTCTCCCCCCCCCCCTCCTTACCCAAAAAATATCTTTTGTTTCGCCTTGCGGGGCAACTTTCGACGGATAGCATAAAAAGCCAAGCTGGTGGCTCAGCACGAATTGGCTGTCCGAAATACTGTAAAGCCAATGATGCGAGAAATCCACCAAATCGTGCCTCCATCTTAGGACAAACCCTCTATTCGTATCCTTCAGTGGCAGTTTTCCAGAATAAATTACAGGAAGTAACAGTCCAAGGATTCGAAGCCAGAGCGGTTACTACGGCACCACAACACTCGATTGAAAACCACCGGGGTGAAGCTAATCCATGAAACCACTATTATAAAGGATGTGCACTCTAACAAATGCCCTATCTACTGCCTATTGTTTCTTCAGCCGCGTGGAGGGTGCCCCCAGCTGAGCCTTTCAGAGGACTCTCAAACCATCAGTGGAAAAAAAAAACCCTAGAGATTTAGCTAGGTTAGACTGCACGAGAGTTCATCACATTATTCATATTTTCTAAAAGAGCTCATGGATAGGTATTACAATTTTTCAGTTAAAATTGCACATAACATTTTTTGGGAGTTACACATAAAAAAAATATTAGATACATGTTATTTTTTAGGAATCCACCGAGATCCATTCATTAAATTATTTTTAATATTACTTTGCTGCCGAATTAAATACTGTAACTTTATTTATGAATCTTTATTCCTAATTCAACCATGATCTCAAATGATAGTATCAAGCGATAACATTTTGGTGCCTTTTTATCCTTGCCTCACAACCTCAAACTTCCTCCTGTAGTAATTATTTAAGCCACTATGTAGTCTCTTATAGACATGATTATCCAAATATTTAATTTAAGTAGAGCCCAAAAAAAAACTAAACTATCCAATTTTGAAGTTTCCTCATTGTACTAAACATTGATCAACTTTTACACGGAAACGTTGAGCTAGGTATGAAGACGCAGTATTGGGAATACCCCCGCCAGGAAATAATAAACACGCGACCGGGCAAGGCTACAATCCACTTGTAGGTAGCCTATGTAGTATGTAAGTAAATCACAATGAGATGTGGACGATTTTCTCTGCCTTGGAGAGGGTAAAAAAGAATATGAATGAAGTCATCAATGTCAGTCAGTTAGTTCATCAGTTAGAAGGGGGTTGTTGAGTAAATAGTAGGTAGGTAGGTAGGTAGAGAGAGAGAGAAAGAGAGAGAGAGAGAGAGAGAGAGAGAGAGAGAGAGAGAGAGAGAGAGAGAGAGAGAGAGAGAGAGAGAGAGAGAGAGAGAGAGAGAGAGAGAGCGAGAGAGAGAAAAAATATGTTTACATGAATTGATGAATTCTTTCTCACCACCTCTGCAAACCCAACTGGGGAGCGTCACTTTAGGGTTTATTCAATAGCCATTCTCGACTGCACAGTATATCAATTGCTTTCTGCCCGACAAAGAAATAACAAAATAATTTTTTTTAAATACTGACTTTTTGAACTATACTCTGGAAGTACAAACTTTTTGGTGAAATCAGCTTGTATTCTTCGTCGTTATCCTAGCTAGGTCAAAATTATATTTCTAATTCCGCCATTGCGTACCTAAGTCGAGATGGCCATCGGTCATTTCTTCCTGAAGGCTTAGATCGTAGGTGAGATTATAGGACTGCAATACGTTCAGTTCGAAGCAATGAAGTATAGTCGACACAGAAGCCAAGTTGTAAGGGGTAGCCACATGCATCTTATTTCCAGGTCCATGAGGTGCAGTTATTCCGTTATCTCTATGAGCATGAAGTCCTGATCACACCTTACTCCTGGCTTACGTAGCGGGTCATGCTGTAACGGTTCGCCTAAACTCGGTTACATAAAACCCCGCAAATATGCAGACAACATTAAGGATATTTATTTAGAAAATATGTGTGCACAAATATGAGATAAAATTAAAAAAAAAAAACAACAAAAAAACTAAAAAAAAACCTTTAAACTCGTCTCCTGCCGATAGCGATCTATTGCATTGTTTCATCACTGAAAAAAAAAAATTGTTTAAAGCATAATTTTTTCCTTGCTATATCTTCTCATCCTCCACAAACATTATCACCTGATATTAAAAGAAAAATAATTTTTTTTTTTTTTAATGATTTTGTGTTTCCATTTTCCATCAATTAATTACCTCTAAAATATTTTGTACCACGCTAAAACTTTTGTGTTTTCTGACGACATCAGTAAACCACCTTAATTGCCATTTGTCGCTCAAGGTCTCAAGGTTTTTAAAGTTGTAAAAGCGCTTGGCCATGGCGAATTATTGTAAAAAAATTTCTTTTTCCCAGATTGTGTAATTAGTTTCTTTAGATTAATCGATAGGTACTTTTGTAGTTGTACAGATTTTGTAGTGGGTACGGCCACTGAAGACGTACCGAAATGGAAAACTCCCTACAAATAAACATAATTATTAACTAGAAATTTAGAATTCTAAGAGGATTAAGTTTATAGCTTTTTTTTTTATTACAAATAAACGGGATTTTTCCCGATTATCGAGATTGAATTGAATTTTTTGCACCTATCGAACCCCAATACTGCAAAAGTACTTTGTCTCAATCGCAATACCCTTCTGGAACTCCCAGTAATAAATTAGAAAAAGTACGACACAGGTCTTACCGGCTTTCGCACTTGCTAACCTCACCCAACCTGTCTTGATGTACGGTGCCCCACTATTTACCCGCTTGACTGTCAATGCAGCCAAATGTCACCAACATTTCCATAATGGGATCATGCGAAAAGTCGTCTAACATACCTCTCTCGAGAGTTTAAAGAACGCTGACCTGTACGCGTTGCTCCGTGTGCCGTCGGTGGGTGAGTTCATCCGCCGGAGACACATTAAGTTTTTTGACTCGTTGCACCACCTAACCAACCCAGTGTTTGACACTATGACCCCAATGCCCCTCCCGCATCGATGGCAACAGACTGTCGGGGAAAAATTAGGTTAAGAATTAGTATGTAAGTTAGTTTTAAGTTTGATCAAACAGGTGAGCCCCATCTTTTTGGTCATCTTATTAGTCAGTTCAGTCCAGTCACGTATAATGTGTATCATTATACTTGTTTATTCCATTATATAATTTTTATAAAGTAACATAAGACTGCACTACATGCCTAGAGAGACTCTAGGCCCAGCCACCAATGGACTCTCACCACTGTACCGTAACAATCAGCCTCTACCGAGGCTTCCCACACTCCTTAATTCCCTCACACCACCTTCAAGCAGGTACTCCTAGTACAAGGATCCGCTCAACCCAAATATTCCTTAATTTTTTGTTTATCCTTAATCTTACAATTAGAGAGCTAAGAAAATAAATAAATAAAATAACAAAACCTGTGTATAATGTAGCAACGCTATAGGAAATCCAAAAATAATTTGTAAATAGATATACCTGTGGATTTATAATTATCTGTGAAAATGCTTAATGATTCGATAGCACAAACTAATGAGTAGTTAAAAACTGCTTTTAATTTTCATCATTATTTTTTTAAAGTTTTAACGAATGTTAGAGTGTTGATTTTTACTTCATTCTTTTTATATTATATATGTTACTATTATGCATTAGTGTGTATTCTTTAGGGTATTTTTATATGTAAATCTAGGCATATACCTATATGTAATATTATGTGTGAATATGTTATATTTTTTAATTTAGGGAGGACTGGTAGTGTTGACAAAATAACATAATGTTTGTTCTGAAGGGAAATAACCCCAGGATAACAAATATATTATAATTGTTATATAGAATCATGTCTGGACATAAACAATATATGTAGAAGCTTCACATTGTTTGTAGGTGCGGATGAAGTCGCTATTGAGGCCCCTGGAGGCTGGCCGGAGGGCTGCCGGAGTATTATCTCCATCGTGAAATAGAAAATGCCGAACGGGAGAGGACGGTAGAACAAGATAAAATGTAATAGATAAATAAAGGCAGAGGTGGCCGGTTGGTTGGTGGGGCCTTGCCCCGGGCCCGATTACAGATTGGGCACGGAGTCAGCGTTCCAGCCGACTGCCCAGCGGGCATCCCTGCTACCGCCGTCTTGTCACTCTTGCGCACTTCCTTCTTGACGGATGACCACCATTTGCGTATCCTCCTTGCTAGGGTACTGTCGCGGGCAAGGATCTATCCAACCTGTCTATTTACAAAAGCATACCCGTTCTTTAAAGTGGCTTAGAGCTCAATTCCCTGCGAGTTTGCAAAACCTGCAAGGCCCTAACTCTACTCCAGGTATCAAGTCCCTACAGCCTTCCGAACTAAACACGGAACTATAATTATCATATTATACAAATATTATTGTATACAAAGAAAGAGGAAAAAGTAATCGATGAAACCAACTTGTCACTGAACACTTCAGAAGCTTCTTTTCCGTGACATATTTGGAACAGTGTCTCATCTTCCTTGGTAGCAGGCCTCTATAGTTTCAATGTCCTGGTGAAATCTTTCACCTTGTTTCTCACTGGTGAATCCTAAATTTTCAGAAAAACAATCTGGCTGTGAAAATAGTGCACCTTACTACACATGTTACACCCAAGGGGTTTGAACTGTTAAGCACCTCGTTTACCTAACATTGTTTTCAGATTTTCGTTCGCCCAGAAAATTTCTGACAACTGCAAAAAACCAAGTCTAGGCTTTTCGCTCAGCCTCATTCATCGAAGGCAGGATCAATGAGTTTCCTGTCAAATATTCCTGCTTTAATTTTTTCCGTATTCAATTGAGGCATTATTCCCATATACATGCAGAGCATGATCAGTTCTTATCAAGAGCCTTTACAAACTGGTTCATAAGGCCCAGTTTTATATGCAGTGGAGGAAATCTGCCTCTCGTTCAGCTAAGGTATTATACACTCGTGACATTCTTTTCCCCAACGTCCATGTTTTGTCTCTTATGCCACTCTTTTCTAATCCAGTGGTGTGTTTTGTCTCTGCGATCGCAGAGGCACAAGACGCAAGGATCAAGTCATCTCAAATCGCCCAATGAGGTCCATGATACTTTATCTTCTCCAAGACCAAAGCTACACTGTTATATCCTTCAGAAATTTATGTTCTGTGAGCCATTGGTATTGGACCATTTCCATTGTGTTGAAAGACACTATTTAAACTTTGTTAAATACGGATTAAATACGGAAATGTCCGTATAAATCTTTACCGTTTTGAGTGTTTAGTGTTCCATGAAAATTGCTTAATGCTGGCACATTAGACATTTCCGTCAAGCTGAAACACGTATATTATTAATTTATTTTAAAAAAAAGAAAGTAAGAATAAAATTAATAATACAGTACTGTAGAGTTAAAATACAGTACGGTACTTAGGCTTCCATCTCGACAAACGACTGACCTGGAACCCACATAGGAGACCAAAAAGACAAGAACTAAACAGACGCTTTGGACAACTATACAGACTACTTCAAAGGACATCCCATCTCTCAATAGAAAATAAACTACTAAT
This sequence comes from Acanthosoma haemorrhoidale, assembly GCA_930367205.1. Taxonomy (NCBI): domain Eukaryota; kingdom Metazoa; phylum Arthropoda; class Insecta; order Hemiptera; family Acanthosomatidae; genus Acanthosoma; species Acanthosoma haemorrhoidale. Next base: position 10,900,905 of record OV884011.1, on the reverse strand, counting down.
CTACAAAGTTATACTTAAACCAATCTGGACAAACGGAATAGAGCTATGGGGGACAGCAAAAAAGTCGAACATTAAGCGTATCCAATCCTTTCAATCAAAAGTCCTGAGATGAGTAAATGCCCCTTATTATGTCAGAAACAAAACCCTTCATAACGACCTTAATATACCCTACATTCTAGAACTCATCCCTTTCAAGTTTATGAAATTCCACAGTAGCCTTTCCAACCACCCTAATCCTGTAGCACAGTCATTGCACTGCGTCACTCATCCCTATAATCCTCCTAGGAGACTGAAACGGCAGTAGCCTCGTGACCTGCTATAATCGAGTGACAGTGGGAGTCCTGGCAATGGCCAGTTTCTCCAATCATGTCCTGAGCGTCTGTGGCTCTCGCGCTCTTGGCCAGTCTCCACTGGCTAGTATCCGGTGACGCGGCTGACGGAGGAGCGTGGGGGACTTCCCAAGACTCCGCTTTCTCTTCGCATGTGGACTTGGGAGGCCTCTGGGCTGTCTGTAAATATTGTATGAATGAGCGAGTGAATGATGAATTGTAAATATGGTATGAATGATAGTATATCTTAATTACTTATTGTCTAGCAAGGCAGATTGTAATTTTAGCACAATAAAGGAATTGTCTACTATAATAATTTGAATAAAAATTCAATCTTAAAAGCTTAATCTCAATCTCTCTCCGGTGGTGGTACGACCCGAGAAGATAATATATCAACTAATTTTTGGGAAATTACGGAGTGCTAGGGGCTTGCTCCACCTATGTTCGGAAACGGTCCATATTTATTTATTTCGTTTATTGAATCAATTAAATTAATTCATCGTTTCATTTACTGAGGTACTCCAGTAACGGGTCAACCCGCGACAGAGGTGGAGCAAGCCCTCAGCACTCCGTCATTTCCCAAACATCAGCTTAATCTTCTGGACCCCCGATGAGAGTCGTACCAGAGATTAAGCTGATAAGAACAGATACTACACTTTCAATGACCTTTAAGTCAGATTTGAAATTAATACTTCTAAACAAGGTTCAACAAATAGTCGTAAGACCATTTATAACACGCGTGTGAACTTTTACCAGGAAAATAGGAATGAAAATCCAACTAAAACTCATGAATTCTCCGAACAAGCATTGATCGACCGCAAACACCTTCTGACTCAGTATATTATTTTTGACTAAATCAGAATCATAGACCATTATAAAGGTGGCTATTAATGTGCAACATACCATTAATTAGCATCTCAATTTTTATTCTTGTCCTGAATTGCTAAATTTGAGTTGTCAAAATATAATGTTTGTTCATATTTCTTTGACGTTTTGCCATTTGACCCTATTAAAATTAGGCGGGCTCGTAAAATTAAAAAAAAAAAAAAAAGTAAGTATTTATCTCTTCTCTTTTAAGCGAGTGGTCTGTTACCTATCAACTTGGTTTGAAAAAAAAATTTTTGAGCTTCATCACACGACGGTTTAATATACTATGTATGACGAAATGAAAGTATTCACAGATGATTGATGTAATTGAAGCTAATTACCAAATATTTTTTTTGTTAATCTAGTTTTTTCCCTAACTCCTATACTTTATTTAGGAAAATCCTGGATCGGTGTATAGCCTTGGTCCAATTCATACAAACTTTCATTTGTTTGCCTTATCCCTCCCTACATTGTACACCTCTTTCCGGTTAGCTCAGGAGGCCTGTTGCCATAATGGTCTCATGCTATTGTGCTTTTCTGCAGTATGGAGCCAGCTGTGGAAAAAATATCTAAAGTTAAAAATTATATAAGAGATCATTTCCGACCTCAACAGGAGAAGATACTTTGATCTGCATGTTAAGAACAAGTAGAAGGGGCTTGAGCAGAACTGTATACCTGCCTCGTGACTTCATGGAAGTCACTGATGGTTCCATGTTAATTTTAAGTAAGCAACCGCATCCCTCCAAGACCTCCCTACTTCCCAGAACTATCCTTTTCCTATACATATATGTCTAAGCTTTAGCCCCAGACCCTACTTGTGCCTAGACCTAGTATGTTCTAACTGATCTCTTAATATTTGTTTATACCAGTCTTTTGCTTGTACTTCATAATAAAGCATTTCTTTCTTTTCTTTTAAAAGACTCTCCTCTACAAAGACTTAAATACAGGTACGTTTCTCACCTGGTCATTTGTTTTTGGTTAATATACAATTTCAAGGTCAAAGTGTGTTTTGTCTCTGCTATCCCAGAGGCACAAGACGCAAGAATATTTGTTCTGGCCACTTTGCTGTCCAAGGAGAAAGTCTTCTCAAATCGCCCAATGATATTCATGATGCCTTCCTTATCTTCTCGAAGACCAAAGCTATAGTGTTATATTCTTCATACATATTTATTGGTATTGAACCATTTCCATTGTGTTGAAGGACACATTTCAAACTTTGTTTTAAGCTGTCAACGGATAGGCGCGAATCATCTGGAAAACAGCCAGGGAGGCCCATTCTTCCAGGAGTCCTTTAATTTCGTGTCAAATCCCAAGATTGTCTTCTTGAGAGAAGAAGGGAGAAGAAAAATGCAGGAACCAATCCTTCTATACGTGATTTAGAACTGCACAAAATGGAGTTTGAACTGAGCAAAAAAAGAGTCTGATTTAATAAAGAGATAGGGATGGGATAGGGATAGGGACAGGGATAGGGATATGGATATGGATAGGGATAGAGAGAGAGAGAGAGCGAGAGAGCGAGAGAGAGAGAGAGAGAGAGAGAGAGAGAGAGAGAGAGAGAGAGAGAGAGGGATAGGGATAGGGTTAGGCTTAGGGATAGGGATAGAGATAGGGATATGGATAGGGATAGAGATAGCAATAGAGATAAAGATAGGGATAGGGATAGAGATAGAGATTGAGATTGAGATAGTGATATATATAATATATGAATATATTTAGACATTATAGAGGTATGTAGCCTGTGTGTAGATAGATTACACAATTCATTGTGTATGTTTCTATTAATTAAAGTAAATATGGAATTGAATAAAGCCTCAATGAGAGGATATCCATTCTTTGATTATGTCAAAGGGTAGAATTAGCCTAATGGACGGGGTATATATAAAGGAGTTGGTGGATTAGCTCCGGTAGCTAACGGTCCGAGTGCAGGTAGTCCCCGGGGATACTCGACGCCTGGGGTCTTCGGGTGACAGGCCTCACAGTAGCCATTGTCATCTGCAAACAGTATTGTGCCCTGTACACAGTGGAGTGGCCGCCACTTCCCTCTCTTGCCTATCTCCCCTAAGGGCTAATTTCCCTTTCGCATGTCGCCCGTCACAACTCCCCGTCCTTTTTCCCCTACGGGCTTGTGTTTTTTAATTAATAATCGTAATACTTTTCTCTACATGTACGAGAGTTTTGTAATTCCATTGCGGTCTCGCATGCTCCCGCATAGAAATTCCATGACTTATTAATGTCTGTGTACAGACAGACCTCAGAGCTCCTCTGGCCAGCCATCTCTGATCCCACTAAACGAGTCCTGCCAGTAAAAACTGTATATGTTTTTTTTATTTCCGAGAATGGCCTGTTGCTGATTTTTTTTTTAAACCCCCCTTTATTTAACAACATTATTTACAAACAAATGAACAAAATTCAATGTGATAGATTTACAAATGTCTCCTCTTGCTGCATACGCAGATGCATTCGAAGGAGGGTAGAATTATAACAATATTTTTGAAGTTAAAAGATCGAAATACAATATACAGGACTAGGTGATGGGGCTCACCATCGGTTTACAATGTGGGAAACTTACATACTAAACTTAAATACTAGAACCTAAGACTAAAGCGTTCCTGCCTCGACTGCGTTTTGCTATCGATGGAGGAACGGAGCGGGGGTTATCGCGTTAAACACCGGGTTTGTCAAGTATTGTAGGGAGTCGAAATAGTTGATATGTCTACGTTGAATGAATTCATCCACCGTAGGCAGCTCAAAGGCCTCGTGAAGCTTACTGTTGCTCCACTGCTCGAATGAAGTATGCCTGACCACTTTCATCAGTATGCCGTTTTGGAATTGTTGGAGTCGCCGAGCTGTCATATCCGTCAGATGACGAAAAAGCGGTGCTCCATACAGCAGTGTAGGCCTGAGTACACTCTTCTAAATCAATAGCTTGAGACGCAGTGATAGATTGGGGGAGTACCTGAAAATAAGAGTCTAAACCGTTATGTTCACCAACAAAATTGACACACTTAGCATCCTTTAGCTGTATGCTTATTTTGACCACGTTGTATGCATCTTAAGGTGTGATGAGAAAATATATAACATTTATAACATCTTATCGGATCCCTACAGTTTTACTGTACTCTGATGTACTCAAAATTACTTTTGTTGCCTTTTGATTTCAATGTGATCCTTTTAATATATTTAATTTACCTATTGGATTCCTTCATTATTTCATCTGTTTCTAAAAATTGTAAATCTTAACTGGTGAAAATTAGAAAAAAAAATTGGGATAGTTTCTTCTTCTATCTGGCTTGCTATTTTTTTTTTCCTCCATCACATTACCATGGCAAAAACAAATTTTTAAATTCTTTGAAAAATGTAGTTTTACTAGCCAAAGGTATAAATTGGGAATTTAACTTCAATCCGACACATTTTTGGTCAATATTTTCGGTCGTTTTGAGTAATATATTCGGAATATTTTTCTAAAATTCTTTAAAAAGTGACGAGGAGATCAGTCAGTAGTATACAATCGATGTTAAGAACGTTTTTTTAAAAAAGACTTTGTATTGATGGAAGAAAATTACAAGACAAATGACAGCTAGTCCATTTTTTTTTTTAAGATCATTTTTAGTAATAAATTCGGAATATTTATCTAAAATTATTTAAAGTGACAAGGAGATCATTCAGTAGTATACAATCGATGTTCAGAATTTTTTTTTTAAAAAAGACTTTGTATGATGGAAGAACATTACAAGACAAATGACAGCTAGTCCATTTTTTTTTAAAGATTATTTTTAGTAATAAATTCGGAATATTTATCTAAAATTATTTAAAGTGACAAGGAGATAATTCAGTAGTATACAATCGATGTCCAGAATTTTTTTTTTAAAAAAGACTTTGTATGATGGAAGAAAATTACAAGACAAATGACAGCTAGTCCATTTTTTTTTTTTAAGATCATTTTTAGTAATAAATACGGAATATTTTTCTAAAATTATTTAAAGTGACGAGGAGATCAGTCAGTAGAATACAATCGATGTTAAGAACGTTTTTTAAAAAAAAGTCTTTGTATGATGGAAGAAAATGACGAGACAAATGACAGCTAGTCCATTTGTTTTTTAAGATCATTTTTGGTAATAAATTCGGAATATTTATCTAAAATTATTTAAAGTGACGAGGAGATCAGTCAGTAGTATACAATCGATGTTAAGAATTTTTTTTTTAAAAAAGCCTTAGTATGATGGAAGAAAATGACGAGACAAATGACAGCTAGTCCATAGTGAATTTATTAGTTATCGTTGTATCCCGGAAACGGAGGCAAAATCTCAAAAAGTATGCGATTTCATTAAAGCGTCGAATAGCCAATTATTCTGATCCCGCCTGGTTATAATGTAACCAGTAGATCTCGTCTATTGCATTATTTTTACAACAATTTACTGAGGTTAATATACTCTGTGCGTATTCATAAATGAGTAGAATAGTTTGTCGGGGGCTCGTACTACTTTGATGGAAGATAGTTGATAAGGTTTTCATCAAACGATCACCCCACCTTTCGTTTTAAATATGTTTTTACTCGCTCACCTCTATCTCGATTTTCCCGTTTGCAGATATTAACTAATTTATTCACTTTCATTTTGTATGAGAATGAAAGCATAACATGTATGCTCAGACGGTTCCGTGATGGGATATGCTTTTTAAGATTAGTGAAATTTCGGCAATGTAAAATTACGTGCTATGAAATCTAGTTGAAGGTTGAGTAAAATAGATCCATAGGTTTGCGTTTGTGGTCTGAGTAGTCAATAGTTAGTGTGTTGTTTTAGACAATCCTCATCGGGTTGATACTCTATTTTGACAGTTTTCAAAGCCAAGAACAACAGTCTCTGGATTCGCAATTATCCTTTATTTTTACCTTATAATATTATCCTTTTAGTTTGACCTAAAGACATAAAATTTTCCTGCGTCAAGGAGTGTTCAACTTCTCCAGCCACCATCTTACTTAAAAACCATAAAAAGGTTAGGCATGTACACATAGCAAACCAGTTGAGGTTGGTTAATCTTAATGGAATAATAAAAATGTTATTATTGTTAATCATTTCCTTCCCTTTATATTCTCCATGTTGTCGGATAGTTTTTGTTTACTGGAATCTGGTCTAATAGACTTGTTTATTACGGAAATCCCTGAGGATTTAAATTTACATATTTTTTTTTCAATTTCCACCCGGCAAGAGCTATTAGAAATTCTGATTTTTCCATTTGATTTGTTAAGCTTTTCCATACATTACTTCCATAACGACAGTATTATGTAAAACGGGCAGTTTTTTTTATTACTTATGTTTTTATTTCTAAGTGTGGTATTTATCGATCGAAACATTATGGCTCTCTGTCGTATAATTTCGATGGATTTGGAATTTTGTTTACTAATTAGAAGCTAATATTAACATTTTCAATGTTTCTCCATAACATTGGAGATGATAACGAAAGAATCTAAATTGGGTATTCATCATCGTTACAGCCGATTACCACATGGTTTTTTTTTTTCAAAAAACTAATTCGCTTCGCAAAATTTTTTTATTTGTTGCTTATTTGTCCCCAAATTATTTAGGATAGTTACCTAAGTAGTACGTAATTGATGTAAGTAAATATTTGTTATGATGGGAATAAAAGGGCGAAACAACTGATTCTACAGGGCCACAGTGAATTTTTCGCTTTTGCGTTTTCGCAGGAATGCAAGAAATCGCAATAAAAAAAAAAATTCTGGTAGTTATTATCTCCTAGAACGCCAGAGGTTTCGCTAACTATAACAACCCCGACATCATGAACCGTAAGAAACAGAGAGAAGTGGCAATTAGCCTGTGATACAACACAATTGAATTCCGAGAACGTCACAGTCGATAGAGTCATTGATTGATCTGTTATTTTTGGCAGAGAGTTCGAGACAACTGCGCGGGCTCGACCAGATTGAGAATTATACGGCGCACGGATCGCATCGTTGTTTTTTTTTTGTTGTTTTTTCCCGGGCAGTTGAGCGAGCTGTGGAAAATCGCGAGATCTGACGTAAAGCGTTGTTATCTAATAGCAACTGCTCAACCAATTAAGTACTTTTTTTTTTTTGTTTTAGTAGGAGGTTAACGCCCCCGGGTCGGGAAGGGTGGGGTATCCTCAGTTCACCAGCCCTTTTTATGGTTAGTATCACAACAAATACATACAAGAAACAACATGACGCATTTAGCAGATTTTTCTGATGACCAATTTGATGTTAATTTAAATCCTGAATTTTGTATTATTTAAAGGAGGAAGCGTTATTTTCAATAGTCATAAGCAATTTCTTAATGCCTCATAAGTTTGAAAGTATGGTTAAATACGTGATGGAGATCAGAGTGAGGGAATGAAAAATGTAGTTTTACTAGCCAAAGGTATAAATTAGCAATTTAGCTTCAATCCGACAGATTTTTGGTCAATATTTCAGCTATTGCCATTTTTTTTTTTAGGTAATTTTTAGAAGTAAATACGGAATATTTTTCTGAAATTCTTTAAAAAGATCAGTCAGTAGTATACAATCGATGTTGAGAAATTTGTTTTTAAAAAAGTCTTTGTATGATGGAAGAAAATGACGAGACAAATGACAGCTAGTCCATTTTTTTTTTAGGGAATTTTTAGAATTAAATACGGAATATTTTTCTGAAATTCTTTAAAAAGAAGTTCAGTCAGTAGTATACAATCGATGTTGAGAAATTTGTTTTTAAAAAAGTCTTTGTATGATGGAAGAAAATGACGAGACAAATGACAGCTAGTCCATTTTTTTTTTTTTAGGTAATTTTTAGAATTAAATACGGAATATTTTTCTGAAATTCTTTAAGAAGAAGATCAGTCAGTAGTATACAATTGATGTTAAGAAATTTGTTTTAAAAAAGCCTTTGTATGATGGAAGAAAATAACGAGACAAATGTCAGCTAGTTCATTTTTTTTTTAAGGTCATTTTTAGTAATAAATTCGGAATATTTTTTCTAAAATTCTTTAAAAAGTGACGAGGAGATCAGTCAGTAGTATACAATCGATGTTAAGAAATTTGTTTTAAAAAAGCCTTTGTATGATGGAAGAAAATGAATAGCCAGAATCGAAGCTAAACGTGACCATTAAAGTAATTAAAGAAGATGTGATAATGAAACTTCATTGCATCCAGATGAAAGACAGTAAAGGCAAACCAAATGTGAATAATATACACACGTAAATATTGATCCAATGCGAATGTCATTTAATCTGGTAGCATCAGTCGGAATAATATTCAATATCAATTTTCGTTTTCAAATGTCCTCATCCGATTCTCAAACATAAACGTTGCATAAAATCAAACTGGATGGTGTGTCCAGCTCCACCGTGGTCTCGCAAACGGTTTAAAGCTTAGGCATAAAGGCTTCATGTTTTGAAGGATTTAAGCGCAATGTAAATGGACGGAGCCAACAATTTTGTATATATCAAGATGAATGTTTAGTTATGACAAAGATTGACCAAGTAATTGATAATCGGAACATTAAGAGAGTGTTTGCTAGCTGGGAGAACACTAAACACAAGTACAACAGGCCAACACGTACGATAAACTATACACTGCAGCTGAATAGCCAGACTTTGTTAAGACTCCATTGCTCGGCATTACTTCACGAGACAGTTAGATTACTAACAAGTCACATACACATTTTAGGGTCACATAAACAAAATACTAAATCGAGCATCAGGAGTTCACTTAAAATTGATACTAACAATCCCACGACAGATAAGAAGAGTCCACGAAAAGATGCTATGATCGTCTTCAGCTTCCTCTGAGGTAGTCCCCCCACATGGCCGACCTAAATTATTATTATTCTGCAAAATATTCGGTCGGTGCGAATGAAATGTTGGATTCTTAAGTGAATATATTAAACTGCATATATTTTTCCAAAAGCTGTTTATTTAATCAAAATATGCTCCATTTACTTCAATACACTTTTCCCAACGAGATTTTAATGCATAGATGCCTGTCTTGAAGAAATTCTGATCTTTAGAATCAATGAACTCTGATATGGCATTTTTCAGGCTGTCTTCATTTTCGTACTGTTTAGCCCGTAAAAACAGTTCTAAATGTTTAAATAAATGAAAGTCGGTTGGCGAAAGATCCGGTGAATAAGGTGGGTGCTGCAAAATTTCATATTTTAATTCATTTAATTTCGCAATTGTTTTGCACGATGTATGCGGCCGAGCGTTAAATCGATTAAATCGAGTTAGCAATGATGAGCATACGTTCAAGCGACCCAGCTTATTTCGCTCGGTTAGTTCGTGCGGTATCCACTTATCCATTTTTTTCACCTTGCCAATTTCAGAAAGATGTCGCAATATTGTTGTATGGTCATCTTCCATTCTGGCAGTAAGTTCCCTTGAAGAAACAGTTGGATTCGTTTCCACCAATGCTTTCAGAGCATCATTTTTTACAGATGTTTCGGGCCTTCCACGCGGTTCATTTTGCAGGGAAAAATCACGGGACCGAATTTTTTCAAACCAACGCTGCACTTTTCAATCGTTCACAGTATTCTCCTCAAACGCCTGGTTTATATTGCGTGCAGCTTTTGCAGCATTATTAACAAGTTTATACTCATATAAGAAAATTACACGAATATCGGTTGAATTCATATCGGTGCAAAATTCAAAGCAAATAACAAAAGGGAACACTTTTGAGAAAATCTTCTTTGCTAAAATGTGACTCTGGCAATGGACAGTACGACTATAAACCAGGTTATGTCAAAAACAAAAGCATAACAAAAACAGGGAGACAAACTTTCACATTTAAAGAAAATCCGACCTTTCATACGCACCAACCTAATAGTTATTTATTGGTCCGAATAATGATGAAAACAGACATTTTTAGAAATAAATAAGCAGGGAATTTCAGCTAATGTTTTGACGTTTTCTTGTCTTTATCGAGGGACCCATTAATTAGTTAACAAGCCATTGAGAATTTCTCCAATGATTCCAAATGTGTATAGATATACATTTTATTTTGTTTAAGATATCTTTAATAGATCAACAGCAATGATTTAGGGCGATAAAATAAAGAAGTACAAACATTTAGTTTCTGATTGTAAAAATTATAGCTTGTAATAAATATTTTATACCTGGCGGAGATTAGCATTATTTAAGAAGGGGGGGGGAATTTTTTATTAGCCAATTATTCGCTTATCGTAATTTACATTTGATAAACTGCATTTCAAGTTTTTAAAGTTTTATTATATTACTTTTTTTTTTCGTAATTTCTACCCGTCTTGTACTAACGAAGATTGTTAATGATTTCGACTCTGAATAAGTCTATCGATGGTTTTTATTTCGTAACAGGTAGGAGAATTTTATCGCTATCCGCAGTATTATAAAAAGGGGAAGTGCACCTTTATAGGACGGAGTCGTTAATTCTGAACGGACAGACAAGCTGTACATACAGTGCAATCAGGGTAGATGAGAATCTAATTAAGGATACAATAATAAACTTTGTATCTGGCCAATTACAGTAAAAATAATTAAATATATTTAGGTCGAGTCATTGTTTATCAGAGGTTTATTTTGTTCCTATTAAATAACAAAATTATATTAATTTAGTCTAGGTGCAGGACGCTTTTGATGGAGTTCCCCTTGCAATCTTTGCAACTGCTGAACGTATCTATCCGCAGTAATCGTTAAATCTGACTTCAACAACTTGTGGTGAATTATTCCTTGACAATCCCACAGTACACAGAATAAAATCTTTTTGCTATGGATGTTTGCTTTCGGATCTGGTAGGGGTGGTTGATCCTTATCAAGCCACTGTCTTTTGTATACTATATTGTCATAGGTAACCCATTTTTCATCGCCTGTTACAATCCTGTTTAAAAAAGGCTCAATTTTTACCCGTGAGAGCAGAATTGTGGTGATTGACATGCGATCTTCTTTATTTCGTCCACTGAGATTGTGAGGTACCCACACTCCTAACTTGCTGGTTTTCCCTAATTTCTCCAGCTGGCGGTTAACAGTTGATTGTGATGTATTCAACCTTTTTCTGCTATACCTCTTGTTGATTGACGTAGATTTTTCTCCAATATTGCCTTTAAAAGGTTGTCGTCAAAGTCGGAAGGACGTCCCACCCTCGGTTCGTCTTTCAAGGTCGTATCTCCAGAACGGAATGTTATAAACCAATTTCTGCCCGATCAGTTATTAGTCCTTCACCATATACACTGCATGTTTTTTCAGCTGTTGCCCTAGCACTATTGCCTTATTTCAATTCCCGAAGCATTACATGACGAATATGTACTTTTTGACTATCCATTTCAGAGGTTAAAAATAACGTAACATGTATCACACAAAACAGTTGACAAAAGACTGACTGAAACTTCGTCTATATAGTGAAAACAAAAAGTTGTCATGGTAACTCATAGCGGGTAGATACTAACAATAGATTCTACTTAGCTGCATCCGAAGTTACTTATGACTTGGCCTGATATAATGCTCCGAAATGTTTGGCGAGTCCTAGAGGTATAAAATTGTCATTAATCCACAAAGTTATACCTAAGCCAATCTGAACATACGGAATAGAACTATGGGGGAGAGTAAAAAAGTCGAACATCAAGGGTATCAAATCCTTTCAATTAAAAGTTATGAGAACAATAGTAAATGCCCCTTATTATGTCAGCAACAAAACCCTTCATAATGATCTTTTAATACACCTTACAATCTTGAACTCATCCCTTCCAAGTTCATGAAATTCCATAGCAACCTATCTGTTGGGTTTTCGATAAAGTACTTAACACACATTACTGAGTACACCTTTTATTGAACACCACATGCTTCATCTTTAACGGTCACTAACTGATAACGACAACAACCAGGGGTAGGTTCCCTAGCTGGTTACAAATCAGGGTTACAACAGTTTCTCCCCCACAAAAAAAAACATAAATAATATATAAAATCTTTAAGAGACATTTTACTAGTATGTTAAATAATCCTGTAGGTAATCTGGCCGTCTTTTTATTCTATCGGATTTTCTGAGCTGTGTTTCATGGTCTGGTTCTGGTATAAAGTCTGGAGCGGTTATAGATTCTGGTTCTAGTGTTGGTTCTGGTTCTGGTGTTGCTTGTGGTTCTGGTATAGATTCTGGTTCTGGTATAGATTCTGGTTCTGGTGTTGCTTCTGGTTCTGGTATGGATTCTGGTTCTAGTATAGTTTCTGGTTCTGGTGTATACTGCGGTACTGGTATAGATTCTGGTTCTGGTATGGATTCTGGTTCTGGTGATGCTTCTGGTATAGATTCTGGTTCTGGTATAGATTCTGGTTCTGGTGTTGCTTCTGGTTCTGGTATGGATTCTGGTTCTGGTGATGCTTCTGGTATAGATTCTGGTTCTGGTATAGATTCTGGTTCTGGTGTTGCTTTTGGTTCTGGTATGGATTCTGGTTCTAGTATAGTTTCTGGTTCTGGTGAATACTGCGGTACTGGTATTGCTCTTGGATAATGAGACTCATATTCGTGTCTCTTTCCTATGTTGTGGTGATGATGTTCTGGTAAAGGTTCTTTGAATGCCACCTTTTTAGCTCCCAATCTTTTAAGTTGGTCAATGTGTCGTTTTATTTTCCTCTCTCCATCAAGCTGTACCATGTAATGAAGGCCTCCCAGCTTTTCGGTGATTGTTCCTGGCCTCCATTCCACCTTGTAGCGTTTTTAACAGGGTTTTTATGCAAACCCCCGCTACGTGCCCAGTGCTGCCACAAGACGTACACGTTAGTTTAAAAGGTTTCAGTCGACAATCCTTAGCCAAATGGTTGGTTTTTCCACACCGTAAGCAATGATCATATAAGCCTAATCTTTTTAAGTCCACACGACCGCTTGATTGTGATCTGGTACACTGATTTCGGTTTCGAGTATCTGTGTTTTCCCTTATGTACCTGTTGGAGGTAGATGCTTGATTAGTAGAATTGATTGAAAAAGACTGTGTATTAGCTATCTCACGGCTATTTGCTTTTGATGCTTCGAGTGCGATAGCTTTTTTTATAATATCCGTAAATTCAACTGTATCAGATTCTAAAATCTTTTCTCGCATACTGTTATCGTTAATTCTACGAATAAACTGCGCTCTCAGGAAAATGTCTGCAGCGGACAACTTAAGTTTACATGTACATTCTACGTTAAAATCACAATCAGAAAGGTCACGTCGTAGCAATGCAATCTAATCAGAAATTGTCTCATTTTCTTTTTGGTAAGTGGATAAAAAATGGTGTTGAGCGACTAAAGAATTTCGGGTAGGTGCTAAATGTTGTTCAAGGACCTTTATTAATTCTTCATAACTGAGATCTGCCGGTGTTTTGGGAGCAACAAGAGCTGCCAGTGTGTTATAATTAGGTGCCCCGATAGAATTTAAGAGCATTTGAGCACATTTTTCTTTATTCGCCAAAATTTCCTTCATTTTTAGATAATTTTCAAACCGCTGTTTGTAAAATTTGAAATTCTCTTCCTTATGATTGAAGTTTTCGAAAGGAGGAACGTTAGATACATTTGTAACCGATGGTCGAAAATCTTGGCTAGAACGACTTAGTTGAACTAATTGTGCGAGGAAAACCTGTTGGTTTTGATTCATAGCTTCGTTTAATAACTTGAATTGATCTGCGTCCATTTTGACTGATGTATAGAATAAAAAATAAAACAAATGATATAATATGTACGATAATAAAGATTTGTAACTCACAGTAGTAACACGACTTCAAAGCAGGTATGTTTATACTGGATAGATCCTGAACCGTCACTGTTCGGTTTGGCTTATGTCCACTTTAACGCACCTCTTTTTACCTCGTCGCCAATTGCTGGGTTTTCGATAAAGTACTTAACACACATTACTGAGTACACATTTTATTGGACACCACATGCTTCATCTTTAACGGTCACTAACTGATAACAACAACAACCAGGGGTAGGTTCCCTAGCTGGTTACAAATCAGGGTTACAACACTATCCAACCACCCTAATCCCCAGTCACTGCACTGCACCACTCATCCCTATAATCCTCCTCAGAGATTGAAACGGCAGTGGCCTCGTGACCTGCTATAAACGCGTAACGGTCCTGGCAATGGCCAGTTTCGCCAATCATGTACTGAGTGTATGTGGCTCTCGCGCTCTTCTTCAGCTTCCACTGGCTCGTATCCGGTCACACGTCTGACGGAGGAGCGTGGGGGATTTCCCAAGAGTCCGCCATCCTTGGACATTCCAAGACTTCCTCTTTCATGCGAGGGAGGTTACAATCATGTGGACTTGGGAGGTCTCTGGGCTGTTTGTAAATATTGTATGAATGATAATATTTATCTCAATTACTTATAGCCTAATAAGGCAGATTGTAATTTTAGCACAATAAAGACGTTTATAAGTAAAAAAATAAAGTATCATGAAGGAGGTGAAAGAAATATACAAGAGTTCACCATATCAAAAAATCAAATATGTTTTAGATTGTTAAATAGGGTTTAATTTATGACACATTTCATTTTTCGATTGGTCCAATGAATAGCGAGTTGATCGCACATACTAGCTTTATTTCGGCTTTTATGGTTCGGGTTCTGACGAAATGTTTTGGCATGTGATCTAAACCCTATACTCTGTACTCCATGTATTACAAAAAGGTAAATACCTACAGTTAAGTCTGTAATACCTACCTAGAAGTCTGTTCAACTTTAAGAGACAATCGTTAACCTAATTGAAAATGCCCCAAAATAGCTCTCAAGGGTTTGTTAGGAAGCAATGAACTGTGGTGGTATGTCGTATGTTCTTAGTGGTATGGTATGTTCTTCGTGAGTTGTTTTGGTCATGAAGTATTCCAATAGGGAAAGTAGATAAAACATCAATGAACAAACTATACGATATTCATAGTATTTATCCAACAATATTGCAAGGGAAAATCCGTTTTCAATCACCATTCAGGAGTCTCCGTCAACCATAAGCCTTATGAGTTTCAATCCAATAGGATGGTTCTTACCTGTGCTACTGTAAAAAAAACAAACAGTCCAATTTTTTGATGTAAATACTCTCCCTTTGGTATTGAAAATTCCATAATTTGGTTTGGTCCAATGAGAACACATATTCAGGGCACATATTGGGGCACACATAACAGTGAATATATACTAATCAGCCATTTAAAAAATCAGAAGGTATGGGGTTAGAGACAGAAACCACTGACCTCGATCCCTATTTTTGATATATGAACATTTTCAATTAAATGCATAATACCCGTAATCAGTGACAAAGTTTGAATTTCAAACATAATACCGTTTGTTTATACGTGTTCCACCCACCATACCTTTTTTTTTTAATTTCGAAATTATATATTCACTGTATTAATAACAACAATTTTATGCAGTTTTTTGCATATCCATCCAAAGAAGACACATCAAGTTCTTTGACTCGATGAAACATAGGCAAAACCCTCTATTCCGAGACATGACACCCCCACCACTACCGGCAAGATGGCAACTCTCAAGATCTAGTAAAGCAGACCAAATGGTGGACATCACGGCGCTTGGCCCACCAACAACAAGTATCTAACGGGCACCCAACACTGCTATCCGACTAAATAAGGCTGCACTACATGCCTAGAGAGACTCTAGGCCCAGCCACCAGTGGACTCTCACCACTACACCACAACAATCAACCCCTACCGAGGCTTCCCACACTCCTTAATTCCCTCACACCACCTTCAAGCAGGTGCTCCTGGTACAAGGATCCGCTCAACCCAAATATTCCTGTATTTTCCCCTCATCCTTAATCTTATAATTAGAGAGCTAAGAAAAAAAAAAAACAACAATTATGACTCAATTATTCGTACTATCAAGAACTGTATCGGGAATAGTTCTTATCATTTAAACAACTTTAAATTTTGTTATTATCATTTCTCCGTAAGTCAAATAATAAATGCGCTTAGGACACTATTTCTATATTCCAAATTGCCCAAAGGAAATAATTCATTGCACGCGGGCCTTGAACCATATCACTGAATAGTTCTCATTGGACCAAACAGTTAATTTTCGTTACCTAAGGGAGAGTATTCACATCAAAAAAGTTGTCTGTATATTTTACAGTAGCACAGGTAAGAACCATCCTATTGGATTGAAACTTAAAAGGCTGATCGTTGACGGAGTCTCCTGAATGGGGATTGATATCGGATCTTCCCTTGCAATATTGTTGGATAAATACTGTTGATAAATTTATTGATGTTTTATCTACTTTCCCGACTGGAATACTCCATGACCAAGACAACAGACAGCGACAATAGACGAACCCATCAAGAACAGAAGTACGACATACCACCACAGTTTCCCAGTCACATTACCTAGACTGCAAGATATCTTGTTATAAACGACAATATATAATTAGAAGTTAAGTTAAATTACTGTCATACTCGTTGTCATTATTTTATTTTATTACCATTTACGTTTATTAAAAATGAAATACATTTTATCCGCCGGAGACACATTAAGTTTTTTTGACTCATTGCAGCACCTGACAAACCTAGTGTTTAATACTTTGACCCTACCACCCCTCCCACATCGATGGCAAAAGACTGTCCGGGAAAAATTAGGTTAAGAATTAGTATGTAAGTTAGTTTTAAGGTCGATCCAAAAGGTGAGCCCCATCACCTTTATTAGTCAGTTCAGTCCAGTCACGTGTAATGTATATCATTATACTTGTTTATTCATTATATAATTTCTATAAAATAACAAAACCTGTATATAATGTAGTGATGCTATAGGAAATACAAAAATAATTTGTAAATAGATTCGCCTGAGGATCTATAATTATATATAATTATCTGTAAATTTAAAGGGGCTATGAAAAAAAAAAAAAAAAAAAATCATTTTTTATATCATTGTACCTAGTTAGGGGCACCTCTCAATAAGGCCATTCCCCCTCTAATGAGGGTGTTCTTGTATGCATGTATGATTGTCAAGCCCAAGCCTAGCTGCTAAGCCCGACATTTTAATATATATTAGTGAGTTAAAAAATTTTCGGCGACCTACTAATTCCTCACCCAAGACCTTCGCCTGCAATGAAATATTCGAGTTGTTCTCAACTCCGAGTTGTGGTGATAAAGGATATTTATTGTAGAAGTTGGTGTACCGGCCCTAGACGGCCGTCGCTTGGCCATCGATCAGACCGTCTGAATTAGGGATGAGCACCGGAGGGCGGCGGCACAACTTGCCTCACCACCTACTCCTATAATTGTACGGGCATGTCTCCTTCCATTCGTGCATAATGCACCACTCCGCACGGATAAACACATGTTCGTATGTCGCCAAACACCAGGTTCGACCAAATATTTATCCCGATTCGTCCCTCTACTCCAAGCTCAAGTCATCACCAGGAAGCCCTTAACCCAGGATTTCCTATTCAAGACATTAAAAACATTTTAATTACAGGATTTCGAAATATAGGTGAAGCACTGGTATATAGTCCGGGTGGCGACAGGGGATTACACGATCGTTTCTTAAAAACGTATTAAATTATTTTTCATGTAGTTGTCTTTATTTTTGGAATATTTGGGGTATGAAGTAAACCTTCAAAAAATCCTATATAATTATTTTTCATATCTTACCAATATCAAATAAGATATTTCTGTAAAATTGTCAAATGAGAAAAAAACTTTTTTTTTTGTAAAATAACAAGAGTTAATTGATAGGGTTACTATGACAAAGGAAACAGATCAATCAACTGACATATATAAAAGAAAAGAAAAAATAAATAAACAAAAATAATAACAAATATTTTGAGGTGCTAATTGAGCACTGTCATTCTATATATATGTGAAGAAAGTATATATAGAGAATGGCGCAACAAATTAAACCGGAAAAAATTGGTCCCTTTGAAATAACAGTGAAGATATCAAATCCAATATATAATATAAAAACCGGAAGAGGAAAGCAACAAACTGGATTCTTTAGTCATCCTGAGTCAGGATGTACAGCTGTTCGCAACAACCAAACCCTAAAGGGGGTATTAGATTTCGACTTTAGAAACCTTTAACTTTAATCTTTCAAAAATAAAATTAAGTGATAGTGGACCAACGGACTTGACAACTCCTGCAACAGGTACGTGCTTCGAAGTCTCAGTGAAACTCCGCCAATTTCTTTCCCTGAGCTCCTTGAGGGTGCCCTGGAAAACTCCGGGTTCTCCGAGGCAGCTTTTTCACGGCCATTACACCTATCGGACCCAAGTCATGCTCTGAGCTGTTGATTCGCCCGAGTGTGGTGATTTTTTTCCAAGCCGCGGACGAGGTTTTCACGTGTAAATCAGTGGGTTCTTTCCTTGTTTTGGCCGTTTATGTTGCGGCAACACGTCCTGCGATAATGCTAAGCGCTCATTGCCAGGTGGGCGTTGCGTTCTGGAATCCAACGGGATTCCATCCGGGATCCAAGTGGGAAGTTTTGGGAAAGTTTGGCAGGGTTCCCGTAAACAGTGGTGGGATTCCTCAAAAAGCTCTTAAATGTGAGTATTGGTTGTGGGTTAAGTATATACTTATTAACAACAGTGTCTGCCTACAAATCATTATTTTATTAAAAGAAATGCGCTATCAAAAGCGTAGGCTACCATCCTCAAGTCCTATAACAAACAAAAATCATCAAACAAACATTAAAATTTGCTTGTATATATTTTTTTTAAATGTAATATCATCATGGAATAAAGACTAATGAAAAAAATACTGTGTTAATAAGTGATCATAATCTTTACTATAGCCCTCTCTCTTCTTCTAGGTATATATATACACATAAACAACAAACAATATAAAAAAACCTCATTAAAACCAAACAATAAACAACAAATAATAGGAAAACCCAACGCACGGGCTGCTGACCGTCACTAAAGCAACAACAGTTGCTTGACCGTAAAAACCATTTTTTAAATTAAAATTAAAAAAAACCTTAGTAATTTTAGAGATCAGTTACACAAGAAATCAAAATAGGAATATTTTTTTTAATTCAATTTGTTTGATATTTATTGTGGTTTCCTCCATGTTTATAGCCCCTTATCACTGATCAAGATTACTGTTAATTTAAAAAGAATTAAAAGTCGAAATAATTCTATTAGGAAACAAATATTTGAATTTTTGTTTAGTCTTTTTTTGTGGGACAGTGTAATTTTCATTTGCTTTCTACAGTTTTATCCAAAATGTTTTGTGAGCATGAATTTGTCTTCAATGTTGAATAATTTTCTCTAATTTGTGAGTGAATGTTGTTCCAGCACATTACCCGGGGAACAAGTTGTTATTATTAACGAAGAGAAATGAATATTGTAGTTTGGAATCATATTTCTTTTCGGATCCTATCTCTCATCATTATATGAGTTAGCGAAAGCACACGGGCTGCCCGATGGTTGTGATTAAAGGAAAGATGAGCGTTAATTTTACGATAGCAGATTGTAACGGCAGCGATAAGCCGCGTACCATGAAATTTTCATTCAGCTAATTCCTTCTTGGCAAGAATACTGCTCAGTTTCCCTCACGGGGCTGATTGCCTATGCCTAGACCATAGGGCAGACAAATCTCCTGTGCCAGCCGGGGATCGAACACATTAATAGACCTTATAATGGTTGCGGGGCTCATTAATGAATATAGACTTAGCGAGCCGAATCAATAAAGCTTTCATGAACATCATGTAATTAAGTATTAAAAAGGCCATTAAGATCCCCTGCCTGCAGGGCCAGTAAATAGATAAAGTACTATAGAGGGTTCATAAAGGTGAGTCACTTATTTGATCTTAAGACTCACACAGGCATGGGAAGAAGTCTTAAAGACTCATTGAGAAATGGATATTTAATGAAAGGTAAGCTAATCATTTTAGAGAGGCTAGGATTACCCTACGAGAGTACGCTTGATAAACCTTTTTAGAAAAATTTAAATAGTTTCTGGCATAATATATAATAAAAGTTAGTGATACAGATTTTCCACTGTTGGTGCTTTTTTGTTTTTGTTTTTCTTTCATAGCCCCTTCAAATTTACAGATAATTATACATAATTATAGATCCTCAGGCGAATCTATTTACAAATTACTTTTGTATTGCCTGTAGCATCGCTACACTATATACAGGTTTTGTTATTTTATAAAAAATATATAATGAATAAACAAGTATAATGATATACATTATACGTGACTGGACTAAACTGACAAATAAAGGTGATGGGGCTCACCTTTTTGATCAACCTTAAAACTAACTTACATACTAATTCTTAACCCAATTTTTCCCCGACAGTCTGTTGCCATCGATGCGGGAGGGGTGGTAACCCAGTGTTAAGCACTGGGTTGGTCAGGTGCTGTAACGAGTCAAAAAACTTTATGTCTCCGGCGGATACCGACGGCACACCAAACAACGGGTGTAGGTCAGCGTTCTTCAAGCTCTCGAAAGAGGTATGTCGGACCACTTTTCGCATGATCCCATTGTGGAAATGTTGGAGACATTTGGCTGTAGCGTCAGTCAAGTGGGTAAATAGCGGGGCACCGTACAGCAGAGCTGGCCGGAGGACACAATTATATATCATCAATTTGAGACGAAGCGACAGACTGGGTGAAGTTAGCAAGTGCGATAGCCAGTAAGACCTGTGTCGTACTTTTTCTATTTTATTACTAAAATGAGTAGAGAAATGGAGATGCCTATCCATTTTGTTCAAATTTTAGTTCCACTTCATTTTTCGGACAATTAATTCATCGGGCACAGACGAAAGACGAACGCTCTCCTGAATGAAAGTAGAGTTTCTCCCTTCGGACTTGAATTTTCCTGCCGAAGACAGAAATTAGAATTTAAGGGATTTTCGGAGATATTTTTTTTGGCATGTCAAAGTATTTTTTGAGATTCAAACTGTCGAAAGGCAAAATCCCTAACCCCGTATATTCCCTATAAGTGACTTTTCGTTTAAACCCTTTGAAGAACAGGGTCCCCAAGTAGCATTAAAATGTTCAGAATCAATTGTATTTTGTGATATTTGGTCACTAGTGTTTTATTTGTTTAATAAATTAATGAACAAACTTACCTCCCTTCTCGAATAAATTGGTCATCAAACACTCAATATTTCCGTTAAGTCTTCAAGTCTTCACACAGGATATAACCCTTAGTAATTACTCAATATTCTAATATTTTTACTAAATATTTTATAAATTTCCAAATTTAACAAGACATACAATTAATTTAGATGTCAGAACTGACAAACCTTGGTTCCTTTCTCACACATACCCATGTATGTAATGAAGGTAACTTCATACTACATCTCAGAGAAATCAAAGTTAATAAAATTTCAACGCACCTTCAATTTTGCTTGGGCTCTTTGTTTAATTTCATGTCAAAAAACCTTGTAATGCTCTCTGAAATTATGCTTTTTTTGAGAGCATTTGATGAGCAAAAATCTTGGGATCTGGGAAATGGAAAGGTTATATGAAATACCAAATAAAAAAATACAATATATAATTAACTATACACTGACTCGTATACCATTTTTATTTTTGTTTTCCACTACTTCAACGATTTAGATTTTTTTTATAATATATAATATTTACAAGTTTTGTATTTCTTTTTTTACTCTGAGAGGAAAATTTTTACTAAAAACACTAAACAATTTTTTCATGGACATTTATATTTTTTTTTTTTTTCATATCAGATTTACAATAATATCAACACTTTAGACTCTGAACTATAAACTAATAGGTGATCTGGCTCACTGGAATATTTTCAACATACCTTTTTTTATGTTCAATATAATACATACAAAAAAAAAACATATTTTTGATAGATGATTTCACATAAAAACACACAGTACCATCGGCTTTAGGAACTAACCACAGTACGGAAACCACTGGCATCAGAATTGTTTCACAAAACATAAAGTTAATATAATGTAATTTGATAAATTAAAAAAAAATGTACAATATATAATTTTACAATGGTATAATCCCTTCATAGGAGTAAAATACACTTATAAACTAACTAAATTTAAAAATGATTTTATACAATAATTATAATGTTTCTCAAATTTGAAAATTCGAAGCACTGTTTCAAGAAGAAAAAAAAAATCGTACATTAATATCACAAACTAGATATGTATCTACGGATCATTTTCCACACTCTTGGACTATCTCACGCTCCATAAATATATTATTATAAATAAATCTTTAACGTTATTATTATTATTATTATTATTACACAATGAGGTGGGGTTCGGGCTGCGAACCGAAGAGGCGGTGCGAAATGGTTCCGTGACCCAGGAGCGGTCGATATACTCGCGGCTAAAATATTTATAAACAAGTCAACGTGGGCTCCACATCTCTCACCGCTATTGACTTGGCACACACCTGATGACGCAACTCCCGGGAGAAACGAAACTTCGGCTGCCACACAGCATCAGACAAATTAAACCTAATGGTCAATCATCGCTTCTGATGAGTTTTCAAAACAGCTGCTATTGGCAAGGTTCATAGCCTTATACGAAATCCACATTTTTCGAGAAAAAAAACTAAACATTAGAACCAAAAAAAAAAACACTCCTTCAATCATAAGAAGAGTCGAATAAAAAAAATATACAATCCATAAATTAACAATTTTACAATCACAAGATAAATATTTCAAATATTCCAGTGAGAAAAATAAAAATAAAATAAAAGACCCTGATTGCCAAGAGCTATTTATTACAACTTCAGCTAATTTATCATTCGAAAACTCCACATATTTTTTTGTTTTTTTTTTTATTTTGGGAATTCCCCACAAAAATTGAACACATATACATCTATATATATATAAGATATACAAACGTCGGAAAACATAATGAGACAAATCTACAAATCTGTGGAATTTTTTTTCTCTTTATTTTTGTTTTAAATATATTTATTTATTAAGTTTAATTAAAATTCAAATATTTATATATTTATATAAACCTAATCGCAATTTACAATAGAGATTGTCTATTTATATATAATATTTATAGGTTTTTTTCATTTACATTTTTCACCACCTGGCTTTTACCCTCATTTAGTCACAATTGTCCAGAGAGTTGTGTGGTACTAAAAGAACTTCGGGAACTTTGAGATAAAAATGATAAAAAAAAAAATTGATTTTTTTTAATCATTTTTTCCTTGATTTTTCATTTAAATCACTGACACAAAATACTGCTTTCCTTCGAGTTCTCTGTCCAGACCTGCCCGCAGCGTCTTATTTGGTCGATAGAATTTCTGCCAAGAGCTATTCCCAGTCAGTTCTTCGTTAAACGGTCGGCCAAACCCTGTGAAAATAAACAAAAAATCTATATAAAAACAAATAATTTCACAACCCTAAAATCATCACGAGTATGAATCCGATAGAAACAAAACGTGGTAAATAATATTTATAATATTAATATAAGATTTTCAAAAAAAAATCGAAGAATAGCTGTTGTATATCAAATATTATTTACTAAGACATTTTGAACATTTCAAAATGTTTGAAGTCTCGAACAATTTGTTTCCTTAAAGATGGCAACTTTTTGAGTTGCCTTGCTTCGATAAAGATACCACTGAAGCTAAATTGGTGTTACATTCTAGTATCATACAAAAAAAAATAAGAAACTATTTATTAAACTAGAAAAAATATTTCATACATAAAAATATTTCGGTGTTACGAGTTGATTTTAATACTTGCACTTATTCTGCTAAATGCCCTATTAGATGTGGACTACTTTGGACGTTTATACTGTACGAATCATTAAATTCCCAAGAAAAAAAAAATAAATATCAATCTATTGTAGTATACTTTAAATGAGTTATCATACTTTCTCCACTGTTCAATAACATGGGCCATGATAACCGCTTTGATGACCTACTGTGCCATGTTAACTTTTGACTACCGTTTACAAGAGGGTTCCTATGAAGCACTACTAATACTAAGTCCTTGTTGCCGACTCAGAAAATTTTTTTTTTTCAATCTAATATATTGTTTTTAAAAAATCTAGATTCTAGCAATTGGTCGCTAATTTATTTAATATAGTTATTTAGCTGTATATTATCGTTATAATAAATGATACCGTACTGTACTTTCGTCGATAACCACATGGGAGGTACCCCTCCCACAGTTGAGCATTGTAAAGTTTATTTAAATCAGGTTCAGTTTAAGAACCAAATGTGCATTTAAAAGTCAAATATCAAAATGGTCCGTCATTGTCATTCCCCTTTAGATCACATTATAGATTGAGTTATTAGGATGTAATTGGTTTTGTTGTTTTTCTTTCCGTAATTTTCTTTGAAGGTAGATTTAACATTTCTAGCCTGGTAAACTTGTGCTAAACACCTGTTAAATATTAATCAGCGCTTGGATTGTATCGGTTGAAGCTTATCTCAACGGAACCAAAAAAAAAAAAGAGAAAACAATGCAGTAAGAAAAACATAATTTTTTTTTTTTTACGGAACATACCAAGAGAAAAACAATCTGAATTATTCATTGCACTAAAATAAGTTCACAGATTAATAACATTTTATGAATAGCACTCTCTTGATAGTTTAGAGATGCGTAGTAATTGCTGTGGTTGGCTGATTGTGTGTCTGTATGTCAACAACACATGTGAAAATGAAAATGATCCGATCTCTATGAAATTTCGAAATTATATTCCAGAAATACACGCCTATATGTTTCAAGTACGAGTAAATACAAAAAAAACAACAAGACATTCAACAACTAAGCACGCCCCCGTTCACAAAATGTTTCATAAATATTTCTATCGAAGAAAACGAATAAATTAATTAGAACTCGTCTGGGCTTTGTTTTTCCTTCATCAACGAGAGCATTTCTGAATTGAATTATTGAACGTAACAGAGAAACCGCAATTAATTAGGCATATTTCAATTGTACTGTTTGAATATTTAATAGTGTACCCGTAAACGATAATAAGGTCGACATTGTTTAACATTTTTCAATTCAGCACCTGCTATAAATTTTAATGCGATGGGCAATTAGAGATCTTAATTAGGTGTCCGGATGTATAATTGACGTCCGCGGGAGAAAAATTGAATTTGATGACCAAGACCAAATAAAGAAAAACTTTATAGAATAATTCGTAGGCACGGCGGTGGCGGGTGTAAGAATAATTTCTTCTATCGAAAATTTATCAAGAAAGTACCAAACCACTATTTATTTTCTCAGTTTTTGGTTAGAACAGTGAAACAGAGAGTATAAGAAACCTATCATGAAATAATTCCCGGTTATAAAGGATGTCCCAGAATTAACGCAAGATTTGATTTTGCCGACATTTGTGCAGTAAAGTGCTGGCAACCCTAAAAAAAAAACAATTTGACAGCTGACAGTTTAGGGTTAGTAAAAATGGAGCGTTACACGATAGAACAACGTGTCTTTATTGTTGAACATTATCTCAAAAATAATAAAAGTTTGACGGCCACAGTTCGAAAATTTCATACAAAAAGGGTCGGAATAGTACTTTGACTTCAACTGTGGAGAGATTAATTGAAAAATTTAGGGACACTGAATCAGTTGGAGGCACAGAAAATGAGGCTGGTCAAGCAGTGACTGTTACTGGTGCTCGATATCGCGACATGATAACACAGTTCTTTGTGCCGAAATTGGATGATATTGATGTGGTCAATATGTGGTTTCAACAAGATGGTGCCTATACATACAGCCCATGAAACAATTCAAATACTGCATGAGACATTTCCAGGTCTCTCTCGTTTCGGTGATCAGAATTGGCCCCCTAGATCGTGCGATTTAACACCTTTAGATTTCTTTTTATGGGGCTATTTGGAGTCAAAGGTGAATGTCACAAGCCCACATCCACCCGTGCATTAAAAGAGGAAATTCAACGCTGCATCAACGAAATTCAACCACATTTATGCCAAATGGCCCTGGAAAATTTCGACAAAAGAGTGCTTATGTGCCAGCAAAGTCGTGGAGGCCATTTGCCCGATGTGTTATTTCATAAATAGCCCTATCCTATTTACTTTATAATTCAAAAAAATAACAACAAAAATACTAAAAACTGTGTTTTCTATTTAAATGAAATCTTGCGTTGATTCTGGGACACCCTTTAGCTTTATTACTGTGTGTAATATTGTTCAAAGTTTGGCCATTCAATAATGACAATGAACGAAATGTTCGTTTGCCAAGAAACAGTATTAGGTCCAATTTATCCATTATTAAATTTGTATAAAAAAAAAACTGTCCCCACAATTTTTTCGTGACTCCAGTTTTAAATACAGGTATGAAAATTCTAAAGAGAGATGCTAAAAGTAATGCAGCCCTGTGAAAAGTCATGGAGGGTCTCGATCGATCCACCAATTGTTTGTATTTAAAACATAAATGTTTTTCATATCATATTAAATAGAGTAGAGTACCAAACTTGTGTTTCATTATAATATAATTACAAAATTATTAAAAAATGTCCGCAAAAATCACTAAGAAAACCATCAACTGTGCGATATATAACATTTCCCATGGATTTATTTAATGCAGTTCCTTAAGCAGTATACTTTAACTTGAAATGACATTGAAATATTACTTAATATACTTTATAATATAAATGTAAGATATTACAACAGGGGATATAATATGTGGCAGAATGTTGGTTTCAGCTGTTCGATAAACAAGTAAGGACGAAATCATGAACCCTGCCTGAATGACCGTATCCTGTTGAGAACTAATAGCCCGAACATACAAGATGATGACTGGCCAACAGTCATGGCAGAGAGAGGTGAAGTGGTTAGTTCCCTCCCCAACCTCCTCTGCCACTCAGGTAATCATTTACAGGGGGTGTCCCCGGATGGACTTTTGAACTTGTTAAGTCGCTTGAGACCGAACAACCATTCAATTGCAGGTCGGTTAGATACAAAAAAACATTTTTTTGGTGAAAAACTAAGAATGAATGAAAACTGAGTTTTATTGCTTTCCTGCGTTTTCCTACATTATAATAAACTGTTTGTGTCCTCCTAACGTTCCAAGATATATTTCAATATAATTAACATAATTTCAAAAATAATTTTGAGTAATTAAATTTCTGTTTCTTAATATTATTTTCCTGTCATCTGTATATTAAATTTTACTATATTAATGTTTTATTTCGTTTTTATTTTTGTTTTCTTTAAGTTGTTGTTTGTATCTCAAAGTATATAATAGAGTTGAATACACAAGCATAATACATAATCATTTACTTACGTTAATAGGCCAGGATTAGGCTCGGCCGCTTGGTACCACGAGTACTGCGGCATGTAAGGCGGTGCTGCGGGATGGTGATGGGGGTGGTGGTGCGGGGGCGGTTTCATGTCCCAAGGCCCGGGGGGGCTGCCCCCGTGGCCAGGTTGGGGGGACATGTCCGACACGGGGGTCGAACTGGGGGTGGGTGTGCCGCCAACGTGCCCGCCCATGTAACCACCGGGGGAATGCTGCGAACCGCTCGAGCTTCCACCGTTACCACCTGAGAAGAAGAAATATATTTTTAAACGTGCAAAAATATATCTAAAGTATAATATACAATCATAAAATAAGTGAAGTTAAGATTTGAGGTGAGGTGTGAAAATAGTGTGGTTGAAACATCCGTAAACTTGTGTCTGAAAAGGGAAATGTTCACTTAAAAGAAATGTCGAACTTTACTAGAGAAGCCTCTTTAGGTTCATTGCTGTCCTCCAAGGCTGACCAGCAATATTGAATCTAAAAATCTGACATTTCTCCTCAAAGAAATATTCGTGAATGGAACATTTGCAAGGGGAAAAAAGGAAAAACAAAACTTTTCCTATTGTGGCACAATTCTTCCAAATTCCAAAGACGTATTAACATTTTAACCTATGGAAAAGAATCTTTGACAAAAAAAAATAGAAATTAGGCACCTGAAATACAAGTACCCCTATAATTGAGACAACATGGTTGAGCAGAATGGGGAACCAATGTGGAAAGTGTGCCCAGAGGAAAGGGGGAGTAGTAAAAAGCATATCAGAGAACTGAAGAAGTTTGATTGGTAAAGAAGAAGATGAACCAATTCAAATACTGCACGAGACATTTCCAGGTCGTGTACTCTCTCGTTTCGGTCATCAGAACTGGCTACCTAGATCGTATGATTTAACAACTTTAGATTTCTTTTTATGGGGTTAGTTGAAGTCAAAGGTGTATGCCAACAAGCCTACATCCACTCCTGCATTAAAAAAGGAAATTCAACGCTGCATAAACGAAATTCAACCACATTTATGCCAAACGGTCATGATAAATTTCGACAAAAGAGTGCGTATGTGCCAGCAAAGTCGTGGAGGTCATTTGCCCGATGTGTTATTCCATAAATAACCATATCCTATTTACTTTATAATTCAATGAACAATGACAACAAAAATACTAAAAACTGTGTTTTCTATTTAAATCAAATCTTGCGTTAGTTCTGGGACACCCTTTATTATCTCGAGAGCTAGAGCTTAGATATAATAATTTCTATTTATAAGCTATTTATAAGCCAGCTAAAGAAAATAAGATGTAAGAAATTATTACAGAACTTATTGTTATTGCATTCACGCATGCTTTCTTCATTTGACATGTTTCATAGACGCTTTAAGCGCGTTATTTACCGAGCACGATTGCCCTAATTAGTTATTAGCCAGAAAGGGGGAATATGTTTCTCTATCTTCTCAACAAACACAAAGAGCAACAAGTTTCGTTTTATAGAAGATGGAACCCGAGATTTCCGGTTTCCATATCATCCGGAACGTTAATGAGAGTGTTTTAATCGGAAGTTGGAAGTCACCACCAAAATTTGGACTAAATCATCTCAGCAACCTTATTATGCCGTGTAATCAATAAAAATAGTGCTTTCAAATCTTAAAACAATTTATCCTAGAGCCGTTTAAGCCAAGGTTTGCTGGAAGCGGAGGAGCACAGGAGGCCCGAGTTCGGAGAAGTCTATCGTGTAATTAGATCTGAGTTTTACTGCAGGGGCCACGGCGGCCAGCCATTACCTCGGGTCCTCGGCGTCTTTTTTCCTCCGCACTCGAGATGGAAAGCGAACGGTCTGGAAAATCTGAAACCTCGTAATTTTGAAAAGTGCTCTTCCATCTCCTGTCAGATTTTCTCGAGGCGAAAGAAGTGAAGTAGCTAGTTGAGCAAGCCGCAAAACGCTTGAAGAAATAGGTTTTTTATCCCCTCTAAAGCATCCCTTTCTTCCTGAAGACAAATCCGATAAATGTCAATATCACCGGGATGAACTACCACTGAAAATTTAAGAAATGATAACCCCTTTACTAACCCCTGATATCGACTGAACACATAAAAAAATCATATTCTTCAACATTGTTTACATTCCACCGCCGTGATGTTTAAACCAGCTCAACAGTTTTAACTTCTAACTTGAACAACGCTTAGTTCAATGGTCCATTGTCAAATTTCCATGGAAAAAGATAAAAGCATATTCTTAAAATCGAAAAACACCAGTGCGAGTGTGTTACATCGGGTGTCCAACAAACGCTTCAAAATGGACTATCAAGAGGAATCTGCCGAAACATTCAGGAGGGTTAACCATAGATACAATTTTATGGGCCCAAGGAGACATGCTAATACTCAGAGGCGAAGAAAGAGTTACTTTCAGCTGAATTCATGTGCAGTCATGAAGCTTCATCAGTCATGAGGAATGAATAAATGTCCTTTATTTTTAAAAACTGGAAGGGGTGCCCCTGCTGTAGGCACCAAAGTATTATGCTAATTGGGATCTGTTTCTGAGTTTACGGGTGATTTTATGAAGAACTTTTGTGCATGTGTGTTTAAGAAGAAGAGGCTTACCGCCAAGGATTCCTCCTGGAGGCTGGGGACTGGAGGGGCCGCCCTGGAGGCCGGGGGTGTGAGGCGGGTTCCCGAGCATGTGCCCGCCCCCGCCTCCCTGGCCGCCACCTCCTCCTTGCTGCGCTGCTTTCATCATCTTCTTGTATTTACTCCGCCTGTTCTGGAACCAGATTTTCACCTGCAAAGACAAAAAATCATTTGTTAGTCTTCGGCGTCTACTATTGAATAGCTAGATCCTACAACAATACTAATATTTATGTATATTATATCTAACTATCATATTACTATTACATTATAAATCACAACTATTTACGCTAAGGTACTTTCCGCATTTAAACTTATTTCAGTTTTTCAACTGGATTTGCTCATTTATCTTCATCTCCAACCGGACCTATTCATCAAAAAATCGGCTTATTAACAAATATAAAAAAATTACAAAACAGTCCCTAAAACTTCATTTTTTTGAATACCTTCATATTTCTGTTTCATGTTACTTGTCTGAAATATGCCCTTAAACACATATAAAAAAATCTTTAAATTCTGCATAATTTCCAAACTGAGAGTAGAGTTAATTTTTTCCATGCTTGCAGTGAATGTATTTTAACCAAAAACTAATCAGTAAATTGCTTTGCATATCTTCATTTCACATGTTTCATAGGCAGATTTTAGCGCGTTATTTACCGAGCACGATTGCCCTAATGAGTTATTAGCAAGAAAGGGGAAATATTTTTCTCTGTCTTCTCTACAAGCCCAAAGAGCAACAAGTTTCGTTTTATAGGAGATTATTCCACACTAGGATTGTCTTCTTGCACCATCCGGATTAGTTTTTGGTTAAAACACATTGACTGCAAGCGTGGGAAAAACTTTTAAATAGACTAACTCTAGTCTCAGCTCGGAAATAATAGTAATAATTTCTTTAAATCTTTAAAATTTCAGATGGATACGATCATTTTTATGATCGCTGTTGTAGAACGAAAGACGGGTTCCCCTCACTTTACGGGCTCGGCAAATATGCTTCCAGACGCTGAGCAATAACCAATCGGAGAACAGACGCAGAACAGATATCAACGACCTCCGACGACAAGAAGGTGAAAAGAAGAAAAGCTAGAAAAAGAGATCAAAAGAAAAAAAATGTTCGGAGCCTGGACATTCCTCCCGTTGGGAACTGTGCAACTGTGCTCGGTATAAATCTCAACACCTGGGCCTTATTTATTCCAGCCCTTTCTCTGCAAACAGTGGATTAATTTGAGATTTACAGTCGCTCCTTGTTCTTTGTTCGCTTATCCCCTACCAGCTTGATTTATGTTCGCGCCTCTGGGAAGTGTGAGGAGCATCGGGGAACAATGGGGAGGATCAAATGACCAATAAAGCTGTTGCTGAAAATGTGGGGATGTAAGCATTCATATCTTGAGGTAAAGATATAAGAAAATGTATTATACAACGTGAAAGCCAGTTGGGGGGGGGGGGGGCAATTGTACACAATAACGGTAATCACACGGCGGGTTGAAAAAGGTCAGAAGCGGTCGTTGAAGCAGTGCACGGTGCATGGTGCAGTCTGCACGGTGAGGCTTTGGGATTTATGATTGACATTAAGCACCCTACGGGTTCACCAGGAGGATGGTTATCGCACGTGGTCGCTTACGTGCGCTGAATCAGTACGCGGGTTTTTTCTTTTCGACCCGACTTGTTCGCGACCATCGGCAGGAATAATTGTGATGATTATAAGGCGACAATCCCTCCCCCCAAAAAAAATAAGAAGAGACGACCAAGTTTATTCACTTTAGGCAATACACATTTTTAATTTAGACTGCACTGTCAATCGAACCCGATTTCTTACGAATCTTAACTGGCCAGGATGAGAGTACAAGCGTGTACTGCTAATAGGTCAACTTTATCCAGTACTATCGACCGATCAGGACTCTTGTAATGCTGTCATTCATGAGCCACTTTACAATCTTGAGTACCCGTAACGGATCTCTTAATAGGCCAAAGAGCACCGCGAACGGGTCTTGATGAAGACAGCCGATGTTGCACTCGGATGCGGTAACTGCCCCTCGTTTCTTTACGGCCCATCCTCACCCGCCATTGAAATGACTTCATTAAGTAATCGTGTCAGTGGAATTAGTCTTATTTACCTCCCTAACAACTCTTCATCGAAGAAATTCTCAATTGTCGAAAACTGGGTTTCCACTGTTCGAGTGAGACTACGGCTCTACAGGGCAGTCACTCTTGCTGTGCCAGATATACGGAAGGCCGGCTAATCAAGATTCCCCGCTCCGCTGTCCTTGGCTCCTGCCTTTCACATCAGGAGGCAATCGATCCAAGGAATGCGTTATGGTCTTGAAATGAAAAGCTACTATGCAAGCCCTCGCTAAGTCTATAAATTTATTTTCAATTAGAGTTCAGTGGTCCCCCACCTGTTCTTCCTGACAACAGTTCATAAAGGTGTAACATTCACAAAGAGTTTTTTGTAAGCAATTATACTAGAAATCCGTTTACGGATGTTTAGACTCCCTCGTCCAATCAACGGTTTCTGTCTCAATAGCCTACAAAATATGAACACCCAATTAGTCCTGTAATGGAAGTAAATGTCCCGTGACATGGAAGTCGTCAAATAAACGAAGGACAGATGGTAAAGCTAATAAAGCTGCAATTTACCAATGAAGATGGCCCCGATAAACATGGGGGTCATGGGGGGAATGTATGCCCCCCTAACTCATGGGGGAAACTTGAATTCATTCAATTGGAGCGCATTTATTACACTTTAAATTAACTCCCAGTCGTAAAGTTGTAATTGTATAATTAGATATGTCCTTTGTGTTGAAGTCACTGTTAATGATGAATTATTTTCAAACAGCTTCCAGCACCCCCTTTATATTTGGGCCCTTCATTTCATATTAGACAGAGCTTTGAATTAAAATCTCCGCTAATGGTATGAGGATTTTCAGAAGGAACTTCTTGGGAGACAATGGACTACTTTCTTCTTTTTTTTTTGTTGCAACGGTAGCACTTTGGGGAAAGGTGACTGGCTTGAAGTCCGAAGGTCTGTGTTTGCTTAGCCTGGCTCCTGTCATCCCCGATTGGCAGGTTGGCACTTTAAAGTTTACCGTTTGACGAGGGACAGGGGGGTCACCACACCAAGTTTTCTTTTCTACCTTCGACCCAGTGTTGTCTTTCCGCTGGTAGACTGAGGCTCTTAGGAGACTCGTGAAAAAAAAAAAAAACCCTCTCTCTGCATGGAGTCCCAAAAAGTGATCGATCTACTTTCCGGACGGTGCAAGAAGACAATCCTAGTGTACACTGGCTAAAAATGAAATGGTGAACTATTTTTCCCTGAGCGGACGTTTATTTATGTATGGCCTCTCTATTTAATGTAATTATTCTTGTTTTGTAGCTATTGCCAGAAATATCTGTTTCAAGTAAGTATGCTTGTAGCTGGTATATTGTTGATGCTTCTAAGCAGTTTCAGATGACTAGTTTTTATTTATAATTTTCAGTTTATATGGTTCTTTTATTATTGTTTTGCTGTTCTTATCCTAGAGTGATTTTGAATGCTGTTTTTCCTGTTTCTTATTTATCATACCCCAATTGCGGTACCATAACTTGTGGTTAGTTTGAATGTGAAGGTTCTTTAGTTACGATTAAAGGTCAGAGTTACTATGTTATACATACTATTTATTCATAGCGACCTGGGTCATGCTGAACTTAAAGGTTTGATGTAAAACATACCTTTAGTTTTACCTATCTACCATTGAATTATCATCAATTATTCACGTAGTTCGAGTGAAAACGATACTGCTTTGAGATAGATGCTCTTGAACGCACGGCACTCGTTATCACTGAGGCACGAATTTTTGCTGTCGTGCTTTCCGATAGCCCAGTTTTCCGCCATCCCCTATATTTTTTCTTTCGGGCGGACTCCGAATCCAAAAATGGACTTGGAGGGCCGAGGGCTGGAGGGCCACTGCGAACGCACTGGCCGACCGGTCGACATTTCTATCTTGAGCGAAGGGGTCCCGACAAAGGCCGCATTCCCTCTTTTTACCCACAGCGCACTCACCGTCCCGTCTGAATCTCTAATTGGCTCCCCTCCGGAATTCTGTGAGGGGGGGGGTAGCAAAGCAGCAGACTTGGAATAGTTTTGCAAATACCCCGGCGGGGGCTGCAAGCGACTTTTTTCTCCCGGGCCTTGGGGGACTTGCATCTCCGCGGGAGTACTGCAAGAGACCAGTGTGCCTCCCATACTATAACCGATTTAGAAATAAATCTGTCTTTTTGTTTTGTTTCTCAATCCCGTTTTGGTCGGGAAGGGGAGATTTCTTGTGTTTGTTCGTTTTTTCTCTGTCAGGGGCCATTCTACTGCAAGTCTAATAAATAACATTCAGTTCAGAGACGGCAAAGAATTGATAAATAAAGCTAAAAACCCAAGCAGGGAAAGAGAAGTGCAGAAATGAGAATATTCATTTTCCTAAATAACTAGATTTGGGAGGACAGTCGGTTCGACTAAAGTTTATAAATAATGTGAATTACAAAGACCGATGCTATGCCTAAGATGTGTAAGATTCGGACATAAAAACAAAACTGGTGTAGCCTAGAAATAAGCTCCAAAAATCTTCTAGAAATACTTTATGGGTAATATATGGGGGTAAAGCATTATTTCAAGAAAATTGTCAAACTAAACCTTGTTGTTGAAAAATGAAGCATATTTTGAATAGGAGAGTGGTTTATAATAATTGTTTTTTCATTGATTACAGTACAGTGAGTCGATCATGATCTGCTTGTGTTGAGTGGTCTAATTGCATTGGCTATTTAAGACCCATTTTAAAAGTTTTGATGTAGACCTCTCGATCGAATTTTATTTTATTATTGAGTTCGAAATCAATAACTCGGAAAAAAACGATGCACTGCTGTTTTAATGAGATGATTAATATTTAATAGTTTTTAATCGTCAGCTATAAAAAATACAAATGAATTTAGTTTTTTATCTTAAAAAAGTTATTATGGGTTCCTGAAATTATTTATTCCTGTAAATTATTCGGATTCGGACTGACCCAAATCAACACTTTTCGTGAATTAATTCGAAACTGTATTTAATTATTGATAAAACGCTCAATTATTTACTTCCCGCTATCAGAACAACACCACTCATTAGAACCGCATTAATATTTTTGTTGATTGCCATCTTTGCGCTACTAGGGACCCATATATGCCATTATTATCAATTCATAAATTATTAAATGTCAGCATTTATACAATGAGGAGTTGTAGGAAAAAAATTGTGTACGAAAAATGTTCATTATCTGGCACCTTAGTCGTAATCTGAACGCAGAATTTGGAGTTGAGATTTCCTAAAGCCCTTTCTTAAGACTTTGTGAAAATGAACTACTTTTGGGGACAACGATTCAATAATTTAAACAAGAATTACCGGTCCTAAGGAATATTACCGGGTAAGTCGACACATATTTTCTGTAAATATGTAATAACTGCATGAGAGAGGCTTTAGTTTCAAAAATGTAAGGGTCTGTATGTTCTGCGATAGCAGTTGTAAAAATGATCCAATCCCTCAGAAATTTTGTAGTCATGTCCGAAAATTGTACGCATTTAAGTTAAAATATAATAATGCGACTTTATTTCTATTCAGGTTATTGAGGCGTTCGAGTAATGAAAATCTGTACGTAATTAAAAGTAATTTTTCCATGTAAATTTTTCTTTCAGTCTCATGAAAAAATAATGGCCACTATATATATACTTATATATACTTCTCATATAAAATACCATTACTATCTGAATAGAGCCCTTATATGGATATTTTAGATACATAATTATTTTTTATGTAATTTTAACTACATTATAATTACTGTTTATAATTTCCTCTGGTGTGGTTCTGTCAGGTCCTAAGCAGGGCTGGATCCACCTTTATTGCCGTGCTTAATTGCCTGGGGGATTGTTAAGTGGTCGCGGTGGCATTAAGGAGCCTGAGACCGATCCACACTCTCCAAGACTCATTTCCTAAACATTTCATTATCGCCATAAAAGTTCAGAATGATGAGGGCCAATCTTTCCCAGCGACTTCTGCCATGATGCTGTGCATCTCTATATCAGGTCGTATTGGGACACTTGAGAAAGCCTGGGCAGGAAGGGTGGGTGGGTTTACGAGGATGCAGGAACTGTTCGCCTGCATTTATGCATGTATGTTGCTCGATAGCGGTTGCAGAGATGATTCAATCAACCTGAATTTTTAAAATTACGTTCCACAACGCTTCGAAATAATTTTATAAATATTTTGATGAAAGCACAAAAACGGAATGTATCGAAAACAATTAAACTTTTCAAAATTTTGGCCGTTAAATTCTATCCAATGAAAAGTATATTTTTTTATTAAATAGCGTGTAGTTTAAAGAAAGTCCCATGGAGACGCGTAGGTCTCTCTTAACATGGCTTGCTCTCTGCTTCCTCGATTTCGTACGTATTTCATAATTTATTAAAAATAAATTTTAGCATGTAGAGAGAGACCTGAACCATGGTAGTTTCATTGCTTTAAACGTTGTGAATTCATTCTAGGCCAGAATGGCCGAAATGTTACAAGACATTGTCATCGGCTGTAGCATGTATAATGGGACACGGAGGAAGGTCAGCTGTTGGGCGGTGGAGCGTAACGTGGTCGCCATGGCAGCGGAAGGGGCGCGGTCTGAAGGGGTGGCTCCCCTGTGAATGTATTCACTATATCATCGGCATTAGGGGGAGGTTTCGCCCTCTGTGGATCTGCAATGTCGTCGCAGGATATTGGCGTACTGCAGTAAGCAATGGCGATTATCATGGATTGTGTATCGACACATATATGTAATGTTTTTCCAAATTTAAAAATAAAAAGAAAGATAACTTAAAACATTTATCATTTATCTTAATTGACGTTTTAATAGCATTTGATACCTCATGATACCTCGCTCGGGCAAAAATAGTTGATTATTGTACAACAATTATAACCGAAAGAGGACGATAAAATCGTTTATTACGCCACTTATTAAGAAACGTTTCAGTACCAAAGTTTGACTCCAGCAATTCCAAAACGGTACACTGATGAAAGTGGTCAGGCATACTTCATTCGAGCAGTGGAGCAACAGTGAGCTCACGAGATCTTAGAGCTGCCTACGGTGGATGAATTCATTCAACTCTGCAATACTTGACAAACCCGGTGTTTAACACTATAACCCCCGCTCCGTTCCCCCATCGATGGCTGGAACGCTTTAGTCTTAGGTTCTAGGTATAGGTTTTAGTTTTTAGTTTCCCGGTTGTAAGCTGAAGGTGAGCCTCATTACCTACTGTGTGTATGTGATTTATGGACTTTTAACTTCAAAAAGAATGCATTATATTTATGCACTCCTTCGTATGCATCTGTGTATGGAGAAAGAGGAGAAATATGTAAATCATAAATAATTTATTTATTTGTTTATTGTAATTTTCAATAAAGAGGATATGATATAAAAAAAAAAATACCAAAGTTTTAAATTTTAATATTTTTCAATTTATGTTCTAATAATTTTTCAATAGTACTAACTTAAAAGGAGATATTTTAAGTTGGAATACTCATAGTTTTCTAGCTCTAAGTGGAAGAATTTTGCAATTGAACTTCCATTAGCAAAAAAAATCGGTGAAGATTGTAATTTCTGATGACACAGTCGAGTTTACCCTCTTACATTTCACACAAGCGTCCAAATATTCTAATAAATCATTAATTCTATCCGTTAACGAAACGTTGACATCTGCCCAGCATTGAATAATTTTCCCTAAGCAGTAGTAGTATTATTCATTAAGCGGGAAATATTTTGACTGAAATAGTGCTAAGACTTGAGAAATCTTAAAAGCTGGTGTAAACTGCACGAATGTATTTTAGGGTGTTTTATCACAGAAGAATAATCAACATATCTCGACCTATGGGTTTTAAGAATCAGTAATATCTACTTTATTGCTTATTCTATCAAAAAAAAAGCTTAGTTGATTATAAAATTGTCTTCATCTTAATTTTAATTATTATTTGTCTATGGGTCCATCTTGAAAAGCGCTATTGCATTATAATTGCGGTACGGTATTACGCTGCGGAGAATACTGACGGATAAAATATACTTTACTCGGAGCCTGTGATATCCGAAGACACAAATACAGAAGGAATGCTCGCGGTGTTAATCGCCATCGGCCCTAACGGTTTGAGACAGACACAGGTAATAAATCTTCGCAATTATATCTGCCACCGGTGTCGCAAGTCCTCCTGGTCTTACACAAGCGGGATATCGCCGTCGGAGGCTCACCGGCCACAATGGGATACCCCGCCACCTTTCACGGCTCATATAGAAAACGTCCTCACTTCTTTTATTATTTTTTCCCTTGTACTCTCTTATAACCCCGCTCCTTTTATAAGTATACTATAATATATATATAGTATATGTTATATATAGTATAAGGAAGAGGAGAAAACGCTCGCGGATGATCGAGGATGGAGTGGGGATGGAGGAAAAACTCTTGGAGGGGCCGGTTGAAGAAAAAAAACCCAGCGTGGATAAATGGTTTTCCCAACGCCATCGCCGTCCTAACCAGAGCTTCTTTGGTATAAACGTTCTCCTATCCTGCCTCAAGAGTTTTACCTCCTGTTGAAATCCACGCGGACTCGATGCATAAATCGATAATCATAATTTACACTTATCTCAGCATGTCAATTATTCAAGAGTTACTACCGATTGTCCTGTCTCAAAGAGCATTTCATTCCTCCATGTCCTTCATTCGGCATAGGGTTTTTGCATTAATTCACGTCGTCAACTTCATTTGCATATTTCTTAGATTGATTTCCATCATTGAATTGAATAGACATGATTGTTATATATGTGAGTTTGTCTATATGTAACATAGCAAAACGATCTTTCAAAGTATTAAACGCAAACCTAGGCTTTCACAAAATAGTGTTATTTGCTAATTAAATGTAAATTAAGTTAAATTATCTTGTTAGCGGTCCTTGGTGATATATTATGGAATTTAAATAAACTCGATCAACATGCAATCTCGATAACGATTTCCCCATATCAATTTGAAAGTACAGCCTCCTCCTTTTGGCAAGGCAAATATTGCAAACGATACGATCAAGCGCTCATCGACGTTTTTCCGTTCCCACCCTCGAGGATTGAGTAATGGTCCCACAAAGCTCCGGACGGGAGGGGCGGCGATTGAGGAGACACTTGTATAAGGTGTTAAACTGTGAAAGTTTAATGAACTGGTCTCCGGGTTGCTATGTTAATCCCGGTCGCGGTAGGACGTCCTCGGGCCGGGGGGGAAACAGATGGGGACCCGGGCGGCTTCTCAAAGGCTACCGCACAAGACAATGGTCGGAGGAATGCAAACGAGACCGGCAAAAATGCCAACCCTTGCAAAAAGCCGAGGAGTTACTCTTTGTCCGCCCTCCTCTTTCCCAGGGTTTTTACCATCGCTTGGCTTACTCCTCCTTCTCGTTCTGAACTGCCCGTAGGTGTGTGCCTTCGTACTAGGACCCCGGAGATCAGATAACACAAAAGATTCATCTTCTAGAGATTCATTATTCCCCTTGTTTGTGGTGGAACGTGCGAGAAGTAAGAAACCCCTTCATCACTGCGCATTGGTTCCACATTCCAATTATTTGCATAATACAAGGCCGTAAAAGTGAAGTAAATATAGCCTGCATAAAGGACAAGGGTCAGTCCCTACAATTGAATTTTAAAATATCCACTCAAAAACCGTATAATATTGATAAAAAGCAATTCATTATTTTTACACAAACAAGAATTATGAAATACCATCTGTTAAACAATATGTAGTGGAAACAAAGCACAAAGGATAAGAAGGAACACTATTAAGATGTGGGTTTCATTAATTTATCGACATATACAGCCAGCCATACATCGGAGGCTTTAATTTTCTACCTGAAAATATAACCCATTAGGTCTAGATATGCTAACAGAGTAAAACATTTATTCACCATACTTTATTTGATTTGCGCATTTCTTTGAAAAATACTATCTTTCTATATATCTTCGGAAGTGTCATTTAATACAACAGACAAATATAGCTCCTGGATAGCATTAAATGTTCTTTCTGCAGATGGTTTCCACTTTATAGTTCTTATTTTCATAGCAGGACTGGTCAATTCACATGTGCTCCTTCTAACTGGACACATGCATACATAATCATATGCATACATTTTTTTAAAAGGATAAGCCCCTGAAAGGACAGTGGAACGATACGATTGTACCCCCCTCCCGCCGGGGATCTTTTCCCACCGAATGAAGGTGAAGAAAAACTGTGGAAAAGCTGAAGGAAGACAAGACGGAGGTGAAAGAGTAGCATCCATTGTGGAGCGTCCTTGGCAGGACAAAGGATCTTCT
Source organism: Acanthosoma haemorrhoidale (assembly GCA_930367205.1). Lineage (NCBI taxonomy): Eukaryota > Metazoa > Arthropoda > Insecta > Hemiptera > Acanthosomatidae > Acanthosoma > Acanthosoma haemorrhoidale. Next base: position 10,860,550 of record OV884011.1, on the reverse strand, counting down.
GGAGAGAAGGTCCGGGCGGGCTGGCCTCAGGATGAATGGTTGGCGGCCAACGGTCCGAAACGGTATCTAATTCACTCTCATGTCAGTTTTCGTCAAATTCGTCGAAGTTTTCGCCCAAACGACCCTAAGTAAAGGGTGTCCCAGAATTAACGCAAGATTTGACTTAAATAAAAAACACAGTTTTTAGTATTTCTGTTATTTTTTTATTGAATTATAAAGTAAATGGGATAGGGTTATTTTTGGAATAACACATCAGGCAAATGGCCTCCACGACTTTTTTGGCACATACGCACTCTTTTGTCGACATTTTCCATGACCATTTGACATAAATGTGGTTGAATTTCGTTGATGCAGCGTTGAATTTCCTTCTTTAATGCACGGGTAGATGTGGGCTTGTTGACATACACCTTTAACTTCAAATAACCCTATAAAAAGAAATCTAAAGGTGTTAAATCACACGATCTAGGGGGCCAATTCTGATCACCGAAACGAGAGAGTACACGACCTGGAAATGTCTCATGCAGTATTTGAATTGTTTCATGGGCTGTATGGCATGTGGCACCATCTTTTTGAAACCACATATTGGCCACATCAATATCATCCAGTTTACGACGCTGAATTGATGTTTCTGGATTTTCAACAACACTCTCACGCGCTGCTTCGATATTGACATTTGAACGGCTTGTTTTTGGACGACCAGTGTGTTTAGTATTTCCAACTGATCCAATCTCCCTAAATTTTTCAGTTAATCTCTAAACAGTTGAAGTCAAAACACTATTCCGACCATATTTTGTATGAAATTTTTTTTGAGATAATGTTCAACAATAAAGACAAGTTGTTCTATCGTGTAACGATCCATTTTTACTAACCCTAAACTGTGAGCTGTCAAATTATTTTTTTTTCAGGGTTGCCTAGTTCAAATCTTGAACACCCTATGACGGATTCAGGACCTTCAAAGGCATTCATTTACAATACTAGTTAAATTTCGATCCGTTTGGAATGATCGTAAGACATGATAAACATCGCCGTAATGCTATCATGTTCATTAAATACCGTTCGGTAACGACTACTTCATGTTCACCGGACTCATCGCAGTTGACAGGTATTTGCTGGGGACTGTTTATCCCTGTGTGAGAAGCTATCGACCCGCACCACTCGGGGTCATTATAAATGCATCGCTCTTTTCATCACTCGTACGTCGTCATCTTGTTTAAAATTGTACGATGTTGGATACGTAAACGAACTCGTAATCAAATATGTCCCAAGACATATATACGCGACGGTCGTGCACGGTGGATCTCCCTACGAAAAATAATAATTATAGGCCTTTCTGAGTAGTTTTTTTACTTTTTGTTAAATAATACGCCCAAAGAATCGTTCCCTAAGTTAACTATTTAAATAGACGTAAGCGGGTTGAGGGAGTCGTCACTCGTTTATCAGTTATTAAATTGTAAACCTTTTTTTATTCATCAACACCCCTGAATAATAAGCTCACACGTCGTCATTTAATATTCATATGTCGAATCAAAATTGATGATTAGACACACTTTAACAGGATTCGGTGGAAACAATTTACTCAGTATACTTGGTTATGGTGACAGTTCACTCTATCTGCAGCTGAGCGCCTAACGACAGCATGAATATTATTTGTTCATCAACCGAAGCCGAATTCCCATCGAAAACACTCGTACCTCTATGTCCATGTTTTATGAAACATTACGATGTAAATAAACATGCATGAGAGCCTCCGAGGAGCAGGCAAAGACAAAGAGGAGTTCCCAGAGGATGTGCCAGTTAAAACGAGAGATCTCCTTGCGAGATGGAGGACGGAGGAAGAACGGTACTGTGCCAAGGGTAAGGTCAAGGCGACCGGCGGTCATTAAGGAAAACCATCATCGCTTTTTAGTGTGGTTAGTCAGTCCTTCTTTGTCGCATCTTCTCTGTCAGGAACAGGGACAAGAGTCGAAAGGATTCTTATCCGTATTGTAGTAAAGCGCTGAGCAACCTTCTTTAAAGTATCAAGAGCCCATTGAGGACAGAATTCTAGATCATATTGGGACAGGTCTAGTTCTATAAAGTAGATGTCTGCCCATTCACTCAAGTCAAGATGCAGTAATTTAAAGTAATAAAGGGTGTCCCAGAATTAACGCAAGATTTGAATGTGCCGCCATTTGTGCAGTAAGTGCTGCCAACCCTAAAAAAAAACAATTAGACAGCTGATAGTGTAGGGTTAGTAAAAATGGATCGTTACACGATTGAACAACGTGTCTTTATTGTTGAACATTATCCCAAAAATAATGAAAGTTTGGCGGCCGCAGTTCGAAAATTTCATGCAAAATATTCGGAATAGTGTTTTAACTTCATCAACTGTAAAGAGATTAATTGAAAATTTTAGCGAGACTGGATCAGTTGAAGACACTAAACACACTGGTCGTCCAAAAACAAACCGTTCAAATGTCAATATCGAAGCAGTGCGTTGTTGAAAATCCAGGAACATCAATTCAGCGCCGTAAAGACAGTTCTTTGTGCCGAAATTAAATGATATTGATGTGGCCAATATGTGGTTTCAACAAAATGGTGCCACATGCCATACAGCCCATGAAACAATTCAAATACTGCATAAGACATTTCCAGGTCGTGTACTCTCTCGTTTCGGTGATCAGAATTGGCCCCCTAGATCGTGCGATTTAACACCTTTAGATTTCTTTTTGTGGGGTTATTTGATGTCAAAGGTGTATCTTAACAAGCCCGCATCCACCCGTCCATTAAAAGAGGAAATTCAACTCTGCATCGACGTAATTCAACCACATTTATGCCAAATGGTCATGGAAAATTTCGACAAAAGAGTGCGTATGTGCCAGCAGTTGTAATAAAAAAAATTACAACAAAAATAATAATAATACTGGGACTCCCTTTATAATAAATAAGTAAACCGATCAAAATACAGAGTAATGAAGGCTTGAAACGCATCACTGTCCTTTGCTCTAGTGACACTGGCTTTCCATGAAATGCTATGTAATAAGTGGGCTACCTATGGAATAATATTAATTGTTTCGTGCTTAACAAATCCTTTGTTGTTCCTGTTTCACTGTTGCTTTTATAGTCTCGGATGATCTGAGATGATATGCGATCTGAATAAAATGGCCATTTTTTTCCATCCAACTGACATATTTTTTCGACAGCATTAAAATGACTCGGGTGGGAAGTGCGACCGCAAGAGTCGATGTAAAAATCGTGTGCATTCATCAGGGAAACGAAACTTCCAGGAACCTTCATTGTAATACGAAGGGGCTTGTCCATGCGTGTCACTGGCTGAAATACAATAGCTCCGGCTGGATACGGTCCGCCGGGTCGGCTGGCTAAACGCAGTAAATAAATAAGTGGAAAATGTTATAAGCTACAAAGGGTCAAACATATCATGAACAAATGTTCATGATGCTACGAATGTCAGATAGTCTCGCTAAGTGATACTTCCGTTATATATTTATAATTTAATGTGAACAATTCAAGTGCGATGGAGTAATTGTCGGACAATTATGCTAATGTTGTCAATCAAGAAAGACATAAATCATTCACTTTTAAAATGTCTTAATTACCTGATGATGATATGTTTCGTGTATGGAAATAATTGCGTTAGCTCCCTTCCATAGAAAATATATTGCTTATGTTAGTCGCACATTTTCTTTTGAGTATCCCATTGCTCGGTCACGGTCTTTAGCCTGTTGTGGTGTTTGCATGTTTGTTCGTACAACCGTCAATCTTCGTCGTCTTTTTATCACAAGACAATGCTCAATTATTCGCGTTTCTGACGCTTGAGTGAGCCACTGCTTCATCTGCTACAAGACCTCATATCAAGTACCCGATAAAATGTGGGTAATGCGAAAAAAAATCTGGTTGGGAGTCGTCGGGAGGTTAGTACCCCGGGCGAACAGAGACATTAACAAGGCACGGTGGATAGTGTAGTGGTTTAAGATCCCTGATTAATGGTAGTCAGAGACCGTCTTTACTGCCGGGCAATAAACCAAACTGCCTCCTCCTTCGACTGTTATAAACATATAACCTTTTATTGGGGTTCTTCTTATCGGGGAAGGCCACGTAGCCATGGGAACCCGACCTGTCGGGATAAATCAGGTAGTTGCGCCGCTTAAAACAGCCTTCCCCCTGCGGTGATTAACATGAAAACTATACCTATAACCTACCTATAAAAACATTCTGGAAGCTCAAAGCGTACGAGATTCGATAAGAAAGCGCCCATTCACATCTTAAGCGCAATCTCACAGTGGATTATGAAGCATTTTGTCCTAAAGCATTTATTGATTAAAAACATACGAGAGCCATTTCGTGTCATTACGTTTCTTTAAGACACAGTTTACCCTCTCGAGTAGACTTTGAGATTAGCTTAATTTCTTCCCGATAGCTCATAGCAAATTATAAGCTAAATAACCAGAGGAATATAGACTATTACTGTATAGTATATAGACAAGTCTAATAGTCAGAAGCACTATTAATGATTTGATTTTTCTTTCATAGCCCCTTTAAATTTACAGGTAAATATATAATTATAGATCCTCAGGTTAATCTATTTACAAATTATTTTTGTATTTCCTGTAGCATCGCTACATTATATACAGGTTTTGTTATTTTATAAAAATTATATAATGAATAAACAAGTATAATGATATACATGACTGGACTGACTAATAAAGGTGATGGGGCTCATTTTTTTTATCAACCTTAAAACTATTAATGAATTGTCATCTCGTTTATAATCGCTGGTATACATTTTTATTAAATTAAAAAAAAGGCTTTCAAGAATACACCAGGAAGCATAAGGGAGAGAGAACTGAAAGTGGGACGACAAGGAGACAAAGGTGTCAGGAGAAGATGGAACACTAACAAGGGCTTAAGCCGAAAATGTATATGATTATGCCAGGCACAGAGGAACTGGGGCTTGCGCACGACAATACCGGCTGCCGTATTGAGGCCTGTTAGCGATTGGGCAAATTACATGGAATTAAGTATGTATTGAAGCCACGTGGAGCGCCTGGTGCCTTTTCTTTCGGCGGGTACTTAGCAGGTCTTCAGTTCGCCTTTGTGTCGTCCGGTTTCTGAATGTCTTTTCAAACGGATCATTTTTAGAGCGGAAATCGGAAGGAAAAAAATATCCATTTGTACCCAAACCTCATTAGCTTTTTCGGAAAGTAGGCAAATAAACCCCTTTAAATTTTAATAGAATGTGTAAAAATATGAACAAAATAATTGACAAATTTTCTCCACATTCTGCTATGCGCAGATGCATTAGAAGGAAGTTGGGTTACTTAACATTACAGGTTGTGGTGAGAAATACAATGAAGTGAATATAATGCTAGGTGATGGGGCTCACCTTCAGTGAGAGAAAAACTTAGAAACTAAAACCTAAACCTAGAACCTAAGACTAAAGCGTTCCAGCCACGACAGCGTCCTGCCATCGATGGGGGAACGGAGCGGGGGTTATCGTGTTAAACACCGGGTTTGTCAGGTATAGCAAGGAGTCAAAAAATTTGATATGTCTACGTTGAATGAATTCGTCCACCGTAGACAGCTCAAAGATCTCGTGAAGTTCACTATTGCTCCGCTGAAGTGAAGTACCTCTGACCACTTTCATCAGTATACCGTTTTGGAATTGTTAGAGTCGCCGAGCTGTCGTTTACGTCAGATGACGAAAAAGCTGTGCACCATACAGCAGAGTAGGCCTGAGTATACTCTTGTAGATCAATAGCTTCAGACGCAGTGATAGATTGGGGGAAGTCAATAAGTGCGTAAGCCGGTAAGACTTCATGGGTGTTTGCTTCAACTTCTTCGCAAAATGGTTACTAAAATGGAGGATGGTACTTTTATGAGGTGGTATCATTTGTAGCAGTTTTGGCGGTAACAGTTCAACCTAGGGAGGAAGCAAACAAATACCGTTAGTTTTCCACATTGTAAACCGAAGGTGAGCTCCATCATCTAGTCCTGTATATTTGTATTTTAACCTTTTAAATTCAAAAATATTGCTATTGTAATTCTACCCTCCTTCGAATGCGTATGCATGAGGAGATGATATCTTGTACATTGAATTTTGTGAAACTTTTTGTAAATAATGTTGTTAAATAAAGAGGTTTTGAAAAAATAAAAAAAAATGCTATGCTCTTGTATTAATTTCGGCCCCCTTACTTGAAAATAATTTTGTTCTAGAAATATTTAACTCAACTACTTATACTGGATTACGCAGAGGTCTACGGCAAGCCATATCAACCCATATTTTCCACTATTTATAGTTATGTAACCATTAGCTTTATTTCTTAGATGCGGACACTTACATAATTACATGAAGGTCAACCCCGGGTAATTAGGAAAGTATGTATCAGTTGATGAATTATTCAGAAGGAACATAATCAGACGGCTTATCCTACGTGTCGCAAAGTGTCCATTTGAACATTTTATATATACATTGCAGAGGGTAATTACTTTTCTTTTTTTTCGTCAGGATCAAAGAGGCAAACTGGTACACGTACGTTTAATGACTCGGTATTTTATTATGCTAATCTCATCCTGTGACGGAAGTGATCTCGTCAAAAACAAGGAATCGAAATTCAGAAAGTAAAAAAAAATAGTAAATCAGTTACGCTTGTTCTAAGCGATGCAAACTGTACTTAGATCACCACGGCAGAATTCGCCTCCTGCCACCTCAAATTGCCTACTTTCCTCAGGGCACTTAGGAGCCCAACCAACTTTTACCACTTAAACCAACCGCACTTCTTCTTCCGATACTATTGATAGATAAAGAATAGAGGATATCCTAGCTGGGAAAAAACGGGGTATTTCCTGTACTTTGATCGCTCCTAGATCGGTCGGATTTCGTAGTAAGAACGCCGAGATGGTTAGAAGAAGGGTGCAAAAAACTCCGTGTCAAACAGTTCATCCCCTTCCCTTTTCTCTGCGCCATATTGCCGAGCATTGTTCCTGGCCTCCTTTGCCTAGATCGCATGAATAAACATCGTACAAGATAAAATCTTTTTATTAAAAAAACCCAAACCAAACCCACTCAATGTATGTACCCGAAAACTCATTGGATAATTATAATATGAAATATGGCCTAACATTTTTATGAGAACCACCAAACTAGAATATTTATTTTATTGGCTATGTCTAAGAAAGACATGAACAGAAATATGACATTTCCCTGTACCTGTTCAATGTACAGCTTCACTCTTCAATCTGCGAAATAACATAGAGGAACGACAAAGCAGCAGTTGATGTTTCTGGTGAATGACAGAAGCCTGTGACAAAACACATTTTTTTTCGTTCGCTGTTACGCTCAGACCTATGCATGATGTTCTCTTTTTCTCATGGGGCCTCATCTTTTTATGTCTGGTGTTTCCACAGCAATTCCAGTCACTTCTTCAGAGGCGATTCTCTACCCCCCCCCCCCCGATATATAAAAACATCAAGCCACGGAAAGAAATAAAAACTAAAAAAAAATTGTTCTGAAGAAAAATGTACTTCTTCTGGGGATTCCCTCCGCGAAGGCTTCCCTCCAGTTCTTCTTCAGACGTGTCTAGGGATAAAGTTACAGAAAAAGTTTGTAAGAATGGTTACTAATACAAATTAAAAAATGATCTTACTGGTTGGTCAAAAAAGAGCTTTGTTGTATAAGTTTAGGACAAGGTTCCCTGTGCTCGACATACACAAGGCATTTGATATTGTGTGCCATAAATCCTCCACTAATCGCTTAGTGTAATCATCAATCTATGCAAATGCACAAACCCAAGAGCGTTTTGCCCGATATAGGATGAATTATAACGTCGAAGGAAGAACGGTAGAAGCCGACCCGATACGGAGAGGCGGTCCCTGGGAACGCCACGACAGTACAAACAAGCTGTGATTACCGCGATAATACACCGCTGAAAATATTTATTATTACAAGGATGAGAGGGGACTGTTTTTCCCAAGGCAGAGGAAGCGCGCATGGCGTGGCATAGGGGCGGCCGCCCGTGTCCAACTGGCACACACAAACACAAACGGACACGAACACACAAACACAAACGCGGATAATTACTGTCCCGTGGTCGAGGATTGTCGTTTCTTCGCGGGGGGACACGCTCGCCCTCCGGAACGTTCCCGTTGTGTCCGCGTCATCGGAGTCTTCACAACGGCGCTGACCGCCCTCGAGCGGTGACTCCTTCATTTTGAATTGAACCGGCTTCGTAGTATAATACATTAGTCTGCTTGCAATTCATCAAGAGTCTAAGAAAAATGAATCAGAAGATGATGGAACAAAAAGAATACCACATGTCTGGTAGTTATCTAAACTGCACAACTGCCCACGATTCAGCTGACCCAGGCAGAGTTCTTTCTTCGTATGTAATTGCAGTAACAGTTTTCTGCAGTTGTAGTTTTCTTCAAATCAATAACGTTTCCGTTTAGAATAGCCATTGCTTCGGTTTCTCATTGCTCGGTCAACTTGCGCAGTTGGGTTTAGAAACCATCAAAAGCACTCGGTTCTTGGATCCTTGGACCAGGCTGCTCAAGAGAGCGGCATCGGATACTTCCACCTCACGTTGCTGGTAAGTGCCCAGGTAATGGGCCAACGTAGGTCACAACTACTTGGCGATTTGACACGCTCGTAAAACAGATTCTAATTTGAGGAAGACAGTATTAATAATTTCCAGAACGACAATTTTCTACCTTGTTACACTCAGCCACCTACCTCAACGCTTTTGCCGTAATGACGCGAGTTTAATTAGGCTTAACTTTACTCGCGTTAGCAATTATAAAGTATTAACATTCGTCTTGTGGCGGCGAACTCGTCAAAGATTTAATTCTTGACAGATACCGGTATGTGTGCTATTTCGACTCAAATCGTTATTAACGAATTAAATCATAAAAAAATACTGACAATCGCAATTCATAATACTCTTTCATCCATAGATCAGTTGTCCTTAATTTACTATACGCATTTAGTCTTGTAGGCAGGCTTGATGAACTGTAGCCAATAGTCAATGTAAATAAGAACGTTTTAGAGTTTCGTTGAGTTTTTAAAGAATAGAAATCTTCATGTTTCATAGTTACCTATAGTCTTTACAGACTGTTCCGAATTTTGCCATACCCTTAAAACACGATTAAGTGTCGTCAAATTCAGTAGAGGAGATACCAAATTATTATTTTTGTATTGATTTTTTAAACTATAATTGTAACAATTAAGCTTTAACTCAAGCAGTAATTATTTTCCGTTTTAATTCTCCGTCAAAAGTATTAAAGATCTCGAAGTCATGATTATTATTGAAACAGAACAAGAAAACCTTGTGTGATCACACTCGACTCGTGTTTTTGGCTGAGACAAACACGCAGGACGATCGTCGGACCCTCTATGAATGGTACCCGAAGGGAGAGAAAACATGGATGAATAAAAAAAAAGGCATAAACACTCATCAGGAATCTTGAGGCGAGCTGCCAATTATAGCGCAAGTTATCTTAGTCAAGGTCTCAATTAACCCTCGACTGTGGTTGTTTATGGGCAACTTGTTAATTACTTAAAAACAGGAACAGCAGGGGGTGGTCAAATGGAGGAAAGAGGCAATGTCGCTAAGACCTGGCTACTGTAGGACATTAATGTTACAAAGCCAAGGCAATTATCGGCTCCTCCGGGGGGCGGTTCAGAACCTCGCTTTTTAATGTTTAAGCCCCCCCTCCCCATCAGCACAGCAATTTACAAGTTGAAGGGGTGGACCCGCTAATATTAATGCCTGTCCTCAATCAAATCGATAAGGGATGAATTTAACAGACAGCACCTAGACTCTTGACCGCCCCATTGGTTAGATTTCCCGGTAGCTAATCAATGATTAAAGGACGACGAGCCCACCCGCTCAAAAGTCCATTTTGCCTCTTAAGGATTCCATTAAATAAAGACGATAATGGAGAAAACGGCCCTTCTATTAAATATATACCGTCAAAACAATAATTAAAATGGCGCTTAAACATGACCACAGCGAGACGAGACATAGGACTGCCAGGGATTTGAACACTTGGAGCTCAGCAAGTCATGACACTTTTACTGAATAAATTTTCGAAATTTCGTGCTTTTATTTTATTGGATAAGAGATTTTGGTTACACATCCGAACCCAAGCCTAATTTTTCTAGAAAATTCGATTCCTCCTCTCTGTGTCTGAAACAGTAAGGTATTTAGGCTTCCATCCCGACAAAAGACTGACATGGAACCCACATACGAGGCTAAAAAGACAAGAACTAAACAGACGCTTTGGACAACTGTACAGACTACTTCGAAGGACATCCCATCTCTCAATAGAAAATAAACTACTTATTTACAAAGTTATACTTAAGCCAATCTGGACATACGGAATAGAGCTATGGGGGACAGCAAAAAAGTCGAACATCAAGCGTATCCAATCCTTTTTAATCAAAAGTCCTGAGAACGATAGTAAATGCCCCTTATTACTTCAGCAACAAAACCTTTCATAATGATCTTAATATACCCTACATTCTTGGACTCATCTCTTCCAAATTCATGAAATTCCGTAGTAACCTATCCAACCACCCCAATCCCGTAGCACAGTCATTGCACTGCTCCACTCATCTCTATAATCCTCCTCGGAGAATGAAACGGCAGTGGCCTCGTGACCTTCTATAAATGCAGTGGGAGTCCTGGCAATGGCCAGTTTCTCCAATCATGTCCTGAGCGTATGTGGCTCTCGCGCTCTTCGTTGGCCTCCATTGGCTCGTATTCGGCAACGTGGCTGGCGGAGGAGCGTGGGGGACTTCCCAAGACTCCGCTTCCTCTTTCGCATGCGAGGGAGACAACAACCATGTGGACTTGGGGGGCCCCTGGGCTGTTTGTAAATATTGTATGAATGAGCGAGTGAATGATGAATTGTAAATATGGCATGAATGAAAACATTTACCTCAATTATTTATTGCCTATTAAGTATTAAGGCAGATTGTAATTTCATCATAATAAAGTTATTTTATATCTAAAAAACAATTTTCTAGAATATCCGAAGTGGATTGCCACAGGATAGCCATTCTTTCCCTCCTTAAAAGTTTGCTGTAGCTTTCATCTCGGAAGATCCCACCATTTCGTCACGTTTCCCAGTAGTTTGGAACCATAATTTGGAAGTCATGTAGAATACCAGCCCAATTCTTTGCGCTCTTCGTGTTAACATCGACTTTTCTTCTATGTATAAATCATAATAATAGAATCATATTCTTAAAATGAAAGCGTGACACTTTGAAAGACTACTCGGACGATCCGATTGAATTATAAAAAAAATAGATGCGATTCGTTGCAACGGCTATTTCCGTTCTGACAACGATCGCAAATACTTTTCGTTGTCAATGTCTGACGTTGAAGAAAGTTATTTTTTTACTCCTGAACATAAGCGACTCTTGATCAAACCATTCTGGACTAAAAGCTATGTCAACAAACAAACCATTGGAGAGTGAAATATCTTTAAAAGTTGAATAAACGAATATTATAATTAGTATGAGGGATTAAGTTCAGAATGAATTTTTACTAACCCAAGTATTTAAGCTTTACGTTGTGAAGTTATGAAGACACACGTGCTATTTTTTGTTTTTAATCTTGTATAAGAACCAATAAATCAATTACTAGTTATCAGGTATTTAATTAATTTTTTTTTTATCTGTCAGGCAATAAAACCGTAGACACCTCTGCCAGAGACCTGTTGACATTTATAGTATGAAATAAACATAAAATGTCCAATATCGTTAAATATAAGAAAATATAATTGGCTTTTCTAAGCAGTGAAAGAATGACTGCGATAAATTTGAAACTACTCCGAGAAACCATCAACAAGGCTATAATGTTCCAATTAATGCCCCTACTTCTGTTTCTTCCGTTTATTTTTTTTTATGTTACAGCAGTTTTTCAGTTGATACGAACTTCGATTAAATCACAGTACAAAAAAAAAAAAAACAATTACAATTAATAATATGACAATTGTTCGTTGTTGTAAACGGGCCCGCATACACACAATAAATTTCTGTCAGGTGATTAAACACCTGTTCATTATCTGTTTCAAAACAGCTGTCCCTGGAAACAATAATGAGAATGTCTTCTTAGGGACAATTGTTCTTCAATCTTGTGATTTTTTTGTAATATGTGTAAACAGAAAAAAGTCATGAATAAATGTAAAATACAATTTTGAAGAAAACGGGCTTCATGTTTCTAAAGATTGTTAGAACCATGCTTATTCATGCCCTTTAGATGTTCCTGGGAATACTACTGGCTAAAACCCTTGGACATGTAACGAAATCCTTTGCCTATTTCAGAACAAATGTGAACTTTCTAATGCCTATGATTTAGTAGTACGGTCGAATCGTTACAACAGACATTCACCGGTTTCTGTTTCTGTTTTTTTTTGGTTTTTGTGAAAGCGAGATACAAGAAACCTCGAAAAATATACACACGCGAAGCTGTCAGAAATACCCCAACAGGGATTCGTTGCCGAGCCCGATGGGAGCGGCCTTACTTAACAAACATTAAATGTAAAGCACTACTAAATATTCTACTAATTTTAAAACTATCATATCAATTTGAAATGCTGAATTAATATTCCGCGATTTATTCTTAGCATTAATACTCCCACTGATTATGAAAAAGGCCTATATGAAGTTCAAAAAAAAAAAAAAATGAATAAATCGTTTATTTCGAGTTTCGTCAGTTTATTTAACCGTGATATGGAGTAATATTTATAAATAAATGGTTGGTTCAAATTGGTTATTTTTTTTTCTTTCATAGCCCCTTTAAATTTACAGATAATTATAGACCCTCAGGCGAATCTATTTACAAAATATTATTGTATTTCCTGTAGCATCGCTACATTATATACAGGTTTTATTATTTTATAAAAATTATATAATGAATAAACAAGTATAATGATATACATTATACGTGACTGGACTAAACTGACTAATAAAGGTGATGGTGCTCGCCTTTTTGATCAAACTTAAAACTAACTTATTCTTAACCTATTTTTTCCCCGACAGTCTGTTGCCATCGATGCGGGAGGGGTGGTGGGGTCATCGTGTTAAACACTAATAACACTAAAAACAATAAGGTATGTTGGAACACTTTTCGCATGATCCCATTCTGGAAATGTTGGATACATTTGGCTGTACTGTCAGTCAAGTGGGTAAATAGCGGGACACCGTACAGCAGAGCTGGCCGGAGGACACATTTATATATCATCAATTTGAGACGAAGTGACAGGTTGGGTGAAGTTAGCAAGTGCGATAGCCGGTAAGACCTTTGTCGTACTTTTTCTATTTTGTCACTAAAATGAGTAGAGAAATGGAGATGCCTATCCATTTTTATACCCAGATAGTGCATTGAGAAATTTGGTGAGTTCTCTTGCCCTCCTATACTATACGATTTTGGCAAGGATTTTTTCCCCTTTTGGAGGGAGAAGATTACGCAATCGGTCTTACCGGCGTTTACACTGACGTTTAATAATTATAAAACGTTAGTTCAATCTCAAAACTTTAAATATCTCGAAATGACAAATATATTACTTGGGCTACTTGAATGATCACCGGCACATTTATGGTACGAATTTCTGTTTTTTTAGCTCTTTTGATTTGTTTATATTTTCGTCTCCATTTATACTGATATTTATTTTTTCACCCTTTTTCACCCTCACGTCCCAGCCAAGTTTGAATAATAACGAATTGGAAAAAACCGGCTATACTTGGGCAAATTAATTTTATTAAATTGAATTGCTATTGGCAAGTACGAATCCTAAGACCCAGCGTAATCTATACTCTTGCCAAAACCCATTTTATGTTGCTGTTATTGTTGCGAAGAAAAATATTTGTTGTACCATCACCGAAAGGGAAATTTTTTTTTTTAAGGGAACGGACCCGCGTCTGGAAAATAGGTTAAAGGAGCTGCCTTTTAGAGGATATTAAGTGAGAGTTATAGAGGTATCTCCTCTCTCGAACGTAACCGAAGCTGGCTGTATTTGTTTGTGCGGTTTCAACCTACTATTTTATTTTCTCAGCTTAGGGTTACCCTCGGCTTAGACGTCGGGGGTCTTATGTAAGAAGACGGTCCAGAAAGCCAGCCGAAAAATCTTGACGGGGTCAAGGGCAGGTGAACCACGAGCTGGCCCGGGCACGCTCTCAGACTCATTAATAACGTCTATCTCAATGTTCTGTCTGTGTGTATGTTTGTTCAGATCACAGGTCGTATGTCAGCAAGCGTGTAAATGATGCCAAATGCCATGTGGGAGTGATCCTATCAATCCATCGACAATGTTTGGCTGTGAACAAACATAGGTTGGCGACGGAAAAGTATGTTTGGTTGTGAACAAACCTAGGTTGACTACGGAAAAGTATGTTTGGTTGTGAACAAACCTAGGTTGACTACGGAAAAGTATGTTTGGTTGTGAACAAACCTAGGTTGACTACGGAAAAGTATGTTTGGTTGTGAACAAACCTAGGTTGACGACGGAAAAGTATGTTTGGTTGTGAACAAACCTAGGTTGACTACGGAAAAGTATGTTTGGTTGTGAACAAACCTAGGTTGACTACGGAAAAGTATGTTTGGTTGTGAACAAACATAATTTGACGACGGAAAAGTAAGTAAGTTTGGTTGTGAACAAACATAGAAAAGTTGTTGATGAAATTTCGACTTAAACGCTTATCCTACGTTATGTATGGTTCGGAGACATGCTGAGAGAGCACTGACAAAGCCTGATGAGAATGGCGAAGAAACTATAAAGTGCATTAGCTCCGGAAGTCTTGGATGGGGTGGCAAAAATACTGAATAACCTATTTACTGCTCCAATATTGTAATACAAGACGGGTTGAGAAGATGTCTCATTCTCAGTGGCATTATATCGCAATAGCTGACGGAAGTTACTCGAGAAGGCCAAGCATTATTAATGAAACAACGTGGGAAAGATTCGCAATAGGTACAGGACCAAAGCGACGAAATCCCTAGTATCTCACTTAATTTTTGGGTTGTGTCAAAAAATGAAGAATAGAATCTGCTATGTTTGATTCATGACTTTGTGTTCAAGTGTAAGTCTTCGCTCTGTGGTCTTCATCTGAGCTCCTAACGTTGGTATGAATAATGAACTAGGTTGAAAATAATTCAGTACAAGACGCATTGCAAGCTGTAAAAACTAACACCGCTTCCTTCGGTTGCAAGAAGAATCTCACAGCGATAACGGTGTTAAAAACTTCATCTCGTTGAGTCCGAAGGAGCGGCCTTCCGTATGGTAATATGAATTATGCATAATCTGGATACTACGTGTGGAGTTTTATTGCAGTGAGGCGGTTGAGCCAGAGACCGACAGGATTTCCAGTCGAAGGCACTCGCCCCGATGTCAGGGCACAGATAGACCCGCCATGGACGTATATAACTTATGTCAAAGGGGAAACAATAAAGCGAGCAGCCGGAACGGGACTATCAAGACTTCCTGCGTCAGGTGTTCCCACAGAAGGGGCCCTGTCCAAATCTAGACTAATAGTCCCTAGGGGCCACTCCTCGTCCTCTTGGATCATCGAATTCTTCTGCGTGGGCAGTCACAGGCCGTACTTTCGGGATGAGCAGGCGCAGGTCAATGGAGTACTTTCACGTAGGCCCTAACATGTTAATCCAATCGGGTTCTATACTATATTTTACTTAGCAGGTGATTAAACCAATCTTCAAATTAAGTCCCCAGAGCAACACCTTAGAAAGTACCTACTCAGTTTTCCCTAACTAAGCTTAGTTAAGGTCAGAATGTTACATTTTCTATACAAAACGTCAAGAACATCAGTTCAATCCACTATCCATTATGTTTAATAGATAGGTGTTTGCGTAAAAACATAAAAGTATAAAACAAAATTTCAAAAAAAGCTTAAAATTAATAAAGAAAGTATTACCGCCAAAGATCAAACAAAAACAGGTTTACCGCAAGGGGAAAGCTCAGACCCTAAATATTCCGTTTGTATTCCACCACCATTTACAATTATTTACTCATTGCACAGCTGTAGCTCAAATTTCAAAACCTGTTGTTGTAGTCTATTAATATTTTAAGGTATTCAGGTCTTATAAGTTATAATAACAAAAACAGGAAACGATAAAAAAAATAAATAAAATAATAATTTTCATCTACATAAAATTTCTTTTTATCGGCTACCGCTGACTTACATACCACTCGTAAAATATTTTCCATCGAGATAGTAGGTGACTGCGGGAGTAATGCCAAGAATCCGCAGACACGAAGCGCTCCCAGGGAATGGCCCATAAATTTATATCATATCCCGTCCGTTTTTTTTCTTTCTTCCTTCTTTTTTTTTTTTGAATGTCTTTTACATTCATGTTATTCCTGGAGGAACTGCTGCCAAATGAGTCAATTAAGATGAATCGTACAACACATAACTAATTAGATGATATTTCTCTCAAGTTCAAAGTACCGCGGTAAAGTTGGGCATTAATTCAGAACGACCCGATGAAGTTTTATTTCGGAAACGCTCCCAGCCACAAAGGATAACAATAACACTATACGAGAAGGCGCAATAATGGATGATAATTACGAACAAGGACGAGCGTAATACGGAGGGAAATTCGTACATGTGTAATGATTTAATTATCTACGATTGAGATCTTCATGCCACGGCGAGTTACTTCAATGATCGTAGGGCTTGCAGTAGTTTACTGGCGAACAAGTGTAACTTTTTTCCGCTCTATAAGACCAATTTTAAATGGAAATTATACAGCAAAAGGAAGAATGTGATATTTCGTCACTAAAAACTAAACTGTTAGCAGTTTAATGATGGAGCATAGATAGTCCTCATAATGAATTTTTACGGAGTAATATGGAAATGTATTTAGCTCGAGTCATTATTTTGCTCTCATTAAATAATGACATTATATTAATTTTGACGATTGCAGGACGCTTTTAATGGAGTTTCTCTTGCACTCTTTGCAACTGCTGAACGTATCTATCCGCAGTTATCGTTAAATTTGACTTCAACAACTCGTGGTGAATTATTCCTTGACAATCCCACCATGCACACAATAAAATCTTTTTGCCACTGATGTTTGCTTTCGGATCAGATAGGGGTGATCCTTATGAAGCCACTGTCTTTTGCTGAGTATATTGTCATAGGTAACCCATTTTTCATCGCCTGTTACAATCCTGTTTAAAAAAGGCTCAATTTTTACCCGTGAGAGCAGACTTGTGGCGATTGACATGCGATCTTCTTTATTCCGTCCACTGAGATTGTGAGGTAACCACACTCCTAACTTGCTGGCTTTCCCTAATTTTTCCAGGTGGCGGTTAACAGTTGATTGTGATGTATTCAACCTTTCTGATATACCTCTTGTTGATTGACGTGGATTTTGCTCCAACATTGCCTTTAAAAGGTTGTTGTCTTGGTCCGTCTTTTAAGGTCGTATCTCCAGAACGGGATTTATAAACCAATTTCTGCCCGATCAGTTATTAGTCCTTTACCATATACACTGCATATTTTTTCAGCTGTCACCCTAGCGCTATTGCCTTGTTTAAATTCCCAAAACATTACAAGACGAATATGTACTTTTTGACTCTCCATTTCAGAGGTTTAAAAAAACAGTTTAACGTAACGTGTATCACACAAAACAGTTGACAAAAGACTAACTGAAGCCTCGTCTATATAGTGAAAACAAAAACTTGTTGCCATGGTAACTCATAGCGGGTAGATACGAACAATAGATTCTACTTAGCTGCATCCGAAGTTACTTGGAATGTCTCAACCTGATAAATAATTTTGGACTAGTAGAATATACGAGAAATTTTAAGAAAGGGTTTTGAGGAAAGGCTATGATTTTTTAGGCAGAAGAAAGGATACGGCAATCGGGTATCCACCCACTAGGATCTTAAGGTAAGTAGGTTTTGAACCAAGGTCCTCTGTGCAATGAAGTTGTCTATTAATTCAGAGCCACTAGGAGGCGGTACTTTATATACGAAGTGTGTAGGAAGAGGGCTTCAATCATTCATCCTCGATGACAAGTTTCATCTTGCTCAATACCAAGGCACGAAGTAAGTAACTTATTGGTCGGGGAGTTGTATGCATTCAAATCTCCCTCCGAACGGGGTCTTTCGTTATTGTCTTCTCGGCGGCTCTCATGTCCGCGTATTTTACGATGCTCTTTTGTTTTACCGGTTATTTATTTAACAACGTCTTCACGTAGATGGTATCAATTCAGGCCATATTGTCATTCAGATATGCTAGTCTGTGTTCTACGGCTCGAAGCTAAAGGGTGTCCCAGAATTAACGCAAGATTTGATTTAAATAGAAAATATAGTTTTTAGTATTTTTATTGTTATGTTATTATTGAATTATAAAGTAAATATGATAGGGTTATTTACGGAATAACACATCGGGCAAAGGGCCTCCACGACTTTGCTGGCACATACGCACTCTTTTGTCCAAATTTTCCATGACCATTTGGCATAAATGTGGTTGAATTTCGCAGCGTTGAATTTCCTCTTTTAATGTACGGGTGGGTGGATGTGGGCTTGTTGACATACACCTTTGACTTCAAATAACCCCATAAAAAGAAATCTAAAGGTGTTAAAGCACACGATCTACGGGGCCAATTCTAATCACCAAAACAAGAGAGTACACGACCTGGAAATGTCCATGCAGTATTTGAATTGTTTCATGGGCTGTATGGCATGTGTTCCTGGATTTTCAACAACACTCTCACGGACTGCTTCGATATTGCCACTTGAACGGCTTGTTTTTGGACGACCAGTGTGTTTAGTGTCTCCAACTGATCCAGTCTCCCTAAATTTTTCAATTAATCTCTTCACAGTTGATGAAGTCAAAACACTATACCGACCATATTTTGTATGAAATTTTCGAACCGCTGCCACTAAACTTTTACTATTTTTGAGATTATATTCGACAATAAAGACACGTTGTTCTATCGTGTAACGTTCCATTTTTACTAACCCTAAACTGTCGTCAAATTGTTTTTTTTTTAGGGTCACCAGCACTTTACTGCACAAATGGCGGCAAATTCAAATCTTGCGTCAATTCTGAGACACCTTATATAAATTATTCAACCTCCAATTTTAAAGGAATATTACAGAGCACGTCAGTATATATTCATCATGTTTTGGTCAAGATACAATAACGGGGAATATATTTTAAAATAAATTCTTCAACCACGTATCGCAGAAGCTTCTTCCCAAGCACTCAAAAACAAGCCTAATCGATTGAGCAATTACGTCCGTTTAATGAATACAGGAGTTGTGCCACTGGACCATAACGCTTTTTGCAAGACTTTTTAAGACTTCCGTACTGGCCATTTCAGTATTATCTAATATATTAATATCTATACAGTGGTAAAAAATAGTACCAATCCAACACACCTGATGTTACAAGCGAAAGAACAATCTTAAAACAATCTGCGTTTTACGAACTCAGGCTAAATTACAGTAACTGCCGATTTACGGAGACTCTTCTTTTCCTGGTATACTACCGACGAAATTACTTCCCTACGATAAGTGATATGTTGGCAGTGAAGATGTCCAGGGGCGACCGCCTGTTGAAGGGTCGGCTGGAACATCTTGAAAGCGGAGCACTGAACTGCACAATAGGAAAAGGGGAAGGCGGAATTAAGACGACAATGTGTTATTATGAAGAGGGATAGGGCGTGGTCACATCCGTCCGTTAGCGAGGAGAGCAACATCTGCCAGCGGAGCAACTGTCAACTGCCGGGATTGGTGCAAGAGTGCAAGAGGTGGATGGGCACGTTCACCCGGGAGTATGGGCGTAGTCAGCTTATGGAGTCAGACACTCTAGGGTGTCCCAGAATTAACGCAAGATTTGATTTAAATAGAAAACACAGTTTTTAGTATTTTTGTTGTTATTTTTTATTGAATTATAAAGTAAATAGTTCAATAGTGTCAAATAGTTCCATGAACATTTGGCATAAATGTGGTTGAATTTCGTTGATGCATCGTTGAATTTCCTCCTTTAATGCACCGGTGGATGTGGGCTTGTTGGCATACACCTTTGACGACCTGGAAATGTCTCATGCAGTATTTGAATCGTTTCATGGTCTGTATGGCATGTGGCGCCATCTTGTTGAAACTACATATTGGCCACATCAATATCATACAATTTGATATCATATAATTTGATATCATACAATACAAAGAACTGTATTATCATGTCACTATATCGAGGACCAGTATCAGTCACTGCTTGACCAGCCTCATTTTCAAAGAAGTATGGTCCAATGATGCCTCCAACCCAAAATCCACACCAAACATTGACGCGTTGTGGATGCATTTGTTTTTCGACAGTCACATGTGGGTTCTCCGAGCCCCAAATGCGACAATTTTGTCCATTAGCAAAGCCATCAAGATAAAAAAAATACATTTTTACTAACCCTAAACTGTCAGCTGTCTAATTGTTTTTATAGATTTGCCAGCACTTTACTCCACAAATGGCGGCAAATTCAAATCTTGCGTTAATTCTGGGATACCCTTTATAAAGTTCTGGAGTATATGAATCAGGGTATCTCCATAAGAGCATGTAAAGGATTGCATTCCCGCCTACAGATCTTCCAAGAATATACAAAACCTTTCTTGCGGCTATGTTTTACCAGTATCTTGAGAGTTTCAGTAGTTTTGAGTACGTTTGTCTTTCGTTAGTCCAAAGTAATTCACTATACACACGGCTTAATTACTGCGGTAGCATAACATAACGGTAATAATGGACTTGTCACCGAAAACGATTCATCAATCCAAACGGTAAAAATTAATATATTTCTCATACGCTTATTAAAGCGATCCAGTATCAACTTGGCACCGTTGACGCTTCTAATCGAGCGTGTCTCACGTATCGTGGTGATCGTATTAAAACCATTTAAGGATGCATTAAGCATATTATCCACCGTCGGTATATCTTAACTGCTTAATTTTAATATGTTCTACTTTAAATCTCTCTATCCCTCTGTTTTGACGCTACCACCAAAGACCGTTCCGGCAAAACCTGTTCCGGTTGAAAGGTTTCCCCGGCAGCTCTCTTGACGAGTCTGAAATATTTTAATTATTCCACAGGGATAGGTGAGTTCTGAAAGTAAAAATTATACCAAAGGAAGTTAAAAAAAAAAAAAAAATTACTCAAATCTGATTTATGCCTTCCTTGACGCGGAGAGAAAATCCAAGAGTCAGTTTTTAAGTGGTTCACCTCGATTTCGAAACTAGACTTCGCTAGTTATCTGACATCCAACGAATCCAGTCAGAAATTGTTAAGTCAGCAGAAGAAAAAATAAAAATATTTTCACCTAAATAATTATAAATTTTGATATAATTAGCACCTATTCAGAAAAGGCTAAACCTCATTAAATACTATATTTTTTAGTGTTTACATACCAATAGCTATTATACGTAGCGAACTTATGCCAATATACTGGAGCTTATATCATAGTATTGTTTTTATTACAGATTCTTCTAGAAAAGAAACCTGTCGAAACCAAAAGAAATTATTATGAACCGGCGAAATAAATTGATTATAAAGCGGTTAAAATCCTTTAGCGCCTACCCTGTCGTGGCTATTTCCCCCAACCCTCTCTCTCTCTCTCAAAAAAAAAAAAAAAAGGGTATCAAACCTTAAAATTGCTAGAACCGTACAGAGTTCAGTGACCTCTGGTTTACCGTTCCAAATTCTATTGTACAGATTGACTAAGCCTGTAACATAACTATTCTTTTAGTATTGACAGTTTAATAATGATTGAGCAAATCCTTATAGTCTGTGACTCAGCCACCGCCGTGTTTCAATCAAACGTTCAATTAGCCATAAAATAATTTTCACACGCATTAATAAAGACCAGTAAAAATAAAATGCTTAGGGAATACTTATCAAGTGAAAACCTTCAATTAACCGGATATCTCGTTTGTTTTTTTTCGTTTTTTTACATTATTATCGACTACCGTTGTTATAATAAGCGCTGTAATAAAAAGATAGCGTCTACAGTTGATTGGCAGCGTTTCAAAATACTGCATATTTTCTTCCGGCATTTCTTTTCAACCAGCTGGCTGTCGACCGTTAATCTTTTCGATTCAGAGAAAAAATTATTAACAAATTAAAATTACTTAATCAAGTTTATTAAATGAGCTAGATCAATCATAAATAAATTGTAGTTATGAAATCTATGTACACCATTGAGTATCAATCGGCTGTAGAATAATAAAGTATTTTCAATCAAAAACACTTATTTTTTTAAACCACCAACTCGCGTTTAAAAATTGACCATTTGGAATTAAAAAAAGTGGAATAAATATTTTTCATATAGTTTTCTCTATTTCACATGAATTGTGCGCTTTATTTGCAAAATAATATAATTGAAGATTTTATCTTGGGCAATAATTATCCTATTACTCGTCATCATCATGTCATTTTGCGAGGAACTGGTTATGTTTCTTTAAACGAGATAAAAATTTAAATTTTCCTATCGGAATCGGCCTAGAATGACTTATTAAGGTGTTCCTGTTTTATTTTTAGCATGAAATCCCTCGTTAATCGCTATTTTTCAGGCCAGTCAGGGCTCACTTTAGGTTAGTCATTTAGTCTACTGACAATTAGTGAGCTTGTGGTGAGTTGGGTCAGGCGTTATTGCTCGATCGCCGCTGCTGCTGCTCTGGAAACATCCAAGTAAATCCTTTTACTAAACTAACCGACTAAATAACTTTTTCCAAACGCGTTTAATTACTAAATCACTCGCCAATGGGCTAAAATCACTTTTTTTTTTCTTAACCACTTTAATTTCTACACAATATGTAAAATTTGAACAATATGAACAAAGAATTGACAAATTTTTCTCGTCATTCTGCTATGCGCAAATGCATTTGAAGGAGGTTGAGTTACTTAACAATGCAGGTTGTGGTTAAAAATACTATGGAATGAATGTAATGCTAGGTGATGGGGCTCACCTTTATTTTGAAAATGTAGGAGAAAAACTAAGACCTAAACCTAGACCCTAAGACTAAAGCGTTCCTGCCGCGACAGCGTCCTGCCATTGATGGGGGAATGGACTGGGGGTTATAGTGTTAAATACCGGGTAAAAAACCAAATTTTATATAAAATAACCAAATTACTAGGCTAGTCTGAACCAGTCTTAAAAGAGCTGAATTCTCTGCGGCTGCGGGAAAAAGGGATTGAGATATGCACTAAACTATAAAAAGTAGAAACAATTAAATGTCATTTACTCAAATCATCATTCTAGGATGTCAACACCTTGGAAGGTATCCGAGCAAATGATATTGACGACCGTTCTAGCGCCTAAGTATTGAGTTTGAGAAGAGCCTTGTATAGAATCATAGCTGTTTTTGGCCTATCTAAGGTAGAAATACAGAATATAATTTATTCAAATACGGATGTTGTTAGTTTATGAATAATACTTGTGATTATCGCGCTTAATTAGCGGTGCGGTAGTAATTGGTTCCGACAAGACGTTGCGCGGGAGCTCTGCCAAAGGCAAGGATGAGTTGTAAGAAGTGGACTTAGACAGATCGCCAGCGCCTTGGGTGACTCCTAATGAACCAGCTCGGGCCTAATGAGCGATACACATTTCTCCGGTTCAGAGTTCTCGGAGGAGAGGCCATGGGAGAAATTAGTGAGGTCTGATTGGGCCATTATTCAAGTTCTAGGCTGTCTTTCCGTCTGTCGGACCAAGTGATCGATTCCGGGGGTACGCCTATCCGTCCACGGGAGAATTTCCATCCTGGAGAAACACACTTTCGAAAAAGTGGAGGCTGTAGACAAGAGCGATCCCATCCCAATACGAATAGGATCCAAATTCATGATTCTTACAAGATTAAATACAAAATTGCGAAGAAGAGATTCCTTTTGGTACATTAATATACCAATCCAGATTATTGATATGTGTGCAGGGCTTTTCGGATTCATTGGAAAACGTTTTGGGTTTGGTACAACTATTGCATAAGTGGGAAACCGGAATATGAATTTGACTGTTACCAATCCCTAACCGATTAACTATGGCTTGCGTTATAATTATTTATTTTTTCGAATGAAAAAAAAAAAATAGCATAGATGAATAACTAACCTTGAGAGACACGCTTTCTTGACATTCGGTCATGGAAAAGACAGAATAGAGCAGGCGCAGTACCACCATGCGGAACCTAACAATAGCGTGCGAACTCGTTAGCGGCCGACGCCGCAAGGACGTGGAAATCCATCAAATTACACACAAAACACAAACACGCAGGCACCGGGGATGTTGTGTAACTTGGCCAACTTCGTCCTCCAGCGAAGACACTTAGCGAAACGCGAGGGGACTGGACGGAACCTTACAAAAATAAGCAGGGAGAGAACCCAGAAGTTCACCGCTTCACTATGACATAAGGGTCAGGTACTCACTTTGTATGAAGACGCTAGCTGATCCAATAGACTAGTATATTTTAACCTAAACACTTTCTATGTTCCTTTTGTTGAACCGTCTAAGTAACTTTAAATTAGTTTTCCTTCAATGTGAATAAATGTATCTGAGCCCAATTCTCCGGCCTGGTCCGACCTCTCTGGAGTTTTTTTCCAGAGCATAGTTTCTTCTTCGATGGTCTACCCCATCTATCCCTTTCTTCGCTGGTCCATATCCGTTGTAGAAAACCAATGTCAGTTGGATTTAAACTACATTTTGTCACGTGAACGATATACTTTAAAACAAACATACAAATGCCTCAACAACGGGAATACAAACAATCAACGAATCGGGAGCAAACAAGCGCTGTTGGTTTAGGACTGACCCGTCGACAGAGGATGATGATTCATCGAACGATAATTATTATCCTCCTTACCGATTATAATGATGTACCGAACCATCTTTCTTAGGCACTCAGAACTACCTAGTGCTATAACGAAAGCCGTTCAGAAGTTTTTCGAAAGCGAATTTTTCGCTGATATTGTACGAGTATAGAAAAAAAAAAAAAAATTCACGTGCAAATTGGCACAAAAGACAGCGTCATTCGGAAAGCATACAGTACCCCCATTGTTTAGGTATAAGTCGCACACCGCGTAAATGACTACCGGCATTACAATGCGCTGAAGTCTTTAAAAGGATATCCCTATGATAAAAGTGAAGCGAAAGTTATAATGCGCCGATATAATCCTTTGAAAGAAATCTATAATTAGCTGTCAATGGAAGAGGCGACAATGCTCTTTGTGATCAGTACCCCCCCCCCCCATCAGAAGGGTGAAAATAGGACAATGAAAGAAAACCTTGCATATTTTTATTTTTAAAATTCACATTTATTATTATTATCAATAATAGTGGAAACTATACCATAAACAAATTATTAATACAAAAACGGTATATGATAGTACGGTTTATATTCTGATTAGGGGCATTCCTACATAATTCTTATTGTAAGACATATCCGACATCCGAATCGGGGTCCCATCTTGAATAATAATCTTTGAATAATGTACTTATTAATCATGAAATTAACTTATAAAGGTGTGGGAACGGGTTTGTTTGTCTAAACGCTAGTATGAATTTTTAAATGTATGTTCCTTAAAAGCCACGTGTCAATGTTATAATGACAAATACAGCTACTAATAAAATTGATGTTTATTTAGTGAGCGTTCAATGTGAGGGAAGCTACAGTAGCTACATGAACAAACCAGCGTCGAATCCGTTGTAAAAAACCAATGTCAGCTGAATTTAAACTGCATTTTGTCATGTGAACGATATACTTTAAAACAAACATACAAAAGCCGCAACAACGGGAATACAAACAATCAACGGATCGGGAGCAAACAAGCGCTGTTGGTTTAGGACTGACCCGTCGACAGTGGATGATGATTCATCGAGCGATAATTACCGGGCCTTTGATCAGATGATTGTTGATGAAACGGCCACAGTAAAAAATAGCCTTCTTACAAACCGCTCTAGCGACCGGCCAATAAATAGATTCACCGACGTCACAGCTTACTCGCAATCAAGGAACGTCTGTCTAATTGGCCGGACGACGCTGGGTGGGCCGCGCGACGCAGTGACCCGAAGAAGTACGTCATTGTGATAGATCATAGACCACGAGAGTAATTGTGCAAGTGCCTATTCAATCGAAAGAAACTTACAAGTCCGTCCCAAACCAAATGGCTACAATCAAAATATGGCCATTTGGTGGACTGTACCTTAGATTAAGTTGTAATCAAACTACAAAAGAGGCCAAAAACAGAGTAAGGTTTCTCCCTAAAATTCAAGCAATATCACGACTTAACTATTGCCACAGATTCACAAATAAAAGGATTTTTTTTTTTTTACTTTCCAACAACTTTATTATGATAAAATCTGCCTGATTAGGCAATAAGTAATTGTGATTTATAATTCATACTATATATACAAACAGCCCAGAGGCCCCCCAAGTCCTCATGGTTGTCACTTCCCTTACGTGTGAAGGAGGAAGCGGACTCTTGGGAATTGCCCCACGCTTAGGACCACTTCCCCACGGGAAGAGCCAGTGGAGGCTGGCCAAGAGCGCGAGAGCCACAGACGCTCAGGACATGATCAGAGTGGCCATTGCCAGGACACCCAATGTCATAAATAAAAAGTCACTCGATAAAAATTTCATGTAATCGATACTCCGTAAATATTCTTGTTTGAAACTGTTTTCGCTCCTGTGCCTCAGAAAGCTTGATGACTCTCGAAAATCACATGAGTGAGATCACACAAGTCGTGACGAGATATGACACTTTGGTCATTTTTGCCACATTGGAGATGATAGGAAGGGCTGGTGAATATTCAAATCCGGGCCTATAGGAAGACTACCTCGGAGCAGACAATGACTATATAGAAAGACTCGGATGAACAAATAGCCATTACACTGGTGAGATGAAACATCTCGGGAGGGATAGAGACGGACCGATGACACTTTGGTACACTTAGCATATACACAGGGGGTAGGTAAAGAAGAAGAAAAATTTCTACAGAGTCGCAACTCATGTTTCAATGACGCAATTTCCCCGGGTCCAGAAGACAACCGACTGAATTATGACGAAAAGTTGATAATTAGATTAAAAGTTTTTTTTATCAAGAAACCATACTGTTTACAATGTTACCTAGGTAGGCTTTCCGGATTTGCAACTTCTACATCAAGTCAATCCATTTCAAAAAAAGTCTTCAGAGGAGCAAGAATTATAACGCTAAAGCTGCAGTAGGCTAGCTGCCTTTATAAAACTCGTCAAAACTATCTCGTTTTTAGCAATTTTTGGCGAAAATTACAAAACTTTCACAATAATTTGTTGATGTATTTACTATTTGTTGATGAATTTGTAGTATGTGATTTACTAATGACTGCCTAATGGACACCTATCAGCAGAATCGGAACATTTATCCAACTATCATCGTGTAATTGACGAATTAATGGCTTCCTAAACCTATCATTAGCGTTCCTGGCCATATTAATCATTACAGATAAACACAACTACCACCACGGCGGAAATATAATTAATTACCTACGCCAAAACCTATTTATTTGCCCTCGAACAGAAAAGAACTTGTACAGGAGATCAGCGAGACCTTATCTTCTACTGACAGCCTTCCGTGGCAGGATTTTTTTATTTGCGCCGCAGACATTACCTGTTGTGGCTAAAACACATACGGGCCTGAACATTTTTACGGTTGTCTAAGCCCGAAACAAAGCAATGACACAGCGGAACAACCATCGGCTGAGCTGGCATCTGCATATGCAAATGAAGGACAGCGTAATCGCCAGCTCCCCTTACGCGTTCGTAAACCTATTTTCCCTTAAGCGATATCAGAAGCACCCCGATAAGGTTTCGTAGGCTGGTTATGATGGTGTGTACTCATTTTATTATTCCTGTTATATAAGGCGATCATCAATGGCTATGAAGTCACATTCGGACGAAGAATTGGGTTATGGGCACAAAAAAAGTGCACACTGAATATTAAGCATTCATGAATAACAATTAGTCTTGGGAAAATCTGCGTATGACCAGCGGTGCTTATAACCATGCCTAACAGCATTTAGGCTCAGTACATTTGAAGTGTGCCTGACACAAATCCTTTATTTTTTCCCTAATGTTTAACATTCGCAAAAAAAAAAAAACACTTTAAAATCCGAATCGAGTTTTCGTTTCGTGTTTGCTCCGTAGATGAAATGTGTTAAAACGGTGGATAAATGTTCTCCTGAGTTTTTTCGAGATAAGCGATCTCCTATCTATCTATTTTGCTACCGGCTAGTTGGCAACTCTCAAGATCTAGTAAAGCAGACCAAATGATGGACATCACGGCGCTTGGCCCACCAACAACAAGGCTCTAACGGGCACCCATCACTGCTATCCAACTAAATAAGACTGCACTGCATGCCTAGAGAGACTCTAGGCCCAGCCACCAGTGGACTCTCACCACTGTACCGCAACAATCAGCCTCTACTGAGGCTTCCCACACTCCTTAATTCCCTCACACCACTTTCAAGCAGGTACTCCTAGTACAAGGATCCGCTCAACCCAAATATTCCTTTATTTTTTGTACATCCTTAATCTTACAATTTGAGAGCTAAGAAAAAAAAAAAACCTGTATATAATGTAGCAACGCTATAGGAAATCCAAAAATAATTTGTAAATAGATTCGCCTGTGGATCTATAATTGTCTATAATTATCTGTGAAAATGCTTAATGATTCGATAGCACAAAGTAATGAGTAGTTAAAAACTGCTTTTAATTTTCATCATGATTTTTTTTAAACTTTAACGAATGTTAGAGTGTTGATTTTTACTTCATTCTTTATATATTATATATGTTACTATTATGCATTAGTGTGTATACTTTAGGGTATTTTTATATGTAAATCTAGGTATATACCTATATGTAATATTATGTGTGAATATGTTATATTTTTTAATTTAGGGAGGACTGGTAGTGTTGACAAAATAACATAATGTTTGTTCTGAAGGGAAATAACAACCGAGGCTTCCCACACTCCTTAATTCCCTCACACCCCCTTCAAGCAGGTACTCTTAGTACAAGGATCCGCTCAACCCAAATATATATATATATATATATATATATATATATATATATATATATATATATATATATATATATATAGAGAGAGAGAGAGAGAGAGAGAGAGAGAGAGAGAGAGAGAGAGAGAGAGAGAGAGAGAGAGAGAGAGAGAGAGAGAGATAGAGAGAGAGAGAGATAAGAGTACGATGCTCTCTGAAAAGTCGGAAGACTTTCTTCCACGTGTTTCCTTCGAACCCTCTCTGACGATTAGTAAAAAGACTGTTTGGTTTAGTTGTATTTATCTTTCTCCTTGTCGTGTTACATTTTATTTTGAATCTATTATCTGCATTAAGCTAATTAAAAGGAATTGTGTTTAAATGATGAATGAGATTTTTAATTAGTCGAGAATTTTTGATCATTAACGAAAACAAAAAACAAGTAGAATATTACAAATTGAATGCTTGACCGTTGCCTAGATTTATCGGCATGCAGTGTTCTGCCAAGGGTACTACTAACGCCTGCTAAGGAGCACGTGCAAGATACAACTTTCTTTTTTTGACTTTGAGAGAGCCGGCCTGTTTTGAAAAGCTATGTTTCCGAGCGTCAGGACTCACGGGATGACCTTAGCTTGAAGCTCTCTGACGGCTGCCTTGCGCAAATATGTTAATAGACTTCTCAGGGCCCGTTTAAATCTCTTCAAGGTTTTTAATTAAAAAAAACAAAAAAAAAACTGCACCTGTATTCGCGGGGAAACGTTAACAGATAGACATCGAAATGAAAAGCCTTTGAACTTTAAAAGTTTCGCTCTAAATGTGTACATAAGGAACTATGTAGCGATGGAAAACTGGCGTACATAATGGAAGCGAGTGTGTTCGCGTGTATCACCCGCCATTTATTTATGCATATGGAGTTTTGTGTTCTCTTCAAGTCTTTTTTCGGATTAATAACTCACCAGAACACCAGAGTCAAATATTAATTGTGGGATTCCAGACCTGTTGTACGCCGGCCTATTAAATAATTTCCAAATTAAACGTCCGAGTTTATTTATTATCCAGTATACGGGGGCTACCCCGGAGAGGTTTTATTTCATCTTTAAAGGTCGTATAATACTTTTCATTCATTCATGTTTGAATAATTAATATTATTCAGTCGTTGTCTGAACTTCTCGGCTGAGGTATGTCATAATTGATTATTTATGTGTCTCTTTATACCGTTGTTATTACTTACATTTTTTTCCATTCACGAGCAGTCACAATGATTAACCTTAATAATATACTCGCGACTGGAAATATAACAGAATGGGTACTTAAACCATCAAAGCACCATTAATCAAGAGGCTCAGAGGCGTATTTTGCATCATAGTGTTACAAGAGTATCCTAAGATATTAAAAACGAAAGCGGACCTTAGATTTTCTTCATTTATATTTCAACGAATGAGAAATGATTCAAACGGAAGGATGACATTTATAAACGAAATTAAGGTCTACAATGATTCAATTTCGTTTATAAAACAAAAAATAAAATAAAAAGAAACAAACCTCACCAAGACTAAAAAGTTGGGCAAGAGGCAAGGAGCCTGTTGTATAGCGGTGCGGTGTACACCTCAAGGAGGTAAAAACGAAGAGTCCGCTTTTTGTTTCAGTTCTTTTATTTTATTCTCTTCCTTTTGTTCCTTGTTCGTTGTTTGGTGGCTGGGGGGGGGTCAGCGGGGAGGGGGGGGGGGGGGATTTACGAGGAGGAGTGATGATGATGATAATGTTTGACAATGGTCGCCTCAGGGAGAGGGTAAAGGGAGGAGCTCTTATTATCTTGTCGTTATGCTGGCCTGCAGACACCTGTCCGTGCCGCCCTCTCTGACAAGACAATGGGGAGAACCGGAGGAAGTGGACGGAGTGGCGAAGGAGGAGATCACGACTAGGCCGTCGATAGTTCTTTACGGTCTTGCTGCACATGTACAGGATGAACAGGAGTCTATAAGTTACAACTGTTCGATTTTGAGGAAAAGGGTACCAAGTCAAAAGTTATTAATTAAGGGTATTGTTACGTTTGCGAAAACTTGAAAAAACGACTTAACGTAATAGACCTACCAAGCAAAAAAACAGCAGCTGAGTCTTGAAAAAAAATATGTATATTACATATTATTAGTTAGGGCGTCAAAATCTCTAATTTTGTAGCCTACTTTTTTGTGATACCACCTTATAAATTAATTAATAATATTCTAAACGAGTAAAAACTCAAGTGAGTGACACTTGTGTATTTAAGTGGCGAATGTATCAAAAACACACATTTATAGTCAACATTTTTATTTTATATTTTAAGTGTAGGTTTCGCCAGCGTCAAGCGTCTCCAGGACTGCTTATGATGTCAACATTTTTCATCACGAACTACAAATTTCATATACCGAATCGGTACTATTATTTATCCAATCATTTTTATTTACAAATACGGGCTGAGAATTAAAAAAAAACAATCCTTTACTTTTTTGTTAATTAATTAATTCAATTTATTCATCTTTTACAGACGTACTTTCACACTTCCTCATATCAAATAATAACTCCAAGTTAAATTCATATCTCAAACGGGCTCAAAACGGTCTGATCCGGCAGTAATTTTCAAAGTATACTTGGTATAATAAAGGCCTTTATGTTATGTTATAATTTACTATACCTTATTTAAGTATAATTAGGTAATTATCATAGTTTTCATAAAGATGAATAATGTAGCACATGAAGACCCGCTTTGTCCTATGATATAATCTGTATTTTTGTCCACAAATATTTCATTTTACTCCTTAAACTATTTCGAGCCTCGTAAATAGACTTTAAACGACAGAAAATTTTGATTTCCCATTATTGTATTTTGACTATAATTCGCATATTTCAAGCTGTTGTGGAATATAATGTTTAAAATTTCAGATGTATTTAAGGTAATCAGATTTCCTGGAACGCAATCTTCGAACACGCAAACAAATCGCTCCGTACCCAAATAAAAGTAGAGCCTCTCCCTTCGGGGTCGGCAATTATAAATCGTTGATAGTAACGATGCGACTAACCCCAAGGCAGTGAATAATAGCGGTGAATATTCACAGACGGGTCTAGACAAGAGCTCGTGAAGACAAGGGAAGGGGCCACTTTACTGGCTGACAATTATAATTGTCTCAATTGTTTTATTCAGCTCCCTCGGTCTTGATTTCCGCCTGATTTTTTTTTCTAAGCATCTACGAACAATAATTTTCAAAAAGCTTCTCATATAATGCGTTCCAATAAGACGGAGTTTGGTCTGAACTCTCAAAATATCTCAACCTTGGTCCAGACTGTCAGATATGTTTTCAATTATATAAAAGAAGTTTATTATGATGAAATTACAATCTGCCTTAATACTTAATAGGCAATAAATAATTGGAATAAATGTTCTCAGTCGTACCATATTTACAATTCATCATTCACTCGCACATTCATACAGTATATACAAACAGCCCAGAGGCCCCCCAAGTCCACATGGCTGTTGCCTCCCTCGCATGCGAAAGAGGAAGCGGAGTCTTGGGAAGTCCCCCACGATCCTCCGCGGATACGAGCCAATGGAGGCCGACCAAGAACGCAAGAGCCACATACGCTCAGGACACGATTGGAGAAACTGGCCATTGCCAGGACTCCATTTGCACTTATTTATAGCATGTCACGAGGCTACTGCCATTTCAGTCTCCGAGGAGGATTATAGGGATGAGCGGAGCAGTGCAATGACTGTGCTGCGGGATTAGGATGGTTGGATAGGCTACTATGGAATTTCATGAATTTGGAAGGGATGAGTTCAAGAATGTAGGGTATATTTATTAAGTACTAGAATTCAACTTCGGCAAAGTTTTAAGAATAGTCTTTGGTATTCATGTATGCAAAGTTATTTCTTACAAGTAATGTTATGAACAGGGATAATTGAATTTATTGATACTACATTTGCTATCCGAAACAAGATATGAATCAATTGAAAGATATCTCTGGCATGGATTGACTGGTTTGTTTATTGATTATTCATTGCCGCTTGGTCAAGACAAAGCGCGAGAACCAGCTGGCTTTATTCCAATAAATAAAAATAAATTATCTAAATTACAACTTATACTCAGTTACATCTGCGATTATCACCCGTAATACTTTTCATCATGGATTGCAACTCAATTATAAGCAATTTATAGCATACAAGACATTTCTCAATGAGAATTTTTATGATCATGGGGTAAAAAGAAAAAAATACCACCTATTTCTAATCTTATTTTTTGTAGGACTTATCGCCGCATCATATCGCGAAAGACATAAAAAGAAATATATATAAATAAAATAAAATAATGTCAGGGATTTCTTCATTTTATTTTCTCCAAATCGGGCCGGAAATTTCAAATATGCTGTCGGGGAATGCAGGAGCTACTACAGAAGTCCTGCGGCCTCCGAAAGACCGCAGCCGACACGCAAACAGATCGCATACAGGGGAAAAATAATTGTTTACAAGATCCTGCTAATTAGCGAACCCGTTCATTTCGCCACTAATTGCACCGTTTTTTTTGTTCTTCGAAGAGTCGTTTCTCTGTATAAATGGCATCTCCTACTAGATAAATGCAAAGGCGTATTCGACTAATAGCCATTGCTACGAGCTGTTAATAAGTTTGCACTTTCGGAAGATTAAGGCGCGATTGCCTAACCGAATGATACCTCGAGGCTTCGAAATTCTTCTAACGTGTGTGCGATCCATCAGGAAACTTGAATGACTTAGGGAAATTTAAGCCACCGTCTACGGTGGAAACATTTAAGCTATTCCAATTCTCGAGTCGGAACATTTGATTCTTGAGCATATGTTGGATTCAACAATAGTTTGCCTCCGGTTTTGAGCTCGGCAATATTGAGTGAACTCCTGCTGTAATTACGGGTTACGACAAAGAGCGACAGGAAGCCCTCATTCTGTGTCAGGGATTCGAGTGAAGTGGACGACGCCAATGCCCTCATGATAAATATTCAGCGATCCTAGGAGCCCTGCGAGCACCTGCCCCACAGACGTGGAACCGGGAGGAAGCTGGAAGGGAAGGACCCCGAAAAAGGATACGCTCCTGATGGGCAGTCAGTAATACAAACAGGACTGGCCCGGGGCAGAGGTCATTTATCACAGATGACTAGAGCTATCTGTCTCGGAAGACTAGTTATCCCGGGCATTAGTGTTGGCCTAATCGCCTCGTGCCTCCGGTTCCAGGACCAGTAGATGTGACTATGTCATCAGCAGGGACAAGGCCCACAGAAGTCTATTTATTTAACAAAAAGGGGTACGACTAAATTATTAGTTCAATAATCTATAGTATGCAGATTATGGTAGCTTTTACATGACAAATGGTCCGCGTTATATATAAAACATAGGAAAATATGAACAAAAAAAAGTTCAAGACATAGGTAGATTGAAACATTGTGTGAGGAGCTTGACTCTGCCTAATCGATGCAAGAGACTCTTTCGGCACCATCTAACCAAACCGGATCCCCCTGAAGACATTAAGCGTTTTATAATAACCAGAACAGATGGATTATCAATCTGTTGTTTTGGTTAAGGTTTTGAAATACCTATAGAAACTATAAAAATTAACCTAACGCTAAGAGGGTAAGTCGCACTACAATGGACCCTGGCGACCTGCCTCCGCCCTGACAGGCGTAGCAAAAGCTGGGCAGGAGGGAGCGGACCGTTAAATCCGCCGTGACATATTATATAATGAGCTTGTCCAAAGGAATCAGCGATATGTTTTATCCAATGGTATAATATTTATGTTCGATAATCATTATGCATATTATATAAATTGTGTTATGCAGATTATGGAAAAGCCATTTCGCCTCAGTGACTTGGTGATTGGACTATCTCGACTATTGAACCGTATATTCTGAACAGTATTATTACGGCTATGTCATAAAATGTTGAGACGTCACTTAATGTCTCAACAAAAATTAATTAATGATACAGTATATGATGAGTACTAGCGCGGTTCCGGTGCAACGACTGCTTGAGATACGGACATGAAATTTTCCAATTGTCATTTCAAATATGTAATTGCTATAAATGCTCAGAAATAATTTTGATTATCTCCGTTTGTCAGGGAACGAAAATTATCGGCCCCCAACGTAGAATTGATAGAGTAGGGAGAGTCGGATAAAGAAATATTTGAAAGTTTTGAGGTCACGGGCCGAGAAGGCGGTCTCGGATCAGCCAGAGAGGAGGCTGGAAGAAGAAACTACCTGCGGGGTGGAAAGGTCGCGCAAGCCGTGTTGCGGTGTACCTCGGCGCACTTGCGGCTTGGATAGGCCGGTTAACCGAGAGCCGGTTAAGTGCGGCGTCGTTCCGGTGTAAATAAGCCTCATAATCGTCGGAGATAGTTGTAGAAACATAGATCGGAAGCCTACATTTTTTTTTACACCTATTACAGACATGCTGGCTGGGGAGTCAAATTCGATTCCAGAAAACGACCTTAAAAGTCGTCGCCTGTTTCCAGATGTAGAGAAACCAGCCTCGAGCGGTCACGCTAGTCAAGATAGAAATCTGAAATTTCGCAAAGGCTACTTGAACAACTTCCAACCGCGGTAACACGATCCCAAGGTACAGGATGAAAGGCGAACTTCCAGCCCCCGTTTGATTTCGGATCAAGCATGCGAGCGATAAACCTGTGTTTATTTATTTAGAAATCTCGTTTAATTATACGGTATATATATGTATATGTAAAAAAAATAAAACATTGCTTCAAATATAAGAAACCAGACGCTGGAATTCCAACGCCTGAAAATGCAAGATTATAAAGTATACGGTTGAGAAAGCTAGAAGCAGGTGACAGCCAAAGTTTCGAAAAGTGAATTCCATTGTAGGAATTTACTCAGTAATTTAATACGGGAGGGGGGGGGATACTCTTGTGGAAAAGTCGTAAACGAATTTCTTATTAACTATAAATTTTATGAAAAATATTGTTTTAGGAGATTATAATGACATAGTGGGGGTACCTAAGGTTAAGTGTGATCTTCTCAAATAGTATTCTAATTATAAGAAAACCTGGACTTTTTAAATATGCGATTTATATTGTTGGGTCCCATATATTTTTTCCTGGAATATCTTCGAAGTACAGAGCAGGCAAGAGTTTTCCTTCAATATTTTCACTGGCCAGAAATATAACACGCAGCTCTTTATAAATTATTACTAAATATGACAAAACAGGACTAATTTACATGCTGTTTTTTTTTTTTTTATTAAATCCGTACATCGCCGATGTACAACAAAAAATATGATCTGTTTCAAAAGCGAACAATCAAAAAATTTTATCACTTTTTTTATTTTATTATTTTTTTTCTTTACTCCATCTCTCCTCCTCGTCGGACTGGGAGAGGAGGAGGAGTGTCGGATATTAGTTCTCTCACGTTTATTTTTTTCTGCCAGGTCGCCGGTCTTGAATGAGGCTGAGTTTTTTCCCGTCGAAGGCTCATGGGCGTTCCTTCGCTGGAGGATCCCACGTTCGCTGGCCACTGGCTGGTCTTCACCTCAACCTACTTCGGTCCGTCTATCGAGAAGCAGATGTCCCGTTGCTTCTCTTCTTTTTTTTATACATATTCAGCCATAACCGTTTGGAAAACAACTTTACTAAAAAAGATCCATACGTGAAAATGTCATGTAGGGCGTCCCAGAATTAATGCAAGATTTGATTTAAATAGAAAACACAGTTTGTAGTATTTTTGTTCTTATTTTTTTATTGAATTATAAAGTAAATAGGATAGGGTTATTTATGGAATAACACATCGGGCAAATGGCCTCCACGACTTTGCTGGCACATACGCACTCTTATGTCGAAAGTTTCCATGACCATTTGGCATAAATGTGGTTGAATTTCGTTGATGCAGCGTTGAATTTTCTCTTTCAATGCACGGGTGGGTGTGGGCTTGTTGACATGCACCTTTGACTTCAAGTAACCCCATAAAAGCAAATCTAAAGGTGTTAAATCACACGATCTAGGGGGCCATTTTTGATCACCGAAACGAGAGAGTACACGACCTGGAAATGTCTCATGCAGTATTTGAATTGTTTCATGGGCTGTATGGCATGTGGCACCATCTTGTTGAAAGTACATATTTGCCACATCAATATCATCCAATTTCGGCACAAAGAACTGTGTTATCATGTCGCGATATGGAGCACCAGTAGCAGTCACTTCTTGACCAGCCTCGTTTTCAAAAGAGTATGGCCCAATGATGCCTCCTTCCAAGATTGTGCGAGAAATTGATATTTAAATCTTCCCGTTCTATTCCAGTTCTAATTTTTGAACGTCTAATTGGGTTTAACCATTACGTGTTCCAAATTAGGGGCGGAAGGATGATTTTTCTATCGATTGCCACACTTCCTCTGAGGCCATTTCTCATCACGGACTCCTAGAACTCAAGGTTTCCACTCCAGGTGTACTTCTCTTGAGAGCGTTCGTTTGTTTAATAACCTTCCGCGCCTGTTGTATCATCGCCAGGTTACCTTGACGGCATATTACGGCGTCTAAGACGACTTGAGCAACCGCCCGAAACCCGTAACCATTATTTATCCATGGTTTTTTTCTTTTTTCAGTGATAGATAGATGGAGGGACCCTTGACGAAACGTTCCCGGCATGCTACGCTGACCGGGGATTTCTAGAGAGAGGGAGAGAGGAAAAAACGTCAATGGCTGGCGTAGCCTTAAAGGGGGGAACAGGCACAACTTACTTTAACTCTGCGATACCCCGAAGTCGAAGATTAGGTACAGATCCCACCGAAGATGACTTCTGCGACACAAGAAGTTGCACGGTTTCATCAAATGACTGGAGTGTTTCCGTTGAGAAAATCGCAATTTTCATCGACAATAAGAGACAATGAAGAGATTCACTGCGGTGTTGTGGCCGGCGTGCTCGGAAGAAACCCCAGACAGAAGAGAGCGATGGACAGATAACAGACCCAATATTAAACAGTGAAGGGAGCTGCGCTCGGTATCTTGCGCTCCTCCAGGCCGACCCACATAACACTATCAATTATAACCATCTAATGCCTTTGTTTATGTTCCCTTTATTTTTTGTGTATATGTTTTTATTTATTTTTCCAAATGCGATCTCGGTTCAATGCGAAACATTTCGCGCTTGCTGCAAGACGTTTCCCTGACTACAAACTGATGATTTTGCCGATCTTTCCACTATTGTAAGATTATCTTTGAACAATGTACCTTATAGTGATATTGTTTTTTTATCCTGCTTCTCCTAAGCCGATTAAAACCATACAATACAAAAACCAACAAACCAATATAAATAAGATTTAGAAAAATTGTATATTTTTTTACAACTGGTACAAACGGCGAAATACAACGTCGATGAAAGTAAAGCCTCTTCCTTCGGGTTTAGAACAAATAAATTGTGAATTTTCATCATTCAGATTTGTTTTTATTTATTATCTTACCTATTTAGTGGTGCGCACCTTTTTTATTTTTTACCTAATATCTGTAACGTAAAAAATAAAAAAACTACAATGGTTCGCGTCACGATTTGTTCACTACATTAATATAAATAAATCATAAGGTCTCATTGATTGGATCATTCCATTGATTAGCTGAATTAAAAGTATAAATGATTCTAATTGACCTTAATTTTTGCCATTACTTTATTTCCTACTGGTTTAATAATGCTACTCTTGTAAAACATATAGCAAACCGTTGTTGATCATTATCTGTGGTTATTATACTCCTTCCAGCGCGATGATTTGAGCGTCCTTGGTTCGATTCCCGATGTAGATAATCGATTTGTTCCATTCATTCGATGTGGATTAATTTATGCCCCGCGATAGATATCACGCCCTTCCTGCCGTGCAAGAAACAGGCAGCTGCGTTGAATTTTCTCGAATTCCCCGGAAGAAAAAGAAAAAAAAAACGAAAACAGGTGTCGTATAATTTACATGTTATTACCTCTGCGAGTCTTCCAGGTTTTTATAAAGTGCTACTGATTGTTTAATTGGTGCAGTAATTATGTTAATATTCCTCTGCCGTTAAAGTAGCTGGCTTTGTATTAGAAAATAGATTGTATCCCGAAGTAGAAACAAACAGAAAATTAGTAAAAAAAAAAAAAAATTAAAATGAATAAAAAATATGAAAAAAATGGTGGCCGAGATGTGTGTAGACTTGGCAACATTGGACCGAGCAGGTGAATACCGCCACGGGCGCCCCTTCTTATTAAAGCCCCTAGGTTCAACATTAATTTAGTTCCTTAATCAAAGCAGAGAGGTTGGTAGCACTGTTAGGAGTGGGTGAGCTAACGGTCGAGCAACCCCATCTCTTGAGACGCTAGACCCAAGAGCAGCAGGGTCTACCCTTTGATGATAATCTGTAAACCAATCGGTCCAAGGATAATCCCAAGTTAGTGCAAAGAGAAATTAATTATGAAAATAAATTTGATAAAATTTCACTAATTTTAAATATGAGTAAACAAAGTGAAGAACGTAGACAGGAAATAAACAATATCGAGATATACTAGGGACCACCCGTGAGATTCTTAAAATTCTACTAGTTATTTTTGTTCAAAAATATTAAAAATCCCTTTTTAAACAATAAAAACTCTAAATGTCTAATGAGAAAAAAATTACTTATTTGGGAAATGGGCAAGAAAGGGGTATTCGATTCCTATTACTTGCTCCCAAAATTTATTTGAAATATCTCAGAATTTCAATTAACAACAAATTTCTACATACGTGTACAACTAAATTGGTTTTACCTGTTTAAAAGTAGTCTTTTCCTTCGGAAGCACCGAAAAATATATCTATCTTATTATTATTTATTTTGAAATATTTATTCTTACATCAAGGTTTTTCTTACTGTGACATTACATACCCATAGATGCTTGAAATTTATGAAGTTTTGACATACCTGAAACAAAAATTTGTCGTTAAATTTATATTTCAATAAAAATGAACTTATTTTTAAAATATAATCTATTTACAAATCATTTTTGTATTTCCTGTAGGATCGCTACATTATATACAGGTTTTGTTATTTTATAAAAATTATATAATGGAATAAACAAGTATATTGATACACATTATACGTGACTGGACTGAACTCACTAATAAAGGTGATGGGGCTCACATGTTTCACATGGGCTCACAACTAACTTACATACTAATTCTTAACCTAATTTTTCCCCAACAGTCTGTTGCCATCGATGCGGGAGGGGCGATGGGGTCATAGTGTTAAACACTGGGTTGGTTAGGTGCTGCAACGAGTCAAAAAACATGATGTGTCTCCGGCGGATGAACTCCCCCACCGACGGCACACCAAGCAACGGGCGCAGGTCAGCGTTCTTCAACCTCTCGAAAGAGGTATGTCGGACCACTTTTCGCATGATCCCATTCTGGAAATGTTGGAGACATTTGGATGTATTGTTAGTCAAGTGGGTAAATAGTGGGGCACCTTACAGTAGAGCTGGCCGGAGGACACATTTATATATCATCAATTTGAGACGAAGCGACAGGTTGG
Organism: Acanthosoma haemorrhoidale; assembly: GCA_930367205.1. Taxonomy (NCBI): domain Eukaryota; kingdom Metazoa; phylum Arthropoda; class Insecta; order Hemiptera; family Acanthosomatidae; genus Acanthosoma; species Acanthosoma haemorrhoidale. The sequence goes on along the minus strand of OV884011.1, from coordinate 10,819,994 downwards.
GTGAAGTTAGCAAGTGCGATAGCAGGTAAGACCTGTGTCGTACTTTTTCTATTTTATTACTAAAATGAGTAGAGATATGGAGATCTCTATACATTTTTATACCCAGAAAAATATAATTAATTTTATTAGCTTTATTTATTATATGTGAGCGTGCGGAAAAGTAACGGGAGCTGGCTGCAACAATTCAACAGTACTGATGTATACTGACATTTTTGTAATAATATATTATTCCGCACAGAAGCTATAAAAAAAAATATATATGTCGAGAGACTTGAACGGTGGGTAAGGCAGGGTGTTTCGCAAGGAGGCACACACCAAGTCCTAGTATCAGCCTGAGGCCACGGCGGCAAGTTGTGCAATTCTTCACTTGTATTTACATCTCTGGCAGGATATCCCGGCTCTCGGGGATTCCCGGCGTTCCCATGGGGACTTCAAAGAACTCTGGTAATTGAATGCATAAGTATCATAAAAAAAGTGTTTATATTGCGTCATTATCGATAGAACTTTATATTTACTTCAATAGTGCATTAGATTCGTAATGGCAGTATTACGCTCATTTGCGACATAAGTAAGCCACAGATTTACTGCAATTATAACAATTTATTATCGCTATCGGTGGAATATATAAAATTCATAACAAAAAAAAAATTGTTTATAGATTAATTAATGGATGGTCCAATGTATAATTAAATTTGTCATGCAACGCTCAAACTAAACTAAAAACAAAAGGTCCACATTGGCTTTCCAACTCAATGATTAAAAAGGATTCAGAAGAATAGTGACAAAGCTGAAGTTGAAGAATATAAACCATTCTGATTTGCAGCTTCATAGCCTTATGTAACCACCCATTTTGAAAATTTTCCAGGAGAGCGAAAAAAAGTCTCATTTCCATTTTTAATTGTGTATTCAAAGAACCGCAATCCTTGATTGACTCACGGTCAGCTTTACAACTTCTGCAATTTTATGATTCTGGTTATTAGAATTTAATTACAAGATGTAGCTGGTTTTAAAGCAAACCGGGGGGATCAACAAATTTTTGCAATGCGGTAAACAGCAGTCAACCTCCGCGACAGGAACAATAGTTACAAGGTAGATAAATAATATTTTGAAAAATGGAATAGAATAATTTGAATTGAAAAAAAAAAGTATCAACTACTTCAGAAAACACATGTCATATCGTACAGATCGTTTTTCTGCACAGCCTTTTTTTTACTTGCGTTTCGCATTGTATATCAGTAGATAAACAACATGTCAACGTAACGTGTGATGTCTTTATGTTATAAACTATCCAATGGAACATAAATAAAATCATTCATCAAGGCTGAACCATTAAATACGTCTAATTAGTTAGTAGCAAGCACAAATTTGCAGTTCGGTTGACATGAAAATAACGCGTTTAAAAAATAAAAAAACATATTTACATATTGTATAATTATTTATTATCCCAACGTGAGAATAAATTATCAGTAGAAACAGGAGGAGAGAACCCAGATGAGAAACGATTGATGCGGATGAAATATAAAAGAGAGAAAGGGAAAAAAAAAAATAGATAAAAAAACAATCCCTCACTGAAGAAAACGCAACCTTGTACAACATATTTCTAGAGCGGGAATAAAGTGGGAATGCATTACTGCCTCGGCAATGGATTTATAGCGGAATTGCGACAATGAGACCTCTAAGGGGGCCTGGAGCGGCCAGAGATTATTACATAAACGTTACTATAAGTCATGTAGGAATACTAGCGGTTCTTGAACATGCACCAGTTCTCCCTGCTTGCAGGTGCACCTGCCCGCTTGCATCACATACGCACGTACACTCATGCAAAACAAGGCTAGGCCGGAGACCGCAAGTAGTTATAATTTTATATGTTGTACTCGATTGTGCCAATCGCGTCGGGATGAAATCCTGTCGAAATCGTGAAAAAAAAAAGAGTAGAATTTTCAAAACAAACAATCATCGGTGGCTACAACGTATGGTAAAACATTAAACTGACATCGAAAGTGCGTTTGATTGGTCTGGTTTCAATACAACCAACGAGGTTTGATACAAAAAAAGTAACGAAAATGTTTGTTTAACTCAAAACCTTTTTATTTATTCATCGATAGCAACTTCGTCCTCAGATATAATACACTTCTGCCAGCCCTTTTTCAAATTTTCACTTTTCAAAATCACTTTTCGATATAGCTCTTAGCTCCTTCAGCGATTCTTCTTTTATCACATCATTGGTGTGAGCGGGAGCGTTACTGCGATGCAATTTCCACGTATTATTTTGCCACAATTCCGGTCTTTATCGGTTCACGTAAACGGCGCGTTACTTCCAAGTAATATACTGTATTGACCGTACCACCTTTTAACAGGTACTCATGATGCACAACGTCTTTGAAATCGAAAAAAACAAAACAGTGATTATAAACTTCTCGTTACTTCAAACCTCGTATATTAAGCTCACAAGCAAAATAAGTAAGCTGCCGACTCAAACTGTGATAATTTATGAACTTTGAAATTATAGTTCTGAAATCTACAATTGGTAATATTTCAACTTTTTAATAGATTAATTGACTGACAGTCCAATAGACGTTACATTTTTCCATTCCCCGCTGTAACCTGACAAGAAACAAAAACTGCATTTTAAAGTAGCTAACAATTTTTGAAAAAATATAAAACCTATAAAGTGTTGAAATGAAATTATATCGATGGGAGTACCAAATTCATGTTCAATTCGGTTAAACTATGTCGTTCCATGGAAATCACCTTTTAACGAATACAATTAATCATTAGGAGCTTAGGTCTCTAACCATGGAGAGAATATAAATTTAAATCTACAATTTCAAGTGAATGACTTCATATAGTCAAAGATGGTGACCTTTATTTATTCTCTTTTTTAACGTACTTTCCTGACTGACATGTATACATCATCGATCAGGATGTTGTTGAATTTACACAAGCGAAAATATATTCTGATCTTCTCATGTTTAAATAAAATGATATTACCAAATAGAGCTAATATATTTTCTTGTTTGGAAATAAAGAATAGATATCCTATGAATTGTGCGGACTCCCAGTCGTTGTGTAACCCGCCAGAAGAAGAAAAAAAAAACTAAATAAAAAGAGGCTTTCGTTTTAAATTAGCACAAGCGGATCAAACATTCCATAAATTAGTATTTCTCTATGCTTGTCTCAGCGGGGTGTGATTGACGTTCGTAGTAATCCTTTTCTTTTCAAAGGGCGGCTTTAATACATTTAAATTTTTCTCACGGCTTACAAGAAATGTCCGAAAGAAAAAAGAAAAAAAACCAACAACTTTTTTCAACAAGTAGTAACTGTCACTAAATACCCCGATTACAAATTATACTGTCACAGGCTTAGTAGTACCATGTAACAAAGACCCTTCATTTCCCAGCGAGCACTTAACTGACAAGCCTATACCGGTAGAAGGTTTGCTGTCAGACAGGTACTGGTACGATACCAACAGTTAGCAGTGGTATAATCGATATAAAAGTATATACTTCAAAACAAAAATAAACTGATTACTTGTTGGTTAAAATGAAATAACTTTTTCGTACGCAGGTTACGCGTAAACTGTTTTTGATCGATGTATCGGCTATAAATAGTTTGATTCTTTTTCTGTCAAAAATGAGATCTCAAGTGACAGCTTAACAAAACCAAAACCAAAAAAAAAAAAAATTGTTTTTCAATCAAAAATTTCTTGCCCTGAAATCGCTCAGGGGCAAAAAGTATTGACCTTTGGGAAAGGCGCAGAGGAGGCAGTGGCCGATACCCTAAGTGACACATGTAAAAGCCCGTCACCGCAAGAATTAGGGTGCCCCGATTGACCTGGGGATCAGTGTGTAAACAAGCCTTTATTTTCTTCCCGCTTTTTTTTATTTATTTTTTCCCTTTATCCCAGCGAGCCGGGGACAGAACAAGACAAGTCCCCTATCTCAACAGGTGTCCCTGCCCCGACCCGGAGACAAATTGCCTTCGGTTAGCCGGCCCGCTTTAATGCCTGTGTTAGGGCCCGAGCCAACACATAAATCCGACGGACATATAGGAATAAATCATAATTACATAATATCCACACTGTAATAACAATGTAATATCTGTGTATATGTATGTTGTACATTATATACACTAGATACTAGAGTATCATTAAAATAAATAATTTAAAACTATCATAAAGACAAGAACTAAAGAGACGCTTTGGACAACTGTACAGCCTACTTCGAAGGACATCCCATCTCTCAATAGAAAATAAACTACTTATTTACAAAGTTAAACTTAAGCCAATCTGGACATACGGAATAGAGCTATGGGGGACAGCAAAAAAGTCAAATATCAAGCGCATCCAATCCTTTCAATCAAATGTCCTGAGAACAATAGTAAATGCCCCTTATTACGTCAGCAACAAAACCCTTCATAATGATCTGAATATACCCTACATTCTTGAACTAATCCCTTCCTATGAACATAAAATTCCATAGTAACCTATCCAACCACCCTAATCCCCTAGCACAGTCATTGCACTGCACTCATCCCTAAAATCCTCCTCGGAGACTAAAACGGCAGTGACCTCGTGACCTGCTATAATTAAGTGATACTGGGAGTCCTAGCAATGGCCAGTTTCTCTAATCATGTCCTGAGCGTCTGTGGCTCTCGCGCTCTTGGTCAGCCTCCGCTGGCTCTTATCCAGTGACGCGGCTGACGTAGGAGCGTGGGGGACTTCCCAAGACTCCACTTCCTCCTTCGCACGCGAGGGAGGTGACAACCATATGGACTTGGGGGCCTCTGGGGTGTTTTTATATATGGTATGAATGAGCGAGTGAATGATGAATTGTAAATATGGCATGAATGAAAACATTTATCACAATTACTTATTGCCCAAAGAGGCAGATTGTAATTTTATCATAATAAAGTTGTTTTTTATCATCAAAACCATCATATAAGACATTCAGGAAACGTTACAGTCAAGAAGAATTCGCTTAAACGTCTAGGCACTAAAGAAAATTTATCAATTTATTAATAGTGTATTTTAACCAAAAAGTATTATCTCAAGATATTCTGAATATATTCTAAAATGAGATAGACGTTTCCATATAGCATCTTCTTAGATCTCTTCCTTACGAATGTCGAATGCCCTTCTGTTCATAATCAGATGGTTATCTCTTCAATTAGGAGTAGAAAAATAGATTCGAGATAGTGTTATAATAGAAATAATTATAGAGAATTACTACATCCGACTCTCAGCGGCGACCCTAATTAGTAATTTATAACTACTGCTTTCGCGGCAAAGATTCCGTTTGTACGGATAATATACTAAAAAAAAAAAAAATAAAGTAAGCTATGAATTTCGTAAAATAAAATAAAAAATAGATCCATACAAGTTTAGATAGTTAATTTGTTGTTATAGAATTAAAATTATAAAACACCGCTACCTAATAGAAAGGATTTCTGAACGCTGGATAAAAAATACAAACGGGTTTTTAACAATTTGTAAGAAGGCCTTACAGTGCTTGATTAGAGGCCTGCCACTGAACTAATCGATTTATAACTTCATCACTATATCTCTTCTTCTGGCCGTTCGGGGGAGATCGAATTTGAATAATCCATCTGTTAATTGAAGGAACCTTCAATTTGTGAAAAATAACATTACATTTTTATGGTATTATTCCATGGGAATTACGTGAATGAATAAAAATAGCATTTTTTAGCGGCTAATTATTCAGTTAGACATCAGTCGAAACCGGTAGCATTAAATATGATTAATCATAGATTCAGTGTTGGAAGTATAAACAGACATGCAGAATGAAATATGCCAATATGCACAAGTGGATATGACCGGGGGCAGAATCTTTATTCAATTCACAGATGGATTATTCAAATTCGATCTCCCCCGAACGGCCAGAAGAAGAGATATAGTGATGAAGTTATAAATCGATTAGTTCAGTGGCAGGCCCCTAATCAGGCACTGTAAGGCCTTCTTACAAATTGTTAAAAACCCGTTTGTATTTTTTATTCAGCGTTCAGAAATCGGACCTTTCTATTAGGTAGCAGTGTTTTCTAATTTTAATCTATAATGCCCGCCGCGAAACGATAGAAGAAATTCATGAAAGAGCCGGTCGAGCAAGTTACCTTGGAGTTAACGATCGCCCCACTTATAATGTACGTTAGATGTAGTGAGTACGTAATAAACGCTGTAGCAATAATGACATAGGTTCGGATTCGAGAAACTGTCGGGATTCAAGGAGCAAATGTAAATTCTGCAGTGGATCTCTACAACTTTATTATGATAAAATTACAATCTGCCTGGTTGTAATATTGATATATACAAACAGCCCAGAGGCCCCCCAAGTCCACATGGTTGTCACCTCCCTCGCGTGCGAAGGAGGAAGCGGAGTCTTGGGAAGTCCCCCACGCTCCTACGTCAGCCGCGTCACTGGATAAGAGCCAGCGGAGGCTGACCGAGAGCACGAGAGCCACAGACGCTCCAGACATGTTTAGAGAAACTGGCCAGGACTCGCACTGTCACGTATTTATCGGGTCACGAGGCCACTGCCGTTTTAGTCTCGGAGGAGGATTATAGGGATGAGTGGTGCAGTGCAATGGCTGTCCTAGGGAATTAGGGTGGTTGGATAGGCAACTATGGAATTTTAGGAACAATTAAGAAAGACATTATGACGACGTCATAATAAAGTCACGTTAAAGGGATTCTAACTCGGTCACACCACGAAGCTTTTTTTTCTCGACGCCAACATGTAAACCTCGTTATTGGTAGTTTACAGCCAATAAATTGATTTCTCGACAGGAATAAAATATGTATTAGGATAATAATTTAAAACGTACGTCGGGACACGATCCCCGATTATAAACGATAAGGAGACGTAATAAACAAAAAAAAAAAACGTTTCGCCGATAAATAACCCTGACGTTTAGCGATCAACAGGTTGTTCGGAAGAAACAAAAAAAGTGAGCTAAGATATGGGACAAAAAATGAAAACAAACAAAGATTATCGGCCCATTAAGACCTATAATAATTCTGACTCTCGGGGTTCCGAATCAATTATTTGTGAGGAAAGTCCTTTTAAAAGGACGGGCGGTGAATTATGGGACAAAGGAGACTGGGACTAAAAGATCCTTTACGGGTCTGATTATCATAAATGCGACACCCCGCTGTGGACGACACGGGCCCAACAGTATTTTAAACTGGCGCTTCTGGTCTCTTATTCCTTCTTTTTATTTGTAGTTCTTTTTTATCTCCTTTTCTTTCTCCCTTTCCTTCCCTCTTTCTCCCTTCCTCTCTCCCTCTCTCTGTCGACTTTGAAATGAGTAAATTAGGCTCCTCTCCTTGACAAGGCGCCGCTCCTATCCCAAATCTGCAGGGACGATATATTCGATTCGAAATTGATCCTCACACTTCCCGATCGCATTTACTATTATTTATTATTATCATGACCTTTGACGTTTTTATTAATGACCATCGAGTTATTTTTGTTAAGTATTTGTTGTTCGTGTGCGTGATGAAAGTGATATTATAGGGAACGTCGACACATTTCATTCTACCTTAAACTACCGGGCAAATAAAATTCTCACTTAACATTAAATGTAATGGTACCTATATTGAAAACACTATGAAATTGAAGCTCACAAAACCTTCTTTTTTTTTAATGCCCACAACGTGATACATCTTTCACTATTTCTTAGGATACATTAGTGTATTCAAAATATGCGTATCGACGTACATGTAATAATACAATGTCCACATTCTTTATTGAGTCATGGATAAATATCTTTTGACTGACCCCGGTTCAGAATAGTCTTGAAAGAATAGGAAGCAATGAAGAAGTAGCTGACGGTTCAGAAATTTAATGACTGAAGAACGGCTCTGAAGAAAGAGAGTCACGGATGATAAGGGTAAAAGCAGGAAGGGCGAAGTGAAGGTATGCCGAGACTTAAAGGTCACACGGTAGAGAGAGAGAGAGAGAGAGAGAGAGAGAGAGAGAGAGAGAGAGAGAGAGAGAGAGAGAGAGAGAGAGAGAGAAAGAGAGAGAGAGAGAGAGAGAGAGAGAGAGCACAGGCGCAAAGCATTTTTTAATTAATGTTGATTTATTGTTGCGAGGGGGCAGGTGGTCGCAGGTCGTATTGTCGTCTCCGGTGGGATAGTTTTAATAACACCAGCACGAGCATACACGGGAGCTGAGATGGTTTCGATTCATTATGGAAAAAATGGATTCCCTACCTCGATACAAAAGGCCAGAAAAAGTACCGAAAACATCTCACTGATAATAATTTCAATTCTGTCGCAGATACGATTGTCTTGTCTTACTCAATATTAAAAAAGGGACAGCTAAACGCTTCTAAAGTAATCAGAACGTTAATACTGTAGGCAAATAAGATTTTTGGTTTTGAAAAACACACCGAAACCCAAAAAAAGCGAATATCCCGGGTCCATCTTAATTAAAACGGACAGTCCTCACTTTATAATCCCACTGACACCCAGTCACCGGGATTAACTTCACACCTCTCCACGCCATGAATAGAATTAAATGTGAGACCACTCAAATAAAAAAATATATCAAAAGGAATAACACATTCCGAATTGGACTACTCAACTCATATTTTTTTTTTCTGTTATATTCACAAAATGAAAAAAATCCCGACAGGGACACATCAATCCGGAGATCCCGCAAAAATATCGTTTACAGTGGCAATTAGTTAGTTAGTTATCGTTTAGTTAGGGTCCAGAATAGTTCCATAGTAGCTGACAGATTTAGTACGAAATAGTATTGAATAGAATGGAATTGTTTTATTAAGTAAATAATAAAGATCGTGACAGAATATGACCTCTTCTGATCAATTCAAAACAATGCTGCATTGCACACAAGAGAGACATGAGTTTTTGTGGTCACAGGTCACGAACGCATGATCTGATTTGGCTGAAGTCGATTCTTAAGGGTTCACTCAACGAAACGCTCAAAATTTAATACATCAAATTGATGATATATAAATGTGTCCTCCGGCCAGCCCCGCTGTACGGTGCTCCGCTATTTACCCACTTTACTGACAGTACAGCCAAATGTCTCCAACATTTCCAGAACGGGATCATGCGAAAAGTGGTCCAACATACGTCTCTGAACGCTGACCTGCGCCCGTTTAGTTTTTTGACTCGTTGCAGCACCTGACAAACCCAGTGTTTAACACTATGACCCCACCACCCCTCCCGCATCGATGGCAACAGACTATCGGGGAAAAATTTGGTCAAGAATTAGTATGTAAGTTGGTTTTAAGGTTGATCAAAAAGGTGAGCCCCATCACCTTTATTAGTCAGTTTAGTCCACGTATACTGTATATCATTATACTTGTTTATTCATTATATAATTTTTATAAAAGAATGTAGCAATGCTACAGGAAATACAAAAATAATTTGTAAATAGATTCGCCTGAGAATCTATAATTATATATAATTACCTGTAAATTATGTATGTAGGAAAAAAAAAACAATCAAAATTTAAAGAATTTATGTTGAGTTTAAAGGGATTGGGACTCAATCTCAAGTAACCTGCCATGAGTAAATCTCCTATAATCTGCAATTTCCGTAGAATGTTTTGAAATTTGAATCCGAACTTGGCCTAGGACGAATGAGGTTATGATCTAACCTTCGAAAAAAATGTTACAAATCGCCCCCTGATTCAGCAGACGTAAATCTTGATGACTTTTCGATTTGAAAACCGCCTCTATGGCAAAAAATCCTTGGGCTCCGAAGGTCGGAATTACACCTGTTTTGTTCTTTTAGAGTAAGATGTCTTGAGTTGTTGTTTACGAGGTCTCGCCGCTGACGAGGAAGTGTACACAGCAGGTTTGAAAATCCCTGAAACGATGGAATTATGATTTAGTTTTTTCCTTCATTTAATTGCTCCTGCTTGTGCACGGATCCCTAGGCTAATTGATCGATTTATTAGCGGCCGCGACTAATTATGATCTTTCTAGAATGTTTTCAAATTGTCAGCCCCCCCTCCCCGCCGATGACATAACAGATTGGTAACCTGTAAATAAAAAGAAATAGTACAAAACATCCTTCTGCAGCCGCAAACCCCAAGGTCGCCGGTCGGCAGCGCTCCGCAATGAGTGAATAGACCAGACAATCCCAGCTAGTCTTGCAAATTTACATTATACTTTATAACGAGATTTTAACGACCGCGGTTCAGTAGTATTATTCGGAATAATTTTGAGCGGAGCGATGGTAATATTTATTCATTAGATGAAGCTATTTATTTAGCTGGGATCTTACATCATGAAGAAATGCACTCATGGATAGGGGTCAAATCTTCATAAAGCTAAAGCTATCAATAACACAGAATACAGACATATTCAAACTATGCAGAACACTCAACGCTGGAATTAAGACTGAACCTTCCCAATAAAATAAGTTCTAATTGATAACACTTTTTTTTTAACTTTAACAAGTCAAATTATACCATCAAATTAGTATAACGGCTGTGAATGAATCCCCTAATTGCATCCTACCCAATGAAGAGGAATAAGTATAGTATGAGTGAATCATAAGAACTTGATCGTACACCTGCGTAGTCTTAAGATGTCAAAAAAGTTTCTCCATTCATTTTTCACGTTAAGACTATTCAAGGCAACATCACGTAATACGCTTATCACTCTTTGGTTAAAATACAATAACGAGAAGTATGGCAAAATAAAAATCCTGATTGACGTCACTTACTCCACGGTTGAGAACACATCCTCTTTTCAGCTGTTCTCACATTAAATATTCAAAAGGTTTTGAAAGCCAACAATAGAAATTTGGTATTTTGCACGTCACAAAACGGTTTTAATGTGGTTTTCTTATGTTTTATTTAATTATCTTTGTTAGCTTAAAAGGCTATATTCATTGACATAGTTATGTTACATGCACATATTAAGATCAATGCGTTTATTCCACAATCAACTGATTACTTTTTTGTTATTTGACTAAATCGGCAATATCGAGAGACCCTCAGGGCTTGGAGTTTCATGGAAGATATCTTGGCTTAGAAACCAAAAACATGGTATGAGAAAGCACTATTTCTTTTTTTTATCGATTTTTTCTTTTAATTTCCTAATACAAGAGGCTGAGAATACATCTGCGGCCAGACGAGCGGAGACTGGTGCTACCAAGAGAGCTGGCAGAAACGGGAGCCGTGTGGGCGTGTCTTCCACATCTAGCCGAGTCACCCAGTTTAATAATACAGTGAAGTAACAAGGAGGAGGGTAATGGGGAGCGTGAGAGTACCTCGCCGGTCCTGTCATGGAGGCTTAGAACCTTTGCAGCCCTTCCTGCCTTACCTCGAGGACCAATTAAGAAAGATAAAGGAAAAGATATACAACGGATGGCGCCAAAATGTGGGATCTCACAAAAAATTGTTGTTGATACCTCAGTACAGAACAAAGCACTGATTTTGTGCGAATTTTTAAATTTGAACACATTTTGAAGCGACAAAATGAATAGTTCAATTGCCAACCCTGACCATTTCTGTGATTTATGGGTCATTCTCGTGAGGGACAATGAGTTTCATAATGAATAATAGATAACTATTTAGAAAGCCATGCTCAGCTTCTAGCGACGGCTCAGCTGTTCGATAATAATTTGCACCTTAGTAGTTTAAACGCTTTTGAGGAAACCCTGCGTTACGTAATGAGGCCTAACCAGTTTTTTTCATTTGTTATTTATTTCATTGATTACTCGTAGCGCGAGTTCATACCCGTTGAAGGATATTAGATAAGAATTATTCGGAAAGCGGATCCGTAGGGAGTGATGCGGCAACAGCACCTGCGGCAAGGACGGCAAAACTGATTTACGCCGATTCTCTCACAAGGACAGCGAGGAGTGTTACCACATGCCTGATCATCTTCAATGGATCGCCGAATAGGGACATTTCCCCGGTCGTTTCGCTTCGAGATGACAAGCCGTTTCCTTGCGGTTAACGCCATTATCGACAACCAAGAAGCACTCAAAGTGACCTCAAAATGAGACCTGTTTTTTTTTTTTAATTGTCTAAGTTCAACAAATGACATAGAATGTGAAGGATCAATAACAATTCTTAGCTAACAATCTTAGCTGTGAGAGTTCAGTGTCAGCCATAGTACATGAAGAGCTAGTTCGTAGATTGGGTCCGTTCGATGAAAGAGAATTGTCAGGTTCCATTAAATTTAAAATGAACAACGTTTCGACATATGTTTATAAGGCATCAGGTGTGATAACAGTGGAAGAAATTAGGTGTTAAACACAATTGAGATACAAGAGAATACAAGCGCAAGTGTTGGTAACTAATGAACTGCTTTGGCTGATAAAAGAGAATTTTCTAAAATTTCTAATATTAAAAGATATGAAATACTTATGCATACTTTTTAACAAGCTAGTAGACTTTTTTATACATATATCTGAAGCTCTTATCCTTTCGTCGATCTAAATCGATCTCCCAACAAACCTTTCTGCTCAATAAATATTTAAAATAAAAAAAAAAAAGCAAAAAGATCTATTAAATAGGGTTGGTTTATATTTAATGTGTCTCTACTGCTGTTTCTCAAAACATAATTCTTCAGAATATTTTAAAATTTATTCCATCTCAACCAGTGGGAAACATCTTCAATTCCGTTATTTTCTCTGAACCGAAACCATTGCAATCCATGATGTACTGTGCAGACTCATATGAATGAAAGTTGAGCAATGATTGCATAAGCGCGTTTAAATAAAACAAACAACAATTAAAATTTTCCCAAAGGATTAAGCCGAACACATTCTTCGACTGTGCTGCTGCTGTTTTACTTGTATTTATCATTTTTTAAAAGTGTTAATGATATTTGTTTAAATTTGAATTTCACTATAACTCGAGAATTTGAATATGAAAATATCTTATCATAAAATAACGATAAATATTAAACTTCTGTGTAGAAAAGAGTACTTTACAAATTCACGGTTGGTTCCCTTGTTTTCACCCAACAGCCTGTGTGTTATCCTCCTCGTACATTATTATTTACGTCGCGTTTTTTTTTTTAATTAATTTGATGGAATTTTTCTAATTGCTATCAGCTCTCCTCATCTGGCCTGGGAGGAAGCGGTGTCCGAAAGCAGGCAAGTCAACGCCAAGACCAGAGTATTTTTTTATAGGGCACCCTTTAAATGGATTATATGTATAAATAATGGATGAGACGACTCAATTACAGAACAGGGGCTCACATCGCAGACCAAACCGCTGGGAGAAGCTTCCGAAACAGGCTACCGAAACGCCTTTATCAGTGGGAGGTGGGGGGGGGGGGAATACAGGTCCCCACGAGTCGACAAAGTAATAAAAATAAAATCCACCCGATGTCTGGGCACGTGTTTAATCAATTTTGATTGCAATAAAACTAAAACCCGGGGACATTAATGCCAGAGTAATAAAACTTGTTTGATTTTCACTATCGTCACCGCGTCAACGACTACTGTCAGTCAGTAATAGTTATATCATCTGACGGGTAAATAATATCATTATTGACGACTTTTGCATCAATTATTCATGGAAGGGGTAATCCAGGTCCTGCCTTAAACGAACATAACTCACGTTCTGTTGATCTCACGGGAAAATGTACGGATCAAAAATTGTAGAAAATTAAAATTTCTACAACATTGGTTCTGTACAATGTCCTTGTACCAAGAGTAATACCGAAGATTCCAGCAATACTTCTATCTAAACATCAAACGTTTTCTTCACTTGCTGTTTTTCCGAAGGTGTAATAACATAATAATATTTCAGTAAATATTTGTACAAAAGGATTCTCGCTTCAAATACTCTTATGATATTACATTTATGTAAAATTCGATAAAAAAATGATCTTCAATTTTGCTTTTATATAATTTCCTGAAGTGATGAGTAACGATAAACACGTAGTGACGTTGATGAACACGTTGCTGGTAACAAAATTATATTTTATTTACTAACATAAAGCATAATAATAGCACAATCATTATTTTTGTCATCTAATCAATTCCCTTGAGTTTAACTAAAATTACACGTCAACTATCGGATTTATGAAAAACTTTAGAAAATAAACTTGTTTGGATATCAGGAATAGTAATGGATTCTTCATTTGGCAGAAACAATACAATCATTTCCAACCCGTATTGAATATATGTTTAATTTTGCCTTAACAGAATAATACGGCGGGGGGAAAAAAATGTATTTTAACAACAATTGTCACATGTAACTTGTGAATCACGTTATCATGAAGTATGGTAATGATGGGACATTCTAAGTCCTGGAGAAGATTGACAACGGCTGGAAGAGGCTACCAACCGTAAATAACCCTTCCTTGGACCCTTCATTACATATAATTACAGCATTGGCTTTAACAGATGTTTACAGCGCGATCCGATAGTGGCTAGGGAGTGCACGCGAAGCAGTGGCAACACCAAGTTCTAGAAGTACGGGCTTTGAGAGTATTTGGGTTTTGAGAGGCTTGTTATCGTTATTGTATTGAGGATTGTCCTTATTGATAAGTGTATTTCAGATTGGCGGTTAAATGTTTTGATTAGAACAGCTGCAGCATAGGATATATAGTTTTTTTTTAACACCTTGGTATACTCCAAATTAGGGCATGAAAATATGTCTTAACGTAAACACCCTTCTACTGCAAAAAAATTGAATTCCAGGAGGACAAATTTCCTCCCTAATGAAAGTCAATCTCATGACATAAATCAGTTTTGTCTAATTTCTAATGTTGTTTATGCGAACAACCGAACACTGACTAGGGATTTGTCCGTGTAATCGTTTGCAAATCAGTCCACGCTTGGAGAATGTATGGAAACGCAAAGGATGTTATGACATCGGCTCCACCTGTGACTCCATATGGCGAAAAATATATGGACTCTTCAATCACAATCAATCCACAAAAAAGTTTCATCATGTTTATTGTCATCTTCGTCAACCGAATGGATCAGGACAAATATTCCCTAACGGGGAATATTTCCCTTTGTTTGCACCACTGCACTTATTGGTGACATGTTCCTGTGTTTTCCCATTGCATAGATGCTAACAATTGATGTTTTCGCGTCGAGCTGTCAAGGAGAGGTTTGCCACCTTATCTAGGAGAAACGTTTTAAACGAAAATAAAAATCGCTCCGGGCGAGTTCATTACGAACTAACTAAGAAGGCAAAAGGCCATTTGAGGAAAGCCATTACTTTCCCAATTGCAGCTTGAAGAACGACACAACCACTAATTCCCCCCCCCCCGATACCCCCCACAAACATTTGTGGGGTAATTGACGATTTCCACAGACGTGGGGATTTGACATCTGACAGAGTGCCGGCCTTGTGACCGAGGGCACCTTTCCATCAAGTGTAGACTATTTATAACTTCAACGATTATAAATTATAATCATGCCTATTTGTTAAGGAAAAACATGAACCAAGTCAATTGAGGTGGAGTTGTCTACTGAAAAAATTCAATATTTTCAACCAAATTTTGGCGTCTTGAAAATTATTCCGATCAGCTTGAAATTATGGAGGTGCTAACTAAAGGGGAACGATAATAAGCATAAACGCCTTTGTACAACTTTGAGTTGAATTCTATTATTTTTCAACACAAAAAAAATACTTCATTTTACAATAAAAAATGAATTTATTTAAATAACCGTTTTTATTTTTGTCTTCCTTGATAAGCCCCTTTTCTTATACGAAGGATAAATAAGAATTTTTTCTTTCATAGCCCCTTTAAATTTACAGATTAATTATGTATAATTATAGATCCTCATGCGAATCTATTTACCAAATATTTTTGTATTTCCTGTAGCATCGCTACATTATATACAGATTTTGTTATTTTATAAAAAATATACAATGAATAAACAAGTATAATGATACACATTATACGTGACTGGACTAAACTGACTAATAAAGGTGACGGGGCTCACCTTTTTGATCAACATTAAAACTAACTTACATACTAATTCTTAACCTAATTTTTCCCCGACAGTCTGTTGCCATCGATGCGGGAGGGGTGGTGGGGTCATAGTGTTAAACACTGGGTTTGTCAGGTAATGCAACGAGTCAAAAAACTTAATGTGTCTCCGGCGAATGAACTCACCCACCGACGGCACACCAAGCAACGGGCGCAGGTCAGTAGTGGGTAAAAAGCGGGGCACCTTACAGCTGAGCTGGCCGGAGGACACATTTATATATCATTAATTTAAGACGAAGTGACAGGTTTGGTGAAGTTAGCAAGTGCGATAGCCGGTAAGACCTTTATCATACTTTTTCTATTTTATTACTAAAATGAGTAGAGAAATGGATATGCCTATCCATTTTTATACCCAAATAGTGCATTGAGATAAATAAGAATGAATTTAATGAAGTTTTTTTATATGAAATAACGTTCATTTTAGTTTACTAGTAGCTATTCGCTACTTTTTAGGTTACAATGAATCAAGTAACTATTACTTTTCTCTTAACGAGGCTGAGTGGACTCCGTCTACCCCCCCCCCCCCACCATTGCAAAACCTTCCTCAAATGAACCTATGTCTCCGTAATTATAAGGCGCACTCACAACTAGATTGCAATGCTAATGGATGGAAATCTATTCAGGGGAAAATTAGTAAATATGAAATTCAGAAAATCCTACCGACCGTATTTTCCGTTCCCCATAAATTTACAAATTCGGTACCGCCTGGTTCCTAGCTCTCCCCGTGCCTTCTGATTAAGATATATATCTAATAGAATAGAATATTCATGAGGCTCTGTCATGATTTATTGTAACCAACCGAGGGGAGATTTATTTAAAATTTTAATTTTTGACGTGGCTTCATCATCATCCCTTGGGTGATACGTACTGATGTAAGGACATATTAATCCTACAGAACTTCTCTAAGGAAAACGCACTGCTTGCTAAATATTAATATGAGTCAGCAATTAGACCAGACGGCAAGATTCGTGTATGCAAATACAGCTTTTCCTGGGAGTTGTCCCTAATTTATCATTAGGTTAATAAGGGCGGTAGAATTAATTACAAACTGTAGCGTATATGCAAAGTAGATCAACCGTTGTATATTTTACGCTATTAGATATGCTGACTAATTATTACTGCCGAGGATAAACGAGCGTTTTATTAATGGTTGTCATTGGATCCATTTTCTTGTCTTCGATGCTCCAGTTATCCGAGGTACGAGCACGCCGCGTAACTAGCCTCGGATTAATAACCACAACTTGTTCTTGCACTGCACCACTCATCCCTATAATCCTCCTCGGAGACTAAAACGCAGTGGACCTGCTATAATTAAGTGATAGTGGGAGTCCTGGCAATGGCCTGAGCGTCTGTGGCTCTCGTGCTCTTGGTCAGCCTCCGCTAGCTCTTATCCAGTGAAGCGTCACTTTTATAACCATTTCACGAAGAAGTTGAAGCAAACTCGCATGAAGTCTTATCGGCTTACGCATTTATTAACTTCCCCCAATCTATCACTGCGTCTCAAGCTATTAATTTACAACCCAGGCCTACTCTGCTGTATGGTGCACCGCTTTTTCGTTATCTCACGTATACGACAGCTCGGTGACTCCAACAATTCCAAAACGGTATACTGATAAAAGTGGTCAGAGGTACTTCATTCGAGCTGCGGAGCAGCAGTGAGCTTCACGAGATCTTTGAGCTGCCTACTGTGGATGAATTTATCCAGCGTAGACATATCAAATTTTTCGACTCCTTGCAATACCTGACAAACCCGGTGTTTAACACTATAACCCCCGCTCCGTTCCCACATCGATGGCAGGACGCTGTCGCGGCTGGAACGCTTTAGTTTTAGGTTCTAGGTTTAGGTTTTAGTTTCTAAGTTTTTCACCCATTTTTTAAATTGAAAGTGAGCCCCATCACCTTGTAATGTATTTATGTCCTTTCCTTTTAACTTCAATCATATATATGTAACCTAACCTCCTTCAAATGCATCTGCGCATAGCAGAATGAGGAGAAAAATTTGTTAGTTCTTGTTCATTGATTGTTCATATTTTATATATATTGTTATTATTATTTAAAAAAATTTTAGTGACTAAAAACCGCCTTTATAACACTTATAAATAACAGACCCATAAGTTTCAATCGAAAACTAATCAGCCAAGTCCAAAGTTTACCTTTTGTAGAAATTAGACAATCGTAATTGAACTAAAGTAAAGAATCTCCGATCTGAGCTATTAATACTCGTACATCTTTGGTAGATGAGTCGAAGGAGTTGGGACTAGCCAGGTTGGCAGTTTCGAACTCATTTCGAAGAGCTTAACAGGTGCAATGTCCCGAGATGAAAAGGGATGACTCGAGAGAGCGTGGAAAAGGCAGTAAAGGCTCACTAGTATAAGAAGTGGTAGAACCCCTGAAGACGGCCCTTAACTCATTCGAAACTTGACTGAGAGCTAATTGAAGTAGCTAAGGGTCAGGTTAACGATGCTCACCTCATCAGCGGCGGGCCCCGGGCTTACGCAATTCCATCTTTCCTCTTTCTCTCCCTCTCCGAAGAAGAGGAAGGTAATTACTTTCTTGAAATCTTCTCCGGCCCCCCGCACACACATAGCCTCTGCTGGCCTTTTTGCCAAGACCAAAACCGCCGGTGTTAAACCCACCTCCAAGGAAGAAACACCATTTCACTCGGCAAGCAAGATTCAACACTAATCTTGAAAACAGTAGCTTCATAATATACCCAGGGTGTTCGTAGATTTAAAATTAAATGAATTTTACACCGATTAAAGAAAGGTTAACAGCTGCATTCATATTACACTCCCCGAAGGAAAGATCATTCAATTATTAAGTTACCTTGAAAAACTTCTCTTCTTCACAATTCTCACAAAATGAGAAATTCCAGAATGTAAAATTTTTAACTCGAGTTCCCAATTATACATGAAATTTTGACTATTGACAAACTACATATTTTTAGTTGATTTTGTGAAAATTGCGACGTATCCAAGATGGGTTGTATTTAAAATTTCTTTTTTTAAAGACACCGTGCAATCATGTTTGTTTTTATTTATTTATCATGTTAGTTATAGGACACTCTGCAGACAAGAATCGACCGAAATACAGTTGCCAAGTTCTTATTGCGTTCTATAGTCAGGACATGTTTTGGGAGCGATTTTTTATCACTCATTTTTTGTACGTTGTCTCTGTTCGGGCGCCAGGAAATAATATTCCTTCATGAATGACAAACGTATTGTGTTTGGTGTAATTCAATTTGATTTATGGGCATATCCCAGGGTAGTATTCTATACAATAAATGATTTTTCATATTTTTTTAACTTCAAACGCCAGCGACTATGTCACGAGTTTGGCTTGGATGCATGTGCCTGACTGTTTGGTCTTAGCCCATTGAATGATAATCTTGCAGACTAGGCGTCGCCCATGGCGAAGAAGCAGTGACAAGGGAGACGCGATGGCCGCCTAGCGGACTCCGGACAAAGACGCGGACGTGCTCCTTCTCCGGCCGATATTCAATATCCAGGACCCCTAAGTGAAAAGGAGGAATGCATAAGATAGTGGTCCCTCCTGCCTCCTCCTCCTCCTCCTCCATTACAGATAAGTCACGGTTTGTTTAGGAGCCTCGATTGGTTCCGGGTGACTCCCACAACATCCTACCGCTCGCTCGTCACCGGACGGGGATCACACCATGGGAAATTTTTTTAGCCCAATTTCTCGTCCGGGGAGGGACACGCTTTCCTCTGCTTGCGGATAATTTTGAAGGTGAAAAAAATATATAATAAAATACTAAAATATGTAGTTAGCATAAAAAAAGTAATTCCGTACAAGTCGGATCGTGCCATCGCCTTTAGGGATTTCCTCCGGACGGTATTTTGTTTTTATGATCACATTTAGCGATTTTCTTTTTGAAAAGAAAATAAGGTTTAGGGGTTTCTCTTCCTTTTACCCGAACCAGTTAGCAGAAACCAATACTCATAGTTTTTTGAACTACTATAAAAGTAAAAAAAACTTGAAATTCTGTAAGAAATTGTACAGAACTTAAAGAGAGTGATGGATAGCACAGCGACTTTTGGAAGTAATATTTCTAATGAAATCCCTGAAACCACAGGTTTAGATAAAGTTAAGAAAATATTACAAATTGTGAAAATAAAGAAACCTGAATTTTTTATGGCTTCATTGATATTTGTGTCCCGCTTGAGGAGGTACAGTGATTATTTTTTCTCTTTATAAATCATAATTTTTGGTTGTTGCTTAGTAAAATTTAAAAAAATTTCCTAATGAAAGGAAATAATTTTATAAGGCAACATTTGTAATTATTTATACGCGAAAACACCGCGCGCACCGTTATAATATAACTGTTTCTTAACAACTCTATTATGATAAAATTACAATACTGCCTCATTGGGCAATAAGTAATTGTGATAAATGTTTTCATTCATACCATATTTACAATTTTCATTCACTCGCTCATTTATACAGTATTTACAAACAGCCCAGAAGCCTACAAAATCCACATGGTTGTCACCTCCCTCACGTGCGAAAGAGGAAGTGAAGTATTGTGAAGTCCTCCATGCTCCTCCGTCAGCCGCGTCACCGGATTGGAGCCGGCGGAGTCTGGCCAAGAGCTCGAGAGCCACATACGCTCAGGACATGATTGGAGAAGCTGGTTAGTGACAGGACTCCCACTGTACTTATAGCAGGTCACGAGGCCACTGCCGTTTTATTCTCCAAGGAGGATTATAGGGTTTTTTATTGAGTTTTTAATTTTTTTGCCGTTCTCTCTCTCTGCGTTTGGAGGATGCTTGCTCACTCATGAAGTTTTAAGTTTAACTTCGAAATCTAATTTTCGGGCCAACAAATTTCCAAATTTCGATTTTGACTCTCGAGAACGCCTTGCGCTAGATACCGGTAATAACAGAGCCTATGCCGGACCGCATAGCCGCAGGCCGTCCCTGACCCGAGCTCTCAAAACCCAACCGAAACACAAAAACTATCTTACAATCTTCTTGCATATAATTCGTTTAACCGCTCATGTGGCCTTGTCAATGGCAAAAGTAATATTTTTTTTTTTCATTTTCTTTTATTATGCTTTCGGGCCCTTGTGCAAGAGAGCCCACGTCACAGATCACGTACATAGGTTACGGAAAAAAAAAATTAAAATGTACTAGTAAATCGCTGGTTACACCCCAGAATTTTTTTTTTAAATTGAAGGTCTGGTTGAAACATTCATAAAACTTCCAAATATCAGAAGGAAATAATGCTGTCTTTGAGAGGGCGGAAAATCATACTGGCTAGTTTGAAAGTGAATTTATTATCTTCCATCAGTGGAAAAACAAACGTATGATTATGATCTTAAGAGAAAACAAAAAATAATCACCATATCCATCAAAACATTTATGGCACATCATCGGAGGGAGCTGGGCTATTGACAGACGATCAGTCATCAGGAAAACCCCTTCGTAATGATCCTCAGGCCCAAGTTGGATCCAATGCATTACCTAATCGAATCCGCGCGGTGGCAATCTCGCCCTAGCCTCGGGCAAACTTTCGAACGCCCGTTGAAAAATCTAATAGTGAACGAGCTTTTGAATAATCTCTCCGCTTTTTTTTTTTTTCCAAGATCAAAAGGCGCTACACATCGATTGCCCGGCTCAACATTTTAAAAAATGTACGCAATAATCATACGGAATGACAACATGGTCGTTTCTCGGTTGGTAACGTACAGTTGGACTAACTGACTGACGGGAGTCGCTCATTATCGGTAAAGAGGTACGCTACCATTACAAAATTTTACTGTAAGTACAAGGCGATTTCCAAGAGAATCACAACAAACAAAATGCGAGTTTTGCGTCCCGTAATGCAAGAACCAAATAATACACTTTAGGAAACCATAAAACTCAACTACATGCTGAAACCTTTAAATGCTTGGTGTGCTGTCGGTGGGTGAGTTCATCCGCCGGAGACACGAGTTTTTAGACTCGTTGCAGCACCTAACCAACCCAGTGTTTAACACTGTGACCCCACCACCTCTCCCGCATCGATGGCAACAGACTTTCGGGGGAAAATTAGGCTAAAAATTAGTATGTAAGTTAGTTTTAACTTTTTGATTTTGTATCATTGTACTTGTATTAATTATATAAATTTTATGGAATTCAGACCTTGTATTGTCATTTTTAAGGCGATTGAAAAAAAAAATGGAATTTTATAAAAATATTTAAGATGACGAATCATTATTTGAATCAGTTAGCTCTTCAAAAATACATAAGAATTAGAAGCTAAGAATTTTTTTTTTAATTTCATTAAACCCATTTTGTACTCTTGATACACTTGAATTTTAAAATCCTAAATAGACGTCCACTTAAAATATTTTTTTCAAAAATTTCTTGTTCTGAGCCTAATCAAAAAGAATAAATCGCTTTTGAAAATTTCTGAACCATTTGGAACCTTTTTTATTTGAGAGCAATCTAATCAGAAAATAACATAAATAAAACCAGCATTGAGTTTGATTGCTTGGAAGTCCAAGTTTTGAAGATTAAAAAATGTCTACCAAAAATAACTAGGCCAACATCAGGTATATGAATCGCCATTTTCTTAGGGATGAAACTATATACCTGGATAAATGAAGGAGCATTTAATTTATTGAATTTAAAAAAATCGACCTTAAGCCCCTTACGAACTTTTAAACAGTATTTTTTATCTCCTGTAATAATTTCGATAAATTAATATTAAATCGAATTGAGACTTAAAAAGTTATCTATACTCTATGTTCCCTAAGTAAAACGACTATTTTATATATAATATTTAAAGAGAATTCACTATAAAAAATAAAGTAATTAATAAAACTAGTTGGGAGTCCATGGCCAGTTTCTCTAATCATGTCCTGAGCGTCTGTGTCTCTCGCGATCTTGGTCAGCCTCTGCTGGCTCTTATCCAGTGACGTGGCTGACGTAGGAGCGTAGGGGACTTCCCAAGACTCCGCCTCCTCCTTCGCACGCGAGGGAGGTGACAACCATGTGGACTTAGTGGGCCTATGGGCTGTTTGTAAATATTGTATGAATGAGCGAGTGAATGATGAATTGTAAATATGGTATGAATGAGAACATTTATCTCAATTACTTATTGCCTAATAAGGGAGATTGTAATTTTATCTTAATAAAAATTGTTGTTAAAAGTAAAGTAAAATAAAACTAGTGGAAAGGTTTATAGCGGCACTAATCGGTATCAAACGGTACTCAGTTTTCTGACATATGCATTATTCCTTCGATAAGTGTACCCTCGACGAGGGCTTGTAATATTCAGGTGCCAGGAACTTCAGGATTCAGGGGGAGTTACCCTTTCTTGAAAAAGAAGAAACAGAGACTAGTGCTTCCTTGAATAATAGAGGTGCTAAGAGTGGCCCATCGTCAATAATTGAACTGGCCCAGGCTACGGTGAAATAAATTCTTCGTGTTGCGTTCTTGATGGGGACGAGACACCGGAGGGTCAATTTATCGCCTTGATTAGGGCAATAATTCGAACGGGCGGTCAAACAAT
The DNA here is from genome assembly GCA_930367205.1 of Acanthosoma haemorrhoidale. Lineage (NCBI taxonomy): Eukaryota > Metazoa > Arthropoda > Insecta > Hemiptera > Acanthosomatidae > Acanthosoma > Acanthosoma haemorrhoidale. The sequence goes on along the minus strand of OV884011.1, from coordinate 10,796,498 downwards.
AAACACCGGCTTTCAACCCCGCCGTCTATACTCCACTTACAGGCTGGGGATCAGCTTTATAACAAATAGGAAGAGTATGACAAAAATCTAACAATATCTTCTATCAAAAACAAAAGTTTTAATTTCCGGAGTTTAAAAGATTTCACACAGTATAATCAAAGACACCCAAGAGATCAACGACAAAATCAATTCACTAGTTATATTATAACAGGCGCTTTAGGCAACTGTACAGACTACTTCAAAGGGTACCCCATATCTCAATAGAAAACAAATTACTAATTTACAAAGTTATACTTGAGCCAATCTGGACATACGGAATAGAGCTATGGGGGACAGCAAAAAAGTCGAACATTCAATCAAAAGTCCTGAGAACAATAGTAAATGCCCCTTATTATGTCAGCAACAAAACCCTTCATAACGATCTTATGAATTACATTCTTGAACTCATCCCTTCCAAGTTCATGAAATTCCATAGTAACTTATCGAACCACCCTAACTAATCCCCTGCACAGTCATTGCACTGCACCACTCATCCCTATAATCCTCCACGGAGACTGAAACGGCAGTGGCCTGCTATAAATACAGTGGGAGCCCTGGCACTGGCCAGCTTCTCCAATCGTGTCCTGAGCGTATGTGGCTCTCGCGCTCTTGGTGAGACTCCGCTTCCTCTTTCGCATGCGAGGGAGGTGACAACCATGTGGATTTGGGAGGCTTCTAGTTTGTTTATAAATAATGTATGGACGAGCGAGTGAATGAAAACTGTAAATATGGTATGAATGAGAACATTATTTATCACAATTACTTATTGCCCAATGAGGCGCATTGTAATTTTATCATAATAAAGTTGTTAAGAAACAGTTATATTATAACTGTGCGCACGGTGTGAAGTTTTCGCGTATAAATAACAACAAATATTCCTTATAAGATTATTTCTTTTCATTAGTAATTTTTTTTTATTGTATTAAACAACAAACAAAAATTATGATTTATAAAGATAAGATATAATCACTGTACCTCCTCAAGCGGGACACAAATGAAGTGTGTTATAGTCATAAGTCATTCATAACGGTGTAAGCTTCGTTAACTGTGTGAAGCCCGATGAATTTATATAATGTCACGTTTCTTAATAAAGCTGAGAGTCGGATGAGCGTTCATTTTTTATAAATTAACTATTATATGCAAGTAATAGAGTGTAGAACGCGGCACCCTTTCGAAATCGTCGTTCTTAAGCGGGTTTCATGGCAAGAAAGTAATGAAAATTGAACCGTTCTAAACACAATTGTCCTTTTTTCAACCTAACTCCAAAACGGCTGCATTATATTGAAAATCGGCATTGGCACTTCTTTCACTGCTATTATACAATAAGTATTTGGTAATGTGGACAGATATTATAGTTTGAATAACGATAACGATAAAAAATCGTTATCGTATGGGATATTTATATTTTTTATTTAAAGTCATGAGTAAAAGTTTTTTATCGGGGTTTCGTCGATTTTTCGGGATTTGATTATCTGACAACATGAAAAATATTTTCAACTAAAGGTGTTATTAATTAACTTTCTTGATAATAAAAAAAAAAAAAAAACATTGAACAGGTTATCAAAGATCTCGTCACTCTGACAAATATGTTTTATGAACAGCAATAACACAAATTCATTAAAACTATAATTAAACTTTTATAAAAATGAGGTAATATGTTATATGCTAGTTTCATTTAATGCCCCTTCAGTGTTAAAAATAATACTTGTCCCACGGTAATTATAACCTGTCATAATTGTTTAATTACTTGGTAATTGAAAAATAACTTTTTCTAGTATATTGTGTAGGGTGTCAAACTAAAGATGCTGATTAAGAATATGTATATATAATATTAGACTTTTTTAAAAATATTTATTCAAAACTAGTGTGTCCATGTTACACATCTTTAATATGTGTATTAATAAAAAAAAATCAATAAAACTTGGGAAATCAGTCAAGAAGGAGTACTTAACTACACTTAACTAACTTGTTTGTTTTGTTTTATAGTTTTTCTTGTGAGTTTAATATATAAAACGAATTATAGGTATTTAAGCTGCATTCGGCAGTATAAGTGCTTCTCCTAAATATCTGGACTTTATCTTAAATCCTTAATGCCATTAACTTAACCACTACACCATGTCAGGACTTCCCCTTGCGAACGTGTGGACACTGGTTGAGCAACCCATGTAGCGAATGTCCCTTGTCGTTACTAAAGACCGGAGGGAGACACAGTCGGAACCAGCCGGCAACACACAGAGCACATACGAAACTATTTATTTCGAAATGCTTCACCGACCTGACGGCCATACATGTCAAGGAGTCGCGGAGGTCTGCGGTCTGAACAAAGGCTCTCTAGAACGGGGAAGGTCGACACGTCGGTCCGAAGTAGCCTCAGGGAGGGGAAATACCAATGATACCTGTGCACTTACTCCCAATGCTAACTTGAGGTAGAATTTTCAAGATGTGAAAGTTCAGGGTTCGAATCTACTGGCGGACATGAACTTTATTTCTCTAGGATTCAAGCAATCTGAAAGGTACATTGAAGAACTCAAAATATAGGTATTATGTGACGGTCAAAACACAATGATAAGTATGAAAACAAAAAGCACAACAAGCACTTTAAGAATATTCCTAAAGCAAAATTTGTGTGGGTAAATATTTAGAATTCGCGTATTTGGCATTGCCTAATCCAGTTATAATGACAATATTTCATTTATTATTATTTTGTTTTATAAAATTGTTTATTTTGAATTGATGAGCCTTTTTGTAAATATTGCTTTTCTTGTGAAATTCAAAAATTTCTAAATGTAGCGCTTTTATGACCTTGTATAATTTTAATACATATAAATACATCGGCATATAAATAGACTGATAATCATATAAACTTTTTCAGTCTCATTTTCAAGAAAATTAAGAAAATTCTATAGTCAAAACCCTTGCTGATAAACTTTGAACATAAAAAACATGTAATAGATATATTAAATTATTGATTAATACAAAATTTAATTTCTTTACATGTTAAAATCAATATTTTAGTAACAAAATAAGGTCTTAAAATTGATATTTTCCAAATATGGAAACACTATTGACTGATCCATCACAATATCAGATGTCATTTATTTTGCACAATACAAGCGATTTTGCGGCAAAAATTACTTTTAAGCTACTACTTGAGGAAAACACAATTGGGTCATCAGGTAGGCTTCATCCAAGAAACGAATGGAGGACAAAGTCACAACATCCAAGTTCTTGATTTCTCCCATTCCAATTCTAGGAACTAGGAATCTAACCTCTAGTCTTTTTCCGTACTTATTACGTCCTTACATATTACGTTGAAAACAATACCCAATGGGATTTAATTCAACAACTGACAATTTTAATAATCTAGCAATAATATAAGTTTCTTATATATATATTTTTTTTAATCATGTCGTCATTACAGAACCTGATTGAGAATGATGTTTGACATTAATATTTTCATATTAATCGTGAATATTAAGCAGTTATTTAAACTGGGTTCCTCCGGTCGGGGCGGTAATCCTTGATGTAGGTGTATTCGTGTGTATGGTTTTGCAATACTGTGGCCAAAGCAATACCTGAAATCTTACTATTGAACTGTATTGTGATTCTTGGCCAGCAAATTATATTCTGATTAAAGGATGTGTTCAATAACTTCTCCCGAAATTACAGACAAGCCGTCCTGTTGCTAAACTTGTCACAATTGATTATTTTAGCATATTTATTAATGATGAATAAAGATAACGAATGGGCGAGATCGGTGGCTGTTGGACAATAACTCTTCAGCGGTGAAGAAGGGGGGGATGGACTTTTTGTATTTACACGGCATACGATTGCCTTGGGATAAATGCGGATGGCATAAGAAGAAGAGGACCGGCCTGGTCCTTGACGTATTGCCTCCGAATGGAATCCGAACGGCAAAAAGAAGCTTCGGTTTTCTTCGGGTGTCGGCGGCCACGTAGCCGCACCGGCAAAAACCGCTCTCCTCTTGTTGCCGAATTCGTTAGAGCTTCTTTGCCAGTTGTATATCTTCATCCACTCCTGGGCCGATTTACTTCTGTCAATAGAGCGGCGGTTCACGGATCGTATACATTCGGCTGTCTTCGCCTCGTCTCAGCCGACGAATCATTCCGAATTCCTATCACATTTACGGTATTTTGCTGAGGGTTGGTAAATCATGTTTTGTTGTTGTTGTTTCTGGTAAAATAGGTTGTTTAAAGGTTCGTTGTGCTAAAAAATTGTTGAGTTTGAATTTTATCAATATTGCGATTAAGAAATCTCTGGAAAATGAGTGTGAGCCGGCAGCCAAAGAAATTCGTTCGGTCAAATTTCATGGGGTTCTGAATTGAAATACGGTTCAAAAACTTCAATGCTGGGAATACCAGTCTTTTGAAGTGTCTCAATCAGTGGCTGATTATGAATTATTGGTGAATGTAAGTTGATACCAGATACAATAGGATATTAAAATTTCAAACCATAAGTAGATTTTTGAAATAATTTAGTTTTATAGACGATATTATCTGTATAGACCTAGTGCCGATCATATATATATCACATTACACTTGTGATCTGTACATATACGTGTGCACATTACATGCTACATATTTGTGTAATTATAGAAAGAGAAGAATTTTCCGCAATTTTATTTTATTTATTTTCTCGTGTGGTGTAAGTTAAAAGAAACTTGAACAGCTGAAATACTAACCAATACGTCTTGGACATTACTATTTTTATTATTATAGACTTACGGTATTCTCTACATAGTCTGGTAAGGAGGAGTAATGAAAGGAAAGGAAAAAACCTCTAAAATAAATATACCATGAATACATGATACAGACAGGACAATAGTCCTGATTAAGGATGAACTGGAAAAATACTGATTTGAAATTTTGGGAACAAAGGACTGGGAATGAGTGTTCAATAGATTTTTTGGAATGGTGGGGGCGAGAGAAGATTTTAAGTTGCAAGTAGAAAAATATCAAAAAAAAATTGGACACCTCATCTATTACAAGTTTAATTTTCCTCATGGGGCACTCACCAAGCAGCAAAAATCCAAGTTAAGAGTATTCTTAAGGCAAAATTCTGCTCTAAGAAGCATACTAAACTACAAGAAAAAGGATAAAATTAAGTGTGCAACTATGCGCAAAGAATCTGGAGTTAAGGATATAAGCCTACATATAAGGAAAATTAAATGGAAATGGGCAGGGCACCTTGCCAGAATTCAGGATGACAGATGGCCTTCAAAGGTTACCGAATGGATCCCATATAATTTAAAGAGAAGGCGAGGAAGGCAACACAGGCGCTGGAGTGATGTCCTCAAGACTGTCGCTGGTCCAATTGGATGAGAACTGCTCGTGATAAAGAAAAATGGAAAGAACTATGGAATGAAATTGCGAGCTCCACTTCCCAGTAGGTTTTGGTCTCCAGGGAAGTTAGACCATCACCCCCATTAAGGGGAGGCCTGCACGAGGCAACATGTTCCAATCATATTTGCTTATTTATAGTTGTAAATATATTGCAAACAGTTTTTTGAAGTACTAAGTATAACTTTGTAATAGATTATTATTAATTGTAAATAGCTCAGAAGCAGTACTTTTTATTTATATTGTCGCAAGTTATTATTTATTTTACAAAATATTGTTTGTTTCCTCATGCAATAAAGGCTTTATTTATTTTCCTCATATACCTCCTGTAGTTATGTCTCACGAATCAGACATTGGACGAATTTACCTAATTGAATCTATGATATGTTAGGTTATGTTATGTAGGTAATGTTAGATACCTTTAAAAGTTGGGATCATTTGGGTTCGACGAGGCTGCAATTGCTCACCGCAGGACCTGCAGAGACGGTGTGTTATTAATCGTTAGGCTGATGGCAACCTGCTGCTAAAGGACTGGGTCAGGTCCTACAAACAGACTTGAAAAGCTCCACGGGGTATGCGTCTGCGTTGAATTGCCCGTCGGAATGACAAAAGACACACACAATCGGTTGTGTTCGAGTCACTCACTCACAGGGCAGATGAAACAGAGAGCACCTGTTTCACTGTCTCATCTACACATCATGCATTAGTCAGCACTGGACATCTTGCGAACCATGTTAGTGGAAAGTATCATGCTGATGTCAGAAAGAGACGAGGCAACATGGTGGCCTGCACCAGCGGAGTAATATTCCACACATGTGTCGCTTTAAACCATGAAAATGAGCGTCGCGGGCAGGTCCAAGGCCTTCTATTATGGTTCGTGTGAATAGAGCTGGGCTATAACGGCGAATCATTGGGGTCAGTCTTGCTTCGGTCATTTTTCGTTATTACTATTATTAAAAATGGCCGCTTATAAAACGCGGTGAAAATTTCAGCCAAGTCAGTAGTAGAAAGCTATAAATATCGCCACTCAAGCCCAGAACCTCCCCAATAGCAGCCTTGAGTGACCCCACCTTCTCATTGGTCTGACTCTCGCAATGGATACAGAGTGTTTGTTACTCTTAACGTACTTTGCCGAGAACTAGCCAATCATAGTGGTCAGAGGTACTTCATTCGAGCAGCGGAGCAACAGTGAGCTTCACGAGATCTTTGATTTGCCTACGTTGGATGAATTCATCCAACGTAGACACATCAAATTTTTCGACTCCCTGCAATACCTGACAAACCCAGTGTTTAACACTATAAACCCCGCTCCGTTCACCTATCGATGGCAGGACGCTGTCGCGGCTGGGACGCTTTAGTCTTAGTTTCTAGGTTTAGGTTTTAGTTAGTAAGTTTTTCTCCCACATTTCCAAACTGAAGGTGAGCCCCATCACCTAGGATTATATTCATTTCATTGTATTTTTAACCACAACCTGTATTGTTACGTAACCCAGTCAAATGCATCTGCGCATAGCAGAATGAGGAGAAATATTTGTCAATTCTTTGTTCATATTTTTACATATTGTATAAAAATTAAACGGGTTAAGGAAAAAAAAAAAAAAACTAGCGAATCTTAAGGCATTATTCAAAAATATTTTAAAAGTATCGTTAAGTTACAATCGTCTTTCGCCTGACTGTCCAACAGTAAGTAATGAATTAAAAATGAACTTCAAAAAATACATTTTTGACATCCAACAAGAGAATACTCTCATCTTAGTTTCTGTTAATGTATGTATGATGTATAAAAATTTAATAATAGTAAAATCTACGAACCCCTGTTGTCATGAAGACATATTTGTGAAAAACGAACAAAGCTAACTAACAAAAAAAATTTCTTTGTTTTCTAACCTACAAAAAATTATGATGACAAACAGTGATGGGAATTAACTAAGCAACAACTATTGTCCTGTTCCATTTCTCGGCCCATCGGGAAAAAGAACGGATATTGTATAAGGGATTTTTCCAAACAAAATTAAGTAAAAACTAACAGACAATCAAACAAAATACAACGGAATATCTCTTGGGTCATAGATAAAAAAAGGAGTTTCGACAATGTTCGTACTAAGTTAAATATATTTGCAAAATCATATCGGTGACATTTTTCAACAACCAAAAACAAATATCTAAATCGTTAAAAAAAAAAAAATCTATTGCTAACAGCTGGAAAGAGGTGTTAATCTCAATTTCTTACATGCCGACCAAAAAAATATCAGATTTTTCCTCATTTCGGAATATTATTTGTCAAATATATATAATTCAAAATGTGTGCATATATCTTATAAAGGTAGTCAGTCAAATTAAACAGCAATATTAGTGAAAGATCACTGGTTACTTTCTGATAAAAGTTTTCCTAAAAAAAAATGGTTTTTCGGTGGGGAAATTTACTGTTGATTTTTTGACTGGCAGGTTAATGCTGGGGAAGTCCCGGGCAACAGTTGTCAACACATGCCATAAATCTGAAGGTACCCAAAATTTCCAAGACCCAAAAAGCGTTTGGGTTTTTCCATCCTTAACCCAGGTATAGGGAAATAGGTATAGGTACGGGTATAGGTATTTTCTTGGGCAGTTTCTACTAACTACAGATGAAGTCAAATGCCTTATATCCGTGTAAATATTGTGTGCCTTGGGCATTATGCTCTCATTGATAGTAGTATGACAACTTTATAGTATTTTATAGGAAAGATAGTTAAAGTGAGTTAAAATATGTAGTAGATAATTCTGTGAGTTTATCAGTAACATACTGTGAATATATAAATTAGTGTCAGTGTTTTTTAGGAAATCAACTTTAATTGACGAACGAACGTGGTTAGTTTTTCTTATATGAACATTAGCAGATTTCCTATTTTACGCGTTTATAGGTAATAAGTTTCTTAATAATTAAGAATAATATAGAATAATAATATATAATATAAGAACAATAATTATTATTGTTAGTACTCTCCAGAATAAATTACTCTTGCTTGACACTATGGAACACTTTTTTCAGAGAAAAACTTTATGAAACATGGATTGCAACCAGATATGGATTCTGTCGTTTCGTCTATACCCTGTGTATTGTCACTTGTAAAATAATTTGTAGCCTAATTTTAATTACGGCTTCGAAGATTGGCCCTCGTGCTTGTCGGGTATTTATGTATTTGATCCTGTTTTAACAATTCTTTCTCACTTATACACTTAAAGTACAGTCAATCATTTCAAATTTCAAAACTTTATAACATTTCATAACGATTTAGTTCTTATGTATACTGCTACAATATCCGTAATCAATCGCATTATTTAATAAACTATTTTATCCTTAAAGATGTTGAAAAAGGATACAAATTTTAACTATATACAACGCTTGTTCTGTAAATTTTTATGATACGTTGATTATTAACGGGGATATCGGTGGTTTTTTGCTCTCAACTCCTGTTTTTCGTTTTCTTTCCAGTGGATTGCATTCAATGGTATTAATGTGATGCAGCTTTGGCCTTGCTGCGCAGTTCACTAACTACAAATTTGATTCCTTCATTATATGAATATCCATTTCTGCATAGGCAGCAGGATTTGAAATGAATAAATGAAGATACCGAAGTGGCAACGAACCGGACGTCAGATATCAAACTGACAACTTCATTTAAAGGTAATTAAAGAGCAGGAGAAGAATTCCGCAGAAGGTTGATGAATTATTAAATTTTAAAAACAGTACCTGTCTGAAGGCCTAGATATATTTTTTTTTTTTTTTTCATTTCATAATTACAATAATCTTAAGAAATTGGTTTCCGCCTCCGTATACAATCAAATTGTAAACTCGTTTGTGAAATTGAGCAACCAAACCTATTTTAGAAAATTTCCAAGCCCAAACCCACAAGGTAATTGTTAATAAAGATTCTTCATTTTTTCTTTGAAAAATCTCATTGGAGTCTGTTTAAGAAATGGTTTAAACTTTGATAATATTGAGAACTATTTTATTCCGAAAACTTTTTGAGTACTGACCTGTGTTTGGGTGAGACCAAGGGAAGCTGCGAGCTCGGCTCGTTCGGGCAGAGCGAGGTACTGCGTCCTCTGGAACCTGCGGTTCAGTTGCTGGAGCTGGAGGCTGGAGTATATCGTCCTAGGTTTCCTCATTTTCTTCCCTTTTCCGTTTACCCTCAGGCCACCTTCCTCGCCACATTTCTCTGAAAAAAAAAAATCGATTAGTACCTAAAATACGAATAATAATAAAAAAAAATACAGGTGAAAAATATGTAATAAAATAAATAAACCTATATAATATTTTGAGCGTATAATAATGCAAAAGACTAATTTTAGACTAAACTAAAACCAATTATTATAATTACGGATAATAAACATAAAATCATCAAAATTGGTTCCCTTGACCACTAGTCTATAATCGATCATTTATTAATTTATCTATGACTTTTGTTTTTAAAGGCGTGATCAAATTGTTGTAGGATGAAGATTTTTAAATGAATTAGGTTATGTGTAAATATTTGAGAATATAAAATGTTATGATGTTATATAAAATAAATGAATCAAGTATATTGTTTGTCAACAATGACATCATAAAGACCCCGTTTGTCAAATCATGGATCGTTGTAAAATTGATAAAAGTAATAAAACGAGCCCGCAAGGTAATTGTTAATAACGATTCGCCATTTTTGTCTTAGAAAAATCTTATAGGAGTCTGTTTGAGAGACTTATGGTTTAAACTTTTTTATTTTATTGCGAAAACTTTGTTTATTGTTATGTATTATAATACATATGTATAGTTATTGAGTAGATGAACTATGAGAATATTATAACTGAACAGATCCGTTTTCCAGTCAAGGAAGGACTCTCCTCGAGAATTGTCTGTCATCCCTATCTTAATATCTCACAGTTTTAATTACAGGGTTCGCCCGAGGGATACCTGTCCCTTCTTACACCGTGTTCCTCCTTAAGACCCGCCGCATTGTTTTCGGGAACGGCAATCGTTAAATATTCATCTCGTCTCCCGGCGGTGTGGAGCGATTGCAAATGAAAAAATAACGAAACGTTACAAAAGCGGAATTTATGCATTAATATTACTGATGAATATTAATTATCTGGATGCATTAAAAATTTATCAAATGCAAACAGGGTAGATAAACTTCAAAGATATCGAGGGCTAAAAATTTCCAATGAACGTGGAAAATTTTCCTTTAAAATTAAAAATTAATGAATTCCGTAAGCTGACTAATTCTCCATTCGTTGGGCTGAGCATTAAAATCGACCAGGACTGGCAAAGCGTTTGGCTCAAAGTAAATCAGCCGTATTATATTATTGAAAATAAATTCCTAAATAGAAATAATAAAAACAAACTTCAAGAAAGTCTAGGAACTTTATAATTAGAACTTAAAAACTATCTGAATTAATAATTAGCTCACAAATATGATTTAAAATTGATCACAATCAGAAAATTTAAAAATAAGGAACGATAGAAAGAATTCTGGAATAAAAAGTGGATAGAAATTTTTTTTTATCAAATTTTTTAAATTATTATAAGTTATCTATGAAAAACGATGATTAAAACATTCTAAAAGAACATTTGAGACCAGTACAAGATCAAGCCTACTGTTCTTCAGCCTTTCTAAGCTACTCAATATATCTGTACCTCGGAAAGATACAACACTATGTCCATTTTCATAACTTTACAGGAGAGGAGTTTTAAACTTTCTATTCTAACATTCTATTTAACAACATTCTACATATTGTTGTACAACATTCTACATATATATTGAACATTCTATTTATTGTTATTTACATCATGCAGTTGTTATAAAATGAAAAAAAACCTTTTTTACCTTAATAAAGTCAATATGGAAAAAAATGGACATAGTGTTGTATCCCTCCGAGATACAGATATAATTAATATCAATTTGTCAGCTTAGTATTCATCTCCAATCAAGACAGTCTTAATTGCTAAAATGTTGACGGTATTAGAATGTATTGAAGATTTCTTTTCCTAGAAGTTTGGGAGATTTTATTTGCGTAATCCTCTTTATTTTGTAAATATTACTTTTGTAAGCTCAATATTAATATGATGGAGATGATGACGATGAAGGTATGTTCTCATTTACCCGAAGTCAAGACAACTAGCGGAGATCGATTGCAATGCTCATAACAACTAATAGGGGATTTTATTGTTTCTGACGAAACACGCTTTTTTTCGCTTTTCGTGTGGAAACTTTTCATGTTTATAAAATGCAAATGCCGCATCACGAACACATGGGACAGGATTACTACGACCCGTTTCCGTCAATATCCCACTGTGAGAGCTAACAAATGTCAGCGCAGCGTTTCCTGCGGGCCAGGAACAGACGGGCGGACGGTGAATGAGCCGGAACGGAATACACCGAAAAAAAAAAAAAATAGCTGTCTGCTAGTCCGTACGGCAGTCGTGGCAGGCAGGATAGCCTCTCTGACAGATGTTACTGACGGAGAGCAACAGGTGTAAGAGGATGCTACCAATAACAGTCCGGTAACATTTGCTACAACAAAGAGCTTGTCTAACGGTGAGCAACGATTTTTCCGACCAGTCATCCTTAAAAAATATGTATCTTAAGCGTTATTAAACAATAAGTCAAGTGTCTACGGGAGGTCAGAGAAAAACAATATCTGTGCGTTCCTCAAGAGTCAAACCTTGAACGCAAAATATCCAAAACATGATGGAAAACCGACAGGACAGCAAATGTCAGTAGTTGACAAGGGCATGTGACATTGGCAAACTAGAGATTCAAAATACCAACAGAAGAGCTTGAAGAATTTGACCCAGGGTATCCTTAGTTAAATTTCCTGGAATAGAAATCAGATTGAACAATTTTCATCCAAACCCGACGAATGGCATACAAACACTAGATCTTACACTAAAGCCACTGACAATGCTGAATGCAATGTTTCGTCACGGTGAAAATAAATTACAATGGAACAGTCAAATCTCCTCGGGGTTGGCAATGTTTATAAACAACCTGAGTGCGCACTGATTGCGAAATATGAACGGAGAGGACGCACAGGCGGTGAAAACCTGCATGTTGTAAGCTCATGCAGTAGGGTGTTTCATCAACCTATGCTAGCTGCAATCGCATGCAAACGTCAAACGAAGAAAATTTGCGAAGGTTGTAGTTATAGTCGAGTGGTGGACTTTCGCAAAGCAAAAATATTATATATATATTTATATAAACATATATCAAATTGTAAGCAAATAAATAATCTACTCTTGATCCTAAGTATTCTTTTATCGGATCCTAGATACATTTGTTAATGACATTTTGACATGGGCTGGTTGATCTGAAGACTAGAATTTCTCAATGCCTCATGAAGTTGAAAGACAAATAATCATGACACCTTACGAGGCGATCAAGACTAATTAATTAATTACTTGGAAAATCCGACACCTTACAACGTTCAAACAATTAAAATACCCAGGAAACTATTATTAATTGTGCGCTAGAACGAGTTATTTTAGTTTCTCCTTTTTTTTTTTTAGTCATTATTACCTTTATAAAAATTTGTCTCAGTAATTAGTAATAAATATTACATAAAACATTCAAAGTAAAAAAACATTAAAATCAAGCGTTTGATAATGAATAAATTGTACTCAAATTGAATAAGACATCCCAGGTATTACTTACAATGCCATTTAGAGCATTAAAAATAATTCACTCGTCAGTAAATAAATTATCGTTATTTGAATTAATCGTTTAATTAAATGGGAAGCCATTATGCAGTTGTCAACGATGGGTTGTCTATTTGTGTATTCAAAAAGCATGGGAGGAAAGTTCAAACCGTTATGCACTGAGTGAAGAAACTTCACAGTCTATTTTGCATATAAATACATGAATACATTATTTTAACAATAGTAACTTTTAATAAAATGTACATTCTGTGCAGTAACAAAAATACATTATATGACTCTCAGTTCAAGATGGTGTCCTTAGGCATGGATTTAGTCTCAATAAATACATTTAAAAAAATATTAATTCTTGTGTAGTCTGTTTTCTTAGGGGGGAAGTTTTACTATGTTTGTTCTTTTCAGGGGTGTAACCGCTAAAAATTATACAATTCTACGAAACTACAAATCTAGCTAAAATTCTAATCATCTCTTGATTTTATAAAAAAAAAAAAAAGGTCTTTATATATTATAAGCAAATTATTATGATCTGGGCTTCATTTATTCTGACCCGGATCAATGTCTTCAATACTGATTAAGTACATATTTGCAATAATATTCTGATGAGAAAAACTCCAAAAAGATACATACACAGTTAAGTATTTACTTTTTTGAGAATGTGTTAGGCATATTGTTAAGGAAATGATTATAAATAACGATTCAAATACTGCACACAACGTATTCAACCGACAATACAAAATGCTGCGGTCTATCCTTGGCTGGGACAAAGTTTATAAAGAAACGATATGAAGTTTCTGAATGCCATCAATTTCGAAATTGGAGTTTAATAAGCTTAATATAAATCTGATTGAGAGAATAACAGCCTCAATTACTCAAATATTTAACGCTTCATGACATCTGTTTTAAATATGTTTCTCGAATGATTAGAATGAAACGCGTTTCAGTATAGATTGCGGATTAATGTCAGGCCGTTCCGATAATTTTAAAATTTATATCTAAGCTTAATATTAATACAATCAAGATGACCTTTGTTCTCGATCTCTCAAACATTTATATTTTGATATATTTCCTGATAAGGCGAATACGAGTAGTGTTATTTACAAGAGTTGAAAATACTTCTTTTTGACTGAGAATTTTATTCGACTCAATGAAATACATTTTAAAATGTATTTGTCAGATTTGTATCAATCCGATCGGATTGACAGTTTTCGTAATAATCGTTTATTTTAATGTTTTGGAAAGGTGAGTTATCTCCTAAGTGTTTTTTTTTTTTTTTATTATAACTCATTGAGTAAACGTTTTCGGGCGTTTGTTTATAGAACGTTTTTGATTAAGAATTATATTCCATCAAGGGTTCTGAAGTTTGAATCGTACTACACCTTTTGCTCCAGTGACGGTTGACTTTAATGCTCATACCGATGAATGGGGAATCGCGGTTCCAGCTGTAGGTTTTTCTTTTTAAGTTTTCTTTTTCACCGTTAATATAATAAATTACCTATCTCCAGGTTACTAACTAGTTAGTTAGTTACTAACTAGTTACCAACTAGTTAGAGATAATACATCATTATTTGTTAGTCGATAGTGTTTACTGAGCGCGTACTCCGCCACTCCCGTTCGGTACCAGTTTTAATAATGTTTGTACAAGACAGTGTCTTATCCACGGCCGTGATCTGGAAACCAAGGGCCTAACGACCGGCCTAATCTCTCCTCCTAATCCCATGTATTTAACAGTTGTTTAATCCTTAAGGGCCTTAGACAGATAAATCGGTCTACCGTATAAGTGCCGCCGAGATTCCCCGCAACAATAATCATTGTTATTATACAAGAGGGAAGTATGATAATTAAAAGACTAATATCTCCTGGCAGATGGGGGGGGGGTGTATAACGGCCGGTGATGCATAGCCTGATCGTGGCGGAGTCCGGGCTCCATTAGTTCCACAGGGGGACTGACTCGAGGCTCTCCTCCAGCGGGTGATCATCATGGCTGGTGATCGATTATCACTTATACAATCGATAAACGGAATATTTGTAACACGCGGAAGTATTGAGTCTTCACTGGAGAGGTGTTCATTCGGCGTCCGTCGAGGCACGTAATCCACTGACGGCAAGTTAATTCGTTAAGGTTAATTTACCTAGTCAGTGGAAATTAATAGACTTAGATGGGTATCTATATAAGCACTGAGCCAAGTGTGATGTATCACACAATTAACAGTTTACCTACATGTCACGTTAAATTTCGAACTAATTAATTAATAATTGAACCCTAATTATTTTATAAGGGATTACTTTTGTTTTCAAAAGTCCAGTCAAGCGAGACTCCCAATCAATGTTTTTGACCTTTCTTAGTTTAACTAATAAACTACCTATTTTTTTTTTTTAATTTATAAATATTTAACAAAAAATAACAACACAAAAAAAAAATACAGCACACATTTAAAATTGTATAAGCATCTCAAATTTGAATTATCTACCGAATAGAATATTTATATAATTCATATTAAATAGTTCAAATAAAATATGGAGAAATATATTTACCAATATCGTCTTTTGAAGTGTTGTTATTGTATGATATTAATTGATTATTTTTGCATTGCGCTAGGTAATCCCACTGGTGAAAATTTTGGTATAACTTTTCCCTCTCACCTAAAATTAGTTAGGTTAGTAATATTTGCTTTTTATTTTCTTATATATTTTATTTTAAAAGCATTATTTATAAATATGTAGCAGTGTATATAAATACATCCTAGAGATAATGAACATGAACTGATGGATTTTTTTAAAAATTATATCGAGCTTTGTTTTGTTTTTTTCGAACGGACACAAATCTCATAATAAATAACACAGCTATAAAATTATATAAATATGTATTCGCCTTATCAAGAAATATATCAAAATAAATGTTTGAGAGATCGAGAACAAAGGTCTTGATTGTATTAATATTAAGCTTATAAATAAATACACAATACAATACAATAAGTAGACATACAAACTTGTTTGATCTATCGAAATGTATTTTTATATAAAATGTTTTGGAAATAGAATTATACAGTTGAACAGCATGTAACTCATTTTTTCCTATAAAAATCTTGCTTGGAATGCTTCCATAAAAATTGGAATTAATACATTTAAATGCCTCTTTAATTTTAAAAATTTTTGCCATGAACTAATTTTATTTATCGCGAAAAACCGCATTAAATATTACATTTACTGTACAATGACGAATAATCCTTTAAGTATACTTACAAGTCTCGGATAATATGCAGAAGTGGCCGTTTTAGATAATTAAACTTCTATTATATAATAATAATTATCTGGAATCAACAATTAAGTGCTTAACTAAAACTTTTTTTTTATTTTAAATATTTAGAAGCTGTGGAAAAATGTTATTTATTGACTGAAACTACCCTATAAATTAAATTTCATATGCCTTAGAGTGTCTGTGAGTTCAGTTTTAAGAGCTCCTAGGTGAATATTATTTTATTGAAGTGGATGATAATATAATGTAATATAATTAAAAGACGAAATCAGATAAGTGGGCAATCTCTGACGGTATCAGATCCTTTGAGAATAATTTTAAAAAGCTATAACTGTCAGAATATATAATACAATAAATTAACCTGCATTATAATATAAGAGATACGAACTATAAAGACGGTCTGTTATCATTAGATCTCCCCGATCCCGCGGCCTGAAATGGTACCGCTGCGGTTTATGCCATTAATAAATATAACAAATTCATAACAATAAAAAATAATTGTACGAAAAACATAATGGCTGCCAGCGTCTTGTGAGCATTATCATAATACTAAACGTACAGCTACTGTGCGCATAATGACAGAAATGCATAAAGTAAGATGGACCGACTGTATCCAGCATGGACGGGAACTCGTGAGAATAAAAGATCATAATTATGTGTTAACCCGTACTTGCATTAATTATACATCCTTTATGCTATATAAAGGCTAATAAATATGAATAAAATTGTATAATAGGCCGTTAAAAAACTGTAAGAGACCGCCGCAATTGAGTGAGACTAATGCGTACAATTCACCGTTTTAACGCCCGAATGTCCTTGCTAATAATTATAGAGATTTATGATTATATATAATTAAAAAATACAATAAATTTCCCACAGAGCGATTAAAAATAACGACCATAACAACATTCAATGTAGTACTTGTATTCATTCATATTTTGATCTATCTAAACATGGAATTTTTTTTTTTTTTTTGAGGGAATTTTCTGAAAACAATATATTTTTTAAATGGATATTTACTCCCAGGTCCGTGTAGCTTCGTGTTTCAAAAGTATCTTAGATTATATATGTATCATTAGGACTCGGATAGACGAAACATACCAATACACTATTAACCCCAAAACAATATTTACGAAAAGCATAATATCGATTATATACAAATATCGGTTAAAGAACGCCTCACTAATTACTAAAAAATATATTTTTCATCATACGTCCAATTTATATCCATCTTGAAAACAATCAAATATTCGTAATTTTCTGCAAATACTATTAAATATTAGTAAGTACTGAATTTAATTTCCTTATCATAAATTTAGTGTATTACCTACAATACACTGGTATTGGAGAACAGTGAATTTCTCACTTACAAATACTGTAGTTTTTCTTGAAAAAAGCTACAGAGTAATTTCCAATAAATAAAATACCTTACATTTTCTATCATTTTTCTAAATATTTATATAAGTTATAGTTTGGCACTTAATTGTTGATTTCAGTTAATTATTAGTACATAATAGAAGTTTAATTATCTAAAACGGCCACTTCTACATATTATCCAACGGTTATCTGAGACTTGTAAGTACACGGATTATTCTTCATTGTACAGTAAATGTAATATTTAATGCGGTTTTTGGCGACAAATAGAATTAGTTCATGGCAAAAATTTTCAAAATTAAAGAAGCATTCAAATGTATTAATTCCAATTTTTATGGAAGCATTCAGAGCAAGATTGGACAACGTTTTTTTAGGAAAAATTAGTTACATAGTTACATGCTGTTCAACTGTATTTCTATTTCTTAAACATTTTATATAAAAATACATTTCGATAGAGCAAAAAAATTCTTGTTATTGCATCTCATTTTGAAATACTGTTTAGTTTTTAATCTACGAAAACATTATTTAGTCGAGCTATAGTTTGATATATTCGACCCCGAGGTCTAAGAGTCTAAGAGACAAAATCTTTGAGGGGGGGCTGCCCCTTTTGTATTACAATAAGTGATTTATCGTAGTAAAGAAAATAAGTAGACAAAGTTAGACCGCCCATACCCCGCCCCTAGCCGGTATAATTTATAATACTCCTTTCGTCTCTTATCTACCATCTTCGGGACTCGCGAGGGCCTGCTTGAGATCCGTCTTGCCCCTCTCATCCTGAATGTTGAATCGTACGGAGGAGACGATCCCTGTGCGGGGAAGAGTGAGAAATCCCGATGGCAATTAACATTCACAAGTGTAGGTGAACTTGTGGGCGTCACTACTTCTTCCAGAGATGCTTCATCCTTCGGGCCATTCAATATTCTATCGGCCTCTCTCTGGAGTCTATACACGGTCCGATATGTTTGCATTTTATTTATCGTCTATTCGCTTGCTTCGCGTTTAGAATTCTCTAACCCAACACTAATGAACCAAACGTCAAGATATTAAAATAAAATAAAATCATAACGTCAAATAAATATCGGCTCATGTATTGAGCTTAGCTAGCTCAATTTTCTGATAAATGTGAAACTCGACTCAAATGATGTTGATTGTTTTTCATTGGTCTAAACAAAGATCATCTTGTAATCTCACCATCGATATTTATCACTTATAACCTAAAAACGTTAACGCCCCAAAGTTAAAATTTTTAACGTAGTAACGGAAACATTTACTTAATAATTTAAAATGAGCTCCTTTATAATGCACCTGAGTGAAAAAATCTTCTTAATCGGATTAGGGGAAAGCTGACAAAACAACTTTACTTTTATTGCTAAACTTAAGTGGTAGAAGAACTTATATTCGTGTTCCAAGTTCTAGGTTTGACGTGCAATTGACGGATGCTATACGCTCATAAAGTATTCGGAATAGTTTTTTCTGATCTTTAAGTGATAATGATATTTACAAAGTCTATTTGAGGACATTATATAATTAAAGTCATGTTAGTCTGTGCTCTGTTGCTAATACTAAGCGCTTATTAGAAATGTGAAAGTTGAAAGAAAACTCAAGGCAAATTCTGACGGATTGAATAAACGCGCAGCCGTATATAATTTTTGTATTTTCAATATAACTCTATGTTCCTATATCATTTTTATATATAACTTGAAAAGTAAATTTAATAAAAAATTTTTTTAAAAAAGACAATAACGGATCTCCAAATTATTGGATTCAAAAACTTGAAAGGATTACTCGATTATTGTAAAATTACTATTTTAATACCACTTATAAAAGTAAATTATAAAGGAAACACTTCAAATAGAAATAGTTTCGGAAACGTTTCCTTAAAAAGTTAAAAATGAGAAAAATTTCTTTAGCTCTTTGAATAAGTGCTAAATGTTACACATATTAAAAAACCGTACCAATAACATACAAATTAATTTTCAAATTTCAATCGAGTATTATTAATCAGTCGCTGGAACGCAGTTTTTTTTATAGTTGCTTCGATGGATTCTTAATTAATTTTTCAATGGCATCCACATAAATTCTATAATTTTTTTTGTTGAGTTTTAATTTTATTGTCGACTTTATCTTATCATATGTAGTCAGCCATATGAAACACAAATTGTGCCGTGCGCAATATTGCTTTTTTTTTTTTTTTTTTAATAAAAGATATTTTTTGTTACCAGGTATTATATCATAATTATGCATATGATTGTTTACCATTTAGGCTTTGTCATATAATCTCTTAAGGCCTAATCGAGAGCGAGAAACCTGTTACAAGTTTCCAACCAAAAATTCTATAAACAAAGAATTTTTTTTTGTTTTCGGCATGTTTTTATTATAACTTCATATGCTAGTACTGGATTATTTAGTATTATGTTCGGGAGAGGATTTGCTGACCTTTTGCAACCTCAAGATAAAAATCATTTTCCTAATGAAAATTAATGCAGCGGTGTCAGATTTGAGAGATTTTCATTCTTCCGAAGTTTCGACCCGCCAAAACTCATTAACTAAGTGAGTGAGACCCGCTGTTGAAGATCCCCGCTTCCAGATAGCCCTCCATCTTATATTGGCTGTGCTTCGACTGACAATAGCCGAGATAATAGAAGTTTTTTATTTATTTTTTTAAAAGTTATAAAGTACAATGGATATCATATAAATATCAAAAAGCACTAAACTAAAATTTCTTAAAATACTGGCGCGTATAATTTTTTTATGAAATAATCAGTCGAAAAAGTGGTGCCAAATACCTTTAATCGATATACTAATATTTTTATTTTGAAATTTTATTTATTTGAAAAAAAAAAAAAAAATACCAGTATTTCATAACTATATTTCAAAATATTTATAAAGCAGTATTTAAAAAAAAATCCCATTAAAAACAATTACTAAATTATGGATAACCATTTACGCAATTAATAATTGAGTATAATTATGATTAGTTATCGGATTTTATTTGACACAATGGTCATACGGATAAGCCTGTAAATAAATTTCAAATTTTTTTTTCGGAAAGTTTTTATTTAAAATGTAATTTCCAATTTATTTCTTTTTTTTTTAGAATTCATCTATCACTACTACTATTTTATTCCATTCATATTACTTTATTTGTTTATATTTTTTTTTTATGAACGAACAATCTAACATTGAAGCTTTTAAAATGGTTAGAATGTCAAACAACAATAAACAATTACAAGGAATTTGTTTGTTCTATAAACAGTGTCTTCTAGCCAGAAGCTCAGCCCAGCCAGCAGAAGATATTGATTTAGATTAATAAAAAAGGTTAGCGTATTCAGAAATAGCCTCCACTACGGAAGGAGCTAGTTAACTTTTATTAAAGCAATATATTCCTATTGTGGTGAATCCAAGCCTCCTACAGGACAGAACAAACCCGCACGGACTAAAAACCTTTTATAAATTAACCATGCTGAATAATTTTAAACGTATTTAATTAAAGGAGGAAGTTAAGTCGAGTTATAATTGCCATGTAAACAAACGGAGAAATGAACCTGGTTCACTCTTGATCGGCCGGTATTGTACGTGAAGGTAATGGATGGTAATTTGGGTAATTGCCTAATTGGTCCATTTGGACGAACGAGGCGTATAGGAGATTGCTCCGTACCGCTGTTTTGTTGTGTATGTTTCTCAGCTCGGAAGCTGTTCCTTGGATTACTTAGGCGATAAGTTGCACTTAACTTGTTGAATATAATCTGACTTGTACTTACCATCTTTCGGCGGGGATGGACACTGTGGCGCGTAGGTTCCGAGGTGGTATCCTGTGTAGCTGTTGTGATGCATCGGTGGAAAGGGGTAGGCAGACAGGGCGTTTCTCGGACTGCCGAAGCCGTCGTGGTGGCCCTGCCCCTGACCGCCCCCGAAGTGATGGGGGTGGTAGGACCTTACGGGGTTGTAGGAGTGCTGCAGCTCGATAAATGCAGACTTGGACGTCGGGGGCGGCCCGGGGGTGAGGTTGCCGCCGCCCTCCATCGAGCCCATCTGGTGGTGATGCTGCTCCAGCTCTGAGCCCATCGTGTTCGGGGTGGGCGTGTTGGAACCGCCCGAGCCTCCTTCCCCGAAAGGGCTGCCTAGGTCCGTGTAGTTCAGCGTGGTGGCCTATCTCGTCCTCACACTACCATCAGATGTACCCGGCGATGTACCCGATGCCTCGTACCCGCACTACACAACAGCACTACGTTATCATCATCACCATAAGCACAAAGGTTCACAAAATGCGAAGTATCCAGTCCCGATGAACACGACGTACGGGTACACTGAGCAGCTCCTGGTGATAAGGCGGTGGAGTTGGAGTTGTCGCGTGCTCACAGACCGGGTTCCACTCTCCTAATGGTAATAGCGGTGGGGCTGGCCTTGCCTCGGCGCTAGTTCGCCGGACCGCCGCCTAGGTGCCAGCACCCACCTCTCAGCTCCGAGGGGGCGTGGCCTTCCTCCTCTCCCATTGGCTGCTCCCTTCCCCCACCCCCTACGGTTATGTCCCAGTGCGCATATATTAACTTGACAAGAATTTACAGTCATAACCTACATCCCTTTATCTGACATCTCCGCCACCTTCCCGCTTCAAAAATATTACCCACTGCACACAGGGACTTGATGAATTCTTGAATTCTTCTAGCACTCTTAACGCTCTTGGTTGTCTACTATCATTTGTGAATCGCCTTCATTATAAACTAGACTAGTTGATCAATAGATTGCCGGTCCAGTATTTTTTAACTTTTAACCACTAACCGAAAGAGAATCGGAACACACCTTTTAAAATGTCAGTTAAAATGTTGTAACAGACGGATAGTCAAAAGACTAAAAATATCTTGCATTGGAAGTTTCCTTAAACCTTTCCCTTAAAGTTAATATTTAATCCAAATGACATTCCCCAAATAAATTGTTTCATTAAATCGCTAATACAACCCTTATTATGCACAAAATAATGTTAGCTTTTAAGAATGATGTAATTTTTTTAATGTAGTCAATTTTCATTTTAAACGTTTTTTTTTTTTATACGTGTAATAATAAAAGATATATTATCTGCCCACTTATATAATTTACAATTAAGTGGTCCCCGATACATTTTGGTTTTTAATTGTTTTTTTTTAATGTCCTCAATTTAAAACAAACAATTTAGTTTCGTGTGCTTTTGCTGGTTTAAATTAAATAAATCAAAAAAGATAAGGTAAATTTCCCTCTTAAGTTAGTATTATATTTTCATATTGTATGTTCATGTATTTTGGTTACCAACTGATGTTCTACGGGCTGTGAGCAGAGGGGAGTTTTAATTGGTATTATAATTGTTAGTGTATCCAATAAATAGTCTCATTTTAGGAACACAAAGGGGTTGACTTTTATTTAAAGATTTTAATTATTTATTTTGCTTTTAAAATTACAGACAGGTACAAGCTCAATTCGAATATAGTGCCTTGTTCTCTGAAAATATCTTAAATATTCAAACCGAGTATAACAAAATAAATATGTTAATATTTCTTCAAATCTCATAACTGCAATTACTGAGGCATCGAAAAACCGGCTCACCGGTTTTGAATTGTCAAAAGAGTTCTGCTTAATTGTTATTCGATAAAATCACATTAATTTCCTATAAAGAAAAAATGTGGGTACTACAACGTTTAGAACAGTACAGGTTTCGACATATCTTAATTCCGCTACGCTGAAAATATAAAACAAAATAGTTACGTGTTCCCCCCCCCCCCTTTAGGCAGGAGGGGTGAAGAAAAGTGGAGAAAAACAAGGTGGAAATCCCGCCACGGATCCACGCTTTTCCACTACGGGATAATACCTATGGGCTTGGGAAAGCCTTAGCAATCCACTTTTTGCTAAGAGTGTTTTTTTTTTCATCTTTCCACCTCAACCTCTTCATGGACAGGTTCCCCCGGTGGAGGCCCCATTGTGATGTTAACACTCCTGTTTCATTGAACCAGGTTCCCATCTTTCGGAGTAAATTCCTCTCTAACTGTTGTTACACCTGCTCCTCCGGTTTAGTGTTTATTACACTAACTGGCAGTTCTTATTTAAAGGCATTTAATATGTTTGTTTATTACCCTATATTTCTTAATGATTGATCCATTAGTTGGGTGTAACCTATCAGGCGTAAAATATGATATATTTGTCAAACAGAAGAGAATAGAAGTCTTTCCTCTCCAAGTAGCCACGGTAACATGGTAGCCATGGATGACACTAGGGTATTAGTGGGTCTCTTAAGTCCATATAAAACTTTAATTTATTTCACCTATTATATAGAATATTCATTTTTTATCCTAAATTTACATACAAAGCCAAAATTCGCACCAATTGATTATTACCTCACACATAAAAATCTAAATCTACATTTTTTTTTTTTTTTTTTTCTTAGCTCTCAAACTCATAAAAATAGGATGTAGGAAAAATAAAAGGAAAATTATTTTGGGCTGATGAGTGCCTTTCGCGAAGGGGAGTCACCCATTTGAAGGATGTATGAGAAGGATATAGGTTGTGGAGTGCCTAGAGGAGGTGGGTAGATTCAGGAAGGTAGTGAGAGTCTACCGAGGGTGGAGCATCTACATTTTTTCTAAGTGCCCATTATAAAAAGACTCTAAAAAGACGCTTAATGCGAGAGATAGAAAATGATATTACTGACAATAATTAACACGTAAATAATCCACAATAGGCAGAAGCGTTTTTTGAAAATAAATAAATTAATATAAAAAAAAAATTAACCCAAGAAAATATAAAGATAATAACAATATTTCAAACAAAATTTAAGTATTCAGGTTTTAATTAGCCGGAAGGGGGAGGTTGAAATTTCTAGTAGATCAGGCATTTACAAGTTCAAACCGATTTTTGCAGCTTTTTGCGAGATCAATATACCATTATATTATATATTTTTGGGTATACTCTATAGATTTTTATTTTTTAATCATAACCATTTAGACGTTACTAACGTGCCTTTCAATTGACAGGCATAATATTATATGTGCAGGTCCCAATTGAAATGGTAAGAGGATAAACCATAATAAAGGGTGTCCCAGAATTAACGCGAGATTTGAATTAAATAGAAAAAATAGTTTTTAGTATTTTTGTTGTTATTTTTTTTATTGAATTATAAAGTAAATAGGATAGGGTTATTTATGGAATAGCACATCAGGCAAATGGCCTCCACGACTTTGCTGGCACATACGTACTGTTTTGTCAAAATTTTCCATGACCATTTGGCATAAATATGGTTAAATTTCGTTGATGCTGCGTTGAATTTCCACTTTTAATTCACGGATCACATCCATCCGTTTGTAGACATACACCCTTGACTTCAAATAACCTCATAAAAAGAAATGTAAAGGTGTTAAATCACAAGATCTAGGGGGCCAATTCTGATCACTGAAACGAGAGAGTACACGACCTGGAAATGTCTCATGCAGTATTTGAATTTTTTCATGGGCTGTATGGCATGTGGTTCCATCTTGTTAAAACCACATATTGGCCACATCAATATCATCCAATTTCGGCACAAAGAACTGTGTTTACGACACCGAATTGAAGAAAACGTCTTGTTTTTGGACGACCAGTGTGTTTAGTGTCTCCAACTGATCCAGTCTCCTTAAATTTTTCAATTAATCTCTTCACAGTTGATGAAGTCAAAACACTATTCCGACGATATTTTGTATGAAATTTTCGAACTTCGGCCGCCAAACTTTCATTATTTTTGAAATAATGTTCAACAATAAAGACACGTTGTTCTATCGTGTAATGCTCCATTTTTACTAACCCAGAACTGTCAGCTGTCAAATTGTTTTTTTTTTTAGGGTAGCCAGCACTTTACTGCACAAATGGTGGCAAATTCAAATCTTGCGTCAATTCTGGGACACCCTATAATACAGAAATTAAATATTTCACTTTGATATTGAGCAGTTTTCAAATGAGAAATCTTATCATTCTGGTTAATAATATAAAATGTCAAAAATACTGCGAAGTTTCTTCACTCTATGAGCTGTCTTTAAAAAATGTTGGAATATACTATTTTAATGACTGCATCCTCGAGGGTCAAAGAAGAGTATGGCGTCTAGAACAATTGAGACGCAGTCGCTGATTGACTAGCGGACGTCGAGAAGAGGCATAGCGCCGCTAATAGAGTAGAGGAATGTGGCTCAAACGGCAAGGAAATGCCTCTTTTAGCCGCTTCAGCCCCCAATTGG
Organism: Acanthosoma haemorrhoidale; assembly: GCA_930367205.1. Taxonomy (NCBI): domain Eukaryota; kingdom Metazoa; phylum Arthropoda; class Insecta; order Hemiptera; family Acanthosomatidae; genus Acanthosoma; species Acanthosoma haemorrhoidale. The sequence continues at coordinate 10,770,575 of OV884011.1, read as the reverse complement.
AAGATGACCTACCCTCAATTGTTTTAATGGAGGGTACAACCTACGGGGCTACATCCAGGTGGATTAGTCACAATGTTGAAGAGAGAGAGAAAGTATTAGGGGGGGGATATTTACAGGATGTTACTGAGATATTTACTGGTATCGGGATCTGGACCCGTCTCCCCCGGGTAAAACGGGAAACGCGGATAAGATTTCTAAAGACAAGAACTAAACAGATACTTTGGACAATTATATAGAATGATTGAAATGACATCCAATATTACAAACAGACAACCTTCTTCATAAAATAAATACAACTTTATTACGATGAAACTACACTCTGCCTCATTGGGCAATAAGTAATTGTGATAAATGTTCTCATTCATACCAAATTTACAATTTTCATTCACTCGCTCATTCAGACAATATATACAAACGCCCCAGAGACCCCCCAAGTCCACATGGTTGTCACCTCCCTCGCATGGAAACAGGAAGCGGAGTCTTGGGAAGTCCCCCACACTTTTCCGTCAGCCGCGTCACCGGATACGAGCCAATGGAGGTTGACGAAGAGCGCGAGAGCCACAGACGCTCAGGACGTGTTTGGAGAAACTGGCCATTGCCAGGACTCCCACTGTCCTAGAGACCCCCCAAGTCCACATGTCACCTCCCTCGCGTGCGAAGGAGGAAGCGATTGATAAAATAGAAAATGTTAACTCTGTGGGGCCGTGTCAAGAAAGTTATTGATCGATGTCCAAAACGATTTGTTCTGCACATTTCATTGACAAGGAGGAAAAGCGGAAGGTCAGCAAAGAGTTGTATGAAATGAAAAATAGTCCTTATTCTAGGACACTGGTCATTATAAAAAATATCAAAAACTACAAATTTGTGGCACCACAGTATGGCCTACACATGACAATAAACTTACTGATATTGGGGTTACTCCCAAAGTTCGATAGTGGTGGATTGAAGTGAAAGAATAAATCACAAGAAATACAAGAAAGAGGCCCTGTGTCAGCGGGGGAGGTGTAGAGGTCGGATAAACGAGATCTTGTGTTGAAGAAAGGATGGAGGATTTGAATATGAGTAGATTATATGTGAGTTAGGGGTTAAGGCTTAGTAGAGGAAGTTCTCTCACTATCAAGAAGAGTGTCATGGACGGTCTGGAAGAAGCAATGGCTGATGGCATGTTATGCCGGAGTATTAGCTTACTATATTTGGCATTCATTGTGATGTGAATTGGACTTTGAAAGTGATCCAAGACAGAATTAATTCATCATTAAAGCATTATCGGGGCATTATATGGAAATAGCATGCAAATGTTTCGCCTCAGAATAAATACACTGAGTTTATGTTGGTGAACAGAACGTTACAAATAAAACTTTTCCATTAGACTACCAACCAAGCATGAGTCAGTCTAACTGCCCTAGTGGAAAGATGGCTTCTTCTAATGAAGAATGCAGACGATCATGTCCCTCTTGGTGAGCTCTCAAATTCTTTGCGATAGCATTGTCAATTCTAGATGAATTTGAGAATATATTTTTAAATTCTACTTTATAAAGTAGATTATCTATTTGTAATTAGGGATGTCTTTAGATTTGTAAAAGTGATCTATAGATTTGTCCAATTGCGTATGTTTAGAAACTCCTACGTGCATTCACGTGAAAAACACGAGTTCCAATTTCAACAGTAGGAAATATTTCTTTGAACCTAAGGATATGGTTCTGAAGTGTTTTCCAAACTTGTTGTGATGGGCTATCTGGTTTAGAATCAACAATATAATTGACTTGTTAAGTCTTCAGGCCAATATACGTCCCTTCAGATATTTTATGTTATTATAACTACGTATTAAACACAGAACCATTCCATGGATCCGTTTTACCATCAAATTTAAATTTAAAAATTGTTTATGTATTGCCCAGCATACATACATTCGATTACAGATAACCAACAATAAACTATAATGACATCAGGAATCAATGAAATTTTCCAACAAGAAAATTAATTCGGTAGTTTTTCCCAGCATCACGAAAGTATTTAAAGATTATGAAATAGAATAAAGTAAATTTAAAAAAACCGAATGTTTGAATATATGTAGCATAATTTCGTACGTCATGTGAAATGTTGTCAAAGATCGTTCAGAAGATGGACTAGGTGCCATGTATGGAATAGGAGGTCGACACAACTTCATTGGCAAATGATCTATTCTATCAGGTACAGTGAAAATAAGTAAATACAAATATTGAGTAAAGACAATTTTTAATAAAATACGTAAGATGTTCCTAATTTCATTTCAAGCTATAATTTTATTTGAAATTTTAGTCCAATTTGAATCCTCACTCGTTCATTTCCTATGCTTGATCCTATCGCACATAAAGGATTCAGTTTAGGATAATGATGCATCCTCATGAAACGAAAAAAGCGAAGCTAGCTCAGATTTTCTACGACAGAACTAAAACAACACGGAGCAATCTTTCAAAAATATTAACAGAAAACATGTTTGGATTGTTAAAAATAATTCTGCAAAAAAATTTATTATGTTTCACAGACAGCTTAAATCATTTATTGCATCGCTGCACCCAGATTTATTTATAGAAAGATAATATTTATTTCATAATTATCACTTTATATCATATTGGTTCTAAGTTTATTGAATTTTAGCATAGTATATTTTTAGTCTTCCCGACAAAACACGGTTTCGTTTTTTTGTATCGCATATGAAATCATACTTAATGCACGTTTTTTCTCTATGTACATTACATGTTAATCCAACAAAACTCGTGACTAACTACTTGTTGTCCAACACGAACTGGGGGGGGGGGGGGTTGCTGTATTTGTAAACATCAACTGTGAAGTAGGGTATAATTCCTGCAGGCGTCCTTACCTGCCTGGGTAAATTTACCTGTGATCAGTCCTCTACAAGGGTAGGGGGCATGAAGGGTTTCCCGAATGGTGGGGAAAACCAAAGGGTCGAAGAATATGCTTGAAATGTTTTTTGATGGAGGGGAGTTTCCCTTTCTCTGCACCCATATTTATTTATAGAATGATACTATTTATTTCATAATAATAACTTTATATCATATTTGTTCTAAGTTTATTGAATTTTAGCATAAATTAAGCGTGTCATACTAAAACCAATCTGAACATGCGTACTGGAGTTATGGAGTACAACGCTAAGCTCGTTCAATCCTTTCAATCAAAAGTCCTGAGAAGGAAACAGCAAAAGCCCCTAAGTATGCAACCAATAGAACACTTCATAACGATCTTAACATATTTTAACAGGGAGTGTCCGGGCACTGGTCAGGTTCCCCTGAGCGTCTGTGGCTTTTGCATTCTTCACCTGTAAGGGTGGCTACAATCATGTGGTGTTGGGTGGTCCCTGGGCTGTGTGTATTTGTACTGATTGAGTGAGCTGCACAATTACTTATTCCCCAAACAGGGCAGATTGTAATTTTATATAAAAAAAAAAAAGATTTTATGATAGAAATTAATTAATTTTAAATTGAAATGTACGTATATAATTACGTTATGTGGAGAATATCTTGGAGGCTCCAAGGTGAAAAAAAAGATAAACAGAAAATCAGTTGTTAAGGGCTTCTCGTAAAAAAATAAATAAACATACAAATTAAGCTTGTAATGAGCTTCATGTCAGAACGAGATAAGGCGGTTCCCAGAAACAGCATTTCCCCTTCCAAGTGCCAATATTTATGTAAATTATCCGCCTAAACAATTTTAGCGTTCCCATAAAAAGCACATGAAAAGAACACACACACTAACAGACCAGTGTGGAACTTTACGTAAAGGCGGCATTCGTGCTTTGAAGGATGGGAAAAGATGGAAAAGTATACGACAATGAAATTGCTTTTTAAAAGAAAAAAATACTGGGCGATTTCCTTGAAGCGTGTAATGGGTCGGTCTATCACGCCACGGTAGGCACATCCTCTGTGGGTACAGGGCTGCCAACCTACACAAGGATGGTCCTTTCTATAAGATGTCGTGATTGGGTAATATGCCTCCTGTATCCCAATATCCTTTCACTGGCCTGTCATTTACGTATTATTCTTATCCTGAGTGATAGGCCGCTCGCTCGCTAACTCGCCCTGTTTATGAAACCGTTCAACCGAATCGAGATATACAATCAAGTATATAACTGAATTTTTTTAAGGCATTTAAGTATCGATAGGATCAGTCATGATTTAGTATGCGTATCTACATCGTCATTAAAAAATATTTTGTTTTTGTAAATCCCTTTAGAATAATTGATAATTACCAGGAAAGATAATTTGTAAATAGGATATGGAAATATGTATAATGACGATGGATGCATATGTCAGTTATCGAATTAGGTTATTAACAACAACAATTTATTTGGAAATGAGTCGTTTCCAGGGAGAGTCAAATGCTTTTTCGATGTCCAATGACATTGCGGTGTTTAGAAATTGAGGATGTAGGGAAATTCAGTATTTTACAATACCACACTAGTTTTATTTGAAAAATATGCTAAACCTTAGAATGTTACTGGCATGTCTGTGATGTATAGATTGTTATCGTAGTGGCTGGAATGTCTTGGTCTTGTGTTCAACTAGATTTTCTTCAAATTGTAAAGTATGTTTTTGCAGTTCTTTCGGTTGTCATATTTTGAAGTAGGACAATTCATATAGAGTTGTAGTTATGTAAAAATGTGCCACTGAAATATAAATACTGACATAATATGCTTGTTCCATCGATGCAACTTTCAAAATTGACATAGAGGATACATATAAATATTAGGTTGGTGCGTATGAAATGTCGTATTTTCTTTAAATGTGAACGTTTGTCTCCCTGTTTTTGTTTTTTACATAACCTGGTTTATAGTCAATCCTCTGTACTGTCCATTGCCAGAGTCACATTTTAGCAAAGAAGATTTTCTCAAAAGTGTTTCCTTTTATTATTTGCTTTGAATTTTGCACCGATATGAATTCAACCGATATTCGTGTAATTTTCTTATATGAGGATAAACTTGGTAATAATGCTGCAAAAGCTGCACATAATATAAACCAGGCGTTTGGGGAGAATACTGTGAACGGTCGAAAAGTGCAGCGTTGGTTTGAAAAATTTCGGTCTGGTGATTTTTCCCTGCAAAATGAACCCCGTGGAAGACCCGAAACGTCTGTGAAAAATGATGCTCTGAAAGCATTGGTGGAAACGAATCCAACTGTTTCTTCAAGGGAACTTGCTGCCAGAATGGAAGTTGACCATACAACAATATTGCGACATCTTTCTGAAATTGGCAAGGTGAAAAAAATGGATAAGTGGATACCGCACAAACTAACCGAGCGAAATAAGGTGGGTCGCTTGAACTTATGCTCATCATTGCTAACCCAATTTAATCGAGATCCATTTTTCGATCGGATCATCACTTGTGATGAAAAATGGGTTCTTTACGACAATAGGAAAAGATGTGCTCGGTGGCTTGATAGGGATGAGGCTTGTGCTCATACTCCACGGCCATCACTTCATCCACGGACAATTTTAATCACAGTTTGGTGGAATGTGACTGGGGTAATACACTACTCATTCCTTCGAACTGGAATGACAATTACAGCCGAAAAGTATTGTCAGTACAATGTAAGAAATTAAAATTTTGCAGCACCCGCCTTATTCACCGGATATTTCGCCAACCGACTTTCATTTCTTTAAACATTTAGAAATGTTTTTACGGGCTAAACAGTACGAAAATGAAGACAGTCTGAAAAATGCCATATCAGAGTTCGTTGATTCTAAAGATCAGAATTTCTTCAAGACAGGCATTTATGCATTAAAATCTTGTTGGGAAAAGTGTATTGAAGTAAATGGAGCATATTTTGATTAAATAAACAGCTTTTGGAAAAAGATATGCAGTTTAATATATTTACTTAAGAATCCGACATTTCATTCGCACCGACCTGTTTTAATGAATATTCTCAACTCGAAAAACATTTTATATTTTGTTTAATTGTTATATTATGTTTTCTAGAACTATAGATCAATCAACAGTCCTGGGTCTCAGATGGGAGAAACTATAAGTTTATAAAAGTTATAAAATTATAAGTTTCAATTCGCAAATATTGTTTCATTCTGTCTTAATTTCTCCACTTATTTACCGATTCGTATTCTACTTTTTTCTCACATATTCCTGGTATTTTCATGTTAAATTTTTCTTTTGTAACTTAGTTGATTGAAGTTTTAAAAAAAAGCTTGAATTTATTTCAAACATTTTATAGGATTAAACCTCATATTTTAAGGAGGAATCCTGCAACCCACTTTATCCCATAAGAACGTCGGGGGGGGGGGGGGGGAGCGGTCTCTAATACCATTGCTTCATAATAACTTCCAGAGTCTTGGCCATGGAGACAGATCCAGGCTCTTGCAATCACTCATGAATGTAGTCCGACTTACATCATACAAGAAGGAGGTAAGTGATGAACACCACGAAGAATTTAAGCTACGTTGATAAATCATTCAATGTCGAAGGGATTTCAAACCCTTCCTTCATCGATGGCAACAGGCGGGAAGCCAAGAAGGAAGCCTAGACTTTGTCAATCCACAATCAGTCAGTAATCTTTTTATTATAGTGTTAGGTTAGTTTGTAAGGTCCCAAATAATCAGAGGGTAAGCTACATCCCCCAGTCTTGTTTTCTGTATTGTAATTAATTCATCCCTGAACCGCTTTAAAAGTAGAAGGATTTATGTTATTCGTACTTGCATTTTTTATTATATTCAATAAAGTTATTAAAGACTCTGCAAAGAGTATTCCGGATACAGTTTCCGGTCAATGAATACATATTGTGTCATGTATCCTCGGTGAAGACGATCCGTGCAGAAGAGCGGACAGGAAGGAGTGGACATGGCGTGCCGAGTTAGGCGGACCGTCCTACCGGAACAGCTGCAATTATCCTAGGCCCTCTTCCCAGGGGGGCCACGCGAAGCCCCGGCCACTGGACCGTCCAGGGGCATTACCATGGGACCTTACCCACGCCATCTCATGTATAGTGTGCAGGCAGTCAGCGCCTCGAGTCGTACCATGGAACGGGCCTTCAATGGAGAGGATCCCAGTGGAAGAATTTAGTCGTATGGAACGTTATGATTACCTGCTGGCGGCGTTTAGCAAAACATTGTTAGCAGGATGATTTACCCATGACCAGTGATGATCCCGTGGGATAGACACTCCGAAATTTGAGGAAAAGTCAAATCAAGTTTCACATCACATACTCAAATTAAAAAAAAACCCACAAAAACAGTGCTAATTACAGTATGTCATGTAATTATGTAATCATGTAAACCAAAGCCCTCCATAGTCCCAACAAATAATATATACCAGGGCATCAACATGTCATTTAAACCCTACTGGAAACTAGAAAAAAAAATTTTTAATCGTTGGTAAGTAATTAATTAATTATTGAGCACTTAGTCATGTTTTATGGAGATATATTTGTTATGTGTTCCCATGAGCAAATTGTGCTCAATATAATACTCATAATTACCATTCAAATAATCCTCCGTGTCAAGTTCACCAAGTCTCATGATTGGTCAGCGAAATAACCATCGAACAGCTTGACGAATTTCTGGTTTTGAAAAAAAACCAACACCGCCCTAAAAAGTATTTTAAATAACTGATGTTTATGGTCATATCAACTTTCGCGAATAAGATTCACCGACGCGATGACACCCCGAGTCAGACACACAGCATTATATATAGTATGGAGGCCGAAATATATTTTTAGTCTTCTCGACAAAGTACCGCATACTTCATCAAATCATACTTAATACACGTTCTTTTTTCACTATGTACATTACATGTTAATCCAACAAAACTACTTGTTGTCCAACACGAACTGGGAGGGGGGGGGGTTTGCTGTATTTGTAAACATAAACTGAGAAGTAGGGTATGATTTTTTTATTTCTAAACCCCTTTATTAATCAAATTTTTAACAATTTAGAATGCAATTACAAAGTTCTATTTAACAATTTCTCCTCTTACTGCGATGCGCTGATGCATTTGAAGGAGGTTGGGTTACAATACAATATCAGGTTGACGTTAAAATTACAATGCAATGTATAAATACTAGGTGATGGGGCTCACCTTCAGTTTACAAATATGTGAAAAACTAAACCTACAACTAGAACCTGAGACTAAAGCGTTCCTGACTCGACTGCGTCTTGCCATCGATGGGGGAACGGAGCGGGGGTTATCGTGATGAACACCGGGTTTGTCAGGTATTGCAGGGAGTCAAAAAATTTGATATGTCTACGTTGGATGAATTCATCCACCGTAGGCAGCTCAAAGTTCTCGTGAAGCTCACTGTTGCTCCGCTGCTCGACTGAAGTATTTCTGACCACTTTCATCAGTATACCGTTTTGGAATTGCTGGAGTTGCCGAGCTGTCACATACGTCAGATGACGAAAAATTGGTGCACCATACAGCAATGTGGGCCTGAGTACACTCATTGATTGGGGGAAGTCAATTAATGCGCAAGCCGGTAAGACTTCGTGCAGGTTTGCTTCAACTTCCTCGCGAAATGGTTACTAAAACGGAGGTGTCTGTCCATTTAAACCCCCAGATATGCTAGGTTGTTGGCTGGTGAGTTAGTAGGGTATGATTCCTGCCAACTTCCTTACCTGTCTGGGTAAATTTACCTGTGATCAGTCCTCTACAAGGGTAGGGGGCATGAAGGGTTTCCCGAATGGTGGGGAAAACCAAAGTGTCGAAGAATATGGTTGAAATGTTTTTTTATGGAGGGTAGTTTCCCTTTCTCAAATCGTTATCCTACTGGGGGTATTACTCGGGCCGTGTGTATATGTACGCGTATGTACGCTTTCGGCATGTCACCAAGGGCTGATTATTCTTCAAAAGCCGAGACATATCCTGTCTGTGTTGGACTAATATTACATAAAATGTATTTTTGATATGATTTTGAGCAGATCTCGATGGCCTAATTAATGATATATATATATTGCTCGTGATAAAGAAAAATGGAAAGAACTATGGAATGAAATTGCGAGCTCGACTTCCCAGTAGGTTTTGGTCTCCAGGGAAGTTAGACCATCACCCCCATTAAGGGGAGGCCTGCACGAGGCAACATGTTCCAATCATATCTGCTTATTTATAGTTGTAAATATATTGCAAACAGTTTTTTTTGAAGTACTAAGTATAACTTTGTAATAGATTATTATTAATTGTAAATAGCTCAGAAGCAGTACTTTTTATTTATATTGTCGCAAGTTATTATTTATTTTACAAAATATTGTTTGTTTCCTCATGCAATAAAGGCTTTATTTATTTATATATATGTATAGATGCATGTATTGGGACTGTAGTGGAGTATAATCAGAATCTTGCATAACACATACACATTTCTTGTCTGGTCCAAATAAGACATCTTACCCAAACTCCGCTAGCAAATTCACTGCTCCTATTCCTGACAAAAAACAGGAACATTATTGAAATTCCCCTCCTAGCCAACCTCGTTCTCATTTCCTCGCTGTGAGCGTAATTACGCTTAAGATTGGACCGATATCAATGAGACGAAGCGCTAATGAATGAAGGGTTTATCGGATTAGACACGAGAGCCGCCTCTGGGAGGAGAGGGGGCCCTCTGGTGGGGGCTTGGACCCCGAGAAAAAAGGCGGCCCTAGGTAAAAAGCTCCGGTATGAAAAGGTGCCCCGCGGCATCAGACAGCTACGCCCACGGCGCCGCCAACTTAACGCTCCGCCAAATCGTCTCTCTTGCCCACTCACTCTTCACACGTACCGCCAAAAATATCCAAAACCGTCCAGTTCAACAACCTTAAAATATATTTAATGTAATAAATATAAGAGCAGATAGCCAAAAGTTGGGAACTTCAATAAGAAATTTGACCCAGATCAAAAATTTATCCAATTGATAAACAAAAATCGCATTTATCAATTACGGGTTTGAAATAGACTTTAAATATTTTTTTTGAAATTTTATTCACAGCTAATATTGCATCTGTGATAACTTACTTGCCATGATAGGAAAATCTTCACATCATAATTTACAAGTAATTTATTTATTTTTCTTCAAACGGAACTTTCATGCTAAAATAAGTTGCCTCTAAAACATTAAGTTGAGTTAAAGTTTCGATGTAAATGGAAACTTCGATCATTTTTTTTTTTTACTTTGTGAAAGCATTATAAAAGGTGTCCCAGAATTAACGCAAGATTTGATTTAAATAGAAAACACAGTTTTTAGTATTTTTGTATTGAATTCTAAAGTAAATAGGATGGGGTTATTTATGGAATAACACATCGGGCAAATGGCCCCCACCACTTTGATGGCACATACGCACTCTTTTGTTGAAATTTTCCATGACCATTTGGCATAAATATGGCTGAATTTCGTTGATGCTTCGTTGAATTTCCTCTTTTAATGGACGGATGGATGTGGGTTTGTAGACATACACCTTTGACTTCAAATAACCCCATAAAAAGAAATGTAAAGGTGTTAAATCACAAGATCTAGGGGGCCAATTCTGATCACCGAAACGAGAGAGTACACGACTTGGAAATGTCTCATGCAGTATTTGAATTGTTTCATGGGCTGTATGGCATGTGGCGCCATATTGTTGAAACCACATATTGGCCACATCAATATCATCCAATTACGGCACAAAGAACTGTGTTTACGACGCCGAATGGATGTTTCTGGATTTTCAACAACACTCTCACGCACTGCTTCGATATTGACATTTGAACGGCTTGTTTTTGGACGACCAGTGTGTTTAGTGTCTCCAACTGATCCAGTCTCCCTAAATTTTTCAATTAATCTCTTCACAGTTGAAGTCAAAACACTATTCCAAATATATTTTGTATGAAATTTTCGAACTGCGGCCGCCAAACCTTCATTATTTTTGAGATAATGTTCAACAATAAAGACACGTTGTTCTATCGTGTAACGCTCCATTTTTACTAACCCTAAACTGTCAGCTGTCAAATTGTTTTTTTTTAGGGTTGCCAGCACTTTACTGCACAAATGGTGGCAAATTCAAATCTTGCGTTAATTCTGGGACACCCTTTACATTCTACCGTTGATTAGTAGGTCGAATTCTTCGATTTGTTATGCTACTAAAAATTATAGACGAAAAAAATTTTTTTTAAATACCTATGACTTATTCTCACCTGATCACATATGAAGGAATTTCTACATTTTTCAAAAATATCTATCGTATATGTAAAATATTTCCAGTTAGACTTGTGCAGGGTTTGATTTATACTGGTCAAGACAAATTTTAGACGGGTACCTCTTAGCAGTCCCACTATGCAAGTTATAGAGGTGAATTGAAGTCTGATCTAATTTTGAGTTTGAGTACCTTGGACTTTTTGCCCCACAAATTCTTCGTATGTGAATGTGGATTTGTATAAAATAGTATAAACTTATCACGAATTATGTCAAATTATTTAATTCTATCAAAAGGTATTATATAACGTGCATGATCAATAATCCATTTTCAGTCACACCGTATTTAATTGTAACTTATGTAAAATAATTTGACGTTTTGGGGATGTGTGAAAATATAATTCTACCTTTTTTTTTTTGTTTTAAATGCCTTTAAGTGATTCCATTAAGGAATTTAACCCGGAATACGACGAATCAGTAACGTTAACTACACCTCATGAGAAATTGGTAAGTGACAAATTAAACATTTATCCACAATGAGACGTGCTATCATATCGTAAGCAGCCTATTTTTCGCAGTTTCGCTCGTTATTTTTCTCGTTGATGATGTCTGGATTGAGTCTAGACGTGAATGCCATCATCTGATGACTGTTTGGGTAATGAGCTGGAAAGTGGTCACTTTCAGTCACCGAGTAGTTGACCATTTAATGACCGCGAGGCGTTTAATTCTGAATACTGTAATTATCAGCGACCGTAGAAGGTTCCGTAATTATACCGTAAACTTACTGAGCTTATATTGGAATAAAGAACTATAAAGATTTTTTTAATTACCATTATTTAAAAAAAAATGTATATTCCAGAGTGGACAAGAGGAATTGCATATTTAATTTCGTTCTTTATCATTTTTTTCTATTTTTGAAAAGTACGATTTAAGTGTCTCACGCGGGCTCCTGTATCTCTGAGTATTGTTGCCTCACTTGCTACATACATTATTCATATTATTTATATACCGCTCATCCCTATAATCCTCCTCGGAGACTGAAACGGCAGTGGCCTCGTGACCTGCTATAATCGCGTGACAGTAGGAGTCCTGGCAATGGCCAGTTTCTCCAATCATGTCCTGAGCGTATGAGGCTCTCGCGCTCTTCCTCAGCCTCCACTGGCTCGTATCCGGTGACGTGGCTGACGTAGGAGCGTTTGGGACTTCTCAAGACTCTTCCTCTTTCGCATGCGAGGGAGGTGACAAACATGTGAACTTGGGAGGCCTCTGGGCTGTTTGTAAATATTGTATAAATGAGCGAGTGAATGATGAATTGTAAATATGGTATGAATGAGAACATTTATCACAATTACTTATTGCCTAATAAGGCATATTGTAATTTTAGCACAATGAAGAATAATTATGAATAACAAATTATTTATATATTTCAGAAAGTGCAATAAAGTAATTTAAAAAAAATTAAAATCCAGTCATACTGAATAGTGTATGAAATTAATGATTCTGATTAATAATATGTATCAAGTGTCAATTTTAAAAATTTTAAAAAATCGAGAAAATTCTATTTTTTGCGATACTTCACTGCCTCACACTTAGTCTGAACGGTTGGCCAATATTTTAGCCTTTTACATTTTTTCTTCTTAATTTATTTAAAAATGAAATTTTCAGTTACCGAGATGGTTTTTCAAATAAAATTTCATTTTTATGATCAGAGATTTCAACCGAAACTTAAGTATTTTAACTATGAACATTTCTTTAGTGTTAAAAAGACAATTTTAGGTGACTGAGATGGGTTTACAAAACTGTTCACGTAATTTCTCTAAAAAAAATATATATATAGCAATTTAATTTATTTACCACAAGGTTGGGGAATCGATAAAGACGGTAGCGCAAAAGAATTTATCAGAAATTACAAAAAATAGAGTTTTGAAAGCAAACGACATAAATCATTTCTATGTCATTAATAATGTTCCAAGTCGATTTGTTTTTGTTTTTTTTCAATCCCCTTAAAAAAAATGACAAAACTTTTATTTACTATAGATTCTTAGGCGAATCTATTTACATACTACATTTTATATGTCCTGTAGCATCGGTACACTCTATACAAGGTCTGAATCGGCATAGAAGTTATATAATCAATACAAGTACAATGATACACAATGTACTTCATTGACAAGACTCTACAAGGTGATGGGGCTCACCTTTTTGATCACAACAAAAGAAAACTTAAAAACTAACTTACATACTATTTCTCAACCTAAATTTTCCCCGACATGTTGCCATCGATTCGGGAAGGGTGGTGGGGTCATAGTGTTAAACATTAGTCGATATTACATTTTTTTTTTTTTAAGTTATGAAAAGCGATTCACAGTGCTTGGTGGTTTAACAAATAAAATTAAATAATAGCCTCTCGATGAAGAAAATTAATTTATGTAAAAATGTGTAATCGATGAACAAATAAAGTAATAAATTTATTGGGGCCATCCTAATAATACTTGATGAGCTCATTGATTCATACCCGTCCATAAATTAGCTTAATAGACAGTACAGGGCAATAAAGGAGCGAAGGACTACAGGGATCAATTGACACCGAAGACTCCAGCCGCAAGGGGTGTAAGGTTCCAAGTAATAATCACCGCCGTTATTGGGTTTACCAACCGGCCGGTACCCCGCCACCTGATTTACAGCCCCCCCCCCACAACAATAATTCCGGCAATTACAAGCCTCGTGGGGGATGAGGTAAGGGAAAATGGCCTAGTTATGTGACCCGGAGGAGTCCTCAGGTAGGCAGCCGGCCTCGCCAAAGGAGCACCACTCTGAAACAAAGCCGCTTATTAAAAGAGGCGCCATTTTTTTAAACGTGCGCTCACCGCTCAAAGGGATGCTGCTATACTGTTGCCCTGGGCAACGCACGCAAAAAAACGATAAAATTGCAGTTCCCATCTGGCCTGTCGGTCCTGGTACTGTAAACACTGGGCTGTTCCGCCAAAAACACCAAAGAAAGAAATCTATATAAATAAATACTCGGAAGGCTTGACTTTACAGGAAGGGAGTTCTTTCCGCGACTGTCGGTTCAAAGATAAACTACACAACAAAACTACACATGATGGCCAGTTATTGATCCAAATACAACAGAAAGTATTTGAGCATAAGAACATAGAAACACAACAGATAATTATAGATCCTCAGACGAATCTATTTACAAATTATTTTTGTATTTCCTGTAGCATCGCTACATTATATACAGGTTTTGTTATTTTATAAAAATTATATAATGAATAAACAAGTATAATGATATACATTATACGTGACTGGACTAAACTGACTAATAAAGGTGATGGGGCTCACTTTTTTGATCAACCTTAAAACTAATTTACATACTAATTCTTATCCTAATTTTTCCCCAACAGTCCGTTGCCATAGATGCGGGAGGGGTGGTGGGGTCATATTGTTAAACACTGGGTTTGTCAGGTGCTGCAACGAGTCAAAAAACTTGTGTCTCCGGCGAATGACGGCACATCGAGCAACGGTGCATGTCAGCGTTCTCTCGAGAGAGGTATGTCGGACCACTTTTCGCATGATCCCATTCTGGAAATGTTGGAGACATTTGGCTGTATTGTCAGTCAAGTGAGTATATAGTGGGGCACCGTACAGCAGAGCTGGCCACATTTATAGATCATCAATTTGAGACGAAGCGACAGGTTGGGTGAAGTCAGCAAGTGCGAAAGCCGGAATATCTATCAGGAGATATTTAACATTACTTTTTTTTGTATTTTCTCTGTATGTATTTAGTCTCTGAGGAGGATTATAGGGATGAGTTAGGCTGTGCAATGACTGTGCTAGGGGATTAGGGTGGTTGGATAGGTTACTATGGAATTTCATGAACTTGGAAAGGATGAGCTCAAGAATGTAAGGTACATTAAGGTCAATATGAAGGGTTTTGTTGCTGATGAAATAAGGGGCATTTACTATTGTTCTCAGGACTTTTGATTGAAAGGATTGGATACGCTTGATGTTTGACTTTTTTGCTGTCCCCCATAGCTCCATTCCGTATGTCCAGATTGGCTCAAGTATAACTTTGTAGATTAGTAATTTGTTTTCTATTGAGAGATGGGATGTCCTTCGAAGTAGTCTGTACAGTTGTCCAAAGTGTCTGTTTAGTTCTTGTCTTGTTAGCCTCGTGTGTGGGTTCCATGTCAGGCGTTTGTCGAGAAGCCCAAGTACCGTACTATCTCGGATACAGGAAGAGGAATGGAATTAAACATATATTAATTTTGTAACAAGGGAATATGAAAAAAAAATAATACCTATGCAATAGTTTATTGATCAGCATTAATTAACATTTTTATGAGTTAGGAGAAAATTCTCATATTATTACTCTGCCTGTCTGTACTGCTCTTTGTAAGTATTCTGTTGAAACTAGAGACATGCAATTTTACAGGGAGGATCATTCAATTTTAGGAAGAACGTGACTTCCTGTATAATAGTATGTACTTTGCGTTCATGCTTTGTTGGACTATTATAATAAAAATTCATTAAAAATGCCAAAATCGTAAGGGAACGTTTAATTGTATGATGTGCCACATTTGGCAATTCATCGTACTTAAATAAAAGTAAAGGCTCTCCTTTCGGCGGTGAAATAAATAGAACGAATACTCAGAAACAGAGTTCACAATTTAGAGAGGAAGGACTTTGCTTTATGAAGAAACTTTTAGAACTGAATGACAATGTACCTCAGAGACTTATAAAGGCCGAACTCATCTTGAGTGACAAGCTGAACAGATATCTTGCTTTAATCATTTGGTCCGTACCATTGCTACCTTCCTCTACAAACTTCTCTTTAGCCAACCACCTTCTTTATTTATTTATTTTTTTATATGAAAACCTCTTTATTTACATAAGTATTACAATGAGCAAATAATTTTTCAATTTCCATTTTTCTCCTCGTGCTGCATACGTAGATGCATTCGAAGGAGTGCATAAATTTGATACATTACCTTTTTGAAGTTAAAAGTAAAAAAAAAAAAACACATACACACCACTAGGTGATGAGACTCACCTTCAGCTTACGACCGGGAAGAAAACTAAAAACTAAACCTACATCTAGAACCTAAGACTAAAGCGTTCCAGCCGCGACAGCGTCCTGCCATTGACCACCTTCATACGCCTTCTCCATATTTAACACCAAAGCTGAAGTTCAATCACGCCCTCCCGACAATCTATGTCCTTTAGTTCCCTAGAACTACAATACTACACAATTGCATCGTCATAATCGCGACGTCCTTCTGGAACCCCCACTCCATTGTACATCATTTGCCAGCACGAAGGAATGATTAGTAGCAGTAATCTAAACGGCTACAAAATTGCTTTCATTCTTCTTGGGATTTTATGTCAAAATGTACCTGATGAGTACAGCCTCGCCCTCCTGGAGGCGACCAAGTGAAGGAGCTGGCCAGATAGAGTTGTGACTGGCACGTCAGGGCCCGATAAGATCTGGAGGGAGCCGGAGTGTTCAGGAGCCAGGCCCTGTCTACTTAGTCCTTCCGAGTAGATATAATTTGTAAGTCGGCCTGTTCCTCTTTATATACTCCCGGTCGCCTATCAATTCACTTCGATGGACAGAAAGTTTTTTTTTCTCATGTCGGCAGCTCCGGGAATGGTGTCGGATCCATCAAACAGGCTTAAGCCCGATGCTGAGTGGACCTGCTGAAGAAAGAGAGGGCTTTTAAGTGGATCAGACCTTGATGTAATATATAAAAACTTAATCCAATTTGATGCTTTCAACTGTGCATATATTCCGGGATTCTACGTTAATTTAGCCTTTAGGAACAGTCATTCAAATACCCCATCAAAGGTTTTGAAGAAGTCTCAGACAAAGATGGGCTTTCTTGCTTAATATAAAAAGATACTAGGCATTTCTCAACGAGGGGCTTTGAACTCTAATGTCATACACCATATTTGCTTTTGATATTGCTGTACTTCTTAGTACTTTCCGATGTAGTTATTTAATCAGTATATTTAGAGTCGCAGTTGAATATACCTATACAAATACACCACCACCCTTCCCACATCGATGGCAACAGACTGTCGTGGAAAATTTGGTTGAGATTTAGTTTTTATGGTTAGATGTAAGTTAGTTTTAAGTATATTATAAATAAGGTGAGCCCCATCACTTTTAATAAATTTAGTCCATTAATGCACACCATTCTACTTTTGTACAATGCAGATCACTATTATTAGAAAATAGATTTGTATGAAATGTAGCCAAGCTACAGGAAATATAATGAAGCAATTGTAAACAGATTCATTTGTAAAATCTATATTTTTTAACATATATTAATTTTATACCAAAGGGATATGAAACAAAAAAAACTCACTCATCAAACAAAATTCACTGATCCCACCGTTACAGTCTGCATGTGTAAGTATTCGATTCATGAGTTGGAAAACATTACCACAAGTAATTAGATGTCTGATTTTTAAATAATTATTAAATATTATTACTTACAAATGGATGAAAATCGATGTCTTTAGATCACTGCTAAAAAAAAGTAGTTTTCAGTTTTAACACAAGGTCGTCTTATCGACAAATTTTGAAGTCCTAAAGTTGTTTCTTAGCTTTCCGCAATAAGAAATTATTTATATAAAAATTTATGGTAGACGACCCACGGAAACAAACGTGTCAACTACAGCATAAAACATTTTTATTGCAAATAGTATTTATAATTGATGATAAAAGAATTACTGAGATTTATAAGCTTCAGTAAGTTCAGTCCAATCACGCATAATGTTTATCATTATACTTGTTTATTCCATTATATAATTTTTATAAAATAACAAAACCTTTATATAATGTAGTGACGCTACAGGAAATACAAAAATAAATTGTTAATAAAATCGCCTGAGGATCAATAATTTTATATTATTATCTGTAAATTTAAAGGGGCTAGGAAGGGGGGGGGGAATAAAAAAATAAATAAACTTTCACAGCAATCTCAACATGCCTAAGTTTTCCCAAAATTTAGCCAATCAGTTTCAATAATAGTTTAATAGAACTAACTGTTTCGTGAACAGCTCTTTATTAACAAATCATTTATTCTTTCGTCCAGATCTTCATAGTCGGAACTTTTTTTTGACAAAACTCCTATAACTGTATATCTCATCAATTTATGAACAACTAGTACGTTACATAAGACTCATGTAATACATGTAAAAGACATAACCTACAAGGATCTTGTTATTCAGATCAAAGGTAATTGAATTGCCTTTCCGGGGGCTGCTACGTGTTATATCGACTTACGTAAATTACGCAGAACCACGCGTAACCAACGATGTCCAGGCGAAATCATCCAGAGCGTTGTCTGCAAGGCTTTTCCTTGGCCACCTGAGCTTATAAGATTCCTACAAAAAGCTTTAATTGAAAAAAAAAATTCCGTCCATCTGAAAAGTTGATTTAATTCAATCAAGAATCAGCTGAGTCAAGAATGTTCAGCAAGCAGAAAGGGTATGACATGACTGACATTTGAATCCTCTTCTTGTAATCCAAGAGCTATCAATTAGGCTTTCTTAATCGGTGGCTCACAGCTCATCTAGTTTCAATATCAGTTCAGATGTCGCCCTTTATCTGTATTTGTTTATTTATGTTGCAATGTCCTTACTTTATTTTTCTATCTTGACTATCGGTTACTGTTTAATTGTTAATCCCTTTATTGTGCAATTATTACAATATGCCTTTTATAAGGCAATAAGTAATTAAGATATATGCTCTCATTCATACAATATTTACAGTTCATCATTCACTCGCTCATTCATACAATATTTACAGACAGCCCAGAGACCCCCCAAATCCACCGCAAAGAGAAAGCGGAGTCCTGGGAAGTCCCCCACGCTCCTCCGTCAGCCGCGTCACTGGATACTAGCCAGTGGAGGCTGACCAAGAGCGCGAGAGCCACAGACGCTCAGGACATGATTGGAGAGACTGGCCATTGCCAGGACTCCCACTGTCACGCGTTTATAGCAGGTCACGAGGCCACTGCCGTTTCAGTCTCCGAGGAGGATTATAGGGATGAGTGGCGCAGTGCATTGACTGTGCTACAGGATTAGGGTGGTTGGAAAGGCTACTGTGGAATTTCGTAAACTTGGAAGGGATGAGTTCTAGAATGTAGGGTATATTAAGGTCGTTATGAAGGGTTTTGTTGCTGACATAATAAGGGGCATTTACTATTGTTCTCAGGACTTTTGATTGAAAGGATTGGATACGCTTGATGTTAGACTTTTTTGCTGTCCCCCATAGCTCTATTCCGTATGTCCAGATTGGTTTAAGTATAACTTTGTAGATTAGTAGTTTATTTTCTATTGAGAGATGGGATGTCCTTTGAAGTAGTCTGTACAGTTCTCCAAAGCGTCTGTTTAGTTCTTGTCTTTTTAGTCTCGTATGTGGGTTCCAGGTCAGTCGTTTGTCAAGATGGAAGCCTAAGTACCGTACTGTCTCGGATACAGGTTACTGTTTGATGTTTGATTTAAGTACCAAGTCTGCATTGACTGCAAATGACTTTAACCATTGTATTACTAAAAAATATTCTTGAAGGATTCCAACTTTGACCAGAAAGAAATAGTATGAGCAACAAGGGAACCCTGAGGTCGGAGTTTGAAGGATAAGAAACACGAGGTATGATGTACTCCAGAAGCAATACCCCAAATGCATGTGACACGTCGAGAAAAGCTGCCTTTTATTATAAACCAATGGCGGATCAAAGTTAATGAAGCAAAATGTTCCCACATTTCCTTTAACCTCTGCCGTAAGCCTGTTATTCTAAGCTGCATTTCATACAAATTCTGTTTTCTACTAATTCGTACAAAATAGAATGATCGATATTATACATTAATGGACTGAATTTATTAAAAGTGATGGGGCTCGCCTTATTTATAATATACTTAAAACTAACTTACATCTAACAATAAAAACTAAATCTTAACCTAATTCTCCATGACAGTCTGTTTCCATCGATGTGGGAAGGGTGGTGGGGTTATAGTGTTAAACACTGAGTTTGTGAAAATTGTACAAAGGATGAATCGACTATTTTATAGGTTTTTTTTTTTGTTTGTTTATTACTCAGCTCTCAAACTTTGAAAATGTAGGATAAGGGAAAAATAAAGAAAAATTTATTTGTTGTGAACCGGTCCTTTTACCAGGAGGACTTATTTGAAGGTTGGGTGAAGGAATATTGTATAGATATATTCATCTGCAACTCTAAATATACTGATTAGTTAAATTACTACTCCGGAAAGTACAAACAAAAATTAAAGGAGAAAAATGTATATAATGTATAAATATTACTCGAGACCCACACCATAGAAACTATTTATCTCTTTTTTATAAATTTTTATTGGAATCTCCTAAAATAAATCGTTTAGTGGAATTAACATCCTCAATTAACCTACCTAGGTTCCCTATCGCCTATTTAGGTCTCACCCGGACTACAAACTGAACAAGATACATAAATTTACATATGTAGAGCCAACAATAACATAATACAAGATAATAAAATAATACAAGATAATAACATAATACAAGATAATAACATAATACAGTACAATAAGACTTTTATTTAATAAAAAATAAAATTGGAAAATAATAAAAACCTAACAACACGTACGTGAATAATTGTTTTTATTTTTTTCCAGTCTTATTATTTATTAAATTAAGTTTATTTTATTGTATTTCTGCTTTGTTATTGTTGGTTCTAAATATGTAAATTTATGTATATCGTTCTTAATTGTAGTCCTGATGATGCCTGAATAGATGAAATGTTGCCTGAGGATTGATTCTGATTGAAGATTTATTCTGAGAGAAGCCAATTTTTTTGTTTTTTTTAACTATATAAATATCTACATTCAAGTATCTCTGTTTACGTACTGCTACTCCAAAAAATAATATTGATATTTTATTCATAAATAATTTTTTTTTTAATTATTTGAATTTCATGAAATTCCATAGTAACCTATCCTACCACCACAGTCATTGCACTGCTCCACTCATCCCTATAATCCTCCTAGGGAACTGAAACGACAGTGGTCTCGTGACCTGCTATAAATAAGTGCAAATGGAGTCCTGGCAATGGCCAGTTTCTCCAATCATGTCCTGAGCGTATGTGGCTCTTGCGTTCTTGGTCGGCCTTCATTGGCTCGTATCCATGGAGGAGCGTGGGGGACTTCCCAAGACTCCGCTTCCTCTTTCGCATGCGAGGGAGGCAACAACCATGTGGACTTGGGGGTCCCTGGGCTGTTTGTAAATATTGTATGAATGTGCGAGTGAATGATAAATTGTAAATATGATATGAATGAGAACATTTATCTCAATTATTTATTGCTTATTAATTATTAAGGCAGATTGTAATTTCATCATAATAAAGTTGTTTTATATTTATATATATAATTATTTGAATATGCCATTACCAGTGACTAAGGTTTGCATAACATATTGTTTTCTGGTATAGACACTTGACCTTCCACTAGCTTTATTTTGTTGAGCATATTTCAAAAAATACAATTTAATTGCTGTGATAAATAAATATTCTAATCCTTGGACTATAATATTGTAATGAGTCATTTTAAGAAGGGGTAAATTCGACAAGCAGATACAATTCATAGACCAGGTACTTATCTCCATAGATGATCTTGTAAGCGTAGGTTAAAAAAAAACCAATGAAGACGTTGTGAAGACATCATTAATTTTAGTCAGCCTCTAGCCGAAGAGCCGGTAGTAAACGTCACTTTTCATTTGCTCCGAAAGAGCAGAGTCAGCGCAAAGACTAATTGTTCTCGGAATCATAAATCTTCTTAAAGGGACCCCAAGTGGACGTCAGTATTAGTGGTAGCGCCATCAGTATTGATGATCCTCAAGGTGTTGCCCTACTATGTGCTAATGATCAACGATCTTCACTTACCGCTACTGCTCTATTTGTTTGGGCCCTTTTTGGCCAGGCCTGTGGGAGAGGTTTCGTTCCGGGACAGGTACTTCTGGGAATCGTCTGGTTGTCTGCAGCGGCTGTGAAAATGATCATATCCTTCTGAAATTTCACATGTTTATTCTACAACACTTTGAAATATTCTGAATAGTTTTCGGTTAAAATACAAGAATGGGAGGTATGGAAAAAAATAATTAAACGTAAGAATCTCCAGTTTCCGCTGGCTTTTATGATTTCTCAAGTGCCACCTCAGAAACTATTTAAGATTTAGAGTTCTCATTGTTTTCTGGAGGTTGAAGATACGCCACAAACAAAGTGAACGAACAATATATTCTTGCAGGACTCCCATTCAGTTTATCAAATTCTCATTATACGATTTTGCAATATCTGAGCTGTGACTTGTGAAACATTACAAGTAAGCCAAACGGAATTTTCACGTTTAATTTGTCTTAATCAGCACATAATTGACAGATTCTGAAGTGCTGAGGAAAATGCCTCTAAAATTTTAGATTGGCTTATCGCTAGTTGTCAAAATATTCAAAGTAGAACCTCATCCTTCCGACTTGGGAATCATTAATCGGATGTTTTTCTAAAAAATTATTTATTTAATTTTTTTTCACTACTACAAAATTACAAAGTCGGCTGAAATTTATGAAAAATGTATATATATATATATATTGTTTCTGTATCCCTTCCTAGTTCATAAAATTCCATAGTAACCTACCCAACCACCCTAATCTCCTAGCACAGTCATTACACTGCACCACTCATCCCTATAATCCTCCTCGGAGACTAAAGTGGCAGTGGCCTCGTGACCTGCTATAAATGCGTAACAGTGGGAGTCCTCCAATCATGTACTGAGCGTATGTAGCTCTCACGCCCTTGGTCAGCCTCCTCTGGCTCTTATCCAGTGACGCGGCTGACGGAGGTGCGCGGGGGACTTCCCAAGACTCCGCTTCCTCCTTCGCACGCGATTGAGGTGACAACCATGTGGACTTGGGAGGTCTCTGGGCTGTTTGTAAATACTGTATGAATGAGCGACTGAATGAAACTTGTAATTATGGTATCAATGAGATCATTTATCACGATTACTTATTGCCCATTGAGGCAAATTGTAATTGTACCGTAATAAAGTTGTAAATAATTGTTTCTGTAAACATGAAATACGACCCACAATATAGCCACGAAGATTTACGGGTGACTTCATAATCGGGCTCTTCAACGTCACCCGTGTAAACACTGAAGAGGCGTGGACTTGGGCCGGACCCCAGTGGTACTCCAGTTGTTATCCTAAGTCGAGTGTCTGCAGAAGGATCATCATATAATAGCTTTGTGTCGGGGCAATAAACACTGTGTCGTAACACTTTTTTCCAAAAAACATTGTATCTATAATTCTTCACAAGAAGTCATTAATTGCTTGACAATCACAAAAATATATCTGTCTTCAACTTGAGTCAAACGTCCAGATGACGTGTTTTATCTTGTTTTTTAAACCATAATTATATCAAAATTCCTCAAAACTCTCATTAACATCGTTTTCAAAGCCGCAACGAAAATTGTAATTGTGGTATCCATTAGAGTTGACCTGATTTTTTTTAAATCCCCAGACAGACGAGACTCTACAAAAACTCCCACGTGGCATGCAAAATCGGACCACACCCTGAACGATGGACGACCAGGTAGTTCCTTTAGACACACTTCATCTGAATCCTCTTTACTACTTAACAGTGCGAAAAACTGACCTTCTTTCCCTTCTGTTTTTCTGAAATAAGTCTTCAGTTCGTAGCCCCTGTCGGGCTTTATAGGTAAAAGTTACTGTACCCACTAAAAAAGAGCAACAATTTGTTATTATGTTTTCTATAGTAAGGAACATCTGTTATGAATTAAATTGTATGTTTTTTAAATATACATAAAACCACAAACTCTTACAATTTCACCTGTTTGTCTATCCGTCCTGGGCTGTGTGAAGCTATGAAATGTTTAGTAGAGGTCACATTAGATATTGTTGACTAGTAAACTATAGAAGCCTTCATAAATTAAGTGTCATTAATTATTGGTTACAAGCTATTAAACTATTATACAAATGAGTATAAGTGGCGATTTGTAAGGTATTCACTAAATTTATTAATAGACAATTTGATGACAAGAAAATAAAGTAGATGTTAGATATGGCAATAGTTTATAATAAAAGTTAGCTACAAAATAATACAAAACAAAATGAGGTCGTTATCATGTCCGATGTAAGTGGAGTTTTTGGGTAGTTAATGAAATGATATTAATAAGTAACATTTGATATGCTTCGTATTACAAAAATATAAATAATAGATGAAACAATATGTAGGTAGAAACCGTGCATACAATAAAATAAACAGATTCTGCTAGTTTAGGAATACTATTTGAGTATACAAAATAAAGTAGTCTACAACTGGAAAAAAAAAAAAAAGAGAGAGGAAAGTGAGAACAAAAGAGAATGTTTTGAAAATTTTATGCAAATGAAAATAATTTACAAAACTGCGATACATGGAAGCATAAGAAAGATTATGACATAAATATCGGATCTCAACGACCTATAATAAATGTATTGTGAGTGTTGTGAATTTAATGAACTACAGTTAAACAAAGTCATTAAAATTCGAGGATGTACGTGCTGATTGCGGGTTCGAGAACTATTCATCAAAAACAATGTCTCCCCAAAAATCTGTAAGTTATCATAAGCACTCAATCGGCGATCAATCATACGCACTGACACTTTGAACAGCGCACGCTGCCATTCTCAAGCGCTGATGATGCTGCTAATTAGGGTATCTGGTCTACTATATTGTAGGTAATGTACACCTTAAACATTAGCGCTTGAGAATGGCAGCGTCAGCTGTTCAAAGTGTCGTATAATTGATTACTGATTTGTGAGCAGACATTGTTGTTCACGAATGCCATTAAAATTGTAAGCACTTAATTGTGCGATGCATCACTTTTGCCTTGATTTTTTTTTCCAAATTATTCATGAACATTTGTGCTTTTAAATATGCTTTCAGATAGACCATTACTTTTTTCTAATGAAGTTTTACAATGATTTTCACGTAAGTTTCCACGAAGCTCATTCAGGATCAACTTCCTCAAAGATTTTCCTGGTCAGGATTCCGGTCTTGCAGGCAATTATCTACTACTTCAAATGAAAAAGTATTTTCCACCAAGAAGCGGAAAAACTTGTTCACAAATGATGGGATCCCCACCGACAATCAGTCTTCTACGTTCGATGACCCACGAGCGGACATACCTTTGGAAGTATTTTTTTTTTGTATAAATTATAGATATATATTTTTTTTCCCCAAAAACCCCTTTATTTAACAATATTATTTACAAACAGATGAACAAAATTCAAAGTACAACATTTACAAATTTCTCCTCTTGCTGCATACGCAGATGCATTCGAAGGAGGGTAGAATTACAATAACAATATTTTTGAAGTTAAAAGGTCAAAATACAAATATACAGGACTAGGTGATGGGGCTCACCTTCGGTTAACAATATCGAAAACTTACATACTAAACATAAAAACTAGAGCCTAAGACTAAAGCGTTCCTGCCTCGACTGCGTCTTGCCATCGTTAGGGGAACGGATCGAGGGTTATCGTGTTAAACACCAGGTTTGTCAGGTACTGAAGGGAGTCGAGGAATATGTTAAATGTTTTGTTTTTTTCTTAACCCCTTTAAACTTTTATACGATATGTAAAAAATATGAACAAATAATTGTCAAATTTTTCTCCTCATTCTGCTATGCGCAGATGTATTTGAAGGAGGTTGGGTTACTTAACAATACAGGTAGTGGTTAGAAATACAATGAAATGAATATAATGCTAGGTGATGGGGCTCACCGTCAGTTTGAAAATGTGTGAGAAAAACTAAAACCTAAACCTAGAACCTAAGACTAAAGCGTTCCAGCCGCCACAGCGTCCTGCCATCGATGGGGGAACGGAGCGAGGGTTATCGCGTTAAACACCAGGTTTGTCAGGTACTTTGAGAACTTTGTGTCAATAATGCAGTATTGTTTTTCGCAATCTTATCATATGTTTTAAAGTGATGTCGGGGAGACTTCGCTGTATTCACTCTATAATCTTCTTGCTGTGTCCTTAATTGTGTTATGTATTTATGTATTAAGAAATGCAATCGGAACTTTGTGCCACTAATCCAAAGCAATTAGTCAAAGCCTCTGCACCTTAACGGATCCTTAGCACACTAAGCAGGGTTCAAAGGAGTCCGCTTTGTGGACTTAGCGAGCAATAGAAGAGGTACAAGGAAGCGAAAGGCAAACATACACAGAGGACTTTGGGTCGCTGAAGATGCCCACCACTAAAGACCCAGACAGAAAGAGAGCTGTGGTCGATTGTTAATTTGTAGTGCATTAGTGCCCCAGGGCTACTACCTGGACAGGGAAGAGGTCTTTGTCGGCCGTGTGTCTGTTCTGGTCTACACGCGCTTCTTTTATCTGGGCCCGCTTAGAGCTGTGTGTTTTTCCGATCTTACACACCGTCCCTTGATATCTGCCGTGGTCAAATCTTCTTGTCTTTAGGTCAAACACGGGCACTTTAAAGTTTAGGAAAGCCAGCCGCTAAACTATTAGAGTGTTCATAACATAGACCAGGGGTGGTCCATATCGTATGTAGCAAAGCAGCAATGATAAAACTGTAAAAAGCAATATAAATCAGCAGTTTATATAGTTTATGTATCTTTTCAACTGTTTTTGGTTAACCAAAAAAAAATTCATAATTTTAAATTTTGGATAGCTTCTGAGCTGTATTTTTTCACATCTGAAGGTGTGCCCCATCACCTGTATATTTGTATTTTGAGCTTTTAACTTCAAAAATATTGTTATTGTAGTTCCACCCTCCTTCGAATGCATCTGCGTATGCAGCAAGAGGAGAAATTTGTAAATCTTGTACATTGAATTTTATTCATTTGTTTGTAAATAATGTTAAATAAAGGGGTTTCGGAAAAAAAAAAAATTATATTTCTCGTATTTGTATTCAAACCAATAAATTTTTTTTTTGGATAAATAACTTTATTAAGATAAAATTACAATCTGCCTGATTGGGCTATAAGTAATTGTGATAAATGATCTCATTCATACCAATTTACAATTTTCATTCACTCGCTCATTCATACAATATTACCAACAAATTTAAAAAAAAAAATGACTTACCTCTTGAAGGGAGCTTTGTCCTTGGAAATTATTTGAACAAAGCCGTTCCAAGATGAAGACATTCTCAAGTAATTAATCGTGAACCCTTAATTATTTCTATGCCATCAGAGTGCACTAAGAAACATTGAACTTTTTTTATTAACCTTTATTTAACTTTGCGTCGGGAACAAGCGGTGGCATGGAATCTGTTTTCTTTCTTTTACTCGTTTAGGCAGTCCGGTTCTTTGCCAAGAAGCCCTATTCTCGTGCCCCAAGCTCCGCTTGACATGTTGTCAACTCCTGCTGATCATGGTCCGAGATAGAAATCATTGAGGGGACTGACCTGCTGGGCACTGATGAAGAAGAACTGGCCGGAGATCGGTCTTCAATGATAGGCTCTTCCAGATCTTCTTGGTATAGAAGATTTTTAGGGAGTACGTTGCTAGAGTTGTACTCTTGCCAGAGTACATTCGGGATTTGAATCGGCTGTTCTTCTTCCATACCATGTACGTACATCCTGCGACTGAATGGAAGGATGAGATGTGAATAGCCGGCGGTGAGGGAGGCCGGAGGAGGCTAAAGACACGCCATTAGCGGGCCGAGTAGAGTTAATGCCACCTGATGAAGGAAAATGGACCGGCCGAAAGGTCGCCGGCGCCAGAGAGCCGTCCAACTTCTTACCCTCCATCAGATTTCTTACCTAACCTCTGCCCGCACCAGCCGCCTGTCACTCCACCACCGTAATCCAATCAACTGCCCATCAGTCATTTTTGCTTTATTTATTTCACTTTTGTTTTATTTTTAGTTGAGTTTAATCGAGTCACTTTAAGGTCATTCGGTGTGAATCAGTGCCATGAGTCAATGGAAAGCAGATCTCCGACGAGTATTAACCGTGATTACTAAAATCGCACAATGCCATATATTGCTCCGCTCGTTTTTACCATATCAAAACAAATCAAAGAGCTAAAGTTCTTCATTGACATTCAATCACATTATTTTAATGTTGTATAATTGTTATTTTCCAATAAATCTAGCTTTGAAAAAACTATAGGAGGCTGGATAAAGCGAAAAATCTTTTGTATGAAACGGGTAAAGCTAACATGTTCGTTTTTAAAAGAATAACGTTCCGAGTATCTGTATACGCTGATCTACAACTATCCATACCTATAGCGGTATTAGTTGTTAAGATACTTCAATCCGAAATTTCAAAAATATCACTTCAGATAAAAATTGTATCTCATAAACAGTAACCACTGATATTTCATTGAGAGCGCAAGGGATATCAATGGCATAATGCGTTTTGAGACCCAAATAACGACAAAAGTGCTCCTAAAATGAATTTCCACCCTTTTTTCGTTCTTAATAAAAACTAATTTGAATTTTAAAATACACCGTTACTGGGAAGTGAAAGTACTAATTATCCGGGATTCTGTCCCGATCCATCATATTGCCTGGTTAGTGTACACTCATACTTACAAACACATTTATAAAAATAGTTTATAGATAGACTGAAGTAAATGAACTGGATGGCTATATTCCATCCATACACTGAAACCGAAATTCTACCTAAATCCTAAACGTACAGTGTTACATAGAATAGAAAAAAAAAGTTTATTTCAAGATAAGGTCCCATATAAATAATATCAATGTTCAGATGACAAATTCACATCTGGCTAATAAAAAGAACTATAACGTCATAATAAAAACAAAAAAAATAGCAATGACCATGTAAAATAAAGTTTAAACCTCCATAGGAATGACAATAGTAATTATGTCATACAAATTGTTTAAACTATGGACTTTTAAAATCCACCTATAAGAAAAAAAAAGAACAACAACAAAAACGACAATAAGTCTGTACAGTAAGACATTAAATAAAAACAATAAAATGAATACAAAAGAAAACAAAAAAGTGACATTCAAACTGGCGGCCATTTAAATAAAAATAATTAATACAAAAATCAGGAAATATAAAATAATGGGTGAATGAATCGTTCCTTGACTAACGAGTTTCTCTTTGGATGGTGTTGGAATAGCAGTTTGAAGGTCTGTCTGGACTAGGAAGGCTATGGCGGATATTAGGAGTTAGAGAATTCTAGAGATAGCTAGAGTAAGCAAGGAAGTCGGACTACTTGGCAATCCAAAATGTACTTGTGATGTAAACTTCTGGATCGGTCTGTCCTGTAAACTATAAAATTGACTGACAAATGGACAAAGGCCTTTATCTAAATGTGAACTGACTTCAAAAAATACATTTTCTCAATAGGATGCCCTCAATTCACATAGCACAGTCGTGAGTAAACATTACCCAGGACCCAAAAAAATTTCTGTTGTATTATATTTTAGCAATTTTATAGTTTATTCATTGTTGTTGTAAACTCCAGCTGAGATCTAGCTAGATGTGTTTGTTGTAAGAAGGTTACTTAGCTGTGTTTGGTGTGTGAAGGTGACTTTCTAGATAAGACATGTTTATTGTTTGTGTTGTGGCTATCCACTAGAATACCTGATAAATAAAGTGTAATTTAATTTATAAGTTGGTTTTTATAACTAATCTGGAAAGATTTACATTAAAATTATAAGCATCAAACGATTCAACAATATAAAATAAAATAAATAAACATACCTGTAAAGATTAATTAAATTACACGTTATTCTAGTGGATTCAAGTCTTACCAGGTATTCTAGTGGATAGCCACAACACAAACAATAAACATAAGTCTTATCTAGAAAGTAACCTTCTCACAACAAACACAGCTAAGTAACCTTCTCACAACTAGCTCTCAGCTACATCTCAGCTGGAGCTTACATATGTTAATTTTTTTTTTTTTCATGTGAACAAAATTCAGTGAACAAATAATTACAAATTTCTCCTCTTGCTGCATACGCAGATGCATTCGTAGGAGGGTAGAATTACATTAACAATATTCTATTTGAAGTTCAAATTACAATGCAATGTGTACAGGACTAGGTGATGGGGCTCACCATGGGTTTACAATGTGGGAAACATACATACTAAACTTAAAAACTAGAACCTAAGACTAAAGCGTTCCTGCCTCGACTGCGTTTTGCTATCGATGGAGGAACGGAGCGAGGGTTATCGTGTTAAACACCGGATTTGTCAAGTACTGAAGGAAGTCCAGGAATATGTTAAATGTTTGTTTGTTTGTTTGTTTTTTCTTAACCCCTTTAATTTTCATACAATATGTAAAAAATATGAACAATTGAATGGACAATTTTTTCTCCTCATTCTGCTATGCGCAGATGCATTTGAATAAGGTTGGGTTACTTAACAATAGAGGTTGTGGTTAAAAATACAATGAAGTGAATATAATGCTAGGTGATGGGGCTCACCTTCAATTTGAAAATGTGGGAGAAAAACTTACAAACTAAAACCTAAACCTAGAACCTAAGACTAAAGCGTTCCAGCCGCGACAGCGTCCTGCCATCGATGCGGGAACGGAGCGGGTGTTATCGTGTTAAACACCTGGTTTGTGCAGGTATTGCAGGGAGTCGAAAAATTTGATATGTCTACGTTGGATGAATTCATCCACAGTATATGTTAAATATATGTTAAATGAAGTATCCTTCTTGTATGGATCAAGCAGATACCATTAAAGTTGCACAGAGCTACACACTGGCTGAAACGAATAAAAACAAAAATGTTTCATTTTTTTTTTTTTGGAAAATTCACTTTCTGCTGCTCGTGTTAAGTTGTTATGGGCAGGATTGGGTGAATCGGCGTGTAACTGGGAAGCGTGCAGAGAGGGAGCGGAGTGATAAATGATGCGAGGGACAAACGAGGATCATTAGCCAGGGACTTGTTGAGTTGCTCCCGGTAGCGCACCCTAGGTCAGTGCGCACTAATGAATTGTCGGGCCAATTTGTCTGCACATGTCTCAACCGCTTGACTGATGATCTAGATCGCAGCAGGACTGTCTGCAACGTAGCGGTGGGTCCTCAGCAACATCATAGGGCCATTTAACTATTCCCAGGTATGTTTGATAGGTATACAAAGTTCATTGAATCCCAGATATGTTTGATGGGTATACAAAGTTCATTGAATTGTTTACAATGTTCGATAGGATTCTCTTCGATACTTGTCTTTATTTGCCTGTGTTTTGGAGAGATCGGTGTCTTTTAAAATCACTAAATGAATATTGCTAGTTCCGAGAGTCTTGAAAACAGGTGGGTGTAAAGAAACTCACATGGCAAAAGTTACCATCATTGGGACTAATCATTTTTTGTCATTATTTCGACTTATTATTTAGATCCATGAAATCGCCGATATAAGTCAATTACCTTTTTTTCATTTTAATATTAGGATTTTTATTTTATGTTAGATAGAGACCCGAATTTTCCGAACGCCCAAACACCTCTAAACTAAAACAACATAAAACTTAACATAATTCCTTTATTGTGCTAAAATTACAATCTGCCTTGCTCGGCAATAAGTGAGATAAATGTTCTTATTCATATCATATTTACAAACAGCCCAGAGACTTCCCAAATCCACATGGTGGTGACCTCCCTCACATGCAAAAGAGGAAGCGGAGTTTTGGGATGTCCCCCACGCTCCTCGGTAAGCCACGGACATGATTGGAGAAACTGGCCATTGCCAGGACTCCCACTGTTACGCATTTATAGCAGGTCACGAGGCCACTGCCGTTTTAGTCTCCGAGTAGGATTATAGGGATGAGTGGTGCAGTGCAATGACTGCGCTAGGGAATTAGGGTGGTTGGATAGGTTACTATGGAATTTTATGAACTTGGAAAGGATGAGTTCAAGAATGCAGGGTATATTTAGATCATTATGAAGGGTTTTGTTGCTGACGTAATAAGGGGCATTTACTATTGTTCTCAAGACTTTTGATTGAAAGGATTGGATACGCTTGATGTTCGACTTTTTTGCTATCCCCATAGCTCTATTCCGTATGTCCAGATTGGCTTAAGTATGACTTTGTAGATTAGTAATTTATTTTCTATTGAGTGACGGGATGTTCTTTGAAGCCTGTACAGTTGTCTAAATCGTCTGTTTAGCCTTTTACCCTCGTATGTGGGTTCCAGGTCAGCCCTTTGTCGATATGGAAGCCTATGTGCCGTACTATCTCGGATACAAGGAGAGTAATGATATTAAAATAAGCTATTGGACAAGACATGTGGCAGAGGTGTACATAAAACTAAAATGTAAATATGAAAGAAAAGGAAAACATAAAAATCTAATTGTTAAAGAAGATTATGCACAACAATCATGATATCACGTAGTTTGGTGTACTACAATAAGAGAAGCCGGCTGAGATGAAAGCCGATGCCGAGAGGCGATGACCCGCTTCAGTTTCTGGCTGTTTGAGTCATTTAATGATCCCATCCATTCGTTGTCACACCTTCTTCCTCCCATTCTCTTCCTTCTTCTTCGCCTCTCAGAGGTCTCTCTCTCCGTGGAGGAAATCGACCTTGAAAGGGGAGGAAACCGAAGCTGGAAAATTCAACTCTAAACACCCAGCTGATGAAAGCCAGCAATGAAAAGAAATGATCAATGCCTATTCATTGACTTTCCGGCTGTCGTAAATAAAACTTGACGGCTGCTTACAATGTAACCGTTCATTTGTTAATTCTTGCGGAAACTTAACTCTTAAGTGCCCACTCCAGCTCATTGCAATTATCCGACCAATGTCCTCGGATGAACTGTTTCGGGGGGAAAAGAAAAAGGATTATTTAAAGTAGTTTATTTAATTGTCCAAGCATTTATGTATTAAAAGTGTTCGTTACATCAATTATGTATTATCAAGTAAACTCTATCGGTCAATATATAGATTTATTTTGACCAGTACAATAGTGTTTTAAACAGGGAACAAAATAAAATAATATAGAACTGACCTGCTAACAAACTGATAGAAAATAACTACAAATAGACAAATAAAAAATGATTGGTTTCAGAATAGAACAATCTCGTAGCTCTGCGGATATGTTGGTTAAGTTGAAAGTATGTTTCTGTTAAAGAAAATTAGAGGCGATCTCTCAATCTGGTGGAAAGTCATCCAAATTGCATGATAAACTCGACAATACTTAAAAATACTTATCTGTAAAAAACTTCTCGGTATATTTCTATTTGTATATACCGAGAAAAAATACAAGTAACTGATATGTTGACGAACCAAAATTAAACCAGCTTCAATTATATTTTATAAGCGATATCGCTGCCTCTCAATTTTTTTTATCTTTATCCCAATAAATATGAACTTTTGTTGTATAGCGTTTATGAAGTAACCTTAACTGTGGAGTAAAAATCAGGAATTCTGATTAATTGGCTTCGATTTTTTTCCTTCAATATAGTCAAGGGTAACACTTATTATTGATGTTACATCAACAGTCGACGTTTTGCCCAGTCAGGTATACTCAGGACTAAAATTCATAAACATATACGCCCAAAACACGCTTAGTGCCGGTTGCGGAAGGATATAATTAAAGAATAAATCTTCTCCATAATATAGTTTATTTACGAATAACGTTTAATTATTTAACATACAAAACAATTAAATTTACATGCGTACAAAATAAATAATAAAACTGACAATAATCCAAAGAATAAAACGACACGCCAGTACCCAATATGAATTTATATATCTGTACCTCGGACGGATACAACACTATGTCCATTTTTTTCCATATTGACTTTATTACCGTAAAAAAGGTTTTTTTTCATTTTATAACAACTGCATGATGTAAACAACAATAAATAGAATGTTCTGGTAAAATATTGTTTCATTACATCTCAATAAATAGCTGTGCCAATAACACTTTTTGTTGAAAAAAAGTTTAAAACTCCTCTCCTGTAAAGTTATGAAAATGGACATATTGTTGTATCCCTCCGAGGTACAGATATATACTATCATTCAGTGATTTTATACCGAACTGGTAACCTTTCTCCAAAAATTAATTTAAAAATGTTAAATGAATGTTACATTAAAAGGTGACTATGATGAAAACCATACCAAACTTATGGTATGTGAAAAAAATGTTTTCTGCACATTACAGGAAGCACAACCCTGTGTGTTGGGGAAGGTTTTGGGTAATGGACTTAGGAAGGAATTTAACCCTTTGTACGCTAAATAGTCCATCATATTAGTTCTTTTCAAAAAAATACACAACACTGCAAACTGCACTTCACCAAGAAAGTCAACAAAACATTTTCTCAAACACCTTCAATAGCAGATTACTAATATTGGCACAGTACAAAAAATTTTTTTTTCTTTCATAGCCCCTTTAAATTTACAGATAATTATAGATCCTCAGGCGAATCTATTTAAAAATTATTTTTGTATTTCCTGTAGCATCACTATTTTATAAATAGTGATATCATATACATTAATACATTAAATAGTTATATCATATAAATTATATGATGTAATGTGTATTATATAATAACAAGTATAATGATATACATCATAAGTGACAGGACTAAACTGACTAATAAAGCTGATGGGGCTCACCTTTTTACTTAAAACTAACTTACATACTAATTCTTCCCCGACAGCGGCCATCGATGCGGGAGGAGTGGTGGGTCCATAGTGTTAAACACTGGGTTGGCTAGGTGCTGAAACGAGTCAAAAAATTACAACCATAGAAAATAAATACGGATCAAACATGCGATAAAAAGTACATCATACAGGCCATCTGAGAAATCTTGAAGGGTCGTAATTTTTTCTCATTTATTTTTTGTGCATAATAATAGAGAGACCGGAAAGTAATGTCTTTTTTTTTTACATTAAAGTCCAAAAATAAATTTTTAACAAGTTTTTGTTTTTGATCAATGATATAATCACCCTCGTTATCAGCAACATTTTGACATCTAGTGTACATATTTTTAATGCCGAATCGATAAAAATCAGTTGGTTTTTGTGCAAATTATCTGGAGATGGTATTTTGGGCATCATCCGAATTTTCAAATTGTTAGCGATAGGAATTAATAGAAATCCGATGGCGCAATATCAAGTGAGGCTGGAGATGAAAAATGGGTCCTCTGTGATAATCCAAAAATCTCTCTCCGCATGAATCGGCACGAAGTACAGCTAAGCCAGGTTTACACTCCAAAAGGCGCTTTTGTGTGTTTGGTGGAGTATTCGCGGGGTCATTCATCACTGGAAAAACTGTGAATGCTGATCCTTACAGTGAACAATTGGATCGAGTAAATCAATCTTTGATTGAGAATTGTCAATAAAAAAAGGCGTTATTCTG
Organism: Acanthosoma haemorrhoidale; assembly: GCA_930367205.1. NCBI lineage: Eukaryota > Metazoa > Arthropoda > Insecta > Hemiptera > Acanthosomatidae > Acanthosoma > Acanthosoma haemorrhoidale. The sequence continues at coordinate 10,735,073 of OV884011.1, read as the reverse complement.
CAACACGATGCAAGAACCCACTGCGCCTATTTTTTCCGCAAGAGACCTGGAAAAAATTAATGAATAGGGGCGGGAGGCATTGCCTCGACCATCATACTTGCCTGATATCGGATTTCCATTTATTCCGATCGCAAAAAATTTCAAAATTTGGATGATGTCCAAAATGCCATCTCCAAATATTTTGCTCAAAAACCATTTGATTTTGATTGATCAGGCATTGAAAATTTGCGCACTAGATGGCAAAAGGTTGCTGATAACGAGGGTGGTTACAACATTGATCAAAAACAAAAACTTTTTAAAAATTTATCTGTTTGAATTTAATGTAAGAAAAAACGACATTACTTTCCGGTCCCCCCAATACTAACTAATACATTTTAGACAACTTACCTGGACGATCCGAAGTGTTGTGGCATTACCGGTGTTAAGGGTAAAATACCATTTATGAATCTAGGTCCTCCCCCTGGTGTCCAAAAAAGGTTGTTAAGACAACAGGTCTCTTAGCCTACATCGTTCTACTTTGTTACTTAAAGGAGAGGGGAGTCTAAAAAAAAATATTATACAATTAGTTTAGTTATGGAGAGAGAGAAAGAGGGAAAAAAAACTCCCAAACAAGAACGGAGCCGAACAAATTGTCCGCGACAGTTATTGGACTTGGACGTTACCTGGGAGATTTGACTCAGCCCTTATCGGTCCACATAAGGTCCACTACCGAGCAGTTGACACCTACATAACTATTAGCCAACTTGACTTTATGTTAGTGTTATAGCGAGATGCTCTATCTCTACGATGTTAATAGCCCGGGTTCTGGCTTGCTGGCTACCTGTTGTGTCGGCGAATCAAAGACTACCCTTCAGGTAGAGGCGCCTACGATCTTTTGTTTCTACACATAACTTAGCTCTGCTAGTCTTTACCTACCCACCTTTGTTTTCTTTTTTCTTCCTCCTTCTCTCTCTCGTCGCTCAATACCTATTTCTCTCTCGTTTGACACAGATTTGTTGCGTCAGTTTAGATAAAATGTGACTGACAATTCACACATTTTTGCACCTGTACAACCGAATGTCGTAAAGTAAATGAAATGAAAAAAAACAACTTTTACTCTGGAACGTTGTCCCCTAAGAATTACAAAAAAGGGACAAAATAGGAAAAGGTTGACGCACTGATTTGCTAAGCATATAAATGATAAAGGGTATGTACATATGAGATTGCTCCAGTGAACCAACAGATTAAAACAAAAAAAACTATAAATGAGTAGCGGTGAATAAATAAAGAAATTAATACAAAATAGAAAAGTGTGAAGGGCTGTTGGATATATAGGGTGTCCCAGAACTAACGCAAGATTTGAATTTGCCGCCATTTGTACAGTAAAGTGCTGGCAACCCTAAAAAAACACAATTTGACAGCTGACAGTTTAGGGTAAGTAAAAATGAAGCGTTACACGATAGAACAACGTGTCTTTAATGTTGAACATTACATCAAAAATAATGAAAGTTTGGCGGCCAATTCGAAAATTTCATACAAAATATGGTCGAAATAGTGTTTTGACTTCATAAACTGTGAAGAGATGTCGTAAACACAGTTCTTTGTGCCGAAATTGGATGATATTGATGTGGCCAATATGGGGTTTCAACAAGATGGTGCCACATGCCATACAGCCCATGAAACAACTCAAATACTGCATGAGACATTTCCAGGGCGTGTACTCTCTCGTTTCAGTGATCAGAATTGGCCCCCTAGATCGTGTGATTTAACACCCTTAGATTTATTTTTATGGGGTTGTTTGAAGTCAAAGGTGTATGTCAACAAGCCCACATCCACCCGTGCATTAAAAGAGAAAATTAAACGCTGCATCAACGAAATTCAACCACATTTATGCCAAATGGCCCTGGAAAATTTTGACAAAAGTGTGCGTATGTGCCAGCAAAGTCGTGGAGGCCATTTGCCCGATGTATTATTCCATAAATAACCCTATCCAATTTACTTTATAATTAAATAAAAAAATAACAACAAAAATACTAAAAACTGTTTTTTCTATTTAAATCAAATCTTGCGTTAATTCTGGGAAACCCTTCATTAAATATGAAATGAAATTTTTTTTATGAAAAATCAATAAAAATGACGAATTAAGAACAGTCAGATTAGAGCGAGACAAGGAACTGATAACGTCTAGATTCAAAGATTGGTAGAGTTGATAAACGACCGATGATGAACGATTGATACCGATGAGAAATGAACGGCCAAAGGAAGCAGATTTGTGAAAATGGTGCGATTTGATCGAGGATAGAGGGATGTTAATACGGAAATATAATGAGTAAATATATGAATTACAATATATATAAAATACAAAAAACAGGTGATCAATGAAATGCAATACATATTTGTAAACTAAGTCAGTAATAGTAGACTATTTGTGCATACATATAAATAAATATAAACATTTTAAAATATAGCATCAATCAAACGTATTTTTGAAATTGTGCAAAATACAATAGTAAGTATTGTAAAAATAGAAAGTTAAGGTATTTAAATAGGCCTTTTGTTCGTTAATTCGTTAATGATTAAGGTGATTATATCAATGAAATTATTAAATCAACAAAGAAACAGAATCATCAAAAATAATACAGCCGTTATAACAAAAATATTGAAAATCTAGGAACAAAGAGTGACAATAATTGTAAGTGGTAAATACACATGGTACCTGAATACCTGAAAATTAAAATAGTAGAACTTGCCATTCTCGTTAAGTTTTGAAACGATTCGGTACCGATTGATTCGGCACCATCGCGCTTTTTGGCACGTTTTTATGTCCGCGTTACTGTCATAGAGAAAACAGTGATGTAATTATGTCATTCTTTCGTTCGTTTTTCAAAACCCCCTTTATTGAATAAATGTATTACAATTTACTATACAATGTTATAATGAAGCATTATAAATTAAAACTTTTTTCATTCTACATTCAGGCTTTTTTTTTTTGGTTGATGCGAACTTGTAAAATACTATGACATTAATGTAAGGTATTTTTGGATTTTAAAGTGATGGGCTAAGTGTTGGGTAGGATTAAGGGTTCACCCTTTCGGGAAATCCCCAAGTGGGGGTTCTGAGTACGGACTACCAGGTTTTCCCACTGTCGTCCGCATTAAGGGTTGAACCAGGTACCTACACGAAAAAAGAAAGTCATCTTACTTTCTACGCTATAATCCATTTATTATAAATAAAAATAGCCCAATTCTTCATTCGATTGACATTAAATATCCGGTTTCTATTGTTGGCTCTCACTAATTTATTTTATGTATATTAATATCTTCGAATTGATTTAATGAATGATAACCATATTAATGCCATTGAGAATATTAACCATGAAAAATTTAGAACTTTAAATATTGAAAAGCTTCTCATGTAGGACTCTAGGAAAATCTTGAAAGTATTTCTCCATATTTCCTTATTGAACATTAGCATAAAAAATTTAACAATCAGTCACTTAAAAACTATGAGCGTTCTTTGTCCTGTTTCCTGGGCAGGAAAATCAACACAGATTTGAGCAATGTAATTATCTGTTCATTAGCGATTGTGGATATTTAGATTTAGTTGGCTGTTGCAGACTATTGTTTTATTTAAACTTGAAATTTTAACACGTGTACAATATACGCGCTATGACCTATACCTTTGACGTCGGTTTTAAAATCAACTCCATTTTGTGTGTTATTAGTAATGTACATTGATTCTTGTAGTTTTTTTGGTTACATTTTTTAATGAGTCTTTGATGTAAATGAGGTTAAATTACATTCCATGATCGTGTTAGTATTCCACATAGTCAGGCCTCTGGCTTTAACTTATATAACATCATATATCATCAAGCGGATATTTAATGTCAATATTATAAGCCAGTTATACATTGTGGCCAGTATTGTAATAAGTAGAGCATAACATACTTGACTGTCATAAGTATACAACGCAGAGGTTAAAACTGAGACGTTCGAGTCTGAATGGACTGAGGAACAGCGTATTCATCGAGTTTGGCAGAGTTTTGAACTCCAAATATATAATCTGTTTGTAGTTGTGAATTGTACAGTTATTTAGTATTCCTTTTGTTAATCTAGAATACTAGATTAAGGTAGCTTGCTGGTAATCTTTTGGAGCTGAGGCAAAATAATTTTCATTTAATATCTCATTTTGCAGACTTACGATTCGCTGTGCTCCTAAAGCTAAGTGACTTGTTCTTTACTTTTCTAAATTGATAGTTTTCGATTGAATTGAGATGGAGGTAACCGGTAAAAGCAGAAGCAGGCTAAACTTTCCTTCAACATAGCAAATATTATTAAAATACTATTTCTGTACACATTCTTTCACCACAAAATTTGCTTTCTTAAAATTAAGTTTATTATAGTACATAAATTAATTTTAATAAAAATGATGTTACAATATATTATATACTTTAAAAAAAATTAAATGATCACTTTCTTTTAAATTTTTCCCAGTATTTGTCAGCATCTTCAACTAAAAAAAATATATAACAATACATCATGATCAAGAATATAAGTGTAAGTATTTGAGTATAAAAATGTAAGTGTAAGTATCTGGGTATAACAATGGATAGGCATCTCCATTTCTCTACTCATTTTAGTAATAAAATAGAAAAAATACGACAAAGGTCTTACCGGCTATCGCACATGGCTTCACCTAACCTGTCGCTTCGTCTCAAACTGATGATATATAAATGTGTCCTCCGGCTAGCTCTGCTGTACGGTACCCCGCTATTTACCCACTTGACTGACGCTACAGCCAAATGTCTCCAACATTTTCAGAATGGGATCATGCGAAAAGTGGTCCGACATACCTCTTTCGAGACCCCGCCTCCCCTCCCGCATCGATGGCAACAGACTGTCGGGGAAAAATTAGGATAAGAATTAGTATGTAAGTTAGTTTTAAGGTTGATCCAAAAGGTGAGCCCCATCACCTTTATTAGTCAGTTTAGTCCAGTCACGTATAATGTATATCATTATACTTGTTTATTCATTATATAATTTCTATAAAATAACAAAACCTGTATATAATGTAGTGATGCTACAGGAAATACAAAATAATTTGTAAATAGATTCACCTCAGGATCTATAATTATCTGTAAATTTAAAGGAGCTATGAAAGAAAAAAAAAAAAAAAAGAATGTAAGTCTCACTTTAAATTTCAATTTCTTTAAGTTAAAAGGAAGATCTGCCGGAATGAGTGGTATCTATAGGGGTGATTGACCTTTCGCTTTTCCTGTTAAGCTACTCATTTCAATTATATTACCCACCATCTTTTTTAAAAATAGCTTTTTGCCTATTTCTATTCATTTCCACAATATCCTAGAAGGTTCTACATAGTTCTGTATATTCAACTGAACTTGGGCTTAAATGTCTAGACTTGTCAGCTTAAAGACCTAGACTTAGCAGGCTAAATGATGGATGAAAGTACAGCCTCCCCCTCCTCTATCTCTTCTCCTTACAAAAATAGGTGAGACCGGTACACCAAAGGGCGGTGGATAGATAAAAGGCTGGAGATACGTGAAATGCCTCGACATGATTCCAATAAGACGGAGATGTGGCCGGTGTGAGAAATAATTCTCCAGAAAGGCCTAGATCACGCGCACACATAACATCGCAAACGGCCAAAGGTCGGACCGTCTTTCCCACCAGTCTTCCTCCTCTGACCAGCGCCTTTCTAAGGGGAATCATGTGCGAACACGATCTAGCAATGAATCCCAAAACTAAAATATGCATTTTCACTACTCTGAACAGATATAGCCAATTAATACAATACGAGCCTTTGGACATTGCTAAACATTCTACAGCCACGTTGTTCAAATTGTGTCAACAGATATAACCACTCCACTAGTTTTTTTTAAATCCTCTTCCAGTATCCAAAACAGTACGGTACTTAGGCTTCCATCTCGAGAAAAGACTGACATGGAACCCACATACGAGGCTAAAAAGACAAGAACTAAACAGACGCTTTGGACAACTGCACAGGCTACTTCAAAGGACATCCCATCTCTCAATAGAAAATAAATTACTAATCTACAAAGTTATACTTAAGCCAATCTAGACGTACGGAATAGAGCTATGGGGGACAGCAAAGAAGTCGAACATCAAGCATATCCAATCCTTTCAATCAAAGGTCCTGAGAACAATATTAAATGCCCCTTTTTACATCAGCAATTACAAAATACCTCACATTCTCGAACTCATCCCTTCCAAGTTTATGAAATTCCACAGTAGCCTTTCCAACCATTAAGAGTTCATTTCAAGTTGTATTGATATCATCAAGAAGTATCCATAAATGTAAGGCTAATCCAAGAAAAATAAATATGAAAACATAAAAACCCTAGTTATATACAATTCTGTAACAACTTTAGCAATGGTTCTCCATCGGTTAATCAAAAGCATGTTCACTTCCTTTGTTTTTAGTTTTTATCGATGTATTCCATGGTCACAAAAATATCATAAATGAAACATTACTGACGTACAGGTGTAACAGAAGACAAATTTGGCTGTAAAGTGTTTGTTGGCCATTATTGATCATATCAAAAGTTACACAGAGCAACATTTATGGATGATTGTATTTTCTTCAAGTTGTGTTCTTAGCAATCTCCATTAATAAAAAATAATGTTATATACTTCAGCCTGTAACAACATTGTACAATTGCTTAGGTCGCTGTATAAATGTTGTATAATGTTAATTTCCAGGAAAATTCATTTTAAGTTATATTATAAATATTACTTGAAATCTGATATTGGATATAAAATAAGAAGAAGAAATAGGATTTACTAAAAGACTTGTGTTGTACAGCATTGGTTTCAGACGATGAAATGTGTCTCTTTAAACGATGACAACTTGATTGTGTTTTCTTAAACATTAAAGATACCACATATATATTTGACTGTTTTCGTTCCCAGGACTATTACCGGAGTAGAAACAGCATAATATAAATCATAAATAAAAATATATTATAATATAAGTAAGATCAAAGAAAAAACGCCGAGTATAGCGGAGAATACGTAATCATGCGAAAGACATGAAGAAAACATGTAAAAATATTATGGCTCTTCAGGTATGGACGCATGGAGGGGTAGATGGCGAAAATATATCACGGAATATAGGAAGATGGATAAAACATTAAATCAACAAATGAAGAATATTTTTTTTTCTACCTTGTAACTTATTAAGGCTAGAATATTATAATATATATGTTATATTATATTATAGTATATATATATAATATACAAAACATTTATATATAGAGATATATTATAAGAATATATAGAGTATGTTACGGTTGATGACACCTGTTAGCAGCGCTGCCAACTAAACCGGAACTCTAGACTAGTTCGAAGTTTCCCCATTAGATATCACTAGGTGTTAGACTGAGAGGAAATGAACAGTATAGTAGGAATAACCAGAATATTATATATTAAAATAGGACCATCAAATAAGAATGCAATATTTCTATGTATAAGTATTTATTATTTAAAATTACATCGCTATTCTATTGCAAATAAATAATAATTATTTACTATGAAAAATTTTTTCTAAACGTAGTCTGGTAGAATAGTATAACTGTGTATTAGATCTAGTTGAGGTTGTTTTCTTGGACTGGGAACCAGGCGGCGCAGGCTTCGGATGCGATTTCGCACATGGTTGAGAGAGCTTTTCCGGCGGTCTCGTAGTCTGTGAAATAAGAAACATAGTAGATAATTATTGATGTATAAGCCAATTTGCAAAGAGAAATTTAAGGGACATTACCAGTTGGTGGTCCGGCCCTCTTGCCGAAGATGCTTCCGTTGAATGGTGGTTTCTTGTAGGATGCGGAGGCAACGTCGAGGACGAGCATGGCGAAGGCGAGGACGAGGAAAGAGAGGAAGAGTACTCGTGGCATATTTGCTGAAGTTGGTGGTGGTTGGTGGCTGGTGGTGACCTGGTACAACAGAAAGGTTTTATAAGAATCTGTAAGGGAGTTTTGAAAATCTATTGAACAAACAAGCTGGTAATTGTTGATAAATGTTTAAACCAAGAGCTGAAGGCAGGTAGGGTGGTTCTAGTGCTTACTGTTTGACTGGAGCAGGTGAACTGATGATCCTTCCTTGGAGGACCGGGGTTTATATAGTAGGAAACTTCCTTCGATAATCCTGTTATCTGCCGAGTAATAGCCCTGAATCCCTTGAGGGCGGCCCTCCCGTATCTTGTCGCCTGTAGGCAATCACTAGGATACTCTTCAATACGAAACAATCAATACAGTGGTATTCCATTTGCTTGCTTGCATTACCATAAAACGTAATATGTGTGTAATGGAGACATGGGCATTACCCCCCCATAAGACTGTAAAGTATCTTGGGGTCTCGCAGTCAAACCAAAGGCTAAAACTACTAAGCCACTTGCTAAGCAAAAGCTCTCTGTCACAAAAACTGAAGGCAATTACTCACAAAGAACCATTAGGGCATATCGTGCACATATTTGTGGAACCAACAACCAAACAATAAAACCAACATCAAGACTCTGTACCGACAATGGCATCAAAAACTATCCGGACACCCGAATCTTCCTATACTTGGATTAGCAACACAACACTTAACCTGGCACGATAGTTCCATAAGAACTGGAGTCCATATAAGAGCCAGCGGAGGCTGACCAAGACCGCGAGAGCCACAGACGCTCAGGATATGATTAGAGAAACTGGCTATTGCCAGGACTCCCACTATCACTTATTTATAGCAGGTCACGTGGCCACTGCCGTTTTAGTCTCTGAGGAGGATTGTAGGGATGAGTGGTGCAGTGCAATGACTGTTCTAGGGAATTAGGGGGGTTGGATAGGTTACTATGGAATTTTATGAACTTGGAAGGGATGAGTTCGAGAATGTAGGGTATATTCAGATCATTATGAAGGGTTTTGTTGCTGACGTAATAAGGGGCATTTACTATTGTTCTCAGGACCGTTGATTGAAAGGTTTGGATGCGCTTGATGTTCGACTTTTTTGCTGTCCCCCATAGCTCTATTCCGTATGTCCAGATTGGCTTAAGTGTAACTTTGTAAATAAGTAGTAAAAAAACAAGAAGAGCCTGAATGGGTGGAATAAAACAAAGGAGTAAACATTGGACAGTAAGCTGGACCCCCCCCCACTGTTTTTTCTGTTCATTTTGATTTTAGTTCACGACCTGTAACCTAACCATATCCAATTTCTTTATCTGATTCAACAATGGTATTTTTAGTGTTTCATTGATTTTTTTTTTCAAAATGAGAAACCCTTTGGGCTGTCACCTGGCAATTGTGCGTCACCTGTTCAACGTATAAAAGTGAAATTAAATATCAAGATTGCATTTCATTTCCCGACCCCATTAAAAAAATGTTCAGCTCCACAGAACATGTGCTATATAAGAATATCTGTAATTTGTATGGCGATTAGTGGAATATAAATACAAAAAATAACATAAAATCAAAGATGTGGCCGTGGATAAAAATTAACATGTACATTATTGACTACTTTTGAATGTGTACATTAATAAAAATAATTAAACGAAGTTTAGGAAATCAATCAAGGGGTAATAAATAATACGATCATCGAAACCCTTAATTTATAATAAAACAATAAATATTTTCCGCATTGTGTAAGGTATTGAATTGAAGATCTCGTCGCCGTGATGAATAATGTGTAATTTTTTTTTTTTCTTTTAAGAAGTAATAAGTGTCATTAATGAGTTAGTTACTGTGTTATGGAAACAAATTTGACACGTGTCAAGTAGAGTATCAAATTAAAGATCTCGATGTGTTATATATTATCTATAATTTGTATGGCGATTAGTGGAATATAAATACAAAAAACAACATAAAATCAAAGATATTACACCATCTGTGGCCGTGGGTACAAATTAACATGTACATTATTGACTAATTTTTAATGTGCACATTAATAAAAATAATTAAACGAAGTTTAGGAAATCAATCAAGGGGTAATAAATAGTATGATCATCGAAACCCTTAATTGTATGATACTGCACACAATTTTTATTTCATTTACTTGATTTCCTCAAAACCAGAAACCCTTACGCGGACCTTACACGATCAGTGTTAATTACCTACTGATTACTCTTTCATCATTATTCCTTCATTACTTGTCAACCTTACACTATAATTTGGAATGACATTAACTTTCATAAGTAGGTTGAAAAGTAATGATAAAAGAAGGTAATGACATTACAGAACATTGATCGTGTAAGGTCCGCTTTGTTTTCATCCGTGTGTCAGCCTGTTTCTCTGTTCTGGTATTTGTACCTAGTGGTCGCAAACATTCGAAACTATTACATAAGCATTATTGAAAAAGTCCGTTTGTATGTTTGTTCGCTACCCACAACGTGGCATACTGAATTCGGTACAGTAATTAGTATGCATAAGTGGGAGTAATGCTTTTTAAATTCGTTTTTAAGAGTGAAAATTCCTCGATTTAACTGTTTGTTTATCTTATCTAAAGAAATACCTAGTTTTCGTTTGAATGCCGTTTTAATTAACCCCCTGAACAAACTCGCCGATATCTGCGGTACTCTTAATAATAAAGGGTGTCCCAGAATTAACTGAATATTTGAATTTTCCGCCATTTGTGCAGTAAAGTGCTGGCAACCCTAAAAAAAAACAATTTGGCAGCTGACAGTTTAGGGTTAGTAAAAATGGAGCGTTACACGATAAAGCAACGTGTCTTTATTTTTGAACATTATCTCAAAAATAATGAAAGTTTGGCGGCCGCAGTTCGAAAATTTCATACAAAATATGGTCGGAGTTGTGCTTTGACTTTATCAACTGTAAAGAGATGTCGTAAACACAGTTCTTTGTGCCGAAATTGGATGATATTGATGTGACCGATATGTGGTTTCAACAAGATGCTGCCACATGCCATACAGCCCATTTTCGTTTCGGTGATCAGAATGGGCCCCTAGATCGTGTGATTTAACACCTTTAGATTTCTTTTTTTTTGGGTTATTTGAAGTCAAAGGTGTATGTCAACAAGCCCACATCCACCCGTGCATTAAAAGAGGAAATTCAACGCTGCAACAACGAAATTCAACCACATTTATGCCAAATGGTCATGGAAAATTTCGACAAAACAGTGCGTATGTGCCAGCAAAGTCGTGGAGGCCATTTGCCCGATGTGTTATTCCATAAATAACCCTATCCTATTTACTTTAATTCAATAAAAAAATGCTAAAAACTGTGTTTTCTATTTAAATCAAATCTTGCGTTAATTCTGGGACACCCTTATATTATATTGTATTGTATCATATTACATCATATATCATATTATATTAATCTGGTCGAATGACATCTCTTAATAATTTCGGATTATGATCCTTCTCCAAATTATAGCTATTAGGAATGTATTGGACTACAAGCGATATAGAAACTGGCTTTACCTGCTTATAAGAAGAAATGAAGAAGAAAATGCAAAAATCGAATATTAATCCTGTAATTAATACTTTTGAGCCGGTTTCAATATTTGAGATGGTTTCTTAAAAACTTATTAAATGATATCGAATATGAAAATACATGATATTCAAGACCGAAAATACTTCATTTAATTTTTAATTCACCTCACTCAAAGTTAATCACCCTTTTAACAAGTAAAAATGCAATTAATAGCTAAAATATCAATATAAAAAAAATATTGAAACCGATCAGAAGTAATAATTACAGGATTAATATTGATACAAGACTATTTCTTGTAATATCTTTAAAATTATTTTTGCATTCCTGTATTTAAGGAGTGGATGGACTAACCATGGGAAAATTAACTTGAATTCATGTACAGTCTACGAGCTGTAACAAGAGAAATCTTAAAAGTAAGCAATATGATCCTGATTTTTTGTTTAAATCCCCATACTTTATCCATCTTAACCAATCCCTAAGTAGAATTATATCAGATATTTTGGAATTTATTTTTAAAATTTCAGATCGATTGAATCATTTTTGCGACTGCTATGGTAGAACATAATACAGACATACGGACATACAGATGATTCTCCAGGCGACTATCTCTTCGGCCTTGGCGATGATTTTTTGTCAATGAAAATTTAACACTTTTTCAATATGTGACAGATGGGCTCCTGCGAAGTATATGCATATGTAGGAATGTGACCAACAGCCAAGTATTAAGGCTTTATCACTAAAAGTAATTTTATATAATTTTTTTTCTAACTGAACACTCACTTCTTCAGATCTCTAGGCATTTGCTTTTTCAGAACAACCTAAAATTGGTCTTTACATTACTTACCAATAGTTTCTCTTTGGACGATATTTGGAGTTAATCGGTTGGTGCGTATGAAATGTCGGATTTTCTTTAAATGTGAACGTTTGTCTCCCTGTTTTTGTTATGCTTTTGTTTTTGACATAACCTGGTTTATAGTCAATCCTCTGTACTGTCCATTGCCAGAGTCACATTTTAGCAAAGAAGATTTTCTCAAAAGTGTTCCCTTTTGTTATTTGCTTTGAATTTTGCACCGATATAAATTCAACCGATATTCGTGTAATTTTCTTATATGAGTATGAACTTGGTAATAATGCTGCAAAAGCTGCACGCAATATAAACCAGGCGTTTGGGGAGAATACTGTGAACGATCGAAAAGTGCAGCGTTGGTTTGAAAAATTTCGGTCCCGTGATTTTTCCCTGCAAAATGAACCACGTGGAAGACCCGAAACGTCTGTGAAAAATGATGCTCTGAAAGCATTGGTGGAAACGAATCCAACTATTTCTTCAAGGGAACTTACTGCCAGAATGGAAGTTGACCATACAACAATATTGCGACATCTTTCTGAAATTGGCAAGGTGAAAAAAATGGATAAGTGGATACCGCACGAACTAACTAAGCTGGATCGCTTGAACGTATGCTCATCATTGCTAACCCGATTTAACGCTCGGCCGCATACATCGTACAAAACAATTGCGAAATTAAATGAATTAAATTATGAAATTTTGCAGCACCCACTTTACTCACCGGATCTTTCGCCAACCGACTTTCATTTATTTAAACATTTAGAACTGTTTTTACGGGCTAAACAGTACGAAAATGAAGACAGTCTGAAAAATGCCTTATCAGAGTTCATTGATTCTAAAGATCAGAATTTTTTCAAGACAGGCATCTAGGCATTAAAATCTCGTTGGGAAAAGTGTATTGAAGTAAATGGAGCATATTTTGATTAAATAAACATCTTTTGGAAAAAGATATGCAGTTTAATATATTCACTTAAGAATCCGACATTTCATTCGCGCCGACCTAATATGAACGTTTATAATTCACTTTTTGGGGTGAGAGGTTACCTTGATCCCCTGTAACCTCTTATCTTTATGAATTAAATTTAAGGGCAAACAGTTTGAACTTCATCGCACTTAAAACAGACAATATTTTCAAATTCAATTATAGCCCAACCATGACAATCATCTCAGATTGTTAGATGAACAGGTTGTACACAGTTCCATGCTCACTCACACAATGTCTACTCCAAAAACGTACTTACCCACACACTCCATACTCCATAGAATAAGATAGATGTTTGATAGCATGGTCAGACAGTAGTTGATCCAAGGAGATGTAGCCTCACCATTTATTTTTTTTTTAAATATTGAAAAGTTGTTGTTTTTTTACATAAATTAATTGTATTATTTTTAGAGTTGTGTCTCTTTCTTTCTGTTCTTATTACTTGTTCAAGCTAAAGGCATGAAAGTTTTTACGTGGAGGTAACATTTGACATTATGAAGGCATGAAAAATATAGCTATCTCCTTAAGAGTGTTATTAATTCATCAATTGTTAGGCATACAAAAAAAAGTCTATAACTCTGAGTAGGGTACTATTTTAAAGATATTAACATCCTGATTAACAACACTAATTACACGTTGTTTTATTTAACAACTTTTTGAATTACGAAAAATCATTAAAAATGTCACTAACATCGTGTTTGCAACATTAGTTTGACCGTTGTGTTTTTTATAGGCATAATATTTCTAAGGTAGTTTCATTTGATGCCCTGATGGTGTTAAAAATAAAAGAGTCCCAATAAATAATAACAAACAATGTCTAATTAATCAATTCTACTTGTAATTAAAAAATAAATATTTTCTTTTCATATTAATTAGGATATCAAATTAAATATTTTGATGATCAGATTAATAATGTGAAATTCGCATTAGGACTTTATCAGACTCTACAAAAAAAAAGCCATTACATTTATGAAGAAAGGAGCAAAGTATTATCGTCTCGTCACAATTTTCATTTCTTTCTAAAAACCGCTTCTAAAGTTCTTTCGGCAACTTACTTATCTTTAAGGCTGGAAAAAATTATTAATAGTTACAAGTAGTTAATAGTTACTAAAATGATAAACTGTCACAGGCTTCAATCTCTGACTAATTGACCCATTAAAATCATTTATACAGTTCGATCTTAGAAAAAAATGCTGACAGTAGAATAGTGTGGGCATAGTCACACTCGGTGACACCCGAGCTTAGAATTATTAAAAAAAAAAGTTAACACCTTGATTTAATTATTAGCCAAACTATATTAAGTCCCTTAAAAGCTTGGGTTTTAGCCTAAGTCTACATACTACATTAAAAAACTGCTCCTTTATCTCCAGACAATTATTTCCTGGAAGTAATTTTAATTTGATGAAATCTTCGATCCCATTTGCAGGTCACTGTGGAGCTGTTCGTTTCTGATAAAACACAGGGCATAATAAATATCTGACCACCAGATATAGTTGCCAGTCAGCCATTAATATGTCTACTTGGGATTTTTAAAGCAAGTACTTATGTCTTTTAATAAAATTTTTCATAAGAGAACTAACTAATAATTAACTATTTATTCCTATGCTACTTTAAAATGAAAAAAAACAAAAAACATTGGTATCATGATGTTTTTCAAGGCTTTCTAAAGCTTTTTTTATACAGCTTAGCAATTTTTTATACAGTGCTTAGAAAGGATGGGTGGTTCAACGTAAATAATTTACTTAGTGTCAGCAAAAATAATCGCCTTTTTCGTTATTACTTTAGTTTTCACTCCGAATAAATGTATCCATTGCATAACAACAAATACGGCAATTGGAGTCTTTAACGACCATCATGGTATACCATTATATATATGCGGTTGATTAAGATGAAACCAACAACATAATAATAGATAAAAGTGAATAACTTTCTATAAAAATTGTGCCAAAATAGCATAAGTTTAAAGTTTTGAGATAATTACAAAATGAAAAGGAGAAAGAAAGGGAAAGAGAGAAATATTACAGAAAGGAAGAAGGATGGTTTATAAATAAGACTATGAATTATTGAACTGAACAGAAGTAAGGTACTGATAAAACTTAGATTTAAAGATTAGGAGTGATAAATACTTATGAGACGAGTTGCACAGATTAGAGAAGAATAACCAAAAGAGATCTATGGAAAGGGAGATGATATAAGTCAAATGGGCTAGATCAAATATTTATTTGAATTGAAGAAGGTTGTAAATGTAAGGGGGCCTATTAATATATATATTTTAACTATTAACTTGTGTTGTTTATTTTGACTGTTACATGAGCATGATATATTATTGTACCCCGTATAAATTGTTTCAAATATGTACGAGTCCAATTTTCTTAACTTACTTAAAGAGACAATTAATTACTACAAATCCACCCACAATTCTTTAAACAATTTCCTTCAGAATAAGAATATCATGTTGTAGATATTTTTACAATCAATTGGGCGAGTAGCCATAAGATTAATTATATTATTGCATTTTTATTTATACATGTACCAAATTTGTTATAGTATAACACATAAACTGGATAGAACATATCTGACTTGGTCAGAAGTGCTGTTCAGCACTTTAAAAAAAAAAAAAAATTTTAACAGCTTTTAATAATGGATTTTATTTTTGTCTTCACATGCACAGTCGATGTTTTTATCAAATGAATTTTCATTTCAGCAACTGAAGATAGACAGCTTAGAGCTGTCAAAAATGTTTTGTTTGAATAAACAATATTGGTTATTTGATTGAGACAATTAATTGTTTGAAGCTCTTGAGATAGTATAGTAAAAACATCAACAATTGCTGGTAGACAAATTATGTCAAAACCAATTTTAATTATTCAAATTAAAATTTAGATTATACTTTGTGATTGAATAAGCAAATGAGCATTAATGTCCAGTAACATTATGATTTTGATCCTAAGAGATTAAATAGACATTAGGTCTTTTGTATTCTTGAGCAGTTAATTTATTCACTAAATCATATTGGAGCCATTAAGTTAGAATATAGACAAATATTGGAAGATTTATTTATTTATCAGAATTGAATGGTAGACGTCAATATTTTCTAGCAACAGTAGGAAAGCTGAGGAAATTCCTATAATAATATTATGCCTTCCCATATAAGAACTAGCACAGCTTATACTTAAATTTAGAATAAAGACGAAATACTTAATAAAAATTATATATAATATGTTATCAATCAATTCTAAATTAAATTATTATTGAGAAAGTCCGAGATTTTTTCTAAGGTTGTATATTGCCAGCAGAGGGGTAAGGGGGCCAATCATTGGATTTATTAAGGGCAACATATTTCCCTCGAGGGTTGACCGCCCAATATTCCCTTTATCACACCCTTCCACCCTCTATACAAAGGACATATATATAACTTTTTTTTTTAATTTATATACTTTTAACATATAAAGAATATCATTTCAGATTAAAAAGAATCACATTTTGAAAACTCCTTTAAATAATAAATAAACTATTGGTAAAAAGCTTTCAAATTTGACAATTATTTTTATGCACATAAAACATTCATGAACAAATAAAATATTTGTTTTCAATTTTTATCGACTCTTTCACTATGCCAGGCCAGTAAATTAAACAATGGTATTTCAAGAGTAATTTCATTTCCCACATTAATTGATGTATCTATTTGTGCTTTTTTACTAGCAACAAAGTTCACTATTTTTTTAATTTTAAATGTTTTATAGAAAATCAAAAATCCAACAGCAGAAAGTCCCTTTACCAGTTACAAGTTTTACCGTTCAAACGATTCTTTTAAAAAGAATTCAAAATAACCAAACAAATCTTTTAAAACAAACAAATCAGTATCGCATTAGTCACAGTTCGCAAAATTTGTTTAAAAGTATAAATACCAATTTGAGATTTGTCCATTACTTTTGCCTCAAACAATGCGAAGTAATTACGACTAATTATTGGAAATATTTATTCAATAAATTAATTACAAATACAGTTTTTTTTTTATATTTATTTTATTATGATATACATTTATATACACTGGTCATTTTAATTTTTGTACAAGCGATAGAAAAATTTTGGAACTTAATGATGTCAGTAGAACTTGTGCATCAGTATCAGTACACATTAAGTACCAAAGATTCTTTGAAAATTTTTACTACAGTAACAACCCTCTTAAAGATTCCTCTTCCTTTTCTCTAACGTTCTCCAGGTGAGATTTCGAAAATGAAATCGACCTGAGTAACGCCGAATAGCTCAGAGAAGCTTCAAATTCTTCGGGCATGGGATGCATGCTGGAGTTTACTTGCTGAAAAAAAATTATTCCTATATTAGTAGAATATTTGGAAAATTTTACTAGGCAACTATAACAAATATTTAGATGAAAAACTTAATTAGTAATAGTAAATGTATTTTATATATTTTTGAAGGATGCAACTTTGAATCAAAAGTAATATCCTACTTTTTAAATTTTACTGAGATATTAATTTATTACAAAACGACATGCTAATAGAACAGGATAATTGTGTGGAACTATTTTATTTAATAATTTTCCTGGTCGTAAAGGAATGAGAATTTTCATAACATTTTTAGTTTATTTATTATGAGACATAGCAAAACATTATTCATGTTTTAGATTATATGCTTCTCGAAGATGAATTAAATTAGTTCAAAATCTCACAGTAAAATTAAAAGAGAAGGGTATTTTGCGCACTTTTTTTTTTTTGTAGCATTGATTAAATAGTTTTGAAATAATGTTCCATTTTCATCCTCCGGAACAAACAGTTAAGGGGACTGGAATTTTTGACTGTCAGATGGTTTAGCTGACCCCCAAAGCTCTAGGCTGTATGCCATGGCTTGTTTAATGATTCCACGATATATTAAAATTTTCAATTAATTAGTTAATCAGCTAGTTTCGACACAAAAATGGTTCTTCTCACATATTAGTGAGATTGGCCATCAAGATGCCACACAAGGTCTAACTGTTGCATAATACCAAAAACGAAAGACCTAAACAATTACCTAGAAAATATGAAAACTAAATTGAACTCTGTTAATCTTAATTTTCTAAATATACAGGAAGACTTTAAATGGACCCCCTCCTTACGCCCCTGGTGAACGGATTGAAAATCAGTCGCAGATCTGACATTAGCATTGATAAACTAGTCAGTCTTCTTTGGTAACATTGCCTTTCCTTAGCATTTGGTTTTTATTTTATTTTATTATATTTTTTCTGTATATTCAGTTTATTATTATTATAGATACTATAATGTGTATTTCAGACCTATTCACTTTTAAACTTTATAACCCTTTCAATTTTTTGTAAGTACTCTGGAAATATATACTTTTAACCTTTTTAGTCTTTTGACTATTTAAATATTTTTTTGGCTGTGTAACCTATATATAATTATATTTTGACATATATATACAGAGGGGTCCAAAAAAATGTATCCACTGTTTAAAAGTCCATAACTTGCAAACTAATTGACGGAGTTGTCTCATTTTTGGTAGTGTAATAGTTTGTAGTTCCGGCAATCGCCATACAAGCGTTGTATTGCGTTGTTTTGTTTTGTCAGATGACAGTCGCCAGATAGTTAGTGTTTTATTGTTAGTTGTATCTTGTTACTTGAGTAAACATGGCTGGCGTAAGGCTTACATTTGATGAAAGGAAGTCTGTTTTAAAGTGGTATTTTAAGTACAAAAACATTAATGAGGTTCAACGGCAATGGTGAAATGTGTATCAAACAGAGCCACCGACACGTTTAACGATTCGTCGCATTCGAGACTTCAAATTTGAAGCCAAAGGCTGTGTTAAAGATGTACACAAACAACGATCTGGACGACCTGTAACAGTAACAAGTCCATTTAACTCCCATCTTGTGTTACAACAATTCACTCGCTCACCACAGAAGTCTGTGAAACAGTGTGCCCGTGAAGCTGGAGTGAGTCGCTCAAGTGTTCGGCGAATTTTGATATCTTTAAGTTGGACTTTAAGCTACACTTTCACCAAAAATGAGACAACTCCGTCAATTAGTTTGCAAGTTATGGACTGTTAACCAGTGGATACATTTTTTTGGACCCCTCTGTATATTTCTTTATGAATATGATCTACTATTGATTCAAGTATTTTGTACCACGTTGTGATTTGTGATTTTTATCACTTGAAAATGCCAGTGTGAGTTTTCGAAAGGGCTAATTTGTGGTTAGAGACCTAATAGCGACTTTTTCTTTATACTCTTCTTAGTTCTGACATTTGAGGAAGTGCTAGGCCCTCCAATATTCTTCACATCCAGAATCCTCCGTAAGATAGACAATGCTCCCCTTCAATATCAACAACTGTTACCTGCCCATTGATCTCAACATCCCGTTCATTAAAGATCTAGCCACCTCCCTGCAAACAAAATTCCCATTGCAGCCTCCCTACCCATGTTATAGCGTACGCTATTTAAACTCTAATCTCATCCCCAGCAAAGTGACTCCTTATGCAGAGGTGGCCTCGCGACCTTCTCCAAACTGACTATTTTGTTTATAGTGAGCTCTCTGGTGATTACTTAAGTGACCCTTTCCCTCCAAAAAAGTAACAATAAGGTACACTGAAGTTCTATTCAGTGCTTAAAATACAACAGCATTAGTTGTATTTAAACATTACAATAAATAAATTAAATGAAAATTGTTGACATTTGTATAAATCATAAAAACAAACAAACCTTTCTATCTTACATCTTCTTATAAAACGCATTTCTCCCCAATCCTAGGAAAAAGTCTAAAAAAACTAATTATGTTTCGAATCTTTAAAATTTTAAATCTCCAGAACATTAATTTCAACATCAATTTTACTATAGAGCAAATCATTGGACAATACATCCACAGCACAGAATTGTTGCCCATCCCATTCTTAAATCTTTGAATTATCGGCTAGTGTGTAATAAGCCCAATTTTTTACTAAATTTTTACTACAGATATCTCTACCCACTCCCAGAGCTCCTCCTTTTCCTTTGCTGAAGACAAAGCTCCAATCATAACTGAAATGATAACTACGGATCCTGCAAGAGCACTAGCATCTACCATCATACTAGATAACGGTATGGTAATGGCTCAGGTAACGGAGAATTAAAGTAAATGAGAAAAACCCATACATATCGCATTGGACAAACTAATGTTAGAAGTTTTATTTCAATAATAAAATAATTTCTGTTCAAGCAATTACCTCAAATTTTGTCCACACATAACCTTTACATTTCCTTACTCCGGGAGATGCCTGTATAAGATGGTGAACCGTTGGATGTGAAAGACCGAAGAAATCTGCTCCCCGCCCTTTCACATTGACAACCTCAGCACCCAAACAGGAATTGATCAACTGCAGCAGCATAGAATGGCATTCGTCTATGGAGCCACTAACGAGTGGAACGTCGAGGTCTGTATCGGCAACTATTTCAAATCTAGAAGAAAAAAAAGTATTTTTACAAATGACGTTATAGCTATGATAATAGAATTATCATTAAATATAATTTTACCTTGGTGCTTGGCCCCCGTCCATAACTTTACAGGTGTAAACGCACTGTTTCTCAGGGTCTTTTAAGCTGCCATATATCCTTGTTGAGCAATAGCCGACAGGATAAATCAACTCATCGGTGTGATATTCACTTTTGTCACAAACCTTAGAAAAATACAACAGTTCAACATTGATTATAAATGATTGGGAAGTGTTTAATACAATCATGAAGTTTTTAAATTATTTCAAATGCGGATAGTACATCTACTAGCAGGTTTTAGTGTCAGCTTTCAAAAAAATACATGGCACAAGGAGTATGAATGAAACCAATAAAAAAAAGATGAAATTTGAAAGGGAAGGTCATCTGAGGAGAAGATTTTTTTGTCTACATTAACTCAGAAAATAAAAAAAGGTTGTTACATAGCAGTCCTCTTAAGTAATCTAAGATACTCCAAAGTGCTAGTTACGAGTATTTTCTTCTGTGGCATTTGCAGCCTTCACCTGATGGACTCGCTTGTGGAGTAACATTGGTGACGTAGATGCTATGCAAAGTAAGTTGTATAAGTCCGTTTTAATGATGAAGATCTGTTGATGAGTGGGCAAATTTGTCATTTATGCAAAGTGTATGGCTTCTGGTCAGTAATGTCTATAATATAGTCCAAGATAGGGAACATCAGATTTTGCAGCAGTGCAATACGAGATTTGAAAGAATGGAATAGAGTAAGAATACCAGCCTTTGATTATTAAAGGATTATTAGAGGTGACGTTGCGGACTACTCCACCTTTTCCTGGTAACAAACGTAAGAAATAAATATAAAGGAGAGTGAACAACGCATAGATATTGTTGTGATATTTAATATTATAGACTTTGCATATCAAGAAATTGAAATATAAATATGTTATTCAAATCATATATCAAGGCGAAAATAAAAACAATTGAGAGTGGAGGAAAAAACTTTTTGAGTTAGTTGTTGTTGTTATGAGGAGAACACAGCATTACTCACTCTAGTTTTTGGATCAGCCTGGTATATAAGTATCTAAATCTAGTGATCATGGAAAAACTTTTTGAGTTAGTTGTTGTTGTTGTGATGAGAACACAGCAGATTTACTAAATTGTGTGTCCTTTTATGTTTGCTTCATCTAGTTTCTTTGTTCTTCCGTGAATTCTTCCTTTGTTGCTGTTGTGCCACGCTCAGTACATATCCACTGCTACCACCTCAATCCTTTTTCTTTGATCAAAATCCTCTTTCGTCAACTGTTCTTCCATATGCTAAATTACCATTAAATAATATTTCTTCAAGTTTCACCGTGTTCTTCTATTCTCTTCTCTCCAAATTACGTCTACTCCGGATCCCCAGCAGAACAACAACTAACTCCATATTCCTTTCAAAACTTCCCCTTTGTTATCTCGCCTTCTTGATTTTTTAACTTATCTTATTTTAAAGTTAACAAATCCACTATTAAACTATTTTAATTTAATAATTGCTATTATTTATATGGTAAATATTAATATTAGATTGAACGGCAACAAATAATGCTCATCCCTTCATAGCCATGATTCACGGGTCCTTTACCACCCTTATATGCCCGCTAATTTCGAATTTAAAGTCTTGACAAATTAAATTTACATCTAAATATCACAACAATATGCCACAACATTCTATACAATCCGGTTTAGTAATAATTGACAGAGGATGACCATACGGTTTTTTTAAATGTGCCGCAATAGAGTTTACGAAGCAAGGAAGACCAGAATTAGAATGGTGCAAGGATGCCCTAACAGAGGATACCATGGGAAGAAGCCAGCACAGATATAAGGTTGTAGAAGGATGGGATTAAAAAAATATGTTTGGGATGCAGTAATCTATTGTAGAAAAAAATAATTGTGTGCTGAAAACCTGAAAACTACATACAGGGATAAAAGCAACAAAGAAGAAATAATTTTACCCTAAATATTTAAATATTAAGCTCATAATAAGTTGGTAAATAAACATACTTCTCCAAGACTGTGCACAGTGAAATCTCCTAAAATAATAGGAAAGATTGGTTTCCCATTTGCATCCAACGGGATAGAATTGACAAGTTTCTTTTTTCTGGCGGTAGTAGCTAGCTTCTTACTACTTTTGGGTGTTCTGTTAACTTCTGAAAAATTAATTAAACAAACGTACAGCCGAGTTAGTTTAAAAATTAATTCAAACATAACGATAAAATATCACTTTGTATACCGGATGAGTCAGAAGCCATTCTATCATTGCGTCTCTTGGTTGAACTTTTCTTGCTGACAGAGTTTTCATTTCCATGAGATAATCCTTAATAACAATAATGAGAATCATTTTCTGGGAATGTGAATCACATAGCAAACAAATAAGTAACTGCATCTTTGTACAGAAAAACAAAAAAGCCGTAAGCAAATAACTCCTCAAAATGACTGCAATATGCATAGTGTCAATTTCTATACTGTATGCGGAAGTGAATAACAGAACTAAAGTAATTAATTGCAAAAAACCTGATGGTGATATACTACATCGAGTCACACACACAGCTCGAATGTTCCAAAATAAACTAATGGTATCTAGTAGCAGAATTTTTTTCGACTATGAAACCTAGACTATTTTATGTTCACAAGTGCTCAACAGCATTAAGGTTAAATGTGATAAGGTTTAGTTACGATCAGTTACAATCGAATGTGACTGATTCTTCAAATTATTTTCAATCCAATACTACGATACCTCCATAGGGCTGGTACTGTTGTAACTTCTTCCAAAGGAAATTTCTTTCTTCGATTAGTAGTAGAGTTTTTTCTTGTAGAACAGCTACCTGGTCACACAAAGCAGCATTTTCCTACGAATGGGAGCAAAAATGTTACCAAAAACTACTGGAAAGGCACCTTTTTAACTTAAACTATGATAAAATTAATTACAAATATCAATTCCTTGACCATCCTCTTGGCTTTGCTATACTTTCTTTTATAACTTTCATACTTGGATATTTCATTGTAACTGCTGAAAGTAGGCGATTCTTTAGTAGGAGATAATTCGTAGTTCAATTTAGGGGATCTATAACGTAACATAATTTGACGATCAGATTACCAGTAATGAAACTGTACATTTGACATTAAAATAAAAAACATTAAAAGCCTCCCAAAATATTGTTTTACACAAAGATGTCGAAGTCTGCTTCGACAAGTTCTTCAAAAGTTCACGTGTCATGACGTCATAAAGTAATGGACTAAAAAAATATCCTGGGATCTCTTCTGAATAATTCGAAATCACGCTTCTAACGGGTTAAGTCATAAGTAACTTCCGTTTTTATATCAGACATTTATTTTGCTCTCATTAAATAATAAAATTATATTAATTGTGACGAGTGCAGTACGCTTTTCATGGAGTTTCTCATGCACTCTTTGCTACTGCTGAACGTATCTATCCGCAATAATCGTTAAATTTGACTTCAACAACTCGTGGTGAATTATTCCTTGACAATCCCAACATTAATAAAATCTTTTTGCCATGGATGTTTGCTTTCGGATCTGGTAGGGGTGGTTGATCCTTATCAAGCCAGTGTCTTTTGCGGACTATATTGTCATAGGTAACCTATTTTTCATCGCCTGTTACAATCCTGTTTAAAAAAGACTTTTTTCCTGTGAGAGCAGACTTGTGGATGACAGATTGACATGCGATCTTCTTTATTCCGTTCACTGAGAGTGTGAGGTACCAACACTCCTAACTTGCTGGCTTTCCCTAATTTCTCCAGGTGGTGGTTAACAGTTGATTGTGATGTATTCAATCTTTCTGCTATACCTCTTGTCGATTGACGTGGATTTCGCTGCAATATTGCCTTTAAAAGGTTGTCGTCAAAGTCGAAAGAACGTCCCGCCCTCGGTTCGCCTTTTAAGGTCGTATCTCCAGAACGGAATTTTATAAACCAATTTTCTAACTGCCCGATCAGTTATTAGTCCTTCACCATAGACACTGCATATTTTTTCAGCTGTCACCCAAGCACTATTGAGCAATATGTACTTTTTGACTCTCCATTTCAGAGGTTAAAAAAACAACAGTTTAACGTAACGTGTATCACACAAAACAGTTGACAAAAGACTAACTGAAGCCTCGTCTGTGAAAACAAAAACTTGTTGTCATGGTAACTCTTAGCGGGTAGATACGTACAATAGATTCTACTTAGCTGCATCCGAAGTTACTTATGACTCGACCTGATAGTTTCAATAAAGTGAAAATACGCTATTGTAAACACCACGGGCATAAACTCAGGTTCCAGCTTTAAATTGGCTGTTCCTCACAAAGTGACCAGAAAGGAAGAGCTTCCATGAGATAGCGTATTTTATTCTAAATCAAAAGATGTTATGCTAGTGAATTTTTACAAATGTGAACAACGACACGGATATATAATCTCCCGAAACAATAATTTTTTGAATGTATAAAAAAATTACTGCAATATATCCTTCATAGACATGGACTAATGGCAGTCCAAAATGCCACAACAAACAAATAATTAATAAGTGTAAGAAGGATATTATGAACACATTTATTTAAATATTATAAAAATTTTGAATTTAGATATTTATTGAATTATTTGTTAGGACACCAGCGTAGGTTGATTTCACGTATTTACAAACCACGAGACTCATAATTTCAGGATTTTTTCTCTGGCTCCTTTCTCCCATATTTTAGAGTTTATGGTGTGCTAATTTCTTGAAATGCTGAAAGTTTTTTAGATTTTATTGCTTTAAACAAACTATAGCGAGCCTTCCCTGTCATAATTGAAAACAGCCGCGTGGAAAGCATGTTAAAATACAGTGCAATCTCCATAATTAACATCCCATTAATTCATTTTTAACAGTAAGGTACTACCGGGCACATTGAAAAAATCGCTGTTATTCTCAACGCATTTTGGGTTCCGTTGTTTGCTAGTAGTGATTTTTGTTCTTAAAACTCCTAAAGTTACACATACTTAAACGTGGTGTCATTCATAGATTATATATAATATAATCCCAGTTATTTTCTCGTCTTTTCTTAGAATGTATAACATCAAGCTGGGTACTCGTTCTCTAGTGAAGGAAAACCGTGAATGATGAGGAATTCCCCTGTCAACGAATGAGGAACTCAACCCACCCACAGTAGGACTTTAATTGAATATCTGATTTGTTCGTTATCGTGGGGATGAATATTCCTTATTTTGAGGAAATCATAATCATTATTAACGCTTTACAGGTTAATTTTCTGAAAATAGTTACAGCAAGTACTCAGATATATAGAAAGACTGGCTAAACTCTAACTGTATTTGGGCTAGAAACCTCAAAGATGTCAATAATATACACTGACAGGCAAAAAATTCCACCCACCTGATTTTTTCACGTTTTCATCTCAAAATATTTCTGCTTTGGATTGGTCAATTTTTTTTATGAATAAATATGTATTTTTTTTCTATTAGAAATGTCAATATAGAGGATAGTAACCCATAATCCTTGATTCAATTAAAGGAATGTCGTTCCCAATGTTTACTTTCAATGGAATTAAAAATGTTTATTCAGTGTCATTTGCGTTCTGGTGCAGCAAATTTCTTAGTTTTCGGCTTCGATATTTTAATTTTCTCAATTTTAAGTTTTAAAATGCTTCTTCGTGCTGAGGATGTTGCACGTGGAGTGGCACTTATTGATGATGGACGCTCCATTAGATATGCAGCTAATGTCATCGGAGTTCCCTATGAAACTCTACGAGACGCCGTCAGGCGTTTTCGAGAAACTGGGTCTTACCATAGAAGGGCCGGTTCTGGACGGCCTAGGGCAACAGAACTATAGGATGACCGGTTTCTTACTTTAAGAATTTTACGAAACCGGCACCTTTTACCGTTGTTCAAGCGATTCATCAGCTCCAAGAAGTTCGAGGTGTGCAAATTTATGAACGTACTGCTCGTAGAAGATTAAATGAGTATGGACTAATGGCTTTTCGCCCTGTAAGAGGACCAGAATTGACCAGAACTCACAGAGTTAGACGGCTTTTGCTCGAGAACACAGTCATTGGACTATGGTCGAATGGTGTGCTGTACGTTTTACAGATGAATCTAGATTTGCTCTACGATCTCCAGACGGGCGTGAAAGGGTGTGGAGAAGAAGAAATGAAATGTATGCAGCCTGTAATTTCACCCAGAGCCAACCTTTTCAACGTGTTTCCTTAATGGTGTGGGCTGGGATTTCAATAGAGTGCCACACAGAATTGGTTGTTGTTCGTGGAGGGTCTTTGACGGCCACTCGCTATGTAGATATTTTGGAACCTCATGTGTGGCCAATCCTCATCGAAATCAGCGATCATTCATTTCTAATGCACGATAATGCACGTCCACATGTCGCTCGCATATTACAGACGTTCTTTCATCAGCACAACATTGAGGTCTTAGCCTGGCCTGCACGTTCTCAAGATTTTAACCCTGTCGAGCATTTATAGGATAACCTCGTAAGACGGATAAGAGCGCGTTCAGCACTTCCTGATACACTGCAGGACCTTGAAAGGGCTCTTCGGGAAGAATGGGCTAACCTCCAGCAAAGGGACATTTCCTGACTGGTGGGAAGTATGCCGAGGCGTCTTCAAGAAGTAATAAAGGCAACAGGAGGAAATACGCGCTATTAAATGATCCTGTCATTAATTTCTTTTAGGATAAAAATGGTTATTTTTTACCTTTTTTTTCATGTTTCTTAGCAGTTCACATTTTGATTTTAAATTTTTATACAAAGACTCATTTAATAAACGTTAAAAACCTTATTAAGGGTAAAAAATATATTATAAATTCAATAAATAATAAATATTATATACAATTACCATGTATTATATACAAATACAATTTTTTTACAAGTGGGTGGAGTTTTTTGCCTGTCAGTGTATTATAGAATAAATAATTTGTTGTCCATTATTACTATTTTTTTTAAAGGAATAATTACTTGGCAAAATAAACCTAAACATTTAATGGGGAGTACGTAATTAGCTAATCAGATGCCGGAAAAAAGTTACTCCCACCCCAACCGGCTCAGTGGATGGATTTTTATTGACAATTTCCCAAAAAGTTCATTTTGAATTATTGAAATATAAGAAATATATCCGAGGGCGATGGGGGGGGGCTCCGCCTTTTGGCACAGCGCGAATCACCTGTATCACATTTAATTGTACTAGGCACTAATCTAATTCCAAAATGAATGTTGTATCTTCGGCGAATTTCAATTATCTATCTGTTTTTAATGCAATCTAAACTTTTTATGATATGAAATGATGGCTACATTGGTCATTTGTGTAATTCGCGCCGAAAGCGGTTCTCCCGCTCAAAAACCCACCTGCGTTGTGTAGTAGCTTGTTCGGGTCCCAGTAAAGCTTGTTAAAAATGTTTGAAGCACGTTTGGTCCAGAGCTCTGTCTTGAAGAAGGTCCTAGAGGCCATCAAAGAACTTCTAAATGAAGCGACTTTCGACTGTTCCGATTCTGGTATTCAACTCCAGGCGATGGACAACTCTCATGTGAGTTTAGTATCGTTGAATTTGAGGAGTGATGGATTCGATAAGTTCAGATGTGACAGAAATCTTTCCATGGGGATCAATCTCACTAGGTAAATATAACTATTGAGTTATCATGATTTATCTATTCTCAGCCCCTCATATCATTATCATCACTTTCACTTTCCATTCACCATATCCTTTGTACTTCCTTCACTATTTAAGCATAAGTTTGTAAGTAATCTTTAATTTGATTTCTAGTATGCTTAAAATCATGAAGTGCGCAGGAAATGATGATGTACTCACAATCAAAGCTCAAGACAATGCCGATACCGTCATGTTCATGTTCGAATCACAGAATCAAGAGAGAGTTTCCGATTACGAAATGAAATTAATGAATCTGGATCAAGAGCATCTTGGCATCCCGGTAAGAGATGTTTCATGGCTATCGACCTGATACTTTAATTACCATTATTCCACATTCATTGTTTTTTTTTTTATTTCTTAGGAGACAGATTATTCTTGTATTATCAAAATGCCAGCAGCTGAGTTCTCCCGAATTTGCAAGGATTTAGGACAGTTTGGCGAGTCTGTCGTAATAGCATGCTCGAAAGAAGGTGTCAAATTCTCAGCGGTTGGAGACGTGGGATCAGGTATAATAACCAGTTTCTTTGTCACAACAATAATTTTCAAGTATAAAATTAATCTGTATATAGTTCCTGATATTTAACCCCATGTGAGGAGTTGTCCTCAGGCAGGGTTAAACGGAGAAAAAAATTTTACTGATATTAAATTAAGTTTTTTTGTTATTTTATTAAAATCCTTACTAAAGGGTTTTAATATGGTACACAAGCATAACTGCTTTACGATTTGAAGGTTGCTCAAATCCTGATTAAGATCTTAAGTGAGGTGGTGCTAGATCCCAAAGATTGCTGCCATTGTTCATGTCTTCATTAAGTTTTATTGAATCTAGTCCATTTTTATTGCCAGTATTTTCTTGCATGCTATAGTGAAAATTATATTTGAAGTTACACTAGAACCAATAGTATTATTGAGGCCCTTGAAATGACATATAATATATATTACAACATGTCACTAGTTTTTGTAATTATCATATTTTGAATATTTAAATCAATTAACCTTAATTTAATCAATTCAGCCTATCCTAAAAAAAAAATACTTGTATATTTCAGCAAATATTAAACTTGCTCAGACATCAAATGTTGATAAGGAAGAAGAAGCCGTCGTAATCGAAATGCAAGAACCAGTGACTTTAACTTTCGCTTGCAAATATCTTATCTCTTTCACAAAAGCAACACCTTTGTCATCGCAGGTAAAACAAATTAATTCTAATACAATGATAAAAATTTATGTCAAGTCACATTACCTTTTGTTACTATTTTAATATTTATATTCTCAGGTCCAGTTGTCGATGTCCGCCGATGTCCCATTGGTCGTTGAATACAAAATTGGAGACATCGGCCAGATCAGGTACTATTTAGCACCCAAAATCGATGAAGAAGATAACTAACGCATTCCGGTTCATTTATATTTTCACAATTTATTTGTGATTTCTTCATAAGTTATCTGTAAATACTTAACTTAATGCTTCTAATATAGTTAGTGTTGCATGTTCAAGCATTTTTTAAGAAATAATTTTAATCTAAGTGCCGTTATAAATAGGTACCCAAGAATTAATATTTGTGAGCAAAAAGACAGTGATATATGTGTTCTATTATTAAATGTTATGTATAGGTTTTTTTTTTAAATTAAAACATGGTTACAATATGTATTTTCACTTATTTTTTGTTAATACCTCCATATTTATTTTAATCTGCTTATTAATTGCAGTCCTATGTTGAATTGTTAGATGGTCAATTTTCAATAATAAAAAAAAAGAAAGAAATGCACCTTGTGGTTGAAATGCCCTTCAAAAGAAAAAAGTAATTTGAATGTTAAAGGAATTTTTACTAAACTTGTAGTCAGTATGATGTGTGGTTTCACATCACCTGGAAACGGTTAGAATAAATATTTTAATGGTTGAATCTACACCTCACATTACACTGAATATGGCATATTTTCCTAATATCTATCTTGAAAATATTTAAGCTTGTTATAAACCTCAACTTTTAACTCAAAAAACATGACTTCATAATTTCAATAGGTATTATAAACTGAAGATTGAATTTCATTTTTAATGGAGCCATTTTTGGCAGATTTGAAAACAACAGTGCGATTGGAACTATTATGTATAATTTTCTTAATTTTAAAAGGCTTCTAACTCCCATCTTGATATTAATAGCCCATAGGAGCCGAGCCTAACACTTAGCAAATACTTCTCAACATAGTAAGCTAATTTTTAGCCTAACATAAAGCTTAAATAGCAGGGTTAAAATCAGTGTTACCTAAACTGTGAAACTTTCACCAGTTCCAATGCATTCTACCCTTTTCGCTCTGATTGTTAACGAATGATTTGACTAAAGAAGCATTTCAAATAAAATTCTAAAAAATTTCCAGGAATGCGTTCCATGAGCCAAGACATAAGATAGCTCAACACAAAAAGGAATCTAGTATAGAGATTTTTAGTTTGTGAAACATTCTTTCATTTACAAGTGCTTATATCACATCATTATGTTAACCTGCTTAAGATCTAATTGTCATAAGGTGCAGTGCAAATAGAAAGCACAAAAATAAGAAATAAATACTACGAGACATTTTAAAAACATATCGCTTTTAATACAATTCTTCATCAAAAATCTATTACATTACAATTGTATTTTATTAAAACTTATCAACATTTATACAAGCTAGTTAAAACATAAAACCCTTACATATGCAGTAGGATGCAACGTAACAAAGTAGGTAATAAGTAGTACTGACTAATAAGAATAAATGTTTATAACAAACTAAAAATGAGGAGGAACTATAACGCTAAGTCGATGAATGTCATAATCATTAAAATGTATTCATTAGAAATATAATGGCATGAGCAGGTATGGTGGGTACAGTTTACATATCAATACCTACAATAAATAGATACTTAAAAATTTGATTTGTTGACATAATAATTTTGAACAATTCTTTTAAGTGAAGCGATATCTGAACGGTTATAATAAATTCCTGTTTGATTGCTGATTCTATTTTTCAATCGATCTTCACATTTCAAGAAATACTTCTGAACAAAACGCTTCCTTTCCGACAAATTAACTTTAATTATTTAAATAAACCAATATCAAGACAATATAAATCTATATCTATAGCTTTATACATCTGATGTTATCACTATCAGACAACCAGGAAAAAAAATTAAATTTGTACTGGAAGCCTTAATTATTTTTTAACTAAACTGCATTTTAATTATGAGGAAACAATTGAAACCTCTGATGAGTGAGTTAAAAAAGCTTTTAGTCAGAGAGAAGCAAATAGGGTAATAAATTTAAGGATTTTTTTTTTTTTTCAGATATTTCCCATATATTTTAACCTACTGAACCATATAAAACATAGCCCAAGAATTTTGAATGTATAATTAAAATTATAGATCGATTGGACCACTTTTATTATTCCATATCACATAACAAGCTGATGATCTTTTATTTAAGTAGAGCCTATCCTTTTGGACTCGGTAATTATTATTGCTAATTCACAATTAAAGGAGCAGATTCGGAAAATAATGCTCGAGTCTTTTAGAAAAAGAAAGTATATATTTGTGCAAAAACTACAACAATTCAGAAAAACCAAGTTTTCAGCCAGATTATTTAAAAAAAATATAGGTACCTACCTGGACTAAAGTATACTTTTTAAGAAACGTTAACTACTAGTAGTAGTTGAGTTTAGTTTGTAGAGTTCATAGTGAGGAATGAAGGCAAGTCCTGAAAGAACACAACAGAATTCTTAAATTACTGCTTTTGAAGAATTGATAACATCAAATATTTGGGTATTTTACTGGCAAACACGAAAGATGTGATGACAGAAATCAAATCTTGAATCGCAGCAGGAAATAATTGTCTTATCTTCTACTTAAATCTTCAAGAGCATTAGCATCAAAGAGTAAGTATATACATCTAAAAGGTATTTAAATACTTGTATTGGTAATATTGGTTATTTAAATAACTATAATCAATGTTGGAAATAAAGGAGCAGATAATTAGTCATGTCCAAAGTATTAAAAAAAATATTTTCTTATTATTATTGTCGAAACTTTTTATTTACAATTAGAAATTAGCGAATATTTTTACATTATGTACTTAACAATTTGTGCATTTTTCAATTAAAAAAAAAAAATATGCTTGAATTGCAAACTTACATAACATCATATAACAATAAAAGCTAACAGACAACACCTGGTTCCTTGTGCAGCATTTTTTAAAAACCAATATTTCAATATATTGATATAAAAAAAAAAATAATCCCAAATTAGTATGGCAACAAAATCATCAAAATAAATTACTACATTTTGTTTTAAAATTACTAGCTTTAAAAATAAATAAAAAGTCAATTTGTACACAATTGTATCTTATTTTAAGCAAAACATATCAAAATGAGAAAATTTATATAAAATATACAAATATATACATAAATTAACCTAAAAAAAGTGTATGATATGAGTCAAGTTTCATCAATGGCTTTGAACATAGCAAATGATAATAAAATCATAAATTTTGTAATAAACCAACAAAAATATATTTCTTTTACTTATGAAGATAACTAATTTGTTGTTTCTTGGAAACACACGCAGACCTCATTTAAACATTGAATAAAAATGAAAATAATTGACAAGGCTGTACCTCGCACAAAACATCTTAGGAAGTTTTAAAAATCTACTTTAGAACAAACAGAAACAGTTACACCACAGAACAGACAGAATTAAAATGAGTAAATATCTTCGAAATATATAGTTGTTTTTTTACAAATTGGTGAGCAATTTAAACTTTTTTATTCTTACATACATTTATAACAGCCAAATATTTACCATGCATTACATAAATAATGATGTTTTTTGTGTTCGGGTACAGGACTTCACAATAATTTCCATGCTAATGAACTTCAAACATAGTATACTTTTTTTTTAAAATGTCCCCGTTTCTAAAAGGTTTAATCAATAAACAAACGGGTGAGCAATACAGACATGGTTATAACCAACATTGAAGGTTAATTTAAGTAGAATAATGTTAAGAATATTTACACAGTTCTCTCCTAAAATGTGGGTGTTGGATTTCTTGAAAGCACCGTGGAATATAAATCTGCATTTTAGGAGGCTATGAGCAAAAAAATATCTTTTTATGGAATTTATTACTGCTATTGATTGATATTAAGTATGTAATTATTTCGAGTCTACATAGAGGACTTTTGAACCAAATCTTGAATTTATCTATTTCTTCCTTCCCGAGTTCCCCTCTCTTGTCCTGGTCTTATTCACATCATGAAGCCATTATTCTACTTCTGAGATTTTCCTGATATGCATGAAATTAAGAATTTCTTATCGAGCTAAAATGCTTAAAATTTCTACTATAGTAAACTCATTTCTAGGACTTAAGGTACTACACAGTTATACACAGGCTTATAAGCGACCGGTTTTGGAGGTACGTTATAGCAAAGGGATATCAGTTGTTCCAGACATAAAATGGAAAATAAAACAACGGAAAAGGTAAAATGAAGTTTTATTGGAATTTAATCTGACCCTTTTATAAGCAAGCCAACTAATTTTAAAGGCATATTGAAATAAATCAATGTGATGAGAGGGAAACATCATATAATTAAATTTTAGGAAAGGGAACATTGTAGGATAAATACAATCCGAATATTGAATGTAGGGGTAAAAAAATTGGTCGGCTATGTTGGTAGCAAAAGCGAAACTTGGTTTATGTAGGTTGGAACTTGTAGGTGACAAGTTGTGCTCATCCTAACTCTATTTCAAAATTGAGACATCAGGTAGGTTTGATACTTATGTTTATAACAATCTACTTATTTTTTAAGTTTTAAACACATATATGCAGCATACATACAGCTAAAAATAAAAATTTTCACAATTTTTTACATTAAAACTTATAGAATATAAATAACAAAGTGTACTTACACTGTTAAGTAAAAAATATACTTACACTGCTATTCAATTAAAATTATGTTGTGAGATAACTTTACATTTTGTTGAAAGTCAACGAAAATACCTTTAAAAAAAACAAAGAAAAAAAAACATTAGATACATAAATTCGTAACAAGCTTCACATGCAGTATATAACTAACCACCATTGATAGGACTTAGTAAGTGCCAGTTAAGAGGAAGTATAGATCAAATACTTCAGAAGAAAAACACAAATAATTATGCCTGTTTTCGTTATTTATATGGACAAAGGTAATAAGACGTGACAATCAGATCATTGCAATGATCTTGGTTCATTGATTGTTCACTTGAATGAATGGACCACACATCACCTAATTTGTCACATTGTAATCGAATTATTTAAGGGATAAATAAGACTATATACCCATCAACAATACCAGTAGGAATCGCCTTACAGCAAAGGACCCAAGAGATAAAGACAGTCTAATATTGTCAATTTTCTAAGAATGTCAACCAAAATCTTAAGTTAATAGCAGCATCAAACATTTAACACCAAATTAAGTTTTTAGATCTGATAACACTAACTAATACATAGAGAATTGAAAGATTGTGGGATCTGTGAAATGAGATAATAAAAAGAGATTTTATGTACTTCGTCTTATTTTGTTTGGTTCATCTCTTTATATGTCAGGAGATAACATAAAATGGTCAGTAGGTTTGGTTGGGTTAGTTGGTTTCCCAAAAATATACACGCCCACACAGTGTGTGTGTGTGTGTGGGGGGGGGGGGTTGTTTGACATTACCACATTTGCATAGAGTTTTAGAGCCAAAATTCAATTTAATAACTAATAGTGGTTATGGTCTGTTCTGAGGCCTAAGAATCAGATGATATTCTATACATCTCTGACTAATGGTAGTTTTGTTTATTGACTTTCGAGGAGCGTAATCTGTTTGAGGCAAAGTTTCACCTTCTTTAGTTAAACCATCAGCTGCATCACTGCAGTGCTACTTTCTGATCGAGAAAAGTCGGGATTTCTAGTTAAACAGTCAGCGAGTGCAGCCTTGTATAGCTCAAATACTTCAGAAGAAAAACAAATAATTATGCCTGTTTTTGTTAATTATATGGATAGTGATAATAAGACGTGACAATCAGATCATTGCAATGATCTTGGTTCATTGGTTGTTCACTTCCATGGATGGACCACACATCACCTAATTTGTCACATTGTAAACGAATTTTGTTTTGATACTTTCGAGAAACAATGCAGCATCAGTCCGATTTTGGACTGTCTGAGACTTTTTAAAATCCTGGCCTCTTATAAAATGACACTAGACTCAACTCAATAATTTGAGAAAATGGAGCCAGAAGGGATTATTTTTTAACAACTTGGCCATTTGGAAATTCAATGTGAATTATTCCACCATTCTTTTTGTGCATGACATTTTCATCTGAGCCGTCAGTAAAAACAAGTCCATACTTTCTTTGCAATCCAGAGTTACCATTTGGCGTCACTCTTCAAGATCTAAAGGAGAATTCTCAGAATTAGTATTCAAACAATAGTTTGTATGTATGTTTGTGCCACCTATACTGATTCTCTGGGCACATAAGCACAGACGGCATCAAAAGGCCAGATGAACTTGCTTGGCAAGGAGCGGATCAGAAGTATATTGGTCCTGAACCAGATATTGGCCTACCTAAAGTCACGTCTACTTCAATATTGAGACAATTGAGGACAAAAGAGGTCTGGTCCAGAGCATGTAACAACGGTCCAACAGTGTCATGTCAGACATAGACAGTCAAGTTGTTCAACAGGGCGTCTCAGGTTCATTTGATTGACAGAATTCATGGTTGATAAACAGCAGCTAGCAAAACATAAACCTAACAGCCAGCATCTCAACCAGACATAGTAGATTAAGCCAACACCTATTTTTAGTATGAAAATATATTTCTTTGACTAACGTTATACACCCAAGGCGTGAAATGATTCACAGAAAAACTAGACTCCAAAAGTTGAAATTGAACCTGGACTTTGTCAAGAAGTCGGGGGGGGGGGGGGGGGGGGAAGTAGCATAAAAGCATGAACCCAACAATGACATACAAAATGGGCCTAATTGTCGAACCATCCTCCAACCCCTGATTTTAATCTATCTATCTATAAATAGAATGTAAGCAGCCTTACATAGTTTAAAAGTTTACCATAATAACAGGTCCATTTACCAAGGAACAAATAGATCACTGTAATGACAAGATAAAACTTATAACAGATAACCTGAGATTAAACCAGAGAATCAACTACCACCGGTTTTTCAAAGCATTTTGGCAAGGAGTGAAATTATTTAGTTTTAATACTTACATCTTTGCAATCCTCTTCGTCGAAATAGTTATCATCGTCGTCCTTGTAGTTGGTCATGGGAAAGTCGTCATCGTCGTCGTCCGCATCAATCTCTTCACTTCCACTCATTTCATACTCCTCCGACTCGCCTGAATCCCTGGTGTTTATATCATCGTCATCGTCATCATCATCAGCGTCGTCAATTTCGCATTCTGACAGGGACTCGTCATCATCCATCTCGACATCGTCATCGTCTGAGTCTTCTTCTTCTTTCTTAATGGAGAAATATAAAAGACAGCTTTTTAGTATAAAATTTCTGATAAAGCTTACAAAAGCACTAATATTATAAACAGTCTTATGAATTTTTTTTTTTTTAAATCTATTAGTTTGGTTCTTTTTTTACAGGAATAAACAAAAAGAATATCCTAACATAAATAACAATAATGTTGCCCTAACATCTTTAAATAGTAAACATCATTAGTGTAGAGAATGGAACCCAGGTTTGTAAAGTCAGAGGCCCAACAACACCATGATTACCATTATTTAAGTCAAGTAATTATTATTACTAGATTGTTACCAAAGTCCTTGTATGTAAAAACTACTTAATTTCCAAAAGTAATACACTTCCAGTGACATCAGAAGCTCCTATTGCACCCGATAATCCTAGTCTGGTCACATATTGAGTCCTGGCTTACACTCCCATTTAATTAATCATCAATAACTGAAGACCGACCTGATTAAGGCACGTCTTAAAGAACGGTATTCCCAGAATTAAAGCATTTAAATGTAACCACTTTCATATTTCGATGCAGCACTCCTTCACCAACCACTGAACAAATTTCTTCGGCAGTCGTCTTCGCACTTGACCCTTTTTTCCAGCATTGTCTTAAAAGACCCCAAATCACGATTTTTTTTTCTTCAGACATTCTCATTGCAATATATAATAGTAAATAAAACACAAAGATGGTGTACACACTTGATTTAAGTAGCAGTCAACGTAATCAATGATGTAAATTAAATGAAGAAGATTCATATAAG
Organism: Acanthosoma haemorrhoidale; assembly: GCA_930367205.1. Classification (NCBI taxonomy): domain Eukaryota; kingdom Metazoa; phylum Arthropoda; class Insecta; order Hemiptera; family Acanthosomatidae; genus Acanthosoma; species Acanthosoma haemorrhoidale. Next base: position 10,697,386 of record OV884011.1, on the reverse strand, counting down.
ATTAAAATATGTTATTTAATATGTCAGCAATTTTTTGTATTGTATTTTTTTGAAAAGCAAGAAATTAATACAATTGGAATAAATTACCTTTTCTACTTTGATTTTTCCCTTCCTTTCGGCCTCTTCTTTAGCAATCTAATGATAGGAAAACAAATATATCAATTACTATGTGGCTTCGTAGAATAAGTCTAAAATCAAATGGATATTTGTATTGTATCTATCTCTCTCGTCTTCGCGATGGCAAAACGTTTGGAAGGGGAGGTCCCCACCTCCGGGACTCACTGTTTCTGGCTCTTCTGTCAGCTGCTGGGGGAATTGCCTTTGGAGTGGGGGGGGGGCTCCTAGGCATAATTTGTATGTATATATTTTATGAATTTCGGTATGAATGAATTCTCACATTACAAATAAGCAAATGTATAAGCAAATTGTAATTTGCTTATGAAGATCTTCTATCCAAATATCCTTATATTTTTTATTTATTTATTTATTTTATTTTAGAGACGGTCATTCAGAGTCCATTTTATTTTTTAATGGCTTCTTGGCGAGTGTTTTATTTACCTTCATGCAGTTAGATCTTTATATCCTAGAATAATGACCACAAAATGAGAAATAAAATTCTTAGGGGAACGTTTTTTTAAGTCACCAACTCTTCTGAAAATTATGTGTAATGAGCTCTTTCTGCTCCATCGAGGACCTAATGGACTCAAAATCAACAATACCCATTTTTTCACGGGCGAACAAAGCCTAACAACCTTGTATGTATGCTTATCTCATTTTGACATAGATTCGATTTACCCCCTAATTCCCGGAGTTGAGATTTATGAACTCAAGAGATAATTATTTATGACAAGCATAATGATAACTCCATTAGGTACTGAGTTGTAAGCTATTTAGGTACTGAGTTGATAGCTATTTAGGTACTGAGTTGTTAGCTATTTAGGTACTGAGTTGATAGCTATTTAGGTACTGAGTTGTTAGCTATTTAGGTACTGAGTTGATAGCTATTTAGGTACTGAGTTGATAGCTATTTAGGTACTGAGTTGATAGCTATTTAGGTACTGAGTTGATAGCTATTTAGGTACTGAGTTGTTAGCTATTTAGGTACTGAGTTGTTAGCTATTTAGGTACTGAGTTGATAGCTATTCAGGTATTGAATTGATAGCTTATCATTAAGCTTCAGAGCTATATTGCCATTTATTCTTTGTAAATAGAAATGATAATAACTTATTGAAATTATGACTACTAGAAGATAAAAATAATTTTGCATATGAGATACCTTTTCAGCATTCGCTTTTTCCTTTTTAGCCTTTAATTTAGCACCAACTGTTAGTTTTTCACGGGGCTGTTAAGAAAAAAGAAAATTGGATAAGATCTTTGAATTCTCAAGTGTATATTTATAAATATTTCAACTAGTATACCTTTGTGTCTGCTGAAGAATTTCCAGATTCTTCACCAGGTGGCCCGAATGTAGCCTTGTGCCGACGGAATCTCACTATTATTGATCTCGAAGCCATTATTGTATTTACAGAAGCTTTGTAAGCTTCGAGAGCAGCCTCAGCTGTGGAAAATTTAACGAATGCATACCTGAAAAGAAGAATAATGAATGGTTTAGATAGAAAAATTAAAAAAGGTTACAATCAGGTTTGATATCTTTAAAAGTAAGAAAAATAACAAAAAAGTTATTATAAACAAAAAAACCTCAAAAATTTCCTATTACATCTCCGTTTCTAATTTATTTATAGAGACAACAGGTACCATTAAGTACAATATGTTACGTACAATACACGTAATATGGATCTAAATACTCTGAAGTATGGCTGAGTAGAGTCAATGTTAACGAGGCGTTGACCATTGTTGTTGCTAGATTGCATGGAGGCTGTGTTGGCCGGTGATTGGGAAATGTATCACTCCTTGCCTCACTTTGACATTCATGCCTCCAGCAATAATTTCCATGTCATACTGTTAGGAATAGACTGCATACATACTTCCTGTTGTATTTTAACTGATAGCAACATGTAGGAAAACCATACAGACTGCTAGCTAAACCAATTATCTCACCTCTATATCAAAACTAAACTAAATATTTGATACTGACACATAAACCATTCTAAAACCTGTCTGGACTTACACACCCAAACTGTTTGGGACAGCAAAGTACTCTAACATGAAGTGCCTCAATCCTTCCTATCAAAAGTTTTTATTATTAAAAATTTATAAAAATATTTGTTATTAAAACGCTCCCATCTATGTTACATATAAGACCCTCCATACCGATCTTAATACACCCAATACACACTGAATAACATTTCCTCTAAATTATTGTGGCCAGATTGCTACCTATGAAAACTTATCCCTACCATCCTCCTTCCAGATTGAAGCGGAAATAGCTTTAAGATCTCTTAATACGCCTACTCTTCACTGAGAGTTTTGGCACCCTCATTTCGGGAATGTCTGCGGCTCTCACACTCTTTATCGGTCTCCACTGTAACTATCAAGCAATGATGTAATGAGGGCATAGCATTAGACACTACTTTGTACTTTGGGAACTAGTTTACTTGGCTTTGTTTTTGAGACATTGTGTTTTGTTTAATAATCAGTCAGTTGGTAGTTAGCAATGTAGAAAGATGTCAGTTGGTAGTTAGCAATGTAGAAAAATGTCAGTTGGTAGTTAGCAATGTAGAAAGATGTCAGTTGTTTTCTGGACTTGGAGATGAGCGAGCATCAGTTCTGAGGATTAAATAGAGTGGAGTTTAAATTTAGACCCAAGAGAGAGCAGTTGTAATTAAAACTTAAGGTAGTATATAGTCGTTAAACGAGGAGAAAGGAGTGTTATAATATTGAGGTAACGATCAAAAGTGTATGTTAACGTGCACAGGTACAACTAAATCAGAAGTAAATGGGTTTCACTAATCTACCAATAATATTTTAGTGTTGCCCGCATAATAAGTGAGAATAGTAATAGTTCAAGGTTTATTTAGTGAATACAGCATACATTATTATGGACCAAAGGCTAAAGACAACACTGTAAATATATTTCATTCATAATAATTTTAAATTGAGAGTAAAGAATCAACCTAGGATATAAGCTTTATGTAAAAAATAAATGTATTTTTATTTTTTAATAGATAATAATTCATCATAAAAAAATTATATGATATAGATGAAATATTGTACCTTGTATTCTTCATTCTTTTTGCATGACCAACATCTATCCTGGTCGCCGTTGGGAATTTTTCTTTAACTTCAACGACACTTATATTAAGAGCTAGATTTCCAACGTACAACCTGAAAATTAATCATTAGTTAGTGATAATTTAATATCCTTATATGTTTAAAATAGTATTATACACAATTTGAACTGACGTAAAAGGATCAATATTTTCATGGCCCGAATTCTCCTCTGCTTTTTGTGCTTTTCTCTCAGCAGTCAAACGGCCGGTACCAAATTTGACTTTGTTGATATCCTCCATAACAGTTTCTACATCAGCCTCATCTTTTAGAGTGACGAAACAATACCTAGAAAAAAAAATTAATTGCTTTTTGTAACTATAGTCCATTAAAGCCCCAGCATATGATAATGTTATTAATCAAGATGACAAGATCTTTAATTTGATACCTTACTCTATACGATAAGAAAATATGGATCTGTTAATTAATAAGTCATTTATTAATGACCCTTCATTATTTTTCTTGGGCTTATTTCATTTTTATTATCATCAGGGGTTCAAATGTAACTACCATACAGAATATCATGTCTTTAAAAAAACTATCGAGATCTATTTGAGTAGCTGTGAACTTAAGTTGTTATTACACAGACGAAAACAAGGGTTTCCAGTTTAAAAAAATAAAAACAAACCATATAAATGGGTAAAATAAAATGCAAAGAAATAAACATTTCTCAAAACACACTTTTATAGCAAGTGAATTTTTCCTCCTCCCGCTTCATCATCATAGAATTCTGGTAATGTTTTAAAATTACGCAATATAAACTCCTGGACAAAATTAGCGCATCAGTTCATTTTTCATAGCATGCGATAAATAAACAACAACCTCTCATATTTTTCTTTAGATATTTATAATAAAGACTATTTCTTGGTAACATGAACAACATTAGTAAGTAAGAAAAACAACGACAAGGAAAATGTTACTAACTGTTTTAATCTGAGAAGAATCACAAACACAGAATTAATTACAAATAAATGTTTAGTCTTAGTATAGTGGCAACACCTCCTCTTGCTTGTCTAACAGCTTCCCGGTGTCTCGGCATTGACTGGACGACACGGACAGTTATGTTCTCTGTAAGAATGACTTAATTAAATTGAGAATGAGGGTGTTAATAAGAATGACCGACTTCATGGAATGTTAGAACAGAACTGTCTTGTAACAGTAAACAAAGGTTACATGTATTACACAAGGCATAGACAAACTAATTTAAGTGACGTCATCATTTGCCCGCTGACATCCTTCTTCTTTTGGATTTGAAGCTTCATATGTAGTCTTCTTGGTAATGTTGTCAGTCTTATTGGTTGCTTGATTATTCTTCTTTTATCAGTCTTCTTGGTTCCTTGATTAACCTTCCACTCTTGGTTCGGTATTCTTCAGTTTTATTTTGTTGAGTAGGAGATTTGGTTAAACTCATATCCTCAGAAACAGGTGGCTTTGGTGTTAGACTCTTTGGTGGTGTGAACTGTGTAGAGATCGATTTACGAGTAACCACTGCTGGAGCTGATTCCATACGTTGTGGAGAGGAAACCACACTCTCCTAAATTCAAAGTTTTGGGGTTCAGTTATAGGACGAAGGAACCATGAGTTGCGGCGGTACTTCACACCATCTTGGGTTTTAATAATGTAAGAGTTGGAGCCTTCATTTTGCTTAATAATTGTTGCTGGTACCCATTCACGAGGTGCTTTCTTCCATAGGATCTTTTCTCCATCACTGAAGGTTTTATGCGACGTTTTGCCTATGTCAGCATACCTTTTCTGCTCGCTTTGCCAATTCTTGAGTGTTTGTGTGACCTTGTCTGGGCTGATGAGTTGAGGCTTAAGAACTGAGTCCAAACAAGGAATCAGGGTTTTCGTTCTTCTTCCCATGAGCCTTTGAGCTGGGGATCCAATGCTATCCCTCAGAATGTTGCGTTGATTCAGTAGTGCAAGGTGGATATCCGTGTTTTCTTTGGCGCATTTTCTTAGTAATAGTTTTGCTTCTTGTACATATCTTTCGATGAATCCGTTAGCCCGCGGAAAATGAGGGCTGGATACTTGATGGGTAATGTTCCATGATGTGCTAAAGTCTTGAAATTCTTTGCTGCTATATTGTGGACCACCATCAGTTTTTAGTAGGTCTTCCAATTCTTCCAATAATGTGTATTGAAGTTCAATAAGTGTCCGTCGATTCAGGGAGACGAGGAACCTTAGGAGAACCGGACAAGGTCGGCTAAGAGCTACTTCAACTATTATATTCATCATGGCCATTTCATAACACTCTCGGCCTTAAGGTTCCAAACAAGTCTTCAACTTTGAAATGAACTTCATTTGGCCAGAAATGATTTCTGACTGAACAATAAGGCGACACCTCTACGAATCAAATCTAGCCTCTAAAGGCCCTCTCACTGGTCCACTTCTCCAGACATCGAGTAACCAGAGTTGAATTTTCACTGCAATATGCAAAGTGAACAATCGCTGATTGAAGAGTGGTTTTGTTCAGTGATGAGTCAAGGTTTGCCCTACATTCTCCAAATGGTTGGATAAGAGAGCCAGCTCTGGAGAGTTGTTTGCTGCCTGCAACATTTCTCCAAGAGTAACATTTGGAGGCGGTTCTGTAATGGTGTGGGCTAGCATAAGTTTAGAAGCGCATACAGAGTTGCACACAAAATCAAGGGCTCACTGACTGCAGAGAGGTATGTGATGGACATCCTGGAGTAATATGTAATGCCATTTGCACTATCTGTTGGAGACAATTTTTTTTATCTCCAAAACCACAGGAAGACTCAGAGGAATGGGAGACTACATGCCGCTACTATGATGATTGCCTACTTTCAGGAAGTAGGCATTAAACTTCTGCCCCTTCCTGCAAGAAGTCTGGACCTTAGTCCTATAGAGCACGTGTGGGATATGCAGAAGAGGGGTATCAGAGCTCGGAATCATGCACCAACAACCCTTGTTGAACTTAAAAACGCATTATTATGCTGATGCACATAATTGTCAGTGTTATTGTCGTCTGCCATGGTTTTTGCTGCATTTTATATTTTTTACTAAGTGGACAACTGAAGTTACTTTATAACTAATTTAAGATGTTCAAATTAACTACTTCTTGTAGGAGATCACACATATTCACTACAGAAACTGCACCAAGGACAAGTATTAAAAAGTTTGACAGAAAAGATTGGCATTTTAATAGTGAAACTGGAAGAAAAAAAATTTACACTATGAAAAGCCAGTTTCGAGGGAATCCATGAAAACTATGACTCAAGCAGTGACAATAGATAGTTTTACAATTTTTGGGGACTTAGTTGAGGACGAGCAATAGACCGAATATGAAAATAATGGCAGAAAAATAATTGTATTCAACTTGCAAAGAGGGGCTGGCTTATCAAACAAATAACTGTAACGATTTTACTTCTCTATCCCTCATACAATCATATGTATCCAACTACAAAGGGGCATAAAATGTTTGTAGTTTACAATTGTACATTACAATTATGTAATGGTGTTTGCTTCATTATTATGCTTTATAATTTAGTATGTTTTTACTAAATTACTGTGTTTGTTTCTTAATATATAACTACAGTACAATTTTATTTCTATAATCTACAATGTACGGATAATAAAAAATAAAGCAATATAAAAAATATGAGAATTTTTCCACTTACCTTGATGTATGTTTTCAAAACACTGATGATAGCTTCATAAACTTCTGGGATAGATAAAGATATAATTTGTTAAGAAATCTTGAAAGTATAAATAAAACTTGTAAAGGAATGTCCACTAGCAAGGTACCAGAGGATGGTTGCAAGCCTCATAATGGGCAAAATCAAAATTCTAAAATTTATATTTTGTTTACTGTTCTTTCATCCAACCATTTGTAAAAATAATTCAAAACGACAACTGGGTGTCATCCTCAAAAAATTGAAAAATCCACTGCCATCTCCCAGTTTTAATATATTCAGGAGATTATGGCATCGCTCATAGGTAGCACTAAATAACTTCTGTATTCACCATCTTTTTCGTTTTTTATTATTTTGATTTTTTATCAGAATTAAAAGTGAAACAGGGAGAACTGTCTGGGCTAACTCCCGAGACATTTCAAACAGAACAGCCCCTTGTAGTGTGGATGAGATTCATTGCTACTGCCTTGTCCCTGAACAGACATGAGACATTGAATCGGGGCAGCTTCACAACAATGTTCCGATCTGGACTAGGCCTTTAGACAAGCAAAAGGTGTTGCCAGATACTAACACTGTAAACATTTCTTTCTGATCAATTCTGCTTTTGTGATTCATTCTCACATTAAAACTGTTTGTAACATTTTCCTTGTTTTTTTTCCTTACTTGCCCTTCTAATGTTTGTTGATCATGTTACAAAAAAAAGTTTTTATTATAAATATCTAAAGAAAAACATGAGAGATTGTCTTTAGAACTCGTCCAGGAGTTTATATCATAACATATTGTAATATACATCAAAAAATATATTGACCTGTTTAAATTTTAATCTTTTATTTTAAATAGACTACAATGTAGTCTCCTGTAATAGATTGTCGAGCAGGCGCTTATCCGAGCTACAATTATAAGAAATAGACTAGGCTAATAGTTTGGAGGGATGACTGGCAAGAAATCACTTGGTGCTGGGTTCAAGTCGTTGCCTCGACACTATATTTTTCTCTTTGGCTAGCAATTATAAAACCAGCGGGATTACCGACCACAACCAGTAATTATTAATTTAAAATGATACTTTACCTTACACCGCATGGACCCTGGAAGTGGACATTATCGATTTGCGAATGGAAATTCTGAACAATCTCTTTAGACAGTTCTGGATCTGGGAAACGGATAACAATACTCTTGGCATTTGCATTTCTTTGGCATTCCATTTCCAAGGCATGTGCTTTCTCTGCAGCCTCTTTGTCCCACGGACGGTTCATGCTGACAGAAGCCCTTTTCTTTTTTTTGTGACTTGTTTCACTCAAAGTCTGAAAAATATTCATATGATATAGTTTAAACACTTAATGAACTAAAATTGAGCCCGTGGTGCAACATCTCATCAAGAGAGAGGGCCGATTGCAGTTGCTGCTAAAGTAATTATGAGGGCAATGTTAGGTTACCTCCTCACACTCGGTTTTATAGACCGATATTTAATGTAGGATCTACTAGGACAAGTAACAAAATCTATGCCATTTAATTAAATAATGTAAAGTTCAATGAATAAATAAATTAACAAGGCTTACGTAAACTTCAAAAGTACGGCCATTTAAATCACCCAAATATTATGTTAACTTCATTACAAGAAAACAATGATTTACATCTAAACATAATAATAGATAATGTGAAATTGCAGATTTTCAACTGATGCTTACTTTTTTTTTTGGCTACTACTACCACCAAAAATATAATTTTTATACTAGGACCATCCTAATTAACCAAATTTTCTTTCCTTTCTTCTTAATTTTCTTCCAATTTTTTCCGAAATGTTTAGACCAACAAGAGCTCTTAAAGAAATCTAAGACAACTGGACTTCTTTGCCTATTAATGAATTCATGAGTCATATAAAAAAGCGTTATCAGTTATAATCTGGAATTCCCTATCGTACCTGGTATGTTCGGAGCTCATTGTCATGCCAAATATCCAGAACAGCCACCATAAAAGCTATGTGATTGCTACAAATATTTGTGATAAATTAAGTTAAAATTAATAACTCAAACCATTATTTATTCTTTGCTTCTGATTAGTTACCAGAAACAGCTTCATTCTTCCATAACTTACCCCTTCTTTTTTTTGTACCTTGTTCAATCCCATTGTTCAGAGCATGAAAACATTTTACCCTTAAAGTTTAGAATTTATGTGACAACAGAATTGCTATGACCATTTGTATCTAACTAACCAACAAGAAATTTATATTCCACTATATGTGTAACTTTCTTAAATAACTTGATTAATCAGCATAAATTATATTTTGGTCTAAGTAAAAAAATGGAAATGATGAAGGATATGCACAATTGAATAGAAAACTATTATTATGGGCAGTAGAGCAATATACTATCAAATCCCCATTTATCTGCTCATACGCACGCATCAAATGAAATAGGTGATGTGTGTGTTCTAAGCCAGTAGGATCTCCGCAATCGAAATAAGATACCAGAGAAGCAATATTCAGCAAAAAAAAGAGATTGTGAGAAAAATGAGAGAGAAAGAGAGGAGCTGGGGATCTGGGCAATATCAAAGACAATAGAGGAGCGCCAACTAAAATGATTAGGTCACAAATCCCGCATGGGAAACAATAAGAAAGCCAACCCAACGGGGAGAAAACCTAAGAGCAGACCCAGAAATATAGTTAATGAATACATAGAAAAACTCGGATCAGCAAGAGGCAAAATGAATAAGTTGTAAGGAACAGAGAACAACTAAACCCACAAAGATGATTTGATTTCCTTCAATTCAAATCCTCCATCCAGTTCTGTATCACGAGATCTCGTCCATCTAAACTCTGTCTTTCATTCCACACATCTTCATGATCATTCCTAGTTCGAGCATCCAACTCCTGAAATTCTATTCCTCAAACTATACAGTAATCCCATTCTTTCCGAATATTTATCAGCAGTTTCAGATCAATATAAACTATGTAACCTTGAGTTGAATAACCAAAACTTTTATCAGACTGTCTACTTTCATTAATTTTTGTTTTGTTCTTTCTATTTTAGGTTCTGATTATTCAATTTTTTAGGCTAGACAATCATTTTTATTTTCCTTTTGGTATTGTAAGGGGGCTTTAGTCCCAGAATAAAGTTATTTTTTCATTCATTCAAAATGTATTTATTATCTTCGTTACCTCTGCTAAGATAAAAAGCACAACCCAAACAAAGGCAATTTGCAGTTTCTAAAACACCTTCTAACTCACTTCCCAAGGAATAATACAAATCTTTTACAAGGCAAGATAAACTAAGAATCAATTTTGAGACATTCAAAGACTATAAAGAAAGAAAGATCACCACCCTGATACAAAAATATATAGTTAGCATTAAAGAAGAAGATCGATTCTTGAGTTCTAAATAACAAAACTTCTAAAATATACAAATATTCAAGAGTTAAATTTCCCAGAAAATGAAATGAATGATTATGAAATCAAGCAAGTAGTCCAGCATATTCTGAAATTAAAAATCATAAAAGTTATGGTTAGCCTAAGCCTATAAGCTTACCATACCATACAGGAAAGCAGCTGCAACTAAGGGTAAGGGGGAGGATAAAGACAGGAATGAACATTTGGTTGATCATAAAAAAGATAAACACCTCATGAAGAGATAAGATCAACCAAAGGTTGTCGCCATAATTGGTAGGTGGTGCGGAGGACCTAATGTCCTAGGCTCCGGACTATCAACAATAATGCCGGATTTCTAAACAAGACTCACTTCTTATTTATTCAAATAGCCACTTAATTTTTCTCAGGAGGCTGAGCGAACCCTTACCGAACCAATCACCAAAAGAAAAAATCGTGGGAAACCAACCTGGGTCTCCGCAGTTAGTTGACAGTTTACTAACCACTAACTAGGCCTTGGGGATGTTGCTACAAAAAAGCATCTAAAATAATCCAATAAGAAATATGCAAATTGTACACAAATATAAAAATACAATGTTTCAATTTGTTTCCAACTAATTATTTGGATTTAAGATAAAAAAAAAAAAAATATACAAAATTAAAAAAATGTAATAATTTTTATTTTGGATTAAACTGAAATAACTTACACTGATATGCAGATGGTGATCATCCCTAAAATACAATAAGCGTTTTATTAATATTCTTTGTGAAATCTTCTTTCTTCGATCTTGATATTCCTTTTAACCTAACTGTAACATATTGCAAAGAGTAGATTTGAAAATATTCTGAAAATATGTGCTTGCATCAGCTTCTTCTTTCTTCTTCATTTGAAAACAAAAAATCACAACGATTTAGCAAAACAACGTGCCAACATTACTAATAGCAGAGAAATGGAATTTAAATACTCCTGAAGCAAATGATTTTTACATTAATAAATCTGGTTTTGGAAAACAAATAAAAATTGATTGAAAGTACAACATGTCTAAACTGTGTCTATTTTCCATCCAGCTTGCAGGCCTCTAAAGTAAGAAACATTTCCTGCCAGCATTTCTGAAAACAATTTACTGATACTCTCTCTGTTCAAACATTGGCAATTATTAAAAAGATATCTCCTGAAAGGACTGCAGAATTACATCCAGTGATGGAATAAAATGGGAAAATACTGAGAAATCCCATATAATACGTTTTGAATTTGATAAAATCGAGAAACTAATACGACTGTTAACCATACCAAGAATGGAAAGCTCCCTAAAACACTGTTTGTAAGTACTTACCAATTACACCAACCGTAGAAAGTTATGCGTGGTTTATGGACTGGTACTAAGTGGGCTTCTACCCTTTGTCGAGCCCATACCAATGTGGTTATGTGTGAGGTAGGAGTGCAATGAAACGAATTTTCAATATACATACTATCCTGGAGAGAGGCAGAGAATATCGGATAATAGCACACTAACTCTTTAACAACTTTAAACAAGCTTATGATTCGATTGATTGAGATAAGCTTTTCAAAGCAGTAATTGGATTGAAAGTAGCTCTGAAACTACTCAATTAGAAAAAGGCGACCAAAACATTCATAGAGCGCGAGGTATAAACCCGCAAGAAAAATTCTGAGAAATGCTCTTTAAATAGAGGCGTTATGCAGGGCGAGACTCTCGGATATTCACTTTTTAACCTCCCCATAAACTATCAGACTCTGGTACCCATACAAACAGTGCAGCACCTTTAACAAGATGTTTCAACTCCTTGCATGCTTAGAACATACGACATGATTGGACACTCCGTTTGTTTCATTCTGGAAGTATTCATAGTATTGGAGGGAGCAGAAAAAAACGATTGGGTTTAATCATAAATGAAGACAAGACAACAAAGTACATTGTGTCTGAAGGAACATTCAGGGAAACAGGAAAGAGAGTCATGCTATGACCACACACGCTTCAACAGGTCCAAATTTCCTATTTGGGATCGTAATTAGTATGCAATAATAACCTCACTTGAAATCAAAAGGAGGATAATGGCCACTGATATGTGTCATTATGGACTGAGGGATCTCATTATAAGTAAACTCATTACCATTCAAATAAAACCCTTTTCCCTTTTGTTCTCTTACCATTCATAATGTGGACCAACACTAAAGCTGAAGGCAAGGATCTTCAAATATTTGAAAGAAAGGTTCTCAGGACAATCTTTGGTTCTGTTTGTAACAAAAGAGAATGAATGAGAAGAACCAAAAGGAAGGTCTATGAGCTTTATTGGAATAGAAATCACAACAGTGATAAAATTAGCAAGCCTGGGCTGGTCATGTTGCAGGAATGGATATACATGCAATCATCAGAAAACCTCTTGTACTAACTTCAAACATTAGCTAAAGTGAGACTGCAGCAGTCAGATTGCGTGGGGAATGACCTCAGGAAATCGGCTTGTTAATTGAATGGTAGCAGCAAGGGACAGGAATACTTGGTCATTTTTTAACATAACTTTCTACAGTGAGTATAACTTATAAATACCTTGTTATCACTATAGCTAGGTGAATTGTAAGTTTTAATTGCATGGACCTGAATATCCATAGTTTGATTAACTGTTATGGCCAGATTCAATTTTGAAGCGCCCCCACAGAACGAGCTAAGCTTTCTCACTTTAACTAAAAAAGGTTGGTAACTTGTAGACAGCTCTTCCTGCCCAAGCTGGAGGACATAAGCAAACAAACCGGTAAATAAACAAGTATCGGAAAATTGAGACAAATTGTAAATGACTTTGGTATCCAACGTGGAAATGTGTTCTAAAATTGTTCAATGTTCTTAAATTAGGAGAAACCAACAATGCCAAGTTTTAAAATTCTAAAATGATTGTGTATTATTAAAAACAGCATTAATTTCAACAGCTTTATTGATGGTAATCACTCGTGATGCTCAAAGATCAATTATCACAAGTAATAATTAACAATCAAGTAATTAACAACACATATAAAATAAAAAATAATAAGATCTATTATTATAAACGTACTATTTTATAAAAAAAAATGCATACCGTGTCTGCTTCAAGCTGAGCCACTGGAGCAGGTTGTGGTGGTGGCGGTGGTGGTTGCTGAGGTGCAGGCCATGGTGGCGCAGGATAGGGCATGTATGATTCTGGAGGTGCTGGAGGGAAATGCGGGGGTGGGGGCCGTGGAGCACCCCTCAGTACCCAATGAGGCCTCATTTTTCTCTATAGAAAAAATGGATACATAACTATTAAAAACCAATATCAATGGTTAGTTTTTATTCTAAACTTAAATCAGATATCCGATTCAGACACTGGAAAATTAGATTTGTAGAGAAGATTACCATGGTATTACAACGGGTAATGGGTGGGTAGGTGAACTTCACGATCCCAGTGAAAACATACCTATTTCAGGTAACCTTCACCAAGCAAGCCCTTGATTCTCTCACCTCTTAATTCTAAACCACTCATATTTTATCTTTACTTTGTTCCTACATTCTACCTTAGCTACTAGGAACCTCAGGGAGGCCAGTTGTCCGGAGGTAACTTAATGTAAATATCTTAATTTGAGAGAACCTAAATTGCAGGAAATTTATTTCGGTTTCAAATAATTTATCAATGGCAGTACTATCTTTTGGTATATAAAAAAAAGCTAACCCTTTTTTGAGTGTATGTATTTGTTGGGTAGGTGATGAAAGAAAGATATCAACTTCATTTATGAAAGATACGTTGCAAATGTTTGTTTCAGGTTTTAGGAGCATGTACTAAACCTTTCACATCTTACTTCCAACTTCAGGCCATCAAATATAACCTGATTCAAACACTCATAGTATGTTGAAACATTGTTAATGAATAAATTTGTTAAAAAACATTTTACTTTTAGTAATCTTAACCGGTTCCCAACAAATAAATCTATGGTTAGCCAAGAGCCCACAGGTTAATAACCCCTTTTTTTCCAGTTTCCGGGGTGGGGTTACAGTTGAATAATTAGGAAATGGTTAATTAGTCAAGCATTTAATAAAAACTTTTTAGTAGAAAATAAAATAAGTTTTCCAACAGTGACAAGTCATTGCTTTAGCTCTATATAAGATATGAAAATTCTCCAGCCTCTTTGTTATCTATACATAAAATTCTTAGTAGCCAAAGAATTAACAATTCGAACTCGAGACATGCCAATCTCCAGTACCTCAAGGCCCAGCACTAGCCCAGTCAACATCAAATCTTAACAACATTATATATAAAATTTGTCTTTCATTTAAATTATATCAGTTTAAATTAATCTGTTTACAGACATTCTGGATCGAATCGTTTTGTGTGATATAAGATGTCCTAGCAATGGTATTCTGGTCTGATTGAATTTACATTTGTCTTCATTCATGTTGAGAAGTATTGTAATGAGGCTTAGAACGACGTTTGAAAAAGGTGCATTTTTCCTACATCAGTATATACTGTGTAGGCATGTTCTGTCCTTAACAAGTCATGAGGGACGTGGATGTCGATTACCTCCGCAGAAAACAAATTTCCCTGTTTGCTGAACTGTAGAAATGATATTGCTCATGTCCAGAACACTCTCACTGATAAAAAGTTAAGGAGCTGAGGTAATTAGTCAAGACGAATTGACTATTCAGGCATAGTTTGACATTTGGTGATATTCAGAATTTTCCATGCTATATAATATTGTGCCATTTCCAGGGCCTGTGCCTGACTATCTAATAGTATAGTCTAGACTTAATGTTTTGTTTCGAAGCATATGCTGTCGAATATGCAGGGATGTAATGCTGTTGATAAGTGAATCATATGTATTCGTCCCTCTGCTAAATTGCACTCACGGTTTTTAAATCGCAGTCTCGACTTAATAGTTTTAAAATCGAATATATTGATCAATTGTTTCTCCTGACAGTCAGTAAGTGATGAGCGAACACTTCTTTTATGAAAGTTAAATTCAGCTATTTAAACTATCACTTAGGATTTCAAAAGCAGTTAAGAACAAGATAGTTCATTAATACCTTTACCTTATCTTCTTCGTTGTACCAACAAAGTTTACAACTCAGAGAAAAACGAAAAATTTCCAAAAGTCATTAGTCAATGCATCTATTGTTTAGTAGTACTTGGTAAGTTGGGTAGCGATTTGAACTGAGCCGGTCATAGGAATTTGTCTGTAGCGACTCGAGTAAATCGAACTTGTGTTTCAAAGTTTTAATGATATTTAACGTAAAGTTACTTTGACAAAAGTACTTTGGTTTGAAGCCTGTTGGCCATCATTATAAAATGTTATGTTCATAATTCTGTTATGAATAGCAGACCTTCATCAATTTTTGTACTTGACAATTCATCTTAATGTGATAATACTATTGTTGACTAGAATCTGTACAAATAGGAAACAAGTATTTTTGAAATACTATAACAAACAATAAAATAGCATGGAATTGCAACCAAACTTAAAAGCTGATTAATATCATCTTCAAATGAATTGTAAATATAATTTCACCAATTGTCAAATAGAAGTACATAAACAGTGAATACGGGATCTAAGAAAAGCAGGGTAACACATAGGGGCATCATCTAAAATCCATGTTCTGACAAAAATACCAGAAGATATTTTCTCCAAAAAATATTGTAACAAAAATTTATTGTCATGTAACATAAACTGTATTTATTTTTTATGTAAATAATCAAACAAGAATTAATAAATATTTGAATTTTAAAAATTAAATTACAATAGAAAAAGTTAGTGACAGTGTAAGGGTAAAAATTCACTTAGAAGCAGCTAGAGTTCAAAACTAATTTAAATCTGAATAATACTTACCATATGTTGCGGAGGAAATCCTCTCGGGGGAAAGAACTCGCCACCTCTCATGTGCATTCCTCCTCGACGAGGATAGGGGTAAAACCCAGCTCTCATTCCACCACCCCTCTTTTGGTTCCAGTAACCATTATTGCCATTAGTAAAATCCCCTCCTTTAGCTTTAGGAGTATATTCGCTACCACAGGAACCATTTGCGTTTCCGTTCCACATTATCTACAATAAACTGATAGTCGAAAATTAGATTATTGAATTAAATCTGAGGTACTGTTAATCAAATAGCAATGATTTAAACCTTAAGCTCTAGTATACAGCAACTTTATTGCATTTTTTCAATCAGTGGTTGGCCTGTTAAAGAACAGTAATGATTCATGTATACAAGATGATAATCGGAAAATACAGAGTTAATCGAATACAAATATAAACTTCAGATAGAATGGTAAAATAAATTATAACATGTATTATTGTGAGAACTCAACCTATAAACAACACAGTACAACACTTAACCTGAACCAAATAATATAACCTCTAGAAGGCTAAGTCAACCCTGTTTTGATTTTCTCAGAAAACACATAAATAATTCTTTAGCTTAAAGTAACATTTCTAAATCAAAAAAAAAATCCGTATAGTTTATTTCAGATTAATTCAGCTGAATTTTGTTACTAATGGAACAGTCGTGGTGTGAAAAGTTTTCAACGTTACGGAATGAAAGAGTACTGGTATTAAAAAAATATTGTTATTAATTACTTCTAAATTGACAAAACCTTTAAAATAAGAAAAAACATACTAAATGTTAGTTTATAGCCGAGAAACTGTCGTAAACTCTAAACAATATTGGGCCTATGAAATATTTTTGTTGCCCCCCCCCTTACATCATTTCAAGGAAAATGGAAATGTACAAATTCCAACGTTAAAAGAACAAATCACGGTACTTAATTTTACGAATTAAAGGATTCAAATGTGTAAGGCGCTTAGAAAATGGCTATTTTTAGTGACTTGTTCTCCGTGTTAATTTCAAAGCGATAGTCTTCTTCAATAACCTTATTCTTTGTTGTACTGAAAGACTGCAAAAATGCTATTTATGTGTCAGTTAAATTACTAAAGTTATGACCCCAAGTTAGTGAGTGCAGCAGTGAAAATTTCAAACTCGAGAGTCCGAGAATTAGGGATCAAATAACCAATAATTCTGGTGAAATGTCCTTAAATTTTTTTTTCAAAATTCAAAACATAGGTATATAAAAAAAATTACTTTCAGGCAATGAATTTCAGATCCAATGTATCGTTGCTCTTACCGACTTTTCATCAGGCGCTTGAAACTGGACATTTCCGGTTAGAAATGGCTCAATAACGACATATTTAAAATTTGAATCAATGGAAACAATTTTTTTTGTGATAAATGCAGGACTGAAAGGAACCGTCATCTGCTAAGCGTAAGACCAAAAAAAGCTTATTTTTTTTCTCACTGCAGAACGCTTCACGTCTCTTCAGAACTTTACCTCCCAACCAAATATGTATTTTTATTAACATATTATTGATTTATGTGTTTTCTCTGTTTATGATCTTGCCAAGTCACGACCTTTTGTGCACAGTTTTATAATGCTTCAGTTAGTCTTTTTTTAACCTCTGAAATGGAGAGTCAAAAAGTACATATTCGTCATGTAATGCTTTTGGAATTTAAACAAGGCAATAGTGCTAGGGCGACAGCTGAAAAAATATGCAGTGTATATGGTGAAGGACTAATAACTGATCGGGCAGAAATTGGTTTATAAAATCCCCTTCTGGAGATACGACCTTAAAAGACGGACCAAGACAACAACCTTGTAAAGGCAATATTGGAGCAAAATCAACGTCGATCAATAAGAGGTATAGCAGAGAGGTCGAATACATCACAATCAACTGTTAACCACCACCTGGAGAAATTAGGGAAAGCCAGCAAGTTAGGAGTGTGGGTACCTCACAATCTCAGTGGACGGAATAAAGAAGATCGCATGTCAATCGCCACAAGTCTGCTCTCACGAGTAAAAATTGAGCCTCTTTTAAACAGGATTGTAACAGGCGATGAAAAATGGGTTACCTACGACAATATAGTCCGCAATAGACAGTGGCTTGATAAGGATCAACCACCCCTACCAGATCCGAAAGCAAATATCCACGGCAAAAAGATTTTATTGTGTGTATGGTGGGATTGTCAAGGAATAATTCACCACGAGTTGTTGAAGTCAAATTTAACGATTACTGCGGATAGATACGTTCAGCAGTTGGAAAGAGTTTAAGAGAAACTCCATGAAAAGCATCCTGCACTTGTCAAAATTTATATAATTTTGTTATTTAATGAGAGCAAAATAAATGCCCGATAAAAAAATGGAAGTTACTTATGACTCGACCTAAATACTAATAATAAAAAGTTAGTATATCAATTCATTTGTTTATAAGTAATGCAAGCCTGCGTTTACATTTGAGATTGTTAAAATGATCTTCTTTGTAACGAGGCTGTAACCTTTCTAGTTTCATCATTGGTTGAAAGGAGTATGTTGAAAAAATCTTACATGTAAATACTTTTATTGCTTGAATAAAAATTAATTGATATAGTTGTTCTGTTACTGTGTGTTTATTATTATCGTGTCTAGGTATTATGTAATTGGGAATATTTCCAGTATTCGAATGTCTCATAATAACTGTGAAGGGATATGAACACCCTAATGATGTTACTGTCTATCTAAAGTTTGTGCACTACAATCGCGTTTGTGTTTATATATAGTAAGTTTGTGTATCTAGATTTTTAAAACGTTTGAAAGTTCTCGTAAGAGATTCTGATTCAATCGATAAGAGATTTAGGTATATGGCAAAGTTATAGGTGCCATATCAAATTGTGCTCCTATTTTAGAACAAAACTTCAGGATCTCTAGGGCAGAATGTAGACAATTTTACAGAAATATGACTACCAATTAGAACCAGTTATTGCGCAATTGGAGTCATGTTGAATTTCACTTGATTTTTACCTCCAAAAGTATTCAGTCTTGGGTTACCAATTTATTATTCATGTTACTATGATAGTAATAAATTATTAACTAGGCACAGTAATGATGCCCACAGAAACAAAACAACTGTAACAATTTATTTTGATTTAAGTATTAAAACTGTTTAAATGTAAGATTGTTAACATACGCTTTTTTCTAGTGAGCCCAGGCTAGGCAGCTTGTCTAACTTCTTGTCGCCACCGCTACTAAAACACTTCAACAAAATTTCTCAGAATATACTAACCAACAACTGACTCCTACTGACCAGTCCCAGGCAGGTACCTAGGCAGTATTCCCTAACAACATTCTCTCGGTCATGACGATGGTAACAGTTCGCTTCTGCATTTGCACTGCATCTGTCATGCATTTCAAATGTTTTTCGTCCACATGAAACCATCCTGAGTAATGAACACTATTCCTTTGTCTCCGATCAATTGGACATACCCCTGCTTCTCTCTCATCCATCTCCTGGTTTCCATCCCAGGGAGAAGAAAAAGTAATAGCCATAATCATCCACAAACGATCTACCCGTAAATCTCCTGATTTTGACCTTATCACTCCAATTATTCATAAACATTTTCCACATAAATCTGTTTTTATTCCTGAGCCATCTATTCAAAAACAATGTTTCTACGTATGTATGTGTTGTTTCTACCATATCTGTCTTAACGCAGCAGTTTACTTGCGTTTCTCAAGGCAGTGTCCTCAGACCCACTTCCTGTCTCTTTTGTACTAAGCTAACATGCCTACTCATCCTTTAATTTCCTTTAAGAAATTGCCCCAGCAACCCTCGTTCAATTTTGACCCCATTATCGGTTTCCTAGCCCTGGACGAATACCGCACTCTTTTAGAACCTTGGCTCTTCTAATGGAGGCTCAAAGCGAATGCCAAAAAGTTGTCTCATGCCAGGATCACCCTCTGTCATTCTTCCTGTCGTACAATTTCTCTATTCAACCAATCCATTCGTACTAAATTCCAGACCACAAATCAAGGGCTAATATTAGATAAACACCCAACATCTCTCCCGAACGACAATTATACCCTTTTATGAAAAGACCAGTAAAGACTTCATGGCTGGTAAATCATTCATGACTTCCCGATGTTGATAAGAGCTGTTGAATCTAATTACACAGACTGAAAAATAAACCGATCACGAACATAAATGAAAAGGTTTGCAACCAAATCACACAAAGAGCTTCTCAGTGTTAAGTGCACAGTGATTACTCAAATAGGAAAGAAAACTTCATCTCCGACTAAAGCCAAACCATCACTTTTTATTTTTTGCTAAAATTTGATAATTTTTGTCCGCTAATCTATAAGATCTACATATTCTCAAGCAAATAGATATATTTTTTTTTTGCGTGTGTTTTTGTTTTTACAGGAAAGAAAATGTTTTCTCTGCTTAGAACATGGCATGAAATTATCAATGTAGGTAAAAGAGAGGAGATGCTGAAAACACTATGAATACTCGAGAGGGAAAATGACAGAATAATATGCAGTGATGATAAGATTGTAGAAATAGATGTATATCTATTTACCTAATAAAAAAATGTCGTTTTAGACCATGGGGAACAATGGGTTTTATCATTATTGGCAATAGAAAATTTTAACATCTATTGCAACTTAACTTCATTAACATATCAATAGCAACTTACTTTTGACAATAAATAAATTAATGGGACTAGAACTCGTATTGTTTTTGGAAAAACGAAAAAACAAAACGACCCATCATAGAGGGGTAAGACCCTCTATGTTATGTAGGTTCTGTGGAGCTAACGAGGTACAACCACTAGGCTTGTTAGCTTTCAACTGTAATTTCGGTATTTTGTCCGAGTACACACTACACAAAACTAATTAAACCAGACTTGATCTCAGAAGAATAAATTCTTTTATTTATTTAAAGGTGACTAAAATGTAGCATGCTTTCGTTCCGAATAAAGTTCATGCTGTGAAAAATATTTAAATGAATATACCTTTTACTTTAACAATACAAGAAAAGTTATCTTTCATATGAAGAGTGTGGAATTGGTCTGCTTGTAATCATGCATTTTATATTTTTGTTGAAATAATTTCCTACAATTCTTCATTATGTTTAGAACTAGTGTAATAAGAAATGAGGTCAATGATAAATATTTGTTGTTGCCCTCCCTGATTAATAATATATAATTTGTATTTTATTTTTTTAAACGCCTTAACTCGACCACTGATTTTTTCAGAAGCATGACAGTTCCATTTGATGGACTGATAACGCTGAAAAATATATATATTCATATGTAAAAATGTCCTGTATTAATAATCAACCAATTACTGTGTCTGTGTCTGTTTCTTTTAATATGTTATAGGGTGTACAATTTAAGCCCTCGATGAATATGCATATCATTTGATAATGTTCAAGAATATGAACATATATGTAGGTTGGAAGTTTAGTAGTCAATAACTACAAAAAACATTAAATACGATTTATGACAATATTTATATAAAACAGCCCTTCCCATATTAAAAAATCCCCCCCCCCCACAGGGTCTATTGATTGGATGGGTTAGAGAAACTGCTTTTGAATATGGGTTTGTAAAAACAATTTAATGGAACTTAATAAGTGTTTCATTAACCTATCAAGAGGGTTAATTACTAAGATCATCGAAACCCTTGATTGTGTGGTACTGCACACTTAACTAACTTTGTTTTCTACCATGAGAGTTTCAAATGATCAATATGAGTGCACACTGTTAAAGAAAACATTACATTCTTATATAAAAGCAACTTATCCAACACTCCCTATTGAATAAAAATGACAGTTTTAATCTTTTTTTTTGTAATTAAGTCCAATACAGCCCAACATCTATAATTTGATACTCTATTCAATAGAATAGGTTTATTTTTTAATTAACAGTAATTGATTCATAATTAAGAGTTCGTTATTTGTATTGTATGTATTTTCAGCATCTGTGGGATAGAAATTTCGTGCGAAATATATGCCTTCTATATGAAGCAAGGATTCCAAAATATTTTGACAACAGTTATGATTACTCGACATAATTATTGTCCATTTACGGCCCATCACATATCAAATTAATCAGGACTCGAGATCTGCGATTTGACACCTCATTGAACAGGATAGAAAATTTTTTATTGGTTGATTACCAATTAATTAATTTATTTCCCTTTATTATTTTTAATGTGGTTCATTTTCTTTTTAGTATCTCCAGTGCATCAAATGAAATAACTTTGTAAGATATCGTGCCTCTAAATATAAGCAATGGTTGAATTAATGTTTTGACTACATTGTTAAACAAGATCTTTAATTGGATACCCCTCAGAAAATAATAAGCAAAATATTTTCTTGTTTAATAGAGATTAATTGATCAATACTCTATATCTGTTATGGAGAGATTGATCTTTCTAATTTCAAATGGAACCTCCATATAAAATGTGGTGTCTAGCTTAAAATAAAGACATTTTCCAGGACAGACAGACAGGTAGGTAAACTGGTGAAATCAATGGTTTCTAATTTTAAAAAAATGAAAATTTTAATGAATGATTTAAGTCATTTAGAGTCCCAGATACAATTTTATGAACTAGGAGGTATTTAATCTAGTAACCTACATCATAGGACATCAAAAAAAAAAAAATTTCATTACCACGAAATAGTCACAAATGACTCGCTGAATCCGAGAAGTAAAGATATCGGTAGATTGTTGCGAATGCTAAAAATAACAAAATGAAGCGACATATCAAAATTATTTTTAAATAAGCTGCACAAATATTTTAATAAGATTGCTTTATTGACGAACGCCACCTGGTAAATTCCGTAATCAAGCAATGCTTCAGAAATTCAAGGTTATATATAGTATTGATTGCCGAAGTAATCCCATATTTAAAGTCGATTCGTTTAATTCTTCGATAATAGTTTTAATTTATTTACATTTCCACTGTATTACTGTTTAATATATTTATATTTATTAATTCAATAGCCATAGTTAGCATTTAATGAGCTATTTTAAATGCAGTTAGTTGCCTTCAGAAAACCCTTTTGAATAAATTTGATTGAGTATATATTATTTCTGAGTGTGAGGAAAGCGATGCTGGGAGGTGCAGCTGTTCCAATAAGAAGTAGTAGGTAGTTAGAAGAAGTTTCAATAAGTTAGAAATCGGTGCTGCAAAAGTTTTCGTATACTGTCCTGTGAAGACGTCCAATGCTTTATGGCAATCCGACCCGACATAGTAATTTCAGTTATTTTTTAGAATTACTAAAATATTTAAGATGCAAGGCATATCTTCAAATGCTTGACGATTTATTTTTCTACCCTCTCGTCCTCATGGAAAGGGTAGGAACTAAAGGACGTCCCAGAATTAACGCAAGATTTGATTTAAATAGAAAACACAGTTTTTAGTATTTTCGTTTTTTTTTTTTTATTGAATTATAAAGTAAATAGGATAGGGTTATTTATGGAATAACACATCGGGCAAACGGCCTCCACGACTTTGCTGGCACATACTCTTTTGTCGACCTTTTCCATGACCATTTGGCATAAATATGGTTGAATTTCGTTGATGCAGCGTTGAATTTCCTCTTTCAATGCACGGGTGGATGTGGGCTTGTTGACATACACCTTTGACTTCAAATAACCCCATGAAAAGAAGTCTAAAGGTGTTAAATCACACGATCTAGGGGGCCAATTCTGATCACCGAAACGAGAGAGTACACAACCTGGAAATGTCTCATGCAGTATTTGAATCGTTTCATGGGCTGTATGGAATGTGGCACCATCGTGTTAAAACCACATATTGGCCATATCAATATCGGCACAAAGAACTGTGTTTACGACCCCGAATTGATGTTCCTGGATTTTCAACAACACTCTCACGCACTCATCGGCGGACTTCTGAAGCGTCAAGAGCTTTTGAAGACAGCTAGAAAAACCTCAGCGAAGCGGTGGGGGTCCTTCCTCGGCCGGCGCTGGTTAGCTGCTGTGGTTCTTGAGCCTTCTGGTTGGGTCTCGTTTGTTGGTAAGGGAAGTCTTGGAGAGGTGCCTCATGTGATCCCCGGGCAATTCGCGTACTTCAACGCAACAGTACCGCAAGGGCATTGGGCTCTTGCAAGCTTCTCACACGCCTCTGCTGCTTACCGCAATGGTTGTGAGTGTGCCCGAACTCTGGTGCCAATGGGATATACCTTTCTCCCTTCTGAAGACTGCTTTAGGGCGTAGGCCGTGGTTTTGAAGTGATTAAGACAGGAGATAGCTTCACACATCCCTACAATCTCCTCGGAGATATGTGAAAATGGCCTCGAGTTAACACTGTTACCTCTTATTGCTAATCCTGACACTAGGGATTATCCTCCTTTATGCCCGGAGTGTTAGAGGCTTGCGTACTTTCTGTCTTTATTGCTACTACCCAGCAGTAATGTCGCCGCAGGAGAAGCTTCCCATTTTGTAAATTGAAGGTGAGCCCCATCACCTAGCATTATATTCATTTCATTGTAATTTTAACGACAACCTGTATTGTTATGTAACCCAACCTCCTTCGAATGCATCAGCGCATAGCAGAAAGAGGAGAATCGTTAATTTGAACATTTGTAATTGTTAAAAATGTTTAATTAAAGGGGTTCAAAAAATAAAAAATAAATAAAAAAAATGAGAAGCTTGAGGAATCTACTTCGTTCTCCATTTGCTGGTGAGGTGATAGTCCCACAAGTGATATTGAGGGATTCAGGTTTTTGTATAATTACCCATAATGTATAAAAGATAGAGTGAATGCAATATTGTATATATGGTAAGATTGAGACAATTTATCACAATTACCCATTTCCCTATTTGAAGAGGTTGATATTTTTTTCAAATAAATATTTATCAAACTAAATAGAAATTTATTTATATTTACCCCATTATTATTCATAAGGGACATAGTTCCAGAATAAAGAATTTTTTCGTTTTTAATTTCTTTATTATGTGTTTTTTGTCGTATTTGTTTCAAAATATATACTAAAGCACGCGTAAATAAATAACTTTTATACGTAAATAAGTATTACCGAATGATTACAATGTACAAAGTTTTTAGATCATAGACAAATAAAAGTGCGTTAGTAGGGGTGCTACAGAATAGAGATTGAGTAGTAATCCAATAGTTGTACGAGTATGTTAGGATGCTTGAAATTAAATAGAATTTTTTTTTTTTAATAAATATGAAAGTTACGGGCTTGTTTTTGAAACTATTTGTCAGCACATGTCGAAATGTTGTGGAATATACCTTTAATATTTCAGATCAATTAAAACATTTCCGCCATCGTAGAATATGCAGGAAGACAAACCGGGGAAAGATAATTATTCAATGAAAGAAGAGACTACGAAATTAACACCATCAAAATTGTCTATGTCGTAATTAATGTCTTTCGTTTTTATGTTTCAGAGGTTTTTCACTTTAAAAAAAATCGTTTTTTCTGCAACAAACCTCTTTTACTTTACGCTGTATTGTTTCAAGCATCAATTTGGGGCAGGTTTTTGTCAAATGGTATCGTGAATTTTCCACCTGTGTAATCACATTTTACGATTAATAAACTCAGTATTCTCTGGGCAGTAAAAGGTATAAGTATATTAAATATTAAACCTGAATTTATTTAGAATTTAATTAAGAAATATGTTAATTGTAATCACAGCAATACTTTTATGCAGAACTGGAAGGAAATGTATGTATTTTCAAAAACGTACATTGTAACACAAGTAATGTTAGTCCAAATTTCTGGGGTGTTCCACGACTGGAACAAAATATTATACAAAAACTTTCACGACAAACTGCGATGACTCCCAAACCCACTGATACAAGTTTGAAGCTTCCGTACCATAAGTCGGTTAAGGTCATCCAAATAACTGCTACATGTCCATCATGCTCCATTTGCTGATCGATCCAACTGTATGAAGTGAACCGAAAAAAAAAACCAAGTAAAAACAATAGTCAATTATAGTCCAAACACACAATACATATTATCAGGACTTCCAGATTTAAAATTTGATACCAAACTTGGCATGATGGCAAAAGTTTATTTTTGAATTACTAATGTCTTATGAGCTATTACAACCTACGATTTATAGCAATATATAATATAATTGGCTTAATGTAAGCTCTCCAGGCATTTTTTTTTTTTTTTTCCTTCATAGCCCCTTTAAATTTACAGATAATTCTATATAATTATAGATCCTCAGGCGAATCTATTTAAAAATTATTTTGTATTTCCTGTAGCATCACTACATTATATACAGGTTTTGTTATTTTATAGAAATTATATAATGAATAAACAAGTATAATGATACACATTATATGTGACTGGACTAAACTGACTAATAAAGGTGATGGGGCTCACCTTTTTGATCAACCTTAAAACTAACTTACATACTAATTCTTTTCCTAATTTTTCCCCGACAGTCAGTTGCCATCGATGCGGGAGGGGTGGTTGGGTCATAGTGTTAAACACAGGGTTTGTCAGGTGCTGCAACGAGTCAAAAAACTTAATGTGTCTCCGGTGGATGAACTCACCCACCGACGGCACACCAAGCAACGGGTGCAGGTAAGCGTTCTTCAACCTCTCGAAAGAGGTATGTCGGACCACTTTGCATCGGTCTAAAATTTGAATTAATGAAAATACAGTATTTCTTTAGAGACGAGAAGGTTATGTTCCGTTCTAACAGATATTAATTCAAAAAATATTTATTCAAATAGTCCTGAGTACACCATTTTTTATGTAGAGTTCAAGGAGGTATTGAATTGAAAATCATTAATTCAGAGTTCGTGGAGGAAAACTTAATCTTTTCCGTAAAAAGATTCGCACAGCACAAGAATTGTACACAAGTTTTTCAAAAACCAACGGACATTGGGAATTTTTCGCTTAACACTAGATTCCAGAACCGTATTCAAACCTCTTTGCTTCACCATAAGCCAAAATAATACACACGAAACCGGAAGCAATCATAGTTTAATCAATTTGAAAACAATACAAAAATAACACTACATAGATGGAACTAAAGCTTAAAATAACGGAAGAGGGAGGTTCGTTGAGAGGAGATCAATGCCAGGTACTACAGTTAGGAAAAGTCTCTTGATCTTTTAACTAGTTTTATGCTAGTATATAGTAACTTGTACATATTATTATAGTTTTATTACCATCCCTCTTGTAAGGGCTTTTCGTAGGATGGACAATTTTGTTTAAATTTAATTCCTTCTCCTTTCCTAGACCTATAGGTGAGCGACCATCTAATAGCATCACTTAAAGTTCTCAAATTCATATATAGTGAAGTTGTCATTGCACCCGATCCACTTGGTGATCCCTGATTGGATGATCATCGCTCCCTGCCACAAATAAGTCTCATTAAAAAATCAAACATACCAGACAAATAAAAAAAAAAAAATCGTTTTCAAGTAATAGCAGTATTTATAAAAAAAAGTTCAAAGGTGTTTATCAGTCAAAGTATAAGTATAGTAAAAGCGCCGCGGCCTCAACCCATATCCTCCCTATGTCCGGACAATTCATCCAACCGAGCTATCGAGTACGAGCCTAGATAGTCTGGAATCTCTTAAGTACGTTCTCGTAATCCCCAAAAATCATCACAAGTAAATTGTAGTCTTTGGATTAGAAGAAAATGCCCCTTATTACGCCAGCAACAAAACCCTTCATAACGATCTTAATATACCCTACATTCTCGAATTCATCCCTTCCAAGTTCATAAAATTTCATGGTAACCTATCCAACCACCCTAATCCCCTAGCACAGTCATTGCACTGCACCAACCATCCCTATAATCCTCCTCGGAGACTGAAACGGCAGTGGCCTCTTGACCTGCTATAAATGCGTGACAGTGGGAGTCCTGGCAATGGGCAGTTTTTCCAATCATGTCCTGAGCGTATGTGGCCCTCGCGCTCTTGGCCAGCCTCGTTTCGATATCAACCAAGTATCATGTCCATTTTCCCTAAAATTCTTATTTAAATACTTTTTGTGGTCTGTCAGGAGTAATTACAAATATTTTGTATGAATTTTGTAGAAATTTTAATTCTCTATAAGATTGGTTATGGTGTATTTCGCACTAAAAAATTTTTTTTTTTTTAGTCTACTCCTTTTTTGTGCTATAATTACAACTGCCTTTTATAAGGCAATAAGTAATAAGATAAATCCTCTCATTCATACCATATTTACAGTTCATCATTCACTCGCTCATTCATACAATATTTACAGACAGCCCAGAGACCTCCCAAATCCATATGCGAAGAGAAAGCGGAGTCTTGGGAAGTCCCCCACGCTCCTCCGTCAGCCGCGTCACCAGATACTAGCCAGTGGAGGCTGACCAAGAGCGCGAGATCCACAGACGCTCAGGATATGATTGGAGAAACTGGCCATTGCCAGGACTCCCACTGTCACGCGCTTACGCACTAAAAAATAGTAATTACGGCGGAATTACTGGCATATCTACCTTTTGTGTTTTTTTTTTTACTTTTCGCAAATTGTCACGGCCTTGTATCTCAGTAGCTGTTCATAGTTTTTTATCATGGAACATATACAGTTTTTAGGAAATTTGATGTTCATTAAAATTGGTAATAACAACGTTTTGTCGAAAATACACAGGAAAGACTGAAAAAAGTGCTTTTTCTTATCGTTATTTTTCATTGTGACGGATTCTTTACTAGGTGGTCAATACTTACAATAAACCTGAAAATCAAAATTACTCCACCTTTTGCAATCCAAAATCATATATCTACCTGGCTATGTCCTCACCCGTGGGTCTGTCTATTCTTGCATTAATGATTTCCAAATCATATCTTCTCCATAAAACATGTGTCATTGATTAATTAATTATTTGGGGCTTAAACAAAAAAAAAAAGTCCATAATTTTGCTTAGTTTGCCATAATTATGATCTCAACGTCCTGAGTAACAATATGTAATTTCATTTTTATTTTCAAACTATAGTTTCAACAATTCATTTATATTTGGATTAACTTTAACTCAACTTTTTTTTTTTTTTCATGAAATTCTGCAAGGTAGTTCTCGATTTGATGACATAATGATGTTCAAAATAAAAACAATTAAGAGCCAATAATAACTAAATCAATGTTAACAAAATAAAAATATTTGAGTAGGGTATCAAATTAATGATTTGACTTTAGACTATTCCAAGAGGTCATTAAAACTGCCGATAAAATCGTTTCCCTGCCTAAACTAAACCCTTAGTTGTCTGAGGTATCAAAAAACTTGACTTGAATTTGCTTGCTGAGTAACTTAAACTGGGAATTTCAGTATTTTTATCCACATCAAAATTTCTTATTTTTCGTATTCGTCTTCTTCTCTTTTTTCGTTCGTCATTCTTGTTTGTATTGCAGGATCCTTTTTAGCCTTCAATATTTTGAAGCTGTTTCAGCGTCAGATTAACCACAGATGTCAAGTTCCAATGTGTTGATCTCAAATCTCTTGACTGAATGACTGATTATAGTCAAACGAGAAGTCTTACTCTAAGTGATGAAATGTCCATAAGCTCGGTTTTTTTTTTCCCTCTTCCTGAGATGAACTTCAAACGGGGTTTCCCCGCAAGCACGTGAAGCGAGCTCATGGGGTTACGTCGCCTGTGGTTCGCGTATTCCAATGCAATGGGATGTTTTTCTCCTTTATTCATAAAAAAAACCACAAACACACAATAAAAATAAAATACAAAGGAAAAAAGAAAAATTCAACAAAAACACTCTTTAACCTTAATAAGTACTATGTCCATTTTTCTTACAGGCTAAATATATTACTACGTTTTTTAAAAAAAAATTATCTTATTGTTTATTATCTGAGGTTTTATGGTTCTGCTAATAAAGAAATAATTCTGGCAAAACGGTGAATTTAATATTACAAAAAAACTTAAATTAATTATATAAACACTTGTCTACACCTTTGCTTCTTCTTCTTTATTTCTCATCATTCATCTTCAATCATAATTAATACTTCTTCTTAAATTTCTTCCGTTCTGCTTTAAGTCAATAACCACTAACCAACAGAAATTTTAAAGTTTTTCTTACTCACAATCTAAAGCTAATATGTATCACGGGCTGATCCCAAAACTAGATTGACGCCAACGCTCTCTCTCTTGTTTTTCGTAACCTTCGCTCCTTTGTTTTGATCGCCTTCTTGATATACGATTCGATTAACCCCTTTTTTATTTCAAATTCTTGATATATAAAGTTTATATATATCAAATATCACAATATATATACATTATTTTTTTTTTTTAAAGCATATAACTAGTAAAACCTAACCTATCCTATTTACCTTATCTGCTATTTACAATATGCTTATACCTACAAACCTTAATCTATATATATAAGGGGTGTGCATCCTCTTCTTCTTCTATCGGCTTCTGCTGACCTATCGCTTAACGTGAGTCCATTGTCTTTGTCACGTTCGGGATAACGTCACATCACCCCTGATACTTGAGGCGAGCCCCCTGTAGTACAGATGACAGACTTACCCCCACCTGCGAACTTGGCTACGTCACGAAGTCGAGTCACGCCATATCCGGCCAATCAGATTTCAGAAGTGGAAGTCCCGCCTTGCCCCACTCTTTTTACCGGTTCATTCAGTTGCGGTTGTTACCTTGTCGGTGTTGGCTCGAGGCTTTACTCCTGTTGATTTGTCGTCTGTTATCATGTTTCCAAGGCAACCGCTTTCCTGTTGATAGCGTCATTTCATCTCCGGTAGATCGGTGAGTCACTGTGAATTTTTTGTCTTTTTCATCGTCATAGTTCCTGATGAAAGAATGACGAAATATCATAAAACCTGTTGCCTAAACCTTTTTCAAAACGTCGCTTCTTTTAATTACATAATCTTCATCAGGATCACGTTTCTACTGTTTATTATTAACGCTGGACTCTAGCCAACCATTGTTTGTTTTTAGATCCCTTATAAATGTGCCGTGCATTCCGAAAAGTATGCTCAACACGACTCGTTTTTATTTTGTTTACGATCTGTTCAGAAACATTTCAAGTCGATTGTAATTAAAATTTGAAATAGTCCACGTAAAAGATCTTAAATTTGACACCCTACTATTTATTTTACAATTACAAATAAGTGATTTATTAGTGACCCTTCATTTTATTTTAAGAATCCTCGAATCACTAACGTTCGAAATACCATTCATTTAAAAAATCACTGGTTGAGTTAAAGTCTGGAACAGGATGTCAATGACAGTTGTAATGGATTTTAATGATATTAGGTACAGTTTGAAAATAAGATAACACAAATCGGGATTTGTTCATTTGTTTGTTAAAAAACCATATTTGGGTATCGTCAACATCTTTGATTCGACACCCAACTCAAAATTTTAGAAAAATATATCAGTTTTTGTACGAAAATGTACACGGGCGACGAAATGGTATCTGGTTTTGAAAATGGAGTTTTTTATTGACATAAACTCCCTTAAAGTATATTCGTATAGTAATTTGTAGATGGTACATTTTCTTCAGAGGCATAAATAATTTTTGGAAATGAATTAATTCATTCTCCCCTCTCCTTCTCCGCTGCTCCATTGTTTCGAAATAATATGGCTTGTTTATTTATTAGGGTTTAACGTCCTCGTTTAGTCTATCTTAGTGCGGGAAAGACGGGTTTATGAATTTGTACAGGTTTGGCACCATTTTTCTTCTAAAAATAAATGATATATATAATTTAAAAAATACAATAAATGAATAAAATGTAAAAGATCTTGATGCATTCTTGCTAGACTTGGCTACTACCCCTGATGATAATTGCAGACGTTCATAACATGCCTTTGTAAGCTGTTTTATACGCTGTTATTTTTTTTTTTTTGGGGGGGGGGCACTCATAGTGTTCCTGATGAACCAGGTTAATCCGTACGCTTGCCGGAGTATTTTGTTCTGACGTATTTGTCCTGATGTACTTGCTTGTACAGTAGTGGCACAAACACCATTATGTAAATATTGGTAATAAAGGGTGTCCCAGAATTAACGCAAGATTTGAATTTGTGCAGTTAAGTGCTGGCAACCCTAAAAAAAACCCAATTTGACAGCTGACAGTTTAGGGTTAGTAAAAATGGAGCGTTACACGATAGAACAAGGTGTCTTTATTGTTGAACATTATCTCAAAAATAATGAAAGTGTGGCGGCCACAGCTCGAAAATTTCATACAAAATATGGTCGGAATAGTGTTTTGACTTCATCAACTGTGAAGAGATTAATTGAAAAATTTAGGGAGACTGGATCAGTTGGAGACACTAAACACACTGGTCGTCCAAAAACAAGCCGTTAAAATATCGAAGCAGTGCGTGAGAGTGTTGTTGAAAATCCAGGAACATCAATTCGGCGTCGTAAACACAGCTCTTTGTGCCGAAATTGGATGATATTGATGTCAGCCCATGAAACAATTCAAATACTGCATGAGACATTTCCATGGCGTGTACTCTCTCGTTTCGGTGATCATAATTGGCCCCCTAGATCGTGTGATTTAACACCTTTAGATTTCTTTTTATGGGGTTATTTGAAGTCAAAGGTGTATGTCAACAAGCCCACATCCACCCGTGCATTAAAAGAGGAAATTCAACGCTGCATCAACGAAATTCATCCTTAGTGTCCCAATTAAGTAGTACTCGGTCCAATATCTATCGTATTTAAAAAAGTATCATCTTGATTCCTGAATAGTGTTAAAAGTTTCGTTTCCTTATTCTAAGGTTACATCTCCTATCTTTTTAAGCAGGGGGATAAGAGTCTAAATAAAATCTGCTTTTCCATGTCAGAACCCGCAAAGTTCCTACCTAACTTTCAAAACATAGGATATGAACACGTCTGACGCATATGCACCTCTCTACAAAACAAGAAATTACCTAATGCAAATATTGTTACACACCACTAACTGTTAAGCACTTACCTATCAGGTTCCTTTACGTGCCGACAGAATTACTCACTGAAAAAATCAATAGACGATGACAAAAAATAAATAAATAAATATAAGTGCTAAATAGTTGTTGGCAAATGTCACATTTGCTGTTTCTTCATTGAGCTCAACACTAAACCACTTCTCAAGATAAGATACACTAATGACTCATTAGAAACAGAAACTTGCTAAGTGAAAGTTGTTTAATAGATATTTTAGGGGGAGTCCTGGCAATGGCCAGCCTCTCCAAACATGTCCTGAGCGTATGTGGCTCTCTTGCTTTTAGCCAGCCTCCGCAGGCTCGTACCCGGTGACACGGCTGATGGACGAGTGTAGGGGACTTCCCAAGACTCCGCTTCCTCTTTCGTATGCCATGGAGGTGACAACCATGTGGATTTGGGAGGTCTCCGGGCTGTTTGTAAATACTGTATGAATGAGCGAGCGGATGAAAATTGTAAATATGGTATGAATAAGAACATATATCACAATTACATATTGCCCAATGAGGCAGATTGTAATTTTATCATAATAAAGTTGTTGTTGAATTAAAAAAAAATAGATATTAAATATAACAACAATGATATACACAATTTAAAGAAAGTTAGCGGTTAAGTTTGGGTGGGGATTCTTGACTAGCAGGCTTAATCTCTTTGCTAATAAACAAATTCACTTCACTATTTGCCAAAATCTGCTGAAACCCGGGTTCGATTCCCGGCTCTCCAAGAATACTATATGCCAATAGAATAATTAGTGTTATTAATAGAAGAAAAAAAAAGATTGGAAATTGTAATCAGGTGTTATATTCTTATCTGAAAATTTAACCAATGCGATGCTTACTGTCTGAGTAATTAGTTTAAAGTATTACATCTCAATTTGCCCATCTTGTTTGTGTGTTTTTTTTACATCCGCAAAAGATGTGAGTACAATTAGTACAGGGAATAACTTAGCGCACACGTGGTTCAAAATATATTCAAATTTCAAAGCACGAATATTCTAAGGAAATACTTCCGCGTTCTCCTGTCTGCCATTCACCCCCGCTTTCCATTTCTATCTGAGTAATAGGCGACACTTCAATTGCAAATCATTTAGGAAGACATTGGCGAAGAAATGTCTTTCGTTGTTGGTCATGTAACAGCTTCGGTTCTCATTTCGTCAATCAAATCAGACACTTAACAATTTTTACTAATCAGATATATATTTATAAAATAAATATATTATTCTTAATCATAGAATAATAAATCATAGAAAAAGAAATAAATGAAAGGATTCGTCAGGAACTGCAGATAGCCCCACTGGAAGAGCTCCTAGAAACTCGTCAGATAAAGTGGTTCGGCCATGTTATCAGGATGGACGGCCACAGAGATCCTCTAAAGACCATGGAATATGTGCCGGATGGCAGAAGACCTAGGGGTCGCCCTAGGGTGTCCTATCCTAGTTACACTGAACGACTCTGTAAGGCGAGGGGGAAGGACCTCCGACAGGCGAGGAACCTGGCTGGAAATAGGGAAGAATGGAATTCCTGGCTGGATGCTCCTGTACGCTGAGAGGCACTAAAGAGAGAAGCTAAAGAAGAAGAAGAAAAATAAATATAACTTTCTTTCACTTAAAGCCTGAGCTAAAACTTGAGAGATCTTTTAAGCAAGAAAAATAATCCCTAATATTTATTGTCTATTTTTTTATTCTCATTGTATATTAATACAACAGAATTGTGTGACTCCCATAAAAATTACCGATCGGATCAATTTTATGGCCGCTATTGTGGTATTAACATTAAGACAGAAAGCCGTGTTGGTTCGTCTGAAGAATGACCATACCAGACTGACCTATGGCTACTTAATGGGTAATGGACCCCGTCATGCCCGACCCTATTTTGGTCGAATGTCCTCAGAGTGAAGAGGAGTGGAGATCATGTGACACCTCTTTTCTTTCTGAGACCCTTGCCAAAAATATGAAGAAACAATTCCTGCAATACTCAACCTTCTAGACTCCTGAAAAATACCTCAAAATATTTAATCAAAACTCATTCAAGTTATTTATCTCATTATTTATTGTTAGTTTACTCGTGCTCTTTTACTTTGTACTAATGTATATTTACAATTAACTCCGAAATATAAGATACATAGTTCCTGTGTTTAACAGTATCGAAGCCTCAGAAAACGTTAGCAAATTTATGTAATGTGAAAAACGAGTAAAAGTTCAAACAATAAAAAAATCGCTGCTGTAAAACCATAATAATCCGGGGCTTATGGTGGGCATGTCAAAAAACAAAAACAAAAACATTAATGAATTCGAAGTAGTATTTAGTTGACTCACATCCACGTGACTCACATTCAGTGTTGATCTAGTTTAATTTTAGCTTTGCCGTATAATTTATCATCATCATGGTGTAATATATCTTAGTCACTTTGTTGTTTCGGCGTCAATCGAACATAAACAAAACCAGTCAGTGGTGGGCATCACTGTTGTCTATTCAAGTGCACAGGGCAGTGTCCTGGGTCCCATCCTCTATGACCTATGCACCGCTCATGCCCCCTCTACCCACAATACCTTCTTGGCCACATTTGCAGCTGACACTGCAGTTTTGTCATCTCACCTAGACCCCAATTTAGCATCCCATAACCTTCAAAAACACCTTGATGAGATCGAGGATTGGTGTAACAAATGGTGGATAAACGTTAATGAAACAAAAAACTCTGTCGCAAGTCTTGTCCACTTTTTTTTTAATTCCATTCCTCTCCCTGTATCCGAGACAGTACGGTACTTAGGCTTCCATCTCGACAAACGGCTGACCTGGAACCCACATACGAGGCTAAAAAGACAAGAACTAAACAGACGCTTTAGACAACTGTACAGACTACTTCAAAGGACATCCCGTCTCTCAATAGAAAATAAATTACTGATCTACAAAGTTATACTAAAGCCAATCTGGACATACGGAATAGAGCTATGGGGGACAGCAAAAAAGTCGAACATCAAGCATATCCAATCCTTTCAATCAAAAGTCCCGAGAACAATAGTAAATGCTCCTTATTACGTCAGCAACAAAACCCTAAAGTTCATAAAATTCCATAGCAACCTCTCCAACCACCCTAATCCCCTAGCACAGTCATTGCACTGCACCACTCATCCCTATAATCCTCCTCGGAGACTAAAACGGCAGGGGCCTCGTGAACTGCTATAAATGCGTGACAGTGGGAGTCCGGTGACGCAAGAGCGTGGGGGACTTCCCAAGACTCCGCTTCCTCTTTCATATGCGAGGGAGGTGACAACCATGTGGACTTGGGAGGCCTCTGGGCTGTTTGTAAATACTGTATGAATGAAAATTGTAAATATGGTATAAATAAGAACATTTATCACAATTAATTATTGCCCAATGAGGCAGATTGTAATTTTAGCACAACAAATATTTATTTAAGTGTACTTAATAAGGAATTTATTGTGAAACAGTTTTACTCAAATTGGTAACATAAATACAGAGCTACTGTTCCGAGAACGGCTATTAAAATTCCTTTATCACCGTTGAAACATGAACATAAAATGAACTTGACATAAAATAAAAGACAATATCATTGTTCTTAATGAGAGGTCGAATACTTAGAGCTTCGTGTAATTCAGGTATAGCACGCATATATGCTCTGGTATTCTTATAACGGTTTTCATATTGCAATAACTGCAAATATTTTGGACAATTGATGCCATGGGATTTAGCAATGTTTTGGTGGCTGATATCTAAACTTGAATCAATATGTTCAAAGGAAAGCCGAGACAGCTCGGATAAGGAAGGAAGTACTCGAGGTAATGTTCAACCTTGCACGCAGGTTTAATGGATTGAAGAGGAGGAAAATATCAAAATTCATATTGCGCAATTGGCCTCAGATAATTGAATGGGCTGTTGGAATTGAAAAATGCAGCACAAAAGACAACTACAACAAAAGGACCAAATTTCTAAACCGAGTGGTTTAAACACGCCATGTTGGCAATAATGGGAAAGGAGCAGCAGATAACATACAAAAAAGCTGTTTCAGAAGGAAAATTACAAAAAACAATTATGACAAGAGAAAGCATGGCTCTTTGCAGACAAAAACTGGCTGCGCACAATAACAGTTTATGTACTAGATTGTTACAATAGTCCTTGTGCGCGACAACATTGTTGACTTTAAAAAATGAATTAACTCCTTATTTGACTGTTTTTGTTTGTATGATTTAGAAAATTTTTTTCCATGGTACAATGCTTACATGGGTCAACAATATCTCTTTGTTTTTTCATGGGAACTAATAAGTAGTCTCCAATTTAGCTTTACGGTACGAATCATTTGTTAATTTAATCAAATAAAATACAATTCAGATGAAAAACTTAAATTTGATCTGTGTCAGTGCGACATTGTGAAATATTCAAAAACAATCTTGTAGGATTTTAGAATTTAAAGATTATTGTTTACATTGACTTATCCTTTTAATGATTTGCATTCCATTTACTCTATTTGGTTGTAATGCTGGGAACGTGCCTGGATCAGGCCCGTCAGCGGATGATAATAAAAAGGGATTGGACCTGAAATTCTTTAATTTCCAACGTATTCATCACAAAAATTAATTTTTAGGTCTAAATCTTAAATAAAAATATTATAAATATAAAATATTAAATAAACATTCGGAAACGGTATTGAGGCGTACGAGTAAGACGCTCATTTGGTTCCGTTCCGCCCTCACCCTGTGAGATGGAATATGAACTGGCTCTGGACACAGTCCTTTGCCAAATCGTTGCAGAGTAGCTGGCCATTTTTCCATTTTGTGAGATGTAAAGAATAAAATGGAAGAATGGTAGTTTCTATTACATTAGCTCACTCGACGAGGGCCGATTCCTTATCTTCTAGCTTAGGCTAAACTGTCCTATATAAATCTTAATCCTGCATGAACAGTTTGGTCCATAAATAAGTTTTTAAACTTTCCAATGGCAAATGAATCCTTTCCTAACCAACCACTGTATCGTGAATTTTATCTGAGTTCCACGGTACAGTACTTTGTTGGGTCAACAATATCTCAAGTCAAATTTAGCTTTACCATATGAATTATTTGTTAATTTAATCAAATAAAATACAATGCAGATGAAAAACGTAAAATTGATCTGCGTCATTGTAAAAAAATCAAAAACGATCTTATAGGATTTTAGAATTTAAACCTAGTCTTCAGGATCGGGGAAGTTCTGTTGAATTACTCGAGAGTGTAAGACCAAGGTACAATTTGAGCTTCATACCCCCCCCCCCCTCATCTGAAGGATACTAATTTTTGAAGTTATTTGCCTTCATGCCGAAGAACTTTCGTAACTCCTCAGGAAAAAAAGAATTGAAATCATCAATTAGAAACATAAAGTACAAAGAGGGACTTCTCTTCCAAGGTTGGATGACATGACCCTTTTAATGTCAACGCGGAAAAATCTACTTAGGAATAGCTGTCGCAAGATGTAATGTACAGTATAATTGAAACCCTTAAAGTATTTGTTTCAATCGTTGAATATTTTCATCAAATCCAGAATTTAAGTGGTGCTACGCAAGTAAAATAATCGGTGCAGGGCTATCAGATAAAAACATAACTAACGGAGTTTCTTAATTTTACTGAATTTTTTTTTTTGTTTTGAAAGCAGTTTGAG
Source organism: Acanthosoma haemorrhoidale (assembly GCA_930367205.1). Taxonomy (NCBI): domain Eukaryota; kingdom Metazoa; phylum Arthropoda; class Insecta; order Hemiptera; family Acanthosomatidae; genus Acanthosoma; species Acanthosoma haemorrhoidale. The sequence continues at coordinate 10,658,743 of OV884011.1, read as the reverse complement.
ATTGGTATACAATTTCTGGCATAAAAAATAAATAAAACTAACGAATAAATTTTATTGTTTGATTTGATTCTTCTGCTAATTAGCAATTGGCAAATTAATAAAGAAAGCTGATAAAAAAAAAAATAAAAGAGCATATGGTAGAAGACTGGTTTTGTTTTTTACCAATTGAAAATAACATATTTTATTGGTGTTACTAGTGATGGATGATTACAAAAGTTTAAATCTAGACATGTCATTTGAGAGATAAAAATCACTTTGAATTTGTTTTGGCAGTCAGATTGTTTTCGACCTGATCATCGTGTATTCCTGCAGAGAAATTCAATAATTTGTAACATGTTATAAATTTACTTTGATTTTATCCGTATCGCGTCGTCAGTTATATAATGCTAAGAACATTGTAATCCTAATATTATATATAAGGGTAAAAGGCCCTTCTGGTGTATACCTGCCTCGGGACTTCATGGAAGCCACTGGTGGTTCTTGTTATTTTATTTGTAAGCGACCGCATCCCAATTCCAGAAACAACCCTTCTCATATTCACATATGTCTCAGCTTTAGTTCCAGTCCCCACTTGTTCACACACTTGTCTCCCAGACACTAGTCGCTAAACACCTCCCCGATCCAGTATGTAGTAATCATAACTCTTAATATTTGTATATACCAGTGTTTTGCTTGTGCTTCATAATAAAGCTTTTCTTTCTTTTCTTTTAAATACTCTCCTCAACAAAAATTATTTAACTGTCGATAGTCAGACGCCATCTTTTGCCGGAACTAAAATAGTTACATGCGAGCCGCAAAAGCGGGACCTGACTAGATCCTAACATGGAAATATTTCTCCCTACTACGACACGGCACCGAGGATCTGTTCAAAGTGTGACGTTTTTGCACACATGCACACTTCATCTACTAATGATTTGCGGATTTGTTGAAAGTCAGTGGCTTTAATTACATAATTAGTTCCTTCCATTTCTTCTGTTTCTGTAATGTTTCTTAAAATGTTAAGCCTGTCAGTTACTGATGTCATAAAGTCAGATTGTGTATAATTGTATTTACCAAGTGAATGATGTCTTGAGTGAGGTCTAGTTTTCTTTCTTCCTTCAACTTCCTCAGATATATAACGAATTTCTTGAGGTGGTTCCCTGGTGAAAATCTATTGAAATAGATCAGTAATATGACTCTCAGTTTTGGCAAAAACGGGTAAAACCTCTTAACTCAAGAACAGCGAGCTGAAATTTGATATGCTTATGTTTTTTTCGGGTGCTCAATTACATCTCCTATTTCTAGCTCAAATTCAAACTATTTCAGAACCTTTTAGGCCTGCAAACCTGAGAAGAACTTGTGTAGACGTATTCGTAGTTTTCATGTTACCAAAATTCTGAAACTCTATTCACGTTTCAAGAAATTTCATGTTGTGAGAATAATTATAATCAGTTAATTATTTTTTAAAAGTTAAATCGGTCCTCGGATGGTGTTCTACAACAAAAGTAGCAATTGAAAACCGGTGGATTCAAGGGAAAATTGCCATACTCATGATTATGTTTTTCTCTATAAAACTAATTCACGGGAACTATAAAAAACCAAATAACGTCAGCTTGGGCGTGAAATTCATTTTGGGATCCTGTACTCCCCAGTACCACAGAAGATCGATGAGGTTTTGCGAAGGTAAATCGAAAATAATTGTGGAAATTTTGATCCGTTTTGTGGTTCGCCATCTGACGAGTAGCGTTCCCTTTGAATTCAACGATGTCGAATGACTATTCATTGAACTTTTCGGACGACTAATAGCAGCAACGCTTACAACATATCATGTTTGACAAGCTAGTTAAATAATCTTTTAGAGGGTAGTCTTTTAAAAAACTTTATTATGAATAACAATCAAAACTATTCGTATATGTTAATGGATGTTTGTTTTTGTGCATTGTCACTCCTAATATTCCCGTTATTGATCGTTCTATTGTTTTGTTGTCCCGGAAATAACTCTTTAATTCTGTAATAAATTCGTCAATTGATTCATTCAATTTCTTTTTCCGCAAAATTTTGCTTGGTATGTTAGTTTGCTCGATTTGGTGTAGCTTAGTAATTGTCATAAATTGTATTCTCTATGTTGGTTTTCTAATGCTCCTACTGTGTAGGATATAATAATATAATAATTGGTTTAAAAAAGTGACTAAGTCGCTTGGGTTTCCATTAAATTTGGGGATTTGTTGAAAGTCAGTGGCTTTAATTAGTTCCATCCATTTCTTAAAATGTTAAGCCTGTCAGTTACTGATGTCATAAAGTCAGATTGTGTATAATTGTATTTACCAAGTGAATGATGTCTTCAGTGAGGTCTAGTTTTCTTTCTTCCTTCAACTTCCTCAGATATATAACGAATTTCTTGAGGTGGTTCCCTGGTGAAAATCTATTGAAATAGATCAGTACCCAATATCGGTGAATTTCTGTCCTGTGTGGTTTCTTTCCAGAGGTATTTGCATTGGTCTTCTCACGCTATTGGAGTGGTTTCACTGTCCATTGCCAAATGAGGGATCTCTAGATGGTGGAATACCGTGAATTTACTGAGTATACTGCCAGGTGCCTGTTCGGGGCGCCAGTTAAATAATCTTGTAGAGGAGGGTATTTAAAAAAACTTAATTATGAATAGCAATCAAAACACTGGTATATATACAAATATTAATCAGTTACAGCGTTAGAACATACTTTAGTGAATGCTTAGGCCCGAGTGTGTCTTGGCACTAAGCAGGTAGGAAAAGGGTAGGATTTTTGGGTAGGGAAATGGTTACTTACAAAAAACAAGGGTACCATAAGTCTCAACTGAGGTACACGTTTCTACTAAAAATGTAGAATATAATGAGCATTATATAACTAGCCTATAGAATCCACTTTAGCCTCGCCCAGTTAGTCTTCACAAAATCTTCTCCAGAAATCTGATGCAATATTTTTAAAAGTTTAACAAACTTCCTTAAATGTATCCATGGATACAAACGTTGCAATATTTTTCCTAACGTACGCAGAGATTCACATTATAATCACAAAAAAATATTTACGGCGTATCTACCGTAAGAATGTTATCTTGATAAATGAATCATATATCTTCTTATAAGTTACTCTGATAGTTGTCGGAAGGATTAATTGCGTTTGCTCTTGTTTATTTGATTTTTTTTTAATGTGACGATAGGTAGGTTATTTACGTGGCATTACATCAACTAATCACTCAAGAACTTCGAATCACAAGGCGTACTCCAGAACGTTTTAGACGCCATACATTAGACTGCCATCTTTGAGACGACTGGGCATACTCGAATTCAGCTTACAATATGATCTAAATGAATTCTATTATGAAACGGCCACGTGTGGAAGTCGGAAGAAGGATCCTTATCGACGTGTTACGGGCCTGCGCTTCTCAGCACCTTTGTGCCGCAATATCCACTCTTGCGCTCATTCTTGTAAATTTCTGTTGACGTTTCGGCACAATTAAGAAACGGATACGGCAGGTGCCTACCGCAGCTCGTGGGAACTACTACTTCCGTTTACAAGATAGTCAACATCAACGGAAAGACATTTATTACAAGTTTGCGCGTTTAGTGCGAGAGCAAAGCGTTCTACTATATGCGTATTCATATATAACAATATGAGATCATCTTGTGGAGTGTTCACTTATAATAAATCCTGATTAATCCCTACCAAACGTCGATTCAAAAAGTAGAGTATACTGTGGATTCCTTAATATGACCACATATTGTAAATATTTCACATTATGTACCGTTTCCAGCAGGCTTAAATTTTTATCATCATCCTTTTAAATTATGTTACGTTATCGTCGGGTTGCCACCCTTTTGTTGCTGTAGGAGCATTGCTGTTTCCGTTCGGCTGCTGTTCATCCATCAGGCGATTCGTGGTGACGTCATGGCTCCGTGTGAGGTGTGACGATGGTGTAGTATTGTTTTTAATTCGCCTGTATAGCTTACCTATTTCAAAATATTTACCTAACGTCTAGAAAAAATCTCTACTTTCAAACAAGTAGGTATGTTGCCATGTCTGACTCTGTTCTTCGCTGTGTCCATAAAACTGATTCAATTGATCTGAGATTTTAGGGCATAGAAATTTATTTAACAATACACTGACTTAAGCTATATAAGGTTTTTTTTTTTAAATATATACTAATGGCTAGTATATATTATTGTACAAACTTCTTCGCTACAAATGAATAGACGTACCAGAAAACACCCGCCTACGTTTCCATATTTTATTAAAAACCTTAGGCGTCATTTAGAGTGGGGATACTGGTTCACGGCACGGCTGAAGCTCACTATGGGGCGCCGGCATAGCCCGGCCTCTGACCTGCCTATATAAGGCCGAAGTTCGGAGCTTTTTCCAGTAGTTGAAATGAACACTGCTCTCTCTCTGCACTGCCGCTTGCTGCTCTACTCGAACCATGGCTTTCTTATTCAACTACCTAAGCATCTCTCTTTCCTAACCTCGCTGTGTTTTAATCCGACGTTGTCAGTCCCCACAGCTTCCTAGTGGGATTCTCTGCCTTCGTCTCGCTAAAGGTAGCTCATCCTAGGAAGGGATACCTTCCATGAGGACGACGGTCTCTGGGGCACATTCGCCTTTGGGGTCCGGAGGGTTTTCTTGTACCCTCAGACAACGAGTGTGAATTCGTTGTCATGCCAAGACCACGTAAGGTACCTATAATATCCTGTACCTCTTCTCGTGAACATATTGGACTGTCGGGGCACACCTTCTAAGATCTTATGGAGTCAGATCAATACGAAAAGCTGCCCGCCAACTAGGCAGCTAGCAAAGGTCAAAGAAGACAGTTTTACCCATTTTATCTGTTTCTTGACGCTCGTTGGACAGCGATCGGGTTGACTAGACGCTAGCCCCCCGGTTGGCGCCCCCTTACCCCACAATATGTAAAAATTAAAATGATCACTGCTTCTGTCTGTCTTTCAAGCTTTCTCAAGCAACATCTTATAAGCTATTTTAGATTTAAACTTGTGGTTATACCGCATGGTTAAAGACAGAATAGTGGAGTGACGAAAATAAACCATGAAAATTGTTTCACTCACTATAAGACCAGTAGTGTAGGCTGTGAGTGCAGGAATCACACCCGACAGCGCATGACCGAATCGCGGAACACAGCAGTTCTAAAGGCTTTTAAATAACACATTTATTATTAGACATATTCATCTAGGACCTTATTACGTTTTTTCTTTACATCAGAAGAAATGTTCCTAATTTTTGAAAGACTTATTATTTTCGAGTTTGCTCATAAATGTCAAAACGACACCTGCTTTTTCTCTGAATCCGTCTGGATTTTGCACTACATATGTTTTATACCAGGAACGAATTATAAATTTGTCGAATTGACTATAGGAAAAACAAAATGGAAATGATAATAAATCCAAAAAAAAATTATTAAGTAGGTTCTAAGTTGTTTGTGTTAGTACAGGGCTGCTTATTGCTCTCAATGGCTACTCTTCTAAATCTTGATTGATAGGCGTTATTCAGTCTCAAGTTCAAACGGAGTTGATTTGTCTGATGAATGATATATCTTCAAAGATATCAAGATTACTGATTACTTATACTGACTGATTACTTCTAATTACAAAAGAAAAACGGGTTTATCCAAGAATTAATTGCCCCAATTGTTAAGTTCAAACAGTTTGTTACATAATACATGAACGTGATTGTATTTTTTAACTATTTATCAGCTGCGAAAAGGGTGTTTTGTGTGGAGGACAAATATCGAGAGGAACTTACATACTGAAATATTTTTAAATGATTGTCAAACCTCTTGAAAAGTAGCGGTATTTTTGACCAAAAATAATTTATTTTGTTTTTTAAACCATCTCGGTTATAGCTCTGATTTATATTGTTATCGCCCAGGTAACGTAAGACGACCTTTAATGTGTCCTTAAGAAGAAAAATTCAGAACATAAGATTCTTAGCGTTGATTGGTAGAGTGATATTGGCAGGTAAGTAGACGAAGGACTACCTGACTAAAAGTAGAGCCTCCCTCTTCGGGTTTGGCAAAAAATAATTGTGATAATATAATGATTATTGACTTGATTTGATCGGTACAATACTGGAATGATGAGCGAACGCAGGGAAGGCCTAATGCAGAATCGGCTGTCCGAATTGACCCAATAGCTGAGAGGTCGTAGGTCAATTCGTGATGACTGCAGTCATTCTTGATGCCATTATCTGAGCAGAAATAGAACACTTTGTGAAGAGTCCGAAAGGAGAATCTCTACTTTCGTTCAGGTACTTTTGTCTGTTTTACGGTAGAACATCTTATGAAGAGGTCTAAGTAAGTGGTAGGTGACACTGAGGTGCTAGTGAGGTTTGCCCTAGGCATTACCTCTCAACCTTAAATTCGGTTTTATAAATCACCCAGGTTATCACCATTATTTATTCAAGTATCTCCTCATTTATCCTCCCGAGGCTGAGAAAACCCTATCCGCCAAAGCAAAAAATCCACGGGTAAGCCAGGGAAAAACCTATTCAAATTGGCTGTGGTTGTTATAATTGGCAATGAAAAGTTATAGGGTTCTTCAAAATATTTTCAGGCTGTTGACAGCTAATGAACGACCTTTCACAGTATGCAAACGACGTTTTTATATGTACATAATATGCTACGTAATATGTTTTTTTCTGTTCGCGACGAGCAGCGTAAAAATGATCAAATAGGTCTGAATTTTTAAACTTATATTCAGGTATCATGCCTTGCACCTCGTTGTTAATGTTATCTTACCATTGCCACAACTGTGAATATTTTTCGATTTTTATGATTATTTTCGCTAGCCTGTACAAAATTAACTGTGACATTACGAAACGGACAGTGTACCTACCTCGGCGAAAGAAATTACAGCACTTTTCATAAGTTTATCAACGTTCGGAATCCCCCCCCCCCTCACTATTACAGAAGACAGGAAGATAACTATTACTTCTCGTTATATATAAACAGCATAAGACTGCCGCCGAAGAAACTTTCATTCACAGGCTAGACGGATGATGAGCATTTTTGTTAAAGACAAATGAATTGTGTAATATGCTTGAAAGATCCATTCACACATACTCACGTGCTGAAGGGTCACATAATAAGGATGTATAAGGAATGATATGTGTTACATAGCGTGTTGTTTGATGGTGCTCGTATATGGTCTTGTGAGGTTATAATTGGTTCCGAATTGTAGAGAACGGAATTATAGTTTTATAATTTATATTTGATGTAACGACTAGATTGATCGTAAAAATGAATCAGCCAAGCTAAAACGTGAAAGTTACATCTCGCAACACCTCGGTATATGCTGATTAGTTATTGCCTGAAGACTTTACAGATTTGTGTTAGTTATTTCGAACTTTTTTCTTTCATTGAAAAAGTTATTTTTTGTAAAAAACGAAGTACTTTCGTTCAAAAGAATTGAGTAATATGTTAACAATCACTTGATGTTAAAACACACACACACATAAATATATAAACTCAAACATTCAAAATTAAAAACAAAATATTGCAAATAGTGAGTTCGTCTGAATCGTTCTAATTTTTCTAAGCTCCTTCATACCCAACTCAAATTCTTCAAATTTTTCAGAACAAACCCTTAGGGTCAAATATAGGTCATGTGTGCATTCGAGGCATAGGTACCCTGTTTTAATGTCATTGTCATTGTCACTGTCAAGGCAATACAGAAATATGATTCAATTTATATGAATTAAATTTATTTAATATTTATATAATAGTAATTATTTAATTTTTTACAAAAAAATTGTAAATAGTTTAAATATTTATAGAAAAAACCTACTAAAATTGGCTAAGTTATGGCGTTCTTCAAAATGTTTTCAGGCTGTTGACAGCCAATGAACGACCTTTCACAGTATGCGAACGACGTTTTTATATAGACGTAATAGGCTACGTAATATGTTGTTTTTTTCAGTTCGCGACAAGCAGCGTACTAGTTTGTCTTATATTTTACTCAAACGACAGAGGATTATGTTTTTTCTTTCAAGTATGTCTTTCATGTTAAAAAACATAAACTAATAAATGAAAAATAAAGTAGCCTGTAACCAGATCAGTGAGAGATTGGGGAGACTCAATATCTCTGTAAACGCGGGTAAGACTGACTGTGTAATTTTCTCGTTTCAAAAGGGGAAAAGCCCACTACCTACTATAATAGTTACACAGTAGGAACGGAGGAAAATTCACCAGACAACAACCTAGTATATCTGGGAATTAAAAGGGACAGACACCTCAATTTTAGTAACAATTTTACGAAGAAGTTGAAGCAAACTCGCACGAAGTCTTACCGGCTTACGCATTTATTGACTTCCCCCAATCTATCACTGCGTCTAAAGCTACTGATCTACAAGAGTACTCAGGCCCACATGTATGGTGCACCGCTTTTTCGTCATCTGATGTATACGACAGCTCGGCGACTCCAACAATTCCAAAACGGTATACTAATGAAAGTGGTCAGAGGTATTTCATTCGAGCTGCGGAGCAACAGTGAGCTTCACTTTGATCTGCCTACGGTGGACGAATTCATTCAACGTAGACATATACAATTTTTCGACTCCTTGCAATACCTGACAAACCCGGTGTTTAACACGATAATCCTCGCTCCGTTCCCCTATCGATGGCAAGACGGAGTCGAGGCAGGAACGCTTTAGTCTTAGGTTCTAGTTTTAGGTTTTAGTTTTTAGTTTCCCACATTGTAAACCGAAGGTGAACCCATCACCTAGTCTTGAATATATGTATTTTGACCTTTTAACTTCAAAAAGATATTGTTGTAATACCCTCCTTCGAATGCGTCTGCGTATGCAGCAAGAGGAGAAATTTGTAAACCGTAAAAATATTGCTAAATAAAGGGGTTTTGGGGGGGGGGGATTCAAGCATACGAGCAAAACAAGTTTCATAAAAAAAAAAAAAAATTATTGGCACTCCCCTTTGTTGGGAATTCCATTTTCTTTTGTTTTTTAATATAACTCCTTTCCCCAATGCCAGCAGTCCATTTCCTGGTCGGTTACAGCTCCAACTTCGGGCGGAAATAAGTGAATTTTCCGTTTTGATAGAGCATCAACTTAAAGCATAAGACCATCTGTTTGATAAGAATGTTGAGTAATTGGGTCGTAAAGTGGAACTTTGAGAAATATTTTACGTCCCGTTTTACGCCCGCCAGTGCTGAATGGATTGTAATAATATTTAAAGTTTTTAATTCAGGGCCATCATTGGTTGTTCACTCTGAAAACGGAGCTTGCTTGTTTTATTTCCGGGTTGCCCAAACTGCTACAAATAGCTGCAAGTATCCCCAAAACTGTTTCCCCCAGACAGTGTTACCAACCAGTACACTTTAGAACTAAAAAAAATAATCAACTTTTTTATAATAGCCAATATCTAATATTTCATTGCAGATGAATAATGCAGAAAAGAAAGCATTTATGAAATCGAAACGCGCTATATCCATTTTCAGAAATTTTACAGGAGAGACAAAAAACAATCCCAGCCCATGCATTTGAATTTGGGTAAATAATTTTGGTACTTCTGGAAAGCCCAGTACAAATTGAATTACGATTAAAAAAAAAATTATGCCCGTATTTTCCGTCTTGAAACATCGTAGAGTTTTTCTTAACCTGAATGTGTCTTCATTAGGATTTGTGTCTCCGCATCCTATCCCTAAATTTTACAATCACTGGATACCTTGATGAAAATATCCCTGAACATGATTATGCAGTCTTGACTACAATGTGAAGTTGGAAGTCTTAGAGTGGCTATGTATGTTGTATCATGTCAGGCGAATGTTCAAAGGATTAAACATATTAATCGATTATCTGTTTAATTGTTAAAAGGATTATCACTGCCGTTCGGTGGTTGTAGCAGTTAGTGCAGTTCAAGCCACGGATGAAACAAACCAGAACCTTCAAATCTTATTCGGTGGTTTGAAATTTATTTTTAGCAAACTGGAAAATTTTAATTAAATTAATCTTTTGGTTTTATTGCGATTATTATACAAAATAATCATCTAATGATATTAAAGGACGTATAACTGCTTACAAACAGTAAGAAAAAATGTGGACGGTAAGAAAATATTTAAAATGCACTAAAAAATATGCTATGAGTAGCAACAATCTACACGCGATTATAAATAATGGGGACTATTTTAGTTTCTCAACTGATAGGCCATTGAAGCGTTAAGTGTAGAAAAGCTTTGCAATTTTGATTTTAAAAAAAATAGTCAAATTTCTTTAAGTTGTAGTAATAGCTTCTATTTTCAATACCATTTATGTCGTTTACTCCTCGATTGCAAGAGGCAGGTGCTAGGATTGGCTTAATGTAAGGAAAAAACCTAACGGTCATGAATGACTAACTGTTTCACAAGTCATAAGTAAATTTACGTGACCGATAAATAACTTTAATAGATTAACTTCCTTTCAATAAAAAGTCCTGAGAACAATAGTAAATACCCCTTATTACGTCAGCAACAAAACCCTTCATAACGATATTAAAATACCCTACATTCTCGAACTCATCCCTTCCAAGTTCATGAAATTCCATAGTAACCTATCCAACCACCCTAATCCCCTAGCCCAGTCATTGCACTGCACCACTCATCCCAATAATCCTCCTCGGAGACTAAAACGGCCGTGGCCTAGTGACCTGCTATAAATGTGTAACAGTGGGCAGTTTCTCCAATCATGTCCTGAGCGTATGTGGCTCTCGCGCTCTTGGTCAGCCTCCGCTGGCTCGTATCAATGGATGGGTCAACCCCGAGGGAGGTGACAACGATGTGGATTTGGGAGGCCTCTGGGCTGTTTGTAAATACTGTATGAATGAGCGAGCGAATGAAAATTGTAAATATGGTATGGATAAAAACATTTATCACAATTACTTATTGCTAATAAGGCAGATTGTAATTTTATCATAATAAAGTTGTTGTTATTATTATCGATAGATTAACTAAAGTTAAAACTCTAAGACGGGTAGAACCGAACTATCGCCTCTAAGATCAATAAAACCACCCTAAAATGTATTAGCAGGTTTTTTACTTGTATTTGTCTGGAAGACATGCTCTTTTGAATTTAAGTTCCACGTTATCCTCCATTGCTGTGACAAATAGTTACAATAGCATAAAATTCAGTTTAATAGAGACGTGAGTGAAAACATGTCATCTGTAGAAATAATCTATAGGTCTAAGTCAAAGTTAAGTGTCTACAATTAAAGAATAAAATTGTCATTGGATTGGAAAAACGAGATTATAGTCTTGCGGAATTTAACACCTGTTTAAACTTTTGTGTAATTATTTATGCCTTTGTTGACTCCCGTTAATTATCCTTTCGGGATTACTTTTATTTATTAAAATGAAATAAATTGGCTTAACATCTAGATAATTGAATACATAACCTTGAATGAAACAGTTACTGATAACGAGTCCCAATGTCTTATCGTCCATTATGAAGTAACGAATGTGGAAATTCGTTGGTTTTGAGGTGGGCAAAAAACACTCAGTGTTCAAATTCAAAATATTTGTTCTCTTGGTTGACGAATATTGCGCATTAGTGAAAATGTAATGGTACATTATGAACGGTTGTCGCTCCAGTGCTACTGTAAATTATGGAAATTTGTATTCCTTACTTCAACATTTAAGAGCTGAAAAAAACGCGTATTTGCAAGTTTTAAAGGGCGATTTACCCTTCCACTTAAGAAATACGGATTCGACAATAGACCACTGATTTTTTTTTTTAAATTATTGAAAACTGATGAAATTGAAAAATGATTTTATATTCGTTATATTAACGATTAGTACAGTATAGGCTTCAAAGACTTCAAAACCTTTTAGTAAATAAAAACACTTTTCCCCCTTCCTTATAAAGCGTCTTCCAATAGGGACTTCCGAACTTTGACTGTTGATAGCGACCATATTGTTGAAGCTGCATCTGTCGAATTGGCTGTCATTTATTCAGTCTCTTTTTGGCAAATAACCATGGATGGATGATGAAAATAGCGTTCAACCACACGTGAAAATGATAAAATTGTTTTATTAATATGGGTGTTCTGTTCGGGCAACGTTCCGCGCACTTCGCCCATTTTACGGTCACCATAACCGTCCTACCGAGAGGACTATTTGCAGAGTGGTGGATAAATTTGAGTCCACCGGTTCAGTAAACAATCAACCAAAACCCTTACGTCGACAGTGAAATAATCTTGTTTGAGGATAGTATTTTAAAAAACTTTATTATAAATAACAATCAAAACACTGGTATATATACAAATATGAATGAATTATAGCACTAGGACATTCTTTGGCTAAGGCTAAAGCACAAGTGTTGTGTCGAAGGCCCTAGCAGGTAGCAAAGGGTTAGGATTGGATTAAAATACAAAGGAAGGGGAAACCACATGTCTCAACTGAAGAACATCTTTCAGCTAAAAATGAATATTATATAACTGACGAAACGCAAGATCTGCCGACAACATCGCCGCTGTCCGCGAGACTGTGCAAGAGAATCCGAGGCAGTCGATTTCGTGTCACTCACAAGAACTCGATCTTTGGCAGACCACAACTTGGCGAATCTTGCGTCGTGACTTGGGCCTGCACCCGTACAAAATTCAACTGACCCAGGAGCTGAAGGGAAACGACCATAGACAACGACCTGTGTTCGCATAATGGGCCCTGGAGCAGTTGGAAACTGACCCTAATTTTCATCGAAAAATCATCTTCAGCGATGAGGCCAATTTCTGGATGAATGGGTACGTCAACATAACAAAATTGTCGAATTAGGGACGATACCAATCCACATGAGGTCCAAGAGCGTCCAATGCACCCCGAAAAAGTCACCGTTTGGTGTGAATTTTGGGCTGGCGGCATCATCGGTCCATATTTCTTTGAGAACGAAGTTGGCCAGGCCATCACAGTCAACGGGGAGCGCTATAAGTCGATGATTACCAACTTCTTTTGACCTGAATTGGATGATATGGACACCAACGACATGTGCTTTCAACAGAATGGCGCTACGTGCCACACAGCTCATGTCACATTGGACATTCTGCACGAGTGGAGGTGATGTGAACTGGCCACTGAGATCGTGCGATTTGACCCCGTTAGACTTTTTCTTAAGGGGTTTTCTTAAGTCGCAGGTCTATGCGAATAAGCCACAAATCACAGCGGTCCTCAAAGCCAACATAACCCATGCCATCGGTCAAATTCAGCCAGATTTATGCGCCTGTCATGGAAAATTGGGCATTTCGGATGCGCGCCACCCAGCGAAGCCGCGGCGGACGTTTGTACGATGTTATATTCTATACATAATGGCATAGATACGTATTTCAAACGAATAAAAAATGTCGGTGATATCTCACACACACTTTGTTTTAATAAAATTTAAAGATAGGAAGCGCTGAAGAATGAAAGACCCTTTATTATAGATCCTCAGGGGAATCTATTTACAATTTATTTTTGTATTTCCTGTAGCGTCGCTACAATATATACAGGTTTTGTTATTTTATAGAAATTATATAATGAATATATGTAGAATGAAGTATAATGATACACACTATACGTGACTGGACTAAACTGACTAATAAAGGTGATGGGGCTCACCTTTTTGATCAACCTTAAAACTAACTTACATACTAATTCTTAACCTAATTTTTCCCCGACAGTTTGTTGCCATCGATGCGAGAAGGGTGGTGAGGTCATGGTGTTAAAAACTGTGTTGGTTAGGTGCTGCAACGAGTCAAAAAACTTAATGTGTCTCCGGAGGATTAACTCACCTACCGACGGCAAACCAAGCAACGGGTGCAGGTTAGCGTTCTTTAACCTCTCGAGAGAAAAAACACTTTTGTTTATTTACATACAGGAAGGAGGATGGATAGTAACAGTTATGGACTGTAGGTGAGAGGTTGCGAAACGAGCCTCAGTCGTCTGGTCAGCTAAAGGCCTGTTTGATTTACCCGCACACAGGTCAGAGTGGCTTGTTTGTCCTTTAGGAAGTATCCCGAAGTTTGCGTAGATACTTTCCTGGGTGATAAATACCTGAGTTAATTGCTTGGAATTTTCTTTCGTCTCTTTCCCTACCGCTAACCAACAATATTCCCACTGTCATTGGTACAGTATTACCAATTCGACATTTCTTCGGCTAAGGAACATTTGTCCTATAACAGCTATTTCAAAATGGTAACGACAATATTGAAAGTTGAGCAGTAAAACATGTCAAAACATATTTTGAAAAATGATTTCAACAAATTAAACGTTTAAATAGTAACTTGGGAAATCCCTAATTGCTTACCAACAACAACAACAACAAGCATTTTATTTTTGAGCGAGGTGATTGTCATCAGCGTTTCTCCCTCACTGTTAAGTGCAAGATAATTGGTGCATGACTGTCAATTAATATTGTGGAAGATGTTCGCATAACCTTCGTAGTCAATTATCTTTTCTAAAGAAATCTTCTTTACTCACGAAGTATTTGTCTGTTGACACAGCCCATTTTCTCACAATGAAAAAAGTTGTGAAATTCCAGTAATGATATAGAATTGTTGTTTGTTACATAACGTATAGTTATGCATTTCCGATACAATATTGTCGCCAGCCTTTTGCAAGGAGAAGAAAGAAGGACAAAGTTTGACAGATCACGATGTACCCCGACACGGTTGCCCGCAGACGCGGAAGAGGTTGATGGCACTTGTGGGAAAAGCGCGCGGATGTTGTGCCTTCCTGGTGTGCTAAATCAGAAAATGCTTTCTTCGGCTCTTCCTAGTGTGTTCCATACCAATTTCTTTAGCGTTTTTCCTCTTCCCGGGTTATCCTGTATCCGGTAATATTTGTTATTACCGAGCCCAACGGGATATTTTTGAATACGCACATGGGGACTCGTCTTTACTCTATATGTGCCGTCTACGGTCTGCGTTATAATATTATCTTTTAAAAACCTTCTGTGTCATTTAAGCTCTCTAATGTCACTGTTCAGAAGCTATTTAAACACGATAACGCAAAACAAATCAAGAGATATTGCAAAAAATATCAACCTGTTAACTTTTAGAGGTATGACATATTGCATGAAAGTTCTATTTGATAACGGTAAAATAAAAAAAAACCCATGAAAATAGTAAATGATAAATAGTAAATAATTTATTCATAGTGTTTAACACTATGGCCCCACCACCCCTCCCGCATCGATGGCAACAGACTGTCGGGGAAAAAATAGGTTAAGAGTTAGTATGTAAGTTAGTTTTAAGTTTGATCAAACAGGTGAGCTCTATCACCTTTATTAGTCAGTTCAGTCCAGTCACGTATAATGTGTATCATTATACCTGTTTATTCCATTATATAATTTTTATAAAATAACAAAACCTGTATATAATGTAGTGATGCTACAGGAAATACAAAATTTGTAAATAGATTCAACTGAGGATCTATAATTGTGTTTAATTATCTGTAAATTTAAAGGGGCTACGAAGGAAAACAAAATAATAACAAATTAAATATTTGAGTAGGGAATCAAATAATTGATCTTGATAAAATTCGTTACACTTATATTTCGAGGAAATCATATCCTATTCCTAATACATTATATGGATAAAAATAGGATTTAATAAATCAAAAACTTCCTCAATGCTGGTACCTGGCATTGCTTGTAGTGACTTTAATAAATAAGAATAAAAATAAATAATAAGTAAGTATTTTTGTCTAAAAAAAAACATACAAACTGTTTAAAGCGCCGACAAAAAAAAAATTTTTGAGAGGCACTTTAGACAATAAGAAATATTGCGAAATGTTTATTAGCTAAATTACTAGTTTATCAAAACGGCGCAGACATTGTTTAATATTTATCTTTTGTATTTGATTTACTTCGTGTTGTTTACGATTAGTATCGTTTGATGACTCAGCTGAAAAGAGCGTATGAACGCAATTCAAAAACGTACCCGGGATAGGATTAGTTGTCGATAATGGTACTATTTTTTTTTCTATGGCACTGAAACTAGTTAGCTTGTGCCATTCGGAGAGGCAATAAGAAGAAATTGATAGAAACAGAATTTGAAAATGGATTAGATTGAGGCACAGAGCTCGAAAGATTGTAGGCTCAGAAAAGCTGAAGGAAGGCAATTTTCCCGATGGATAATCGAGATCCTGTGTTGCGGGAGAGAGCTTTGTGCTTAAGAAGGTACCTTGAAACTATTGCCGTCAAGTTGAGGAAAATACCAATTCTGGCTCTTAGTCGGTGTACACTTGCGATGGGAAATGCCTGGAGTCTCTTGGAATCTCCATAACAAATAGGACGGGACAGTTCATAAGATTCGTTTTTCGCAGCGCTAATCAAAACGGTGAAGGCTAACTAAAATATTGATGTTTCGAAAGATGCAATCTTTATTCAGGGTAAATTATTAAATAATTAAAAAAAAAGTATTAGGTAAATAATGATATATTATTAAATAATAATGTAAAGGGTAAATAATGTGCTAATAACATTCCTCTTTTTTAATTATATATTGCAGTGTTATCGCCACATCTGCTCATCATCAACTTTCTTCACACCAAAAAAACTAACATAAATAAGTGAAAAATGAATAAGATTTGTCACTCATAAGTCTTTTCATTATTTAACTTGTGTAAATCAATATTTTTTATATTTACACTAGGCTCACTTACGCTCACCCATAAAGCAATAAAGCTGTGGCGAAACAGAAGGTGATGTATTTCTTAGTTGAGCATTTGGAACTGAAAGAGTGGAACAAGGTGATTTATTTCTTAGTTGAGCATTTGGAACTGAAAGAGATCTGAAACTCTTTTTTCGAATATATGTGCTGACATAAGGGGAAGCACTACATAAATGTAAGATATGAATATGTAATACAAATAATATGTAAGATGCTAATCGTGAATCGAAGAGTGAGGGGCTTGGCCGGAGGTGATCGCAAAGACGGGAGCAAGCAATCAACCGTTGTCTTGGGCTTGGAAAGGGTTAAATCCAGGGCCCAGGCTGAAAGACAACTCTCGATATATCGATTTTTTATTTTTTTTCCCTTCCAAACTTCTTTATTGTGCTAAAATTACAATCTGCCTGATTGGGCTATAAGTAATTGTGATCAATGATCTCGTTCATACCAATGTACAATTTTCATTCAATCGCTCACTCATACTATATATACAAACAGCCCAGAGGCCCCCCCATGTCCACATGGTTGTCACCTTCCTCGCATGTGAAAGAGGAGGTGGAGTCTTGGGAAGTCCCCCACGCTCCTACGTCAACCGCGTCACTGGATCAGAGCCAGCGGAGGCTGACCAAGAGCGCGAGAGCCACAGACGCTCAGGACATAATTATAGAAACTGACCATTGCCAGGACTCCCGCTGTCACGCATTTATAGCATGTCACGACCTTCGTGACCTTAAAATCAAGCAGAAAAACAAAATAACCACCCTTTACCCCACCATTGCACCGTTACCAAATTTTACACCGTTCACAAAAAAAATGTAAATGCCCCTCAGGAGGAACCGGTTCCAGATCGTGACGACCCTTGCACTCGTACAAAAAAAAAACTTTTTTTCAATCGAAAGTCTTCTTCTCTCGATAGAAGAAAATATTCGAAGACGGTGAAAGCTAATCGAGGTGAACGGTACCAGCTGTTTGCTTGCTACGTGTGCAGTACAGTTATGAACAGCGTCCGACTTCGCGCAGCGTTTCGTTGTAACTACAGCTCTAATTAATGGAAAGTTGATGTTTACCCTTCGGGGAGCTCATATACTTTCTACCTTCGGATAAAGCCCTTTCTCCTTTATCCAATCAGTAGCTAGTCGGATTATAACGAGTGCCTAATTAGAAAACCCATAGCCCTACACAATACTATGATGGATGTGCTGGTTGTGAGTTAGGCTCATGCTGGTCAATGACAACGCCTCTTATAGACACAGGTTGGAGATCAGACACCGCTCTGATTGGCATCATCATTACCACATGATAATTACCGCAATTGGAGCTTTTTTTTAGAAATCTATTACTCTTAATCTTGAGGATAAAATCAGAACTTTAAAGCTTGAGCATGTCCTGAACTCTATGACAACTGAAAAAGTAATGACACGGGAATGAGTTTTATTACGTTCATTTTAATAGATAATTAGCATAATATGAGGTGTTATTCAATAATAATAGTTCGTTGATGGGTAATTAATAAAATGGTCAATCCAACTTAAACTTTGATAACAATACTGACATTTTTTTTTTCACTTGAAGCTCTTTTGATCAAAAGCAAAAGTTTCTGCACCTTCAAATGTCTTTTTTTTGTCTTCCTCTCTTTCCTTGATCTTCCACATTCCATCCAGAAACTAATTTGGCCTGCCAATACTTCATTCTTCTAGTAGGTTTTTGAAGTGCTCGCAGCATTCCAACATTTCTTTTACAAGGAATTCTTCACTAAAACTATTTTTTCCTCATTCTTTATATTTTTTTTCAATACTAAGATTTTTATCCCCACCTTCCATTCATGTCATTTTTTTAAAGTATCAACTGACCTGAAGGCCACACACGAGGCTAAAAATACAAGAACTAATCAGACACTTTGGACAACTGTACAGACTACTTCAAAGGACATCCCATCTCTCAATAGAAAATAAACTACTAATCTACAAAGTTATACTTAAGTCCATCTGTACATATGGAATAAAGCTATGGGGGGCCGCAAAAAAGTCAAACATCAAGCGTATCCAATCCTTTCAATCAAAAGTCCTGAGAACAATAGTAAATGCCTCTTATTATGTCAGCAACAAAACCCTTAATAACGATCTTAACATACCCTACATTCTTGAACTCATCCCTTCCAAGCATATGAAATTCCATTGTAGCCTCTCCAGCCACCCTAATTGCACTGCGCCACTCATCCCTATATTCCTCCTCGGAGACTGAAACGGCAGTGGCCTCGTGACCTGCTATAAATGCGTGACAGTGGGAGTCCTGGCCAGTTCCTCCAATCATTTCCTGAGCGTCTGTGGCTCTCGCGCTCTTCGTCAGCCTCCGCTGGCTCGTATCCGGTGACGTGGCTGACGGACGAGTGTGGAGGACTTCCCAAGACTCCGCTTCCTCTTTCGCATGCAAGGGAGGTGACAAACATGTGGACTTGGGAGCCCTCTGGGCTTTTTGTAAATATTGTACGAATGAGCGAGTGAATGATGAATTGTAAATATGGATGAATGAGAGCATTTATCTCAATTAATTATTGCCTAATAAGGCAGATTGTTATTTTAGCACAATAAGAATATCATATATATAAAGAATCAAATTCGATATGCTTTAAATTATCTGTATTATGAAAATTAATTTTTAAAAATGTATAGTGTTTGTTATATAACCAATTATTCATTAATCACTACTTGGTTGTTTATAAATAGTTTATTAATAACTAATTAATCAAGGTCAGTCATAGGCAAATCAGCTTGACTAACCGTTAGTCATAAATTAACCGCGTGGGACCGGTGGTACCTCTCGGGCGAAAGCGGGGTAAATAACGGTTCGGGTTCCAGCGTCGCTTATGTCTTAGTTATTAGAACCTTTTTGAAAAAGATTAATTTCCATCGACTATACCATTATAGTATGAACAATTTTTGTACAGGGCTTTCGAAATTGTGCTAATTTAATTTTTATTTTACAGGTGATGGTGAATTATTATTTCGAGTTTTCAACTACCAAGAAAAAAATAGAAGGTATGTTTTCTCAAAATGACATATTTCAGGTATATTTTAGTATTTTTCCAAGTTTTTACATCAGGAATTTTAACGCCAATCATGGTTTTTCTAAAGGGCGATTTTGCATGGTAATCTTATTTAGGAGAAAACAACTTCGTTACTGAAGTACAGCATGGTCTCGATTACCCAACACTTATGAGGACATATCTCTGCCGGATTAACGAAATGACAAACGAATACACAAGACAAATATCTCTATTGTGTACCTAAATTTTACATTTCAAATGAGCGAATGAACACTGATGGCAGTTGCTATGCTAAGCTGATTAGTCAAACAAATTAGGGGCTTATATTTATCAGGAAATTTGTCTCTAATTCTTTCAAATGTATATTTTGAGTCAGAAAAGAAAATGTGTGTCGGTCATGTCCAGGAAGAAATTCATGGAGTCTTACGTTTTTCTGACAGGCGATTATGTATAAGTAAGATTTTGATAATGAGACTTACAAAAAAAGCCAATGAAAAACACCTTTGACTATCGAAAACTATAGGCGGGATATAACTTTCGAGGATCTGATATATAAATAGGATATAAATTTCGAGGATCTAATATATAAATTTTATATAAATAGGATATAAATTTCGAGGATCTAATATATAAATTTTGAGGATCTGTCCTACTTGCCTGTTGCTTAATGTATCAGTAAAAGGTCGAATTACTTGACTTGCCGGACTATCGAGGCTGTAGGGCACAACGTTTTTTTTTTTCTTTCCTAGCCCCTTTAAATTTACAGATAATTACGTACAATTATAGATCCTCAGGTAAATCTATTTACAAATTATTTTTGTATTTCCTGTAGCATCGCTACATTATATACAGGTTTTGTTATTTTATAAAAATTATATAATGGAATAAACAAGTATAATGATACGCATTATACGTGACTGGACTGAACTGACTCTAAAATAAGTGATGGGGCTCCCCTGTTTGATCAAACTTAAAACTAATTTACATACTAATTCTTAACCTAATTTTTCCCCGACAGTGGCCATCTATGTGGGAAGGGTGGTGGTGCCACGGTGTTAAACACTGGGTTGGTTAGGTGCTGCAACGAGTCAAAAACTTGCTGTGTCTCCGACGAAGTAACTCACCCACCGACGGCACACCAAGCAACGGGTGCAGGTCAGCGTTCTTTAACCTCTCTCGAGAGGAATGTCGGACCCCTTTTTGCATGATCCCATTCTGGAAATGTTGGAGATATTTGGCTGTATTGTCAGTGAAGTGGGTAAATAGCTAGCGGGTCACCGTACAGCAGAGCTGGCCGGAGGACACAAGGGTACAACTTTCTACGGTGGGTATTGTTTTCTTCCTCAGGGAATTTTTCTCATTTTGTGGGAAAGAACCGTTGTTCTTGCTAATTGGTGGGAACCCTGTTTCCGCTGTGATCATATATCACTTCAATCAACGAGATCTTATCCAGCTCATTGGATTATAGTCGCGTCCTCGTTTGGCAAAAAGTGTTCATCCTCTGATTATAGATTGGGCGAATTAGTCAAAATAATCCAGTCGGTGCCCATATGTTTAAAAAAATGGTTGTACTATTTTTGAAGTCAACGCACTGTATGTTTGGTCAAAGCAGGTATGTTTTTTTGGAAATATTTTCCCGCTATTATTAGATTGAAATCCACCAATGATTTGTGAATAAACTGTATGTGGACAAAGTATAGGCATTACGTTCGCGATGTATTACGCTTTGCGGAAATGTTATTCAAAAAAACTAAAAAAAAAAAAAAAAAAAAACCGCCCCGAAAGAATCTGAAAATCCTTTCGTAACGCTGAGTAACGTTTAAGTAAAAAAAAAAAACTAATCGACCGTCGAGTACGTCCATCATCGTGCCTCGAATTAATCAATTATTTCGAAAATGTCACCGGAGAGTGTTTCCTTTCCCCGAAAAAGATCAGTCACTACAAATTTGGTTCAATTAAGCATTATATAATTATTATAATTCAACTTTAATATTCAGAATTTTAATGAGTTATTTCCTAAGATAAGGATTTTGGTTCATTTCGTGCTTGATACAGTTTCAGTTGTATCAAAGCTGCTCTCATTTTACAATGACGGTTCCATTGATAGTAATATTACTTTACGTAAAATTACATTAGAATAGTCCATGTGTAAATAAGGAAACGATTTTTTTTCTAATGCCCATGATTTCTTTCATGGAAGTAATTGATGGTAATGATTGTCACCAACCGCTGAGAACCTCAACCAGAGAGGAATGATATTTTGTATTGTGGTTCCGTTTGATGTTTAAATAATGCTGAAAAAGTTATTAAATTAATTTTTTTTGTCACGGAAAGGTGTTAAAGACAACGTGAATATAATTACTTTCGGTTCTTTTCCTGTTTTTGTTTTTCCTTTCCTTCGATTTTCCCCTCATTATCTCTACGTGCTTTTGTTTTCTTTCCTCTGTCCTCGCGACTTTTCGATTTTTTCTTTCCCTCAAGAACCTTGATTTCCTTTAGTCTTTTCCTATATCTTTCTCCGTCCTGACAATCCTGGTCCGTTATTTCTAGTCTTTCAGTTTCTTCCTTCATCTGCGTGGTGTATCCACTTGAGCTTTTGTATCCTCGGATTTTCTGGAATATTTTCTTGTTTAGTCTTTCCGGGGCAATTCTTACTATATGTCCGTGGAATTTCAGTCTCCTGATCCTTATGTCCGTTTTTGGGTCTTTTGTGTATTTGTAGATTTCTTGGTTGGATCTCAGTCTGTATCCTTCTTGTGTCTTTTTGGGTCCGTAGATCCTTCTTAGGATTCTTCGTTCTATTCTCAGTAGTTTCTCTAGACTGGGGAGGCATGAGTATTAAATTTAAAAAAATAAAAAATTTTCTATGATGTAGAATAAGGTACCAAAGTTAAGATTCATACCATATTTACAAATTTACATTACACTCTCATTGATACGGTATTTACAATATACATTCAGACATTAAAGGCTTATCATTTATAAGTACATAATGCTTAGCCTAGACATTCACCCACAGAATTAGTTCCTTTCCGTTTTCTTCTTCTTTTATTTCGTTTGTGTATATTTAAAATTAAAAATATTTCAAACATGTTACATGGTATATAGTTTCTAGTTTCGAATCTAAGTTCTGACAGATGTCAATGTATATTCAACTTTCTCCAGTGAACGGTCTGACTGTCTAAGAGTCGTACTTCCTCTCATAAAAACAAAACAAAAAAACAATGGACTCGTGAGTGGTGTACTTGCAAGTAAAGCATCGATTTCTTATGTCGATTTCTCTTCTTCCCCGACAATCCTCCGGCGAGTGGTGACACGATGACGTTACACTCTGATATAAGTTCCTATTCAGCGTATATTTAACAGTCCATTGAGCTCTTGATACGGGCGGTTCTTTCACGAAAGAGCGTCGGCCATTGTCGCTTGATTGGCCCAAGTCCATTGTGTACTTCCATTCTGTTAGGCAGCGCCCACTGGTGTGCAGTCATAAAGGACCATTAAAATATTTTCGTATGATTAAAAGAGTCCGAGAATTTTTATAAGACACGTGCCCATGTTACCCGGAAGACACAGGGGCTATAAGGAGTAGCTTGTTACAAAATTTCTTATGTTTGGAATTTAAATAAATTTGCACCAGATAATATCACTAGTGACTATCGGTCAACTAAAACTAACTGATTCTCTTAGATTTCTCTGAAGTGTTAGATGTACACCATTGACCACTCAATCCTTCTTTCTAAGTTAAATCATTGGCCTTATCAAACAGCTCCCTCACTCTTTCCTCGAGCGTAGCCCAGCTTTAGTTAAATATTCTCACATTACCTTCACCCTCTGACGCAAGTATTGTCCAGTAATTTATTTTAATTCAGTTCCTCTCCCTGTATCCGAGACAGTATGGTAGTTAGGCTTCCATCTCGACGAACGGCTGACCTGTAACCCACATACGAGGCTAAAAAGACAAGAACTAAACAGACGCTTTGGACAACTGTACAAACTACTTCAAAGGAGATCTCATCTCTCAATAGAAAATAAATTACTAATCTACAAAGTTATACTTAAGGCAATCTGGACATACGGAATAGACCTATGGGGGACAGCAAAAAAGTCGAACATCAAGCGTATCCATTCCTTTCAATCAAATGTCCTGAGAACAATAGTAAATGCCCCTTATTACGTCAGAAACAAAATCCTTCATAACGATCTTAATATACCCTACATTCTTATTAACTCATCCCTTCCAAGAATGAAATTCCATAGTAGCCTCTCCAACCACCCTAATCCCTAGCACTGCGCCACTCATCCCTATAATCTTCCTCGGGAACTGAAACGGCAGTGGCCTCGTGACCTGCTATAAATGTGTGACAGTGTGAGTCCTGGCAATGGCCAGTTTCTCCAATCCTGTCCTGAGCGTATGTGGCTCTCGCGCTCTTCGTCAGCTTCGTCAGCTCGTATCCGGTAACGCGGTTGACGAAGGAGCGTGGGGGACTTCCCAAGACTCCGGTTCCTCTTTCGCATGCGAGGGAGGTGACAACAATGTGGATTTGGAAGGCCTCTGGGCTGTTTGTAAATACTGTATGAATGAGCGAGAGAATGATAAATTGTAAATATGGTATGAATGAGAACATTTATCTCAATTACTTATTGCCTCATAAGGCAGATTGTAATTTTAGCACAATGAAGAAGTCTCTCTCTCTTTTTAGTTGTTACATCAATGATCTCTCTAATTCTATTCATACTTACTCCCATTACCTTCACGCTGAAGACTCCAAAATATATTTATCCTCCCCCCACCGCATTCGATTTATTAGCTGCGTTTGACAAGGTTCAGGGAGATCTAGATCAGATAAACCTGAGCCTAGGCAAACTGAGGTAATTGTCAAAAGATCTTGTTCATCCGATTTTCCCGCATTGACTCATGATGACCATCCTACCACTTTCTGCTCCACCGTTAAATCCAAGAGATGACTGTTGACCAAAAAAACGCCTGCACCAACCCACTCCTCTCCTGTATAGTCTTTACTGTAAACTATGTGATTATTGCGATCTGTTTTTATTAATAAAGTGTCTTTAATGTCGTGAAATAGCTAATTATATGACTTTTATGACTGATATTAAATAAGGCGGACAATGCACATTACACTACGTAAGACTCCTCTGCCTATGTCTAGGTAACAGCCTACAGACGACCGGAGGAACAAAACAAGCGACATTGAACCGTACCTCAACCTCTCACCAACAGCCCATGTCTGTATCTATCTCACTTCTTCCATCCAGAGTCTTTACTGTAAACTATGTCATTATTGCGATCTGTTTTTATTAATAAAGTGTCTTTAATGTCGTGAAATAGCTAATTATATGACTTTTTATTGTAGTAGCTGAAGATGATAGCTTAGAGCTGTCGAAAACAGGAGTGTCTCTTTAAACGTTAAATTTGTTTGTTTATTTATTTACGTAATGTCTTCTCATAATAAAGAGTAAACCCCTATTATTCCTTCCGCTACAGAGCCGATCATAGCAATCTCAATATGACTTGTATTGATCTCAAATAAGTTCAAGAAGTTTCATCAAAACTTATCCAATTACCTTAATCCCCTAGCAGCTCTACCCATCCGTATAATCCTGCTCGTATATTAAATCGGCAGTGACCTCGTGACCTACAATAAACCCTATATTGTATGAGCCGTAACCAGAGTCTTTAACGTTGTGAAAACGTTCTTTAACTCAGCTTCTATATTAAGAGGCAGCACGATCATTACTTCGGGGATTAACGTAGTAATATTTAACAGCGAATGGTTTCGCGATACATAATCGAATGAAGCATCAGTCATTGTAAACTTCTAGATAACATATAGTACAGACAACAAAGTCAGATAAGGATTTAATATGTTATTTCAAAATCAACAACGTAACGATGTACAAGGATTTATATCGTAGTTCCTATCCTGCTGATATATATAAGCATAGTTGGATCTAAAAATATTTTGAGTTATTGCGCTTTTTCTCTTAACAATTGACCCTCCAAACTGATATTTTTGTCTCGGCATTGCTAAAACCGCTTAACCGTGCATTGTTCATTATCGGGAAATTCCGCGTCACTTTTTCTTTTGCGTAGAAGTCTACCTCCCGCTGCGTTCTTCAAAGTTGTAGACAGGGTATTGCAAGGGATACAACAATTAGCGGCAATGTTTTCTTTCTTATCGTTTCCTTTTAATTTTAAATATATCGTATACAGTGAGAAATTCCAATTTCCGTTGACTCATTGTTAACGCACGTCCTAAACTTGCAGGTGGCTGGTCATAAAAAGAGTGGGAAGACTCAAGCGACAGGTGGAATCCTGCTGGCATAGTGGGGTTGGGATGATGCGCAGTAGACCAGCCGACACATAATTCATCGACTGCGCATCTCCGACACCCATAAATTTGGCTTTCTTCGAGTTGTAGAGGTAAATAGTTCGTTCCTTTGACTTATAGAGGTACGATTTATTGTGAAATTATTTCGAGTTATCTTCCTATTTTTTTTCGACTAAACAAGGTTTTCTCAAGAGGATAGAAAAAAAAAATCGCGTTCATATACTTTCCGTAATTGTATTTCAGCTGAACACTAATAATCAAAGTTTGAGGTGCTTTAGAATAAATTTTGAAACTTTCAGACCGAGTGACTACATTTTATGACCTTATCGACGGACAACCTACACTTTCATAGCGATCGATACACAAAATATGCACTAAATATTCAAGTTTCTTAAGGTATACAAATAGTCGAGGAGTGCATCCTCACCACGTTGAATTCCAGAATGGAAGAAGGCGTTTTATACTACGAATGCATTCCAACGTAGGTATCATAACGTAACGATACCACCTACGTCGCATGTCATCAATTACGACCGTGAACTAGTGAGTGCCTGTAGAAGGCTTGTAACTAGGGTTTTCTTCACTAAGACTAGACCATATCACGATTTCACAAATAAGAATAATGCTTTGCACTTACAAGTGAAAATCAAATACACACCCATTTGCAAGGTTCGAAATTGATGTTTTAGTATTTGGACCTAAATTCTACATGTATGGTTTGTGAGGACGTCATAAAATTAGTGCGTTATAATCTATTTTGAATTGTTCTTTAAACCATTATGTACTCTAACCAAACATCAACCTAGAAACACCCGCATATAATTAATTAAGATACAAAATCATTATTCAAGTCTTCCCTCATAGGTGAGGAAAACGTATAGGAAATTCGCTATTTTGAATACCTGGTAGCGTAAAATCAAACGCAATAGAATCCAGCTCGTTGTGGTGAAGAACAAACATAATACGTATGTATGTAACAACATGTTACAATATGTGCAAATAGAACCAATGTGTTTTCGTTTACAACCAAAGGGGGGGGGGACAATACAAAGAACACATCAAATTATCCAGGTCTTCCTGTGTAGTCATTTAAAAGGTCTAACGATGAAGTGTAAATAACTTTTCGCCAAGGAATTTAAAAATCCTGTAGACAAGAATGTACCGTATCTATTGATAAATCTGATTTTGATTATAAAAATGGCGTTGAATAATCATCGAATTACTAAACCGCCTGTGGTATGCTAGGTATACTTTAAGCCTGTATTGCTAAGTAGTTATTAGCGAAAGAAAAAATATGACATTTTGAGGGATTTTACCTCTTGCTCATACTTAGCTTTTCAGAGGAAAAAGCCTAGCCAAAGCTCACATTTGTATTATTAATTACATATAACAACAAGTAATTATTGACCCTATATTTTTAATAATTAACATCCCGAAACAATATAAAGAAAAAAATCAGGACTCCTCAATATTTATACGGAGTCTCAAATTGTTATGTAAATCACGTTTAAATATATTGTGGAATTATAGTTGGGTTAATTTAAAAATAAGTAATAAACCCTACAGATGAAGCTCGAAAAAAATTATCCTGTATAAAAAAATGTAAATTTTTAAAAAGCACGTACAGGTGAAAATTCACACCCATTTGTAAGGTTCGATATTGATGTATGGCATTTTCATTACGTTTTTGTAGGTATTTGGACCTAAACCCTACACGTATGGTTTGTGAGGATGTCATAAAATTAGTGCGTTATAATCTATTTTGAATAGTTCTTTAAGCCATTATCATACTCTGACCCAACATCAACTTAAAAACACCCGCATATAATTAATGAAGATACAAAATCATTATTAACTCTTATAATTATAATATTATATATAATATTAAAGGGTCCATACATACTTTTTTTTTTTTTTTTTAGAAAACTACAATTTATTAACCAATGGGAGCATGGAAAACAAATTTATCTAAATTAGTTGCTCCAACGATCAGTCGCTTGTTTTTTTTAGTGCAACTAAGATTCATTTTTAGCTACATTATTTTGTGTGATACTTAAACTAAATAAAGAATTTAGAAATTTAAGTGACAATATGAAATGGTCTGGGGACTACTCGCATTGAGTTTCTTAAATATCAAATTACAAAAACAAAAGTTCTGTAATTTCGTCCCAAAATACATTGTTATTGTGGTTAGACCATCACAGGAACTAAAGCTTGCAGTTAGCCAAAATATAGGCGATAAAACTGTTACATAGTATAGGGGGTGTTGTGGAGTAGGAGTATGCCACCAATGATGGCTACCCTTTACCTGTTTGAAGAAAAATCCTTCTTTCGGACAAGGCTAACTAGAGACCATCCTTGCCAACATAAAAAAACTAATGAAAGAAGTAACAGACGTTGAAGGGATGACAGGACAAAGGTCCCAGAAGAACTGGATGACCACAGAGCCCTCAGTCACGTACCCGGCGTCTTCTCAAGTACCGTTCTCATTTCCCTGTTCCTCCGGCTAAGAAGACTTTCTTTCGACAGATCCATAGGCGGCCGTTAGCGCTTAGAAAGTGGCCCTTAGAAAGTAATTCCCAGCGGTTCTCTGCCTTTTACCGGACTGTTAAGCGCCTAGCTATGCTAAACCACGAAACTGTCACTTCTGCTAGTGGCATTAACGCCATGTCAACGGACATGGTGGACATGCAACGGAAACTGGCCCTGTCTCGAAAGCTCGAATGCCTTGTTCACTCATCGGAGTACATGCGAAGAGCATGTTCTAGTTAATGTAACTGCGTTGTTGTGAAGTTTCACTTCTTCATCACATTTAATTGTTTTTTACTTCCCGAATTTTTTTTCAATTCAATAGTCAATAACATGCCGATAGATTTGAGATTCGGGTCGTTGCATTTGGCAACGTAGACAGACAGACAGACAATTTTGTACCTGTTTCAAAGTAGAGCCTCTCCATTCGGTGGTGCACCACTCATTCCTATAATCCTCCCCGGAGGCTAAAACGGCAGTGACCTCGTGACTTGCTATAAATGCGTGACAGTGGGAGTCCTGGCCAGTTTCTCCAAACATGTCCTGAGCGTATGTGGCTCTCGGGCTCTTCGTCAGCCACAACTGGCTCGTATCCGGTGACGCGGCTGACGGAAGAGCGTGGAGGACTTCCCAAGACTCCGCTTCCTCTTTTGCATGCGAGGGAGGTGACAACCATATCGATTTGGGAGTGTCCCAGAATTAACGCAAGATTTGATTCAGATAGAAAACACAGTTATTAGTATTTTTGTTATTTTTTTATTGAATTATAAAGTAAATAGGATAGGGTTATTTATGGAATAACACATCGGGAAAATGGCCTCCACGACTTTGGCTGGCATTCTTTTGTCGAAATTTTCCGTGACCATTTGGCATAAATGTGGTTGAATTCGTTGATTCATCGTTGAATTTCCTCTTTTAATGCACGGGTGGATGTGGGCTTGTTGACATACACCTTTGACTTCAAATAACCCCATACAAAGAAATCTAAAGGTGTTAAATCACACGATCTAGGGGGCCAATTCTGATCACCGAAACGAGAGAGTACACGACCTGGCATTGTCTCATTCAGTATTTGAATTGTTTCATGGGGTGTATGGCACGTGACACCATCGTGTAACGCTCCTTTTTTACTAACCCTAAACTGTCAGCTGTCAAATTGATTTTTTTTAGGGTTGCTAGCACTTTTTACTGCACAAATGGCGGCCAATTCAAATCTTGCGTTAATTCTGGGACACCCTGTACATTGATATACATACACCAGCATTCCTAATATGTTTAAAATAGGTTGCTTACATAGAGATAAATCACTTTATTTTTGATCCATATAAACAAACTGCCTTTGGAAGTGTGTTAAAATTAAAACTATATCGTATTCAAATGACGCACTGTCTTTCACATTCCTGACCCGGTGATGACCTACCTCACAGAGTAAATTGCCAATGATCTGACTGTTTTAAATTCTTTCAAGCCAATTGTCTTCTGCGTTGTACGTATATAAAAAGACTTTTTTTTTTTTTTTTCCATAACACCTTTTATTCATCATTTTTTACAATATGTGAACAAAATTCAGTGAACAAATAATTACAAATTTCTCCTCTTGCTGCATATGCAGATGCATTCGAAGGAGGTTAGAACTACAATAACAATATTATTTCTGAAGTTAAAATTACATACAATGCAATTTGTACAGTACTAGGTGATGGGGCATGGGGCTCACCTTCGGATTACAATGAGGGTTATTGATTTTTTTCCCCTTAGCTCTCAATTTTTAAAGATTATGGATAAGGGAAAAATAAAGGAATTTATTTGGGGTGAGCGGATCCTTTTACTAGGACTACCTGTTTGAAGTTGGAGTGAGGGAATTAAGGAGTGTGGGAAGCCTCGGTAGAGGTGGAAATGTTGCTGTGCAGTGGTGAGAGTCCACTGTAGGCTGAGCCTAGAGTCTCTCTAGGCATATAGTGCAAGCTCACTCAGTTGGAAAGCAGGTATGGGTGCCCGCCAGAGGCTTATTGTTGCTTGGCCAAGGGCCGTAATGTCCACCATTTGGTCTGCTTTCCCAGATCTAGAGAGTTGCCATCTTGCCGGTAGTGGTGGGGGTGTCAGGTCTTGGAATAGGGGGTTATTGATATTTTTATTTATTTATTTTTCCTCCTTAGCTCTCAAACTTATAAAAATAGGATGTGGGAAAAATAAAGGAAAATTATTTTGGGCTAATGAGTGCCTTTCACTAAGGGGAGTCCCCCATTTGAAGGATGTATGAGAAGGATATAGGGTGTGGAATGCCTAAAGGAGGCGGGTGAAATCAGGAAGGTAGTGAGAGTCTAACCAAGAGTGGAGCCTAGGGGCACCTAGGCAATGGTTTGTAGTCGGCCAGGTCAAGCCTAGCTCGCCCCGGCAGGGGCCTGAAATGAGTCGGCCTCTCGGCCGGAAGGTCGACCCTGCTTAAACAGGTAGATGGGGTCTTGTAGCTTCGGTTGAGTCGGCCGGGAGATCGGCCTCGATCTCTCGGCTGGGTGTAGATCTTCAGTCTCCATCAGGGGGCTAGGGTTCGATCACGTCCATCTGTCTCCAGGCTTCGGCGGTCCAGCAGTGCTTCCATCTGACGGGCATTGAAGGTCGGAGATTAGTGGGTTGTGGCTATGTCTGAGTGAGTCGAAAAATTTGATGTGCCTTCTCTTGATGAAATCTTGAATGGTGAGCACCTCAAATTTTTTATGTATCTCGTCTGCCTTCATTTGGTCGAACGGGGTATGTTTGAGGGAGGTGCGGAGAACTCTGTTCTGAAATTGCTGGAGCGTTATGAGAGTGTTAGGCGTCAGATACTTGAAGAGAGGGTTCCCATACATCAAAGCAGGTCTTAGGACGCTCTGGTATATCAGCAGCTGGCTGTGAAGTAGGTGTCCGAGGCTGAGGAATTTCTTACTAACACTCTTTAACTTCTTGCCGAGATGTGTTGTGAACGACAAGTGTCTACCGAGGGTAATCCCAAGGTAGCAAGCTTGTTGCTTACAGGGCACTCTTTGCCGTCTAAGACGAAGGATTTCGGGAGCTTCTTATTGATATTGCCCTATAAATGGTTTATATTTTAGCACAAATAGTAACGACATTATAAAATTGTCGAGTATGTAAGTCGGCTTTTTTTGTAAACTAGAACTTTTTTTTTTCCCCCTAAACCAGTTTATCAATAACATTTTTTAAAAATTTACAATTTGCAATTACAAAATTCAATTTAACAATTCTCCTCTCTGCGATGCGCTGAAGGGGGGTAGTAGAAATACATGTATACAATACTAGGTGATGGGGCTCACCTTAACTAGAAACTAGAACCCCTTGCACTCGTTAGAAAACAAATGAGTAACTACAAACTACCCTCTGACTTTTTTCCTTTCACTTTTTAATTTCTTAATTAACGTTACGGTTTTTTTTTATCCAAAAAACTACTACTTCCAAAAAAATATTTTGAAAAGTCATGGAATTCACCTTTTAAAATTGCAAACTGATTGAACAATGTTCACAGCCACTACCGCAGAACAGACGGACTGACGAAAGAAGATCGCCTCCGTACCTGAATCGAAATAGACCCTTTTCCTTCGGGCTCAGCAAAAATGCGTTAACGAACCTAATAGCGTAGGTACACATTAATTGCGCTTATAATTCGCTTCTCGTTCAGAAATAGAAACTCTTCTCATTATGATGCAAATTATGATTACGCAAAGAGCACTATTGTTTGACAGACAGCTCACACTTAACTGAAACAGCTGTTTAGAGTTGGAGGTACAGTTGGGAATACGAAGTTTATGACAGTTTAATGAAATAGTTTATAAAAAACTTAATAAAAATTGCACATCCGTTAATTAGGACCTCGATAATTTTAATTGGTTGGTGCTTTACTCAAAATTGTAACAAATACTGTTTTTAATACCATGTAATAATAGATCTATTAATAGCAATCCTGTTTTTTTTTTTGAGATGACTAGGTTTTGCAAGCTTTCCTTATATCAAATGACTAAAAAATGAATTGCCCAGAGTGTGTAAAGTTTCGTTTTCAAATAAAAAAAACGGACTGAAGGTTTCTGGTTTTGGAAACTAACAAAACTCTAAAAATACGTCAATATCTACCAAAGAGCCTAAATATTGAGGTTATCAAGAAAGTAATTTCAGTGTTTTAGTGTGATAAAAACTCAATTTTTCTATACAAAAAAATGAACTTTAATCAGTCAAATATCTTCCATTCTGTTCGATGACCTTTTCCCATCTTCATGGTAACTTCATGATCCCGCGCTTATAGAACTTCTGGTCCTTATCAGCAATAAACTCAACCAAGTGCGATTTGTGGTCATCGTTATTACTGAAATTTTTTCCATTTAAGAAGTTTTGTAAACTTCGAAATAAATGATTATCCCTTGGTGCAAGGTTGCATGGGGGATGAGACATCACTTCCCAACCAAGTTCCAATAGTTTCGTATGTGTTGCTAAAAATGTGTGAGGCCTCGCATTGTCATGGCGGGACCCAAATATCGAGCTTCTTAACAAGTCCAAGACGTCTTATATGATTTTCAATTGTTGTGTGTGATAAACTTAACTATTTTGCAATCTCTGGCACAGTTATATGACGATTCGATTCATTTATGGCTTTCATTTTGTCATCATCAACTTCAGAAGGTCGACCAGAACGTTGGTCCTCTTTCAGTGAAAAATCTCCAGAACGAAATTTTCAAAACCAATTTTGACAGGTGCGTTCTGTTAAACAATCAACACCTCATAACTTTACACATCTCTTTGTGAGCCTCAGGCACTTTCTTGCCTTTATGAAAATAAAAAAAGTAAAATCTGTCGATTTATTTTTGTACTCCATGTTGAAACTGACCGTAAACTGAAAGTTGTTAACAAAAGAATAACGAAACCAACATAACGCTATCTACTGGTGCAAACCGAAATCACTTTCTAGCTAAGCCAATACGTATTGGTTCCTGTTAAAATTCGGCTTGAGATAACAAATAGAAACTCACGCCTTTGTGATGCCAATGGCGATTACGCAAAGACTCGCTATCGTTAAAATCCTTATCACTAAAATCGCTAATGTTGGGGGGGTTGCCCTCAAGTTGGCAGGGCTGTCTGCTAACAGTTTGCTTTTAAAACTGAAATGAATCGTCACTAATGGGCTTTCAAACGGTTCTGACGACACTCGATCTCGCCAGGATCTGGAGTAAGCTGTCTCGCTCATTGCAACAGCTTCGTTCTCTTGTTGTGCCACAGTTGACAGCATTTTGTAAATATTTAAGGAGATGGCGGAACGAATCCTCGAATCACCACGGGCGGTGAACTGATTAGTTAAGATACCGAAATGGAATGAGTGACTTTCTTGGTTCTCCGAAGAGTTTTGTATTCATCCAAGGTGACTTATTTCCAACTTTGACCTGGAGTTGAGAAACTGGCCATTGCCATTGAATTTTAAATGTTTTATATTTTGCTGCGTTCATATATACGAGAATATTATTCGGTATATTGTTATAAATTAAATTTTAAGAAACATCATAAAACGAACAAAATAATAACAAAAAGATAACCCATAATTGTCAGAAGTTCGGTGTCAATGCGGCATCTAAACTCTTCTCAAAAATTTCAAAATGCCAAATGCAGCACATTCTAAAAAATAAGGAAAAAAACACAGCAAGGGTACAGCTAAAGGCTTTCTTTGTTGAACGCGGCCTTGACATACGGCAGGCCGATAAGCAGGTTTCTGAAAGGCGCCTACTGTGGTGGCCACAGGCTATGAGAAAAATATTGTTGAATACTTGTATTTAAGCCTCATTGTATTTATGATAGTGGTCGTAAAAATAAGTCAAGCCATCTGAAAAGAATATTCCCAAAAATTCTTGAAATATGCTAATAATTTTTTGGTTAAATTTAAATAACGGGAATTAGGTTGGGGGGGGGGCTATTTCAGATTCAAAGTATCTATATTCCCCAATGGTTTATTTGCATACGTTTGTATTTGTTTAACAGGGGGAATCCTTATGCCAGAAATGGTTTTACAAAGAAAATTGTGTATTTTTGATCGAAAATACAGCAGTCCTTTTAATCTGCTTGGTCCATCGGACAAGGACTAGTGTCGTACTAAATCAATTCATGTACACAACACTGAGAAATTATTTAAACGTTACAAAATATCAAACAACAACTATAAAATAATACTAGGAAAGATGACGCTGTAAGGACAATGTGCTTGCTAGGCCAGTATTGTGCCTTCCCATTGTGCCAGTCAGTTTTATATTTTTCGACTAGTTCACAATCATTAGTCTTGAGAAACTTGAGCTTAAGTTTTTTTTACTTTCTACGATAATTTAGATTGTAATTGAATTAAAATAAACAAATAGTTGGTAGACATTAGGAATGGTGATGTTACTATAGGCTTGCAAAACACTTTTTTTTTTTTTGAATATATTTAAATTAACGTTTGTTTTACAATCTTTAATGTGTCTTAAAGCAAGGAGAAGAAATCATAAATACTTGAAAATCCATAAAAGCCTGAGTTAAAAACAGATGACGTGTTTAAGTGGCTCTCGCGTTCTTCGACAGCCTCCACTGGCTCGTATCCGGTGACGCGGCTGACGAAGGAGCGTGGGGACTTCCCAAGACTCCGCTTCCTCTTTCTCATGCGAGGGAGGTGACAACCATGTGGACTTGGGGGGCCCCTGGGCTGTTTGTAAATACTGTATGAATGAGCGAGTGAATGAAAATTTTAAATATGGTATGAATGAGATCATTTATCACAATTACTTATTGCCCAATGAGGCAGATTGTAATTTTATCATAATAAAGTTGTTTAAAATTTAATTTTTTTCCATATATTGGCCGTTATTATATTTTAACCAAAACATACAGAGCACATTTTTTATTTCTTTAAATTCTTAGATAATGTTTTCGTTAGTCCATTCAGCTCGAATATTAATAATAATAAAACAACTTTATTATGATAAAATTACAATCTGCCTTATTGGGCAATAAGTAATTGTGATAAATGTTTTCATTCACTCGCTCATTCATACAGTATTTACAAATAAGCCCTGAGACCTCCCAAATCCACATGGTTGTCACCTCCCTCGCATGAGAAGGAGGAAGCGGAGTCTTAAATTAAATTATATGCCCGCCTTTTTTAATTCTCAGATTGATTGTAGCATTATCGTAGAACTCGGAGACAATACAAATAGGCAGGTTTTAATTGTCCGAGTACTTCGATGATCATGATCGACACCTTCTAAAAATCAACCACAGAGGTTATGAAAGTTGCACAGCTTTCGTTAAAAAACATTCGGTTGAATTATTCCGATCAGGTCCAGGAAAACAGCTGTGAAAACGTGAGCAATAGAGACAGTGTTCGTATTATTTGTTTCTTCAACATTTTATTTTGTGACTAAGGTCTTTGTGGCAATTGAAGATGTATAATTTTCGATCACGAAGTTTTCCCGAGACATAAGGCGTAGTTTTAAAAGTGTATGTGATTTCGAATTAATATAATTATTTAGGAGATCGAATTAAAGGACATATAATACATTAATTAGTAGCCTATTGGATGTTGACTCTTAAGATTCTCTGCTTGAATTCCTGGACTCCAAATGAAGTTAAAATTGAATAAATAGAGTTTAATACACAGTTAAATAAAAGGAGAGTCTTTTTTAAAAGAAAAGAAAGAAAAGCTTTATTATGAAGTACAAGCAAAGCACTCGTATATACAAATATTAAGAGTTATCACTACATACTGGGTGGAAGGTCTAGGGACGAGTGGGGTCTGGGGCTAAAGCTGAGACATATATGTATAAGAAAAGGATAAGATTCTGGGAAGTAGGGAGGTCTTGGAGGGATGTGGTTGCTTACTTAAAAATAACAGGAGCCATCAGTGACTTCCATGAAGTCACGAGGCAGGTATACAGTTCTGCTCAAGCCCCTTCTACTTGTTCTTAACATTATCTTAGCATTATAAAACTCACAATTATTTAAAAATTGTTTCCCACAACAAATTTACCAACTTACACCAACTAAGATATTAATTGTTGCCTACACAATACATAAGCTAACAAGTTCAAGCCAATTGTCATAGTCAAGTTCATTGTTAGCCCAGGCTACATTAATGAGTAGAAGAGTTTGTTGGAGCAGAATGCCTTTAAACAGCCACCGTCCCCTAAGATTCATTCACTACTTGATGTCTGTCGGCATCATGTCGAAACTTTATAAGCTTTTAAACTCGAAACGTTAAAAAAATTAAGCGTAGCCTATGAATTACGCTCTAGCTGAATAATTAGAATATTTGAATCATACGGATGTCATCTAACTACTTTCAACTACGTTCAACTACTGACCGATTTCATTTCTATATCAAATCTTTAGCCTATTGCATTAAATTTTATACTTCAAGTTATACTTTACTGTATAATTTTTTACTGTCCCAATTGGAATAATCAATACATTTGATGAAAACCTAACAATTCAACAATTCACGTTTATCAACCTAAGCTGATTTCTCATAAAAATCTTCTAGGCATTCAAGGCTAAAATAAGTATACGACACTTCATACCAAGTATTCATATATATTTATAGTTCATCACTCACTCCAACATTAAATCTTCTTCATCTTAGGAAGGAGGAAGGCGAGTTCCTTGA
Organism: Acanthosoma haemorrhoidale; assembly: GCA_930367205.1. NCBI lineage: Eukaryota > Metazoa > Arthropoda > Insecta > Hemiptera > Acanthosomatidae > Acanthosoma > Acanthosoma haemorrhoidale. Next base: position 10,621,511 of record OV884011.1, on the reverse strand, counting down.
CTCGGTATATTTTCTAGTCAAGTACTTTTTCGACTCTATTAGCCTACAGGTGAAATTAATAATTACAGGCAAATACTCTTTCTTGGGCTATAATTACAATCTGCCTTTTATAAGGCAATCAGTAATTGCGATAAACGCTCTCATTCATACCATATTTACAATTCATCATTCACTCACTCATTCATACCATATTTACACACAGCCCAGAGACCTCCCAAATCCACATGCGAAGAGAAAGCGGAGTCTTGGGAAGTCCCCCACGTCACCGGATACTAGCCAGTGGAGGCTGACCAAGAGCGCGAGAGCCACAGACGCTCAGGACATGATTGGAGTGACTGGGAACTCTGGTCTCCTTTCAAAGCGAATAAATCTTTCGCCTTTTACTAAAGAAATTTAAAATTAAACGTACAATAATTCAGGTCAAAACGCACCGGATAAATTATTTCGATACGCAATTCTCCCCTTCGATTTAATCTTCATAAATATTTATTCGCTTATACATATTCAGAAAATAATTAGCGAATGACTACAATGGGCTTAGCAAGTATTTCAATATTAAACAACCCCTAAAAAAATTAAATGAATATCATCCTACATAATCATGCGTACGATTTAAATTTTAAATAGCTCTTTTTTGTTTTTTGTTATTATCAGTCGCACTCTATTGTTTTATCTCTCGCACGTGGTTGTCTTGTCTAAGTGTACTTCAAACATGTGCAATATGTATGTTAAATGTAATGAAGCAGTAAATAATCATTAAATTATTAGCGTCAAACACGCTTTATCTCTAAGCACTTTAAGAGCTAATAAAATCAGTATTTATGCATCTTCAGTGGATAAATAAAATATATTCAAAAGGGATTTTTTTTTTTTAAATAAAAGGTACAAATTTGGGAAATAAACCATTGCGACCAACGATATCATTCATACTTACTTTTAGTTCATCATTCACTACAATCCCACGTGAATGTTCTTCAACTCTACGTTCAGCGAGTGAAAGATTTTTATTTTAAATATAAACGGATACATCCTCGCGTACCGGTAGACTAATATACCTGATATACAACTGTATCCGAATACATAAACTGTAAGGCAATATATTAAGGATGTATCTTTTCTGTGGATACATAAATCTGCTTATATATTTACCAAGACAAGAACTAAACAGACGCTTTGGACAACTGTACAGACTACTTCGAAGGACATCCAATCTCTCAATAGAAAATAAACTACTTATTCACTAAGTTATACTTAAGCCAATCTGGACATACGGAATAGAGCTATGGGGCATAGCAAAAAAGTAGAACATCCAAAGCGTAAAAAAGCGTATCCAATCCTTTCAATCAAAAGTCCTGAGAACAGTAAATGCCCCTTATTACGTTAGCAACAAAACCCTTCGTAACGTTCTTAATATACCTTAAATTCTCGAACTCAAGTTCATAAAATTCCATTGTAACCTATCCAACCGCCCTAATTCCCTAGCACAGTCATTGAACTGCACCACTCATCCCTATAATCCTCCTCGGAGACTAAAACGGCAGTCGCCTCGTGACCTGCTATAAATGCGTGACAGTGGGAGTCCTGGCAATGGCCAGTTTCTCCAATCATGTCCTGAGCGGCGTATGTGGCTCTCGCGCTCTTAGTCAGCCTCCACTGGCTCGTATCCGGTGACGCGGCTGACGTAGGAGCGTGGGGGACTTCCCAAGACTCCGCTGTCTCCTTCGCACGCGAGGGAGGTGACAACCATGTGGACTTGGGGGGCCTCTTGGCTGTTTGTATGTATAGTATGAATGAATATATTTACCTTACTATATAATTTACGTACAAACGCCACGCTCTAGTTGAATAATTAGAATATTTTGAAGTTTTACTTTACTCAAATAATTTTCTATTGTCCCAATTGGAATCTAAACCCAAAGTAACTTACCTTAGTAAATTAACAGGCTGATCAAAATATAAGGGATTCATTTGTATAAGAAATTTACATAATATGTTTTATGTTTTACCGAAAGAATGTGCACTTGAATTTAAATGACAGGAAGATTACGGAAATCTTATTAGCTTATGTATAAAACTTATCTCTTACTGAAATAACTAGGTGCCTTCAAGGTTAGACCAAGTCAAAACCTGAGCGTCTCAGAGGTCTGCCCGGGACCAGTCCTCAAGACAGCAAGCTGCTAAGTCCTCCGGCCTGCGTCGTTTGACTCTTTGATATTTTGAACTCATGGGCGAGGTTCCTTTCCATTATCGAGTAATCTTCATCTATCTTAGAGAGTGAATCTTCATTCACAATAAGGTGCCAATGGGCCAGTACGCGACTCAAAACACTATTCACCAGAAGAAAATGGGTTGCAAACGTCCCTGTCTTTATGAGGGGTCATAAAGGAGCCATCTGGATCCACGTGGGCCCTTCGGAAACACATCGTCCCTTCGGTCGTGCCTTTTTTACATCGGGAATACGATCACTTAATATTACTTTATAATTTTAAAGTACATTGCCCGTGTCGGGAGTTGAACATTTAACACCTCTTAAGAAGCAGGAAGCCGTGATCATCTAACTATGCTTATATATATCAGCAGGATAGGAACTACGATATAAATCCTTGTACATGGTTACGTTGTTGATTTTGAAATAACATATTAAAGCCTTATCTGACTTTGTTGTCTGTACTATATGTTATCTAGAAGTTTATAATGACTGATGCTTCATTCGATTATGTATCGCGAAACCATTCGGTGTTAAATATTACTACGTTAATCCCCGAAGTAATGATCGTGCTGCCCCTTAATATAGAAGCTGAGTTAAAGAAATATTTCACAACGGTAAAGACTCTGGTTACGGCCCATACAATATAGGGTTTATTGTAGGTCACGAGGTCACTGCCGATTTAATCTACAAGCAGGATTATACGGATGGGTAGAGCTGTGTATTGACTGTGCTAGGGGATTAAGGTAATTGGATAAGTTTTGATGAAACTTCTTGAACTTATTTGAGATCAATACAAGTCATATTGAGATTGCTATGAACGGCTCTGTAGCCGAAGGAATAATGGACGTTTACTCTTTATTATGAGAAGACATTATACAAATAAATAAACAAACAAATTTAACGTTTAAAGAGACACTCCTGTTTTCGACAGCTCTAAGCTATCATCTTCAGCTACTACAATAAAAAGTCATATAATCAGCTATTTCACGACATTAAAGACACTTTATTAATAAAAACAGATCGCAATAATGACATAGTTTACAGTAAAGACTCTGGATAGAAGAAGTGAGATAGATACAGAGATGGGCTGTTGGTGAGAGGTTGAGGTACGGTTCAATGTCGCTTGTTTTGTTCCTCTGGTCGTCTGTAGGCTGTTACCTAGACATAGGCAGAGGAGTCTTAGGTAGTGTTATGTGCATTGCCCGCCTTATTTAATATGAAAAATAATATTAGTAGATACAATTGGGGGAATTAGCTTGGTGCTAGAGTCCCCTGAGGGACCTTAACCCGCTGGGAGGCAGTATTGGCTTTATAGCCAAGCAGACAGGGTGGCTCAAGACACATACTAAGCTTGGGCAGGAGGTGTTAGCAAATAATTTTTAACACAGAGAGATGAAAAGAAATTAGAAGGAAGGCGCACACCCTAGTAGGGCAGATATTGAGTCAAAGTATTTGCGGTAGTATGGGACAACCCGGAGGCACATTGCCGGGACTGAAGAGCTCTCCCTCTGCTGGGACGCAGTAAGGATGACCTGGGACATCTTGCCTTGAGGGGCCTCGCATCTATGGAACGTATCGCTGTAATCATTTTAAGAATAATTTCTAACAGTAAGATAAATATAATCATTCATCATTTTATTTAACCATTTTGACTTAGAACATGTCGTAGTATATATTCTATTTTATAATAAAGAGATTACTTCCATTGATCATCACGTCAATTTATTAAGGTTAATTACTTTGGGCTAGGAGCGATTAGGGGATTATTATACTCAAATATTATTGAGCAATGATATTTTAGTGTCAACTAGATTGATTATCAGATCTAAGTAGTTTGAATGACAAATGGCATCCCAGTAAATCAAATATTTTAAAATTTCAGCTTGAGCGTATAGGCGTGGGTTTGTGTGAAGCGGGTGATAAAAAATATATACGTAATAGAAAGATTATTTATATATTTCCTTACATTTTATGTATTTGGATACAGTTGTATGTAATAGATTGGCATTCAAGAATTAAAAAGAACTTTCATTAGCCGAAGTTAGCCGTAGACACGTGAGCAAATGCTCGGTTCGGTATTACCACCCGCAGTTCAGTTTGATAATTAAGTTACCGAGTAGATTGTCGGATGTTTAATTGTTTGCTTTATGCCAAGCCTACCATTGTTGGGATAAAGCGTTTAGTCCGTGGGTAAATATACAATAAAAACATGGAACATTTAGACGCCAACACAAATAATCAGTAATATAAAAACAATAAATAATAATCATAAGTAATAAAACCTACAAGAACTTCACATAAAATGTAATAAGTTAATAAAATAACCTCTATCTTTTGCATAGTAAAATTGAAAATTCTAAAGCACCTAACTAATGATCTAAAATTTCAAAATCACTTCTTTAACCAATAAGATGGTTATACTTGTTATCAGATCTGACTTCACTCAAAGACTGGTTTTTTTTTAAGACGTATTATGGAGGGGGGGGGGTGGTTTTGTACTCACTGTTTTCACTACTTTAATCTCGGTGCTTTCTAAGCTATTAATTACTTTCTTTAAGACAAATAAACTTTTCTATTAGTTCTGCCAACAATACTTCTATGTTTAAATAAAATTCCTTTTAAATGATGTCAAATAATTTTATGTTAGAGAGCACCAAATCCCACAGCCGTCTCTATGCCTAACCATACAGGATGTTATGTACGCATCTGAAAGTAGAATTTTCCATTTCGTTCGCGGCGATCATGTCATCTTCTCTACGTACGTAAGCCGGAAGGTTACAGTTATTACAAAACTCCAGTGTTAACATTTATTTCGCTGAGCGTAACTTCCTTGCGTAATCCAGTCTCGTAGTATCAAAGGTCCCACTGTGATAGGTCGATGGTTCGACGCTGATGCTACATTTGAAGAAATGACATTAGAAAGAAAATTATAAGTTATATAAAATTTACAATTCATTTTGAATGTGATATAAGTTACTATGGACGTAATCAGGTACAAGGTACATGGTCGAAGGCGTTTGAAGGACAAAAGGAAAATGTATTAAACATTAGTCGATGCATTTTTTTTCCATTACATTAAAGCTTAGTAATTAATTTTTTTTGTTATCGAATACAATTTTGTGAAATTATTTGTAAACAATTTTTTTTTTTTTTTTAATGTGAACTAAATAAAGTTTATGGAAACTGAAGGAACAATTGTCAGAGTCTCTCGTGGTAAAAAAATTGTGAATAACTAAAATTTGGACAAAAATAAAAGATATGAATATTTCCAAAATTCTTGTGTTTACATCATTAACCATGCGATCGATTTTTTTTTAAATATAACAATCTTTGAAATTATTGATATTTTATGTACAACAAGACACGCCGATTCTTTGAAATTTAACTAATTTTCATACTGTGTATCTTATAATATGATTATATATATAGTAAATTTGAATTTAGAACACAAGTTCAGATATCAATTTTGTCTACATTATTCCTTTGTCTGTCTGGTTCTGTGGGAGAAAAATAAAGTTTTATCTGAAACAAATATTGACTGACAACTTATCTAATTATATATCAATTATTGATTTCATTTTGTTTCGATTACTTTTCCTCCTTCGTTCGCCATTCCCTGTATTCGAACGTTCATCATTTCAGACTTATCTCAGAATCGAACCACCAACTAACACCATTTATCTGAAAATACTAGTGTGGTGAGTGCTAGGCTCTTGTCACTCGACGCTAATTTCTGTTTTCTTAACAGGGTTCTTCATTCTTACTTATTTGTCCTTACGAGGCTGAAAAAGCGACTCCTGAAAAAATGTTCATATAGGAGTCGGGAAACGAACCCGTGTCTGCGTACATAGACATGAGCATGCTTAAAATAGCATATATATTTATGCTGAGAAGCTACGTTCATCGTCCAATGATCCCTTGTCAACAACCTCCGCGATCTTCTTACCGTTATGATCCCTTCCTTCCTCGTCGAGTATTTCCTCTCTGCCAACAACTTGCGCCTAATCATAATACAAAACTCTATCCTGTTCCACTCTGAAAGTTCCACTCTTAAACAGCCCCTGCCATTGCGCTGGTGGACATTTCCTTTAGGGATCTTGAGGCCGGAATAAACGACTTAAATTCCTCCTTGGTATTCCTAGACCAGTGGTTGGCAAACTCGTCATCCAAAGGAGCCAAATACAAACAATACAAAATTGAAGTTTATTCAAAGAGTCATTTTTTTAAAACTTAAGCTTTGCTTTAGTGGAGACATTTTTATGGAAATAATTAGAATTAAAATAGCTTCCCTTTGCTCAATATGTCTTAGTTTAATTAACGGTACATTAAATAAAACTTGGTATCATACTTATATTAGGTTGGTGCTTATGAAATGTCGGATTTTCTTTAAATGTGAACGTCTGTCTCCCTTTTTTTGTTATGCTTTTGTTTTTGACATAACCTGGTTAATAGTCGTACTGTCCATTGCCAGAGTCACATTTTAGCAAAGAAGATTTTCTCAAAAGTGTTCCCTTTTGTTATTTGCTTTGAATTTTACACCTATATAAATTCAACCGATATTCGTGTAATTTTCTTATATGAGTATGAACTTGGTAATAATGCTGCAAAAGCTGCACGCAATATAAACCAGGCGTTTGGAGAGAATACTGTGAACGATCGAAAAGTGCAGCGTTGGTTTGAAAAATTTCGGTCCCGTGATTTTTCCCTGCAAAATGAACCGCGTGGAAGACCCGAAACGTCTGTGAAAAATGATGCTCTGAAAGCATTGGTGGAAACGAATCCAACTGTTTCTTCAAGGGAACTTACTGCCAGAATGGAAGTTGACCATACAACAATATTGCGACATCTTTCTGAAATTGGCAAGGTGAAAAAAATGGATAAGTGAATACCGCACGAACTAACCGAGCGAAATAAGCTCGGTAATAAATTTAATAAAATTAAATGAATTAAAATATGAAATTTTGCAGCACCCACCTTATTCACCGGATCTTTCGCCAACCGACTTTCATTTATTTAAACATTTAGAACTGTTTTTACGGGCTAAACAGTACGAAAATAAAGACTGGAAAATGCCATATCAGAGTTCATTGATTCTAAAGATCAGAATTTCTTCAAGACAGGCATCTAGGCATTAAAATCTCGTTGGGAAAAGTGTATTGAAGTAAATGGAGCATATTTTGATTAAATAAACAGCTTTTGGAAAAAGATATGCAGTTTAATATATTCACTTAAGAATCCGACATTTCATTCGCACCAACCTAATATTAAGATAATATTTATTTAAAAATATAACAAGTTAAATAATATAAAAGGTATCCTTAAAAAAAAAATACAAATACACTAATGTGAACAATGGCCTTTCATTTCCTTGGAAAGTAAGGGTAAGTCAGGTTTGTATGTTGTTGTTTTTAATTTTAGGCACAATGCCAAGTTCTCATCGATAAGCCGATTACTTAATTTACTCTTGATAAAGTTCATGCTTGAAAATGATTGTTGGCATAAATATTTATACCCAAATAAGGAAAGAACAGCAAACGCTAGTTGATCATGTGAGTTAGGAATACTATTCCAGGTGTTAAAAATCAACATATCTTCCCTCTCCAGATCTTTCAAAGCAGACCACTTGTGCTATAAACTTAATTCGCATTTATTTTTCTCCAATAGTTCTAAATTGGCTCGATTTTTGAGCTCCACGATTCTTTATTTTTTAAATCCAACAACTGCATTTCAAAGCTGCCAATATCAATATTAAAAGGAGAAAAATTTATTTCTGTTACCGTGGCATCCAGAGGTTTATTAATAAAGGCTAACGTCGCTTTGCTATTTCTAAAGTCTTTGAACCTGCTGAGGAAAGCTTCCTTCATATTTAACAGTGTTGTTCTCAAATAGCAAATGTCAATATTAGATGTATTTCCTTTGAGTGGCAATAATCCCAAAAGTTCCTATTTAGGGCCTGTAGTGGAGATAAATCGCACAAATTGAGAAACTTGCGCTGTGTCATTTATACCACTAGACTCGTCACTGCTATTGATAGAGTTGAGGACAATTTGAGATTTCTAAAAATGTGCCTTTTTTCTGTAGGCTTGCGTTTAAAAACGTTTACTCGTCTCTTTCAGGGCAAGTTAATAAATAATATTCCGTGCCTGCACTAAACATTTCGTGGAAGAGCCCCAGCCAAGGAGTCAAAGAGGCGCGGTTTCCCGACCATAGAAGATCCCGAACACCGACCTATAGAACCGCTTCTTTTGACCTCTCATTCCTAGTCCACACCACAATCCTCTGAAACTCTATCCCCATCACTCCTCTTGACTCTCAATTTTCACTTCTGGCTACTTCCAGTAACATCTCTCCTCCTTATGAAGAGTATACATAGTGTTACTTTTATTAGCATCCCTCATAAAACTGTGATTGTAAATCGTCTTCCAATAGGGGCTCCGAACTTTGACAGTTGATAGCGGCCATATTGTTGAAGCTGCATCTGTCAAATTGGCTGTCATTTATTCAATCTGTTTTACCAAATCACCATGGATGGATATAGCGTTAAACAACACGTGCAAATGATAAAATTGTTTTATCAATAGGGATGTTCTGTTCGGGCAACGTTACGCGGTCGCCATAACCGTCCTACCGAGAGGAATATTCACAGTGTGGTGGAGAAATTTGTGTCCACTGGTTCAATAAACAATCATCCAACACCCGTACGTCGACGAAACACAAGATCTGCCGAAAACATCGCCGCTGTCCGTGAGACTGTGCAGGAGAACCCAAGGCAGTCGATTTCGCGTAGCTCACATGAGCTCGGTCTTTGGCAGACCACAGCTTGGCGAAGTTTGCGTCGTGACTTGAGCCTGCCTTGGGTTCTCCTGCACAGTCTCACGGACAGCGGCGATGTTTTCGGCAGATCTTGTGTTTCGTACCCGTACCAAATTCCACTGACCCAGGAACTGAAGGTAAACGACCATAGACAACGACGTGTGGTCATCTCACACGCGGAGGTGATGTGAACTGGCCACCGAGATCGAGCGATTTGACCCCGTTAGACTTTTTCTTAAGGGGTTTTCTTAAGTCGCAGGTCTATGCGAATAAGCCACAAATCACAGCGGTCCTCAAAGCCAACATAACCCATGCCATCGGTCAAATTCAGCCTGATTTATGCGCCAGAGTCATGGACAATTGGACATTTCGGATGTGCGCCACCCAGCGAAGCCGCGGCGGGCATTTGCACGATGTTATATTCCATACATAATTGCATCGATAGGCCTTTCAAACGAATAAAAATGTCGATAATATCTTACACACACTTTATTTTATTTAAATTTAAAGATAGAAAGCGCTTAATGAAAGACACTCTATAAACAATTTACTTTGTTTCCCATCATTTCTTTTGATATGTCGAGGTAGACAATGATGCTTATGTAACTAGTTCTAAGGAGACAGTGTCCCAGAATAAATTCATTATTCGTTATTCATTTTTATTTCATTTTATTCGATTAGAAAAAAACGTGAATGGAACACTCACTACTAAATTAGTGCGCATAATTATATATAGTGTTATTCGTGATATTTGGAAATATCATTTGATTTGTATGTGCGATGAATAGGCCTACTTGCAATAATGCCTAGGTTACGTTGTACCCTGACTGACCATGGTCGAGTTGCTATTCAAGACTGCAGGCCACCTACATTCAGGTAGATCTAGGTCGTTGGTCTTGGGCCTTTTCGAACCGGAACGAATGGTTATGTGCATACCGATAAGCACATATCGGCCGGAATAAGTTAATATTTTATTATTTTATCTTTACTGACATGCATAATTTAAGTCAGTTCAGGTACGATAAGTACGCACTGAAGGGTTTATTTAAGGCTTCGAAAACGATTTTTCAAGACGTTAAGAGCTTTAATTTGACACTCTACTGGAAAAGTATTTGTTTTTGTAACAAGTAATTAATTAATGAAACTTGCTCCTTTGTGGAGATAACTATATTTGTTATATATTCTTTGTGTTAAATGATGGCTTTCATAATGTAAAACTACTTTTTCAAGACCCAGTGAAAACATAGCGGTTTCTGGTTTGAAGGTTGATTAGGCTATGAAATTAATTTACAACATATTATAACCAATTTACAATATATACTTATACAATAGAGTATAGGGTGATTTATCAATAGATTAATTTAATAAAAAATATTTGCCGAGAGAAACCTCACTGTAAACGTTTTATGTATTATCATAGTAAGTAAGGTAACTGAAAGATAATCATGTGAGTTTTCCCTTTCAATAAACTTTCTCAAACTAATATCTTGTTATATCGATAGAGTACAATTATTTATCTCGTTTCGCCTCATCAGATAGTCTGTGCCTCTAAACCGCCATTCAATTAACTGAAGAAAGTGACGGCATATTACAGTGTAATACATTTCTGATTGGTTCAACAGCAACGGGTTTTAGTAGCTTAACGGGACGTGTCCGAGCCCCGTCGATTTATTAAGTAGTAACACGTTAGTTAGAAAGTACCTGTTATCCTGAAGCCCCCGAACACATTCGAGAAAAGACTGGTTGATCGGACTGATGTGTAACTACTTTCGTTTCGACCGATCTTCCAGGGTGGCTGGAACACGCTGGAGAAAGTGGAGTACATTTTGCTTATAATTAATTGCCCGGGAGCTACGGCTGACCGGTTCACCTTGTCATTAAGATGTAACGGGATCTCCGAAGGCCTTTTCCAGAACAATCAATGGACTGGAAACAGCACTGAGAATTACCAACTGGAATATGCGCAAAATAAAGTACTTACGAGAAAAACGTTCTGTGGCAAAATGACCCATCTCAAGATCAACAAATACCAGGGTGTAGCAGTTACCAAACTTTATTATCTGAAATTTATTTTCAGGACTTTTTTGGGATTAGGGACCCCACTGATATCTGTGGTTATTTTGCCACCTTTCACTTTTCCTATAATGTTTTTATCTATATTTATGTTTACTTCGACCCGCCTTAGTGAACCTTGGTACCTGATAATATTTCAGTTTAGTTTTGTGATCCTGAAGGGAAACATCATGCCGAAATGATTTAGCTGCTTAAGTAGATACGAAGGAAAAAGCGGTTTTGTTTCTTCAATCTAAGGGGGTATTGCATAGTGAAATGTGTTCTAATGGCCATCAGATGAAACTTTATCTAGGTGAAAAGGTTAGGGTAGGTAGAACAACGTGTCTTTATTGTTGAACATTATCTATAAAATAATAAAAGTTTGGCGGCCGCAGTTCGAAAATTTCATACAAAATATGGTTGGCACATTTTCATCTTGATGGCTTTGTTAATCGACAAAATTGTCGCATTTGGGGTTTCGGAGAACCCACATGTGATTGTCGAAAAACAAATTCATCAACAAGATGTCACTGTTTGGTGTGGATTTTGGGTTGGAGGTATGATTGGACCATACTTTTTTGGCCAAGGCTGGTCAAGCAGTGACTGTTACTGGTGCTCGAGATCTCGACATGATAACACAGTTCTTTCTGCCGAAATAGGATGATATTTCCAGGTAGTGTACTCTCTCGTTTCGGTGATCAGGAATGGCCCCCTAGATCGTGTGATTTAACACCTTTAGATTTCTTTTTATGGGGTTATTTGAAGTCAAATGTGTATGTCAACAAGCCTACATCCACCCGTGCATTAAAAGAGAAAATTCAACCACATTTATGCCAAATGGTCATGGAAAATTACGACAAAATAGGGCGTATGTCCCAGCAAAGTCGTGGAGGCCATTTGCCCGATGTGTTATTCCATAAATAACCCTATCCTATTTACTTTACAATTCAATAAAATAACAACAAAAATACTAAAAACTGTGTTTTCTAATTAAATCAAATCTTGCGTTAATTCTGGGACACCCTTTATAAGACTTAAAAAGAAAAAATTCCCACTCCTTGCTCGCGAGTCGCGCCCCTCTTAACCTTCGAGCTGGCAAAATCCGCTTTCACTTTCTTACTTCAGTCACTGGCTGGAGTTCCTTTGATGCGCGTAGTCTTTGAAGTTTTTTTTTCTGATATCAATTGGTTGTTCGTTTGCTTCTAAATCGTGCCGAAGAATTGGTGATAAAGAAGATGGAGTTCTGACAGCGCCCTCGGGAACCTCCCCATGTGTCTTCCACGTGAGTTGATAAGGCTATTGTCTCCTATGAGGCAGGTTAACGACACTTCTTTCCTGTGCCTGAGCAAAAAAAAAAAAAAAAATGTCACATAATATTTTTTTGTAATAATATTCTAACTAAGCACTGACTTTAAGCATATATTATTAATTAGGCCTGCTTATAAGTTATTTATCACGCTACCCCATTTACTATGGTAAAAAATTATTTATTATTTTTTTTTTTCAAAACCCCTTTGTACAAGATTTACAAATTTCTCGTCTTGCTGCATTTGAATGCATTTCAAAGGGTAGAATTACAATAACAATATTTTTGAAGTTAAAAGGTCAAAATACAAATATACAGGACTAGGTGATGGGGCTCACCTTCGGTTTACAATGTAGGTTTTATTTATTTTTTTAATCACAAGCTGTTATTATTCATTGTTATTCATAAGGTTGGGTTTATTTTGAGCGCCTCCAGATCGTCGAGTAAAATTTCTTTGGTAAATTTCGCCCCTCTACAAAGCTGTGAACCCGATGTTGATGACTTTTTCTGATTATCGTTTAAAAAAAACCGAACAATTTACGTATTGCTAACCCAGACGTCGACATCTTTAATTTTTACTCCAAAAATTGTAGGAAAATTTTTTGTTTTTTTCAATACCAACTAATTAATTAATTAATGACACTTACTATTAAGTTTTATTATTATTGTTTTAAGGAGATCACTAGGTTTTTCATATGTATATTCCTTTTACAAGTGGGTAAAGTTTCATGTTATTAGGTCATACAGGGGACAGACCTGGCTTGAATATAAATGCTTCCTTGGTAATGATTAAATTCCAGAATAACTTATTAATAAAAATAAATTATTCTAATTTTTTTTTTTTGGAGGGGGGATAATAATCATTTTTCTCATCCCGAGACATCAAAACCCATGAGTTGCAAAAAAAACAAAACAAATAAACCCATCAATAATGATAGTATCCTCAGTTAATTAATTATAATTAAAAAAAATAAATTTTAGTTAGGAACTGCTTTGTTGTTTTTATTATATGCTTAATTGTTCAGGAAGAACTCCAGCTCGTAATCTTTAGCAAGACGATTAAAAATAAATGTACAGTCCTATTTGGGATCTGAAGCACCATAAAAAATAAAACTATTGAACTGAAAATATTATACAAAAGAAATATAAATATTACTTTTTTATTTATTTTTGTTTTAAATACAAGAATGGATTTATTAAAAAAAAACAACTAATATACATGATATAAATAATGAATAATTAAATAAGCTTAGACATGGGAACAAACTTAGTCATTTTGAAATTAAAATTAATGGCTTTAAGTCAAATGTAAACAATAATTGAACAGTTATCAAAGGTTTCTCTATCTGCTATTTGCTAAGATAGGTATGTAAACATTTTGTTTAAGCTCAATATTGGTATTTTTAAATGAGTTTTTTTTTATCTGTTATGCGTGTTTATTTTTTTTTAAAGCCTAAATACAACATTAAATTATCATTCGAAGTGTGTTGGGTTAGCTGAAAAGATAATTAAACATATTTGTTTATGTATGTTGTCTATTCAATTCAATTTTTTTTAGCTCTATAATTGTTACTGCTTTATAAACAAATTGTAATTATAATTATTCATAATTCAATTTTTCTGTTTTGAACATTTATCTGATACTGTTATTTCACTAAATCGTCTATAAAAATGATTGTTGGTAAAATATTTAAGGAAGTATTGTGTGAGGCATATGTCCTCTTTTGTGACCTTCCCAAACACATATTACATCATACTTTCGGACCTTTCTAAACTAAACATTATTTTTTTAAAAATACAATTCCAATTCCCCATCATTATTTAATATTACAATAATAATAAAAAAATTAACAATGTCAATAGTTAATGATATAAAAGTCTATTACAGATAGTATAAAATTTGTAAATATCAATAATGGAATATTTGTTTTCAACTTCTCATAGAAGAATATAGATTACACTTTTTAATTTATAATATTATTTATAGAATAACAAGTTAATTATATTATTTTTTTATTTTTTAGGTACAATGCTCCTTCTGCTACTATGGGTCGCAGTAGGTCAAGCGATTTACATCCCACCGGGCCCGAAATTCCCTTGCCCTCCACAAACGACTCTTTTGTACCCTTGCAAATGCCTCCGAGGAACGGACACTGGAATAACAATGTATTGCAACAACACCAACTTGGCTTCGTTGTCTATAGCACTCACCAACGTTGCGTCCATTGAAGCGCCTATAGATGCCATGACTATTTCTTCAGGGAAGTTTTGTAAGTAAACTAATTAATGTATGTGTAATAAAAGTGTAAAATATATTTTATGATGGTTCATGTGAGTATTTATAACCGAGATTCTCAGCTTCTCTTTGAAAGAAGTGCATTTGAAATATTAAAAGTGACTGTCTATTTAGGATATATTGAGCATCAAAACTCCTTGTGTAAAAAAATTGATTCAACGCCATTATCATTAGTAGCTTGAGAAAATTATTTTTCATATCGCTTCAAGGCTTTATGAAGATTTATAATTAGATTTCCGCTATTTAGGGCCCACAATTGAGGAAATACAGGGGAGCAAATCAGATAGGCAAGGATTGTGAAGGCCATGGAAATTATATCGATACCGAAGCATATACTTTCGAGCAATAATTATTCTCTGAAAGATTGACTGAACCTTGGGCATGTCGAAAAAAAAATACTTGCCTTAGAAATAAATTTTGGCAAGAAGTCACCTTAACTATTTTAATGAAACTGGCTCGAAATGTGATAGTCAAGGATTCCTGAAATTAGAAGAAGAATGGCACTAGAAATAAATGTCACTGCAACAATAGAAAAGCAAATATTGATGCCAATATCAAAGTGGAATCCCACCGATAGAAGAAAACATCAATACTCACATAGATTTTTACACAAACTTTCCGAGCTGAACGGTCATAGTCTGTATGTACTAGATGTTATGGACAGAAAGCTAAGGAAGGAGAAGATTAATAAAGACTTCACCTGAGCTTATTAACTTCATTATTAAAGATACTCATTAATAAATTAATTAACTCTATAGCTACTAATCAATGATGTATACCTATAAAAAGTTAGGTTTTTCTTTTTTTTCTTTTTCAAAACCAGAAAATCCTTATGTTTTCATACATGTATCTGTCTGGATGTATCTAAGGAAACACAATTAATTATCTTTTATTAAAAAAAATTCTAAATTTTACTATTAAATTGGAAATTAAAGGAAACTTATCTTGATTAACAATATGTAGATTTTTTTGTGTCTTTTTTAACAATAAACACAAAAAGTCATTAAAACTATCATTAATATTGTATTTGCAACTTTTACTCATCCAGTGGTTTTTCAAAAGGCATAATATTGTGGCTGTTATCTGTTGACATGGTGATGCTAACAATACAAAGTATCCCATAAAAATTCATTACTTATCAGTACAAGTACTAAAACAATAAATATCATCTCAAGTAGGGTGTCAAATTAAAGATCTCAACGCATTAATTAGTACTTTTCATGTGAACTTAAGTGAAATATAATTACAGAAATTTAATAAAATTGTTTTCCGAGCTTAAACGAAACCTTTAACTTTAACTAAAGTATACATGCATACTTGATTTAATTTTTTTTTTTTTTTTTATGGAAACTAATTTACTTGCATTAAATACATAATGAAAATGTGCAAATAATATTTTAAGAATCATTTTAATTCACTGCTGATTTATCTTTCATTTAAGAACCAGAGTAAGATAAAACTCAACATTAAGTTATTTTGCTTAATATCATACTGACTAGATTGGAAGTTCATTTTTCTGTTATCTGATAAACCTGCTTTCTATCATTGACTAGTTTCTTTGAGTTTTATTAATAACTATTACTTGTAGCATTTTTCCCATTATTTTCTTTGGCTGATGGTTATTAGAATTTCATGTTTAATATTTTGCAAAATAAGGATGTAAAGTTGTTTAGTAGTTGATTTAAGAGTATGTCATCCTTGTAATACTTCGTTATATTCTACTCAGTAGCTCGTCCATTCATGCATGTCATTGTGTCGAATTGTTTTCTATAATAATGAGAGAATTTTTTCCTTGACAAACAAGTCCAAAATAATAAAACACCAGTTTTTTTATGTTTCTATTGATATGTGCTGGTGATTGTTCGACTAAAACTAATAACTCAGAGTCATTTATCAATGTATTGTTTAGAAATTTCAGCACCTTAGAATATAATATTCAAAATTTAAATAAATTCCCTGTTGTTAAAATCATTATCTATTTTGTTTCTGTTTAGCTCGCCTGTATGGAGGACTCCTTTACGCAGTAGATATAAAGGTTTTGACTATAGAAAACACACCATTGAAAAGAATAGAACCTCAAACATTCCTCGGAGTGAACAAAACCCTTGAAGAACTACATCTTGTAGGAACCGAATTAGAACAATTTCCCCACGAAGCTTTTGAGGTAACTTAATGAAATGGTTTCATGATATATTACTATTGTGAAATCAGGACACAATCATTTCTTTAAATGTCTATTGATATTTATGTTTTTGTTTTTTTAAATAGAATCTGGGGAATCTCAAAATATTGAATATAAACGGTCACAACTTGACAGTTTTACCCGTAGGCAGTATATCGGGTCAGTTACCGCAGAATCTTGAAAAATTCAGCTTGACAAATGGCCCACTGAATGACATACCTGTCGACACTCTGACACCTTGTAAAAAATTGAAACGTTTAGATCTTCATGGAAACAAGTTAAAGCTACTGAAAAGAAACCAGTTCAAAGGTCTCAGGAATGTAGAAATTTTAGATATATCTCACAACGTTCTGGAGAAAATAGATCCAACGCATCTTGCGGATCTGAGCAAATTATCATGGTGCAATGTGTCTCATAATGCCTTGAAAGATCTTACTAGGTATTTTTCACTTAATTAGTTAGTGCAGCATTTTGAAAAGTATGTAATTAAATACCAATTTATTAATGTTTTTCTTATTTACAGAGGTGCTTTTGCCAGAAACACTGTTTTGAGATCATTAAATTTAAGCAATAACAAACTGAAGAAACTCGACACAAATTCTTTCCGTGGTATGAGATTCATCAGAAGACTCTATCTCTCCGACAATGAAATTTCAGAAATTGGCAGAGACACCTTTGGAGCTGTTGCTAGAATTGGAACAATAGATTTAGCGAGGAACAAAATTAAGAGGATCGATTTTCAAATGTTCAGCCAGTTGCAATATGTCGAGGTAAAAAATCAAGAGACTACTGATTAGATTTTAACTGTTTTGGTGTGATGATATTCTAACGAGTAAAAACTCTAATATGAGACACTTGAGTATTTAAATAACTTAGTGAAAAAAACACAATTTTTCCACTGGATGGCTTTATAGTCTCTCCAGTATTGCCAGTTAAAAAATTAAAAGGAAAGTTTTTTTGTTTTATTTTCCTCAACCCTTTTTTGTATAATGAATAATTTTGACACATATAAGGAGAGTAACAATGGATATGGATTTTCTGAATAGGCAGTGATATTATGTTTATACATGATATAAAGTCTAATCTTTGGAAAAATTGTGTTTTTCATACAGTTGTTATTTTAGTTTATTTATAAGTTATAATTTAGTTATTGTTCATGTTCCCCAGAAGTAACCTAGGAGGCTTTACTATCGTACAGGTTATTTCTTATAATGTATCATAAATTTTAATTATATATTATTTCTTATAAATAAGTTCTTATTCAATAAATACATGTTTTTGAAATTGGCATGACAACCCTGGAAGACAGAAAGCCTCTTGAGATGGCCATGATAGTTGATAGATAGCGTGGACGTTAATGCTAGGTAATCCTTGCAATATTCCTTTAAGTTTTTTAGTCAGGATTTGCTAAATTTTTATTTTAGAGGATACTCATTTTCCTCATGAGTCTAAGAGGTCTTATTCCAGTTCTATCTCCATTGAAAAAAATTGATAGTCACCATTCGAACCTATATGTGGCTTTACAATATTGGTTATTATTACTAATTTAATAAGTCATTTACCCTCCTGATTAATTAGGAAATGTGACTAGTGATTTTGTTTAAGGGACCATCTGGCTAAGAAAGATTAAATTTCTTTTTCTTTTATTAAAGAAAATACAATTTTAAAACTCTTAAGTTCCCTCCAGGCATGGTTAATTTCTAAAGCAACCTCAGCCATTCTTCACTTTTGCCACTCCTGTAAATAACTTTCTTGCCTGGTGCTCCACATAGGGTCATATAAGCTTATGTATAAAAGCATATTATGGTTTTAATAAAACTTTATCTATTACATTTTTTTAATACAGTTTTTTTTTTTCAGGTAATAGATGTGTCTGATAATCTAGTGACCGAGATTCAAAAGTTATCTTTTAAAGATCTCTACTTGGTACACATTAACCTGTCTCATAATGCTATTTCAAAAATTGAACCTGGGGCTTTTGAAAACTGTGCTAACATTACTGTTCTCGATTTTTCTTTTAATAAAATTACTACATTTCCACCAAGAGCTTTTGATGAGATCACTTATGCTACTGAACTTCAGCTGTCCTACAATAACTTGACAGATTTATCGAAGGTATTAGAAAGAAGCATTCATTAAAATTTATAATTGATATTATATTGTGTCTAAAATATTTGATTTCTTCCAGGTGCCTCTTGGAAATATGACTGGATTGAAAATATTAAATGTCACCCATAACCAGCTGAAAACAATCCCAAGAAATACGTTTCCGAAACTGTACGAACTCCACACGATCGACTTGAGCCACAATGTTTTGTCTGAGATTTATAATGGAGTATTTCAAACTCTGTTCGGACTAAGGAATTTGAACCTGAGTTTCAACTCTCTGCCGGAGATCAAAGCTTCCACTTTTGGCCCTCTGCCCACCCTGTTGGAACTTGATCTCAGTCACAATTTACTGACCGATGTAAGCAGAGGCTCCCTCACAAGACTTGTATCTCTCCAACAACTTTTGATGTCGCATAACTATTTGACTTCAATTTTCCAAATCCCTATTTCGCTATCGAGGCTGGATTTGAGCTACAATGAAATATCCGGAATTGGCCAGAGGACCTGGCCATCAATGAATGCACTATTATCTTTGGATCTGAGCGATAATTACCTGGGTGATTCTTTGGAAGGTGGTTCGTTCAGCAATCTGTTGACTTTGCAGAGGTTGGGTCTTAGCAGGAATTACATTACGGAGCCACCATGGGAAGGCCTTGTGGAACTCTCTTCCCTACAGTACCTCTATCTTCAGGTAATCACTCTAAACATTTATTCAGCTTGTTGTAATTAATTATGAAATTTAAAGTTTATTGTTTTGGTTTTTCTTGTACCCACTCTTTCGATATACATACACCTTTGTGGTACCTGAGGGGAGAAAGTGCAAGAACCCAATTGCAATTGTAGTCATGTTGTCCTGATGAGTTACCTCTTGTACTCTGTCACATCTTACCTTAGACAATTCCTTGTCATCTTGGCTTTAATTGTATTATCTACTGGTCTATTTGACTATACACTCCCATTAGTTATTCTTTTCAAATTAAGATGAGTTTTCAATAAAACAAAATTGTTAACAATATTTTATTAGTGGTGACAATTTTACTTTGTAATATAAAGGATTTTTGTTCTAATCCCAAGGTGGAAAGTATATTTTGTTAGAACTGATTGAAAATTATGAACGACTTCCTTGCGAGATACACCTGTAATCAAAAAGTATTTTCTGTTGTTACACAACCTATGTATTTCGGTTGTACAATAAAATTTATTGTATTTCGGTAATTACACAACCTTGAATAAAATTTAAAAGTATTGTTATGTCTCAAAAATAATATTTTTAATTAGAAAATTTCAAAATAGTTTTCTGGTTTATATATTTGTCGAACAAAAACACAATCACGGTTTGTTATGTGATTATTTCTTTTTTCAGGGGAATAATTTAACAACTCTTGGAAAATCATCGTTTGGAAAACTTCCTGTGTTATTTGAGTTAGATTTATCACTTAATCAGCTGACCAACCTCACCGAGAAAGCTTTTGATGGTTTACTTCAGCTTTTGACTTTAAATCTATCGAATAATGCCATAGATCATCTACCCAACACAGTTTTCCATGGTATTTATTTTATTTTTTTAATTATTGGGTATAGTTTTTTTTATAATTTCAACATAATTAATATTATGCATATTTTTAGGTCTATCATCTTTGCAAGTTTTAGACTTGTCTCACAATAGCCTAGAGACTTTGGATAATAAAACACGGGGAGTTATTGATGAATGTCTGTCATTAGAAAAGGTAAAAGGTTGAAACGGTTTTTATGCACACTAACCATTTCTTATTTAGTTATTTATTGAACGATTTGTTATTTTTAGCTTAATCTCAGCCACAATAAAATATCCTATGTTACAAGGAAAACATTCCCAAATGATCCTTATCAACCTTATAAATTGAGAGAAGTCGATTTAAGTTATAACTTGATGCCTTCGCTAACATACGACCTGACTTACGGAACAAAGAAGGTTGAATTTTTGAATTTAAGCCATAACATGATAAATGAAATCAGACCTGGTAAGATATACATATTTCTTTTAACTGTATTGATATTTATTCTATACATTTATGTTTACTGAATAAAATATCTTTTAGGCGTGATCGGAAATCTGAGTTCTTTAGTGACACTTGATTTATCTTTCAATGAGCTCACTGATTTAACAGAGGCCACCAATACATTTATTCTGCCGAGCAACATGAAGAACCTTTACTTGAAAAATAATCAGCTTGTGACAGTACCAATCAAAAACTTTCAAAAGTTAAAAATCTTGGACCTGAGGAACAATCAACTTGAGTATTATACTGAAATAACAAAAATGGTCACAAATGGAACACAAGTATTTTATTCAGGTAAATTATTCATCCATAAAATCTAAGAAATATCCTATAAATACATCAATATTCAGGCTATTTTCTCCACTAGCAACAAAAAAAAATGTTTCAAAGCTTCATTTAGCCTGTCCAAATTTTATTTTTAAAGGAAATTAAATAAATAAAGGTATATTTTTATAACAATCTATAATTATTTAAAAACACTAAAATTAATGATTGATAGTATAAATATGGTTATATTCACATTCCAAGAAAAACCACCAAACTAACCTGAATTATCAAATAGACATTTTATCATTAGTTATTAATGATTTGGAACTTTTGGTCACACACCATCAATGATTAAGGCACAAACTAAATTTCAAAAGCACTCAATTAAGTGATCCCACAAATATGAGTGAAATACATTAGAAAATTGATTAATAATTGAAAATGTCTTTTAGGTAATCACATAAATTGCGACTGCCACTTGAGGCCATTGAGAAGGTGGTTACTCGATGACTATGTAAGGATTGTCCAATGGTCAGAAGTGACTTGTGCCCTCCCCGACGTGTTCTCTGGTCAAAAGCTCCTAGATCTGAGGGAAGAAGAAATGCAATGCAATGGTGAGGGACCATTGGAAAATGAAGATTATGATACTACCCCAGATGTGAAATTTAGAGATCTACACAGGTGATTATAAAATTGTGTTTTAAATATTAGACCTTGGAAGACTTCATTTTTAAGACCTAACATTCGTTAGTTGAAAGACATGGAAATCACACACAAGACTAAAATGAAAGATCCTCAATCGCAGATTTAAATTTCTCTACATACTATTTATTGAGATCCAAATTACTACTTAAACATAAGCTCAATACATGCACATAGTTACCAAAACAAATTTACAGCTTAACAAAAAAATTAAATTTAGAAAAAGTGCAAAGATATCAATCAAACAAAATTTTTGCATGTTATCCTTCAAGTACCACCTTACATCAACAAGAAATTCGAACTTACAAAGATTGGAAGGTTTTGACACTACATCAGCAATTGCAGGAAACATATACTAGACTATATAACAATTTTTTTAATTACAATAACTCACAGCTCTGACATGTATATTCCAAACATACCAGATATAACTGAAAGAAGATTGAAAAGAAACTGATTGCTGCTTTTGCTGATGACATTGCGGTGTACAGCAGCAGCATGAGCGCCAAGTTAGCTCTTAGACAGTGAGAGATTGGGGAGACTGAATATTTCTGTAAACGCGGGTAAGACTGGCTCCGTAATTTTCTCATTCCAAAAGGGAAAAAGTCCGCTGCCTACTACTTACACAGTGTAAAACTCTCCAGCAAACAGCCTGTAACAGTATATGTATATATGGTATATGTAACAGATAAACAGTATATCTGGGCATTAAAATGGACAGACAGTTTTAGTAACCATTTTGCGAGGAAGTTGAAGCAGACACACATGAAGTCTTGCCGGCTTACACATTTATTGACTTCCCCCAATCTATCACTGCGCCTCAAGTTCAGGATATATAAGATTGTGCTCAGGCTTGGTCTGCTGTATGGTGCACCGCTATTTCGTCATCTGACGGAAACGACATTGCGGTGACTCCAACAATTTCAAAACAGCATACTAATGAAAGTGGTCAGGCATACTACATTCAAGCAGCAGAGAAACAGTGAGCTTCACGAGGTTTTTGAGCTGCCTACGGTGGATGAATTCATTCAATCACATATCAAATTCTTTGATTCGTTTCAATAAATGACAAACCCAGTATTTAGCATGATAACCCCCGCTCCGTTCCCTTATCGATGGCAGAATGCAGTCGAGGCAGGAACGCTTTAGTTTTTAAGTTTAGGCATGTAAGTTTCTCCCAATTCTTAAACCAAAGATGAACCCCATCACCTAACCCCGTCTATTGATTTGTAAATTTTAACTGTAAAAAGATAATTTTTTTTGTATTCCTACCCTTTTTACAATGCATATGTTATGCAGAAAAAGGAGCCATCAAATCACCAAAGTATAATATTTTATTGGTCACAATTTTTTAAAAATGTTTGAAAAAAGGGGTTGAGGGGAAAAAAACAAAAAATAACCTGGATAAAGAGATCTACTTCACTAAGTTATTAATGCTCTCATGATGATTATTATTTATTTGAACCTTAAGCTTAACAGCATTAAATAATTTGCTTACAGGAATCCAAATGGTAAAATTCATCTGACCTGGTACGTGACAGCCAAAGAAGATATTGCTGACTTCAACTTGTATGTAAAAGGTTTAGAGAGAGGAACAGACAATATGATGTTCAAAAAGTCTCTTACATACAGTACAAGAAGTGCTGTATTAACTAATTTCCCTTCTACTAAGGTATGTAATACTTATGAGCTTGTTAATTCATTGTACATTTCATTATGTTTGTAGCCTTTTGATTATGTTAATTGTGTTCCTCGCCAACTTACTGGTCAACTTCTTTCTATCAACTAGCTGGGGTTCAACAAATTTTGAGAAACTCAAACTTTATGTTATACTTTGGAACAAAGATTAGTGGTTTAACACCTTCAAGAATATGGAAAGAAGATAACCAGTTGAAAGAGACTCTGCATCAAAAAATTTCTTGGGAAAATCCTTTAAGGGTTCTGAGAATCAAACCCGGGTCTTTTTGTAGTCTGTAACACTGGGAAATGGGGGACAGCATTGCTTGGTAATGATAATGGATGAAACCTTTTTCTTAGAAATGAACTACAAATACTTCGACATTCCACAAACGCCCATGGTAGAAATCAGACAGAAATTTACATTTATACTACAAGAATAACTCAAAGTTTACATGGACACTCTACCTCCAGCCACGCTTTCAATGCATAGGCTGCAAAAAGCGAAATCTGTTCAAGATCTAGCCTCGACTATGGGAAATCATCAAATACCATAGAAGTGTAGAGATAATCACTGTAGCTCTCTCTAGACAAATCATTTTCTTTGATTAAATTACATTAATTAAATATTGCACAGGTTCAAAAGCAATTTTCAGATTTGACAATGTAAAAATATATTTATTAATAGAATTTTTTTTTTTTTTTTCAAGAAAATAAGAAAACATCTTGATTTAATTTTATTAACTTTTATTAATTTTCAACCTTTCAAAGTTAGCTTCTAAAAGGAACACATTCAATCACCGTCATTTACACACTAATTGTCCACTAATGACAGTGCCGTCCGAGGTATCCTAGATTGATGGAGGGCTGACATTGCCATCCTGATGGTCAAATTGCCATAAAACTCCAAACAGCTGGTCTAGAGGGAGGAGTTTTTACTTGGAAAGCTGGTTGCGACTGAACAGCTGTATGCTTATATGTTGATTTTTTGTTTATTTTTATATCCTTCTTTGTACTGTACCATTCCATTTATTAAAATTGATTCACTGTGAGTTTAAAACAAAGTTAATGTTGAATGTCGTCTATGGACTGTCTTCATAGCTTAGTAATTATTAGTTTATTTAATATAACTACTACTAGTTAGGGAAATTATTAACTAGTTGCTTGATAAAAAGTAGCACACCTGATTAATTAAATACAATTAATTCCCAATACACATCATGCCATCTGCCAACTAGGAGAAATCAGGCCAAAGATTTTATTTAGTTATTTCATATTATTCATTATTACTGTGGCTTGAGGAATCGTTATTTTCATAATTTTTTTTTAATAATTTAACTTTGCTAAATTAACGAAAACAAACATTTTCAGGGAGCATTGGAATTATGTATAATAGCCATGGACAGTGAAGGCCACGAAAGAGATCGTCACAATTTACAATGCAGAAGTTTATCTCCTTCTGGAAACTCATCGGCAGCAGTAAACGTTTTCAGTTCATTACTACTCGCATTTAGTATGGTAATCCTTTATTTATATCAATGAATATATTGTATATTTATTAGTTCCAATCATTCCATAACTTATTATTTTATCGTAAATTAAAAAAAAAAAAGAGTCGCGTAGTAGAATTGTAGTCACATTCGTGATAGGCCTACAGTAAACTTAATATATTTTTCTGACCTAGTGATGGGACTAACCAAAAAAGTCTGAAAATTAAATCATATCTGAAATGTTCCTTATAAAGGCAGACAGATTAAAAACTGATTCCCTCACCTACGGCATGGCGATTAAATTAAATGCCGCTAAATAGAAATTCTATTGTAAATATTATTCAGTTTACTGTTGTACATATCACATCTATGTGTATATGAGAACAATTATAGTTCCTTACTATTGTTTTTTATCTTGTTACCTAGTATTCTTTATTAAATTTATGTGTACTTAAAATTTTAATTAAGTTAATAAGATAGCTATTATTTTCACCATATTGGCCTCTCTATGTTTTTTCTCTCTTTTTTTTATTATCTTTGTTTTTTGATATGTAAGTTATAGAGCTGTGATATCTATAAGTAAATTTTATTATTATATAGTATCTTTTTAAAAATATTTAACATAATCACGCACAACTTTCCGATATGTGATTTTTTTAAAACCTGGAAATGTTATTGCAAATCCAATGCACAGTCTGATATATATATTTATAAAGACTTATATTTTAAGAAAGTGTATGTAGGTAATGTTTAATGTTGTAAAAGTGTGATTTATTGTTTTAATATTAATAGTATTATCATTCCCTGATGACTCATAAAAGTATCTGAGATCTAGAACCTCCGCTATCTTGCTATATTTTGTGGTGGCCAAGTTTGCTCCGTAGCAGTTTGGTACCATTCCATTAATGTTCCTTTCAAACTGCGAAATCAGACCTGTTTGAGGAGAAGTCGTTACCATTCTGTCATCAGTGATTACAAAGTGTTTGTGATAAAATTTCTTCCGTTCACAACCATTTGTGACTCTACAATATATGTACTGACGTACATCACCCTTAATACGAATTTTTTCACAAGCACCACCTGGTCATCACATTCTTTTGTAATCTTAGAATATTTTTCATATGGAGATAATGAACATTAATTATTTCTGCTTATTTCAGTTCACTTTCTATTGAGTGTTGTATGCAAGTCAACTGTAAATATTTTTGTTATGTAATTATTTATTGTATATAAATGAATTTGTAATTATTAAGTATGAGAGAAAAAGTGATGTCTCAGCTTAGAGCCTGAATCGGAAGCCTTATGGCGATATAATCGATTATATTATATTTATAATTTATTTATTATAAAGTTTTCTTAAGATTTGGTCTAACAATGAATTTGTTAATTTTTTCAAATTTTATTTCTTGCAAACTTAGTGAAGTTTGCCATTAAAAGAATAAACACTAATTATTAGGCAGAATCCATGGACTCACTGCTAATAAAATGTAATAATTATAAAACATTCCTTTAGTAAAATATTTTTCTATGAAAGAAATAAATATATACTTTTTTAAAAATTGTCTTGGTTCTTTGTTAATACAAAATATATCCTTTTCTTAATGCTCTGTGTATGATGTATTGGTTAAGGAAATACTTCATGATGGCTTGCTCTTTGTCCATTTACTATTATTGCTTGAGAGTGTAAAATCAAACAATCATGTACTCTTATAACTATAATTACTTTTCGATCAATTAATTAAAAAAAATTGATATTTATCTTTTTTATAACTAGTTCAAAAATATGATTAGGTATTATAATGTTATCACCTTATAACCACAAAGGTAAGTTACCTATATTATGTTGTATGCCATATGAGCCATAATGGCATTTAAAGGCTTTTAATTGAATCCTTGTTGGTTTAAATTTAGCGATCTGGCTCACTTGTAGCCCGAACACAACCAGTAAAAGTCGGGGAACAGGTAATACAGAGTTGTCCACTCAATCATATACTTCCTGCTCCGAAACATTACGCACCTATTACACTCTAATTGTTATACATACATACTCAGTTAGATGTACGAGAAGAAGCCAACTGGCTGCCTCATTCTACCTGAGCTGCGGTTCAAGGTAAAAGTACCGGTCTCTAGTAGCAATAGTCGAATGTTATTGGAGGATTACTCATTACCGAGCAATGATATCTGATTGAAACAGTTGCCGAGCCTGAGAAGAGAGGGTTTCCTTTCACACATATACAGTGCATCCTCCTTTACTTGTCTTTGTATATTATGTGATCTGAAATTTGGGAGGTATATTCTACAATACCAGTAAAATGTACATGTTTTGACTTAGATATAATAGCGAGAAGTATATGAATTAAATGTGAAAAAAGAGAGGCACTTTTTGTTAATTTTTAAAATATCATTGGACAGATTAAAGTCTGTATTCCAAAAAGATTTCATAGATATTTAAAAAAGAATAAAGCTTTGAGAGCCAGCAATAGAAATTGTTTGTATATTTAGTGTGTTCCAAAGCAGTTTTAATATATTAAATATATTGTTTTAGTTATTTACTATTTTCTATATCTTGAACATTCAAACAAAATGAATTAATTTTTGTCAAAATCCGAGTAGCTTTTCTCAATATCAGTTAATATGTTTTTAAGAAACTCTTAAGCAATTCCGCTCCGAATGAAGATTTGTCTCTCGAATTTTTTTCTTCGCTTCATTTCTATAATGCATATTATTATGTTTTTTTATCTTTATTGTTTATACTTAAATTTAATCTGAGGTTTTATAGAGGTTCTGTTAATATAAATTGATTCATTTAATTATTTACATATAAGCACGTACGTGATAAAACTACACTGTTAAAAACTAAAGTTAAAATGTACCTTACTGTAATCGCGACTGGCCAGTTTTTTTTAAGTTGTGCGTCCTTTGCTGTTCGTTTCATTCTTCCTTTGTTCTTCGTTCTAAGAGCGTGGTTCCCATATCTCGTTGTCGTCTGTGTGCCGAGCGTGGTTCTGGTCTGCCTCAAGTCTCCTCCGACGATCGTACCGGACAAGCCCACCTTGTCCCGTCGGCGGGTCAAAAATGAATGAGCGATCTCTCGTTTTTATACCCTCTGTTGCCATCCTGGATCTTTTAACTTCTTTGGTTTTCCAATGCCTGTTGTCTCATAGATTATTAACTTTTCTTGTTTTAAACTTAACAAATCCAATATTAAATTATTTATATTTAGTCCTTGATATTATTTATTTGATAACTATTAATATTAGGCATAACGGCAACAAATATTGTTCATCCCTTCATAGCCGTGATCCACGAGTCGTTTTACCGCTCTTTTACGCACGCTAGTTTCGAGTTTATATCAAAGGCAACATTAAAACTCGCAACATCTAAATATCACAACAATATATATTTTAAAAATACATATTAATTCATAACCAATGATTTCAGTCGGTAAAAATAGGATAAAACGTTTAGGCTACCGAACCGCGGGTTAACTAATTGCAATATAATGTCAATTAAAGAGAGAGATTTTTATTCAGCAATCAAAAGATTCTGAATTTCCGCAAACAGCTGACTTCCGAGTCCAGACATGTTGGCTAAGTTGAACTTTGAACTTGCCGGCCAAAGTGTGCTTCAGTTCTTTCCGAGACATTGTACTAGGTGGATGTTATTAGTTTTAAATGCGTCTTCTTTTGAAACTAGTCTTAATCTGTTGAATTCAGGGCTTATAGCGTTTTCTTTTCGATAAAGTAACAGTTTTATTAACGTATTTTCAAAATTAACAACATTCCATTAGTATCGGTTACGGGATTTCTCGCTGCAGGGCGGAGAGGCGACTACCGACGAAGTGCAAATTGAGGTAAATTGACATTATATTAGCTTTTTATTATTTATAAGTTAGTACGTTTTCATCAGAACAATAAGTATGAAATAACTGTTTTTTCCCCCTTGTGTTTTTTGTAATATGTTCCCTTATTAATTTAAATTCAGTGGTATAATTTAAATGCAATTTTAGAAGCTAGCGATTATATCCTAGATATATTAATCAATTGCAAAATATTGCGTACTTCCGGAAACAGGAATGAACAAGTCCTCCAAGTTGATCTTTACCCCCCCACCCCGTCACGTGATTCTTTATCAGTTCTTATTTTTTTTATGTAAAATGTGTTTCCAAGTAAAAATATAATGAATCTAACGCTTATAATAAGCTTATAATTTATCATCAGTGATAAACCAATGATTTTTAAGAAGCGTTTCCAATTAATACTTTTGAATTTGGACCAGATACCGGGATGCTAATTTAAATAAAATTTTATCTAATATTGACAACAACAACTTTATTATGATAAAATTACAATCTGCCCCATAATGCAATAAGTAATTGTGGTAAATGTTTTCATTCTTACCATATTTACAACTTTCATCCACTCGCTCATTCATACAGTATTTACAAACAGCCCAGAGACCTCCCAAGTCCATATGGTTGTCACCTCTCTCGCGTGTGAAGGAGGAAGCCCTCCACACTTGGGAAGTCCTCCACGCTCCTCCGTCAGCCGCTTCACTGGATAAGAGCCAGCGGAGGCTGACCAAGAGCGCGAGAGCCACAGACGCTCAGGACATGATTAGAGAAGCTGGTCATTGCCAGGACTCCCAGTGTCACGCATTTATACCAGGTCACGATGCCACTGCCGTTTTAGTAGTAGGGATGAGAATGTAGAGCACATTAAGATCATTATGAAGGGTTTTGTTGCTGACGTAATAAGGGACATTTACTATTGTTCTCAGGACTTTTGATTGAAAGGATTGGATGCGCTTGACTTTCGACTGTTTTGCTGTCCCACATAGCCCTATTCCTGATTCCTAGTGTCGGGGTGTGTCACTAGGGGAGTGCCTAATCACTCTAGCCCTGGTGACAAGTGCGGATTGTTGTAGTTAATAACATGGACCATCGTTCCATGTAGGCGCTTAATATCTGACTCCATTTATGATAGGTATGTGTCCCGACAGTACACTATGTTCAAAAGAAAAGGGGTATGGAGGTTTCATAAAGAATAAGATTTGATCAGAGTTAGAACGGGGCGCGGCAGGGCAGCAGGTGCGAGGCGACAGGGGGTCTGCAAGGCTGTGAGACAGGGTGACGACTAGAGGTGCGGCAGAGAGAGAGTAGGGTTCAGTCCTTAATCTCCTGGTCTTAAATACAATATCCCCTACAATACTCCCAGGGTGGAGTTGGCTGACAGGGGTATGTTTTACGATACCCAGGTGGCCAATTCCTCTTAGTTTTACGACCGTTGGGATAAAAGGGTGTGTTTTTTATGGCTGCTAGGGTCTCACCCACTTAGGTTATTTGACCGCCTATAAGTGCCACTATGTATAGTCAGGTACCGTTTTATGACGGTGCCCCTCTGTTTACCTGGCCTCCTACCATTGCCGCGTGGACCCTGGTTTATTACAAGAAGCTTACAAAGATTTACATTATATTATAATACATTATTAACCAGAGTTAATAATGTATTATAATATTAAAGTTCGATTTTGCAATTAATAATTTTGGATTAGTTTCGGATACCGGGATACTTGCTGCAGAATGGAGGCACGGCTGACAACGAAAGACTACTAAGGCAAATGAACATTCTATAGGCGCATTGTCATGATTTTAGGACGTTTTTAATTTTATGTAATTATGTATTGAAAAACTTTTTATTTCATTCATCTATTTTTTTAAATGTTTCCCAATTTTTACTTAATAGGTTGTTTGACATGTTAAAATACAATTATACCTCAAAAATAGTGTAATTTTAATCAACTGTCTGAGTCCATAATAGCTCAGCACAATTCCGTATTACATTTAAAAACTTTTGTGTGACTAGCTATTTATTGTTAATTATTAGTTATTAATCTGTTTGGAGAAATATTGTGCAAATTTCCTCGTCATAGACTGAACAATCAAAGTTGGTAACTACCGCGTAGTAAAGGCAATCGGTGATTTTTACGTCAGACAATGAACTGTGAGTAACTTTTAGAGATTATATATTGGCTGAAGCAATATATAAAGGGAATGTAACATATACATTATTGTTGTTGGCATGCTCTGTGATGACGGTCGTAAAAAAGATTGACTCGATCTGAAATTTTTGAAAGGGATATTCCACATCACTTGGAAATATACTGGTTAGTTTTTTTGTTGAAATGCAGTAATGGTAAAATCAATAAACGTGATAAAAGTCGGACCAATTGTCTGACTCAGGGTTTATACCTGAGTATCCCCTAAGTGGGGAGGAGACGCCTGCCGCGGGCTAGGTTCACTACAACCTCTTAGCCCCCGTCCGGCGAGCTCCCGGAAAGAGATAGAGCGGGTGGACCTATGGTCTTTCACCCTGGCCGCCGGCCTAGTCGGCAGGGCAGCCTAATTCGCTTTGATCTGTGTGTGAAGGTGTGTGTGCCCCGACAAAGCACTGTGTTCAGGAGAACAGGTACAGGGTAGGTTTATAGGTAGTTTATGTGTTCTTGGAATGACCACGAATTCACACTCGGTATCTAAAGGTAGGCGAAAACCGTCCGGATCCCTAAGGCGAGTGTGAACCGGAGAGAGGCAGACTGGATTGCCGTGGGAGACACTGCTGGTAAAATTTGCAGGGCCACGGCAACCGTCGTCCACGAGGGAGAGGTTTCTCCCAAGGAGGTGCTAGTTTTAGCGAGACGAAGGCAGAGATTCCCTCTAGGGAGGTGTGGGGTCTGACGACGCCGGACTACAACATAGTGAGGTTAGGAAAGAGATATGCACAGAGGTAGTTGAATGAGAAGTCCATGGTTTTGATTAGAGCAGCAGGCGCCAGTGCAGAGAGAGAGTGGAGAGAGGAGTGTTCCAAGTGAAGGTCCGATTAGTTATGCTAGTTTTGTCCTGTGCCGCTTCTTTTATAGCCGGTCCGACCTGGAGGGGATGGCCCCCCACCAGGCGACTAGAGAGGAAGTGGGGATGGGCCCCCACTCTACTGACTCCTCCCCCTACTCTCACTGACGTCATAATCTTTATTAACATAATGAAATATAAATAAATATTTTCTGATATTCATTTGATGTATAGATACAAGGTCTGATACGAGAAGAGGGTGACTTGTAATTATTTGTGATTAAGAGGTGGCCACAACACCAATTCTTATTAATTTTACGATTTCTCAAGTCCCATTTCCAGAAATTTTTTAAGATTTAAACTTGGGATTTTTTCCCCATTTATAAGGAGGCATTAACGCAAGAAGATTTTCAAAATGTTTCATGCATCTAGGGCTGTAAATGCTTGTCGTGAATGGCGTTGCTTTTCATGTTAAATAAATCGCTCGACGAAGATTGAAATGAGTCTTTCAGAACAGAGCGTAATTAAATTCTTTTTTTTTTCCTAATACCACTACGAATTTAAAGCATCTTGTGTCTGACATGCCTGATCATAAAAAAAAAAGTTCTCAAAACTTGATAAATACGAAACGCCCGTTAGTTTTTTGTTGAAAGGAACGTCAAAATACATTTTGAGGACCAGTAGAATTAACTCCATGTGTTCTTATATTATGAATTTTCATACCCAACTGAGTTTCATTCAAAGAAAACCAATAATTAATGATTAAACTCCCTAAATTAAGAGAGAAGTAGTGTTCACTTTTCCTTTGATAACGTAGACCATTTAGTGAAGGAACATGATAAGCCAAAATATGACCAATTAAAATTACAAAAAAAATCCAAAATGTAAATATTGACGTATCAACGTAATTTCCTTTTTTAATTAAAAGTTTTCTCTTTACTAAGCGATATAAATTAGTTCAGATTAGAAGTGGTGTAAGTCCACTGTTTTTTTTTTTCTTCGCAATATCTAAAAAAACCCTGGAGTTATTAAAACAATAAACTGTGTTTATTAACAAAAACATGGAGTTTTAGTATTTTTTTTGTTGATGTGTAGCCCCATCAGGGGCTAGGTCAAGCCACAATAGTTCACAAGCCATTTAAGTAAAATTCATTCTGCTGAAAAAGAACATTTTTTTTTACATTTGTTCTTTTACATCGGCTATACATTCAAGTCAGGTCTGGCTCAAACATTCAGCGAACAAATCTACGCATCTTGCAGTCGGAAGCATTTGGTTTGTTTGTTTTTTGTTTTGTACAAGTTTAAAAGAAACCACTGCTTGTTTTATAAGGTTTCGGAGTTTGGACAGGCTCAAAGAGCGGCTCGCCTAATGAACCGTCAATGATTCGCCTGGAAATGAATGAGATCCGGAAGCCGTTAGGACCCTCTTTCTTCTATGAACATTTCCTCTTTGGTGCGGTTTCGGGTCTCGCCAATCAGGAAGGCGATCGATCACGATCGACTGGTCCTTTTTAATCCTCCCGTTAGCGGAGCGGTCTGCTGTCTCTAATAGGATTAGATCTCTTCTTGGGTGGAGGCGAGCGCTCAATCTGATACGATGCCCGGTTGGAGTAATACCCCTGTAGCGACCGCTAACTACATAAGATAAATCACCCTATCCTCTATTTTCTATATATTGTAAACAAATATAACTAACATTACCAAAATATAAATCATTGTAAATGTGGTAAACAATGAACATTAAGCTGTGAGCCAGTTAGTTATATGAGCTGGGGCACCAGTGGCAGGCACTAAGCGACCCAACCCGCCGAGAGACCTTTACCCGGGTCAGGTATCCGTGACATATCTCAGAGAACAAAGAAAACCACATACTCAACTAGCATTGGGTACTACAAAACCAAAGCTGATTGGCTACTGACGAATCCAGCTGGGTATTTAAGAACGGAGGTTTGGGGCCTGTATATCATTCTCCTGGCAACTAACTGGCTCGTGGCTGCTCTGAAACTTGGCTTCTTCATAATGAAAACCTATGCATATCTCTCTCCTCACCTCGCTACGTTTTAGTCCGGCGTTGTCAGACCCCACACCTTCCTAGTGGGAATCTCTGCCTTCGTCTCGCTAAATCTAGCACCTCATTGGGAGATACCTTTCCCTAGTGGACAACGGCTGTTGTGGCCATGCAAGCTTACCGAGCAGTGTTCCCCACGGCAATTCAGTCTGCCTCTCTCCGGTTGACACTCGCCATTGGGATCCGGACGGATTTCGCCTACTCTCAGATACCGAGTGTGAATTCGTGGTCATTCCAAGACCACACAAACTACCTACACCACCTACCCTATACATCTTCTCCTGAACATAGTGCATTGTCGGGGCACATACCTATCAAAAATGGACTCAGATGTAAGACCATCATGAAACGATTGTCCAGGTTATAAACTTAATCAACCATCACTTCGTCACCAGGGCTAGGGTAACTAGGCACCCCCCTCGTGACGACTCGACAACCTCTATGGATGTGGCCACTCCATCGAGGGGAGGAAGGATGGGCAATTAGGAGTCGCCCAATTCTAATTTACGGAGCTTCGAGGACTAGAAAATTTGATTAGAACGTAGAACTAACTTTAACATGATGTGGTCACATACTATATATACTTGTGAAAGTACAAACTCCATATTTGGATTTTATTTGTTTATACAATAAACAAGTCTGAAATATTGTGTACTTCCGAACTAAGCTTAAGGTTCGGACAAGTTCGCCAAGTTGAACTTTGCTCGGAAGGTCAGTTTCGAAATGGTATAAAATATGAAAGGTTCTTGAGCAGAACCCTTGTTTTTTTGTAAGTGACCCCTTCCTAAAATCCTAGCCGTTTCTGACCTGCTTAGGGCCAAGACAGCCTCACTTGTGCCATTCAGTCAAGTGTGTTCTAAGGCTGTAAATGATTAATATTTGTATATATATATACCAGTGTTTTGATTGTTATTCATAATAAAGTTTTTTTAAAAGACTCACTTCTACAAGATTATTTAACTGGTCATTATTTCGACTTGTACGGGACGGATCTTATACATTCTTTTGTACTGGCCCAGTTGTTAGTCCAGAATCAACAAGTCTTTTTCAATACAACGATTAACGCGCCTGACTGATATTTACTGATGCTGGAATTTGATTTCTGGCTTATTGTTTTAGTGTTTACTCAGAGGCGGTTGGACCTGGTCGGGTTTTCCTCTGCCTCGCTAGGGACAGCAAATAGCTACTCGAACAAAGAACGAGCGAATCCAAGACAAACCGTCGTCCTTATATTTTCTAAAGTATGGATCTATTTTCTCGTTGCTTACTTCTTATTGTGTTATTTAACTCGAAAAACTTTGTACCGAGGATAATTTAAGGACTAAACAGTCGAATGTATATTTAAGTGTAATTACTATTATGCTTCCTGAAGGATTGGCACGTTCTTTATCCCACTCGACTCCTTCTATCTATCTTATTACTGAAATGAGAAGTTGTTATATTCTTACGCGTCGTTATCCCCGTTCCTGCTGAGGTTGTGAGATTGAAGGGAACACGGAGGTGGGATCAAAGGGAAAGATCTCCCCCTCAGGTTGAATAGGACGCAGGGGAAAAAATAGTAATGAGAATTAGGATTTAATGACCCTGAGAACAATAACTGTGTCTTGTCAACTGTTTGTGTTGAATCTTCGCAACGATAATGGTATATCGTTCTAACGGCAAGCTTGATTGCGTTTAATTAGAGCCAAGACAATGGGCTCTTCGTGTTCTGCATAGTCGCGTTTCTCTGATGTCGGCGTTTATTTACAGTTGCCACTACTGGGCTGAGGTCTTCCTATGGGAATATTTTGCTAGCCCCCCCCAAAAAAGGGTGTTTCCATAGCAATGACACGTGAAACAAAATCCATACGATATTGTCGGGTCCCGATAATTATTTTCGTATTTTTTTTTTATCGAAAAAGGTATTTTTTTTTTTCTCTCACTCACCTAATTCTAACCATTAATTTTATTTTATTAATTAAATGCCAAATTTCTTGTTATTTTACTTGATGAATTTGTTAAAAGAAAAAGAAAGATTCAAGATTGTAATATTTTGTTTGTATCGAGATGTGGTTAATATTAGGAGTTGATGTCGTTTACGTCTTAGCAAGTAAGAAGGTGCAATCTGATGCGATCAGCATCGAGTTTGTTTTTGACTTGCGGATCAATTTCGATCGTCAACGAATTACCGCACCAGTCCCATGAGATTTGTTAAAGAAGAAGGTCACACTGAAATTTTCATAGTTTGATGACCCCACACTACCTCTTCATAGCTGCTTTCACACCTGAAATCAACCACGTTACCAATAGTTTGGCTAGTAGAAGATCGAGAAGAATTTTTTCTTCTCCCTTTGGGATTTCCGGTAAGAAGTTATTTCGTTTATCACACACACCAACATATCTATGGAGTCAACTCACGCCCTCCTTCTACCTTCAAGAATAGAAGGCTATTGACTATCGGTTATTGACACTCTTGTAAATTTAGAATAGTAATGTTGTAAATGGTATTAGTAGTTTATAGTTAATTTTTATTTATCAAAGCTAAAGGACATATACATTTTTTTAATCTATTTTTCTTTTAATCTATTTTCGGTTACTAACACTAGTTTTAGTTGATATATTAAATTTTTAAGAAGTGTACTTTCTTAATTTCACATTATATATGTCTTGCCATATTATATGTATTGCCACATCTTATAGTATTGTTACTGTAATAACGTTGAGGCATTAGTAAACGATAATTACAATAATTCCTTTATACGACCGTGATGCATCACACTTGACTCCTACGTTTACATTTCAGTCCTCAGTTGAATAATCTTTAAAGAGTCTTTTTAAAAGAAAAGAAAGAATCTATTATGAAGTACAATCAAAACACTGGTATATACAAATATTAAGGGATTCGTTAGAACATACTGGGTGGAAGGTCTAGGCACAAGTGGGGTCTGGGGCTAAAGCTGAGACATATACGTATAAGAAAAGGATAGTTCTGGGAAGTAGGGAGGTCTTGGAGGGATGCGGCTGCTTGCTTAAAAATAACAGGAACCAACAGTGACTTCCATGATTTCGAACTTGTGAACTCTATTCCCTAACTAACTGTCAAACTTACGTTGAAATTATTGTTAGAATTGATCTGAAAAAATAAAACACAGGAACTACTATGAGCATCGAGCCTGTTTTGTCATCCGACTCGTCCACCCACTTACGCTCTAAAAAGTTTATCAGAAACGGGACTCAAATCCGTGATCCTTTGAACAATGGGCTTCTGTCTGACTTGTCGGTTAAGGCGGCTTTCTTTATCTTGTTTCTTATTTTACAACGCGGTTTCGTATTTTTGTAAACTTTAATTAGTTGTAAACAAAAAAAAATCTATTTTTTATCTGTTAAATGAAGGATCTGTTCCTGTTCGTTTTTTGTTTTTCTTTCGTTCGCCTTTCTTGAATTGCCTTCACAATCTCATTTTTGGAGTTGGAAGGAAATTCGTTTATTAATTTGAGACCAATCTTCACGGTTCAAATGCACAAAGTTGACCCGGTTCTGGAGGGGAAAGGAAGTAATTAAAATAGTTACAAATCATCTTTTAAAATTATTTTTTTGCAATCTGTCTAACTATCCATTATTGGGTAATCAGGTAATACTGTGTCGATTGTTTTTTCGTATTTATGTCTGCTTATTCTACAGTTTTTACAATCTTTGTAGAGGAGAGTCTTTTAAAAGAAAAGAAAGAAAAGCTTTATTATGAAGTACAATCAAAACACTGGTATATACAAATATTAAGAGTTATGTTACTATAACTTATAAATATAAATTATTTTGTATTATATATTCTCTAGAACTAAATGTTATTTGAAAGCCGTGATCTAGCGGGTGGAGCAGACGGCGGGAGAACAATGCCTAGTTCCGTTTCCGCCGGCGGGGGTAGCATGCCCGCCCGTTAGCCTGCGATAAATCGATTGTCTCAGTCGATACTGGGACTTTTTTCTTTTTAGGTGCCTTGGTCTTTCTTCCTTTTGTCGTATCATTAGTTCATAGCAGCCGCTGTAGAGAGTTTGTTGCACTTTTGTGTCATGGCAGCGTCCACTTTTTGCCCGACTCGAACTACACTTTGTCGAAATGGAAGGGGGAAGCGGGGGGGGGGGGGAGGGGAAGAAAATTAAGACATGAAACTAGAGGTCTCGGATCTTCTAAAGCTTTAATAATATATAATTTAACAGTTGGATTTTTTAGGAGAAATGGTTTAATTTAGGTTTAAATGATACCGATTGTTCACTTTTCTTCAATAAGTTTCTGCTAGTGCTATCGACAGCACACTATCTCATCTTGAGGCTATGACAATTTTGTAATGAAACGAACATTAACATTAAGAAAAGGTTAAAATCATATAAATTAATAAAGGGTGTCCTAGAATTAATGCAAGATTTGATTTAAATAAAAATCACAGTTTTAGTATTTTTGTTGTTATTTTTTTTATTGAATTATAAAGTAAATAGGATAGGGTTATTTATGGAATAACAATTTGGGCAAATGGCCTCCACGACTTTGCTGGCACAAACGCACTCTTATGTCGAAATTTTTCATGAACATTTGGCATAAATGTGGTTGAATTTCGTTGATGCAGAGATGAATTTCCTCTTTTAATGCACGGGTGGTGTGGGCTTGTTGACATACACCTTTGACTTCAAATAACCCCATAAAAAGAAATCTAAATGTGTTTAAATCACACGATCTAGGGGGAACTTCTGATCACCGAAACGAGGCTTCAATTCTTGTGTTAACTGAATTTTGTAAGCATGGAGACCCAGATTGTTAGTGAGTATACGTTGTAGAGAGCTTCTTGAAATTTGAAATTTTTGTCTACGACGCCGAATTGATATTCCTGGATTATCAACAACACTCTCACGCACTGCTTCGATATTGACATTTGAACGGCTTGTTTTTGGACGACCAGTGTGTTTAGTGTCTTCAACTGATCCAGTCTCCCTAAATTTTTCAATTAATCTCTTCACAGTTGATGAAGTCGAAACACTATTCCGACCATATTTCGTATGAAATTTTCGTACTGCGGCCGCCAAACTTTCATTATTTTTGAGATAATGTTCAACAATAAAGACACGTTGTTCTATCGTGTAACGCTCCATTTTTAGAAACCCTAAACTGTCAGCTGTCAAATTGTTTTTTTTAGGGTTGCCACCACTTTACTGCACAAATGGCGGCAAATTCAAATCTTGCGTTAATTCTGGGACACCCTTTACATATACAATATTATGTGTGAACGTAAACATTACGTACATAAAACTCACCACCGTCAGGCAACAAAATACAGGGAGCTAGCTAAAATAGCAACAATTTAATCAAGCATAAATCAAGCCCGCCTCAGTACACAGAACCTAGACATTGTCAATTTAAGATTGACATTATTATTACTGACAGTATTATTTAGTAATTTATCTCCAGGTTCTCTGGAGTTTCAGCGTTCTGACGTGAATGCTTGTATGTACAAATGAATTAATGAACGGACAAAAGTCACATTTGTTTCGGGCTCGTTCAAAAAAAAAAAAATCGTAAGCCTGCCTCATTACGGCGTGATGTCAGATGTTCAGCTGGTATATCTGAACAAATCGTGGCAAAAAGGTAGTATTTACTAAAAGAAGATTGGAACACTACTCAACAATTCGAGTTTGGAATCTCTTTCGAGACTTGATTGTTCAGGGATTAGTTGTAGGTATTCCACATACGAAGAAGCTACTCGGAATTAAATCAATATCATGAAACCTCACTAGCAAGGAACTTGAGCACAACTATAGTGGGGTTGACATTATTCTTCTAAATAGCTTTATTGCTTATTTTAACTTTGATATTTATGCTCTGCGTATACATTTAGCATAAATACACTCTGTATTCCACTTGCAATGTGATAACACCCTATGGTAATCAAATAATATTTTATAAAAATAAATTCCTTAGGAAGCCAGCGGCCACCAGTTGAGATTAAACTTGATAATCTTCCATTGCAGGATATTTACATGTAATATTAAGTATGTAATATAATAAGCTGATAGACCCTATACAAAAAATATCAAAATGTAAATATTTAACCAAATATCTAATCACTGGGAATCTAAATTTTCGAATTTTAACTTTCGGGAGGCGGTAAAACCTTTGATAATCAGACGCATCCGATCCTTCCAATCAAATGCCCTGCGAACCCTAATACTCCTACTATCCGAAATCATATTTCCTACAAATTCCATCAAATATTATCAGACCAGCCAAATCCGTTAGCAAGACCACTTTAAAGAGGCGTCTATCCCTAGTTTATTCATGTTTGGTAAAAGTTGAAACCCTGTGAGTTCTGGCACCCCTCATGTCCTGAGCGTCTGCGGCTCTCGCACTTTCTTTCAGGGATGCAGGGGACGCACATCGATTATATTTAGGGCAGATTGTGGTTTTCTTCAAATAATGATTTAAATAAAAATATTTCACTGTCGCAATCATAAGTAATAACATTTATTAAGCAACATGTAGGACTCACAATCATATATTGTTCAGGAACAATACTAGGACAATTGTCAATAATTTTACCAGCCACGCTTTAAAATTTACAAACAAACTGGGATCACTTTTGAAAACGTTTCATACAATCAGCGTAAGCTTTACATTTGGGGTAATACTTAAAGCGTATAACAGCTTTATTGTAAATCATCCTATGTTTGACAGGAGGACCTTGATGTTCAACAACAAGATTTGACCCCATCATCATCCATCAAGCATCAAATGGCGATTCCGTTTTATAAAAACCAAACAATGAATATGTAAAAATAAATAATAGCTGGGTTGAACTTGAAATGTGAGTGATTTCAAACCGGCCATTTTAGGATTGTTTGATCCGCAGCCAACTACGATGACGAATCTCTTGACTACTAAAGTCACTACGCACTAGCGCCATATGCGGAGGGCCTAACTCACGCCCAGATGGACGGGACGAACGAGAAAGAAACTGTGAGAAATTTCAGGCTTTTAAGAGAAGATTTCATAATAGAAGGAGAAGAGGCACTCTTCAAAGAAACCACTCGGACATAATTGGCCCGATAAACGACTTCTGTCGACTAGGATGGTCATGAGGAATGCAACGTCATCAAACTGCCAGTGAAAACTCTCCATAAAGGAACCTGAAAAAGAACGAGTCCCAGCAGAAGCTGAGAAATCTTAACTTGGCTCTGACACGGTTGAGGAATGAAAGGAACAGTTTGGAAAATTAACCAATTATAATTTTTTTTTTCAGGATAATTAATATCTGTAATGAGTTTCACAGTTTTTTTTGCGTTGGAAAGTTGCTGAACAATGCAATCTATCAAACTGATTGATTCCGTTGGCAAACCTGTTACATGATTGATGGGAAGTAATCAAATACCTGTTGAGAAACACTGTTGGCTATTTCAAATCAAGAGACGCGGTCTGTTTCGCAAGTAATTTGGACATTCTGCTTCACTGAGTCAAAATCGGCCAATGAAACGATTTGTCGTGCCACAAATTATTGATATTTTTAATTTTTATTATAATGGGTTCTTTCAACATATAGATCTCGTTTTCGAAGGTTAAAACAGAATTTTGTGGTACATATATACAGAGTGTCCCAAAATTAACGCAAGATTTGATTTAAATAGAAAACACAGTTTTTAGTATTTTTGTTGTTATTTTTATATTGAATTATAAAGTAAATAGGATAGGGTGATTTATGGAATAACACATCGGGCAAATGGCCGCCACGACTTTGCTGGCACATACTCTTTTGTTGACATTTTCCATGACCATTTGGCATAAATGTGGTTGAGTTTCCTCTTTTAATGCACGGGTGGATGTGGGGTTGACATACACCTTTGACTTCAAATAACCCCATAAAAAGAAATGTAAAGGTGTTAAATCACACGATCTAGGGGGCCAATTCTGATCATCGAAACGAGAGAGTACACGACCTGGAAATGTCTAATGGAATATTTGAATTGTTTCATCGGCTGTATGGCATGTGACACCATCTTGTTGAAACCACATATTGGCCACATAAATATCATCCAATTTTGGCACAACTGTGTTTACGACGCCGAATTGATGTTCCTGGATTTTCAACAACACTCTCACGCACTGCTTCGATATTGACATTTGAACGGCTTGTTTTTGGACGACCAGTGTGTTTAGTGTCTCCAAACGATCTAGTCTCCCTAAATTTTTCAATTAATCTCTTCACAGTTAATGAACTCAAAACACTATTCCGACCATATTTTGTATGAAATTTTCAAACTGCGGCAGCCAAACTTTAATCATTTTTGAGATAATTTTCAACAATAAAGACATGTTGTTCTATCGTGTAACGCTCCATTTTTAGTAACCCTAAACTGTCACTACTTCACAAATGGCGGCAAATTCAAATCTTGCGTTAATTCTGCGACACCCTTTATTAGATACATTATCAACATGCTAAAATAATTAGCCATACTCATTTAATTTAGTTAAAATTCGCAAAAACCTAATTATTAATATAAAAACCGATGAATAAATGCTCAGAAATAAATTAAAGGTTAAAATAGTAATTATAAAAGGGAGCTCCAAGTCCTCATGGATTTCACTATTCCTCCACCGCTGGAATGAAGTATGTGGCTTTCATGATTGTCCCGTTTTGAAATTGTTGGAGTCGCTTGTTGCGTCAAGGTAGTAGATGACTAAAACGCACCGTACAGCAGACCCGGTATGCTCTTGTAAATCATGTGCTTGAGGTGCAGAAATAGATTAGGGGATGCCAGCAGGCTGGTGAGCCTGTAAGGCTTCATGCGTACTTTAATTTTCCCACAAAAAGGCCACAAAAACGGAGTTCTCTGCCCATTTTTATGGCCAAATATACAAGGCTGTTTGCGGTTGGTTTATTTCCATTCTTTTAGGATATTATTACGCAGTCGGTCTTCCCGGCGTTTACACTGATGTTTAACATGCCCAGTCTGTCACTGATAACGTTACAAACTGACTCGGCCTGTGTTTTTTTACTATTAGTGCGATGAGACATTTCAAACAGAGATAATATTCGAGAATTGCCATTGCACTGGGAATGCACAGTACCTAAGTTATATCTCTCTGCAGTCGAGTAATTTTCAAACCGGACATATGTTATGCCGGCCATAACATTTCAAATTGTCATGCGTTAGTAATGCTATCGTTAAACGTGCCCCTTCTTCGATATAAACACTAGGGGTCGTTTGGAATTTATCCTGGCGGAATGCGGAACATGGACTTGGCCGGACTTACGGGTATAAAATATTCTAATCCCAGCGCCACAAAGACCACAGTTTGTACATGCAAATGCATATACCTTAAAAGAGTAAGTTTTGCCACTGAAGGCGTAGACATGCCCTTCTATGGAATAGGCAGTGTGAATAACATTATTTATCTCATTGAATATGGAGATTTACCCCATGTTATTATAAAATACAAACGGGTTACGGCCTTATAGTATGTGAGAAGTAACAGGGGTATACTAATGCGCAGTTTATTGCCGTTTAATGAATGTTTTGACTCCGAAGTCGCAACGAGTTTTAGCTCGTCTGAATAATAACGACGGGGTGCGATTCCTGTCTGCTAATGTTGCTTCGATAGCAAATGAGTTGGTACTTAACGGCCATTTAAACTATTTATTGATAATTAATGAATGTTTTCATTTTTACTACATCAATGGGGAATTACTTTATAAAATTTCATTTTTTTAGAGATAACAAGGAACCCGCAAAATCTTAAACAGATAGGCACAGTTAAATTTCTAACCAACTTCTTCGATGGTCCGTCGTCAGGTATGTCACATATATACAATCTTATCTTAACAAATGATCATCAGTAACATTCTAAGGACTGTGTCTCATAACTTATAATAATCAGCCCTATTATAATTATCTTATCTTGTCCTATTAGTAACTTGCCTTCCCTTGCCAGACCTCTATTCTAAATAATTGGCTCCCACGACCTTTTCCATCTGCGCCCTTATTTCTACTGGGACCGCTTTCCTGCTACCCCTACTAT
Organism: Acanthosoma haemorrhoidale; assembly: GCA_930367205.1. Taxonomy (NCBI): domain Eukaryota; kingdom Metazoa; phylum Arthropoda; class Insecta; order Hemiptera; family Acanthosomatidae; genus Acanthosoma; species Acanthosoma haemorrhoidale. Next base: position 10,577,422 of record OV884011.1, on the reverse strand, counting down.
CGCTTTCCTACACAGATATATAGCCCTTAGGCATAAGACAGTTCTTGCTTCCTCACGAGCCTTATTCGCTGTTAAGCTCTCAGCTTGTAACCATACATTTGTGTTTTATACCATTTAAAGGTTCTTTTTAAGAGTTATTGAGAAACAGAAATATAATTGTCGATCTTGCAGGGGAATGTTTTCGACATTTTTCCTGGTTCGAGCCGTTGAAGTGCGTCCAGAGCGAGGTTGATCATTCATTGAAATTTCCATACTTTTCCATCAAACTCTTGAGTTTTCCTACAGCATCAGTATCCTTGTAGAAATTTAAGAGTTTCTGTGGCAATTTTCCCGAGCAGGAAGCAGAACATGACAGCCGCGCGCTGTTGACAAAAATCAGCCGTCACAAAAACGCCATTACGCAAAACAACTTAAATTAACGCCCTTAAATTAATTAAATGAACACAAACAGAACGGAATCTTCCCCAGTTACGGATGGGGATAGTCCCAACCGCCGGAGAACCCTCCCGGCTCTGTCAGGGAACAAAGGAACCGCACATCATTGCTCATCATTATTACAATAGCGATCCTTATTTGCTACTGACAAGGCCAGCTGGGTATTTAAGGCCAGCGGTTTAGGTCCTGTATATTATACTCCTGTCAACTACCGGCTCGTGGCTGCCCTGCTTGAAACTCTGAAACTTGGCTGCTTCTTTATGAAAAACCTCTGCATCTCTTTCTCTCCTCACCTGGCTACATTTTAGTCCGGCGTTGTCAGACCCCACACCTTCCTAGTGGGAATTTCTGCCTTCGTCTTGCTAACTCTAGTACCTCCTTGGGAGTGACCTCTCCCTAGGGGACAACGGCTGTCGCGGCAATGTAAACTTACCAAGCAGTGTTTCCCGCGGCGATTCAGTCCGCCTCACTCCAGTTCGCACTCGTCTTTAGAATCCGGACGGATTTCGCCTACCCTCAGATACCAAGTGTGAATCCGTGGTGATTCCAAGACCACACAAACTACCTACCTACCTACTCTATACCTCTTCTCCCGAACATAGTGCATTGTCGCGGCCATACCTATCAAATATGGAGTCAGATAGTAAGACCCGTCATGAAACGATTGTCCAGGTTATAAACTCAAACAGCCCTCACTTTGTCACCAGGGCTAGGGTGACCAGGCACCCCCCTCGTGACAACCCGACAGTAGTTTTACGCGGTCTTACCGGTGAAGCCCGGTACTAAAAAAACTCCACCACTTACACCAGTTCGGTTTCTTTTGGGTTCACCTTCGTAGAGGTACTTTCAAAGTAAAGGAGTAGGCCTTAATGTGATTTTGTTGATTAGTGTTTTAAAACGAAATGGAAGAGTAAGAGAAAATAGGAGATCGTGCCAATAATTTTGGTGTTTTAGTTCGTTTAGTGCAGGTTCAATATATTCTGAAAGATTTCTACGGTTTTTTATTGGAGACAAGGGTTGGATTGAGCCAACCAGTCAACCCAAGGGGTCACCATTTCTACTCTAAGACTTAGTATAGGCACAAGGGTAGAATCATAAGAGCTTTTTGCTTTTGAAAGGCCTTGTTACACCTGAGTTTCTTAGATGAAAAAAGTTTTAAATAAATAATCCCCGTGACTTAAAAAATATTAAAATTAACCCTAGGCTCATTCTTTTATGACCGCGCTTGGTTAAAACTTTTGCCCAACGATACATTTTGGATCTTGTAACACAGACTCTAGTTTATTATTACAAAATTAAACAATGAGTTTTCCCCTCCTTAAACCAAACTGAACTTTCGATATAAGGCCCTAGGGAGCAAACTCGGAAACAAACGAATACACGTAGCCAGTTAAGTTGTTGGCCATCTGGTCATCCCTTCTATCTTACCATCTACTATTACCAAGGTGTAAATTTGATTGTAGTCCTGTGAGCATAAAGCATGGTGAATCATATTGAATAACTGACCTCATAAACGAATTCTGCTGTGTGAGTATCCGGTTTTAGATGCGTAGAGAAGTGCCTGGATATCTCTGAATAAGTTAGTATCAGCCTTTCTATACTTACTGTTTCCGTTGTCCATTTCTAACATTTCCTTAGCCTTCTCTTCTCTGGATACTCGAGGCGAATGAGAAAGAGCCGCCATACCATAATAGGCATGCCCTGCTCCGGCCGGTGACAGAAATGTCGACTGTGGGAGGACGGTAGGCGGGCGAGGTCGCCGGCCCTGCGGAAGTTTTTAACCCCGTTCCAAACAAACCTTTCGAATACAACTGTATTGTTTTTCTTATCCAGTGCATTGCAGTGCTGGTTTTGCCAGTATATTCATCCAAAACGTATTAATTAGTCGCCGAAAACACTAAACAGTTCTTTTCTTAAGAAGAAGAATAGGAGTAAAAAACCTAATCAATCGGAGAAAGAAAATCAGCCCTGTCAGGAGTGTCCGCCGGGGGAGGTCTCGTCGACCCAGCGACTGCCCGGTGGGTGCCAGAAAGAGGTAAAATAAACCTGTGGACTTTGACCATTGCTGGTGGCCTAGTCGGTGGGCAGGTTAATTCCTGTTTGTTTATTGATAGAAGGTGTGCCACTACATTGCACCATGTTCAAGAGATGAGTTACGGGCTAGGTATTATAGGTTGTATTACGTGGTCTTGGAATGACCATGAGTTGACACTCGGTATGTAAGGGTAGGTGAAAACCGTCCGGATCCTAAAGGTTACCGGTTACTGAAAACGGAAAGAGGAAGACTGCCCGCGGTCCAGTCTCCAGGGAGACCCTACTATGTACATTTTGTAGGGCCCCAGAGATCGTCGTCTGCATGGAAGGCATCCCTTCCTAGGATGTGCTTGTTTTAACGATTGATCGGATCAGTATTGGGGTAAAGGAAGCAAAGAAAGGAAAATACTGTAAAAAATGGAACGGACATTGGTGCAAATGAGACTCAAAACATAGCAAGTCCAAAGACTGAATCAAATTCTGGAAGACCAGTGAGCTACCTGGGTATCCCCGGACTCTTTACATGAGTCGGATCTCTACAAGTCGAATAATAATAGAGGGATACTTTAAAAATTTTTATTGTAATGGATAAAAAAAATAAATGAAACAACAAAACATTCATTATTTAAACCAGTTCATACGAAAGTAAAGAAAATAGTATGAGCCGAGGTATGGGGAAACCCCTAAGTAATCCGGGGATGGAGGTGGGCACACTAATAAAAATTAATATGGTTACCTAAACCATGTGGATAGTTCTACGAAGATTTATGCTATGTATATTACCCAGTCTCTTTGGTGTGGCTAAAGACAACCAGGTTATTTAACTTGGGATTGTCCAAGGAGGGTGAAGTCCGAGTATTATGTACTCAAGTGCCATCTGGATAGCTTTACATATAGTGAAGTGGCGAACAAAACGATCACACTAGTCTCTAAGTGAATGCAAATAGTCCTCAAAACCAGCATTTTTATTGCTAGTGGTGAGTATACTAAGCCAAAGAAGTAGCATGTTGCTTCACTCGTGTTGATCTTCACCTATTTTCGACACGAAGAACCATTTCTTTCTTAATGATAAGTTGGAGGTAGTACATTTGAATTATGGGTGCGGCAACAGCTAACGGTGTCTCCCCTTTCCCATCTCAAGGAAGTTGCAAGAAGTACATTGCTATCTTCATAGGAAAGTGATTGGTTTGAGACACCGAATGGATCAGTGACACTAGAATTCAAGATTAGCTATCTACCGCTCCCAGGAGAGTCCGGAGTGTCTAGCCTCAAACCACAGATGACCGTATCAGAATATAGGACGAAACAGAGCAACTGAAAGTTATAGTTGGTCGCCAAGCGTTATAAAGCGTCTTCCAATAGGGACTTCCAAACTTTGACAGTCGATAGCGGCCATATTGTTGAAGCTGCATCTGTCAAATTGGCTGTCATTTATTCAGCCTGTTTAGCCAAATCACCATGGATGGATATACGTTCAATAACATGTGAAAATGATAAAATTGTTTAATAAATATGGGTGTTCTGTTCGGGCAACGTTCCGCGGTCGCCAAAACGTCCTACCGAAAGGACTATTCGCAGTGTGGTGGATAAATTTGAGTCCACCGTCTCAGTAAATAATCAACCAACACCCGTACGTCGACGAAACGCAACATATGCCGAAAACATTGCCACTATCCGTGAGAGTGTGCAGGAGAATCCGAGGCAGTCGATTTCGCGTCACTCACAAGAACTCGGTCTTTCGCAGACCACAACTTGGCGAATTTTGCATCATGACTTGGGCCTGCACCCGTACAAAATTCAACTGACCCAGGAGCTGAAGGTAAACGACCATAGACAACGACCTGTGTTCGCTGAATGGGCCCTGAAGCAGTTGGAAACTGACCCTAATTTTCATCGAAAAATCATAAGCGGTGGGGACCATTTCTGGATGAATGGGTACGTCAACAAACAAAAGTGTCGAATTTGGGACGATACCAAATATCCACCTGAGATCCAAGAGCGTCCAATGTAATCCAAAAAAGCCACTGTTTGGTGTTGATTTTGGGCTGGCGGTATCATCGGTCCATATTTCTCTGAGAACGACGTTGGTCAGGCCATCACCATCAACGGAGAGTGCTGTAGGTCGATGATTACCAACTTCTTTTGCCCTGAATTGGATGATCGACGCCATTCATCAGGAGAGCGCTACGTGCCACACAGCTCGGTGTCAGCATGCTTACTGCTTGCATATATAGTTTTCACTCGTGATCTCATGTATGTTTTAAGTTCTGTACCGCACATTACCACATGTGTGTAATGTAACCCCATGGTTATCCCGCATATTACTACGCTTTCCTTTTTGTGATAATCCGCTATACGGATAACGGATACCGTAATAGATCTAAGATCTCGTGAAGATCTCGTGTGTAGTAATGATTCAAACGGAATCGGAAAATACTGTTGTTTTTTTTATTATATTTTCTCTAACATTATAACTGCACTAAGTGAGTATATCAAAGAGGACTAGGGTTAACCGCATCAAGGTCGAGTATACGACAAGACATCAAACCGCAACCCGGTTGTCCTCACCGGTGTGATATGACAATACTAACCCGATTCCCAAAGCCCTACTTTTACGATAAGCAGGTCTACCAGGGATCAAACCCCAACCCGTACGGTAAATTCGTTTCTAATATTTGTCCCGTTCAATGATTCAGTTTATGGAGCCTTTTGGTACCCAATGGCGTTACAAGATCCTTACCAGAGAAACTGCACGAGAGAAGAAACACCTATATATATATAGATATATTTAAAGTATACGTTTGGAATCGAGTTAGGAGTCTTTCTAACTTTTGTGGTGAACAGGTTCTATCAGGTCTCCATTGCGTAATAGGAGGTTGCTACGGCACCGGAAGCATCCAGCGTGCATGTACTCATGACTGGGAATAAGAACAGATTGGTAGACAATTCTGAATAACCAGGGAAATATCATCTTTAGTAGTGAGATTTCTAGCTTTGGAATTTAAACAGCTGACAATTGTTATTACGGTATAGTGTTTTTTTTTTTTAATACCAATATAAACTTTATTGTTCCAGAATGCTAATATAATACAAAATGGTAAAGAAAATCAAAAATCACTCTAAAGGCGTCAAGTTTTTCCTAGTATACATCGTACCTCACAAAATACTAGAAATAATATTTTTTTCAATAATCAAACTATAATGGTCTTCACGAGTGTGGAATATTCTTTTGAAATTTCAGATGTTAATCTATATAAAAGGACAATTACTACCACACAAATACTATAAATAATATTTTTTTATTTTTTTTCAATAATAAAAATATTCTACTCCTTCGTCACTGAATAGATCATTTATGAAGAAACGTTTTATGATTGTTTTTTTCTCAATGGCCTCAATCAAATATTAATGTAATTCTAATATATATTGCGCGATTGACTCTGTACAGTTTTAATACATCTCTGTCCCTTCAAACTCAACAGGTAGCCTTCAAAATTCGCAAAGCGACTCCTTAGGTCATATAAAGGTACAGGTACATATTTCAGCTAGGTCACGCGGTCTCGGCCTGTGCAATACGTTTCCTTTTGAAATAACACAATCTCAAAGGGTCCAACTATGATCACGTGGTCATGGAAGAATTAAATAAATGTGGATGTAGAAGAATCCCATATTTTGGAAATGTCTGTTTACAGGGTTCTTAACTATTATAGTACTCATTTTTCGACTCTGTGCTATGCTATGGATTTTGTTGTTGTGGGTTCACGTATTAAAACCATCTTGGTACAGATTTCAAAACCTTTTCATTAATTTTTTTCTTTCTATTACAAACTTTTTCGATGTAAATTTATTTTTACTATGTTGTTTATTAATAGTAATCTACGCCCTTATACTTTGTACTAAAAAAAAAAAATTATTACTTTATATCTATTTATTAAGACTTTCTATGATTGTGACCTGGGTACTAATCTAGATCGTTGATTGTACCCAAACACGGTTACAGGCTTATAATTCGTATTTATTATAAATGTGTACAGAGAGGATTATTTAATATATGTCACTTACTTTTTTTTTTTTTTTTTTCATAGCCCCTTTGAATTTATAGATAATTATAGATCCTCAGGCGAATCTATTCACAAATTATTTTTGTATTTCCTGTAGCGTCGCTACATTATATACAGGTTTTGTTATTTTATAAAAATTATATAATGAATAAACAAGTATAATGATACACATTATACGTGACTGGACTAAACTGACTAATAAAGGTGATGGGGCTCACCTTTTTGATCAACCTAAAACTAACTTACATTCTAATTCTTAACCTAATTTTTCCCCGACAGTCTGTTGCCATATATGTGGGAGGGGTGGTGGGGTCATAGTGTTAAACACTGGGTTTGCCAGGTGCTGCAACGAGTCAAAAAACTTGATGTGACTCCGGCGCCTTACGGTATAGTTCCCATCATAATTATTAATTACCAGCCGAAGAAAATATATTTAGTAGGAATGGAACTAGAGCCCATGATTTCGCAAAGCTCTTTAAGTTTTAGTTCCGATCCTGCTATTAAATGTATTCTATTAATTTTAGTAATACTTTTTGGAACTGTACCACAACCCAAATGTTTAATTCAATTGCTATTAACTGCTTCGTGCTTTCGGTTGCTAGAGCGTACTTAAATTTTAATTGATAACTGATCATTCCATTCATGTTCACGTGGTTGTAAAATCCCTCCTCTCAAAAAAGTTATAATTATCTCCTGTACAACTTTTTGGGGGCTTAAATGGATTAGGCGCAGACTAATGTTGACAATAATAATAATAAAAAAACTACAATGATAAAATTACAATCTGCCTCATTGGCCAATAAGTAATTGTGATAAATGTTTTCATTCATATTACAATTTACTTTCACTCGCTTATTCATACAGTATTTACAAACAGCCCAGAGACCTCCCAAATCCACATGGTTGTCACCTCCCTCGCATGCGAAAGAGGAAGCGGAGTCTTGGGAAGTCCCCCACGCTCCTCCGTCAGCCGCGTCACCGGATATGAGCCAGTGGAGGGTGACAATAATAAATTAATTTTCCTCACAAATGTCTGATGGTATCACAAAATGTTTCCTTTTCCATCAAATAAAAAAATAGAAAATTAGACCAAGAGAACATGAAATCATCTGGATAATAATCCATTCAAAATAAATGTTTCCCTAATGCCATTTTTATTGTGTTTTGTATTTTCGTTTTTGTAACCGACCGGGAGGCATTTCAATGTTACCAACCTACCATTATATTTTAATAGATAAATTACTTTATGAGAAGTTAGCGGTTGAATTTCATGTCCTTCCTTTGTGACAGCGTCTTGCCACTTCAATCGATGCAGATAAAAGTTTAAACGTGTAGTATTGATTGGTTAAACGATGTATTTTTGAGATGGTTTTCGCAAATCATTTTCAAAATCAACGATTTTTTGTTACTTAGATGAGTAAATAAAGTGTTGTGAAAAAATAACTAACGCTGATTTTATTATAAAATACCCATATAAAACATTTTTCATTCAGATGAAATTAATTTAGAAAAATTTCCGTGTTTAAAATTGCTAGGATTCTTTCATTTTTGAAAGCTCGAGTCGAATAGAGAAATCGACTGAGTTTGTCGAAGAAATGTAACATTTTTTTCTCTTCTATTCTATACTGTGCTAGAAAAAAAAAATTTTCTTTTGGAAAAAGCTCACTTCTTCTCTTTCTCAGCTTTCTTTTCGCCGAAGAAATCTTTCGCACAATGGACCTTTCCGAGTGAAAGAAGCCTCATGTCGCTCAGGACTGCCTCAGATTTCGTGAAATCAGGAAACGTTAGACTGTTCTCATCTATCGACATCCTACTTTTCTTTCTCTACCTCTTAGCTTTTTCTTTGGTATTATAATTTTTTTTATTTTAATTAACAACCACTTTATTATGATAAAATTACAATCTGCCTCATTGGGCTATAAATAATTGTGATAAATGATCCCATTCATACCATATTTACAATTTTCATTCACTTGCTCATTCATGCAGTATTTACAAACAACCCAGAGACTTCCCAAGTCGCGTGCGAAAGAGTCTTGGGAACTCCCCCACTGCCCTCTGTCAGCCGCGTCACCGGATACGAGCCAGTGGAGGCTGACGTAGAGTGCGAGAGTCACATACGCTCAGGACATGATTGTAGAAACTGGCCATTGCCAGGACTCCCACTGTCACGCATTTATAGGAGGTCACGAGGCCACTGCCGTTTCAGTATCCAAGAAGGATTAAAGGGACGAGTGCTGTAGTGCAATGACTGTGTAGGGGATCAGGGTGGTTGGATAGGTCACTATGGAATTTTATGAACTTGGAAGGGATGAGTTTAAGAATGTTAGGTATATTGAGATCATTGTGGAGGGTTTTGTTGCTGACGTAATAAGGGGCGTTTACTATTGTTCTCAGGAAAGGATTGGATGCGCTTGATGTTCGACTTTTTTGCTGTCCTTAAGTATAACTTTGTAGATTAGTAAATTGAGAGATGGTATGTACTTCGAAGCAGCCTGTACAGTTGTCCAAAGTGTCTGTTTAGTTCTTGTCTTTTTAGCCTCGTGTACGGGTTCCATGTCAGTCTTTTGTCGAGATAGAAGCCTAGATACCGTACTATCTCGGAAACAGGAAGGTATTATTTGAAACATTAAAACCAACTTCTACCATAAGGATTTACTGTTTTTTGTTGTACGACTACACTAGGGAGTTGAGGGTTGAAAGGGTGAAGTATCCATCCCAGGGTGAATTTAGGCTCTGAGAGTTGACAGACGACCTGGTACCTTTTCAGCTATAGTAACTCATACTTACTAATGTACCCCCAATGTATATGTTTACATAGAAAGCAGACATAGACACTAAATTTTCATATGTATGGAGAAAATTTGTCTTTTTTATCTTCTCTTCGTCTTGGTCAAATCGAGGAAAAGTAAATTGCAAACAACTCTTGATTTTTTTAACCAAGGTCAGTCATTTTCGTAAAACAATAATGAAATTTGTCTACACTGTAAGTGAAGGGTATCTTTCATAAGGAAGTTTAAACATCGAGCGGAAAATCCTCCTGGCACCGATCCTAATCGATATATCGATTCCACAGTAGTTTAATACGCTTAACAAGCGGTTAATCGATTATCAATGGTTCGAGTGCCTACTGTATATTCGAACGGTAATATTGTAACGGGGGTGCGTTGCATATATTGCGAGGATATTTAAACAACAATTACCGATTGAATATAGGACGGAACCTAGTACCTATTGGGTTGGCAAAAAAGTGATTTCGGTTTGCACCAGTAGATAGCGTTATGTTTGTTTCGTTATTCTTTTGTCAATAATAGAGATTTGGTAGTCGATACCTTTAGGTTGCTATAGAAAGAAATCCCGTGTAACTTTGTTTACAACTGTCAGTTTGCGGTCAGTTTTAACATCGAGTGCAAGAAAAGAATTTTCGACACATTTTACTTTTTTATTTTCATCAAGGCAAGAAAGCGGCTGTGGCTCACAAAGAGATATGTGAAGTTTATGGTGTTGGTTTTTTTTATTACAGAACGCACGTATCAGAATTGGTTTAAAAAATGTCGTTCTGGAGATTTTTCACTGACAGATGACCATCTTCAGTTCGACCTTCTCAAGTTGATGATGACGAAATGAAAGCCATAATTGAATCGAATCGTCATGTAACTGTGCCAGAGATTGGAAAACATTTAAATTTATCACACACACCAATAGAAAATCATATAAGACGTCTTGGACATGTTAAGAAGCTCGATATTGGATACGACAATGCGAGGCCTAGCACATCTTTAGCAACACGTACTAAACAATTGGAGCTTGGTTGGGAAGTGATGTCGCAACCCCCATACAGCCTTGCACCAAGGGATAATAATTTATTTCGAAGTTTACAAAACTTTTTAAATGGAAAAAAATTCAGTAATAACGATGACCTCAAATCACACTTGGTTGAGTTTTTAGCTGATAAAGAGCAGAGGTTCTATGAGCGCGGGATCATGAAGTTACCAGAAATATGGCATAAGGTCATCAAACAGAATGGAAGATATTTGACTGATTAAAGTTTTTTGTATAGAAAAAATTGAGTTTTATTTTAAATTACTTTCTTGCCAAAGTCAATATAATTTTATTTTTAATTATATTGACTCACTTTTGTTTATTCCGAATAGAATTGAATTAATTCATGTGTATCTGATCGTTTTTTTTTTTTTACAGGAGACATGGTCCCGGAATATTTTTTTTTTCTTCCAGTATTTCTCCATTATTTACTTTATTTTTATTGCAATAGTTGAGGGAGATTTATTTGAACCGAAATGTGGTAATAAAAACATATGATTTCATAATTTTATGAGTTTAGACAGTCCAAAACTACCCATTGCTGATTACTTTTTAGATAAAATACTACGGGAATTAAGGGAAACAATTTTGGATCCTGTTTTGCCATCGTTTAAGATTTAAGGCAGTGAGTAACGATTCGACATACAATATGTACGTCTGCGCCAGGTCCTAGTGTGAAATGGTGAGGTATTTGGGCTTTTTAAAACCTTTTGGGGAACTGAGAAAAAAATATTTTTTTAATAGACAGTCCACGATATATCATATAACCTGATGCAGTCGGCATGTCGTATGTTTCGATTTATTAATAAATTTGAAGAAAACATAACAACCTAATCCGATTTTTTCCGAAACTCTACTTCTCATTTAAACATACACGACTAACAATGAACCCACAGTATAAGAACTTTGAAAAGAATGTCCTTCATGAAATAAGTTGAATAAGAGCCTTTCATCACTGTATGACTTTTCTTACTCACTCAATGACTGTCGGGTCGTCACGAGGGGGGTGTCTAGTTAACCTAGCCCTGGTGACGAACTGAGGGCTGATTAAGGCATGACCTGGACAATTGTTTCATGATGGGTCTTACTATCTGACTCCATATTTGATAGGTATGTGACCTGGCAATGCACTATGTTCAGGAGAAGAGGAACAGGGTAGTCTAACGGCCTTATTGGTCACTGAGGTTTTGTCCGTCCAGTGCTGACGAATTAACTTAACCTTAACGGATTAACTTAACCTTAACGGATTAACTTAACCTAACTTTTGTGAGACTGTTGTTGTGGTAGATAATCAAGTGGGGTGTATGGAGAGAGAAGGACTTATAAAAATCTCTCTCTCAGTTCTTACCGATATTAATGTGTTGCATTTTGTTTCTTGTAAAACCAAATAAAGAAGGGTTCCTTAGAACGGTGGATGTAAACATTTATCATTTAATTACCCTGAACCTAACCCAAAATATTACGGCATAGTAGGTATGTAGGTAGTTTGTGTGGTCTTGGAATGACCACGAATTCACACTCGGTATCTGAGGGTAGGCAAAATCCGTCCTAATCCCAAAGGCGAGTGTGGACCGGAGAGAGGCAGACTGAATTGTCGCGGGAGACACTGCTTGGTAAGCTTGCAGGGCCACGACAACCACTAGGGAGAGGTCTCTCCCAAGGAGCTGCTAGTTTTAGCGAGGCGAAGGCAGATAATCCCACTAGGAGAGTGGGGGGTCTGACAAGACCGGACTAAAACATAGCGAGGTTAGGAAGAGAGGTCCAGAGGTTTTCATAAATGAGAAGGCCAAGTTTTGAGACATCAGTGCAGCCGCAAGTCACCAGTTAGAGAGCCGTCATGAGAATGATTTCAGGCAAAAACCCGGAATATTTACAGTTGGCGTCCCTCGTTAGTGCCCAATCATGTGCCTCGTTGTTGTGGCCAATGCCAGCCCAGTATGTGGTGGCCTTTGTTCTCGTAGTGACTCAGGCCTTGTCCGGGTCGCTACTATCTGCTCTTGGGTAGAGGGTGAGGGTTCCTAGCCTCTTAATAATTTACTTGCAGCTGCGTCTTTTATTGTTTACAACATTTGCAATGACTTGTGGTTTATTTAATTTACGTGAAATTAATTTACAATATATACACAATTGAGTATAGGGTGATTTATCTTATGTAGTTAGCGGTCGCTACAATGACATTTAAGTATTTTCTAACGGCCGTAAAATTGACATTAAGTCTTTGTTATCTTAGTCCACTGAATTACAACAACGCTACCTTATCTAGAGAAAAATAATTTACCTACTTATTGTCCCGTGTATTCCTTGCGTCAGATCTTGTTGCATCAGCCGGGACCAACTCCGTCTGCAGACGAGGAACGCACAACTTGTGATGAATAACTAATTCCTCCTCAGTGCCGTGCTAAACGTTTTCTACATAATGGCTGTCCGCAAATAATCGAAGAGTCCGGCTACTGTAATTTGCTACAGTTGCTTAACAGTAAAAAGTAAACACAGCCTTGACTCCAGACCTAGCGGGAAAACGTCGGAGCGACTCCGCGGCTGCAATTTCATTTCAACAGTACTGAAGAAACCATTGAAATGAAACTCAGTTTTTAAAAAAAACTAATTGGGGCATTTCAATTTCTATATTGCCAAGCCCGAAGGGAGAGGCTCTAATTTCATTTGTGTAGGATCGTCTTTCGTCTGATTGTCTTGTGTTGTACATTGTCGTAACGATGAATCAAATGTATCTTAGATTTTATATTCCACACGTCTAAATATGCTGATTAGTTTTTGGTTAAGCTACAATGAAGTATGGTTAAAAAACATGATGCAAAAGGGGGCGTTTCCATATATAATATTGCTCATGTGTTTACTTGAAAGAAATATGATTTAGTTTATTACAGAAACCAAATGTTCCTTTTATTATGGAGAGGTACTCTGGAAGTGTTTCGCCCTCATGCCGTCATCCCATTCCTTCAGATTCCTCTTCCAGAACACTTTACTTAGCAGCCAAGCTTGGATACTTCAATTTACACAACCGCAACGGCTGTTCCATTCCCGATTCCCAATGGAAGATAGTTTTTGTATGCAACTTCTCACTTTCTCCCTCGTGAAGAAAACCTGCTGTTGAAGTCGATATCCTAACACGATTTTAAAATGTTGAAATATATCACCAAATAGAAACTGAAAATGGAAAAAAATTGTCCTTACTTTATTAACATAGGAACGTAGAAACTAAAAATAAACTTAAAAAAATTAACAAACGGGGTATTAATGACAAAGGTGATTTTTTTGTTCAGAATAGCCTGTATAAATCCCGTTACGTCTTATAAATTGTGACCTGGAAACTATTATTTGTTTTTGTTTTTTTTGGATCTTTTGTGGCTCTCGCACTCTTCGTCAGCCTCCATTGACGCGGCAGACGGAGCAGCGTGGGGGATCTCCCAAGACTCCGCTTCCTCATTCGCACGCGAGGGAGGTGACAACCTTGTGGATTTGGGAGGCCTCTGGGGCTGTTTGTAAATATTGTATGAATGAGCGAGTGAATGATGAATTGTAAATTTATCTCAATTACTTATTGCCTAATAATAATAAGTTATATATGTAATTAAGCTTTTATAGGGGGTTAGCGGCATGTTTCCACAAGTTGAGTCGTCACTTGTGGGATCTCCGTGTGTCAAACGAGGGATATAAATTCTAAGATCAGGGGGCAAACAAGTGGCTGGGTTTCTGAATAAAAACATAACTACAACCAATCAAACCCTAATAATAACTAAACCATTTGATTTGTCCCCTCAACACCACTTTTAATTGTTCTAAATTTTGAAATGGCAGTAGTAAAGTTAACATGCTTCTTGGAATGTGAAGATAATTTTTAATTGCTAGAGAAGGACTTTTTTTTTTTAAATATTTCTTATATTAATATTCTCTTATATGCAATAAAATCCTCTGTTCTTTCTAGTCTTTGGACAGACGTACCTTCATATCATGGCTAAATGTGAGCTCATATCCAAGTAATATACTAAATAATAAGTGCTATAAAAATGCTAAGTGTGATGCAGACATTTAAGGCTTTTCTAACGACCGCGATATCGACATTAAGTCATTGTGATTATAGTCCACTGAATTACAATTACGTTACATATTATTAATAATTGTTTTGTTTTATAGCATTTTTATTTAAAAAAAATCATACATGGAGTATTCGCAATGTACAGGGGATCCCATAACCCAGAGGTCCTAATTAACCCTTAGAATTGTATCCTTCCCGGCTATAGAGAAGGAGAGAGGTTAGAGGATATCCTCCACGCTTCGTAGGGGCAGTGGAAGCTGATTAGTGTGAGAGCCACAGCCGCTCGGCTCCGGGCATGAGGGCAGAAAACGGATCACTGCTGGAACTGTCAGCTGAATATTTACAAAATATCACTGGGCCACTTCTGCTTGTGTGATTTTCTTGCTAAGGAATTCGGGTGGTTGAATAGTTTTGATGAAACTTCGAAAAATTAAATTTATATCGTCTGTAATTTCGGACTTACTTAAATATCTCTTTAACGCTAACTCCTTAAATTGTAATCAGAAGAAATATCAGGGGGAATCATCCTTTTTGAAAAGATATACCTACGAAAGTATTAGCTCTGCAGAGAAGTGCAAACGACGGAAAAAAATAGAAGAATTCTTGTTTAGTAGGAGAGTATGTAAAAGTTCTATATTTGAAGTAGAAAGGTCTTAGGACTTTAAGTTGGAAGGATTAGATGTTCGAGAAAGCTCCAGAAAAGTGCTTGGTCCCGTGAAGCGGGTCATGGGGGGGAACCCCGTTTTGGGTAGGTGGGTGGGAGGTGGGAAAGGTTTTGGTATGGTTTTGAATATGATAATTTTCTTTAATCGCGCGATGAGGTATTTCCTGTTGAGCAGTCTATACCGTTGTCCGAACCGTCTATCGAGCTCCTGCTGTCTTGTGTGTGGGCTCCAGCCTAGAACCAGATAAGGCCGGAATTTATCTTTTATATTTTACCGCTTCCTCTTTGGCATGCGAGGGAGGTGACAACCATGTGGACTTGGGAGGTGCCTGGGCTGTTTTTAAATACTGTATGAATGAGCGAGTGAATGAAAATTGTAGATATGGTATGAATGAGATAATTTATCACAATTACTTATTGCCCGGTGAGGCAGATTGTAATTTTATCATAATAAAGTTGTTGTTGTAATAATAATATTAATCCTTGCTCCATTGTATAAGATTTTCCGTTCCAAATGCTGGAACTGCTATTAGGAACACCTTACCGGAATAGAAAATAGTTTGTAAGTGAAAAACAGCCTGACGTGCTGTGGAAATAGTAAAAGTAGGTAGGTGGCCCCCTGCCCTTCGTGAAAAGTCTCCTGCGCTTAGGTATTCACTCAGCTTTCCCAGGGAAGAGAGGGACAGTGACCTGGAAATGTCATAGCGCCTCAGTTCCACCATGTTATAGCCATACTTTCTTCGTCTTATTGTGATTTTTTTATTCCATGCTTAAATTATTTCATATATTGTAAATAATACGCATACGGTGGGTAAAAAGAAAAAAAAAAGTTTTAGATGTTCACCCATAGATGATACTAACGTGCATTTTACGCACAGTGGGATTTCGACAGCTCACAAGGTCATTTTAAAGTGTTAAAATTTTTTTTTTTTTTTTATAATTCTATTCATTCTTTTATTGTGCTAAAATTACAATCTGCCTTATTAGGTAATAAGTAATTAAGATAAATGCTCTCATTCATACCATATTTACAATTCATCATTCACTCACTCATTCGTACAATATTTACAGACAGCCCAGAGGCCTCCCAAATCCACATGTTTATCACCTCCCTCGCGTAGTCTTGGGAAGTCCCCTACGCTTCTCCGTCAGCCGTGTCGCCGGATAAGAGCCAGTGGAGGCTGACCAAGAGCGCGAAAGCCACAGACGCTCAGGACATGATTGGAGAAACTGGCCATTGCCACGACTCCCACTTTCACGCATTCATAGCAGGTCACGAGGACACTGCCGTTTCAGTCTCCGAGGAGGATTATAGGGATGAGTGGTGCAATGCAATTACTGTGCTAAGGGATTAGGATGGTTGGAATGGCTACTATGGAATTTCATAAACTTGTTATAAATCACAAGCCGGTACCAAATATATAAAATAATAGCTGATCATACCCGATCGTAATCCATAAAATATCACTAAGAATGCAATAATATTTATCAATATATAGTTTATAGATACAGCGAAAAATTTCTAAAATGAACAAAAGATTAAAAAAATAAATAAAGTATATTGGTCCAGAATGCTAATAAAATACAAAATGGTAAAGAAAATCAAAAATCAGTCTAAAAAGCGTCAGGTTTTCCCTAGTATACATCGTTTATGAATACTGATGGAAATTAGGTTAAACCTAAATTATATTTTTGGATATATTTAAACGAAATTAAGAAGATTGAAAGTGAAGGATCCATACAGAGAGACAGTACATTAATTATGCGATGTTGTTTGCTCTCAACAATCCATACTTTGGTATTTTTTAAAATACATATTACATCTTTGCTTTAATGAATCATGAAAATTGTGTTGAGTACCCAAACACGGTTACGGGCTTATAATTCGTATTTATTATAAATGTGTACAGAGAGGATTATTTAATATATATGGATGTGACATGGATAAATGTATGTATGGATACTTTTTTTTTTTTTTCATTTCATAGCCCCTTTAAATTTACAGATAATTATATATAATTATAGATCCTCAGGCGAATCTATTTACAAATTATTTTTGTATTTCCTGTAGCATCGCTACATTATATACAGTTTTTGTTATTTTATAAAAATTATATAATGGAATAAACAAGTATAATGATACACATTATATGTACGTGACTGGACTGAACTGACTAATAAAGGTGATGGGGCTCACGTTTTTGATCAACCTTAAAACTAACTTACATTTTTCCCCGACAGTCTGTTGCCATTGATGCGGGAGGGGCGGTGGGGTCATAGTGTTAAACACTGGGTTTGTCAGGTGCTGCAACGAGTCAAAAAACTTGATGTGTCTCCGGCGGATGAACTCACCCACCGAAGGCACACCAAGCGACGAGTGCAGATCAGCGTTCTTCAACCTCTCGAGAGAGGTATGTCGGAACACTTTTCGCATGATCCCATTCTGGAAATGTTGGAGACATTTTGCTGTATTATCAGTCAAGTGGGTAAATAGCGGGGCACCGTACAGCAGAGCTGGCCGGAGGACACATTTATATATCATCAATTTGAGACGAAACGACATGTTGGGTGAAGTTAGCAAGTGTGATAGCCGGTAAGACCTGTGTCGTACTTTTCCTATTTTATTACTACAATGAGTAGAGAAATGGAGATGCCTATCCATTTTTATACCCAGATAGTGCATTGAGAAAGCGTCACTTACTGAAAATGAAATGGTAACGTACGAAAAATTGTACAAATAAGATCTTTGGGTAGCAACGTCATGAATGAAGACTGAGAAAAATGGGCCAGCCAGCATATAAAGTAGTGACTTTTATTTTATACTTCCCAAAATTGTTTCTTAACCAAAACATATGCAGCTTAATTCTTAGTTTTGCTTTATGTACTTATAAAATGACTAAACGATTTGATCAACACGAAGAACACACATAGAGACCCTGTACCTTTTTATAAAGTAGAACTCTCTCTTGTGTTAAGATAATAGTGTTTCTAGGTTGCGGTGGTGTTCTTTAATGCTTTTTCTAGTTTAATGCTCCTGTTTGGTTCAGTTTCATTACTGCGCTCTTCTTAATTTCCTTTCGGGAAAGTAGATTTCTTTAATTAGGATCGTCTCTCGGAGTGTGGTTAAACTGATAAGCGACCCAGATGTAACTGGGACGACAGCTGATAAGAGCGGGAAGTAGGGAGGAGGGAAGCAGGGAGCGAGGAGGGAGGTGGGAGCTGCGGTGGCGAACAGGCAGCCAGTCCTAGCATGTGCTGCTAACAGCCAAGGTGCGCTTGTGAGTGTTCTCTGTCGAGATTGTAACTACGATGCCGCCGACCGTATCATGGATAGCTGTCACCATCATCCTCTGTCTTCACCAAGTCGTCGCCAAAGGTCAGTCTGTCTCTATGTCTTACTACATCTTCTTCCTTGGCCCCCATTCGTCTTAGATCGCAGAAATTACCTCTACATGGAAGTAGAAGAACTACTAACAATGTCATTCTTACAACCACTGGCACGAATGTATATCCACTGCAAAAAAAAAATATATGAAATTGTACCATTTTTTGAAAATATAGCAGTACTTGGCGTCTGTACGGGTTGATAACCACTTAGTCACTTAAGAGTTGTTACGAGCTTCCTGTCCTTGACTTTTGTTTGGACTTGAAAAATGGGCAACCTTAACTTGTTCTATAGAAAGGTTGAAATTGAGAATTGGTTCTGTAGTAGGATAGGATCGAAAAATATTAAATCCAAGTAGGTGGTCTCCTTTGAACCCGTGGTAAAGACGACCTTTTTTTCCACTTTGAAGTAGGCAAAGTATCATACCCATAAATATAATTACTAAGATAATTATCATTACCTTCTCATTAATTCCAAACCTGAAACCATCCGGATGTATTAGGCGTCTAATGAGACATTTTTGGGGCTTACAAAGATGATATCCAGAATTTATTGAGTAGGAATACAACCGAGGCATATTTCAAAAGAGTGGTTTGCAAACTGATTGATGTATATAACCCAAATTGTTCATAAGAGGGAGTAAAACTTTATTCGAGTATAACCGTATGGTTAACAATATTCGAGGTTTTCTTCACTTCATCGGCTATGCCACTGACCAGCATTTACTAAGCAAGAATTATTTTAGAAAGTTCTGCGTTTGGGATTTGGAACCATTCCGTGGCCCTTCAAAGGCCAGTTTTCTGTACCAGACTGCAATGTACTGAACTCCCTTGGGAAAGCTTTGTGAACGAGATTACTGGGGACGGTTGAAATAAATCAAGAAGACCAATATAGAAATTATTTAATACATTGAACCGTAGTCCGAAATATCCTTGCCTTGTGGCTTCACATTGTGTGTAGAAAATATGTGACTTCTACCAAACAACAATCCTCAGTGGTACTACTTGAAAATTCTTCACCAGGAGAGTTTGCATATGGATGAAGGGAACTGAAATGAATCCTAGGATAAAAACCAGCTGAATCATTACAGCCGTGAAGCAGTATTTTACGATCGGTCGTTTTCACTCGTCTTGAACACCACTTGTGTTAGAGGGCGTGTTCTATTTGTTTTGTTTTTATTTTACTGCAATATATACGAGCTATCAAAACCGGAGACATCGGAAATTCTATTAGAGAAACATTATCCTCCAACAACACCCACACTAAAATTCATTGTGACCCAGACACAATGGTGCACTCTCCGGCCCCTATGCAAATGGTGAGCCTGGCTGTAAACCGCCATAGGTGCTTGCCTATAATTAAAGGTCATTAGTATTATAATCGCCCTATAATTATCCTCGGGTAACTGGAGGTCTTATGGATTCTTAATTGCAACAGTCTATCGGCAGTAATGCCTATGGAACGTAAGTGCCGGGAAAATAATCAGCTCCATGCACCGAGTGTTGTGTTTGAATACTATCCCTGAAGATACTTATATCCTTTTTTTTCGTGTCTATTATTTTTTCTTGGCCAAAAATTATCAGAAAAAACTCGTATTAGACAGTCAAATGAAAGAGAGCTTATATTTATTTTTTGTTTGCCTTTATTGTACGCTATTAGAAGTAATTTTAACGTGCTTAGTAATTAAATGAACAAACCAAGACAAGAAATAAAAACGATTTGAAAACTAACAGAAAGGCTGAATCAGTTTTAAAGGTTTCTTGTTCCCAGTTGCATTCGGCCAAGGTGATCAACCCTTTCAACCCGGTTTGTTCATGTTGGTCTCCTTGACTTTAAAGACTCCCGCTGGAATAAATCTTGAGCAACGGTGAACTTAATTATAACTTTGTCTATTTTAATGTCCTCTATTTTTGTATTTTGACGTGTTGTGTTGTATCCAGGTTTTATCCAGTGACCCATAGACTTTACGGGCTTTCTGTTCCCTTTTGTAGTCAGTTCTGTCCTGTTTTCCTACTTCGGTCACTTTTTGCTGTTATTTAAGCAATATTTTCTTTATAGTCATTCCAAGATGAGGTTATTTTTTGATTGGTCATTATCTAGAGCTTTCATATGAAGCTATCAGAAAGTGACTTGCATACGTTTTGCATATTTTTGTCTCTAACCGGGATGATTACCTGTCACCATTAAAAACTCTTTTCTGCCACATGGAAAACCATTATTGTGCATTTTCTGTTAACATGAAAGAGACTGAAAATTGTGCTTTAGATTTAGTGATAACTACATCTGTAGCAAGGAAACATCAATATCTAATTTTATTCTTAGAACCTACTTCAACCATTTGAATGAGACTATTAAACTTATCTTATCAGGAACAAACCTCTTGTAATTTATAGAACAGAAATAGATCTGCTGGTGTCTCTACTCTATATAATTACACTATGCATCCTATATAAGTCACTATATACACAGTTCCGTGGCATATAAGATATGAAATATATGTTTAAATGATTAACTGTAGAAATGTAATGAAATGTACATACAATATTTTAAGTTGAGTTCATTAGATTTCAGGATTCAAAAATATTATACTTGTAAATTACAAAACCAGTCTTCCCGTCCCTGCTCGCCGAGCCCACATGGAGAGGCTCGACTTCCATTCATCCATAGTCTGATCTATATGTTATTATGTTCTGCAATAGCAGTTGTAAATATGATTTAATCCCTTGTAGTTTCGACGATTACATGTTCCACTTTTTGCTGTTGTTTAGCAATATTTTCTTTTTTTTATTATTATAATTCCTTTATTGTGCTAAAATTACAATCTGCCTTGCTAGGCAATAAGTAATTAAGATATACTATCATTCATACCATATTTACAATTCATCATTCACTCGCTCATTCATACAATATTTACAGACAGCCCAGAGGCCTCCCAAGTCCACATGCGAAGAGAAAGCGGAGTCTTGGGAAGTCCCCCACGCTCCTCCGTCAGCCGGGTCACTGGATACTAGCCAGTGGAGACTGACAAAGAGCACGAGAGCCACAGACGCTCAGGACATGATTGGAGAAACTGGCCATTGCCAGGACTCCCACTGTCACGTGATTATAGCAGGTCACGAGGCCACTGCCGTTTCAGTCTCCGAGGAGGATTATAGGGATGAGTAGCACAGTGCAATGACTGTGCTACAGGATTAGGGTGGTTGGAAAGGCTACTGTGGAATTTCATAAACTTCGAAGGGATGAGTTCTAGAATGTAGGGTATATTAAGGTCGTTATGAAGGGTTTTGTTGCTGACGTAATAAGGGGCATTTACTATTGTTCTCAGGACTTTTGATTGAAAGGATTGCATACGCTTGATGTTCGACTTTTTTGCTGTCCCCCATAGCTCTATTCCATATGTCCAGATTGGTTTAGGTATAACTTTGTAGATTAGTAGTTTATTTTCTATTGAGAGATTGGATGTCCTTTGAAGTAGTTTGTACAGTTGTCCAAAGCGTCTGTTTAGTTCTTGTCTTTTTAGTCTCGTGTGTGGGTTCCAGGTCAGTCGTTTGTCGAAATGGAAGCCTAAGTACCGTACTGTCTCGGATACAGGGAGAGGAATAGAATTAAAATAAAAATAAAATATTTTCTTTATAATCATTCCGAGATGGGGTCATTTTTTGATTGGTCATTATCTAGAGCTTCCACATGAAGACACCAGAAAGTGACTTGCATACGTTTTGCATATTTTTGCCTCTAGCCGGGATGATTACCTGTCACCACTAAAAACTCTTTTTTGCAACTTTTTAGCTAGTGAGGGGGGGGGGGTTTAAAAGGGAACGCTGATTAGTTTTGGGTTTAGATGCAGGAATGGGAACTGTGGAAAAAACAATTTACGACTCGAATTATGACATGATTCAAGTCCAAAATCCCTAGCTATTTAAGAGTTCTGAATTTTCCCCTAAACAGCAATGGGGGGGGGTGGGAGCTCAACCGATAATTTCCCAGATATCAATCAGTTCTTAGACTCATTAGTAATGCCATTATGAGGGATAAAGCATACAATTTTCTTTAATAGACCTAAAATAAATCTTCTTTGAAACGATAAACTATATTTGAAGTTCTAAAAGGAGCTCGGAGACTTTGCAATTTTACTGCACTCGGAGAAGCGGAGCCACCCGCTGTCATAATAAACTGGAGCACCTAAGGTCCTTTTAATGGTTACCTGAAAGTTTAAGAGCACCGCATAAAAGATGGACTATAATTTTAAAAGGAAATATCTGTTACTCGTGTAAATGGGATTATAAGAGAGGCTGCACTGTGACATTTAATAGCTGGTTGGTCGTCGATTGAATCGACAGTATATCATTGCACCTCCAAAGGGGCGACTATGAATTACTCGGCCGTTCGGAACATTAAGGGTATTAAACAATTTGCATATGGGGATGAGGCGAGAAGCTCGACCCGTGGTGGTCTTATATGGGATTTTAGGGCTCCGGGTGACAAAATAGCTTCTCGTTAGTCGTTTATCTTTTGCATATAACTGATTATGGCCCACCTTTATGTGAAAGTACGGCGGGGTAACAAACGGTGGACAATCCCCTTATGGTTTACGGTGCTACGAACGGTTGAAACCAGAGAACCTCCGTATCATTAAGCGGTAAATATACAGCCAGCCATCCAAACGAGTATCTAAACGCATTTACTCTGCATTCTGGGCATTTTGCAGTTTAACTCTATGAGCCAAACGAAGATTATATTCTAAACAAAAAAATCTCTTAATTAATTATTTGCCATGGAGTGACCAGAACTCGAACCCGTTCTCCGATCAAGAGGATTTGGAAAATGTGGATAGTATAAGGTCAAGGACAGCGGGCATATGTCGCTAAGGCATTGAATGGTGGAAAGATTAAGGAGGCCACAGTGCTCTTGGTCTTAAGTTATATAATGCTAAGAATATCGTAATCCTAATATTATATATAATGCTAAAAGTATAAACAAGCACCTTCTAGTGTATACCTGCTTCGTGACTTCATGGAAGTCACTGGTGTTTCTTGTTATTTTTTAAGTAAGCGATCGCATCCCTCTCAATTCCCGGGACTGACCTTCTCTTATACACATATGTCTCAGCTTTAGTCCCCCCAGGAGACACTTATCCCTAAACATCCCAACTAGAATGTAGTAACATAACTCTTGACATTTGTATATACCAGTATTTTGCTTGTACTTCATAATAAAGCTTTTCTTTCTTTTCTTTTAAAATACTCTCCTCTACAAAGATTATTTAACTTTAGATTAATATGGCTTCGGGTTTCTGGATGATACCCGGTAAGACTGTCATTCGACGTCATATATAATTAAGATGCATATATAACATATATAATTAAGATGCTCAGTTGTTCTATGAGCTGAAGGTAGTACAGTTGTGTCCAAAACTATCATGGTTTTCTGATTAACTCTTGAAGTTGCCTGATCAAGAAAAACATAACACTTCCATTGCTGAAACATATACTTCATAGATAGGTGTCCTGATACTATCGTTGGAAAACGATCGATAGTTTATAATTCCCAAAGAGAAAATCCTTATTTTACTAGAAAATAAGTTGAAAAATTTGACAGGTATTAGAAGATGTTATCATTAAATATTTAATTACTAACTTTATCATTGGTATTATCGATTATATATAAAGTAATAAATAACTTTTAAATAGATATAAGAACAATTAAAGCAAAATATCCTGAAATTTAATTTTATTTAAAAATAAAATTCTGAAAACAACACAATATTAAGAGAACAGCAATCACCAGATAAAAAATAATAAAAACTCAATAGTTAATGGCCCTTGCCATTATGGTTTAATTACAGAAATGCATTCCGTAGTTGAAAAGGTTTCTGTCAACAGTCCTAGGAATTGAACCATCGCTTAAAGCGCCCCTATAGCATGATGACTATGTCATGAATTACAGAAAAAAAATCATAATCGGACACCAATGGGGGAATTATCAGTGTTGTTAAATGAATCCTATTCTATATAAAATACTCCATCTTTATATAAAATAAAAAATTCCATTTTTTTTTGCTACGTTCTAAAATTAAAACCGTGCGAATGTATATACACAGTTTTAGCGATTTCAAATGTACTGTATTTTGTCAAATGAAATGATGTAACCAATGGTGGATCAAAGTTAATGAAACAAAATGTTAGAAAATAAATTACTAATCTACAAAGTTATACTTAAGCCAATCTGGACATACGGAATAGAGCTATGGGGGACAGCAAAGAAGTCGAACATCAAGCGTATCCTTTCAATCAAAAGTCCTGAGAACAATTGTAAATGCCCCTTATTACGTCAGCAACAAAACCCTTCACAATGATCTTAATATACCCTATATTCTTGAACTCATCCCTTCCAAGTTCATGAAATTCCATAGTAACCTATCCAACCACCCTAATCCCGTAGCTCAGTCATTGCACTCCACTTATTCCTATAATCCTCATCGGAGACTAAAACGGCAGTGGCCTTGTGACCTGGTATAAATGCGTGAAAGTGGGAGTCCTGCCCATGGTCAGTTTCTCAAATCATATCCTGAGCGTCTTTGGCTCTCGCGCTCTCGGTCAGCCTTCACTGGTTCTTATCCAGTGACGCGGCTGGCGGAGAAACGTGGAGGACTCTCAATACTCCACTTCCTCCTTCGTATGCGAGGGAGGTGACAACCATGTGGATTTGGGAGGCCTCTGGTCTGTTTGTAAATAATGTATAAATGAGAACATTTATAACAATTACTTATTGCCTAATAAGGCATATTGTAATCTTAGCACAATAATGAAGTTTCAATAAAAGTATATATATATATGAACTGTTAAATTAGAAGAAGACGAGAAACTGGTTAAGTCTCGATTTAAAGATTGTGGGTGTTGATGAATGACAAATATCCATGGGAATAGATTTCAAAAGAACGGTCAAAGGAAGCAGAGTTGTGAGAAAGAAAGTGGAGGTTGGAAGCAGGGATTTGAATTGGAGGAAGTGGTGAATGTAAGGTGCCATTTCCCAGTCCCGATAGTACTGAAGATGAGCGATCCAAGACATTATTGGCGGAGGGTGACAGTGTTCAGCTATGCATGAAACGGTAGTGTCGGTAGTGTCCAACTCGGAGTAGTCCCACGAAACGGGATTGTCTGTAGTGATCCTTCCTGCCTATAAATCTTAGAAAACAATTTATCAGACGCTTTGACCGAGCCTCGAGTAGTAAGCTAAGTTAAATAAAATTCGTAGCCGTAACGAAACTGTATAGTTTGTTGTCTGTGAGTAGTTTTTGTCCAGAAATTCATTCAGCTGGCTACCTGCTTTCCTAATGCATCTATTAAAACTATATATAGAAATGACAGGGACAGGGCTTGGATCGATCCCGGGATCTCCTGGTCTGCCAGAGCAGTGCTTGGTATATGTAACATTTATAAAAAAGATAAAGATTTCGTTCTGAAAGTTTACCGAGAGTGCTTCTATCGGGTTGGACTCAATACGGATAGCTCAGCTGGAAGTGCACCTGATAAATTTTGCTCATGACTGTATTTCTTACCGGGTTTATCTAACACAGAATTGTATCTCATCCGAATTATTTTTAAATTACTTTCTTTATACAACTAAGCACTGCCGAATTGTTCGAAAGACGTCTTGGATTATTTTAACTTTACCTCTGTGGCTTTTGGAAGAAACGTTTCAATATCGACATATATATCTAAAAGGATGTGTAGCGACCGCTAACTACATAAGATAAATTACCCTATACTCTATTGTATAGATATTGTAAATTAATTTAAACAAACGTAAATAACACAAATAAGTCATTGTAAATGTGTAAACAATAAAAAAGTGACAGCTGCAAGTTAAGAGCTGGGAACCCGCTACCCCACATCAGGTAGAAAACGACCCTGCCGGGTCAGCCCTTCGGCTACCTACACAAAGCCCTACCACATACTGGGGCCTCATTGGATACAATAACGAGGCAGATGATTGGGCCTATCGAGTCACCACTAACTATAAATAGGGGCAGATCTCGGGCTGTATTTCATTCTCCCGACGAAGCTACTTATGACTTGCAGCTGCGGCAGTATTCAAGAGTTTGGTCTTCTCCTTCTTTATGAAAAACCTCTGCATCTCTCTCTCCTAACCTCGCTACGTTGTTACCTCCTTGGGAGAGATCTTTCCCTAGTGGAAAACGATTGTCGTGGCCCTGCAAACTTACCTAGTAGTGTTCCCTACGGCGATTCAGTCTGCCTCTCTCCGGTTCACACTCGCCTTTGGGATCCGGACGGATTTCGCCTACCCTCAGATACCGAGTGTGAATTCGTGTTCATTCCAAGACCACACAAACTACCTACACTACCTACCCTATACCTCTTTTCCTGAACATAGTGCATTGTCGGGGCACATACCTATCAAAAATGGAGTCAGATAGTAAAATCGTCATGAAACGATTGTCCAGGTTATAAACTTTGTCAACCCTCACTTCGTCACCTGGGCTAGGGTAACTAGGCACCCCCCTCGACCCAACAGATGTTAAGCATTGTCTCTTCTTAAACGATTGGAAAACGAACCAAAGATCCACATTTGATTACTTGCTATCACTCCTTCGTAGAAAATAAAGCTGGTCAACAGTCCTTGAGTGAACGGATCTTCTCATACAGTGATGAATAAAGTTTAATGCTATGCAATTACATGATGACTGTTACATGGATGTGAATAGCAGTATATAATGGTACAGTTATCATTTTCGCCATTACGTAAGATATCCCACGATGGGGGATTAATGATTTATGTAGGTTCCTATTTGTTCGGTTTCAAACGGACCGCATCATGCTGTAAGACGCACGTAATGTGTGCAGATTTAAATTCGAATAGGTTCTGCGGGTGTATAGTTGTGGGGTAACGGTTCTAGGTTATGAAGGGAGAAGTCGGGTAATAGGTTCAATTTTCGAAACAAATTGTTTTTATGTTCTAGTCATTCTGATTAAACTGCTCAAGCTAGAGACATGAAAATGTACATGAGAGTCTCATTATATGACAGGAAGACATGAAAAATGTATCTATTTCGATAAAATATGACTAATTGTTAAGCAGGGAACTGAGAGATGCTTAGGTCAGAATGGACAGGGCAATTGGAAACAAAGAAAGAAATCTTTCATAGGATTTTTGACTGACGTGACTCAAATTTTTGAATGTTTGACGAGTTTACGCTGCCTAGGTTGTCATGGCTCTCTTAGTCAAAAATAGATAACAATTTTCTCATTCCTACCATTTGTCATGCCTTTGTCCAGCCTATATCCGAACATAAACATTTCTAGCGCCCAAACAGAGCGACTGTACCCTTCCCGCTAACCTTCAGCACTAATCATATTTTTTTGTGCCCCGCCATAATTTTTTTGCCTAATTTGTTTCTCATATTCCTCTGACAACATTCACCATATACTTTTTCCAATACACTTCCTTCGGATGTCCACTACTGGTTGTGACAAACATCTACTACCACCAATCCAAATTAGATTAAAAAAATTGTCAAATTTTCACATTTAACAGTTCGCAACAATTTGTTGTAATTAATCACTTATCAATAAACAAAAAAGCTGTACAATTGATTTCAGGTCACATATCTCGACGTCTTAATTAATAATATGTATTTCATGTTGTGACTTTTAATTACTAACATTTATAAAATTCGTAGCCGTAACGAAACTGTATAGTTTGCTGTCTTTGAGTAGTTTTTAGTCCAGAAATTCATTCATTTTCTATAAGATCCAGGAACTTTCTCCTAAACTGGAGCACCCTGCTTATTAGATTTTTTTACTCACCTCTTTTGTATTTAGTCGAGAAAAAGCTGGCTACCTACTTTCTTAATGCGTCTATTAAAATTATATATATTATTATATGCCATAAAAAAGGTCTAAATATAATTTATATGGTTTTAAGTGGTGTTCTGTAAGCGTTGTAAATATTAACATGTCCACGGACAGAGAAAGGATGTTTGCCTGTTAACGAGAGGGAGAGAATGCTAGCGGCAAAAAACTGGTGACTGTAGGCTGTCTTCAAGGCGATTACAGTCAGTGCGCTGCCCTCAGTGTACTGCGGTTTTTTATCAAGAATAATTTGTGTATGAATGTCCCTTCAAGAGGCATTTGAATCTACCAGAATCTCACTCATGAATATTCAGCGTAGAATTTCGGGAATTTTGTTTTCAAGAATCTGAATCACTTTTTTACATAGTATAGAATATATAATAGCTTTTTTACATACGGAATTCGTGACCTTTGGAATCATAATAACTATTGCCTGTACCTTCAGTTCAAGTTTTCCATTTGTACAAGAAACGTGAAAAAGTGGTTGGTGAACAATGCCAAAAGTGCCGATGAAAATGACCCAGGTTCATTCGTGAGTTTCTTGAAAAAAACATTTAATAGTGATTCAAGAAGTTTATACTGTTGGTGCTGTAATAAACCGGGTTCGACTGCCCAACGTTTCCAAGTTTTTCATCATATTGGTACATCAAAGCAAGGAGAAAAAGTCAAAGTTTCATAAAAAAATTCTCATCACGCGAGTTTGAGAAGTGAGCCACGATTTAGTTTGTGGTCGATATCCCATTTTATAAAATGAACAACTGTCATTTCAAGTATTTCTTCGAATAGTTTACTAACAAGTGTGCAGAAAAACACTTGACCAGAACCACTGCTAGGGAAATTTTCTAAGTATAAATGTAAAAAAAAAAAGAAAATATATGATGTTACTACAAAATGATTTCATCAAGAATAATTTGTGTATCAATGTTCAAGAGGCATTTGAATCTACCAGAATCTCATTCATCCATATTCAGCATAGAATTTTGGGAATTTTGTTTTTAAGAATCTGAACCATTTTTTTTAAAATACCTTTTTTGATATTGAAATCTTACATGGAAAACTGATATTTTGCAGTGACCTTATCATTAATGGTTGCCAAAACAGGGGTCCCTCAAGGCTCAAATCTTCTCCATTACTTTACATTATTACCTCTTACCCACCTACTTCATCTCCTGATAAAATTACACCAAATTACGGAGAAGGTCCAGAAATACTCGCAAAATAAAAAATGAGACAATGTTCTTGGATGTATATAAAACGTAACTAGTCAGTTGAAAGAAACTAATTGTAGTTAATCATGTATTGTATTTGTTCTGGCCTGATGAGAATTGAATTCCCCCTCCAGATTACTTGGACGCCCCAACCGCAATTAGCTAAAGCTGAAGCAGAATATTTCGTCCTGACTTAGCGAGCCTAGACATTGTTGCCGGGTTTAATCATAGAGGACCGATGACTAATGAGTAATTACTCGACTAATAGCACCTCAGACCAGTGACCGCTCCCTGAATTATTCAGGGATGAATCCTAGCGGGGAAAAAATATTCCCATTTCTAATAAGAGAGGGGTTCTAGGAGTTTAAAAGATCAGTGACTCCTTGATATTTATACTGCGTGCGTAGGGTGCATGTCCTCTTCTGTCGGCTCCTCGAGTCTCCCATGTATGGAAGCATGGAAGCCTTCCTGTTCAATCAGCCTAGCTCTGATTTAGGACATGATTGCTCGTGTCAACTCTTCGCTTTAACTCGGAGCAAATCCACTTCTCCCTAATCGTCCTGGCATTGGTGTATAATTCACTGGAATATATTTTATTTCCTTGAATACTTTCAGAGAGCCTTGCTTTACAGAAACATCTCTCCCAGAAAAAAACTTTTTCCACATACCACAGGAACCCTTCATCTTATCAATTAACGACACACATTCCTCTCAATGTAAGCTTTTAGTACAGTGGAATCCCGATTATTCGTATTTCCATCTAATTCGTACAAATTTGGCGATCCCTATAGAAAATCCCGGTAAGTGGTATAAAAACAATGCAATTCAGTCCCCTCGGTAATTCGTATTATTTTTATGCTCGAGGTTACTTAAAACGCGTTATAATACATATTTTCAGCTTAAAAACCTCGTTAATTCGTACTGTTTCAAGAAAGGGAAAGAGGACAGTGAGAGAGCAGTGAGCAGAATGAGTGCGAGATCAATGTTTTCTATGAAATCCCATAAATGATTCGTACTCTTTTTACTGAAAGGAAATAAGGAGAAGAAAGAGGAAAAGTTTTAGGAATTGTACTAAGCTTTTCTTTCGTTTATACAGTTCAGTCTCGTTTTCGTTATCATTATGACACGTTACAATGCCTCCGAAAAAAGTTAGCCTCTATATTAAAGAGAAACAACAAATCATAAACGCCGTGGCCAGTGGCTTTAAGCAAATTGACATGTCCAAGCGTTTTAACGTTCCACGATCACATCAATCCTGAAACTTTCAGTCCCTTGACAATACAAATTATCGGGATTCTACTGTAGTTGGTATTTTTATTTTCATTAATCCCCTAACATGAAACTCTAGCCTCTAAATATCAAATTTACTCATATCGAAAATCACTATATATCAAACTTTTAACATTTATTATATAGTTACATATATATGTGTAAAGAAAGTACTCTCTCTTTAATTTGAATATTTGAATTTGCCACGCTGCTTCTACTGGCCTCCGCCAGATGGAGGTATAAGCAATATGCTAAAAAGTGAGAGGATAGAGAAAGGTTATATTAAAACAAAAGTTTTAAAAAGAGAAGTGATAGTTATAAACTGTAATTGTCGTTTTGTACGACAATTATTAAAGGTGGGGTGAATAAACTGAAATCAGTTTCTTTGTAAACAAAGCAAGCAATTTTATTCACTATATATTATAAAAATTATTCATATTATTTTCAAAATCTAGGCTGTAAGCAAAGAAACGACAATTACAGTTTATAACTATCACTTCTCTATTTACAACTTTTGTTACTTAATATAACCTTCTCTTTATCATCTCACTTTTTGGAATATAGCTGATAGTTACATCTGGCAGAGGCCAGTAGAAGCAGCGCGGCAAATTCAAATATTCAAATTAAAGAGAGAATACTTTCTTTACACACATATACATATATATATATTGTAATCAAAAAGTCCCCCATTTAAGGAGGGATATTAATTAAATAATAAAAAAAAGATGATGTACTGTTTCACAAGGAAATTGATATTCGGAGAACATGTTTACGAAATAGAAGAGTGATTTTTTTATTATAAGTACAGTTTAACTTTATTTTTCTTGCATATATAATCAAAATTATATGTCTTGTTAGGCAATTTTATACGTTCGTTTTTGTTAGTCAAGGGCAAAGTATACCTCATAGTATAGTTGTTTTTTTTGTACAAGACCCAAATCATACTAAAAGTTTTTTTATTTAGTTTTGTTATCGATGAATGGATAACATATTAAAATATGCGTTTTTATACCTCTCTTCTAACTAAAAACATTAAATTTCACGTGAGCTAATTCAACACAGGCCACAAGACTGTATTGTAAAACTACAACTGAAAATTTATATTTTCTGTAATATTTGATTGATTCTGGAGAAACCTCGGCCGTAGAAGAAGACGAAGAAGAAAGCTTTAACTAACTTAAGAAAAAAAAAAAGAAAGAAAAGTAGCCGAAGGAAATATCGCCTCAGTTAATAGAGAAGTTGATGGACCGCTACTTCTCCAGAGTCAAAAAAAAAGATCTAAGTGTTGAGAATTTTTTATCGTTGCAAATTAAGTTTTGTTAAGTGCAGTCATTTTTTTTTTTTTTTTCAAATTACCTGTCAGTCAGAAGAATCAGTTACCTAGAGCAGGCTGAATCATAACCAGTTTGTACCGTTAGTCTTTAGTTATGACTAACGAAAAAATTCGTTAGTCACGGTTTAATTAACTAACAGCGGAGTAATATTAACAGCTGAGGCCAGCACATTTATTTGTTGTCTCTATAATGTAGTCTTATATTGGCCTAATTACTTTTACTGCACAGATACTTCAGTTGTGTATCTTTACTGCCCTGTATCTTACTGGCTCATTATTTGTCTTCTGAAAAGCTACTCTGAGGGGATGGCCAGGATATTTTTTATTTATTTAATGCACGGTTGTTTGCAAAGAGGCTTAGTTTAGTATCCTGCTAGACTTCGGAGGATTACTGCCTGCGCTTGCCCATTGGAGTAGGTGCTATCCAGAGCATACTTGCAAGCAAGCACTCACTGCACATCACAACAGTTGATGATTGAGAAATTAGATTCGGATTTCAGATGTTTCTCATTATCCTTCATAACCACCACTTTACCCCTAAAACATCCTTCATACACCACGACTATTAAGGAGTTAAGATACAAGCACTCAGTGCACGTACCTCAGGTAGCTCTCATCATAATAATCATCACCACAATCGTGTGGTGATCTCACTTCGAAACTAGCCCATACCTAATATCTCTTGTTACTAATGTGAGTATCCATACCATAGCTTTCAGCCCGTTGTATTTTTTTTATATTAGGATTTCTAAATTTTAAGATATTTTACGAAGCGGTTAATTTGGCAGCCATACCAAATGCCAAGTAAGAAAATGACGTATCTAGGAAAATTCTTCAGCAACTTTTCCTAGTTTGTTAATGTGACCAGAAACAAGCACAAATCGTTTTACAGATACGTTTTACCAAATCCCACTGAATATTTTGATCATTTGTTTTTTTTTAATTCAGGATGACACAGGATCAACGCAGTAGTTGGTACTGTTCATTAGAAAAACAATCTTGTCAATAATAACATCCACTCCCACCATAGTGACTGCTAAATCTTCAACTTTATTGCAAAAATTTTGTTTGTCACAGAATTCCCCTGAATACGTACATTTAGTTTATCAGTTATAGTTATTACACATTACATTATACGTATTATCATACATATTATAGTTCATAGTAGATTAGTTATAGTTATTACACATTACATTATACGTATTATCATACATATTATAGTTCATAGTAGATTAGTTATAGTTATTACGCATTACATTATACGTATTATCATACATATTGTAGTTCATAGTAGATTAGTTATAGTTATTACGCATTACATTATACGTATTATCATACATATTATAGTTCATAGTAGATTAGTTATAGTTATTACACATTACATTATACGTATTATCATACATATTATAGTTCATAGTAGATTAGTTATAGTTATTACACATTACATTATACGTATTATCATACATATTATAGTTCATAGTAGATTAGTTATAGTTATTACGCATTACATTATACGTATTATCATACATATTATAGTTCATAGTAGATTAGTTATAGTTATTACACATTACATTATACGTACTATCATACATATTGTAGTTCATAGTAGATTAGTTATAGTTATTACGCATTACATTATACGTATTATCATACATATTATAGTTCATAGTAGATTAGTTATAGTTATTACACATTACATTATACGTACTATCATACATATTGTAGTTCATAGTAGATTAGTTATAGTTATTACGCATTACATTATACGTATTATCATACATATTATAGTTCATAGTAGATTAGTTATAGTTATTACACATTACATTATACGTACTATCATACATATTGTAGTTCATAGTAGATTAGTTATAGTTATTACATATTACATTATACGTATTATCATACATATTGTAGTTCATAGTAGATTAGTTATAGTTATTACATATTACACTATACGTACTATCATACATATTATAGTTTATAGTACATTTGTTCACATTTTGGTTGAAGAGCAATAACGAAAAGTAAGGTCAATGTTTCCTTTATTATGTAACCATATAAAGGGTGTCCCAGAATTAACGCAAGATTTGAATTAGCCGCCATTTGTGCAGTAAAGTGCTTGGCAACCCTAAAAAAAAAAACCTATATTATAGCCAATACAATTTAACAAGGGAAGGATACCGGAACATGTAATAACAATCTAGTAACAAGTTAAATTGTAAATAAAGTTTTTTTAAATTCTTCTATAATATGTTATCCCTACTAACAGGATTTAATAGGTCAGTCATGCGTTGGGGAGGAAATTTTCCCTGTTCGCCGCAACCATCGAATTCGGCTGTTCATCCGTCAGTATTCTGCATCCGGCTTGAGAGACCCTTAATTGAGTGAGCCTTCTC
Source organism: Acanthosoma haemorrhoidale (assembly GCA_930367205.1). Lineage (NCBI taxonomy): Eukaryota > Metazoa > Arthropoda > Insecta > Hemiptera > Acanthosomatidae > Acanthosoma > Acanthosoma haemorrhoidale. Next base: position 10,542,889 of record OV884011.1, on the reverse strand, counting down.
ACTCAAGCTGAGTGTTTTCTGTTTGCCGAGCTAACTGAGTGCGCCGCTAACCGTTTTGCGATTTGTTATTCCCGTCAGGTCCGCGTTTAATTTTAGCCCGAAGGCCGGGGCAGGTTAAGTTTGCGAAGGACGCCGTTAAAAGGTTCGCTAACAATGGTAATGGCCTAAAGGCCTTCCCGAAGAACGAACAAGCCTCCTCGTCTTCGAGTCCGGAGCGGCAAATCTTCTGGAGTAGCGGCGCTAATGTTTTTTTTTTTTTAGCTGTCACGCGCAAGAAGGAAAACCATCAACTCTTTAAAGGAGGTCCTCCATTAGACTTGTCGTCCGCCTCTGGTACACTAAAGGCATTTGTCTGACTGGACAAGGGTGTAAGATAAATCCCATTCTTGAAAAATGAGCTTACAGAAAATCTTTACGACTGCTAGGAAGGAAGAAAGAGAGTTTTGTTACATTGTTAATAATTTTCATCGTTTTTCTTTCGAAGAGTGGAAAAATTCAATATTATTATACTCCATTATTAGTATATCATTATACTATATATTATATCATTATACTATATATAAAAATAAAAGCATAACGAATAATTTCTAAGATAATATCCGGACGCTAAACGAAATTTGTCAATGGTGTCAATTCTATCAAGCGCTGCTGTCACGAATCGGTTACAAACCCTCATATAAGAGATGACATAACACCACTTAGGTAAGAAAATAAGTTTAGGTTCGGTAGCTTCACCATTTTTTATTTTATTTTTTCCAAATTAATAAAGGGTGCCCTAGGATTAACGCAAGATTTGATTTAATTAGAAATCACAGTTTTTAGTATTTTTGTTGTTATTTTTTTATTGAATTATAAAGTAAATATGATAGGGTTATTTATTGCAGGTCACGAGGCCACTGCCGTTTCAGTCTCCGAGGAGGATTCTAGGGATGAGTGGTGCAGTGCAATGACTGTGCTAGGGGATTATGGTGGATTATAGGGATGAGTGGTGCAGTGCAATGACTGTGGTAGGGGATTATGGTGGATTATAGGGATGAGTGGTGCAGTGCAATGACTGTGTTAGGGGATTATGGTGGATTATAGGGATGAGTGGTGCAGTGCAATGACTGTGGTAGGGGATTATGGTGGATTATAGGGATGAGTGGTGCAGTGCAATGACTGTGCTAGGGGATTATGGTGGATTATAGGGATGAGTGGTGCAGTGCAATGACTGTGGTAGGGGATTATGGTGGATTATAGGGATGAGTGGTGCAGTGCAATGACTGTGCTAGGGGATTATGGTGGATTATAGGGATGAGTGGTGCAGTGCAATGACTGTGGTAGGGGATTATGGTGGATTATAGGGGTGAGTGGTGCAGTGCAATGACTGTGCTAGGGGATTATGGTGGATTATTATTTATTATTATGGTTATTTCTTTACGAGAATAATATTTCAAAACTAGCTCACATTTGTAGTAAATCTGGCATATAATTCGTGCAATAGTCCTAAGGCCAAAGACGCTGTTCCACTAGACGATCGAGAGTATACATATTTATTGAAAGTTATATTATGAAGTTTTCTTCACCCCTCTCTTCCCCAAGAGACCCTCAAGCACAATGATGAATATAACATATTTTAGTTCACAATCAGAAAGTGTAAAAACACCATTAGACTCTAGATACATTTCAGTGTGGTTAGTAGTTTTTTTTGTCCTGGTAATGGTACATACACTGTACCATTAGCGTTGGTAATTTCCATAACAGACGGGTATTCAGTGTAATGGTATTCTAAATAGCAAAAATGAGCATATCTCACATGCTGCAAGAAGAACCTTCGGTCATAATAAGCTCTCGCTGATAATAAATAACACACGGTTGCATACATTACAAAAGCTTATGGTGTTGCGTACTCCAAATGGATAACTATCACGTCACTTATAAGACTCAGACGCCTATAAAAAGTATTTGGTTGCTATTGAAATTTGATTCTTCTTTGGACAGGGCTGTTGTTGGCTTTTGTTTATAGCGAGGAAGTGCTGTAAACAAATTAAAACTTCAACGCATATGCCTCTTGTTTCATTGTTTCTGTAAGACAATGGTGGCAGGGACCATGACCCCATTTAAGCCGGTCTAGTCCGCCTTCTCACACCGCACTATAAAAATAAAAAAAATAAAAAAAAATTAATTGTGATCTTTTGCCGCTATGAAAATGATTTTAATGACTAGTGGTTGTGGTAACACTGTGATTCCCGTATTTAGGTCTAAGATTATTATTAAGATTCCTGCCCTTATCATTAGCTGTGTTATAATTACCTCTTTTTAATCCATTTACTTCTACAGATTTATCTTGTATTACTCTCACTTGTTCCTTTGAAAGTTTCGGATGCTTTTACAAAATCAACCACTTTAAGTAAATCTAGTTCACTTTCTCTTAATATTCTTTCCTGTAGCCCTTGATCGGTTAAGTGTAACACAATTTGATCCCTAATTAAAGATTCTAAGAGAACACCGAATCCACAGTTTGCTCCACCAGTATTCCACCTGTAATGGAGATAATAAAATAAGCTCTACCTCAAGCTATGTCTAAATATGGAAGACGAATTATTAAACCTAGAAGACTAGTGGAAGAATGAACTTTAATAGTTAAATTGGTGTTATTTTGAAAATTTATTTTATTTTGCTGTACATAATTGTTAATCTGGAATTTAAATAAAAGGAGGTAGATGTGGTAACACTGTTTGTACCAGCTGTTGAACCACCAGTAATAATAAACAAGTGACTGTGTTGTTTTTTTTGTTTTTTTTCTCCATAGCCCCTTTAAATTTCTAGATAATTATATATAATTATAGATCCTCAGGTGAATCTATTTACAATTTATTTTGTATTTCCTGTAGCATCACTACATTATGTACAGGTTTTGTTATTTTATAGAAATTATATAATGAATAAACAAGTATAATGATATACATTATACGTGACTGGACTAAACTGACTAATAATGGTGATGGGGCTCACCTTTTTGATCAACCTTAAAACTAACTTACATACTAAGTTTTTCGTGAAGTTTGAAGTTTCACGAACTGTGCTGTGTTGTTACGCTTGTAAACTTTTTTTTTTTTTTTTTTTTCCTTAGCTCTCAAACTTATAAAATAGGATGTGGGAAAATTATTTTGGGCTAATGAGTGCCTTTCACTAAGGGGAGTCCCCCATTTGAAGGATGTATGAGAAGGATATAGGGTGTGGAACGCCTAAAGGAGGCGGGTGTTACGCTTGTAAACTTAGTTATATTTAATAAAGTTGTATTCAATCAAGATTCAATCAATGAGAGGAGACTTAATTTCTAAACCATAAATACAACAGTGGTTATCATTGTCTATTAGTGTCCTCAAACGTAGGTCTCAACTCTTTCTATTCCCTCCGTCCTTTTTTGCAACGTTTGCACGTTTTCGGATCCGTCACCGAATAAATCGAAAACCCTTCATTCAATTTAAGTCTGTCGATTCTTCTTCTTTTTGTATGATTCCTTTTTTTTGTGCCATTCTGCTACTGAATAGTCTTTCTTTGCCTAATATTTATCGCAAGAGATTCTGTAAAGATGGTAAATCGTGTGGTTAATGGACACAACGCATATGATCCATTCCGGATTGATGTCTCTCCGGGCCAGGCGATACCCTCTGGTAAGCCTCTTATGACCGCCTGGTCAATTTTTATGAGCCAATAGTCACATCTAATATTCAAACCAGAAGTCAGTTCTCCTAGTTGCATGTTTTTGCGAAGCATTGTCTGAAAAGAATCCATGCTATTAGCCTTGAGAAAGTACGATTTGAACACTGTAGTTCTCAGAGGATGTGGGAGAACCAGGAAAAGTGGCGAAGGACGATAGTAAAATGATGGGTAAACATGGGGGAAGTCAATGTCCTAAGCAGAGATGTACAAGAGTGACTACGATACAATGCACCGATGTTCATATTCTCATATGGAAAACCTTCATTGAGAAGGTATGAGAAGTAGCCGGTCCCTTAAACGGGAGTCCATTAGCGAGTACATATTCACCCTAAATAGAAAATAAAAAAAATTGTCTTCGTCCGGAGAGGTGGGCGCGCCTCCTCCCGCAGCTGCAAACGAGCCCGACCTTAAATGGACCCGACGTTCCTCCGGGCCGACGTTCTTCCGTGATGCAAGACAATTATAGATCATCAGCTTGTAGAATCGCTTAAGAACATCTGCTGGATGCATTAGGAGAGGGCCCTCCTCGGGGTAACGGTTACTGGGTAAATAAATGGATTTTAAATCCTACTATCAAAAGCTCTTGAGTGTGAAGAAAAATTAACTGGCTATTGGTTCTGAGTTAAATTTTTTTTTTTTTTCGCTTTGTGAGTAACGGTTTCACACCTGGCAAAACTACCCTTATTCTCCTGCCGTGTCTTAACTCGACGATTCATTCTGTAAAGCGGTCATTATACTTCCGTAAGCAGATCTGCGATGCAAGAGCATCACTTGTTTTGTCTTGGTTTAGCAAAACATTTTACACCTACTTACGAGCGATAGAACGATTAGCGATCATTTTATTATTCAGTTTAGCCCAGTCACGTATAATGTGTATCATTGTACTTGTTTATTCATTATATAATTTTTATAAAATAACAAAACCTGTATACACTGGACCTCAAGATTTCCACCTCTACCGAGGCTTCCCACACTCCTTAATTCCCTAACTCCACCTTCAAACAGGTACTCCTAGTAAAAGGACCCGATCACCCCAAATAAATTCGTTTATTTTTCCCTTATCCATAATTAAAAATTTGAGAGCTACGGGAAAACAAAATAACCTGTATATAATGTAGCGACGCTCTAGGACATACAAAATAATGTGTAAATAGATTCGCCTGAGGATCTATAATTATCTGTAAATTTAAAGGGGTTATGAAAGAAAAAAAAAAAAAAAAAATTGGGAATCATTGGTAATTTGGATGTATGGGGGGCTCATTCATACCTTACACACAATTATACTCATTCATACCAACATTTTTACAATTAGTACTTACAAAAATCTGCCCAGGAGTCCTTATGCCCCCAGATTACAGATTAAAACTAGTAGCTGTTAAAATAGTCCTACTAAAAAAGTGAGACACTAACAAAAATTCGTTGTAAAAGCGCACGATAAAACATCCATTCTTTAAATATTACGTTTAAGTAACGGATAATTCCTCTTCTGTCTTGAATCATATCTTTTGATTCATATCCTCCCCCACTGATCTACTAAGGAAGTTCTTAACTCCGGTAAGTTAAAGGAGGATTGACCTGCCATCTTACTAGTCTGCCATGCTAGTCCCACATGTGCTCTGTAGGATTTAAATCCGGGCTACGAGTTGGCCTCCTCATAGTCCGTACACCGATATCACTGAGGTACTGCAAAACAAACTTTGTCACGTGTGGTCGAGCATCAGCCTATAATCCTTCATCAAAAGAATATTCAAAAATAATTTTTGAAGGGGCTGGTTTTCTTTTCAATAAACTGCTTTGTTTACCTTATTTAATCCTTTGTGTTATTTGGTAAACAAAACTAAAATGTTTTTTCTTCACTCGCTATTTGATTTCTTTTTTTCTTTTTTAATTTAAAAACTAGTTTTTAATTTCGTGCAAGTAGTTACTGTTGGTTTAGCAGAAGAAGGTTGGAGCCAAAGATATGCAGCACATGCACAGTGAAACTACTGGTCGGAGAGCAATGCCACGTTACCGTGAGGCAGGTTTGCGCGAACGCAGACCCGCCTCTGCCGCGAGTGACAGAGCCAAGAGATGACCGGTTTATTGTACCTACTACACAATTTCCGAATCGTTTTCAACTGCTACTGAGACTGCTAAACTTCTTAGCACAACTTAGTACAACTTTGGTGTAGCAATATGTGGAGAAACTGTACTTGCTGACAGACAAACAGCTCATTTGTAATTTGCTCGGGTGTACCTTAAGAGGAAACGAATGGAGCAACGTGCCGTTTTGAGATGAATTACGCTACGAAAATTTCATTTACATGTCCAGATAGGCTAATGCTCGACCACACGTGAGAAGGTTTGCTTTGCAATACCTCAAATGGTATCTGTGTACGGACTTTGAGGTGGCCAGCTCGTAGCCCGGATTTAAATCCTACAGATCACATGTGGGACGAGCATGGCAGACTTGTAAGATGGCAGGTCAATCCTCCTTTAACTTACAGGAGCTAAGAACTTCCTTAGTAGATCAGTGGGGGAGGATATGAATCAAAAGATATGATTAAAGACCGCCTATGAGTAGGAATTATCCGGTACTGAAACGTAATTTTTCGGAAACGTAAAATCAGAGAGTTTTTTATTCATGATCAGAAATTTCTGTATAATTTGTATTAAATAAATTTTTGAATGTGTATATTGGCTATTTCTTTCATATTTATAGTTCTTTATTGCTAAAAACGTTTAATATTAATTAAAAAAAATTTACAGCCAAAATAAGTGCGACACTTTTATAAGGTGACTATGCCATCATATTTTTCATTATTATTTATTATTAGGATAATTATTATAATTAGGATAAGAATTAGTATGTAAGTTAGTTTTAAGGTTGATCAAAAAGGTGAGCCCCATCACCTTATTAGTCAGTTCAGTCAAGTCATGTAGAATGTATATCATTATACTTGTTTATTCATTATATAATTTCTATAAAAGAACAAAACCTGTATATAATGTAGTGATGCTACAGGAAATACAAAATAATTTGTAAATAGATTCGCCAGAGGATCTATAATTATATATAATTATCTAATGTAAATTAAAAGGGGCTATGAAAAAAAAAAAAAAAAAAAAAAAAATATTTTTCATAAGTGCGATAGATTTGGAGAATATCTGTTTAGGGTTTTATATTCGGGTTTAAAATGGATTGCGACGGTTTTCCACCACCACAGGTTTTCCATTTGGCTCTCCATACAGGGTAGATGCCTACAGCCTGAAGCCACATGACGATGTGTCCTCTGAACGCTAGAACAATGGGAGTTTCCATTAGATTTCATACAAGGAGTGATTGTTAGCTACTCGCGGATGACGGATACCCGGAGATAGTGTGGAGACACCGCTGCCTCGAGGTGACATCCAGTTAGACTCTTCGTGATGTCGCCACGACCACCCGTGACCTCAAGAGGCTTCCTCTCTTCCTAATCCGGAGTCGGTCCGTCTGTCGCGCTAACTAGCGGCCGTGCAGTTGGATACGGCGATACCATCACCATCACGACCGGCCAATAGCGCCTTCGCGGGTAATCGCCACCGCTCGAGATATTTGACGACGAACACCCGAAGGTAGGATTCGGTTAGAACTGGGTACGATAAATAGTCTGTCTTTCTCTCTGAATGTATGTACAATGGTAGCAGTCATAATGATCCGTGTAATGAACAAGTTCTATTTATACTTTAGCTTTAAGTCGTTTATCAAGCTTTAGTCTCTCTGACTAAGTGACAATATCTCATTTAACAGTCAGCGCCTTTCCAGGCATCATCAGAACTACAATTAGGAAACAAAATATATAAAGGGTGTCCCAGAATTAACGCAAGATTTGATTTAAATAGAAAACACAGTTTTTAGTATTTTTGTTGTTATTTTTTTATTGAATTATAAAGTAAATAGGATAGGGTTATTTATGGAATAACACATCGGGCAAATGGCCTCTACGACTTTGCTGGCACATACTCATTCTTTTGTCGAAATTTCCCATGACCATTTGGGATAAATGTGGTTGAATTTCGTTGATGCATGAATTTCCTCTTTTAATGCACGGGTGGATGTGAGCTTGTTGACATTCACGTTTGACTTCAAGTGACCCCATAAAAAGAAATCTAAAGGTGCTAAATCACACGATCTAGGGGGCCAATTCTGATCACCGAAACGAGAGAGTACACGACCTGTAAATGTCTCATGCAGTAGTTGAATTGTTTCATGGGCTGTATGGCATTTGGCACCAACTTGTTGAAACCACATATTGGCCACATCAATATCATCCAATTTCGGCACAAAGAACAGTGTATACGACGCCGAATTGATGTTCCTGGATTTTCAACAACACTCTCACGCACTGCTTCGATATTGACATTTGATCTGCTTGTTTTTGACGACCAGTGTGTTTAGTGTCTCCAACTGATCCAGTCTCCCTAAATTTTTCAATTAATCTCGTCACAGTTGATGAAACGGAAACTATTCCGACCATATTTTGTATGAACTTTTCGATCTGCGGCCGCCAAACTTTCATTATTTTTGTGATAATGTTATACAATAAAGACACATTGTTCTGTCGTGTAACACTCCCTTTTTACTAACCCTAAACTGTCAGCTGTTAAATTGTGTTTTGTTAGGGTTGCCAGCATTTACTATTTTTTTACTGCACAAATGGAGGAAAATTCAAATATTGCGTTAATTCTGGGACACCCTTTATATATAACTACTCTAAGGAAACTAGATGTATACAAATTTTATTAGTTTAAAAGTAACATAATACAAAGAATTGATGCAAACAATTTAATACTAATCTTTGGAATGTAATGAGATTCTCAAATAAATAAATACAAGTAAAAATAGTATACCAATAAACCTGAAAAGTTGTTGAATAGGACTGGTACCTTTATTATGAAAATTTAAAAGTAAAAGATGACGAATTTGTTGAATATAAATGATCAATAACCGAACAGAAACTTGTTTATGAATTTGACTTATATAAACTCCACATGTATTTGAGGTATCTGAAGTTCTGTAAGCAATATTCGGTATGTCAGCAACGAAACCCTTGATAACGATCTTATCCCCTACATTCTTGAACACATCCCTTCCAAGTTCATAAAATTCCATAGTAACCTATCCAGTCACCCTAATCCCCTAGCACAGTCACTGCACTGCACCACTCATCCCTATAATCCGCCACGGAGACTACTACGGCAGTGGCCTCGTGACAAGTTTCGTCGGACAGTTTCTGCAATCATGTCCTGAGCGTATGTGGCTCTCACGCTCTTGGCCAGCCTCCGCTGGCTCTTATCCAGTGACGTAGGAGTGGGGGGACTTCCCAAGACTCCTCTTCCTCCTTCGTACGCGAGGGAGGTGACAACCATGTGTACTTGGGGGGGCCTCTGGGCTGTTTGTATAAATAGTATGAATGAACGAGTTAATGAACTTGTAAATACGGTATGAATGAGATCGTTTATCACAATTACTTATTGCCCAATGAGGCAGATTGTAATTTTATCTTAATAAAGTTGGTGTTGTATTGCTGACATTTTCACGTAGACAATACCAGACACACAAAAGAAAGGCCCCCACGTATCTGAACGAAAGTGGAACCTCGCCCTTGGGAGTCATCAACTAATGCAAATCATGGTTTCAACATTGAGTTAGCTACGCTTCGTTAAAAATAATCTTCTTTTACGTTATATTTCCTAACCTCGATTGAGGTTCCTAAATAAAAATTATCCCATTGTAATTTGCCTGAGTGCTAGTAATGACCACCTGCCACCTTGAGTCGACGTGACCCTTACTTAAATTTGAACCCATCTGCGTGAGATTTATAACAGGATCTTTTGGCTCTCTCAAGATCCGACCTTTCCATCCGACTCCATCTTGAAAGGTTATTCCATTGATAATGTTGAACTATACAAAAAAAAAAAATGGTTTCAGTGATATTTATCCGCCAAATGTCCCCATGTGAAATCCAGGAGAGATCTACAAATGCCAGAAGCAAGACATTTAATACTTTATCCACGTTTATTAATTATGTGTTGAGACTTTCAGTGTGAGATAGGTATAAGAAAAAATGACCAAGGCGTCTCCATAATAGTCACATATTTTGAAGTATTGTGTGTGCCGACCTTTCACCATCATTTCTGCCAAAATAATATAAGTAATTTACACCGGGAGAGGGACCGTGCAGTATTTGTACTAATTTCCAATCAATTCGTTATTGAGGTCTCCACATACTTTTAGAATAAATAGCAGGACGTATGAAACATATTAAGAGTATCAAAAGTATAAATTTAATAAAAACCAGTGATATTAAGTAAGAGACCTACGCTTGGGCCAAAATTACCCCAACCATGCAACCAAGGAATAATGCAGCTCGACTAAATTTTGCCATACAACACATTAATTGCCGAAGATCTCTTTTCAAATGAATGACGGTTTTGTCTCCCAAAACCTGACGGCCGTGAGAGAGTTTGAAGAGGAATCAATGAGTGGTAAACGGCTCCAACCTTTTCACAAAGAAGGAACTATGGTCGAGGAGAAGTTACGATTTGGCCTGGGATTATTTTTTCCCCTCGGACCCCCCGATTTCCCCAACCCTGGGAATGAAACCCCGAAAACATCTATGGGATGAGTTATCAAGACGAATAAAGAGACGTCAAACTTTTCCAGATTCGCTTCAGGAGTTAAGGGTATTTCGAAACAATATTAACTCAAGTCCCCATCAAATTCAAGCCGTAATAAACGCAAGAGACGGAAACACGCATTTAATTTAAAATTTTGTCAATTTCAAATTATTTAATACCACTGGTTTTATTTTATTTATACTTTTATTATTACTAATAATGTTTCCTAACATTTATAACCTTTTATTTATTCTAAAAGTATGTGAAGATTTTAATAAGAAATTGTTTTCAAATAAGAACAAATACTGTGAAGAGTGACCACTCAGTGTATATTGAGCTGCTGGTATAATATAATAACAATTAGTGACCTTCATGTGAGCGGATCTATAATTTCAAGTCCCGTCGATTCTTGTGGAAGCTAAGTCTTAGGACAGATGGTATACAAAGATACCTTTGGACCCGGAAACCATCAAATATTGGAAATATATATATATATATATATATTGTAACCTACGTCATTTTTTACCATTTATTTTTCTAATTTATTTGATCAATTTACCTTAACTAATTTGGTAGGTCCGTCATGAGATCTTTAATTCAAATTGTTTTTATGCCTTCGACATAGGAAATTATCCCGATTGAATCGCCCGATCTCAAGGCTAATGTTATAGTTATTAATAAATTGAGAAACTGGCAATTGTGAAATATATTCCAAATAAAATGGTTATAACAAATAATTATAATTATATAGAGTGCTGACATTAATTATATAAAAATATTCAATTCCTTTTGAACAAGGATAGTTACTACTAATTACAATAAAAAAAACATGAAAATTGAGCTCTATATCTTTTAATGGATCCATAATAAAAAAAAACAATATCAATATCACCCAATCGATGATCTCCGTATAATCCAATCAACGTTACCGTTGATCTCTTCTTCTTCTTCTTCTCCTCTTCTTCTGTTGGTTACCGCCAAATCGGGAGCTTGCTCTGGTTCGCTCTCTGGCTGTTAGGCTAAGACTGGCTAAGACTAGCCCTTCATCTCATCCCCACTCCTAAGAGCACAAAGGACGATGCTGACCAGATGGAAGGGTCACTGGTCATGATATTCTCAAATATCATGAATGTTACAATATATATATATAATAAATATGATAAACCTAATAAATAATTAATGGTTTTTGGTCTTCTAGAAAACAATCGCATATCGAGGGTCAGTTAAAATTTAGTTTTGCTTTTACTTACTGATATTTCATACTGTAGAAAATGGTTTTTGTCCGAACTTCCAACAGTTGTTACTTTGGACTGTACTGGTACCCCCCCCCCCCCTTAGTGCTCTAGAGTAATACAGTGCCTTCCGAAGTGTACATAATTTAATACGTTCCAGTCAACACGCTGACACGCTACGGGTGATCTCTCAGCATCATTTCTTGCGCCTTCTCTCTAGGTACTAGGGCGCCTCATGACCGTACCAGGAACTGTTTCTTTAGTTGTCACCTAAGAATTGTTTGGTAATTGGAAAAATTTACACGAATTCACGCCAGTAAAATAATTATTGTTAACAAGTTATTTACGATCTAATTTAGATACTGGTTTCTTCTCATTGTTGAAAGTCACGATAAAGGATTCCAATGGGACCTTGCCCAAAGACAATATACCCTTCTATAATATGTTTTATCCATTCCAGAGGCTCGAGCTCCAAGGGATTTTGGATCTCTTAGACTTGACAAAAACATTTAAACATCCTTCAATCAAAACTGATGGCGATATATTTTTCTAAAAGTGTCTTCAGCTAGATATTTACGTTTTGCTACTTGTTACAATTGTTCGTGATTGTCATTCACCTTTAATAAGCCTTTGTTTTATTATTTTTTGTATTTTATTTAAATATTAGTCTGTTGGTTCATTCATGTCACCACTTAATTAAGCCCATTATTTATTTATTAGTTAGCCATGTCAACCTATATCAGTTCCTTGAATTGATTTAAATAGAAAACACAGTTTATTGTATTTTTTTTATTGAATTATAAATTAAATAGGATAGAGTTATTTATGGTATAACACATCGGGCAAATGGCCTCCACGACTTTGCTGGCACATACGCACTCTTTTGTCGAAATTTTCCATGACCATATGGCATAAATGTGGTGGAATTTCGTTGATGCATGAATTTCGCCCTTTTAATACACGGGTTGATGTGGGCTTGTTGACATGCACCTTTGACTTCAAGTAACCCCATAAAAAGAAATCCAAAGGTGTTAAATCGCACGATCTAGGGGGCCAATTCTGATCACCGAAATGAGAGAGTACACGACCTGGAATTGTCTCATGCAGTATTTGAATTGTTTCATGGGCTGTATGGCATGTGCCACCATCTTGTTGAAACCACATATTGGCCACATAAATATCATCCAATTTCGGCACAAAGAACTGTGTTTACGACGCCGAATTGATGTTCCTGGATTTTCAGTGCATCGATATTGACAAAGGCTTGTTTTTGGACGACCAGTGTGTTTAGTGTCTCCAACTGATCCAGTCTCCCTAATTTTTTCAATTAATCTCTTCACAGTTAATGAACTCAAAACACTATTCCGACCATATTTTGTATGAAATTTTTGAACTGCGGCCGCCAAACTTTCATTATTTTTGAGATATGTTCAACAATAAAGACACGTTGTTCTATCGTATAACGCTCCATTTTTACTAAACCTAAACTGTCAGCTGTCAAATTTTTTTTTTAGGGTTGCCAAGCACTTTACTGCACAAATGGCGGCAAATTCAAATCTTGCGTTAATTCTGGGACACCCTTTATTTCATTTCAATGGTATGCCAAATGGTTTCGAAAGGCAACAGCAGTAAATAGCGTATTACACATATTGACCCGACCATTACATTATTATACAGGAAGCATTATATTTATTGTGCTGTGCATTATAGTAGAGCGCTGCATTATTAATGATCAGATGAAAATAGCCGATAGTAGGTCTCGGTTGCAGTTTGTAAGTGCGTTATGATCTCCCATTAGGCCTGGCCCCACCCAGATAGGATCTGCAAGACTCCAGTCCAGTTCGCTACCTCTATCTTGATGGTTTAGCGTTCAGCTCTACGAACGAAACACCGGCCTGTTATCTTCGGTTGAGACCGCTAGCTCCAGATGGGAGGTTTACTGACCCAGTATCGCTCCGGTGATTGTATCTCTGCCAAATGTATCCTTGTGGTTGCGGTTCAAGTCCCGAATCGAATGGTTGAATCCATTACGGAACCCCACCTGTCAGAGAAAGTGGGCTGTTTCCAATAGGTGACAGATACGTCTAAATTTGTAGCTACCGGATTTGTCTTTCCAGAGTACCGTCACCTTCAGTAGCTCAAATGGAACCACAAAAATTTCGCAACCAGAATAAAATGCTTTTAAAATAGGCTGAACAACATTTTCTGTAAATATTTATTACTCAAATCATATAGTGAAATTGGAAAATGTGATAAAGTTTAGAGAAGAGAAATACTTTATTGTAATACTTGTCTATTTTTTTTTATTATATTAATTTTCCATATCGGCTTAGTTAGCCTTACATGGGTACATACACACAGAAAAAAAATGATAACAGAAAATGGAATAGCGTCATATTCACACTATGGTATAGTGACACCCAAGCTTACAAAAATTATTAAAAAAACAAATATACGATTTGAATTAATTATTAATCAAACTTAAAAACTGTACGATATATCTCTGCCTTTAAGTCACTTCTACGAATCCGTTGTTGCCACTTGAAACCATCTTAAAGAGTCAGAGATCACAAATCTTCAAGTCTGTGGTTTCGGACACATCGGTAAGTCTTTATAACTTAGGGTAACTAAAATATAGAATTGGCCTTTCAAAAGCACATTGTAATGGTTCGATCAAAATCAAACAAGCTTATTAAAAAAATTATACCCGTTACTTTGAATTGAAACAATTGTGGATTCGGAATCGATGAATTTGGATGGCAAAGAATCATTGAACAGCAACTGTATGGTGATGAACTGTTCATCCCCATATATCATCATTCGTATCTTTTGGAGAAGGTGAACCCCTCGTAATGAGATTTAAATATTGTAATGCAATACAGTTATGACATTATAGTCTTATAGTTGAAATTTTAACAGAGCATCTGTCACCATATTATGAAGACATTTATCTAATTCATGCTGTTTTCATATATTTCATCATATATTGTAAGAGAATATTCTTTAAATAAAAATGAGTTTTTAAAAGGCTGTTATAATGGATGTCCCATAATTAACGCAAGATTTGATTTAAATAGAAAACACAGTTTTTAGTATTTTTGTTGTTATTTTTTTATTGAATTATAAAGTAAATAGGATAGGGTGATTTATGGAATAACACATCGGGCAAATGGCCTCCACTACTTTGCTGGCACATACGCACTCTTTTGTCGAAATTTTCCATGACCATTTGGCATAAATGTGGTTGAATTTCCTCTTTTAATGCACGGGTGGATGTGGGCTTGTTGACATACACCTTTGACTTCAAATAACCCCATAAAAAAAAATCTAAAGGTGTTAATTCACACTATCTAGGCGGCCAATTCCGATCACCGAAACGAGAGAGTACACGACCTGGAAATGTCTCATGCAGTATTTGAATTGTTTCAGGGGCTATATGGTATGTGGCACCATCTTGTTGAAACCACATATCGGTCACATCAATATCGTCCAATTTCGGCAGAAAGAACTGTGTTATCATGTCACGATATCGAGCACCAGTAACAGTCACTACTTGACCAGCCTCGTTTTCAAAAAAGTATGGTCCAATGATGCCTTCAACCCAAAATCCACTCCTAACAGTGACACGTTGTGCATGCATAAAATTTTTGAACTGGGGCCGCCAAACTTTCATTATTTTTGAGATAATGTTCAACAACAAAGACACGTTGTTCTATCGTGTAACGCTCCATTTTTACTATCCCTAAACTGTCAGCTGTCAAATTGTTTTTTTTTAGGGTTGCCAGCACTTTACTGCACAAATGGTGGCAAATTTAAATCTTGCGTTAATTCTGGGACACCCTTTATTTTCAATACTCAAATTACTAATTAACCTCAACAATAAGTAACATTTTATTTTATGAATTTATTTATGATTAATTCAGGTTTATTCCCTCTAATCTATGCCTTTTAAAATGATAACTAAATTTTACTATACAATATACTGAATCCATTGAAAGTATTGTAACCTGGATAATTGACTATATTCCAGTTTTAGTTACGGTATCCATCAATACATCAAGTCCTTTAGCAGCCTGGGCTAAATACTTCATAAAAAAACTTTATGAACTCGTTGTTTGATCCCATTTGTAGGACGGTCTCTGTGGAGCTGTTTGTGTCTGATTAACCACGGGGCGTTTACTGCTGTGCGTTGAAATTTTCTTTCGGAATACTTGCAATTTTGTACTTTTAGTTTAATTTTGTCACCCATTGAATACTGTTTAACTTGTTTGCTGAGGGAATGTACTGATCATGAAAGGTATTTTTTCCTCTCAATTTGTTCACCTTCTTCCAATAAGGTAATCAAACATTGATTCAAATATCGCTTTGGTGCCTTTTAGAATATTCAATGAACCTTGGTTTTATAGGCCGTATATATAATTATTAATCATGCCTAGTGAGTGAATCAGTACGAGCTGGTTTGGTATCGTCCTTCTGTCACAGAACATTACTTTCAAAGGAGGAATTTTTTTAATAAATTCTTCCTTATAAAAGGGACTTCACTTTTCATAAATTGATCACCGTGCTAACTATCGCTGGTTTCGTACCGAATGGTGTCATCTGTGAGCGACTCCACTGAATTGACTTGTGGTTGATGGCAGCAATGTCAGGAATCCTCTTTCTTCCATCAGTTAGATAATTTATTGATGCTTGTTAATGGTGCAGGTAAATGGCAATGATTAGTAAATGTTAAAGTAATAACTTAAACTAATAATTACAAAAAAATATAAATATATAATTAAGAGTCCAAATATTATGTTCTGCCTATAATATTATGTTCTACCTATAATATTATGTTCTGCCTATAATATTATGTTCTGCCTACAATATTATGTTCTGCCTACAATATTATGTTTTGCCTATAATATTATGTTCTGCCTATAATATTATGTTATTTTGCTCCAGTATGCGTATTAGCATCCCTATATAAGTGCTACCTACAAATGGGATCAAACAAAGAGTTCATGAAGTATTGTAACATCCAGGAAATTATTGTCAAGTGTTAAAGGATCAGTATTTTGTATGAAGTATTTAGCCCAGGCTGCTAAAGGACTAGATGTATTGATGGATACCGTAACTAAAACTGGAATATAGTCAATTATCCAAGTTACAATACTTTCAATGGATTCAAATTGATTGATAGTATATTGTATAGTAAAATTTAGTTTTAATTTTGAAAGGCATAGATTAGAGGGAAAAAACATGAATTAATCATAAATAAATTCATAAACTAAAATGTTAATTATTGTTGAGGTTAACCAATAATTTGAATATTGAAAATAAATGGTGTCCCAGAATTAACGCAAGGTTTGCCGCCATTTGTGCAGTAAAGTGCTGGCAACCCTAAAAAAAACAATTTGTCAGCTGACAGTTTAGGGTTAGTAAAAATGGATATAAGTGCGATAACAATTATGAAACCAATGGGATTTCAGGCTAAAACAAATAATTAAAGACATCTTTTCGTTCCAGTGAGGCAGTTGATCTACTCCATAAAATAAAATAAACTAGTTCCACCCTGTTTATCTTTTGATTCGCTAATGAACGACAGGTAGACTTTTTATTTGAGTTTTCTTTTTTGTACATCAGAAGGGGAAATAACGCAGCATTTTTATGTGGTCTTCGAGAATAGGGACTGCCAAATTGGAATACCCTGAAATATAACACAGCCTTCGTTTAAAAAAAATGTCCGCCTTATTACCAGGTGTACACGGTCGTTACAGGCGCTCGTAAAAATACCTGCGGGTCCCCAAGTTAACGACACTAACGAGACATTGTGAGAAACTCCATCCGCAAGGACGATATCCTGAGAGTCGGGGGCACTATCTACCAATTAGTGGAGACCCCGGGAGATTCTTGGCAGGGCCGCGCGTTATGTCCTGGTGGTTTGATTTGGAGTATGGCTAGTAGTAATGGGCCCGTTTCCCAAACAAAAGGGTTTGGCTTTTAAAACGATAAAACGAGCTTTACTGCTAAAATGTGAGTTGATGGAAGGCAATTTAGATTTGAGGGAAATTATTTGTTGGGGAAATGGGTGGGGCACCTTGCCAGAACTCAGGATGACAGATGGTCTTTAAAGGTTACCGAATGGATCCCATTTAATTTAAAGAGAAGGCGAGGAAGGCAACACAGGCGCTGGAGTGATGTCCTCAAGACTCTCGCTGGTCCAATTGTATCAGAACTGCTCGTGATGAAGAAAAATGGAAAGAACTATGGAATGAAATTGCGAGCTCCACTTCCCAGTAGGTTTTGGTCTCCAGGGAAGTTAGACCATCACCCCCATTAAGGGGAGGCCTGCACGAGGCAACATGTTCCAATCATATCTGCTTATTTATAGTTGTAAATATATTGCAAACAGTTTTTTTTAAGTACTAAGTATAACTTTGTAATAGATTATTATTAATTGTAAATAGCTCAGAAGCAGTACTCTTTATTTATATTGTGGCAAGTTATTATTTATTTTACAAAATATTGTTTGTTTCCTCATGCAATAAAGGCTTTATTTATTTATTTATTATTTGTTGGGATGTAGATTCTTGCAGGAGATAGTTTGATGATGGATCTATGACGTAGTTTGCTTTACACGTACAACACAACCGGAAAATCCAACATTCTTCTTTCATCAACACCTAATCAAATTGGCTTCTATAGATTGGCATGAAGAAGCCGTTGGGAAAGGTCTAACAGTTGTTCTGCTTGTGCATACGTTAAAGTCTTTAAATAAGACTGATTAGCAATGATATAATAACTAAAAGTTGGATATGGAAATAGTTAACAAGAAACTAATAGTACCCGTCCTTACATTTCAAAACTAATTTCAACTCAATGCCCGAGAAGTTTACTTAAGACGAAAAGTTTACTACTCAAAGGATTAGAGAGTGTATAGCCTTCGGCTACCACAGAGAGTTTCGCAACCTGTTCCCGAGTTGATTATTGTGGCCGTTTTTGGAAAAGTGTGCCTCACTGATGTGTTTGCTAAATATATTTTAAGGATTACATTTTTCAACTCGGATCTGCTGATTGTAGTTTCATCTCTGTGAAATTCACATTTGATAAAGAATTATTCTACAATCATTTTCCCGACTGCAGCTGTTTTTAGTTTCATTCTCAAGAAGTTATATTTGTAGGAACAAGAAAACTGTCAAGGAAGGCTGTTTTACCTCTTGCAGTCCTCTCGAGGAAATCTCAAGAAAGGCAGTTGCCGCCATACTTCTGGTTTGCTGCAAGAATTTTTAAAAAACCGTTCTCTGTGATGACCTGACTTGGTCGATATTTTGAACTGCTGTTGCAAATGAGAAATGACGGTTTCAGACGAAGGCTCAATCATAATAAAAACAATGAAAAAGGAGTATGTATTAAGCTGCTTTAAAACCTTAGTTTAGTTAACTGTTGTCAATTCGAAGTGCATATAAGTATATAAAATTCTCTATATCCGGCCAGGTGCTCTTCCACCTATCCCTATCGAACTCGAGCCAAGCCAATAACGAAGCTCTTTCTCACATCATAAAAGCAAAGTCTTACATTGGGGGCACATTATAACTATCACAGCAGACTGAATATATTGCATAGCTGAGTATTATACAAGTATTACAATTTGTCGTTTAATTTAACTACTTAATTGCCAAGCGCAAAAACGAATGTGGAATGTCTGGATAGTTGGCTTAATTCCCTCGGAATTACAAAAAAGGAAAAAGCTGGTTTAAGTCATTTTATGGTTGGAACTCTGGAAATGATGAGAACGAAGTACATAAAAACTCAAATTATTTTAGTATAAAATTATTTAAGCGCCACTCCCTTACAAAATAACTTGAAAGTTGATGCACACCGTTTATCCAAGTCGAAGGGACTTAGTAATATTTAAAGTAATAATTCATATACTTGAATCATTTAAGTTCATTTGCTAGTGTATATAAGCACAATTATGAATTTCTGGCTTCACGGTTTTCTGATGCTATATTTTCGGCCTATTTAGGCATGTAACATCTCAAACTGGGAGATGGAATAATTTGACTATAGGCTAATCTATGTTTAGGGGAGTTTTAAAATAACATTGGGTTTGAACATTTTTAATTTATAACTACCCAATACCACACTTCTACCATTAGGGCTGAACTGACATTCCGATCCTGTAGTTTTAAACTTGTTAACTTTTGTTCACGAAACCATGAATTAAAAGTTATTTTGACGGTTGAAGTATTGTGAAATGTGTAGATTAAAAACACGAAATGGTATTTTCGATTATTTTTTAGTTTTCTTCTCATAAAGAGGATAATGTGGAAAGTTTTATTTTCCAGAAGCCCTGTATACTGTTGCATATCACACAGCTACACCAGGGTTTTTCTATTCTTCCAGCAGTAAGCAAGGCTTCCTCAGACCATTCCTAAGCATTTATCTCCAGCAAAAACCCTCTTAACCATAAAATATCCTGAGTTCGTACCCTCCACCGAACTCTTGGATACCTGGCCTTATTTCCTATAGAACATCTTTTTTTTTTACTCATTCCTAATAAACATTGAAAATCGTCACTAATACTTACCCGACACTCTTCTTCAATGTATTTCAATATGAATTCTTCTATTTTCTGTAATATTCATTTATTTTGTATTAAATGGAAGGGAAAACTATTTTCTGATACTTATTGTGTTGTTATATTTAGAATAGTACAACAAGTATAATAGTTATTTCAAAGTAAGTGAACGCTTACCCCGAATAAGTCATTTTCTTGTTAATTGGAATTCACTCCTACGAATGTGTCACTGTTTACTGGCCATGTCCAGTAGATACCTCGTAGTCTCTCCTGATTGAGATTCGAACCCGTGTCCTCTGAACCGTTAAATTAAATATTTAATAGCTCAAGGGATCAAGAGATATTGTTTGTTGTCACAAAATGACTCTTGGTTGAAGGTGGGCCATAGAAGGGTCAGGTTGACAAATTCACGAAATGGTATGATCAACATTCTTAACAATGAGACATTATGAACATGTCCAGATATCATCAGATAGTTTGAAGAGCGACGTTTGACAGATTTGATTCTGGGTAGATATCGCTAATACGGGGGTCAGATATGATACCGTTAGGGGAAATATACTATATAAACAAGCATATACTATACATATGCAAGTGCATATACTATACATCAGCGTCCATAACGTTCGTCAGAACACATGACAATTCGTAGCTATAGCCCTAGGCGGTGGTTTACTTGCAATGTCCAGTAGCTACTGAACCTCATCGTCTCTCCTGATTGAGATTCGAACCCGTGTCCTCCGAACCATTCACGATACCCTTACTTGGCGGATCACAGGACCTTTCATTCAAATGAAGCTGTTCCATCTTATACTCCCGGAGGTCCCGGATAGCCTTAACCGACACCAGGGTACCGCTATCCCTCATTGTCCCATACTAGGCGAAATGGTCCATCTGGCCATCTTGCGTTGATTAGACGACCGGTCCTCCGCTTCCTGCGAACACGCACCTCTTACTACGTTAAACGTTTCCAGGCTCTAGTGACCATTTACGCTGTCCTCCCTTCGAAGCTATGTAGAGAACTCAGTGTTCAAACCACGTTCAGCATTCATAGGTTTTTGTACTTTATGTGAAAAGTATCAGCCGTATAACTCCGCAATGTTAAAATCTTCATGCTCTACGTTTAAAAGCGATTAGAGACAATTATTTCGCTATTGGCAAAAAATTTACCATAACGTAGTAACGAATTGAATGTTGTTAAAAGAAAATGTATCTACTGGATTTAAGTTCATTTTCAATTCTAAAATTCTTTTTTTCTTCCATTTCAAAGGGAGTGGTACTACAAGTAGATATTTTTCTATCAAATGTGGGGTGTCCCAGAATTAACGCAAGATTTGATTTAAATAGAAAACACAGTTATTAGTATTTTTGTTGTTATTTTTTTTATTGAATTATAAAGTAAATAGGATAGGGTTATATATGGAATAACACTTAGGGCAAATAGCCTCCACGACTTTCCTGGCACATACGTACTCTTTTGTTGATATTTTCCATGACCTTTTGGCATAAATTTGGTTGAATTTCGTTGATGCAGCGTTGAATTTCCTCTTTTAATGCACGGGTGGGTGTGGGCTAGTTGACATACACCTTTGACTTCAAATAACCCCATAAAACGAAATCTAAAGATGTTAAATCACACGATCTAGGGGGCCAATTCTGATCACCGAAACGAGAGAGTACACGACCTGGAAATGTCTCATGCAGTATTTGAATTGTTTTATGGACTGTATGGCACCGAATTGATGTTCCTGGATTTTCAACAACACTCACGCACTGCTTCGATATTGACATTTGAACGGCTTGTTTTTGGACGACCAGTGTGTTTAGTGTTTCCAACTGATCCAGTCTCCCTAAATTTTTCAATTAATTTCTTCACAGTTGATGAAGTCAAAACACTATTCCGACCATATTTTGTGCGAAATTTTCGAACTGCGGCCGCCAAACTTTATTTTTGAGATAATGTTCAACAATAAAAACTCGTTGTTCTATTGCGTAACGCTCCATTTTTATTAACCCTATACTGTCAGCTGTCAAATTGTTTTTTTTAATCAATAATTAGATACAGTATTGAGTTTTTTATTTTGTAATGGTGGGAATGAACTCTGTATTTAATTTGATGAGGTATGCGTCGTAGTTAACTGTCAAATATATTATTATGGTATGTATGAAAATTATGTTTGTTTCGATCATTTGTATCTGGCTAGCTGGTTTAGAGTATGGTTTGTTAAGTTGAGCTCGAAGCAGAGAAGGCGATGCTTGGGCAGCGGAAACCGAGCAATGGTGGCAATTAACATTTCAGATGTTTGCTCCAGATATGGGGTTAGGGAACTCGGGAGAGAAGGTACTGTTGGCATGGATCCCCTGGGCTCCTTTGCAGTCTACCTACCCACAGGTCCTCAGGGAGTCTTGGATATGTATCTAGATCTGCTTGCATGCATGTGCGAACTACGAAATCCTAGGTGAAATACATTCAATCCGCAATTCATATCATACTTCATAAACGGATAAAGTCCGGGGAAAAACTTGCAAGGTTAGGATTCCTTTTATAAAATCAAATAAATCAAAGAGAAAACTATTTTCTCGGAGTCGTGATCTGAAGTCATCTTTTAATAAACATGATGATTATTCGCCAGCAACTTCGCGATTTAATTAACTGCTGATTCGTCACGGTGTGTATTGCTTTATTGTTCTTTTTTCTTATTCCTTTATTAAGTCTCATAAGGAAATACTTTTGTTAAGGATTATATCCAAAGAAAGATAGACAAAGGATAATGCAATAATGCTTCCTCAGGCAGTCTAGTCGTCATTCTAGGGTTTCTGTTTTTTTTCTTAATCTGAAACCACTACTATTGATTACCAAATAGAAATAATATACTTGCTCGGGCTAAAACCCGGGACAACTTAGCTAACCATCACCAGTTTTCATTTCCTTAGCTCACACAGTGATTTAGGCAAACTCAATTGGCAGAGCCCCAGACAAAAATTAATGACAACAGTGGGATTCAAAGCATAACTAAAATTATAATAAACCATGCCCTGTCTATGATCTAGTATTTGTGAGACTATTCAAGCTGTGTGAGTATTATGTCTTACATCAGCTTACTATTCTGATGATAAAAACAACTTTATTATGATAAAATTACAATCTGCCTCATTGGGTAATAAGTAATTGTGATAAATATTTTCATTCATACCACATTTACAATTTTCATTCACTCGCTCATTCATACAGTATTTACAAACAGCCCAGAAACCTCCCAAGTACACGTGGTTGTCACCTCCCTCGCATGCGAAAGAGGAAGCGGAATCTTGGGAAGTCCCCCACGATACTCCGTCAGCCGCGTCACCGGATATGAGGCAGTGGAGGCTGACGAAGAGCGCGAGAGCCACATACGCTCAGGACATAATTGGAGAAACTGGCCATTGCCAGGACTCACACTGGCACACATTTATAGCAGGTCACGAGGCCACTGCCGTTTCAGTTCCCGAGGAGGATTATAGGGATGAGTGGCGTAGTGCTATGGGATTAGGGTGGTTGTAGAGGCTACTATGGCATTTCATTCTTGGAAGGGATGAGTTAATAAGAATGTAAGGTATATTAAGATCATTAAGAAGGGTTTTGTTGCTGACGTAATAAGGGGCATTTACTATTGTTCTCAGGTCTTTTGATTTCAAAGGATTGGATACGCTTGATGTTCGACTTTTTATCTGTCCCCCATAGCTCTATTCCGTGTGTCCAGATTGGCTTAAGCATAACTTTGTAAATTAAGCTTACTATTAAAATAAATTACACACATATTTTTACTTGGGAATGAAAATGACAGATCATATCCTTAAATTACAATTATCAGTTAACAATTACAAATATTTCAGTCAAAATAAATAATCCAGGACTTTGTTCTGCCATTTCAACTTGACTGAAGACCTAGAGAAAGCATGACTTCATTATGGACTTTCTTCGCTTGTAGTCGTGTTATTGACAATTGATTTGTGTCTTAGGTTTTTGGCTTACTTTCTGCCGTATTCTTCTGGGATAGTCATTATATTTTATTTAGAATAGTACAAGCATAATAGTTATTTCAAATAAAGTGAACTCTTACCCCGAATAAGTCATTTTCTTGTTAATTGGAATTTACTTCTGCGAATGTGTCACTGTTTACTTGCCATGTCCAGTAGGTACCTCACAATCTCTCCTGATTCGAACCCGTGTCCTCTGAACCATTCACGAAACCATATTAGAGGAATATTAAATTATTCCATAACAATTACAATTACTTACAGTTTGGGCGTATGCAATTAAATATTTAATAGCTCAAGGGATCAAGAGATATTGTTTGTTGTCACAAAATGACTCTTGGTTGAAGGTGGGTCAAAGAAATTCGCACGATGTTATACTCCATACATAATGGCATCGATAGGCCTTTCCAACGAATAAACAATTTCGATGATATCTCTCACACACTTTGTTTTGTTTAAATTTAAGGATAGGAAGCGCTTAATGACCCTCTACATCAGCGTCCATAACGTTTGTCAGAACACATGGCGATTCGTAGCTATAGCCCTAGGTGGTTAATGAGAGGGTGGTTAAGCGGGCTTCCACTCTTTGCCAGTACCCTCAAATACCACGGTTGGCCCAGATCCAAGCCTGTACCCTATGGGAAATGTGTGTTACTGTGCTTCACCTTCTCTCTGGCTGGCCTAAGACAGCGGTTTGTGGCCTTCAGGAGAGTAGGAATTGGAACGGAATAGCGAATCGATCCGTTAATCTTAGCGTTCTGCGGTCCGCAGTTTATAATTTCTGTGGCTAGCAATTGTCGATGGTCCCGTGCGAGCTATTAGCCAGTCTGCAAAAGGAAAATAAAATCACCGATGACTCGCTCGTTTGGCGTTTGATGTCTCATTTCCGGTGGCATCTTTACCTGCCCTTTTTCTAAAACGATTGAACTAAACAGATACTAGATGTTATGTTTTTTAGAAACTTTTATCTCAGCTTAGTTCTGTACTCTCAATTTAAAACTTGAAATTATTATAAATTAAATAAATAAACATATTTACACCATTGTCTTGGCTGGATGTCTTAATCCTTTTTGTCAATAATGGTATAGAACCTCCAAGCCTCCAAATTAATCTAGGACCCAGTGCACTCTCATCTGCCATGACCTTCCCAATGCTTCCGTCATTCATTGTCAGAAACAAATTTACATTCACTTATTTAATTAAGAGTCATTAATTATTATTATTAACAGCCAAACAAAAAATAAACTGGTAGAATCGGGAATTGAACCCAGATCCTCCCGAATATCTAATCGGCTACTCTACCTTGCGGTGCTCCATTGCCTTAAATGACGACCGTCCCTTGATGAATTTCTTTTGTGAATTTTTCCCGAGAGTTTGCCAATCTTAACTGTTAGAAATATTTTCATGTGTCGTTTTTAAATGAGAAATTTTAGCTATTGTATAGTCCTCACTATTTTTATATTCTAAAATTTGTCCTTTAAAAACGTAATTATTATTCTTGTAATTAAATATATTTGTAATACATTGATACATTTGGGGGTTTTACGAACATTTTCAGATCAGTTCTCGTGTTTTTACTACTATAATATATCCAGCCTACCACGCAGTTGTGGCTGAGGTGTCTCTGGGCTGCTCTCTCGGATTGACAAAGAGAGACCCTATGTAATTTAGTTTTCGTGAGCATGTTATCGCTTATAAACCGAAGGTGAGCCCCATCACCTAGTCTTGTATATATGTTATTTGACCTTTTAACTTCAAAAAGAAATTGTGTTGTAATTCTACCTTCCTTCGAATGCATCTGTGCATGCAAGAGGAGAAATCTGTAATTCTTGTACATTGAATTTTGTTCATCTATTTGTAAATATGTTAATAAATAAAGGGATTATGGGGGGGGGGGCGCTTATTTCTGATTTTTTTTTCATTCATTTGTAAGTATTAGAAAAGGCAAACCATCAAACCGAGAAAATACTTTAAACGTTTAATGTTTTATGGTCGCAACTGATTTATGATCATTTCATTAGCTATTTAATTCAATTAAAAAAATTATTTTTGTATGCTGGCATGATGACTTAATGATGACTTAAGGAAAATAAAATAAAGTTCTTTACAACTGATATTGACTTTTATCGTTGACCGATTATGCATGGAAGTAAAATGTGAGAGAAATCTATTACTTCGGATACCATAAAATTATGAATAAATCATAAAAATATTATAAATACATACTTGTTTTATCTTTATATATTATATAGTTATATATTATTAGCGATAAGACTATGTATTATTATGCGTTATTATTATTATTAATTAAAATATTATTTTTATTTTTACAGGTAAGTACGCCAATGAACGTTTAAACGCAGTATACTAGTAAGTGCCAAGTAAGAGTTATTCTGTAATTATTAATTGACGTTTAATATTGGTTACTATTTTACCACCATAATAACTATTACCATGATAATTTCTGATATACTGTTCCATCTTTATTCATGCTCTCGGAGTCGTCGCATCAGACATGAAGTAAAAACAAATTCATAGAATATTCAACAGAAATGTTTTATTTTATTACTTTTAATTAGTTTTTACGACTATGTTACCGTAGTGCCATCAAAGCTACATTTTAAAAACAATTATTAGCAGAAAATTGATTCGTGACACCGTTGGCTCATCAGTAGGCGATGTTTTAATAGTTGGTCCGTATTTATTACCGCTAGTTCAATCATACAATCATAATACCTTTATAAACGCTTTTCCATGTTCTGGTAAACTTAACCAAAAGTTACTATTAACATAGTAATTTAACAAGCATAAATACTAATATTTATGCTTGAATAGTTTATTGTTTTAGACTAATCCCCAAGGAAATATGACATTAATTTAGTCTGATGTGTAAAGAATATAAGTTTTTTTCCGAGTTCGAAATTATAAGTTATTTTCGCTCGTCTTTATGTTCTCCGGTAGCGGATGTAATAAAAATAAATCTTCTGATAATAATAAATACATTTTTTCCATTACAAACGCATCCTTCATAGGGATCTCCATGTGCCACTCCTCTACACCCTATTGTAAACTTCGTACCCATCCTTACAATCCTCCTGGTCACCTAAAACTGGCCTCGCGATCAATATTAGTCGTCGGATCCTGCCACTAACCATCAACCCCACTCATGTCCGGAGCGTCTGTGGGTCTCTTTCCCTCTCTCTTGTCTTCGCCTCATGGCGAAACAGTTTGAGACTTAGGAGGGGGAGCTCCAATTATTCCTGGTCTTCCGTCAACACGCTGTGGGAATTTTCTTGGGAGTGGGAAGGCCCCTGCCGGAACGTGCATGTGTATATTGTATGCATGTCGGTATGAATGAATTTTTACATTCCAATTAATAATGATATATAAGAAAATTGTAATAATAATTGTCGGGTCGTCACGAGGGGGGTGCCTAGTTACCCTAGCCCTGGTGACGAAGTAAGGGTTGATTAAGTTTATGACCTGGACAATCGTTTCATGACGGTCTTACTATCTGACTCCATATTTGATAGGTATGTGCCCCGACAATGCACTATGTTCAGGAGAAGAGGTATAGGGCAGGTAGTGTAGGTAGTTTGTGTGGTCTTGGAATGACCACGAATTCACGCTCGGTGTCTGAGGGTAGGCGAAATCCGTCTGGATCCCAAAGGCGAGTGTGAACCGGAGAGAGGCAGACTGAATTGCCGTGGGGAACACTGCTTGGTAAGCTTGCATGGCCACGACAACCGTTGTCCACTAGGGAGAGGTCTCTCCCAAGGAGATGCTAGATTTAGCGAGACGAAGGCAGAGATTCCCACTAGGAAGGTGTGGGGTCTGAAAACGCCGGACTAAAACGTAGCGAGGTGAGGAGAGAGAGATGCAGAGGTTTTCATAATGAAGGAGCCAAGTTTCAGAGTTTACATCAGAGCAGCCACGAGCCAGTTAGTTGCCAGGAGAATGATATACAGGCCCCAAACCACCGGTCTTAAATACCCAGCTGGCTTCGTCAGTAGCCAATCAGCTCTGGTTTTATAGTACCCAATGCCAGTTGAGTATGTGGTTTTCTTTGACAGTTCTCTGACAAAGAGATATGTCACCGATATGTCACCCAGGTAAGGGTCTCTCGGTGGCTTGGGTCGCTTAGTACCTGCTACTGGTGCTACTGTTTATTGTTTACTACATTTACAATGATTTATATTTTGGTAGTGTTATTTAAATTTGTTTACAATATATATATATACAATAGAGTATAGGGTGATTTATCTTATGTAGTTAGCGGTCGCTACAATAATAATAATAATAATAATAAATGTAGCTAGATTAATTTATCAGCACGTTTTAAATGTCTTGATCGTTTTAGCTTTCATCTACTCGGCATCTTCCCAATTATTTTATAATTAGTATCCTAAAGAAGGTCTAAAAAGGTGCTACCGTCGGCGCGGCTGCGCACATGCGATGTTTGCCAAAGAGCCCGTTATTATCGGACCCGAGATAATTCGCCGAGAAAGGAGCCAACAAAGGGGGGAATCAATCTCCTTTGGGAAAGGTCATGGGGTTGGACCGGGAGCCCAACGGGACCCGAAGGAATGCTATTAGCCCAGTGTGAGTGTGTGTGTCCACTCTGCCCTGCCGCTATCTCACTTTACTTATTGATGTTATTGTATTTGTTTATGGACGGTCGATTTATTGATAGCATAAAGATTTATATTTAGGTGGGCACCTTTGCCTTCTTAATTGACTTTGACCTGTGACGCGGCTTCCATAGATACGAATCCCTTCCCATGATCCCCCATGATGAAAAGTGGCCGAGAGACACTTCTTTTTTGTTCAAAATAATTTTACAAATGTCTCTCGTTGCACCAATACAATGTTAACAACTCAGGATATCTATTAATCCCATGGACATTAACAATACTAATAAACAAATATATAACCCAACAAGATATATAAATTATCTCTTCGCGCTAGGGCTCTTGAGATTCAAGAATTCACCAAACGCCAGAAAATTGCGCCGGTTACGTCGTGAGAAGTTGGATTGAGTCGGTTAGCGTTACAAAATTGCCAACAGTAAGGATAAACATTAAACAATATATACCAAATTATAATATAATATAATATTACAATATATAAAAAATAATAAATTAAACAAATACAAAAAATAATATATAAATAACTATTCATTTTATTAAAAAAAAAAACTGATCAGCAATTTAACAGTTAATTTAACCAGGCCTGATTGTTATTAAATATAAATATAATGTATAATAAATAATGAAAAAAAGTTTATAGTCACGATACGATGTTTCGGAGAAGAGTGCGTACAGACAACTGCAGAGCGGCGATGCGCACGGAGAGATCTGTAGACGAGATAGGCCGAGAAGTCCCAATTTGTAGTAAACAACGACTTCTTGTTCGCAGGGGAACAGGCCCGTATTCTGCTATCTTCAACACTGACTAAGCCAAGCTCCTTGTCCTATAATACGCAAAGTCCTATTTCTTCACTTCCTCGAGCTTTATAGTACTTCAAACTCTCTTCTCCTGATGTAAACTAACTGTATGTTGAAGTAACAAAATGAAAAGTGCTGTTTTAGAGAAAAAACAAAACACACTTCATAACCTACACTTTCTTTTGTTTTTTAATCTTAAACATATGTTTGTGTATACAATATTTACATACGCTTATTTTCCTAATTTTCTCTAGCCGAAATAATCAGAATATAAAGAAAAAAAAAGAAATTTACAATTTTAAAATTTTCCACTCATCTCATTACAATAAAAATAATAAAATATTGCTGAAATCCTCTCAAACAAAAATTAAGTCTTCTAACTTATTAAGCCTAAGAACTCTGTGGAGCCCAAACAGTATCAATATCACTTATAGTTAACAATGAACTATAATGCTAAATATAAAACGTGTTGACTAATAAAATATGCAAACAGATGAGGATGGATTATACCAAGTGAGCCCAGAACCCACATTGATCAACCACAACTAAAGAGTCAAATCGTGAATTTGATAGAATTTGTGTCCGACAAATTTTCGTTTTCAACTGAAAAATTCAACCTTATAAATTTGTACATGTGATCTCGACTGCAGAGAATTCGTTTCAAATAATTTTTTTTAATTTCATACTTATATTGAATGAAAGAAAGTTATAAAAAAAAAAAAAAACAATAAAGAGAGAATTGCGTTCGAAGAGATATGTTTCACTCTTGGGCTTTTAATAGTGGAGAAGTTACATGTTGTCTTTGATAGGGGAAGGGTGGAATAGACATGGGTTTGTCAGGTGGCACATCAAAAATGATGTCATTCACAATAAGCATCTCGTCAACTTGTGTAGATCACATCCTCTGGACTGATGTGTGTCGGACCGGGCGTATCACGTAATAAAAGTCTTGTGGTATAATTGGTGGGCGGCGAACAGGTTGTGTTATGATGCTCTTCTATCAGGCTATGATCAGGAGCTTTGATCTCGCTCAAACAATTGAAAATTGTCTATCATGGCAGTTCCAATTGCTACCATTTCCAAATTTTCATCGATAGTTATATAATGCTAAGAATATTGTAATCCTAATGTTATATATAAAGCCCCTTCTAGTGTATACCCGCCTTGGGACTTCATGGAAGTCACTGGTGGTTCTTGTTATTTTTTTAGTAAGCGAGAGGGATGCGTCTCAATTCCCGGAACTACCCTTCTCTTATACACATATGTCTCAGCTTTAGTTCCAGTCCCTACTAGTTCACAAGACACTCTTCCATAAACACCCGACCCGGTAGTATGTAGTATCATAACATATTTGTATATACCAGTGTTTTGCTTGTACTTCATAATAAAGCTTTTCTTTCTTTTCTTTTAAAATACTCTCCTCAACAAAGATTATTTAAGTGATCGTGCCAAAATAGTATCAGCAAATAAATAAATCTTCTGTCAGTTTCTCGGCAACTTAATTTATTTCAATCCGGACGTTTTTGACGGACTGTGCCGTCATCCTCAAGGTTTTAAGCTAAAAGTAACAACAGCAGTAGCCGGGCTTGGCTTTCGAATGATTTCTGACTTCTTCAAAAGTCAAAGAAAGAATAATTGATCAACGATAAGAATAGTGGAGGTGTATTTTACAGAAGGTGTTTTATCTCTGAATGAACATACACAGACTCCAGACCATCGATAAAATAATCTCAATATCAAAAGTACGTTTAAGTTTAGGCAAATAGTAAGGTTTATGCCCAAAGTCATAATATTTTCAAAAATGTTTTTGCTTGTAAGGGCCCTAAAATATGGCAGTCTAGTTGGATTTTATTCAGTAGAGAACGAGAATTGGGCAACTTTTTCTCGAAAACCGGTCCCAATCCGAGGACAAACCCTGTTGGCGTAGTGTCTCGATTTTTTTATTGCATAATAAAAATGTTAATAACTCCGTAATAATAACATCCTACACTTTCATATGTACATATATCAAAGTAGAAAATACAGTTAGTCCTAAGTGCCATTTTCACTTCAGAAACTCTCACACATAACATTATGTGCGCTGCCGTTCTCTTAAACGACCCTATAATGAAACAATTATAGCCCCCTCCATATTTTTCAGACCGGAAAGGGGTAATGGGTCTGTGGGATAGTCATAAAAAAAATACTTATTTTATCGTCTTACAGCCGTAGCGAAAGGGCAACCATTGATTTTTATGTTCTGCAAACAATGCAATACTAGAAAAATATAACAGATATAAGAAACAGGCGCGAAACCGTAAAGCTGTAAGAATCTTTTTGCGATCTTGATGGGATGAGCCCTACTTTCAAACAATTGCATTCTCTGGGTTTGTCAATAAATCACCAATGTGTATTTAGTTTTGTAAGTGAACAAATACATGAAGAACATGATGATTCGAACATGATTCGAGGAGGGGGGCAGTATTTTTTTTATTTTTTTAAAAGGAAATTTTCAGTGACTATCATGGTTTAACAAATGTAAAGAATTTTCGTTGAAAAACACGGAGTACTTCTGCATATTGATTAAATATTTTAAACACAATTCAAAATTATATAGAAAATACATTCAAAAAGTACAAGAAAATGGGTAGACTGCTCTCCTATACCAACAGAGAATAATTTACGAATCAGACATTTAATATTTGGGAAACAGATTTAAGCTCGCAAAGCCCGTAAAATACTGATCATTTTATTAGTTCTTTCAGCTGACAGGTTATTACATAACTGAATATATATATAGTCTTATGTACTTTCTAACTTTATCTGTAAACTTTCACGGATCATGTAACAGCTGGTGACGATTGAAGCGTAGGCTCTCAGAGCGACCCACGCTGACTCCTACTTGCTCCGCCCACTCTTCAGGCATGAATGTGTAATCAGTTTTTTCTGCACGGTGAGCAAAGGTGACTGACAAACCTCTCCTCAAGTTGCCTCCGGTGTTCTTATCCGTCACAGCATTTGTTTCAAAGGTGATCCGATTTGTGTCGGTACATCTTGTGTAGACGATAAATAAATAAAAATAGCCTGTTACTTTCAGTTTTTTTTAACATTTCAGATCTAAAAAGTAAACAGTTTAACACGTTGACTGCCATACGAGATAACTCGTAGATTGCGTTCTTTTCTAGGACGTCAACTACGAGTTATCTCGTCCTGTGTTTACTTGCCATTTTTGCGCAGCTACGATTAAACTCGAAATATATCAGTGCTATATCGATAGATGGCTTCTGGGAAAAGAACTGGGAAAATAATTCAGGATTTTGTTGAATTTCTATCCACAAATTATCATTCGCATTTGATGTTGTTGCTTGGGGATCATCGTCATTATCTTGAGGTTCAGATACGACTTCATCATCTTCACTATCACTTGAATTCTCAGAAGGTTCATAATCACTACTGTCGTTACCATCCTCGCCAAAAATCCCGTCAAATTCTGAATCACTTAGATTTGCGTAGTACTCAATTTCATTTTGAGTCAGTGGTCTTTTCTTATCCATATTGGGTCCAGCTTTAGAGAAGCGACAGGTCTAAGCGTGTCTGCGTGCGAATTAACTCGTAGTTGGCTCCCGCGAAGAGATTTCTGTTACAGAAGCCAACTACGAGTTAATTTGTAAGACCTTTTTTTTTTTTTTAAAAAACACATTTTTTATGCTTTTTAAAAATATAATGTGTCTAAATCAAATTGTCATTTTGGGCCAGATTATTGAAAATTTCCGTGGCAATCAACGTGATAAGGACACATATAAAGTCTTTAATACGCTTAGAAAACATCAGAGGAAAAAAATGTTTGCTATGATGTCTTTAGGCGCATCTCACAATTAAAGGTTTCTTCACGGCATCAAAAACTAATGTCAGTTTTAATGACGTTTTGTAATTATGGTCCACTAATGTACCAACGAAGATTGCGTGCTATTAATCAGCAAGTAATGATCTTTAATTTGATACCCCACTCAGTATGATTGAACCTTTTTTTTTTTTTTTTTTAATTTCCAAGTAATTTATTTATGACCCTTCATTATCGGTCATTCGTCCATCCTAGGGGCTTCAAATAGAACTACCATTAGCAATAAAATCCCTTTCAAAAACACTGGCTCAGTTAAATTTACGAACCCTTTGCTTTAATGACTTTTTTTAATTAGAGAGATAAAAAACTAAACACAAATTATATGCTGATTAGAACGTCGATATCTATAATATCGTCGATATCCTACTCAAAATTATGCTCATATATTTCCCATGCTCAGATGGAAAATGTGTTCTTGTGGCATAAAATCCACTGTTAAAAGTTCTTAATAGGGCTGGGATTTATACGTAATAAAAAAAGTAAAATATGTATTTATTTTCGCAGAAATATGCAACTAAAAATGTAAAATAAGTAAAAAATTCAATTTAATTTAATTCCAGTGGTCAACAATGTCCACTAAGGTCCAGTTTATTGAATCAAATCTTGTAAGTGGTTGAAATGGCAAGCATTGGTCAAGATAGTGTCACTTCAAATCGGACATTTTGAGATCATCTTATAAAAGGTGTCCCAGAATTAACGCAAGTTTTGAATTCGCCGCCATTTGTGCAGTAAAGTGCTGGCAACCCTAAAAAAAACAATTTGACAGCTGACAGTTTAGGGTTAGTAAAAATGGAGCGTTACACGATAGAACAACGTGTCTTTATTGTTGAACATTATCTCAAAATAATGAAAGTTTGGCGTCCGCAGTTCGAAAATTTCAGACAAAATATGGTCGGAATAGTGTTTTGAGTTCATCAACTGTGAAGAGATTAATTAAAAAATTTAGAGAGACTGGATCAGTTGGAGACACTAAACACACTGGTCGTCCAAAAACAAACCGTTCAAATGTCAATATCTAAGCAGTGCGTGAGAGTGTTGTTGAAAATCCAGGAACATCGATTCGGCGTCGTAAACACAGTTCTTTGTGCCGAAATTGGTGTGGCCAATATGTGGTTTCAACAAGATGGTGCCACATGCCATACAGCCCATGAAACAATTCAAATACTGCATGGGACATTTCCAGGTCTTGTACTCACTCGTTTCGGTAATTAGAATTGGCCCCCAAGATCGTGTGATTTAACACCTTTAGATTTCTTTTATGGGGTTATTTGAAGTCGAAGGTGTATGTCAACAAGCCCACATCCACCCGTGCATTAAAAGAGGAAATTCAACCACATTTATGCCAAATGGACGTGGAAAAATTCGACAAAAGAGTGCGTATGTAGCAGCAAAGTCGTAGAGGCCATTTGCCAGATGTGTTATTCCTTAAATAACCCTATCCTATTTACTTTATAATTCAATAAAAAAATAACAACAAAAATACTAAAAACTGCGTTTTCTGTTTAAATCAAATCTTGCGTTAATTCTGGGACACTCATTATTTTAATGAGGGTTTGTTTTCCTTAGTTCTTTGGTCAGTACATTTTCTCTAGAAATCCTTGAAATGACAGGGCTTGATACCAGGGAAGGTGTTGTAAGCGATAACTTAAACCCACGAGTCTGTATTAAAAGTTGAATCACGTCATGTGCCACTTGAAGACGCAGTCAAGAAAATTTGTTGAACCCTTTACTTTATTGCCTTGTTTGTTTTTTTCGTGTTTCGCTGCACCAATAACCATATTCATTGTCATTCTTCAATATCATATTCAGCAGAACAGCATGGAAACTTCGGACGGTCGAAAATGGTTTTTCACAGCACAAAAAACATAAAGTGTCTTTTATTATGTTAGTATAAAGTTTCTGCATCACTAGTATATGTTTCGTCGGGAAACTCACGAATGTATTTGGCAACTGGGCTTATTGTTCTCGCCAGCAGTTTTGGCATTTTTCCACAAACACTATTTCACGTTATGTTATAAAATCGCAACTTAAAAGTTCAATAGAAATTATTAGTACGAAATGAAAATAGTACGGGATTAGTTAGATTTTTTTTTTTTTTTTTTTATTTCAAATCTCCTTTATTGATTTAAAAGTTTCGCGATGAACTACTTTTTTCTAATTACAATTTTCTCCTCGTGCTGCAGATCCATTTGAAGGAGGGCAAAAATATAGTACAATTTCTTGTAATTAGATTTAGAAGAGTTAATCTCTTATATATAAGAAAATCAACAACCCTACATGCTACACTGTTTTCATTTCTCCCAAACTGAGTCTTTCAAAGTTCACAATTCTCAGTCTAATTATCGAAATAAATAATGCCACCAGCCAAAGAATTTAAATCGCCGATTAACATTTATCCAAAAAATTACCATCTTTCAATTGAGAGTGACGAATTGACTTTCATCAAACAAAAATTATTTAAACCTCACAAATGTATATGTAATAATATTTAAGACATATTTTAAAATAGAATTAATCTAAATTTATTTAAAATTTGGGTTAATTCTATGGCAATGCAAATATTTTGTTCTGGGAAAAATATTTAAATACATTAAAAAAGCTCAGCCCTATTTATTAGCCAAAGAAAAAATACATTGGTATAATGGGGGCCTGAGCTCCGGGCTGGACGAGTTTGTTGAGTACCCGAAGTACACTCTCGTAAACTTTCTTTCATAATTATTAATAAGGGCATGTAGTTTAAAAGAAGAACAACTGCGAAACCATAATGACGTGAATAAGAAACATGCACTTGATTCTCAACAATTCGGGAAATGGTTGGGTGTTTGGTTAGGGTAATCTTCCCCACAACCCACAAGCTCTGGAACGCAGAAGCATTGAAGAAAGATGTCGATAGATACCATGTATGATTGTCTAAAACCTCAAATTAACATTCTAAAGTGCTCTTATTCAAGTTTTCTCCGTGCGTACATCAATTCTCTATCTTGCATCTTGCATCTTGCCATCAATTTCGATTCCTCTATTCAATTACGGTCTCCTCGATCCGATTTTACAATACAAAGAACTGTAATAATAATCTGATCTTTGGAATCCGGGACTAGCCAGTTAGTGTCAAACTTGATGTATGTTAATACAAACTTTATCGTAGCATTGTACTGCCCTCGGTCATAACTTTGCGATTATCTACCAGCTCTCCGACAGTACCTGATAACAATTGCCAAACTTGTAGTATAAATCTTCAGGTTGTTTGGAAGAACTTCGTGAAATGGTTAGGAGTAAAGATCGCCCGAGTTAGGGTGCGACTTCCAATCGCTTCGATACAACAGATCTTTTAAGAGTACAATTTGAGATGAAATTTTCATAGGAAATTCCTTTAGGGTTCATGCTCATTTGTAGCAAGATTGAGGGGAAATTATTACCCCTGTTAAGAAATGAGTTATAAGCAGTTTTAATTAACAAATCTTCCAAAATTTAGTTTATTTGGCAAAAACGGTTTTGACAGCTCTAAGCTGCAATTTTTAGTTGCTATTAATAAAAAAAGAAACAAAAAACGAAGTAATACATTAATCTCATGGCTACACGCCAAATTTATGGTAAAATAACATTTGAAATTCTT
The DNA here is from genome assembly GCA_930367205.1 of Acanthosoma haemorrhoidale. Lineage (NCBI taxonomy): Eukaryota > Metazoa > Arthropoda > Insecta > Hemiptera > Acanthosomatidae > Acanthosoma > Acanthosoma haemorrhoidale. The sequence continues at coordinate 10,505,793 of OV884011.1, read as the reverse complement.
TATCATATTCTTCATATTATAGGTTCGTTATCTCCTCCACTGACTTCATCTTCCTATAACTAGCTTTATTTAGGAGGTGTGGAGGATAGATATGGTGGATTAGGTAAGAAGGTATAAGGAGTTTATTCCATTCCTTAGTGTGCTTGAAAGTGGGAGGACATCTTCCCACACCCTTCAGGAGAAACCCTGATCGTTCTGGTCTTTGCGAGTCCCCCGTACGACCTGAAACATGAATGGTGTAGGTCCAATTTTATATTAGAAATACTTGTAAAAACCCCTGATTAAGTCTCATTAATTAATGAATTACTAGGTATTTTAAAAAAAATATTATCCTGTCGTAATGAGTAGTAGTAAATGAAATAGTAGATCTCGAAGTCTTGATCAATAATATGTTCTAATGAACTAAGGATTATAAAATTCATTGAATTTGACATTCATATTATTTTATGGTGAACTTTAGATAAGAATGTAGCAGTTTGTTTTTCATTTTGTGCTTAGTCAAACATTTCTGACGTAGGGCATTAAGGAGCCTCTGTAATGTGCGCGCATATCTCTTAAGCAACGCAAACAACTTGAATACGCATGCCTAGATCGGCGAGAGGCCTCACATTATGATTATTATTGTTGCTAAGTGTTCATAGTTATATGGACTATGAGGTTCTCAAGTATGAGGACTATGAGGCAAATTTGCAAGTATACCCTTAATTGTATTGGTTAATTAATACTGAATTCATATCCTGCACAAAAATATCGGATTTATATAGAATATTGATAATTTGCAATATATCCTTGTCATGTACTAGGTAGTTTTTTCACTACCTGTCTCTAAGTGTAGAGTGAAAGGAAGGTCAGGAAACAGACTACCTTTTAATAGAGCTTGCAGTATAGTTGAAGGTTTTTAATAGACTCTACTTAGCTCAAATATTGTAGTGGATTTTATATATATAACATGGTATATTTCCTGTAACCGGAAATTCATAATTCAAACCACATTCGGGGAGAGGAGCCATTCACAGCTTACTTGTGTCGTTGCACCCATAGCCGGACATTGTCTCCCCAGAGATGGTTATCGTCGTAATCAAGGGGCAGTGGCGGAAGTAAGCCACCTGCCTCTGGGTGCCCGGATGTGACGTCAGAGCCCTCTACGGACTTTAAACAGGGAAAAAAAATCCGATGCTAGTGTCACCAGCTTCTTCTGATCTTTTCTGATTATTTATAAAACTCATTTTCATTATAACGACTGCTGTACGGTGTGGCAATGAACATCTGTTACGTGAGCCCTGCACTCGGGGAAGAGAGAAAGGAAGGTGCTAAATGAGGCGGAACACTATTTAACTATCTCGTGATGACCGTGAAGAAAATAGTACGACATAGAAATCGATAATAGCTCGAGGCCGACTCAAACACATCAACTCGAAAATATTTATAAGGAAAGTTCACTGCGACAGGACGGATTTTGGGAGAAGGTGAAGTAATAGTGATTGACCAATGAACCGTTGGAAAAATCGTAACTCATTAAATTCATTATTTAAGCTCTATTTTCCCAGTGGCCTCTTCAAGGTAATTATGTTAATAAATAGTAATGGTAATAGTACTATAATATAGATTTTATTTCTTTAATTTTATGGCTATGACCTTTAACCATCTTGAGTCTTTTTCAACCAATCAAAATGCAATGTGCGATTTCTTGTTAGGCCTGTTACAGGATAGTGTATTTGTTTTCTACTGTTCCTCGATTTTGAATAGAATATTTAATCCCGGTCGTCTTTTATTTCCAACCAATTCTACAGCTCACCTGCGAAAAGCAAAATAAAAAAAAATTTCACATTTTCCGCATTTACTGTAGAATTTGAAATTTTTTTTTAATGTACACTAACACTAAAGCATTCGCCTGTTTTCCAATTTCAGTTATTAACGCAGAAATTTTGGTCACTCAAACTTGCACATTATCTCGGAATGACCCACGAACATGTTATATTGTGCGACATTGTCAAATTCAGTAATCATTTTTTGGCCTGGAAATCCAGGATGCATCGCCATCTTAAAGTGTAAACCTGTGCTAGTAACTTCCTTAAACTGTAGATAGTTCAAAATACATTTCTAAGAATGTACAACAAGCCTAGGCATAATACCACCTCTCGAATACATGAAGCCTACCTTTATCGACGCCAGTTTTGTAGCTGGAAAACCATCGCTCAAACAGTCGAGGAATAAGGTAAAATAATAAGGTCAAATTGCCGAATTGAGCTGCTGTCAAACTAAGCACTGCAAACCTCTAGACGGTGAAGGGTAAAGATTTTTATTGTTTAATTTTCCATCAAATCTGCTTCTGTGCTGGAGCTGTTCCAGATGCCAGGCTGACCCCGGCTGGCCTCCTTCCAGGCTTTGGTTACCCTCCTTGGCACGTACTGCCAACATCAGCTTTCTCCCTGTAGTCACCTTCTGCAATGGTCATTCCACCATTCAGTCATTGTGCGCCGAGTAGTGTTTCGTCACCTACAGAACATTTGCTAACTCTGAGAAGAAAGCCTTCTTTATTCTGGCACGAGTACGGTAGTGTCTGACAATTTTGATGATTGTTCAACACGTTAAAAAAATTTCAAAAATGTTTGTATTATAATTTTGATCACGACCTTGATTACGATGAATAGGAGTTTAAACCAGGAATTCATTGACTGGCCAGAATTTGATGGAGTTTTTTTTATAGCTGATGAAAGAAAGGTGTTATGTTTTCATTAAATTTAACAATGGACAACGTTTCGACGTATTATGTATGTCTGCATCTGGTCCTTTTAGGAGATGGTTTGATGATGATATCCACAGTGGGGAGAACCCTTAAATATATGGTAAGCAGTCAACATCTTACTTAAAAACTATTGTAATTTGGGTTTGAATTAAATACATTTCTATCGTTGGCTCTTAAAAGTTGATTATTGAATATTATTATTGACTAGTCAAGTGTCTCCAAGCATAACGGCTTTTCATGACCTGTCAGGTAAACCTGACTACAAATAAATTGCTGTATTACTTTTTCTTCAAAAATGTCCGTTTGAACCAAGTTAGATTGTGTTCTGTTAGGTAATAACACATTTTTGGTCTACGGTTCAAACCCAGGGCCTTCCTTGCAACAGAGGGTCGAATCTTCGAAGACCACGAGGCTGTTATTATCTATCGGAAGTCCTTCTCGGCGATGATGCGATCTGTTGGCAATGCAGGATGCGTTTCATCCTATCCTCCTCCGACCTCTGCCCCGTGAGGTAAGCCTTCGATGGTCCTTCCTGCTACTTAGTGAAGAATGCCTAATGGTTTAAACCTCAATATACGTTGAAAAATTATTTGCCATGACTTGAATAATAATTAACCCGCCTCGTGGTTAATGCTGCTAATGAATCTTGCCCATGAGGTCATTGCATGATATTTTTATGCCTATCTTGTCTGTCAACTGTAAGGTACCATTCATCACATTTTGCGATCTCTGTGGCAAAGTGACTAACGAGCATGAACAAAAAGGTTTCCGGTTTTCAAAATAAACGCATCCCCCCCCACACAGTTCTAATTATCGGAGTTCCGAGTAAAACAATAATTTACCTCCCGTCTTGAGGTTTCGAACCCGTAGCCATTTTTATTCGAAGCGGTTACTCCTTCCACTGTTCCATGCCAGAGCCGCTTTAGATAACCTTAATTTCTTTGAGTGAATAGCCCAGAATGATGCCCTAACTCATTATTAAAGAACGCATGTTCTATACCGAATCCGTCACCTACTTATTACCATGACTACTGCCATCATTGTCATGACACATTTTCCAAAACCAGTGCGGAATCCTTGTGTTTTCGTCCACTTGTTTCTAAAGGGTGTCCCAGAATTAACGCAAGATTTGATTTTAATAGAAAACAAAGTTTTTAGTATTTTTTTATTGCATTATAAAGTAAATAGGATAGGGTTATTTATGGACTAGCAGATCGGGTAAATGGCCTTTACGACATTGCTGGCACATAAGCACTCTTTTGTCGAAATTTTCCATGACCATTTGGCATAAATGTGGTTGAATTTCCTCTTTTAATGAACGGGTGGATGTGGGCTTGTTGACATACACCTTTGACTTCAAATAACCCCATAAAAAGAAGTCTAAAGGTGTTAAATCACTCGATCTTTTTTTTAAAATTCAATTCAATTCAAAAAACAACTTTATTATGATGAAATTACAATCTGCCTACTTAATAGGCAATAAATAATTGAGATAAGTGTTTTCATTCATACCATATTTACAATTCATCATTCGTTCGCACATTCATACAATATTTACAAACAGCCCAGGGGCCCCCCAAGTCCACACGGTTGTTGCCTCCCTCGCAAGCGAAAGAGGAAGCGGAGTCTCGGGAAGTCCCCCACGCTCCCCACCAGCCACGTCAGCGGATACGAGCCAGCGGAGGCTGACGAAGAGCGCGAGAGCCACATACGCTCAGGACATGATTGGAGAAACTGGCCATTGCCAGGACTCCCACTGTGCGCATTTATAGTAGGTCACGAGGCCACTGCCGTTCACTCGATCTAAGGGGCCAATTCTGATCACCGAAACGAGAGAGTACACGACCTGGAAATGTCTCATGCAGTATTTGAATTGTTTCATTGGCTGTATGGCACGTGGCACCATCTTGTTGAAACCACATATTGGCCGGGAGATCGACCTCTATCTCTCTTCTCCTGGCTTCTGCGGCCCAGCAGTGCTTCCATGGGACGGGCATTGGTAGTGGTTGAAGGTTGGAGAAGAGTAGGTTGTGGCAGTGTTGCAACGAGTCGAAAAATTTGATGTGTCGTCTCTTGATGAATGAAATCTTGAATGGTGAGCACTTTCATGGATGTCGTTTTTTTTTTGTTTTTTTTAATCAGATACATTATTGAGTTTTTTATTTAGTAATAGTGGGCATGAACTCAGTATTTAATTTAATGAGGCATTTACTGCACAAATGACCCTTTAGCTGGAGACATTATTTTACACGGAAAATACACCTACTGTTGGGAAGGCATGAAAAATACATCCATCATCATAAGTCGTTAATATGGATTTAAATTTTTTTTTTCAATAATTTTGTTTAAGGTGTCAAATTAAAGATTTCAACGTCCTGATTAATAATATGTGATATCTGTGGGGACTTTGGTGGACTGTAATTACAAAAAAACATTATAACTTTATACAATTACAATTATATTCTTTATTGTGCTAAAATTACAATCTGCCTTATTATGCAATAAGTAATTGAGATAAATGTTCTCATTCATACCATATTTACAATTCATCATTCACTCACTCCTTCAGACAATATTTACAAAAAACCCAGAGGCCTCCCAAGTCCACATGTTTGTCACCTCCCTCGCATGCGAAAGAGAGAGCGGAGTTTGGAAGTCCCTTACGCTCCTCCGTCAGCCGCGTCACCAGGTACGTGCCTGCGGAGGCTGACCAAGAGCGCGAGAGCCACAGACGCTCAGGACATGATTGGAGAAACTGGCCATTGCCAGGGATGAGTTCAAAAAAGGAGGGTATGCTAAGATCGTTACGAAGGGTTTTGTTGCTGACATAATAAGAGGAATTTACTATTGTTCTCAGGACTTTTGATTGAAAGGATTGGATACGCTTGATGTTTGACTTTTTTGCTGTCCCCCATAGCTCTATTCCGTATGTCCTGATTGGCCTAAGGATAACTTTGTAGATTAGTAATTTATTTTCTATTGAGAGACGGGATGTCCTTTGAAGTAGTCTGTACAATTGTCCAAATCGTCTGTTTAGTTCTTGTCTTTTTAGCCTCGTATGTGGGTTCCAGGTCAGCCGTTTGTCGAGATAAGTGAAACATTGCCATTGTAGTCATAGCGAAAACCCTCAAGGGTCTGATACGAATTCAATTTGTATTATTAGCACACCGACATCTGACAGTACGGTACTTTTTTGAAAATAGAGCCTCTACCTTTTCGGACTATGCAATTATTTTATATTTTAAGCATGGCCGAATGGCAATTGGATCTGGAAGAAGACGGAGCCAGACCAGCCAGTGTTAAGGCACGTCCCGCTCTCTATCAGCCCTGTGTCATTACAGAGGCATTCCGCAGCTTTGCATACTAAGTCGTTTTTTGCTCTCTCTCTGATTTCCGAGTACTACACCTTCGGAGTTTTGCACACCCTTCTTGTTTCTATTTATGGCCAACACCCTTTGCTACAGCACTAATTAGAGATGGGTTCTTGCATCAAAGGATAAAGTAAAAAAAATAAATCAATTTTTCCAAGACGCCATACCTACGTTTACTATTTAAACAGAAAACGCAGATTTTAGTATTTTTGTTATTTTTTTATTGAATTATAAAGTAAATATGATAGGGTTATTTATAGAATAACACATCGGGCAAATGGCCTCCACGACTTTGCTGGCACATACGCACTCTTTTGTCTTTTCCATGACCATTTGGCATAAATATCGTTGAATTTTGTTGATGCATATACCTTTGATGTGATGAAACCTTGATGTGAAGGTGTATGTCACCTTTGACTTCAAATAACCCCATAAAAAGAAGTCTAAAGGTGTTAAATCACTCGATCTAAGGGGCCGATTCTGATCACCGAAACGAGAGAGTACACGACCTGGAAATGTCTCATGCAGTATTTAATTGTTTTACGGGCTGTATGGCACCATCTTGTTGAAAACACATATCAATATCATCCAATTTCGGCACAAAGAACTGTGTTTACGACGCCGAATTGATGTTCCTGGATTTTCGACAACACTCTCGATATTGACATTTGAACGGCTTGTTTTTGGACGACCAGTGTGTTTAGTGTCTCCAACTGATCCAGTCTCCCTAAATTTTTCAATTAATCTCTTCACAGTTGATGAAGTCAAAACACTATTCCGACCATATTTTGTATGAAATTTTCGAACTGCGGCCGCCAAACTTTCATTATTTTTGTGATAATATTCAACAATAAAGACACGTTGTTCTATCGTGTAACGCTCCATTTTTACTAACCCTAAACTGTCAGCTGTCAAATCGTTTTTTTTAGGGTTGCCAGCACTTTACTGCGCAAATGGCGGCAAATTCAAATATTGCGTTAGATGGGATACCCTAAATAAATAACAATTCCACGTCCCACATTTATGTTAAAAATAAAAAAAATCATGCACTACTTCCAATGGAATAAACATACAATAAACTAAATTTGCAGACGGAAAGATGGGAAAAAAGATTATCCCGGGACAAAGTCCCCTATGAATTACAATGTACTGATAACAAATACACTTTTAGAAAACAAAAATAACTGCTACATTATATTTAAAAATAAAATAAAAGGTAATAAAAGATTTAATTGTCATCAATGTGACAGTGGGAGTCCTGGCAATGACCAGTTTCTCCAACCATGTCCTGAGCGTATGTGGCTCTCGCGCTCTTCGTCAGCCTCCGCTGGGTCGTATCCGGGGACGGAGGAGCTTGGCGGACTTCCCAAGACTCTGCTTCCTGTTTCGCACGTGAGGGTGGTGACAACGATGTGGATTTGGGAGGCCTCTGGGCTGTTTGTAAATACTGTATAGCGAGTAAATGAAAATTGTAAATATGGTATGAATAAAAACATTTATCACAATTACTTATTGCCCAATGAGGCAGATTGTAATTTTATCATATTAAAGTTGTTGCTCATTTGTTTTTAAAAATAAATAAATAATAATTACTTATGTAAATTAATAAAGCCGAATTCCCTCTGGAAGACGGATCGCGGAAAGGGGAAAAATTTCCCTCTCAGCGAATACTCAAGCCCATGATGAAGACGTAAACAACGACGGATGGATGATAAGGATTGATTGGTATTCGGGAGGTGAAAATTCCCACAATCGGCGAATCATCACCATTACTAGTCAGTACCCGATTTTAAACAGATCTATGAGCAGTCGATGAGCTTTTCTGTTAAGCGAGGGGCATTAACTCCAGCAATTCCCCTGTAATTCCTCTTCGTCTCAATCCCTCTTCGTCAGGACTGACCACGCTGATGTCCGCTGAGGTCATCACGGTCTTAAACAAGACATCCTTATGAGATCTCCACATCGCTTAGAATCTGAATCTGTACGCGCTAATATTATTGGTTTTTGACAATTAGTAAATATTTTTTTCAACAGAAAAAGACTATTCGATCAGAAGTCTCTTATGGGTTAACAATAGCCAGAAACAATGTTATACAATATCTTTTAAAGGGATCATTTCGGGTATAGGTTTTAATTGACTAATTAGCTAATAATATCATTATCGATATAATTTGTTAATTGGAGTATTTAATTGAACCTGGTATAATTGCGATCATGCTTCAACGAGTGTAACTAATAGTCTATTATCCTCCGTTCGGCCGACAAAACTATTAGTATCGTTATCTTCTTAACGAATGATTATTTTTAAAAGTAGGAGGCTTATGGAGTATCCTAGGGGTATAGACAGACAGATTTTCAGTCATTTACAGTAAAAAAAACATAAAATTAGTCAAAGAAACAAGATAGGGGGGGACTTTGAGATTTTTAGCTTACAACATTTTTTCTTGTTACCCAGTGACGAACCTTCATTACTTTTGGAGCTGTTTTAGTTTTTAGCGTCAACTGAACATCAAAATATAAAATTCTCAACTTCCTTTTAACTTTCCTCTATAAATTTTGGTTATCCACTCATTGCGATCGCCTTCAGTTAAGAATTAGCCTTGGTCGAATCTGATAGTTATTGTTCCAGTGGGGTTTTATTTACGGTCGAAAAGACTTATGTACACAATATGGCTGATAGGTCAGTTATATTCACTATGCATAGAAGTAGTGTACCCAAGACTTTTAATAACTTAAGATTAATTTTTGATGAAGGATGATGATATCAATGCTCTCATTCCTTCCCAGAACATCTGACCAGCCGGTAATGCTTGACAGACCTATGCATTGTCATCCTGGAGTTTAGTACCTTTTCTAGTGACTTTCTTAAACTTAAAAGAGGACACAAAATGAATTTCTAAGCAAAATAACTAATTTACTTCCCGACTAAATGATTCCACTTATTAGCATTGACTTTATTTACGACATAGTAAAAATAAGCCATCCGCCAGAGACTCATCAAGTTTTTTGACTCGTTGCAGCACCTAACCAACCCAGTGTTTAACACTACGACCCCACCACCCCTCCCGCATCGATGGCAACAGACTGTCGGGGAAACATTAGGTTAAGAATTAGTATGTAAGTTAGTTTTAAGTTTGATCAAAAATGTGAGCCCCATCACTATTATTGTAATAATTGAGTATCTATAATTGTATATAATTATCTGTGGATTTAAACGGGATTTGAAAAAAAAAAAACAAGCATTCAAATAATTCGTTCAAATTAGTAAGTAGAGCTTTATTATTTTAGGAAAAAAATGTTGTGCATTATAAATCAACAGGAAGGAAGATACATAAAAAAATTAATTTTATTATTAGTTTCTGTATTCCTGTGTATAAATAACTTGGCATTTAAAATATAGTTTTACACATTCATTTTATTTTGGTTTTAGTTTAGATCTGGAGTCTGGGTAATATATGTATCGATTTCATACAACATAAAAGAAAATGAAGGAACTCCTGGCATAACCGAGAAGTCTGTTAATCTTTCTGTGTCTCTGTTTAGTTCCTGCATATCCTCATGACTAAAGAATAAAGTTTAGTCGTGATTGAATCAGCTTGACTAACTTTTGTCGGACTGTGACCGGGAGAAGTAGCCGCAGATAGTGAGAGAAAGAGAGAGAGAGAGAGAGAGAGAGAGAGAGAGAGAGAGAGAGAGAGAGAGAGAGAGAGAGAGAGAGAGAGAGAGAGAGAGAGAGAGAGAGAGAGAGAAAGAGAGATAAACAGGGGTGAGAAAGAAAGCGATGCAGAAGCCGGGAGGAGAGGAACCGGTCTTCCCTGGTCCTTCAGGTTCACTTCTTCTTCCCTGAGGAGTCCTGTCGATCATCGGGGTAATTGCCTGCGTCTGCGCTTCAAGAACTCCCTGTGTATGCGGCTACTGCTGGCGAGGCTCAGGATGCAAACAGCGTGTGTTAATAACATGTCTGTCATGTGAACGGACGGAGCACTACCGCCTACTGGCCCAACATCCCATCTGAGTTTGATGAATCGCACGATTAAAGATTTCGTTCCGGCCGATAAAACATCATTAATCGCTGGTTTATTGACCTTTTCTAATTATAGTCCTGTAATAAAGTCCCACCATATAATACCTATATATTATCGATTAGAGGACGTATTGAACATTAATTTTTAATCATAGAAAGATTTTTTTTTCTTTTAATAACAAGGAATTAATTCATTAATGACTCTTAATCATGTTTTGATGAGATGGCAGAAACTTCAATCGAGACCTCAATAAAAATTTTCTAGCCGCTAGGTCGAGCAAGAGAATTACGTAGACCAAGACGGATAGACATACGGGTGAAAACGTAACGGTTTCTGTCTATTGATAACACAAGGCAGTTTGCGGCGCAGGGTTTCAGAGTAGAATCTGGATAATTCCAGTCTTCTAAATACGAGAAAAATATCAGATTTGCCGAATTGACTCAGATTTTTTTAATAAAAGGAATACATACTCTTATATTGAAAGACACTTTTTTTGGGGGGGGGATTAATTAAACTAAAATACTGTTATAATTTTTTTATTTTGAGACGGATGGCGAAAAAGTGTGTTTCAAAACGCGTAGCAAGGTTTTAATTATATAAAAATATAGGCTGGAAAACTCAAAATTTGTTATTTATTTATTAACAATATACAAGAACTTTGTATTTTACAATAGTAACATAATTAAATAGAATTAATCAAACTAAACAAAAGTATGTTAAGAACACCGTCGCCTGAAATGCTCGGTGAGGACAGTCCCTTCGCAAGGCCCAGGAATAGACCGCCGTCATATGTCTGTCCACCGGCCTTCATATCTCTCCTCCATTGTCTGTTCTTCCCTGAAATCCTTTCCACAAAGTTTTCACGGATTCAATCCAAATGGCTATGCAAAAATTTAACTTTAATACTCATATTAGCTCCAAAAATCTCTCTCTATATATATATAATATTCTTTATTGTGCTGATATTAAAATCTGCCTTATCAGGCAATAAGTAATTGAGATAAGTGTTCTCATTCATACAATATTTACAATTCATCATTCACTCGCTCATTCATACAATATTTACAAAACGCCCAGAGGCCTCCCAAGTCCATATGTTTGTCACCTACCTCGCATGCGAAAGAGGAAGCGGAGACTTGGGAAGTCTACCACGCTTCACCGGATATGAGCCAGGGAGGCTGACCAACAGCGCGAGAGCCACAGACGCTTAGGACATGATCGGAGAAACCGGCCATTGCCAGGATTCCCACTGCCACGCATTTATAGCAAGTCACTAGGCCACTGCAGTCTCCGAGGAGGATTATAGGGATGAACGTGCAGTGCAATGACTGTGCTAGGGGATTAGTGTGGTTGGAGGGGCTACTATGGAATTTCATATACTTGGAAGGGATGAGTTAGGGTATGTTAAGATCGTTATGAAGGGTTTTGTTACTGACATAATAAGGGGCATTTACTATTGTTAGGAAATGTCTTTCTTCCGACGTAATAATACCATAAACAAAACATATAAACAAGGTGCTTTAAGGATTATTATACCTGAAAAAACACGGCTAGTGACTGGATGGCCGAAAACAAGTTTTAGATTTAATAGATTGGTTTATAATGAGAAGCTGGTAAAGAATAAAAATGAATAATATATTAACAAAGTAACTAACGGTACGTCGTGTACCTTAGTGCATTAATGTGCCTAAATTCACTCCAATACCTATGCTACAAAAAAAAAGGTATTTATTATCAATTGCACTTCAAAATGAATTCAACTTGGCCAAACTCTCGCAAAGACTGCAGGGTTGTGTAGTCTATCCCGGTATGGCAGACATCCACCATCATTTATAAATAATAGTTAGGCCAATACTCTAATCAAAATTTTCCCTTTATATAGCGGTTCCTGGTTTGGAAAAAAATGAATTCAAACCTTCCAAAAAAATAAAACTGTCTCCTATTGGAGAAGCCTGGAGAATTATTTTGGAACAGTTTTCTCACAACTATTCATTTAACTCTTGACACGAAGTATCTCGGGATATGGTTTTTCGTTTAATACAGCCCCTTTTTCGTTACAAATATGAAATACAATATGTAGTGACCGCTAACTACATAAGATAAATCACCCTATACTCTATGGTATATATATTATATAATAATTTAAACAAATGTAAATAACATTATCAAGCCATAAACCATTGTAAATATTGTAAACAATAAAAGGCGCAGCTGCAAGTCAATTAGTTAGACACTGGGGGCCCTCGCTCGCTACCCATAGCAGGTAGCGACCCAGACCAGGCCAGGCCTACGGCTGCCGAGAACAAAGGGCCACCACATACTGAGCTGGCATTGGGTACAATAAAACCTGATATGATTGGATACTAACGAAGCCAGCTGGGTATATAAGACCCTGGGTTTGGCCTGTAAATCATTCTCCCGAAGACTCGCTAACTGATGACTTGCGGCTGCACAGATGTTGAAGACTTGGCCTTCTCATTTATGAAAACCTCTGCATCTCTCTTCCTAGCCTCGCTATGTTTTAGTCCGGCCTTGTCAGACCCCACACCTTCCTAGTGGAAATCTCTGCCTTCGCCTCGCTAAAACTAGCAGCTCCTTGGGAGAGACCTTTCGCGGACGGTTGTCGTGGCCCTACAAATTTACCGAGTAGTGTCTCCCACGGCAATCCAGCCGGCCTCTCACCGGTTCACACTCGCCTTTGGGATCCTGGCGGATTTCGCCTACTCTCAAATGTGAGTTCGTGGTCATTCCAAGACCACACAAACTACCCACCCTATACCTCTTCTCCTGAACATAGTGCATTGTCGGGGCACATGCCTATCAAATATGGAGTCAGATAGTAAGACCGTCATGAAGCAATTGTCCAGGTCATAGCCTAATCAACCCTCACTTCGTCACCAGGGCTAGGGTAACTAGGCACCCTCCTCCTGACGACCCGACACAATACTTAAAAGAATGCTACTTATTTCATAATCGGTACTAATCATTAGATTAACTAATGAAATAAAGGTGATAGGTTTAATATCGTTATAGGTACAATGAGTTTGTATTGAAGATCCATAAACTTTCAAGTCAAAAGTTTCAGTTGCTACAGCTAAGAAATTAGAAGGCGTGACTTTTATAGATTTTATCTTTACGCGTTTATGACCGTCTATTGATATAAACACTCTATTCGACCGGAGCATGTATTTATTCGAACAATTAAATATATTATTAGCATTATAGATGAGGGAGGTATATAGTACTCCCTGTATCGAGATGAAGAAAGAAGATTTAGCGAGACTGTTAAGCCGAAGAGGTTGATGGATCTGTGGCGAACCGTCATTACTTCTTCCCTCAACCTCTTTGATATTCTCCAGGCTCTCCTTCCAACTTGTCCCACTACAGCGGAGCTCTCTTGTATTTATTACCCGGTCGGTTTAGTTCACTATTTATTTTATTTATTGGCAGTAATTTTATTTATTTTTTTTATTCAATAAACTCTTAAGTCCTGCCTAGTCACGCCTGCTTAGTGTGACTACTACCGTGGCGGCTCGGTTAAGATTCCCGGTGTATCGTTTCGCTTTTGGATATCGACGGTTCCAAATTTCCCTGAAGGTATAATAAAGTAATTAATAATAAAAGTAACAAAATATTTTGTTTAGTTTTAATTCATTGATTTACAACTAGCATTAAAACCGTCGAATTCGCTGAAAATATGTCAAAATGTCTAACATAAAGGCAAAGGACATCCAGAGAGCACATTCCTTAGATTGTCATTAATTTAGATGATCCCCATTCCAGCTTGAATAATCGTCGTTGAACGTTAACAGATGGGTCAGGTGTGGACAGTATCGATAGGTTTGGGTATTCGTGCAATTTGACGTGACATTTTCTGTATTATGCTCAGATGCACTTGTGAAATTTTCAGGTCAGTGTCAAGAGTTTCATTTTGTAAGTCATAGAGCTTTTGATTTAAAAAAAACAAAAAAAAACTTAACCCAAAGTACATGTCAATTAACATGTCGAAATCTTTTGTATACTGACTAATTAAATGATTAATGGATCTTAATTATGCTTTGTAGAGATTCTATATTTTCCAAATGTCAAATGTGTCCTACGTGTAGTATTGCAGGCTCTAGGTTCATCATTGGGTTCGCTAAGACCGGTACCGACATACAGTTTCTGATTTAGAAAAAAAAACCTACGGCTCTAAAAATGGTGAGGCCACTACTCCTTGGAGCGACTAGTGGACTGAGTTTTTGGAGGTCTATAAAGGAACTTTCGAATTGAAAAGAACACGGAGACAACAATCTGCCTTGGAATTTATTAAGACTTTAAAATTCCAGTCTAAATCAACACATTGAATCGTATCACGTTTCATTTCAGAGTGTTGAGGCCTTCCATTCAAAAATCATTACAATTGCAAATGAGTCCGTTCTTGGTATGCGCATGGCCGTTTGCGTCCAGCGTTATTCGACACCACTTCATACATCGAAACCCAACAGTATATTTGCGTTTGCAACGCTCCCGTTTTAAATCACGAAGCTAAATTATTCATTACACGCCCTGTCTCTGGGCGGTACAACCTTGTAACCGTACCCACGCATAATTGAGGCAAAAAATTAATTTTATTTTTTCGCGATCGGGTTGTTTGTTTCAGAATAGCATCTGACCAATCTACGTGGTCAGAGGGTGGTCTGAAAAGTTTCCGACCTAAAAAAGTTTTTATTTATTTTATTATCATCTTCATGTTGAGTTCGGAAACTTTTCAGACCACCTGTGTATATACATCATCGCATTAATCGCAATGAAAAATTTGGGACTTTTATTGGCCATTTGTAGCCAGGCTGACACGTTAAAAATCCTAATGGAAGTTTAATGTAATACATATATGACTATATTAAATAATTGTTACAGTCAATTTGTGAACTAAAATAATTGAGAAACTTCCTGAAGTCATGTGAAGTGTTAGTTGGCTTTCATGGAGTTTCCCCCCCCCTCTATTTTATCTATAATATACCAGGTGTAAAGTAAATGGTGCACTTTTACAAGGGGAAGCGATAACTAACAAACTTTTTAAATTAGGTAATCTTCAATTACTGCAATTTCCATAAGACAAAATTTTCTTCTTATAATTGTTAAAACTATTTGAAGAGGGCTTTCAAGCGGCTTTATTTAGTCGCTCCTACTTGACTACAGATTCCTCGCTTTTAGAAAAACTTCCTTGTTTAATAAGCTTTAAGTCCATGTTAATTAAGCTGAGGTCTAATATATTAAAATTTCGAGGTTTTCTTTAAATGCGGATAATTTTTTTAAAATTTTGATCTTCTCCCATTTGTTGATGGATATAATTCTCTAAACTCATTGATTAGTTTCTCTTAAATCATCAATAAGTTCATAAGAAATTAAAGTTTATCTCTTTAAAGATAGAAAGAATTCTCCAAGTATCTCTTTAAAGTATTACCTTTATTTTGTATTATCTTAAATATGTATATTTTATTAAAAATTATGTTCATTGAAATATTTATTTTTTTTCTCTTCATAGTTAGTTGTTAATATACTAAAATTTCTTAAGTCAAAGAGTTTTCTGAAAATATTCATAGCTTCTTTAAAATTTTGATGTTTTTCATTCCATGGATAGATCAAATTTTCTGAATTCAATTATTTTTTCTCTTAATACTTCAATAACATCATAAAATATTGATGTGTTTTCCTTTGAAGATAGAATGAATTCTCCATACATATTAATTTTTTGTCTCTTAAATAGCAATATTTTGTGGTATTATATAATCAATATTATATATTGTGGTGTCAGTTAAAATATTGATATTTTTATCTTCTGGGTTAGTTGATAATTAACTGTACTCTAGGAGGAATAAATGTGTTGATACATGTAGAATCAAAGTGTGATTGATCGTTTAGAGCTAAGGTACAGAATAAGCTGAGATTCGCCTCCGGTATTGTAAAAAATTATTTGATGTGAAATTCTGTCTCCTCAAAGTACCAGTCTTTTCACCAACTTCATCAATTTTCATAATTGAGATCTGTGTATATAGAACCCAAGGTACACTTTGGGTAATAATTTTTTAATTTTCATTTTTTGAAAAAGCAGCATTCATTTGAAGAATAGTTCAAAAATGCAACGAGGATTAACGAGGCAGAGTTCCTGCAACAGCCGATGGCTTTTCGGAAAGGACGTGGGAGTGCCGTACCCAGGGTGGAGGTCACATTGAAAATTTTCATTAAAATACATTTTATATAATCATTACCAGGGATACTAAGTAATATAATTAAATTTTATTTTTCTAGGTCTATTTGAAAAATTCATTATTTTTTAATGGAGAATTTCATTTGTTATACTCACATTAAATATTTTATTTTACATATTTTTTGTACATCCCACGTCACAGAAAAAATCTTTGTTATAATTATTTTTGATGAAAACACGGGTATTTTGAGGAGACTGAGTTCCACATCATGTAATTGTTTTACATAACAGGAGGCGAATCTTGGCTTATTCTGTAACAGACCTCAACTCAATTAACATGGACAAATCAACAACTTTATTTCGATAAAATTACAATCTGCCTCATTGGGAAATAATTGTGTTAAATGATCTCATTCATAATCATCCATATCTACAATTTTCAATCACTCGCTCATTCATACAGTATTTACAAACAGCCCGGAGACATCTCAAGTACACATGGTTGTCACCTCCCTCACGTACGAGTCTTGGGAAGTCCCCCACGCTCCTCCGTCAGCCGCGTCGCTGGAAAAGAGATGCTCAGGTTATGATTGGAGAAACTGACCATTGCCAGGACTCCCACTGTCACCCATTTATAGCAGGTCACGAGGCCATTGCCGTTTTAGTCTCCGAGGAGGTTTATAGGGATGAGTGGTGCAGTACAATGACTGTGCTAGAGGATTTGGGTGGTTGGATAGGTTACTATGGAACTTCATGAACTTAGAAGGATGAGTTCAAGAATGTAGGGTATAATAATATCATCATGAAGGGTTTTGTTGCTGACATAATAAGGGTCGTTTACTATTGTTTTCAGGACTTTTGATTGAAAGGATTGGATGTGCTTTAGAATTTTGGAACCTGATAAAAAATAACTAAATAATCCATGATTTGACGAAAAACAGACCTGGGTGAGTAATTTAGTAGCTTGAAAGCCCTCTTTAACTGGTTTCAACAAAGTACTTGTTTTTTAATAAAACGTTGTCTATTTTACGTTGAAACAGTTGGGAATTACCTAACAAATTTTAATTTACACCTTTTCCCTATTTGGAACTCGACCAAAGCCCAAATGAACTTTCCTGTTTCATTTGAGGTATACTATCACTTCCTTAAGTTTTGGACATAATTTACGTTACACTTCAGTCTCGCTCATCCAACAGAGAAAGTTGCCTGTTAACTTTCATCCGACTTCTATACTTATATCACATCACATAATGGTGTTTAAAACCTGTTTTTTAACGATTCAGGAAGATAACAAAACCTGTCGGTTGACAACTTAGAAATTAGTTTGTCTTTTACGATCTCGTATAGGCTTTCACATGAGGTACTGGTTAGCGCTCAGTCCCCCCCCCCCCTCTATTTTACCTAAAATATACAAAGTGTAAAGTAAATGACGTGGAAAACTTAAGGAAGTGATACTAGACCTTTCCCCCCCCCTTTCATAGCCCCTTTAAATTTACAAATAATTATAGACCGCCAGGTGAATCCATCCACAAATTATTTTTGTATTTCTATATATTTTTGTATTTAGCAGGAGGTAGGTTCCCTAGTGGTTACAAATCAGGGTTACAACAGTATGTTTCGTTGCTTCAAGACTAACTAATACACAACATACAACAACAGGAGGTAGGTTCCCTAGTGGTTACAGATCGTGGTTACAAATCAGGGTTACAGTTTCTCCCCCACAAAAAAAAATTCGAAACAAGTTACAAAATAACATAAAAAGGTAAATAGAATATATATACATATAAGAGAAAAAAATTGAACGTTGAAAAAAATAAAATAAATATAAAAAAATCTTTAAGACATTTGACTAGTATGTTAAATAGTCCTGTAGGTAATCTGACCGTCTTTTTATTCTATCGGATTTTCTGATCTGTGCTTCATGGTCTGGTTCTGGTATAAAGTCTGGAGCGGTTATAGATTCTGGTTCTGGTGTTGGTTCTGGAATAGATTCTGGACCGTCACTGTTTAGTCTGGCTTATGTCCACTTTAACGCACCTCTTTTTATCTCGTCGCCAATTGTTGGGTTTTCGATAAAGTACTTAACACAGTTACTGAGTACACTGAGGGGCTCACCTTCGACAGCTCCAGATCAGTGTTCTGCAGAGTTAGGGCTGCTTAATTTTACCTGAAGTACAGGGAGGGGGTTGCTTATATGTGTTGGGTTTTTTGATAAAGTACTTAACACAGTTACTGAGTACACTTTTATTCAACATCACGTTGCTTCACCTTCAAGACTAACTAATACACAACATACAACAACAGGAGGTAGGATCCCTAGTGGTTACAAATCAGGGTTACAACAGTATGTATTCGGAAGGCTGTAGGACTTGATACCTGGAGTTAATGTCTTTTAGGTTCACCTAGGTCTTAGGTACATACCTGAGCAAATGCTCGGGTCGGTATTGTCTACCTAAGGTTAACGTATTAAAGAGCTTATTGTCCAATGTTCACTTCTTTGCTTCATCCCAAACCAACCATTGTTGGGCTGGTAACTAGTGATGTTTTTTTCGCCCAATCTCGCGTCTAAATCCAGTGTATTTTGTTTACAGGATAAAATGTTAATGCTAAAATTTTTGCTATTGTTAGTAATTAATGATAATACAATAATAATAATGCTGATTATTTTTGCGATTACTCCTCCTATTTTATCAGGAATAGAACGTAAAATAAAAAATATCATCCTCCTCTATTCCATTGTATAGGAGTCTTTATAAATAAAATCAATGGCTATCCGATGGGGATGGTGACTACTGAAGAGGAAGATGTAATCGAAGAGATTTTGCAAGGTGTAATTATAAACAAAAATATGACGGCTGATAAATAAAATAGATAAAAAAAAATACACTAAATATAATGACTGATCGTGAAGGCCTCGACGTAAAAATATTAATGACTTATAGAAAATGATGATTTTCTGAAGAGGTCAGAGGAAGATGCAATGTCCTTCGACCAGTGCGGTCATATCCGCCTCGTCCTTCGCGATGGCCTCTCCTGCCTTTATCCTTTTTTTTTGTTTGTGATGTCGCCGGCGGTTCAACAGATATAATGAAGCATAATCGTAGCCGAATTACCTCACCGCCTCACGTAACCAAGGATGCGGATGACTAAACCAGCTCCGTCACATCTAGGAAAAACCTGGGGTCAAAATTTTATGCTTTCATCTCAGGAAGGAAATTCTATCTTTTCGTTCGTAACGGAAATCGATGGAGAACAATTAGCTACGTAACAAGGAGTTTCTTAACAATTTCGATGACACTTTTCTTGTTACTGAGCCAAAAAAAACCGTATATTCAACAACAAACTGGATTGCGAAGTTTGGAAAGAAAAGGGCAGTTTTAGATGTGTTTAAATAACAACAAATAATATAATATCATAATATTATACTAAATATTTAAAATAATAGTAGATTTTTAAAATTAGAAAAATTATGGAGAAACAGTGATTTTTTTTATTGATCTTTTAAGACGTCAGAAACAGATTTCCGCCTTAAAACTCCATACATTTTACACCGTGGGATAGTTTTTGGTCCCAAGGCGAGTTCTTTTTGGTTTACATTTGGTACTAAGGGCTAAAATAAATAAATATTAATTTTTTGAGCAGTTTTACAAGGCTTTCGACACATTGATAGGTCTCTCAAACCACCTCCTGAATTATATTGCTTTTAATAAATCACAGTACTTTGACAAACTTTTAACATTTTACCGATTTTCCTTCAAGTAAAAAACTTTAACTGATTGAAAATCTTGTTTTGTATTACCTTAATAAGGATTAGTGGGCAAACAAAATTACTCATACCATAAATAATTTTCTTATATCAAAAATAAATTTGATCAATCTAATATTTTTTTTTCAAATTAAATATGTTATATAAAATTTTGTAAAAAAAAAAATAAAAGTTTTCACAGCTCCAGAGTACTAAGAAATATTGTGTGTATCAATGTATAATAAATACATATAACTGAGTCCTTTTTTTTTTTCTGAAATTTCCTGTAGCATCGTTACATTATATACAGGTTTTGTTATTTTATAGAAATTATATAATGGAATAAACAAGTATAATGATATACATTATACGTGACTGAACTGACTAATAAAGGTGATGGGGCTCACCTTTTTGATCAACCTTAAAACTAACTTACATACTATAATTAATAATCAACAATTAAAATATTAAACGTGTCAAGAGTATAAATAAAATACAATATGGTATAGACCTTCGAGAGTATAGAATGAAAAGGTTTAAAAATATGCAGGACTTCAATGGAAATAAAATACAAGTTTTTTCCCCTTGGTTAAGGATACACAAATTAATATAGTTATTAATTTAATTAAAATAATTAATTACAGTCGTTTTTCTAATATATTTACACCAACGACACGTGTGGTGTATGTTGCGTATCACACAATTATACTGATGTGAAAAAGATTTTCAAGACTAATTGTAGTTCACTAAAGCCTTAACACGTAATATAGCCTCAGAACATGTCAGTTTTAATGACATTGTGCAATTAAAATTAAAGAATATAACTTGCATAATTTATTTATCAGTACATCGGGAGAGCCTAGTCAAATGTTAATTTTTAACTACGTTTATGACCTAACCCTCGTTATTATTTTACTTGTAGCATCAGTTGAGCATCAAATGGACCTGCTATAAAAATATCAGGCCGCTTAAAAAGACTAATTGAAACAAATTAGTTGTTAATTAAGTTTTGAATTACGATTGTAATTATAATGGAAAAATACAAAACGCGAATTAAGTACAGTTAATCAGGACTGCAGTTATTTAATTTGACACCTTATTCGAAATTGTTGAACATTTTTGAAACCAGCTACTTAATGAAACTAACTTATGTTACATATACAACTATATGTTTAATTACTTTCTTACATCAAATGTATAATCTATGTCATATTTCAATTCTCTGTCTTTAGACCGAGAGTAAGCCTAGAAAACGTAGACATGCTCATTGGCCACTTCACTATAAACTGGCTTTACAATAAATACGTACTATCCAGCTCTCAATTTATATCCATTCCAATCAAATATTATTTTTATAAAAATAAAAAGAAATTTCACAGTAACGACATCATTACGAGACCAAGCCATGTCAAAGGGATTTTTTGCTAGTTAGTGTAAGTCATCCGTGAAGAATTGTCTTCGTCTACTGTTTTCTCAGAACAAGGATGATGGACACGTGCACGAAGGAGGTAGAACAAAAAAGAAAAAATATTCCAAAAAAAAAAAACAAGAAAAGAAGACAAATATTGACACAAGAGAAAGATAAAACGTGGCGTGCGAGTGAGTGTACAATAGCTCTTGGCTGTATCTTATTATGGCGGCGAGATAATTTTTTTTTTTTTTTGGAAAGGCAGAAAAAATGTCATTCCTTGAAAAATTTCATGTTGGTGGATCAATTTGTAGACCGACGACTCTTGGTATGTGTTTTGTTCGGAAGACGTGACTTTATTTTTAAAAAAGACTTCTAATACAATCAAAACGGATATGAGCACCCCTGCCTGAAAATTTTCTTCCTAACATGGTTTAATTGTTTCATCCAACCTCTCATAATTTATGAAGTTTAGAAAAACGAAATACATATAAAATGAAATGACACCATATCTTAAAAAATAATTAAATTATTGTGAAAAACATATCATTGTTTATCTGTTATGCCAATATAGCCCATTAAAATTGCTTAGAAACATGTCAATATTTAACAAAAATAATCGGCTTGTGATTTATAATATCCTTATTGTTTAGGTTTAATACTGTTTTGCATAGGAATTTTTAATATGCCCTTAACCTTGGGGAAAATAAAAACTTTAAATAAGAAGCTGTAACTTTAAAAAACAGAAAATAAAGAGAATAGCAAGTAAAACATAGAGCACATTAATCTTCTTCAATGTCAATTCAATTTATTTTATTGCAATGGTTGGCGATCTTAAGAGTTTCGTCACGGCTGTAAAAACGATTATAATGGCGTTTTGTAATTATAGTCTAATTCAGTCTCAACGTATAATATAAATATTATTAATCAATTTTTTTTTTTCTAAGCTCTCTAATCATAAGATTAAGGATGAGGGAAAAACAAGGAAGATTTGGGTTGAGTGGATCCTTGTACTAAGAGTACCTGCTTGAAGGTGGTGTGAGAGAATTAAGGAGTGTAGGAAGCCTCGGTAGAGGTTGGTTGTTGCGGTACAGTGGTGAGAGTCCACTGGTGGCTGGGCCTAGTCTCTCTAGGCATGTAGTGCAGTCAATATTATTATTATTAATCAATACGACGATAGCTTCAGTTTTATAGCCAACTGAAATCTTTTTTTTTTTTATTTTGGAACAAGAGAAAACCCAGTTAGATTAGAAAACCCCACTTAGAACAAATGAAATCAATAATCTAGTTTTGGTGCTATTTATAGTTTGTACTTTTAATACCTAATAAAAAGTTTTTGTTCAAACAGTAATATTTTCTGAAAAGAATGATTCCAAATACACATATGTTTATCGCCTAAATATAGTTTAAAACAAACCGGGTAAGGATTCCATGAAAACGTGTCACGGTTTCGCTTATCTTTTCATGTGGCTAATACTTCTTAATTATAGTTACATTCTCTTCTTAATAGGAAACTCACATTTCTTCCTTTGAGATTTCGGCACTAATTTTGACTACATTTGATCCGGGAATGAAATTAATTGCTTATGAACTTTGCCCATGAGACCTGGAGTACACACCAGTGCCTTGAGTAGAACTCGATTAAAATTTCCAGTAGGTTCCCACAGGAACTCCGGGTATCCCGGATCGCCTTAGAAGGCATAACAGACCGTACGCTTGCAGCTTTGACTGACAATGGGGCAGTATCCTTGGGCCTGCCTTTCGACACTTCGCACTTATATTTT
Organism: Acanthosoma haemorrhoidale; assembly: GCA_930367205.1. NCBI lineage: Eukaryota > Metazoa > Arthropoda > Insecta > Hemiptera > Acanthosomatidae > Acanthosoma > Acanthosoma haemorrhoidale. The sequence continues at coordinate 10,482,524 of OV884011.1, read as the reverse complement.
GTCCTTTAGGAGCCAATACTCTATACCAACTCTTATACCTTTCCCAGTTTCAAATAGTAAATATCTACAATAACAGCATCTATAAAATATATAAAACAATAATAAATTATAACTCATGTCTTAGCCGAATAGGTCCGAATAGGTAATGAGGGATTATGCCTCAAAAATTACGATCGCAGCAATAGCCCATAAATATCTCTGATAAATTATAACCTTGTCCAAAAATTCACAAGCTACTTGGTCCACATCTAGGACACTCAACTTGGTCCCACTTATTCATTCCGGGCGGAGTTCATGCAACATCGTTTGTAATTAGTGCGCAATAATGACCAAATACTCATTAAATATTGTCAATAAAGAGGTCATCAGCCTCTTTACCATTAATTTGAAACCCTATTCATGAAAAAAAAACATCATTCTGGAACTTTATCTTCTAAGAATAACAAAAAGGAACAGAATAGGAATGTCTACCTGACAAAAAATACATAATCTTACACAGATTTCATAAGATTATGAATAATTACATGTACATATGTGTATTACAATGTATATAATTTACATATTTGATGAATGATAAGTAGCATAACGGGATTTTAGCGCTGGTTTGAGTTGGAGGAAGCCGTGAAGGTAAGGAGGCGTTTTAGTCATGGTAGTAAGAGGAGGGGTCCAAGGAAGAACTCTGGGGATACCCAGAAAGACCACCGTACACCACGAAACCTTTGTCAAAATTGGGTAAGACAAGTGAGCAAACCAGTTGGTGCTCACGTAGGAGGAGATTTCGGAATCCATTAAGCCGTATAAGGTGGATCGGTGAGTGATTTGGGAAATTTGGTCATTATTGGACAATTACAGCTCATTCATTTTGAATTGCTATTTGTAATTAAATGACCGTTACTCTTTTTTATGCTATTGTATATAGCTATAACACAATAATGTAGAGGATCTTTCATTTAGCGCTTTCTATCTTTAAATTTAAATAAAACAAAGTGTGTGTAAGATATCATCAAAATATTTTATTCGTTTGAAAGGCCTATTGATGCCATTATGTATGGAGTATAACATCGTACAAATGTCTGCCGTGGCTTTGCTGGGTGAATTTGACCGATGGCATGGGTTATGTTGGCTTTGAGGACCGCTGTGATTTGTGGCTTATTCGCATAGACCTGCGACTTAAGAAAACCCCACAAGAAAAAGTCTGACGGGGTCAAATCGCACGATCTCTGTGGCCAGTTCACATCACCTCCACGTGACATTGCCACACGTCGTTGTCTATGGTCGTTTACCTCCAGCTCCTGTGTCAGTTAAATTTTGTACGGGTGCAGGCCCAAGTCACAACGCAAAATTCGCCAAGTTGTCTGCGAAAGACCGAGTTCTTGTGAGCGACGCGAAATCGACCGCCTCGGATTCTCCTGCACACTTCACGGACAGCAGCGATGTTTTCGGCAGATCTTGCGTTTCGTCGACGTACAGGTGTTGGATGATTGTTTATTGAACTAGTGGACTCAAATTTATCCACCACACTGCGACTAGTCCTCTCGGTAGGACGGTTATGGCGACCGTAAAATGGGTGAAGTGCGCGGAACGTTGCCCAAACAGAACACCCATATTGATAAAACAATATTATCATTTACACGGGTTGTTGAACGCTATATCCGTCCATGGTGATTTGGCAAAACAGACTAAATAAATGACATCCAATTTGACAGATGCAGCTTCAACAATATGGCCGCTATCAACTATCAAAGTTCAGAAGTCCCTATTGGAAGACGCTATATTTACAACAAAAAATTTCAATTAGTAAGAAAAAAATAAAAACCTACTGTAGGTTTGATCAGCTTGTTAATAACACTAAGTAACGTATGTACAATACGACGTGTTATGGCTATCCACAAAAAGTAAAAGATTCAAACATAAATGAATAGAGATGACAAAAATAAAGATAACATTGAAATTATCGCAAGAGGGAAAGAGCATGAAATGTTGCTTGGATTACATCTTAATACAATATAATGCCAAATATAGATCACTTGTTATCGTTTTCCTTTAAATATTTTATAAATGGGGTAGCTTTCATTTTTAACATCATATGGAATTCATATCGAAATATTTGGCAAGGGATATCAAGACGGTTTTAACGTCACTTTGTAATTACAGCTCAATAAACTTCAAATACATGTTACATTTACTAACAAAGAAGAAGGCTAGAAAAACAACAATCACTGGTATGTATTCTCCAATGCAAGAGTGACATCAGGCGGAAGGAGTCTCAATCAGCTCAAGAGATAAGTCGGATACTATATCACACACAATACGAAAACATATATGAATGACATACGAATAGATTCAAGTAGAATCCAAAAATGAAACAAATTTTGATCAATTAATTAACAGTTCAAAATAACTGTATTCCTAACAATAAGTATAAGTTGATAATAACATTTTTTTTTTTTTTTGTTGCAGGTAAATATTACACGTCTGTTGGAACTTGGAATATTTGATGTGTTCCTTCGCCTCGTCAAAAGTAAGACCCTAAATTATCAATAAGAGTCACGATTATTTAACAATAACGATAATAGCTGTACTGACGTAAAATATTATTGGGCATTTAAATCACTGAAGTTAGCCTGATGAGACTTTAATGGTGGGTGAAGAACAACCGAATAACTCGAAACAAGTGTAGTCGATTCTACGCTACATGTGAGGCTCTCATTAGAAAAACCGGTTCAGTCCATTATTAAACATGTTTGCGGAACGTAAAACTTGGTGTACTATAGTTTTTTTTTCATTATTTTTGGATGGAAGTATGAGATATAGGACGTTTCCATTTGGTGGATGTCGCTTTTTGGTTTGTAATTTTATACAACTTTAGGATCTCTGCTTTACACAAATGTAATACCTGAATTAATCTATCTGAGATGGCACTGTATATTTCGTTCAGATCAAAATCGACACTAAAGAAGAAAGATTCAAATTGACTTGTACTGGTTTAAAATTAATTTGACCATTGCTTGATAGCGATTCTCCGAACTTTTCCTTATAAACTTGTTGGAAATGGGTCTGTGGAGGTGGAGTTCGAACTACCTACTCAATCCGTTTAAGGAAAGCGGTGGGAGTGAGTTCCTGTTAGATGTCATCTCATTGGCATCTCATGTAGAGAGGGTTTTCCCCTCCTTAAATTTCGAATTGAGTACGCCTTGTACTAAATAGGTATTACAATCGCTTAAAAGAATTTAAAATGAGGTAGATTTTCAATTGAAACTTAAATGTTTAGTCAAGAACTATTTGTTTCCTGAGGATAGATTTAATTTTGGTATTTAGTACATTCCTTTTCTAGAACATGATTTCGGCCGAAATCTGCAGAATATAACATTCAGTTGGAACAAGTGGGAGAGTTTTTGGGAGATCGGATTAGGACGATGAACAAGAGGTGCTGGATTTTCTGGAAATGGGTTACCGTTCCTCTAACTATTAAGATTTTCTAGCATTTTAAGATTCATTTGTCCTATGGTTAAAGACACATTAATGACAACTCGAAAAAATAAAGATATTTAAAAAATAATTTATTGACAGTGAACATTAAAATTGAATAATATATATTCCCTTTTTAAATTCTTCATTTCGTTTGTAAGTATTAAAATATTACAATATCGTCCGTCTTTTATTAAATGTTAATTCTACCTTTTCTCAAAGTCATAGTTACCTCCGATTAGCCATAAAAAGCAGTGAATATTGATGGTTATAAAGGGTGTCCCAGAATTAACGGAAAATTTTAATTTGCCACCATTTGTGCAGTAAAGTAAAAAAAACGATTTGACAGCTGAGAGTTTAGGATTATTAAAACTGGAGCGTTACACGATAGAACAACGCGTCTTTATTGTTGAACACTATTTCAAAAATAATAAAAGTTTGGCGGCCGCAGTTGGAAAATTTCATACAAAATATGGTCGGAATAGTGTTTTGACTTTATCAGCTGTGAAGAGATTAATTGAAAAATTTAGGGAGACTGGATCAGTTGGAGACACTAAACACACTGGTCGTCCAAAAACAAGATGATATTGATGTGACCGATATGTGGTTTCAATAGGATGGTGCCACATGCCATGCATGTGTGTGCATGAAACAATTCAAATACTGCATGAGACATTTCCAGGTCTTGTACTCTCTCAGAATTGGCCCCCAAGATCGTGTTATTTAAGACCTTTAGATATCTTTTTATGGAGTTATTTGAAGTCAGGGGTGTATGTCAACAAGCCCACACTCACCCGTGCATTAAAAGAGGAAATTCAACGCTGCATCAACGAAAGTCAACCACATTTATGCCAAATGGTCATCGAAAATTTCAACAATAGAGTGCATATGTGCCACAAAGTCGTGGAGGCCATTTGCCCGATATGTTATTCCATAAACAACCCTATCCTATTTACTTTATAATTCAATAAAAAATTAACAACAAAAATACTAAAAACTGTGTTTTCTATTTAAATCAAATCTTGCGTTAATTCTGGGACACCCTTTATATTATACAAACGCCACACTCGATGACGGGATGTCCTTCGACGCTTGCGTGCTCGTGGTTAAATTGAAAGCCAACGGCCACACATGTTGTAGGCGTTGAGAGTTCCGAGAAAAAAAAAACAAAGTAAAAAAGAAAAACTACAGTGAAAAAAAATTTTCAATGAGGGTATTGTGAGTCCTGCCCATTGTGGATTCGTTTCTTGGACGTAGCGCTCTCAGCCTTGTCTTGGAGAGTCATCCGCTATATGGGCACCATATGACTAATCACCGACGGACGTGTTATGAATTATTAATTCCTCAGGGTACCGGACCCTCGGGCCGAAGGAGAAATGAAAGAAAGATTAGAAAACCTGTTTTATAAACATTTTACCGGTTCCAGCTTTGACTCCTCATCCTTTTATCTGATGGTGAGAAAAAACAAAACGAAAAAGAAAAATCGACATTGCGTGGACGATAGGGAAGTGAGAAAAAAAGTTTAAGTTATTTATGCCGAGCCCGGATGGCGATTCTCTTATGTATGTACGTTCGAAGATTGTAGTCGTAGAAATTATTCAATTATAATTGCATACAAGCTGATTTATTTCTGGTTCAGATTGAGTGACAGGTAGTAAGGTGGACAAAATTCAACGTGAATAAAATCGGGCACGTCTTGCTAACTTTAAATATTTCTCTAAAGTTATGATTTTTTTCGACATTGAAGACATTACACTTATGCTAAATTTTTAATGCTAAAAATTACTACTTAAATTTAATTTTTTTTTATTTAAACAACTTTATTATGATAAAATTACAGTCTGCCTTAATACTTAAAGTAAATAAGTAATTGAGATAAATGTTCTCATTCATACCATATTTACAATTCATCATTCACTCGCAGATTCATACAATATTTACAATACACATGCGAGAGAGGAAGCGGAGTCTGGGGAAGTCCCCCACGCTCCTCCGCCAGCCACGTCACTGAATACGAGTCAATGGAGGCCGACGAAGAGCGCGAGAGCAACATACGCTCAGGACATGATTGGAGAAATTGGCCATTGCCAGGACACCCACTGTCACGCGATTATAGCAGGTCACGAGGCCACTGCCGTTTCAGTCTCCGAGGAGGATTATAGGGATGAGTGGAGCAGTGCAATGACTGTGCTACGGGATTAGGGTGGTTGACTAGGTTACTATGGAATTTCATGAATTTGGAAGGGATGAGTTCAAGAATGTAGGGTATATTAAGATCATTATTAAGGGTTTTGTTGCTGAGGTAATAAGGGGCATTTACTATCGTTCTCAGGACTTTTGATTGAAAAGATTAGATACGGTTGATGTTCGCCTTTTTTGCTGTCCCCCACAGCTCTAAGTTAAATTTTAATTAAAAATTAAAAAGTTAAAATTAAAAATTAGTATGCTAAATTTATTTTATTTGTTGAAAAGATGATTTTTATTGGCTAAGATGGTTCAACAAACATACTGAGGTGATTTTTGGTAAAAAATACAGCATTGCTTTGATATTGTCGTTTATTCAGTTTTTAAAATACTCTCCTGCAACTGTTACATTACTTTCTTCCATACTTTCGTTTTATCCATCAAAATAATAATATTTAGTTTGTAATTCAGCTAAAAAAAATAGTTGGTAAGGCTAATCATGGCTTTGTTGATTTACACTTGGTAAAAAGCATTCTAAAAGATTCATTCAGACGGTGCGTAGATGAAATTGCTAGGCCACACATGCCTAGGCTTCTACGATTTTTTTCTTTGAGTTTTAAAAAAAAACTTTGTTGGCTACTTTTTTAGAATTGCCTAATGTACTCAAATGAAAGCGCTTGTAATTCTGAAGAGTACGGCGGAAGTTATAGCTTGATAGGACGAATAGTTATTGAGTTTCAGAATTTGAAGATTTAAAAACAAAGCAAAAAACGAGAGTTTTTTGTTTTTTTTAGTCATGTATAATCCAAAAACTTTGTATTTTTGACTATGCAAGTTTCACTCATTTTGAAAAACCTTAAGCCTGAAATTAATTTTTTAATTGGTCGATTTGGTGTAGAATGACTTCTTGGAACTTAATGCCACATAATGTCAAAAGTCATCGACATTTTCGTTAAATATTTTTAGAAATCATCAATTGTACGATACATGACACTTATGACTTCGCGATATTGTATCTTAACCAGCATATAATTTGCTATTATTGTATAAAACTCGTTCATGTAGACAATATATTTTCTTCCTTTTTTTAAGTCAGTTGTATGATGAATTGTATCTATATTGTTTAATTGCTGTTTTAAATGTTGGTGTTGAAAGCGAGGCGGGCGTTGCTCCTTCTGGATGACGGCGCGAATCCTTCGAAACGTTACTAGTCACTACGAGTTCTCAGCTGGAATGCGCAAACAACATTTCATTTAGAGCATTTTAAAGACGCCATACTCCATTGGTAAATTTTTTCTGTTTTAAAACATATATACTGTAATGATACGGGCTGAACCTGATATCATTACATGCAAATTTTGTCAGAAATCAAAAAGAAAAAAGTTGTTTGGTTTAATTTAATTTTTTTCTTTTTGTATAATTGTGTTATCAAGTATATCATAATAATCAGAATCATAATGTTTTTTTTTTATAACAACTTTATTATGATAAAATTACAATCTGCCTGAATGAGCTATAAGTAATTGTGCTATATGATTTCGTTCATACTAATTTACAATTTTCATTCACTCGCTCATTCATACTATATATACAAACAGCCCAGAGGCCCCCCAAGTCCACATGGTTGTCACCTCCCTTGTGTGCGAAGGAGGAAGCGGAGTCTTGGGAAGTCCCCCGCGCTCCTAGGTCAGCCGCGTCACTGGATAATAGCCAGCTGAACCTGACAAAGAGCGCGAGAGCCACAGACGCTCAGGACATGATTAGAGAGCCATTGCCATGACTCCCACTGTCACGCATTTATAGCAGGTCACGAGGCCACTGCCGTTTCAGTTCCCGAGGAGGATTATAGGGATGAGTGGCGCAGTGCAATGACTGTGCTAGGGAATTATGGTGGTTGGGTTGGTTACTATATAATTTTATCAACTTGGAAGGGGTGAGGTCAAGAATGTAGGTTATATTCATATCATTATGAAGGGTTTTGTTGCTGACGTAATAAGGAGAATTTACTATTGTTCTCAGGACTTTTGATTGAAAGGATTGGATGCACTTGATGTTAGACTTTTTTGCTGTCCCCCATAGCTCTATTCCGTATGTCCAGATTGGCTTAAGTATAACTTTGTGAATAAGTAGTTTATTTTCTATTGAGAGATGGGATGTCCTCTTGTGATCAACAACGTTTATCACGATAAACGAAGGTTTAGTTGAAATCGATCAACAATGCAAATGTCGGGGTGTGGAGCTTAAACAAGCGATAGCTTTCCCAGCCTCAATAGAAGGAACACGCATTGTCTCAGCTCCGTCACTTCGGACTCCAGAATTTTTTCTAGCCCATTTCAAGACCAGCATGGAAACAAATAAATAAGAAGGTACCTTCTAGCAATATGCGTACTGATCAATCAGTCCGACGAAATAAGTAGTTAAGCCATGGTATGTAAAAAACTAGGTTTAGTTATTAAAAAAAAAATCTGTTTTCGTTTGTGATACACACTAAAGTAATAATTGTTAACTTATAACATTATAAAGGGGAAAAAAAACTGGTTGTTATTTGCCCGCTACCAATGGATTTGCTTTGGTAAAATGTTTTCTTAAAAAACATGCTGTCTTTAGTTAGAAGCTGTCCCAAAATGTTTAACTGATAATGAGTCAAATGAATCATTATCCATAAAAATTAATGGTATTGTCTGATAAATTCCCTTTATTCATTTTCTTGTAGGGTCACAGACAATTCGTATTTTTAAGTTATAGCAATCGGGGTATGTTTTTTCGGATAAAAATTTAATTTAAACGGAGAGAAGTAAACAAATTGAAGTTTTCTGAAAGCTCTGATAAGGCAGGTAACGTAATTTAAATCCATAAAATAAACAAACTTCATTTTGAACTCTCTGATTAGAAAAGTGGACAAATACACACATCCATAATATCGTCTCATTTTATATTGAATAATCATTATAAGTCCGGGATTTAATTTAATTTAAATTCGACACCAAACCCCAAACAGATCTCGCATTAAAATGTTGTTATAATACAGCGTGTAGATGGTGAAAATTAAGCAAGAGATATTGCCTATCCTCATTAAGGGCGAATCGGTTTCTCAACTCGAGCGTAGTACAATGATGACGAGCAGTCATTCGTTTTAATTAGTCCAGCTTAACTAGCGATGCGCCAAGTGCTCTGTCGTGAAGGCGGCCAACATCGGCCGTGCTTTCGTATTGATGACCATAAGATTGTTAATTGCACTCAAGTAAAACTGACCTAACTCTCAATTTTAAAATTTCTACAGCAGTCGTATATAATCACACTATAAACGGTTATGTTAATGTTATGAAAATGATACTAATGATTTTTATTATTTACGAACAACACACTTCACGCAATACCAATAACCCACTTATCTACCACATAGTATCTATCCACTTTTTTTTTTTTTTCATAAACCCCTTTAAATTATACAATGTGAAAAATTAAGGGGCCAATACCTGAATTTACTTTCATTGTGCACATCACACAATGTTTTCTTTCTTATTCCTATAAGCTTACTTAAACTCTAAAGTTAAGAGGTCAATACCATGAATATAATGCTAGGTGATGGGGCTCACCTTCAGTTTGAAAATGTGAGAGAAAAACTTACAAACTAAAACCTAAACCTAGAACCTAAGACTAAAGCGTTACTGCCTCGACAGCGTCCTGCCATCGATGTGGGAACGGAGCGGGGGTTATCGTGTTAAACACCGGGTTTGTCAGTATTGCAGGGAGTCGAAAAATTTGATATGTCTACGTTGGATGAATTCATCCACCGTAGGCAGCTCAATGATCTCGTGTAGTTCACTGTTGCTCCGCTGCTCGAATGAAGTACCTCTGACCACTTTCATCAGTATACCGTTTTGGAATTGTTGGAGTCGCCGAGCTGTCGTATACGTCAGTTAACGAAAAAGCGGTGTACCATACAACAGAGTAGGCCTGAGTATACTCTTGTAGATCAGTAGCTTCAGACGCCAGTGATAGATTGGGGGAGGTCAATAAATGCGTAAGCCGGTAACAGCCCAGAGGCCTCCCAAATCCACATGGTTGTCACGTCCCTCGCATACGAAGGAGGAAAGTCACCCACGCTCGTCCGTCAGCCGCTTCCCCGGATACGAGCCAGTGGAGGCTGATGAAGAGCGCGAGAGCCACATACGCTCAGGACATGATTGGAGAAACTGGCCATTGCCAGGACTCCCACTGTCACGCATTTATAGCAGGTCCCGAGGCCACTGGCGTTTAAGTCTCCAAGGAGGATTGTAGGGATGTTATAGGATATTATTTTGGCTGTATCGTAGGAATTTTATTTTATTTTTATTGTAATTTATGTCTTGATTGTATTTATGAATTTTAATAATTTATTGAAGTAAAAAAATACAAACTTTAGAAATATTTATTTTATTAGTATGCAGGTTGCTTACTTTTTTTTAATATTTAATACCATGCAGATTTGGGGGGGGCTCTGGGCGGTTTGTATATACAGTATGAATGAGCGAGTGAATGAAAATTGTAAGTTGGTATGAATGAGATCATTTATCACAATTACTTATAGCCCAATCAGGTAGATTGTAATTTTATCATAATATTGTTGCATATATAATTTTGTTTTGTAATATTACATTAACATTTAGCTTTTCGGGGGGAGGGGCATAAAGCGCTCTTTAAGGATTAGTAAATTTTTACGAAAAATGTTACACTTCTGTATAAAACTCGAAACAATATCGCCAGTTTTAATAATTATAGTTCTAGTCTACTTTAAGGTCAACACATGTTACAAATTATGGTCATTATTAGGATTTTACAAACACAATCATGAAATACATCATTAATACAATTGTTTATTTAAATGATTAATACCAGATTGTTGCACAGTAAAATGATAGAGCTTTTTTGTCGAAAGCGCATTCTGAAAAAATAACAGTTGTAGAAAGACAAAATTGTTGTATTATTTTAATTGTTTATTTATTTACTGTTATTATTGCATACAGTTGATTTTATCTATTCGAGGTGTTGACTTTAATAATAAATTTGTATTAGCATCGGTTTCCTTTCCAAGAAGCGTTGTTCGTTTATAGATACAACTTTCATTTCTGTAATGACAAATAATTAACATCAACTAACAATCGACCGACAGGCAATCATATTCAAAACTATGACAGTTATAGCACAGTTTGAAGAGAAATTAGAGATTTAATGCTTTTGCGGTACAAGCTTTTCTTCGGTCGACCTGACGGTGTTCACGCTTCACTGAACCTTGGTTGTGTAAGCGGTTGCGAAATAATAATCGGTAAAATTTCTTCAGTCGCTTTTTTTTTTCAAGTGAAATTTTTTTCATTCCAATGACTTATACAGGTACAGAAATAATGAAAAAAACAAATAACTTAATTGGTTTGGAATCTAGTGACAAACCCTAATTTTCTAAACTATTGCAATATTGAGTTCATTCAGTGCGCCGTGACAGGATTTTTTTGGCATTTCATCTAAAGTGACGGGCAATGTTGTGTTATGATATTTAAATATAACTCTTTGAATTCAAAATTATAACCCTTCATGCTTAAATGGGGCTAAATAAGGGCGTATGGATACACTGGAAAAAGAGAAAAATAGAATTGAGGGGAGGGCAGATGCGATTGTTCCTTCCCTGTTATACTTTCCTGATATAGCAGATTCCTCCTCCACCGTCCTTACAAGATGCGCAGACGGCAAGGGAGACGAACTGTGGTGAAGGTTCAACTCCACAGACGGACAATCCATTTTCTCAACATATTATTATACTATATTATTATACTCTAATACTATTTTTTTCTTACCATTTGTATATGAATTTATTAAAGTAAATAAAATCGGACCCTTCGCAATATTATGTTTTATTAAACACGTTTTCAACAGTCTGTCATGTTTTCAGATTCTAATTTTCAACATACAACAACAACTTTATTATGATAAAATTACAATCTGCCTCTTTGGGCAATAAGTAATTGTGATGAATGATCTCATTCATACCATATTTACAATTTTCATTCACTCGCTCATTTATACAGTATTTACAAACAGCCCAGAGACCTCCCGAGTCCACGTGGTTGTCACCTCCCTCGCGTGCGAAGGAGGAAGCAGAGTCCTGGGAAGTCCCCCACGCTATTCCGTCAGCCCCTTCACCGGATAAGTATATTAGTATTAACGATTAAACGCGACGGCTAAAGAGTCTGTCAAAAGCATTTTTAATTAATATTAAATACATTATAAGCGAACCCTTTAAACATAGTCTAGAATCATTAATCAACAATAATAGTTGGAATAAAATAAATATTTGCTTACCATATTCAGTAGGGTATCAAATTAGGATCTTGACATTCTGATGAATGGCAAGTAATGTGTTGTAACTTTACTGACCGTTACGAAACTTTCCCTATGATCTACATATTACATATAGTTTGCGGAGCAAACATATTCCACCCTGGTCAAAGTATAGGATGTCCCAGAATTAACGCAAGATTTGATTTAAATAGAAAATTTAACAGTTTTTAGTATTTTTGTTATTTTTTTATTGGATTATAAAGTAAATAGGATAGGGTTATTTATGGAATAACACATCGGGCAAATGGCCTCCACGACTTTGCTGGCACATACGCACAATTTTGTCGAAGTTTTCCATGACCATTTGGCATAAATGTGGTTGAATTTCGTTGATGCAGCGTTGAATTTCCTCTTTTAATGCACGGGTGGATGTGGGCTTGTTGATATACACCTTTGAATTCAAATAACCCCATAAAAAGAAATCTAAAGGTTTTAAATCACACGATCTAGGGGGCCAATTCTGATCCCTGAAACGAGAGAGTACACGACCTGGAAATGTCTCATGAAGTATTTGAATTGTTTCATGGGCTGTATGGCATGTGGCACCATCTTGTTGAAACCACATATTGACCACATCAATTTCGGCACAAAGAACTGTGTTTACGACGCCGAATTGATGTTCCTGGATTTTGAACAACACTCTCACGCACTGCTTCGATATTTGAACGGCTTGTTTTTGGACGACCAGTGGTTTAGTGTCTCCAACTGATCCAGTCTCCCTAAATTTTTCAATTAATCTCTTCACAGTTGATCTTAAAACACTATTCCGTCCATATTTTTGATTAAAGTTTCGAACTGTGGCCGCCAAACTTTAATTATTTTTGAGATAATTTTCAACAATAATGACACGTTGTTCTACCGTGTAACGCTCCATTTTTACTATCCCTAAACTGTGGGCTGCCAAATTGTTTTTTTTTTAGGTTTGTCAGCACTTTACTGCACAAATGGCGACAAATTCAAATCTTGCGTTAATTCTGGGACACCCTTTACATAAAAGCGCGGAATCGCGGTTAAAAAAAAAAAAATAATAACCTACGACTTCAGGTCCTCCCGGATGGTAATCAGATCCTATCACTCCCGTCCCTTATCTCAGGGGTAGTTCCCCCGGGAAGGCAGGCCTATGAAGACGAAATGGTCCTAAATAAGACCTAACGATGATTGCTAGTACTTGTTCCGATCGAAGCCAACCAACAATCTCCATTACTCGCTCCGGATCCGCTGTGCTTCCCAAGCAATCTATTCAAGATCAACAGCCTCCCAATAGCTGCTTCGAACCTGTTTGCATAAGGTGCCGTCTCCTTCTTAAATTACAGTCATTCAGAATTCAAAAGGTTGGTAATGCTGCTGGATAAGTAATTGTAAAGTACACCGGCAGATGGGGAACTCTTACGTTCGCTAAAATAGATATATTTGTTGTTTTATTAAGCGATAATAATACAGCATTAGACTTTTCATAGTTTATTTCTCGCCTAAGAATGATAGATTTTATTTTTTTACCCGTCACGCGGAATAAATCAGTGATCCCGCTCCGTTTAAGCACATTCTCCCGAGTAGTTCTCTCCAGATAATTTATTTAAATACAAGGGTTGATGTAATGCGAAATTGGCTGGAAATTGGAATGACTGACGAGTTTGATTGAATTGACTTCCAAGTACCTTTGACCACTGGAGTATTATCCTACAAATGGATTCAGAATTGACGCAAGGATGTTTTGAAATATCAATTTTCTCTACAAAGTACGTAAAATGATTTATTTTAGTTAGAAATTGGATTAATATTTACCTGAGCGATTCACTCAGTATTCCTTACAAGAAAAAATTGAATGTGCTCCAAAGTGGACGATAATTAAAAATTTATATTTAAAATTATTATGGAATGGGTTAACGGGCCCGTTTTGTCCATTTTCTTGGGGTTGTTTTAGGGTTTTTTTTTTTACCTTTATGTTTTCGAGGCCAGTGACGCGGCTGACATAGGAGCGTGGGGGGCTTCCCAAGACTACGCTGCCTCCTTCGCACGCGAGGGAGGAGACAGCCATGTGGACTTGGGGGGCCTCTGGGCTGTTTGTAAATACTGAATGACTGAGCGAGTGAATGAAAATTGCTATGAGCGAGATCATATAGCACAATTACTTATAGCCCAATTAGGCAGATTGTAATTTTATCATAATAAAGTTGTTATGAAAAATAAAATGTTTACAATAGTCCATCCTGCCTGTCTGTATGCGTTGTCTTTGTTATTGCAACAAAATCGTACATGAGGTATAAATTTGTTGTTTGGAATTCTAAAATTTGCAATAGGCTAATAAATCATAATGATGCCCTGATAAATATTATGATATTAAATGTTAACCATCATCTGATATGCAATTGTTGTATTGTGCGTTTTAATGGTATACGAACATTATCATTAAATTATGTACATTTATTACAACAAAAAAAAAATCTTCAGCCTATCCGAACGGGATATAAGCGGGATGTGGTTAGAGGATCCGACAAGCTACCGGCCTCCACGCTTTTAATCTCTTGATTAGGGCCCGCTTCCCAAATCGTTATCGGCCGGGTTATCGTTCCTCTGATCATCTCTTGATCAGCCTGATCATCGTGCAGCCCTTAGGCCTCTTCTTATCTCTTCTTCCGAAAACCATCCATCACAAAGGGTTCCTCACGTTTCATATTCCAGAGGATGAAGTCATGTCTTTAGGCACGGTTTTAAATTTCCGGTTTTCTTTCTCTCTCTTCTTGTTATAACTGCCGTTATAGGGTTGAACTTATTTATGATTCTTCAAAGGTATATGTTGTATTACCATGGTTACCGAGGTCGAAAAGACGTCGAGGCTTATTAACGTGAACAAAATAAATAAAATCATTTTGTAGTTTACCTGTGCTTTACGAATAAACGGGACAGTTATATCAGACGTAATCACAAGCTACTGGATTTCGTTACGATACAATCGACCATTTATTACCAGTTGTAACTTCTACTTTACATTATTTACACTTGTATGTAGTAGTTTATGCTGCCAGGCACTTATCTAAAGATGGTTAAAATCAGTAAATGGTCGTTGAAAATACAATTATTTATATGAGATGTCCCCGATTCAGCTAGAAAACAGTGTACTTAAACCTGGAATGGGAGATAAAACTGATAATTGGGTTTTAAACCGCTGCTACTCTAACAGCCTGCAGATGTTTATCTAAGGAATTAAGCGGAAAATGGCAACCGTGTCTTTGAATTATCTATTATCTGCTGGAGAACCAATTGTAGCCTGAGAGGACTCGCTATCGGATCTGTAATTCTATTAGCAGCGTCACGTTTAACAGCCTCTTAATGTATAAAATATCTGGATGCACAATCGGCCCGTAAAGCAGTCCCACTTGGGAAGGGTAAAGAGGGAGAGATATCCCGTAACGTCTGAATTAGCCCCTAACTCGGACTAATTCTATTGTGGAGGCGGAGCCGATAAAGACTGTTCGGGGAGACAGGGGAGGTGCTCAAGGGCAGAGTTATCGCCGAAGAGGGCCGTGGACGGAGAGCAAAGAAGAGGTCCTGATAAATGGATGGTAAGCAGGGCGGGGTAATGCCTGGGGTCCTGCGGGATCGACATTCCTCCTTCTCAGCCCCCTCGCGGTCACCTCCTCCTTCAGCGCTTCTGTCCTCTTCTTTATACTTCTTCGGTTTTCGGGCCCTGGGCCGTCGAGAGGTTCTTCTTGGAAACTTTGCACCTCTCGTACGGCATTGGTTCTCGGGGGTTTATGTAAATAAAAACTAAAGGAATATTATCCTAAAGTGCAAGACCGTTCCTTAAAGCGTTAAAAGGTGTCCCAGAATGAACGGAAGATTTGAATTTGCCGCCATTTGTGCAGTAAAGTGCTGGCAACCCTAAAAAAATACAATTTGACAGCTGACAGCTTAGGGTTAGTAAAAATGGAGCGTTACACAATAGAACAACGTGTCTTTATTGTTGAACATTATCTAAAAAATAATGAAAGTTTGGCGGCCGCAGTTCGAAAATTTCATACAAAATATGGTCGGAATAGTGTTTTGACTTCATCAACTGTGAAGAGATTAATTGAAAAAATTAGGGAGACTGGTTCAGTTGGAGACGCTAAACACACTGGTCGTCCAAAAACAAGCCGTTCAAATGTCAATATCGAAGCAGTGCGTGAGAGTGTTGTTGAAAATCAATTCGGCGTCGTAAACACAGTTCTTTGTGCCGAAATTGGATGATATTGATGTGGCCAATATGTGGTTTCAACAAGATGGTGCCACATGCCATACAGCCCATGAAACAATTCAAATACTGCATGAGACATCCCAGGTATTGTACTCTCTCGTTTTGGTGATCAGAATTGGCCCCATAGTTCGTGTGAATTAACACCTTTAGATCTCTTTTTATGGGGTTATTTGAACTCAAATGTGCATGTCAACAAGCCCAAAGAAGAAATTCAACCACATTAATGCCAAATGGTTATGTAAAATTTCGACAATATACGCACTCTGTATATGCCAGCAAAGCCGTGGAGGCCATTTGCCCGATGTGTTATTCCAAAAATCACTAACATGGAAGTATACAAATCCTTGGAGCTGAAATGAGCTCTATGTGATGCTCGAGGGTGTATTGGTTAATGAAGATTGAGTTTTACGTAATTGAATACTCTGATAATATAAAAAATAATAAAAGAAATGTGTTTTTCTGAAAACAATCCGAGCCAAGAAGCATAAGAAGGCTAGATTCAGGTATCAACCGTAATGGCCGTTCTAATCCTAACGAGAAAGGGGAGGCTTCCCCCTGACTGTGGTCAGCACTCCCACTTTTATTGACTGATAAAAAGTAAACAAATAATTTCTTGTTACGCTTCAATGGTAAGGAGATGACGTATCCTTCAAATTTATTATTAATTAACGTAATTTATTATTTATTAACGTATCCTTCAGATTAAAAAGTAATAGACGCATTCGATCATCATCGTCTGCCATTAGAAATATTATTAACAAAATTGACAAATTAGTTACAAAAATAAGCCATTCTTTCGTGGAAAACCACCGCAATATGGTTCGCAGTTATAAATATTTAGTTTGAATAGTTTAGTCGTTATCACTCCGGGAGTACTTGTTCCAGGTAGTCCCTCAGTTACACATTTTTAATACCTGCTGCTCCGGTAATATTCATTGTACTTTCTTTAGGAAACATTTACTGTCTATTAGTTTTCATAGACCGGTACTAAGCTGTCCACGTCTTGTCTGTTATTTTTTAAATTATTTTGATGTCGTTTATTCACAATTTTTTGGTATTTTTGAGGATTTGTTTTCACTAGATTGTAGTCATGCCGTCTTATTCGATGGTTGTCGGTCGTCTCCGGCCAGGGCCTTTTTGATTCGTCGTTTCAATATTTGATACACCTTGTGGCAGTTTTGGAACTAAGAACGTCCAATGTTAAGTGGCTTTACCTATTTTCTTATCATGTTACCGGTACATTTTCTACGATTTTCCGTACTCTCCTATCTATCAGCATTGCCTGGAATTAATTCTTAGGTTCCTTTTTTATTCTGTGTTTCAATTAAGTACGCCGCCCTTACAACTACAATGAAGACTTGTGCACCAGACTGAAACCTAAACAGTGGGACTGTTCCTTCCTCCCTGGAGTCCTCGCCTAGGAACAGGACGTGCCGTGGAATCAAAGAGACCGCCATTGTCCTCGCGCTCCTCAGGTTCGGGGAACGAATGAATGTCCTCTATGGAGAGGTTATAGGCACGCCTTGTCTATTAGTCATTCACTTTTCATCCCTGGGACCCCTTCGTGCCTCGACTGCCGAGTGGCTGTCATCGGGTCTGACAACTGTCGGCTTAGTCGTGACGGCTGCAGTAGGGTAGGGTCAATAATAAGACTATTTGAGAACCAAGAATCAATTGTCTTGCGTCTTGTCTCTTAGATACGAAATTAAAGGCAAATAAAGTGAATGAAAAATATCACTTGCCTCTATTTATCAAATACATTTTGGTTGCAGCCGGAGGGCATAAAAACTACTGTCCTAAGAATAATTGTATTATCCTTTTGACCGTTTAAATTGTTTGCCGTTTGTTGATAAAAAATTTATTGGGGATAAATGAAAAACAGAAGGTTGTTGCTCACTGGAACAGGCTACTTTTATTGTTGTTGTAATAATATTTCCTAGTCTAAAACAATATTTGTATTTAACCACCGCTTTCCAGAACTATGTGTTCTCATCTTCAGTCATCACAAAACATGACAAGGTGACAAGCAAGTTAAATAAGTTATTAACTATTTTTTATTAGTAAACAACAACTTTATTATGATAAAATTACAATCTGCTTCATTGGGCAATAAGTAATTATAATAAATGATCTCATTCATACCATATTTACAATTTGCATTCACTCGCTCATTCATAGAGTATTTACAAACAGCCCAAAGACCCCCCAAATCTACATGGTATTAAATATTTAAAAAAAGTAAGCAACCTGCATAGTAATAAAATAAAACATTTCTAAAGTTGGTATTTTTTTTCTTCAATAAATTATTAAAATAGTAGTTTAAATTAAAATTCATAAATACAGTCAAGACATAAATTACAATAAAATAAAAAAAAACACTAAAAATTCCTACGGTGCAGCCAAAATAATATAACTTGTTAAAAATATATGTTTTAAAGTTTAAAATAATAAACAAACTGTATATGCAAGTTACCAATATAGTTATTAATGATTTTATCACACTCATGTTACACAGCAGAGATTTAGAGTTGTTCAGGGTTCAGGGAGGAAATGACAGAACATGTTTTCAATACCCTTTTCAAGTTTCTATAGGAACAATATTCAGCTTGTGGTACCACCATTTTGACCCCTTCACCTAGGGTCCAGTTATTGGTAATCCAGAAAAAGTTTAATTGTTAAGCCTCTCTACTTTTAGGAAGGTGCATAGGTCACGGTCGGAGACAATTTCTGATAAAATCATTGAAAGACCGGACGAAACCGGGGATTTTTTTTGGGGGGGGGGGGGTGTAGGGATTTTATGAAAAGCAGCTGTTATTGCAATCAGAATATGTGGTTATCATCTAGGGCGGGCTATCCAACATCAAGCTCGATTTAAATTATTTCAGAACGTTTGAGGTCTTCAAGCATGAAAAATAAGGCTGGAGGCCTTGTTGAGATAGTTGCACTCGTCGGTTTAACGTCACTGATAAATTTTATAAGTTATTCACTTTTCAAGAGTTCCCACTTTTACGGATTCAGCAGATAACTGAATATATAGCGACCAACAATAGCAGTCGAATATTTTTTAATTGCTCGCATTTAAATTACATCTAGAAATAATTATAATTTTAATTATCCTCGCGAAAATTGATGACCATGGCATCACACGAATTAGATATATCCTTGAACAGCTGCAGCGGACGCCTACAATGAGGAGGAAATGACAAATAGGCGAACGTTAGGAAGCTATCAGGATTCTCCCTGGTGATTTCAATGCCGCTAGCAGCAGGTGGTGGCTAGTACTTAGCAGAGCCTTTCGACGCCCTTATTGATCCGTCCTCGGTGTTAAAACATTCTGCCTCCTCTTGTCCAATTCTGAATAGACAGACCGTTAAAGGTGATGAAAACGTTATTACGGTTGTCTAACTTCCTATTTAGCCTCCATTGCGGTAAACCATTGCTGTACTTCCTCGTCTTCCGCGGTAATAACTTAATATAGCTAATAAATCACATGATCCATGGTGAATGCTTTCCTGTCTCATCATCAGCTCTCAAAATAACGCCCTTCAAAATACACGTTATCCGAGGTGGTTCGGACCCAGAACCTTCTCCATATAACTAAACTGTGCAGCCAGTGGAGGTCATTGAACATGGACCAATTATGTCTTCAAAGTATGCGTCGTGGGATTGTCTTGCTGTGTAATTTAAGAGAACTCCCTCATTAGTAATGCACCATATCATTATGCGTGTAGGAATATAATCCAGGGATCATGTGTTGTCCAGTTGATCTTCTGGTGCATCTCCTTCCATCCTTATCTCATAGCTGCACTGCGAATGCGAAGGCGTGGTTCTTGGAAATAACACGCATGAAACCAGAGACTTTAAACCAGGAAAGGACCTTGTGAGATGTTTCATGTGTTTCGCTGCATTTAAAACTGTGGATTATGTAAATGTTCTTCATTCCTAGAAAATTTTAGTTAAAGCTCTTGTAAGGCTTGTTTAACTAGAGTTGACATTGTACGTTCCAATCCATTACTCGTATTTTTCATTATTTCTACCTACATCATACTTCGTGTCCTAGAATGCATCTGTAACCACCGACTGATATGTGTGATGCGGTGCCGTCTAAAGAACTCGAACTCGCTCAGCTTCACATTGGGGTTCTCCCCATATGAGTTTAAATACTCGAACAACTGCGTTGATAACCTGAGGGTTTTAGGTATTAATTAACCCCAAAACCAGATCCCATCCAATAACTATAGCCCGGGCCGCTACTAAACAGCTTAAATCAAAATGAAAAACAACTGCTAGTAATAAAATTAGTTTTATTATTAATAAGTAGAAATTTCAATGACACATTTTCAGGTGCATTACACCCCACTAATAGTCATTGCTCAAGAAAACTGAGCGTCCAGTACCTTCTCAATTTTAGGTCCTTCTTGGGGTGTAAGACTGTACTTACCAGCTTTTTTTTGCAAGAGAGTTCTTATTTAGAACGACCAAGAAAAATATTTTGACTTCCAAAAATCTTCCTGACAACAAAGGATTGAACGTTTAATCTATGTGTATGTATGTGTGTATTTTTTTTTTGATATCAAATCCTTTTATATTGAAAATTCCAATGAACAAAATAAATAATTTATGATTTACATATTTCTCCTCTTTCAGCATACACAGATGCATTCGAAGGAATGCATAGATATAATACATCCTTTTTGAAGTTAAGCCCATACATCACATACACAATAGGTGATGAGGCTCACCTTCAGCTTACAACCGGGAAATTAAAAACTAAAACCTAAACCTAGAACCTAGACTAAAGCGTTCCAGCCGTGACAGCGTTCTGCCATTGATGGGGGAACGGAGCTGGGGTTATCGTGTTAAACACCGGGTTTGTCAATATTGCAGGGAGTCGAAAAAATTGATATATCTACGTTGGATGAATTCATCCACCGTAGGCAGCTCAAAGATCTCGTCAAGCTCACTGTTTCTTCGCTGCTCGAATGAAGTACCTCTGACCACTTTCATCAGTATACCGTTTTGGAATTGCTGGAGTCGCCGAGCTGTCGTATACGTCAGATAACGAAAAAGCGGTGCACCATACAGCAGAGTAGGCCTGAGTATACTCTTATATATCATGAGCTTTAGACGCAGTGATAGATTGGTGGAAGTCAATAAATGCGTAAGCTGTTAAGACTTCGTGCGAGTTTGCTTATACGATATGTGTGCTTCTACTACGGGCGCCATGAAAATGTCAAACTAAATCCGTATTCCGGGTATGATGGGATCTACATAACGATATCCCACCTGTGCCTGACGATGCGTGAAGATTAGACGATCTTACCGTAGACTTGGCCCAAGTGGATCGACCCGTTACCCATGAAGGGCTCCAACCGCGCGGATTCGTTCCTAATGAAAAGATTGCTCTCGCGTGATGCCCGGCCTCCGGTAGCGCGGGAGGGAAATGGCGATAATTGGTCGAACCCTCACCATCTCATCCGCCGCCGCACAGGCGCAATAACCACCGCACAAAAGGTTAATGATCCACGGTTTGGTCGCTCACTAACGGTACGTTGACATTCGTGTCCGTATGTCGGATCAATTATATTTTTTTCCTTCCTCATTGGGGATGAAAGGTACCACTTCAGTCCCCCAGAGGGTCAATACGAGCAATAATCTTTTATTGTCCTTTAAAGCTTACCGTAAAGTCTTCTCCTAATTGGATTTTATGCGGATCCCTAAAAAAAAAAATCAGTTATTTCCCTTAATCAATTTTAAAATGTATATTTCAAACATATCCCTGGTTCTAGGTGTCATTTAGATCTTGTTAAATTGTGAGATGAAGAAGGAAATAAGCTTTAGTCTGAAAATAATATCTCCTGAGAATAACAAAACAGTTTCAATTAAAGAGCCTAAAAGAAAACAAACACATTAAGAAATGAAATCTAAGCTCAAATCATTGCTGACAAAATTTAATAATTGTATTATTCATCTAGATTTTAATTGACACAGGTGCTTGTTCCTCTTCAAAACTTTTCTTTAATTGGCAATCACTTTTAGCAGTCTGTGAGAGAAGAATGGTTGTGTATGGAGTCGTACTGTTCGTTTCCTGAGGATGACAGACTTAGGAGGGAGAGGAAACATGGGAAGATGGGATTTGGAAACTAGGATGAAAAGAGGATCAAAGGATGCGAATCCCTTCATTTGATGGGCAAGACATTTTTGAGAGGATGATTCGTTCAGATATTTTTCTATTATAATTTTTTTCAACATTCAGGCACAGTTTGATAATTGAAACAGAATATTTCATTGATATTGTGAGGCGTTTAATATTAGGATGGTTTGTCTCCCTGTTTTTGTTATGCTTTTGTTTTTGACATAACCTGGTTTATAGTCGTACTGTCCATTGCCAGAGTCACATTTTAGCAAAGAAGGTTTTCTCAAAAGTGTTCCCTTTTGAATTTTGCACCGATATGAATTCAACCGATATTCGTGTAATTTTCTTATATGAGTATAAACTTCGTAATAATGCTGCAAAAGCTGCACGCAATATAAACCAGGCGTTTGGGGAGAATACTGTGAACGATCGAAAAGTGTAGCGTTGGTTTGAAAAATTTCGGTCCCGTGATTTTTCCCTGCAAAATGAACCGCGTGGAAGACCTGAAACGTCTGTGAAAAATGATGCTCTGAAAGCATTGGTGGAAACGAATCCAACTGTTTCTTCACGGGAACTTGCTGCCAGAATGGAAGTTGACCATTTAACATTATTGCGACATCTTTATGAAATTGGCAAGGTGAAAAAAATGGATAAGTTGGGTATCAACTTGCGTATGCACGAACTAACCGAGCGAAATAAGCTCGGTAATAAATTTAATAAAATTAAATGAATTAAAATATGAAATTTTGCAGCACCCACCTTATTCACTGGATCTTTCGCCAACCGACTTTCATTTATTTAAACATTTAGAACTTTTTTTACGGGCTAAACAGTACGAAAATGGAGGCAGTCTGAAAAATGCCATATCAGATTTCATTGATTCTAAAGATCAGAATTTCTTCAAGACAGGCATCTATGAATTAAAATCTCGTTGGTAAAAGTGTATTGAAGTAATTGGAGCATATTTTGATTACATAAACAGCTTTTGGAAAAAGATATGCAGTTTACTATATTCACTTAAGAATCCGACATTTCATTCGCACCGACCTAATATCAGACGGTATAGTCGTCAAGTCAATGATAGTTGTACTGATCAAATCCTGCGTGACTGGAAGTCCTCTTTTAGAGGGTCTTTCATTAAGCGCATCCTATCTTTCAATTTAAATAAGATAGTGTGTGTGAGATATCATCAAAAAATTTTATTAGTTTAAAAGGCCTATCGATGCCATTATGTATGGAGTATAACATCGTGCAAATGTCCACCGTGGCTTTGCCGGGTGGCGTACATCCAAAATGTCCAATTTTCCATGACTTTGGCCCATAAATCAGGCTGAATTTGACCGAAAACATGGATTATGTTGGCTTTGAGGATCGCTGTGATTTGTGGCATATTCGCATAGACCTGCGACTTAAGAAAACCCCACAAGAAAAAGTCTAACGGGATCAAATCGCACGATCTCGGTGGCCAGTTCACATCACCTCCGCGTGTGAGATGACCACACGTCGTTGTCTATGGTCGTTTACCTTCAGTTCCTGGGTCAGTGGAATTTGGTACGGGTGCAGGCTCAAGTCACGACGCAAAATTTGCCAAGTTGTTGCCTGCGAAAGACCGAGTTCTTGTAAGCGACGCGAAATCGACCGCCTCGGATTCTCCTGCACACTTCACGGACAGCGGCGATGTTTTCGGCAGATCTTGCGTTTCGTCGACGTACGGGTGTTGTTGTATTGTTTACTGAACCTGTGGACTCAAATTTATCCACCACACTGCGAATAGTCCTCTCGGACTAGAACGGTTATGGCGACCGCGGAACGTTGCTTGAACAGAACACCCATGTTGATAAAACAATTTTATCATTTGCACATGATACGTTCAACAACGTATATCCGTCCATGGTGATTCGGCAAAACAGACTGAACAAATGACACCCTATCGGCAGATGCAGCTTCAACAATATGGCCGCTATCAACTGTCAAAGTTCAGAGATCCCTATTGGAAGACGCTTTATAACAATCTACCTCCCTGTGCTAGTTCGAAAAACATAAGGGTGTAGCGCAATAATTTAAAATCTTAACGTTACCTATCGTGAATGATTTCTGTTTGGCTGTCGGTTGTTGGCCTTGTTTTATGGATGTAATAGCGTGCCTTCCCACAACAACTTGTTTATTGGTCTCAGCGCTTTCGACCATAAATTGTCATTCTTAGAGGCCTGCCTGAGCCCATCGGGGTCAGCACTACCAATAAACAATCCCAGTAAAGCAGAGGGTTATTATTTCAATAGTCAATAACTATTGAGATATGGATTAGGTTCAGAACCTGAAACCCATTCGTTATTCTGCCGTTCAGTCTGCTCTGGACGCATATAGTCCCCCCTTAGTAACATAGAGATATGAAATGATGATCCGATCATGGCAAATACTGACATCTCCAGTAATTTATGTTTATCTGCCAGTACGCAATCACTTTACAAAAAAATATAAATAAATATGTATTTGTACAATTTCGAACAGGCCATAAAATTAAATTCAATACCTTTATTGTGCTAAAATTACAATCTGCCTTACTAGGCAATAAGTAATTGTGATAAATGTTCTCATTCATAACATATCTACAATTTTCATTGACTCGCTCATTCATGCAGTATTTACAAACAGATCCACATGGTTGTCACCTCCCTCGCTTGTGAAAGAGGAAGCGGAGTCTTGGGAAGTCCCACACGCTCCTCCGTCAGCCGCGTCACCGGATACTAGCCAGTGGAGACTGACCAAGAGCGCGAGAGCCACAGACGCTCAGGACATGATTGGAGAAACTGGCCATTGGCAGGACTCCCGCTGTCACGCGATTATAGCAGGTCACGAGGCCACTGCCGTTTCAGTCTCCGAGGAGGATTATAGGGATGAGTGGCGCAGTGCAATGACTGTGCTACAGGATTAGGGTGGTTGGATAGGCTACTGTGGAATTTCATAAACTTGGAAGGGATGAGTTCTAGAATGTAGGGTATGCTATAAAATTAAATATATTTTATTCTAATTACTAATATGTAATGTGTGTTGGTGGTTTTATTGTCTATAATCAAAATAAATCATTAAAATTGTTTTCGAATCCATGACAAATCCCTTATCTGTTTGATGCATCGACTTATTTTTTTTGCATTCTCCCCGTTTGAATTATTCTTTTGGTTTCAGGAAAGCGAGTGATTCACTTTGAGTGCCGGTGGTTCCGCTGTTTTATGATACCATTTTGAATTCGGTCCTTTCATAATCGATAATCCCACCCGGATCGATCCAGACCGACAGACGAACCCTCGTGATCAGTAGCTGCGCTGGTGGGATTGGACGCAGTTGCACCATCTGCTACGAACGGTGGGAGTGCTAACACCTGGTGCAATACTTTACCTTTGACGTGCATTTCCTTGCATCATGGGAGCAATCTTCAATCCGACCTCTACTTTAATTATTGGCCTTCCACTTCCAATGCTATCACGATAGTCGTCCACTCCTGGTTAATTGCAAAAAAAAAAAACAAAAAAAAACATTACTTCTCAGGGTTTTAATTGAATGCCGGCATATTTTTCATTGCTGACCCCGAACGGAGATTCTCTACTTTTTTTGGTTTGTCTCTGTGTTCTACGATTTCTGTCGTAAAATGGATTCCATACATCTGAACTTTTAAACGTATACTCCATAACACTTGAAATGAATGAGTATGGTGGGGAGTTCGAAAAATAATTAAAAATGAAAAAGATTTGACTCTAAATGTTATAAAGGCCTAGTCTAGAATCTATCAAAGATTTAAAGTTCTATTTTGAACACAAGGTTAACAATACACCACAAATGGTAACTCAAAAGCAATTTCAAAGATATTCAAAAAAAAATAAATTAACTGATTTGTTAGGATATTTTTTTATCAATTTTTTAGTCTAGCAGCCGATGTAGAAATGTAATGGCTAATATTTATAAACTCCAAAAGCACGTAAACCCTTTGGGATGTATGTTTAAAACATACAAAATCCCAAAACATACAAATACTGGATTTTTTACATTTAATAGTATGCTAACTCCCGAAGAGAAGTAGAAAATCGCAGTATTTAAAACATTGTATCATAGCGTATTTTTAATAATATAAATTTTAAATTGCATGCCTCAATGAGAATACGAGTGGATAAACAAATTTTCCAAACCTAGTTTTACGTAAAAGGGCTCAGTTTTTAAAGGAATGCATTTCAACGACTAGTAATTTTTTATGATATTCGAACATTAAGTACCTCCCGGTATGTTTTTTTTTTTTCACTTTCTGCTTCGTTTATTCTAAGAATTTATTTCCCTTGAGTGTATGACTCGTTACTATACTTCTTTAAGGAAATATTTCTTGGAGAGGCATGAGATGATATAACTAATGATTACTAATTCATTGTAATAAACTCAGCGATTGAACTAATTGTAAAATGACAGCAACCAAAAAATACAACGGCAAAGTATTCGTTTTAAGCAGCCATCCAGTCCTTCATTTTAAGAGATCGTATATCAGCAAGAGGAGTCGTTCCCCTAATTCTAGCCTTTCTAATTTTTAAAGTAGCAATTGAAAATAAATTGGCTCCATCTAACGGGAATCGAAACGACCCCTTTTGAGTCATAAATTACAATCCAAAAATGACACAGTCTTATTAAACTACTGAACTCTCTGGTGGTTTAATTGTATTACTCGCGTAATCAAAAAAGCAGTTACTTCCATTAAACCTCACCTATTTTATTCGCTATCCCTAACAGATTCTGTAATGGAATTTAATGGTGACTGTTATTCCCCTAGCATGGCAGTTCATTACAGGGCATTTGCTTGGACTCGACTACCCATATCTTGTATTTTTTATGGCTAGCTGTAATAAAATTAGGTCTGGTTTATGTAAAGCAGTTATATGAAGTCGGCCAATAAGAAATGAATTAGCTGTAGTCTATCAAGAACGGAGTGAAAGTGTACATTCAGAGGATTGGAATCCCATCGCATATTTTATCAATCAAGAAATTTATCGGGCATTAAAAAAATGTCTGTTAAGAATGATTTTTTTTAAAGCCGACATTCTACTTCAGTATATTAACGAACGGTAAACTTTCAAAAGCATTCTTTATTCCAGAAACTACTGACTCAGTAATTGACTTGTACTGAAACCAAATTGTGCATATAATGGCCAAATCCACGGATATCTTAAGAAGGCACTAACATCAACACAATTCAGATCACAGACCCGTTCTTCATTACATATAAAATCATGACCCGTGACCACTACTGTGGCGTTGGATTGGATTGGAATGTTTTAAATTAAAAACTATAAGAAATCTCTAATGGGATTGTTGGACCAACTTCGTCACCACGAATAAACAGAGGCTCTTCTCTTCTCGGCCCAGAAAATATCCAGCTATGTTTCCTTGTTTTTATAATAAAACCCTTCAAAAGGCGTCAGTTAGGAGAGGGTGAAACTAGTGGACGAAACAGCCGAAGCCACTAGGGGCGCGGCAGGGCTAACCCCTTTGGGGTTTGGGGCTTTTTGCATACTCTCGAAACCCGGCACCTGAAAAACACTGCTCTCTCTCTCTCTCTCTCTGCACTGGCGCTTGCTGCTCTACTCGAACCAGGGTCTTCTCATTCAACTACCTCTGCATCTCTCTTTCCTAACCTCGCTATGTTTTAGTCCGGCGATGTCAGACCCCACACCTTCCTAGTGGGAATCTCTGCCTTCGTCTCACTAAAACTAGCACCTCCTTGGAAGAGACCTCTCCCTCGCGGACGACGGTTGCCGTGGCCCTGAAAATTTACTTAGTAGCGTCTTCCACGGCAATCCAGTCTCCTTCTCTCCGGTTCATACTCGCCTTTGGGATCCGGACGGTTTTCGCTTACCCTTATATACCGAGTGTGAATTCCTGGTCATTCCAAGACCACATAAACTACCTATAAATCTACCCTGTACCTCTTCTCCTGAACATAGTGCACTATCGAGGGCATACCTTCTAAGATATTATGGAGTCAGATCAATACGAATTAAGATGCTCACCGACTAGGCCGCCAGCAAGGTCAAAGACCACAGGTCCACCCATTTTATATCTTTCTTGACGCTCGCCGGACAGCGGCCTGGTAGTACTGACCCTAGCCCGCGGAGTGCGTCCTCCCCCATTAGGGACTAATCCAGACTTGCATCTTCGATGATATGAGGATGACCTTTAACTTCGTGACAACCACCGGCTTATACCTACAACACATCGATGGTTGTCACGCCACGGTTGTGGATAAATAAACAAAAAATATACAAAACCAAAAAATACACAAAAACAAAAAATATTAATAGCTGCCGAAGTAGAAATGTTATGGCTAATATTTATAAACTCCAAAAGCACGTAAACCCTTTGGAATGTATGTTTAAAACATACAAAATCACAAAACTTACAAATCCTGGATTTTTTACATTTAATAGAATGCTTACTCGTGAAGAGAAGCAGAAAACCGTAGTATTTAAAACATTGTATTATAGCGTATTTTTAATAATATAAATTTTAAATTGCATGCCTCAATGAGAATACGAGTGGATAAACAAATTTCCCAAACCTAGTTTTACGTAAGAGGGCTCAGTTTTTAAAGGAGTACATTTCAACGACTCGTAAATTTTCGTGTTTTTAACTTGTTTTTTAAAATCAGTTTTACTAAATTAGCTCCCTTTTTGACTATCACAAAGTAGATCTTAGGAATACGAAATAGATTTTCCTCTGACATATGTTGTCAGGAGTTTAATGTCTCACTTGTTTATGGTCCATATCAATCATAAGCTTGCGTTAAAATATATTGATAGGCTGAAGTATTTATTTATGACAAAAGCGCGTGATCTTCTACCCATTGTCAGTGGAAACCACTGACACATGGAAGAACTGCATCCAGTGTTGCCAGTGCTCTTCATAATCCACAGGTCTAGGGAATGCCTAGGAAACAAACGGCCGTAATATATTCAGCCGCCAGGAACATCTTGACCATCCTACGACCTGAACCTGAAGAAGTTTCTTGACTGAGAGACTTTAACGGTGGGCTAACAAGGCAGGATGAGCTCCGTGAAAAAGCTGTTTGCCTTGTAGTATTACATACTTACAGTCTGGTCCGAGCTCAACCTTATTAGTTCTCGGGTGATTAATCTCCACAGGCTCATTGTACCTCGAGACTCTTGAGCGAGTCTTCTATTTGTATCTGAATCATTCATTAACTCCAAGTAATTGAACGGGTTTTCCTATCCCATGGCTGATTGCTAAGGGGAAAGTTATGTGTTAGTTTTATGCCTTCTGGAGATTTCTACGGCCTCCTATGATACCTATGTTATTACCTACTTCATCGTCTTTGGTTTTTGTCTAGAAATCACATATCATACAAATACTGGATTTTTTACATTTAATAGTATGCTAACTCCCGAAGAGAAGCTGAAAATCGCATTTAAAACATTGTTCTCAATAATTTTTTTTTTTTTTTATAACAACTTTATTATGATAAAATTACAATCTGCCTGATTTGGCTATAAGCAATTGTGATAAATGATCTGATTCATACCATATTTACAATTTCCATTCACTCGCATATACTACTAGATATACAAACAGCCCAGAGGCCCCCCAAGTCCACATGGTTGACACCTCCCTCGTGTGCGAAGGAGGAAGCGGAGTCTATGGAAGTCCCCCACGCTCCTAGGTCAGCCGCGTCACTGGATAAGAGCCAGCGGAGGCTGACCAAGAGCGCGAGAGCCACAGACGCGCAGGACATGATTAGAGAGCCATTGCCATGTCTCCCACAGTCAAGCATTTATAGCAGGTCACGAGGCCACTGCCTTTCAGTCTCTGAGGAGGATTATAGGGATGAGTGGTGCAGTGCAATGACTTTGCTAAGGGATTAGGGTGGTTGGATAGGTTACTATGGAATTTCATAAACTTGGAAGGGATGAGTTCTAGAATGTAGGGTATATTAAGGTCGTTATGAAAGGTTTTGTTGCTGACGTAATAAGGGGCATTTACTATTGTTCTCAGGTCTTTTGATTGAAAGGATTGGACGCGCTTGATGTTTGACTTTTTTGCTGTCCCCCATAGCTCTATTCTGTATGTCCAGATTGGCTTAAGTATAACTTTGTTAATAAGTAGTTTATTTTCTATTGAGAGATGTCCTTCGAAGTAGTCTGTACAGTAGTCCAAAGCGTCTGTTCTTGTCTTTTTAGCCTCGTGTGTGGGTTCAATGTCAGTCTTATGCGGTGAAAATTAAATTAATTCTTCTTCCTAAGGTCCGTTATATAATACTCATTATATCTTACATTTTTAGTAGAAACGTGTACCTCAGTTGAGAAATTTTTTTTCTTGAATTAATCAAGAATTATTATTATTGAGATTACCTTTCGCGTGGATTGCGACTTTCTGTCTCCAATGTTTGCAATTCAATTTTGGAGTTTTGGTTGTTCATTCATTACGGGATTAGTTGGTTTGGGGTTTCTACAGGCTTTTGTGGGTTTCACATCAATCGATTGTACTTTCATAAGATTACCCAAAGATGTTTCTGGTGTAATTTAGATTTCATCTGAAAAATCGGACGCACATGTATGGAAATTTGTATATGTTTCATTTGGCTATACTTAAAGGTTAAATTTATTTATCTATGTAGTCATGTAATCTAGACTAGTTTTCCGGGACTTCACGCATTATCGAATGAACGCTATTTCACTTTATTCGCTGTCCATATGTACCCCAGTCATTTAAAGACAATATAGCAATCAAACATAAATTTTGAATTGTGTTTGCAGATATATTTAGAAAAAATATACTACACAACTACAGCTGTTAATTACAGTTTAAATGGCCTTTGCTAATTATAGTCATTTAGTAGAAACATAAAATTTCATGTCCCTTAATAATCTCACCGCTTTAGAGTTAAGTCCGTTTTAAAGAGAAAAAAAAACATTAGCTATAAATTGCAATTTTCCAGTGCAGTAAAACTTTTGTAATTTTACCGCAGTTAATAAAATAATAATTGGGGTTCTATTGTGGTGGTAATTTAAATATTTTTCAGATGCCCCCTTCATACGAATAGGAATTTTAACTTGTTACGATTTGTTAAACAAACCCCACTAAAAGGGGCTACACGGGGGGGGTGAAATTGCTGACTACAGTAATAGCAGTGAGTAAACGGAGAGCAAATCGAACTCAAAACATAATTTAATTTATTAATATATAATATTAATATTATGTATTAATATCATTAATAATTTACTTAAATGGTTATAGTTATGGGTGACTGGAATTGTTAGCTTTTCGGTCCAATTTGTTCCGGTCCAATAATTTTTCTAAATTGTGGTTTGTTCCTTGACTTTTGTGACTTAAAATTTCTGTTTATTCATTAACTGTTTTCTTTTCATATTCTTTCAAACTGTGAATCATGTATTGTTTCATATAAGAAAACACTATAGGTCTTAATTTATGAATAGCTGTTTTCTAAATTTTTACATCAAAATTTTTTTTTTTGTTAAAGTTTGAATAAGCATATTTAAAATTTATTTTTTATCAATTCTTTGTTCAAAACTAAACCAACACTGTATAAATTACTCAGGCCTTTTCTCAAATTCAAACTGGTGGCAAGTTGGGAAAATTTTGGTTATAGGAAATTTATTTTAAAAAACATTATGGCTTTGCATTGAAATAATGGTGAAGTTTTAATTTTTTTGTAAATTTTTCCTGTGCCCTCGTATAATTCTTTTTTACTAATATTGTCTGCATATTATAAAGTAGCAGTGGAATATCTGGATAATCCCCCCCCCCCCCCGGTAATGACTAATTTCATATTTATTTTGCCATGGCTTAGCCAACCTTAACTAGCTGAAAACTTCTAGAAATCATGCCTAAGGTCTTGGCTAAGCTAAGCTAGTAGCCTTTCCTTTTAATAATAGTAATGAATTTATAATATTCGGATAATTGGAGCTTTACTCAAGTTATTTTATTCAACTATATCCGCATATACCGGACTGGGACTGCGGTATTGACCAATGGGAGGACAGTCCGTGACTATTGATGGGAAACAGCCGACCCGGTTCGGGGCAAATAGGTCGCCACTTATGGGCGGTGGAGTAGGTCTCCTTGTTTGGATCCTGATCATTTCTGGAAATGGCCGTTGTCCATGGAGATCGTGGCATTGGTCCTGCTGTTTCGTAATGGATCGTGATGGCCCCTTCACCGGCAAATGGCAGTACAATGGAAGCGGGGGACCCACCCCTGACCCCGCTGGCCTACATTCCCTCTCTCTCTTCTCCATCCGGCAAGTGAAAAAGAAGAGTGGACCATGCACGGCTGAGTAGGTAACAGTACCCGGCAATGGCCAGAGAAATTTCCTATTAGCTGCAACCCTGAAGGATTGTTTGCGCACGTTATCCCTTCCCTCATGAGATACCAACCAAGCTTTCGGTCCGTTCTTCTTGCAATTGCTACGTTCGTCTTACTCGAGTCTACCATAAGGTATACCAAAATGCTACGTTCTGATCAATGGACGGGTTTATTGTATTCTTGATACTTACACAAATGTATTCACGTAGTGCATCCAATATATTTATATTTTCCTAATCACCTCTAATCGAAGGTAGTCAGTATTAAATAAACTGACGTGGTGATCAGTGGAAGCACATTACTTTTTTTTTTTAAATTAATTGACTCGTATTCGGTGACGTGGCTGTCGCGGGAGCGTGGGGGACTTCCCAAGACTCCGCTTCCTCTTTCGCATGCGAGGGAGGCAACAACCATGTGGGGGGTTCATAAGTTCATAAAATTCCATAGTAACCTATCCAACCACCCTAATTCCCCAGCACAGTCATTGCACTGCACCACTCATCCCTATAATCCTCCTCGGAGGCTGAAACACCAGTGGCCTCGTGACCTGCTATATATAAGTGACAGTGGGATTCCTGGCAATGGCTCTCTAATCATGTTCTGAGCGTCTGTGGCTCTCGCGCTCTTGGTCAGCCTCCGCTGGCTCTGTCTTAGGAGCGTGGGGGACTTCCCAAGACTCCGCTTCCTCTTTCGCATGCGAGGGAGGCAACAACCATGTGTACTTTGGGGGCCCCTGGGCTGTTTGTAAATATTGTATGAATGTGCGAGTGAATGATGAATTGTAAATATGGTATGAATGAGAACTTAAGGCCTCTCATTTATTGCCTATTAAGTATTAAGGCAGATTGTAATTTCATCATAATAAAGGTGTTTTATATATATAAAAAAAAAATTAATATTCAATACTATACTTTTTTATTAAAATGGTTAATTAAAATAGCTGAATTCTTATGTTAATTATGATAAACTACGCTTATATAGATGTTTTCCTAGATGATCGGTGTAGGCCACAGCCAATATCCTTGACCAGCATCTCAGACAGCAAGTCATCCCGTGAATCTTGTAGAGATTTTTTTTTTTTTTTTTGAATGCCTATTTTGACTTCTAAGTTTTCTAGCACTCTCATACTTCTTTGTTTTCTTTACTAGACAGATTGGATGTGATGCGTTTTGTTGACCTTTTGTGAGAAAGTATTGATATCTTTTCTAGAAACATTTTCTAGGCCTTTCGCCCATAATTTTCTTAATTTCCTGCCCATATAAGATATATATATATATAGCTAAACAAAACCCACAATTACCTCCTAACAAACTACCAGTCTCATATAAGAAAGGAATGCGTTTAAGTGGTGGATCCAATTCGGCCAATTGTGCCATAACTAAAAATAACTTCCTGAGTAATCATAGAATAAAAATTTCTAAAACGTATCAATCAAAGCTTCAGTTGTTTCTTGGTTAGTTCAGCCCTTCACCAGTACGGGGTCTTGACAGTTGTCAATCGACGTTGATCCAGTCGGTTGGAAAATTATTTCAAAAGTTTGTGTCGAAACACTCAGGCACCCCGTGTCAGTCTGGGGTTTCACTTGAAAGTTATTACAAAGTTATCCCTAATTGCAGCCTTGCAAGACATTTTTTTAAACCAATATTTAATTAATAGAAAAAGTTCATTTTTCAGTATATTTTGTTAGGATGTATTTACATAGTTGATAGATGGTTAAAAGATCCTAGAATCACCCTGTTCTTAATACCTGGTACGATTTAATTTGTAGTGTCACGTTTGTGTATTTGTTGGGATAAATGACATTTGTGAATGGACAATGGAAAGAAGACCCATCACCTTTATATTTCTCGTGTAGGTTATTCGACCAAACCACTTTGCGACTGTAACAGTTTTCAAAAACAGTGGGTTAAGTGGGGTTAGAGTTGAAATTTGATGTGTGCGACTCTTTGAGTTCTCGGATGGTATGCGAGATGCCTCGAGGGAGAAGAGGTCCGGACCACGGCTTACATTAGCCTTTCCCCTCAGCTGACTCAGACAACCGAGTGCACACCCCGTCTAGACTGGGTGCGGCCGATGAACTTCAGTTTAGAACACCAGAAGTGTCTGGGGTTCAACGCTGGGTATGGTGTCTGGAGTCAATATGGCCGTTATTGAAACAATGTTCGCTTCGAAACATGCTCATTGGGAAGTGGCAAACTGGTTTACCTGAAATTTATTCAATCAAAGCCTCGGCTAAGATCAAGCTAAGATGGATGCCCTTCGAGAAAGAAAAATAGTATGGCGGGAGATTGCTATGGAAACTAATTTAACACGCACTTGATAGTGTTTATGAAATGGTTTGTGTGTTATTTTAAACTATATTATAATTATATATAATATATAAGTATGCATGAACACACAACCTATTTCCCCCCATACGATTTTTATGTGATTAAGGATTATATGTGATAAATTTTTTTTACCCCCTCATAGCCTCTTTAAATTTACAGATAATTATATACAATTATAGATTCTCAGGTGAATCTATTTACAAATTATTTTTGTATTTGCTGTAGCGTCGCTACAATACTTGATATTTTTTTTTTTTGAAAGCTCTCAAAATTTGAAAAGAGGAATTGGGGAAAAATAAAATAACATGGAATTTATAGGAGTGAAAGGGACCCTTTTAATAGGAGGGACTATTTGAAGGTTGGGTGAATATGTGATATTTTTTTTTTCTTTTCCTTCCAGTACAAATACTTATGGGATAAATTATAGGTCAGTTTATTATTGTAAATCAGTTTACCACTTATAATTTTTGGGAAGGGAAGCTGATGGATCCCTCATGTAACCAAAATTGTCGGTGCATATTGAGCCATTTCCGTACTAGTTACTTGAGCTCCTCTTTCAGATATCGTTTATTTGAAAATATTTTTAAATACGAATATTTGATGATTTTAAAAGATAGTTAGGAACAGAGGTGTGCAACTGCCGAAGATCCAGTGTCCCTTTTGGTTGAAGCTGAATTTTATAATGGCTCTTACCTTTCAACAAACAGGAATTAACAGCTGTTGTACATTCACCATTACTTATGTGACACTAAATGAGTAGAAGAGGTTGATGGGAAATTCACTTATGCTTGTGAAAGAGAATCATTGGATTTCCATGGAATTTTTTAATCGACATACTTATTATTTCCGCATCAGGTCCTGGAGTGATATGGTAGTTTATATTGACGGTTTAAAACATATCTAACTATCATCCATCAACCTCTTTTCGTTTGTATCATGACAATGAGCTCACTCGTAGCATGTTTGACTATATTTCGAAGTCTCTTTTCACCATACTAATATAAAATAGTAAGTTAATTAAAATATCAAAAATTACAATCTGCCTATTTGGGCAATAATTAATTGTGATAAATGTTCCCATTCATACCCTATTTACAATTCTTCATTCACTCGCTCATTCATACAGTATTTACAAACAGTCCAGAGGCCTCCCAAATCCACATCGTTGTCACCTCCCTAGCAAGCGAAAGGGGAAGCCATGAGAAGTCCCCCACGCTCCTCCGTCAGCCGCGTCACCGGATGCGAGCCAGTGGAGGCTGACCAAGAGCGCGAGAGTCATAAGCTCAGGACATGATTGGAGAAACTGGTCATTGCCAGGACTCCCACAGTCACGCATTTATAGCAGGTCACGAGGCCACTGCCGCTTTAGTCTCCGAGGAGGATTGTAGGTATGTGTGGTCCAGTGTAATGACCGTGCTACGGGATTAGGGTGGTTGGATAGGTTTCAACGGAATTTCAATATAAAATAAACAAAAATAAATGTATTGTGTAAAGAGGTTGGACCAACCGATTGTTGCCATCATAGTTTTGATTAATTTATTGAGTTCCAAAATTAAGTACGCTTTCAAAGACGGACAAAAATTGGTCCTTCTTCATGTACAACTTAACCTTAGATACGAGTACAGTCTGAAAAGAGCTTAGCTACAAGACCTGCTCTCCCTCCTTATGAATCTTCTGCATTCAAATATTTTTCCCATTTCGCATTCTCATTCTTTACTACGTCTCATCGTCTTAAAACATCCTCGCTACACTTTCTTCAAGCGAACCACTAACAACCAGTTTTTGACCACAACACGTAGAAAGCTATTAAAATTATTTATGATTGGCATAGTGTTTTTATTTAAAATCAATTATATTTTTCTAATGGGTTTCGAATTTAGTCCTGGTATAAAGGGGAAAATAATTGTTAGCTGCGTAATTTCAGCTGTAGAGAAATAGACAATCCAAAAGCCATTTGTGAATGTAGGACAGTTGCACAACCCGCTGCGGCGAAAGTCCCACGTCCTCCCGGCGAACCTTCATCCGACACCTGCGACGTAACACTTGTACTTTGCATATGTCGTTCTTTCGTTCTTCGATTGCTGTTTATGGTTTCAAATGCTTAGGGCTGGGTCATACACCACATTACTGTTTAAAAATGAAAATTCACAAATGAACTCGAGTGTTCGAAGTCTTAGACCGCCTAGTACGAAGGATTAATATCTCACCGGGCATGACATTCTAATTTGTGCCTAATTGGCTGTACTGAACTTGACAAAATGAAGAAATTGAATAGCAAATGACCTTACAAACGTAACAACGTCTTAGGGTAACTAAAATATCGTATTGCACATCCATGTTATTTAATGTAGAGTAAAACATTACAAAGTTGAGCGCTCAGTAGAGAATTATAAAACATTTCATCAATGGTAAAGTTTAGTAGTATAATCAGTGAATAGATTCAAAGGGTGATTAAACATCAAAACTTGAAACCGATAACTATTTTTCCAGGCAGGATTTCGTTGAAGGCTCCAGTAAAATATAAAGAGAAAAATCTGCTAGCGGCCTTAACCGTTAGTCGATCCTGTTGAGTAATAACTACTGGAACACCTTTCTCTTTTAAATAATGCTAATTCCTTCAGCAAGGACTCGAACAGCTTAACAACTGGAGCTCCGGGCTACTCCCAGTTAGCTCAAGATGAAGTTAAAACGATCGGTGATTAAGACCAAGATTCAAACTTTAAAAGTAACTATTAAATTCAGCTTCCGTTGAGTATTTTTTTTTTACGAGAACATCGAGGTTCGAACCATCTCAGAACACTTATAATACTTACTATAATACTTACTATATTACTTGTTATATTACACTTATTATACTTACTATATCTCATTACTTATTATATTACACTTATTATACGCAGTTACATTATTATTCTCCACTTGCATTCTTTATTCTGACCTACTCACATTCCTATTAACAAATAGAAGACCGATTGCAACATTTCTACTTTTGCTCATATAGGGTGTCCCAAAATTAACGCAAGATTTGATTTAAATAGAAAACACAGTTTTTAGTATTTTTGTTGATATTTTTTTTATTGAATTATAAAGTAAATAAGAATAACCCTGTCCGGGTGGATGTGGGCTTGTTCACATACACCTTTCACTTCAAATAACCCCATAAAAAGAAATCTAAAGGTGTTAAATCACACGATCTAGGGGGCCAATTCTGATCACCGAAACGAGTGAGTACAAGACCTGGAAATGTCCCATGCAGTATTTGAATTATTTCATAGCCTGTATGGCATGTGGCACCATCTTGTTGAAACCACATATTGACCACATCAATATCATCCAATTTTGGCACAAAGAACTGTGTTATCATGTCGCGATATCGAGCACCAGTTACTGCTTGACCAGCCTCATTTTCAAAAAAGTATGGTCCAATGATGTCCCCAACCCAAAATCCACACCAAACAGTGACACTTTGTGGATCCATTTGTTTTTTTCGACAATCATCTCCGAACCCCAAATGGGACAATTATGTCGATTGACAAAGCCATCTAGATGAAAATGTGCTTCATCGCTTAGGATAATTTTGCTCGAAAAATCAGCATCCACTTGTTAATGTTCAATAATCCATCCAACGCTCCATTTTTTACTAACCCTAAACTGTCAGCTGTCAATTTTTTTTTAGGGTTGCTAGTACTTTACTGCACAAATGGTGGCAAATTCAAATCTTGCGTTAATTCTCGGAGACCGTTAAGTAATGCCTTCATCCAGCCCATAGATTTACTTTAACCTTTAACTTACCAAGCAATCGTTTCCTTATTCCACATATCTCACCTCCTCATTATTCCTTCTTTTGAAATTAAGGAGTTTACACTGGATGAGACCATCTCTACTCTCTTCATCGAAACATATTATCGTAAAGTACTATATTACATAATATTTTTACGTATTTCCGTGTACCAAGGCATGCAACAAAATTTCGACCTTCCCTTACTACTATGGGATTTTTGTGTATACGATTTCATTTTAAGAGGGGTAATTTGTGACCTGCTATAAATGCGTAACAGTGGGAGTCCTGGCAATGGCCAGTTTCTCCGATCATGTCCTGAGCGTATGTGGCTCTCGCGATCTTCGTCAGCCTTCCTCGTCCACTACATCTATCGCGTGTGAGGGAGGTGACACCCATGTGGATTTGGGAGGTCTCTGTTTGTAAATACTGTACGAATGAACGAGTGAATAAAAATTGTAAATTTATCACAATTACTTATTGCCCAAAGAGGCAAATTGTAATTTTATCATAATAAATTTTTATCAGTTTAAGAGGGGAGAGACTTCAATATTCAAGTCAATTTTTTCATAGAAACATTTCACCTGTCTACAAAAATATCTGGAAGGATACATTTGAGACCGCAGAGTAATACTGCAATTTTGGTTTTCACAGAAAAAACCTTCAACACAAATACATACATGCCGAGTTATAAAAGGGAAGAGATAATGTTTCACTCACGTGTTTTCCTTAGTAAGAAGAAACCACATGTTCAAAGTTTTCAGTATTAGTGCAGGAAAAAAAAAAGGTAATTTTTCGCACTCTAAAGCTATAGGCAGAGATATCTCACATCAGACATGCGAGTACCCCCACCAAACCACCACCAAACGTGAGCCTATTTCAAATAGCTGTACCCTCTCTTCAACAGTTGAGGATCTACTAATAAAAATATACCGTTACATTAAGCTCGAATACTAATATCAATAACAATGTTATAAACTGATATCATTATATAATAACCGCAACAAATTCAATCAGCGTCAGCATAATGCTTTCTCGGTCTTATCGCCTAGCCCGAAGAAAGAGGTTCTACTTTGAAATAGACACGAAGCAATAATTGTATGTTTGAAACTTTAAATGTATACAATAACACTCCGAGTTTCGCTGTATATAATAAATAAATAAAGCCTTTATTGCATGAGAAAACAAGCAATATTTTGTAAAATAAATAATAACTTGCGACAATATAAATAAAAAGTACTGCTTCTGAGCTATTTACAATTAATAATAATCTATTACAAAGTTATACTTAGTACTTCAAAAAAAACTGTTTGCAATATATTTACAACTATAAATAAGCAAATATGATTGGAACATGTTGCCTCGTGCAGGCCTCCCCTTAATGGGGGTGATGGTCTAACTTCCCTGGAGACCAAAACCTACTGGGAAGTGGAGCTCGCAATTTCATTCCATAGTTCTTTCCATTTTGCTTTATCACGAGCAGTTCTCATCCAATTGGACCAGCGACAGTCTTGAGGACATCACTCCAGCACCTGTGTTGCCTTCCTCGCCTTAAAGACCATCTGTCATCCTGAATTCTGGCAAGGTGCCCGCCCATTTCCATTTAATTTTCCTTATATGTAGGCTTATATCCTTAACTCCAGATTCTTTGCGCATAGTTGCACACTTAATTTTATCCTTTTTCTTGTAGTTTAGTATGCTTCTTAGAGCAGAATTTTGCCATACTCATAACTTGAATTCTTGCTGCTTGGTGAGTGCCCAGGTTTCACAGCCATAAGTGACTGAAGGAAGAACGCAGCTTTCAAACATCACTTTCTTATCTTCCAAGTTAAAGTTACCCTTCATTACTTTTCTTAAGGACCAGTATTTCTGTCAACCTCTAGTGATTCTCCTTCGTACTCCCTTTGTTGCACAATTAGTAAAAGATACAAGCTGCCCCAAATAAACAAGTTCTTCTACATGCTGCAGTGTTACTCCTGTGTTCTCTGTATATATTTCGCTGTATATATAGGGAAGGGTTTGAAAAAGTATCAAATCCCAGATTCAAAGCCAAGTTTTGAAAGCCAGCAATAAAACCAATATATCCCGACAATTTGTTTTGTGTTGAAAAGGTGATTTATAGTTATTGATATGTTTCAGAAAATAACATGAATATGATAATGTAATTTTGGTTTTAAATAACTCCAATGTTTGTTTCTCTTGTAAAGCTTTTCTTTAATTGCCAAAAACTTTCAAAATCCCACGCCTCGGTGCTACACTCTACGGAGAAGCGAAAATTGGTGTTATTTTGAAAGTAAATAATATGAAGTATTTTTGTTTGAAAGTAGCGAGTACTTTTTTTTTTTTTTGTACGATCATTTAATAAGAACACGGACACATTTCAATGTTGATTTGATTAAATATGTTTTTATTTTTTCCATATTCGATGTAGTTTTTATTATTGCCATGCCTCATTGAAATAACTAGTATTCTACTAAGGACGGGAAAGGTGTTAAGGCCTGTGTACTTAGGTTTAAATCATTTTTTTTTCTCCTGTCGTTGCAAGTGGTTCTTTCCCGTAGGATGGGATACCCTCATCAAGCGTTCCCTAAAAAAACAAGACTGGAGGGAAGGAGTCTTTGAAAATGAGAGTAGTTAACAAGAGTAAATTGTGCGCCTTGGCCAGGAAGCGAGGTAAAGGGGTTTTCTGCTCAAGATATCGCTCGCTGGGTGGTCCTTTACTTTTCGTATTTTCTCCATTATCCTCTTCTTGTTCCTCTTCTTATCGTTTTCACGGTCAATTTACTCCGATGTTTTTTGGTTATCTTCAAACCTCAATGAAGTTATATTTCATAATGTATCGCGTGCTAATATGCTCCCCAACCAGGGCTGTAAGGTAATATTATTTGTTACGGAAAAACATTTTGTTATCACATATAAACCATACACATATATAAAACATATCACATATTTGTAACAAATACAAACTTTATACTATGAAAGTCACCTCAAATTGGTATACGCTTTTACATAATCTTTCCAAAATTGGTATAAAATGGTAGTACGGGATATGGCTGTAAAATAATGGCTAACTTTTGAAAATATAAAATATACTCCATATCTTCCGTAACGGTCTGGTTACTGTTCAGCGCCTGAGGATGACAGACGTGGGGTGTCAAAGGCGCTTGCCTTTTAATGAAAATTGTTTTCAAAAAAAGTTGATTTAAGAGAAAAGAGATCTCGTATATAATTTGTTTAATCATATTTAAAAAATGGCGGCTTTACTGTTCATTTAGAAATTTAATTAATAGTCATTAATAATTATAATTGGTTAAACAAACACTTTTGATTTATTTTTTTCCTGGACGGTAGCAAAATTATCCATAGGTTAAGATATATTATGGAAATATGTATTGGCCAAAAAAAAAGCCAAATGTGATATGACAATAAAGGGTTTTGTTATGACTGTCAAAAATATAACTACAATCATTATGACTTGTTGAGATCATAGTCCACAACGCATCACATATATCAGGGGACGTCGAGGTATTCGACACCGTGCTTGATACAATGCATATACAATATATGTTATTGATATTTCTTCTGTTCACGCTTACTACATTTATATACACATACATGTATATGCTCTACACATTTCGTTGATTTCAGACATTTATACACGACCCTTTATTATTTTCATTTAATTTTCAGCAACAGAGTAGCATCGATTGGAAGAGTGTGTAAAAAAACACTGGATGAGTTAAAGTTATCAAGACGACGTTAATGATGGATTTAAAGACTGGCTGTGTTTAGAGGTTCTTTAATTAAGTACCCTACTCAAAAGCCTCTAACTTTAATATCTGTAAAGGCAGAAGCTAAATCTTAACTCTTATCTAAACCACGAAAGGACACTATAATTTTTATTAGAATCAAAACTGGTTCACCTGAAAAGTGAGCTAAGTGTGCAGTATTAAAAAATGTATAGACCAATACATGGTTTCCATGATATTATTAATTACTCCCTCTTTGATGATTTCCTGAGTTTCAATGAATTACCATCATCACCATACACATTTAAAAACAGTTTTTCTAACATATTCCAATGATTGCACTGTACACATAGGATTTTGTAACCAACGTTGTTTTTAAAAAACTACAACTTTATATCATTCATACCATATTTACAATTTTCATTTAATCGCTCATTCATACAGTATTTACAAACAGCCCAGAGATCTCCCTAGTCCACATGGGTGTCACTTCCCTCGCGTATGAAGGAGGAAGCGGAGTCTTGGGAAGTACCCCACGCCCCTCCGTCAGCCGCGCCACTGGATAAGAGCCAACAGAGGATGACCAAAAGCGCGAGACGTTTAAAAAAAAAATAAAAATATAATAACTTGTATTTAATCTAATTTTATTTTTCTTTGTATTTATAGGCCACTAAACACTAATAAGTTTCACTGGCGTATTATTAAACATCGAGTAAAGATATTAAATTTAATAAACTTATTATTATTGTTTACTCACTACTCAGTATTTAACTGTTCAATGACACTACATTTCATAGGATCAGTAAAAGGATCTCGCGCTCTTCGTCAGCCTCGACTTGATCGTATCCGCTGACGCGGCTGGCGGAAGAGCGTTGGGGTCTCCTAAGACTCTCCTCTTACGCATGCGAGGGAGGTGACTACCATGTGGATTTGGGAGGTCTCTAGGCTGTTTGTAAATATGGTATGAATGAGAACATTTATCACAACTACTTATTGC
Organism: Acanthosoma haemorrhoidale; assembly: GCA_930367205.1. Lineage (NCBI taxonomy): Eukaryota > Metazoa > Arthropoda > Insecta > Hemiptera > Acanthosomatidae > Acanthosoma > Acanthosoma haemorrhoidale. Next base: position 10,438,905 of record OV884011.1, on the reverse strand, counting down.
CTAATAAGGCAGATTGTAATTTTAGCCACAACTTCTGTGTTACATCTCTCTCATCGACACAGAATTTGACTTTTCTTCTATTGGAAACCCTACTCTAAAGTCTCTATATTTTACATGGTACACTATTTCTTGCAGGGTATTCATTTTTCTTTTCTGTTTCATACCACTACGAAAGTACCTGTTACTCTTAGGACACTAATGTCGCAGAACAATGTTTATTGTTCATCAAGGCCATCCTTGAGAAGACACATAAAAACAAACGGACTCTCTCGAGTTCTCACCACGGAGAACAGTGGCTGAGAGACGTGCATTCCCATGGGAGGGCAAAAACACTCAGTTAAACCCTCGTGAATTTTTTTTCTCCCGGTTCCCTCGGGCGACTGACCGACGAGGGAGGACCGTGGAAGATGGAAGATGCTCCAGCCAGGCACTGGAGCCTCCAGCTGTCATCTCCAGCCCTCCAGCTCGCCCGTTCTAATCCACCGCCGCTATTCATACGGATACGTGACTTGTCTGAAAGGATCTCTCAGCCTGACCTATTTAGCAAATGTAAATAATTGTTTTTTTCCGTCCGACTTTGCCGAGTGGTTATAACGGTTTAAATAATAAAGGCGATGCCAGGGCTGCGATGCGTCCATTGAGAGCTATCCATTATTGACAGCTCGCTTGTATAGTAGAGCTGTTACCATGACGATCTCATTCATACCTTTTGCAATATTTTTTGACTCCTTGCAGCACCTAACAAACCCAGTATTTAGCACTACGACCCCACCACCCTTTCCTCATCTATGGCAACAGACTGTCGAGGAAATTCAGGTAAAGAGTTTGTTTTAGATGTAAAATAGTTTTAAGTCTACGATTCATAACCAGAGCCCCATTACTTTTCAACATGTTTAGCCAATTATACTTTTTTTAAAATCACAAATCGTGATGTAAAATTATTTAAATAGATTATTTTATGTAGAACATATTCTGATTTCCAAAATTTATAATAACTAGGGTTTATGGGAGGAAAAAAAACAAACTTGATTACCAAATAAACAGTTTAATGTGCAGGTTTTGGATTGAATTTTTTTAATGAATCATTTTTTTTTCTTTCAAAACCCATTTTTATTTAACATTTTTACAACATATGAACAATATTTACAAAATTTCTCCTCTTGCTGCATACGCAGATGCATTTGAAGCAGGGTAGAATTACAAAAACAACATTTCTTTTTGAAGTTAAAAGTACAACATCAAAATAGACAGGACCATGTGATGGGGCTCACCTTTGGTTTACAATCTGGGAAACTTAAAAACTAAAACTTAAAAACTAGAACCTAAAGAATAAGGTATTCCAGCCACGACAGCGTCCTGCCATCGATAGGGGAACGGAGCAGGGGTTATCGTGTTAATCACCGGGTTTGTCAAGAGTCAAAAATTTGATATGTCTACGTTGAATGAATTCATCCACCGTAGGCAGATCAAAGACCTCGTGAAGCTCACTGTTGCTCCGCTGTTCGAATGAAGTATGTCTGACCACTTTCATCAGTATACCGTTTTGGAATTGTTGGAGTCACCAAGCTGTCGTATACGTCAGATAACGAAAAAGCGGTGCAGCATACAGCAGGATAGGCCTGAGTATAGTCTTGTAGATCAATAGCTTCAGACGCAGTGATAGATTGGGGGAAGTCAATTAATGCGTAAGCCGAGGGGTTTCGCTTCAACTTCCTCGCAAAATGGTTACTAAAACGGAGGTAGCTCTTATTATTATTTTTTTTTATTTAAAATTCTCTTTATTACATGAACAAAATGAATAATAATTAATAATAATTGAAATACAAATTTCTCCTTTTCCTGCCATTCACAGATGCATTTGAAGGAGTGCATAAATATAATACATTTTGTTCGTGGTAAAAAGTTCATAGTCTCATATACAACACTAGGTGATGAGGCTCACCTTCAGCTTGTTACCGACACTAAACACTTTAACACTAAAAACAAAACAAAACAAACTAAAACCTATACCTAGAACCTAAGACTAAAGCGTTCCGTTCCAGCCGCGACAGCGTCCTGCCATCGATGGGGGAACGGAGCGGGGGTTATCGTGTTAAACACCGGGTTTGTTAAATATTGTAAGGAGACGAAAAATTTGATTTTAACAGACCCAGTTTACTCATCTTCTTATTTTCTGTAAATGTTATTTATTCCATATATTTTTATTCATTATTATTTCCATATATTAATTTATTCAACATATTTTTATATACTCATTGGAAGGTATCGTTTATCGTGTTTCTGTTATACCATATGATCGGCTTTACACAGTCTAATACGTTATTGCTGCAATAAACAATGTTTCGCTTATCGAAAAAGTGTTTGATCCGTTTAAAAAATTCCTAGTTCGTGGTATAGTTATTATGAAATTTTTAAATTTTTAGAAAATTTGTTTTGGGATGGTGGGTTTAAGGACAGCTAATGAAAGGATATACTTGAAGTTCGAGGGCTTTTCCAGCTCAACCATTGTCCATATTGGTTTTGGATGATTTTAACAAAAGCTTCAACTTGAAGTAATATGTCGTCGGCCGTGGATTTGAACCAAAACCTTTTTAGAGCCTCGGCAAAATTGTTTGTTTTAAGGATAGAAACCAACACCAAGAATCCCTTTATCGTCGACTGCTTAAGAAGCAGGATATTTCTTCTCCGTTACTCTTATCACATATAAAGTTCTTTGAGCCCATTCATACATGACGCTAAAGATATTTTCAGAAAGTTTTTTAAAGTGGCAGGAAACGCCGCTCGTCTTATCTGAGTAGAATTCCCGTCCTATCCTAACACAGCCGTGTAAAATGAGTGTTTTAGGGACAAAACAAAAATACCTGCCCTGACTTGTATTGCTCGGTAAATACTCACAGTATTGCTTTTATGAATTTTATTCGTTTCACGTAGGGCTTATACCTACATCACAATAAATAATATAATCGCATTAAGAATCGAATCCAGGTCATTTCGCCTGCAATTAAAGATATAAATTACAAATAGGCGACTGTGCTAAAATCCCAGACGGCAATCTCTAAAATGAAAATTTCACCTGTATTTAGTAAAAATTAGATAAACAATACATATTAACATTACTAGGGTAAATATCACAAAATAGTAAATAAGTAGATTTTTCAAACACATAATTAAAAAAAATGAAAGTAACAAAAATAAACCTAATGAATAATTCGAAACGGATAAACAAAATAGAATCACAATAAATTTGTGTATTCAGATAAATAAAAATTAATGAGCATTGCAAGATTTATTTGCTTCTCAAGTTGAATAAATAATTGTAGTCATTCAGTACTGTCTAATTACTATTTAGGATTTTTACTAAAACTCTCAATGTTTAAACAGACAAAAAAAAATTGTAAACATTCAGCAAAGAAATCGGCCGAGAAAACTAAATTTGAATGAATAATAATAGTTTAACTTTATTTTGTGTGGAGGTGTCGGATTCATTTATTTATTTATATTTTTTTATTATATTTTTTATTTCAAAACCTCTTTATTTATAAGTATTACAATGGACAAAAAATTTCTATTTACAATTTTCTCCTCGTGCTGCATACGCAGATGCATTCAAAGGAGGGCACAAATATAATACAATGCAGATTGATGTTAAAAGTCAAACACATACACAACACTAGGTGATGAGGCTCACCTTCAGTTTACAATTTGGGAAAAAACTAAAAACTAAACCTAAAACTAGAACCTAAGACTAAAGCGTTCCTGCCGCGACAGCGTCCTGCCATCGATAGGATGAAGGAGCGGGGGTTATAGTGTTAATTTGATATGTCTACGTTGGATGAATTCATCCACCGTAGGCAAATCCAAGATATCGTGAAGCTCACTGTTGCTCCGCAGCTCGAATGAAGTACCTCTGACCACTTTCATCAGTATACCGTTTTGGAATTGCTGGAGTCACCGAGCTGTCATATACGTCAGATGACGAAAAAGCGGTGCACCATACAGCAGAGTAGGCCTGAGTATGCTCTTGTAGATCAGTAGCTTCAGACACAGATTGGGGGAAGTCAATAAACGTGTAAGCCAGTAAGACTTCGTGCGTGTTTGCTTTAACTTCTTCGTAAAATAGTTGCTAAAATGGAGGTGTCTGTCCATTTTAATCCCCAGATATACTAGGTTGTTGGCTGGTGCGTTTTGCTGCGTCCCTACTGTGTAAGTAGTAGGCAGCAGACTTTTTCCCTTTCGGAAAGAGAAAATTACGCAGTCAGTCTTACCCGCGTTTACAGGATTCATCTATCGCGTATACTTGTATATAACAGATATATTATTATAAATACTTTAAAACATAATGAGCTATTAATTTTCATTTGTTGGTAGATTCCCTAATTGCTTTTCGTTGTATCACATATTAGTAATAATGTTTTACTATGGAACGAAAACCCTCAGAATTAAACCATGAGACTATTTCCTAAAACTACCTGATTCTTGGATGATTTTCTATCTCCGTTCTTGGCTTCCTAAATACCAGCTCAATCACTCCCGTACTTCTGAAAGGTCACAGATTGCTTTCAGTTAAACATTCCTATCAGTTCTTAAGGTCAAACTACCTCAAGCATTGCCTTTAAAAGCCAGTTGATCAGAAGTATCTGGACCTTTTTTTTAATAATTTTATTACCTTTTCTTATACGATTAAGTTATATTTCAATTTTATTATCCTCAATTAAATCAGAGTTTTTTTATTCTTAATAGTCTACAGATCACGATCCTTTTGTATTGTTAAATTGTCTGATCAATTTTAGAATTAATTTTCACACTTTATGGAAATTTCGCTGAACACTACTGATAGTATTACCGTTTGCATTTAATTACACCAATACTTAATTCAAAGTTTATTGTTTGTTAATTAAAAATTTCTATACATGTTGAAAGTATCAATATTTACTGTGTACATATGTCTTACAATCTGTAAAACTAACCGTGCGTGTAAGGGTGACCTGAATAAATTATGGTAATGTCTAATAAATGTTTTGGGGCCACTAAGATGAATAGTGACACTCTTGGTGCTTTTTTAAGTCCAAGCACATGGTGGTCCTTTTTTTTCATTTGTAGCTTTCAACCATCGTTCAGCTACAGGGGGAGGGTGAAAAATACAATGTCAAAAATTAGTTAGTTAGTGTCAAATCCATAGTTTTTGGCGTTGCTAAGCTCATCGATGACATTTAAGCCCAAGTTCAGACGAATAAAACTCTGTACAACTTGTCAAAAATTAGTTAGGTAGTGTCAAATCCATAGTTTTTGGCGTTGCTAAGCTCATCGATGACATTTAAGCCCAAGTTCAGACGAATACAACTCTGTACAACTAGTCAAAAATTAGTTAGTTAGTGTCAAATCCATAGTTTTTGGCGTTGCTAAGCTCATCAATGACATTTAAGCCCAAGTTCAGACGAATAAAACTCTGTACAACTTGTCAAAAATTAGTTCGTTAGTGTCAAATCCATAGTTTTTGGCGTTGCTAAGCTCATCGATGACATTTAAGTTCAGACGAATAAAACTCTGTACTACTTTCTCGAACACCATTTAATTTAGATCGCTTCATCACAAGTTCAAATTGAGTAACTTCAAGTATAATACCGTGCCCTTCCTGCCCTGAATGTAGACTCATAACGTCTGCAAATAAAATCAGGTTTCACTAGGCCCGTGAAAGCGGAAAGGACCGTTAAGGTCAAGACTCGTCGAGCTGAATCAGCGTAAACTCGGACACTGAAGGAGCAGTAAACCTTTAGATAATTAGCTTGGCTACGGTTCGACAGGCGGTGAATCACGTCCGTACGGTTCTCGTACCCAGGGGGAGTATGGCCAAGACTGACCGATAGAGAAACCTGTCTGTGATGTATCTGGCCCATTCCTCAATGTCTTCTTCCTGGATCTGTAAGCTATAACAAATGAATATTCTCGCGGATGACTTGAGTTAGGCGCACCCTCGTTAAACTCACCACAGTGCAACTTAAGTAGCGTATCAAATTAAATGTCGCGATGTCCTGATTAACAATAGATAACTTTATTACTTGTTGGGACTTTCGTTGACTATTGTTACTACAGCACATTTTGACTGATTTGACAACCAATTTTGATATAGCACGGACAGTCGAAATTGTTCTGCATAGAAATAGTATACTTTTTTTTTAAACATAATTATGATAAATTATCAATTGTGAATCAATTATTAATTATTGTCTCTATTTATCAAATATGTTTTAGGTGCAGGAAGGGGGGCAATAAAAACTATTCTCCTAAGAATAATTGGATTGTCCTTTTGACCGTTTAAATTTTTCGCCGTTTGTTGTTAGTTTTGTTGATAAAACATTTACTAGGGATAAATAAAAAACAGAAGGTTGTTGCTCACTGGAAGAGGCTACTTTTATTAGTCATTCACTTTTCATCCCTGCGACCCCTTCGTGCCTCGACTTCCGAGTGGCTGTCATCGGGTCTGACAACTGTCTGCTTAGTCGTGATGGCTGCAGTAGGGTAGGGTCAATAATATATAAGACTATTTGAGAACCAAGGATCAATTGGCTCGCAATCATCTCTTAGATACGAAATGAAAGGCAAATAAATTGAATGAGAAATATCTCTTGTCTCTATTTATCAAATATGTTTTGGTTGCAGGCCGGAGGGCATAAAAACTATTGTCCTAAGAATAATTGGATTTTGACCGTTTAAATTGTTTGCCGTTTGTTGTTAGTTTTAGCGGGGATAAATGAAAAACAGAAGGTTGTTGCTCACTGTAAGAGACTACTTTTATTGTTGTCGTAATAATATTTCCTAGTATAAAAAAATATTTGTATTTAACCACCGCTTTCCAGAACTATACGTTCTCATCTCCAGTATAACAACAGTATTAAATTAAAATAACTTATTAAATATTTTTTATTAGTAAACAACAACTTTATTATGATAAAATTACAATCTGCCTCATTGGGCAATAAGTAATTGTGATAAATGATCTCATTCATAAAGTATTTACAAACAGCCCAGAGACGTCCCAAAATCTACATGGTTGCCACCTCCCTCGGTACATTTACTAAAATTGGAACGATAAATGGTACACTAAAATAATAGCCTTACATTACCAAATATTCAATTGACAACATTTATATGTTTTGACAATTTAATAGATACGTATGAGCCATGTTTTCTTTCAATTTTTTGTTTTAGTGTTTATTTCGTACGATTTTACTGGAGTTTGGTTTCATAGATTTAAATCAATTAATGTATCGTATAAGTTTGAATTGACTATCAGCTGTTTGACTATTATAGCACAGTCGAAAGCCGTTTGTGCATAAATGTGAAAAAACAACGGGCATACAGACGGATGACGACTGCTGATAATCAAAGTGTTTATCTCCATACGTCATGAAGCCGAATAAGGATCGGCTTGAAGATAAAAGTATGGGGGAATCGATTTACCCTAAACAATCGATTTGTACCAAACCACGTCATTCATGATTCCGGGACATTATCGTAATCGTCTAATCCGTCGATCGTTCGAAGACTGTGTGTAATAATTTAAGAACAATTGTCTGTAATGATACTTATCCGACAATAAAACATTGTGTGGAGCATAGTGTAGTCTGCGAGTCTGTGGGGGTTCCATTATTCCAGCTAGTCAAGCGCGAAGAGAGCTGGGGGCGGACGACCCTTCTAGTGCACCCACATCCTCGGTACCAAAGAAGGCCCTCCTGCCTCCTACGGTGTAGTGGTTAATTTAACAACTTCATGTTTCCAAGGCTTTGACTCCTTAGATGGGAGTGAATTTTTCTCCCCGCCTTTTCTCCCCTAAATGGTATGTCATCGGGTAACACGACGCCTAAAAACTAGAAAGATTGCAGAACTTCCTTAATTATTTAACATTCCCTTAATTGAGGTAAGATGTCACCCGTCTTGAAATACGCATTACTTTGATGTTGGGAAGTGTTTGTAATAGAAATATAACAAAAAATACCAATAAAATAATAAAAGGAAAGATGCCGCATTAATGCACTGGGTTTTTGTATGCAGCATTAATGCGGTCCGTCGTTGGAGTCAATACTATATTTATCGGATAGTTCACATTTAGGTCAAGACCATTGCCATATAATTTATGTGATTAATTTATTTTTTCATCCGTCGAAATTTTTACGTTTAAGTTTGGTTAGTTTATTTCAGCCCAAGTACAATTTAGATTGTCGAGTAGTCTGAGACATGTAACGTGAATTTTGGTGAGAGCATTGCTCGCTCTCAAAACTTTATTTTTTCATAATTCTTACTAAATATTTTTGAGTTACAGTCTTTTATTTGCCCTGAACTGATTTCTCTCTTAATGGAAACAGGCCAGACATTTCCACTTCATTCCAACCAAAAACCAATCATATTTCCAGTTGTTGTGGAATATTGAAATTTCAGATCCACAGAATCAGATTTACTGACTGATCTCTGCCCCCTTTTTTTTTTAATATAAAACTGACCGTTACCCATGGGTTTTTTTCTCTAGGTTTTGCCCACGACTACTTGACAGCCGACGAGGTCGCGACCACAAGCTGAACGGTTGACCGGAGTTGACTCAGGATATCTGTAACGGTCGGTGTCAGGGGTTCCGACCCCGAACTTCGCACACGTACCACTTGCGAACGCCGTCTCGATGGTCCGTCCAATTAGTCCGAGAGGCCATGTTCCGGTAGATCGGTCTTCTCCTTCAAAGGCCTGCAATTAGCTTGAGTCGATGCTTGCCACTTCTCAGAAGCGGAAGTCATCCGAGGAAATTTCAGTGGTCGTGGTAGAAAGCTTCACGATGTGAAGGCTCTGGGTTCAAATCCTCCGATATGCGTAGTTTTTTTTCTTTCGCTTCAGCTGATCCGCATTTTAGAAGTGTGTCTATGATACGCCAGCATTCTGCAGACGTAGACTAAGATAATAGATACTAGATAAATCGAGTAGCTAATATAAATCGAGTGTTAGCAATCCTAATGCACAACTTGTAATTACAAAGCAATGTATTTAAAGCTGTGAAAAAAGTTATGCAGTTTTCGTAATTACATAAATAGTATAAAATATCCTCACTATCCTCAAGTTTTAAACACACTGCTTGAAATTTATGGTGACAAAGGTGCTTTGACTAAAAAAAAAAAAAAAAAAAACCTTAAACAACATTTACAAATCCCGGCGCGAAAATACTGTAATATAAAATATATCTCCATCGTGACGATGGGTCGTGTGTCACGTCCGAAGGAGGAAAGTCTGTTGAATTTGGTCACCACTCCCACACTTTTGAACGACATCCTGGACCAGGAAATCATTCCCAACGATCTACAATTTAGATTTCTCGTCCCATACCAATACCCTTTCCATTCCACCTAAGCAGTTCACACTTCTGATGTCGTATACTTCCTTAGTAAGGTGACCAAACGTAAATGGATACGATCTGCTAACTCCCCAGCCAGCATCTCTTTTCCCCAGAATCGCACTGCAGAAGGGGTTACAGAAGTTCTCGTGACCAAGAAAAAATATAGAATGACTTATACAGTAATTGAAAGTTGATATCAGCATTGGGAAGATTCGTCAGAATGATAATAGACTTGTATTGCATATTAGCGCAAGATTTTTTTTTTTATTGTGCGTCATAAATTGATTTAAAATTTGGAATAGAATGAAGAAAATCAATACCTGCGAATCCTTCTACAGATTTGATCCCAGGACCTTCCTAATGACGACCCCGCCTCAGCTCGGTAATAGTACACGTTTGTTTTACGCAGGGGTAATGACTATAATTTGCGACAGTTATGGCCGGGTGTTCTTCTATTGAGCACCACCACAGCTGTAATGAAGTCAAGACTAGGCAGTGAACTATGAGTGGCGGCCTGAAGGCGGAGGGAGAAGAAGAGAAGAAATGAATGGAAAATTGTTCCGCTCGTTAAGATTCGTAATGAGGCTTTCCATAATGGATAACAACTTCTGTAAATTCAAAAGGCAAGCTCCCATCTATGCGGGCCCTCGTCTTCTTTGTGGCACGCTTCTTGTAGCTAGCACTTATAGTTCTAAGAGGCAACCCACCACTTCCTTCTTTCACCTGTTCACGCCTAACCCTTCCCATCATTCCATCAATGCGAATTCTTCTACGTTATATTCGAACTAGTCTATTCTAGCAACAACTGATCAATTTACGGCAATTGTTAATGATATCCCATCCAGTGACGCGGCTGACGGAGGAGCGTGGGGGACTTCCCAAGACTCCGCTTCCTCTTTCCCATGCGAGGGAGGTGACAACCATGTGGATTTGGGAGGTCTCTGGGCTGTTTGTAAATACTGTATGAATGAGCGAGTGAATGAAAATTGTATATATGGCATGAATGAAAACGTCTATCACAATTACAATTACGAATGAGGCCGATTGTAATTTTATCATAATTAAGTTGTTGTAAAATAATCTCCCAAATTCACTTATGTATTAGATATTTAAGATGGTCAGTTATTGAAGAGGAATTTATTTTGGACCCAAAGCTGAATAATATTTTTATATATTAAGATGACCTGTATTTTTGATTTTCCAAAATTTACCACCTGTAATTTTAATTAATTTAAAATTATGAACACATGTCCTCTCCCTTGGCCAATGAGAGTGATCTTGGTGGCGTTGGAGATGGAAAGGATAGCTCACACATATCCTTGAACGAATGACGTACTCCCGTTCATAGTGTTCGGTTATTTTAAAATTATTAATAATTATAATATCATTGGCCATCAGATCCCAACCGAAATCCAGATCTCCTAGACTTCTTCTTCTACAATAGTTTAGGAACACTAAACTATTCACTCAAGCGCCTCGATGACCTCTCCTCCGATCATAGCCCTTTATTATTAACCATTTCCCTAAAACCAATTCACAAACTATCTCCTCCTTCATTTATTAGGGGCCCAGTCGATTGGGACCACTTCCGTCAGCTTCTTACAGAGTCCGTAAACCTCAAATTATCCCTGAAAACATCCCAAGACCTAGACGATGCAGTGCATTCTTTCACTACTCTGGTCCAGAGGTCGGCTTGGGAGGCATCGTCACCCCATCGTCACCCAAAAATTCATAATCATAATAGTTTACCTCAGCATCTCAAAGATCTAATCCTATCCAAACGCCGCTCCAGAACAGTGTGGCAAAGATCCCGGCATCCTGCCGATCACCGCTCGTACAATCAGTACTGCCGATTGGTAAAGCGGCGATTGGCATCCTTCCGTTCCGATTCTTTCAATTCCTACCTCTCCTCTCTGTCAACCAGGGATAACTCCTTGTGGAATGTAACCAAAAAAATCCTAAAGTATCAACCTGTTTCACATCCGCTCCGTCGTGATGATGGGTCCTGGGCGGCTTCGGATGGGGATAGGTCGGAGGAATTTGCTCTGCATCTTACCCATACTTTCACACCTAACCTTTCCCATCAAAGCCATACTCACAGCACAACTGTGGAAGATTTCCTCACTTCACCTATTCCTCTCTCTCTTCCACCAAAAGCCGTTAATCCCTCTGAGGTCAAATACCTTTTGAAAAACTTACCTTACCGAAAATTCCCTGGATATGATCTCCTTACTCCTCAAATTCTCAAACAACTTCCTCCTAAAGCCATAATCTTCCTAACCTATATATATAATTGCATTATCCGAACTACGCACTTCCCACTCCTCTGGAAACATTCCATTATTGTCCTATTCGCCAAACCCAGTAAACCACCCAATGACGCCTCATCTTACCGTCCAATAAGCCTACTCCCTATCCTCTCAAAAATATTTGAGAAACTTCTACTAAAACGTCTACTTCCAATTATTGAATCCAAAAACCTTTTTCCTACACACCAATTTGGTTTCCGCCAACGGCATTCCACTGCTCAACAAGGCCTTCGCGTTGTTGATCACATCTCCTCAGCCCTTGAAACCAAACAGTATTGCACTGCTGCCTTTCTTGATATAGCTCAAGCTTTTGACAGGGTTTGGCACGCAGGTTTACTCTACAAGCTCAAAAGATATTTACCACAGACCCTTTTCCTAATCCTACAGTCCTACCTTTCAAACCGCTTCTTCCAAGTCCGCTGTGGTTTAGAATATTCAAACTACTATCCTATAAATGCAGGAGTTCCACAGGGCAGTGTCCTGGGCCCCATCCTCTACAACCTATACACCGCTGATGTCCCCTCTACTCCCAATACCTTCTTGGCCACATTTGCAGATGACACTGCAGTGTTGTCATCTAACCCAGATCCCGAAATAGCATCCCATAACCTTCAAAAACACCTTGACGAGATCGATTATTGGTGCAACCAATGGCGGATCAAAGTTAATGAAGCAAAATGTTCCCACATTACCTTCACCCTTTGTCGCAAGTCTTGTCCACTAGTTTATTTTAATTCTATTCCTCTCCCTGTATCCGAGACAGTACGGTATTTAGGCTTCCATCTCGATAAACGACTGACCTGGAACCCACATACGAGACTAAAAAGACAAGAACTAAACAGACGCTTTGGACAACTATACAGACTACTTCAAAGGACATCCCATCTCTCAATAGAAAATAAACTACTAATCTACAAAGTTATACTTAAACCAATCTGGACATACGGAATAGAGCTATGGGGGACAGCAAAAAAGTCAAACATCAAGCGTATCCAATCCTTTCAATCAAAAGTCCTGAGAACAATAGTAAATGCCCCTTATTATGTCAGCAACAAAACCCTTCATAACGACCTTAATATACCCTACATTCTAGAACTCATCCCTTCCAAGTTTACGAAATTCCACAGTAGCCTTTCCAACCACCCTAATCCTGTAGCACAGTCACTGCACTGCGTCACTCATCCCTATAATCCTCCTCGGAGACTGAAACGGCAGTGGCCTCGTGACCTGCTATAATCAAGTGACAGTGGGAGTCCTGGCAATGGCCAGTTTCTCCAATCATGTCCTGAATGAATGAGCGAGTGAATGATGAAATGTAAATATGGTATGAATGATCGTATATCTTAATTACTTATTGCCTAGCAAGGCAGATTGTAATTTTAGCACAATAAAGGAATTATATATATAATTATAATACGAAATAAAGAAAATTTCCACACTTAACACAGTGGTAGGGGCCGCTTCAAGAAATAGGAATGTAGCTGAAGAGTCATTGGACGTATCGACAATTATATTTCTGTTGCTCAATAACTCTTTAAAAAAAAACTTTATTTGGTATAAAACACAAATGTACAATTATGTATGGTTACAAGCTGAGAGCTCAAAGGCTCTGGATGGAGCTGAAAGCTCCATAAGGAACCAATAACTGTCTTATGCTTAAGGCCTATTTATCTGTGTAGAAAAAGCTGTAGTGGGGGTAGCAGGGAAGGGCGGTAACACTAGAGATAAGGGCGCCGACGGAAAAGTTATTTAGAATAGAGGTCTGGGAAGGGAAGATAAGTTACTAATAGGATAAGGTAAGATAATTATAATAGGGGTGATTATTATAAGTTATGAGACAAAGTCCTCAGGATGTTACTGATAAACATATCTATTTGTCAAGATAAGATTATATATATGTGACATAACTGACGACCAGAAAAATAAAAGGAAACATTACATATGTACGAAAAGTCTACTGAATAAGCAGGAAAAGCTTATTTTGTCCACCTGATGAAAACCTAAAATCTCCCTTTTATCCTAAACCGATGCCCGAAAAAACTCAACCACCCATTTATAGACAATGAACTCGCATTATAAAACACTTAGGTTTTCCCTAATGTCAACTAGAAACACGAAATGTTACACGGGGGTCCCATTTCATATTGTGATATTTTAAGTTGTATGTCAAGTACTTTGTTTTTTAAGGTAAAATTTTGAACAGTTATTAAAACCACTGAAATCATATTTGGAACATCAATTCAGCCTTGCTCAAGTTCACTTAATTCCTTAAAGATGCTAAAAACAGAAAGATCCAAAAATAATATTTAAGGGTTATTGATCACTGAGTTGATATAAAATAAACAAATTTTTTTTCAAGCAAATATTCAAGTACTTTAGCAGTGTCAAAAATATTTTCGCCCTTAATTTATCATTTTATAAGAGGTGAAAAACTATTCTTGATCCCTGTTCCAAAATCTTCTCTTGTGAGGTTGGATTACTTTACTCATTGAATTTACAAGGTCGATTTTAAAATTTCATAATAACTCAAAAAATCAAGGAATAACAGTTTTGGATTCTTAAGGCCATGTAAAACGCAGTATTTCTCAACACCGATACTGTGTCGCGTTTCGTTGTCAGGCCATATCCAAAGGTAATAACCAGTACGTGCCCTTTGGAACTTGTAGGTCACCAGTACGTTATGAGAGGTCACGACCTAACAACTATGGGAGCTCATCCGGGGCTATCTGATGGAGAGAGCCGGAGGGTCGTAGGTTACCAACAAGTGGATAACTACGTACATGTAACGAGTCTAAGTGCATTATCCCTGATAATGGGCGTCTTTAAAAGCCGTTCAGAAAAAAAATACACCCTGCCGAAGGACTATAAATTATATGTCGTTTGAAATTGTTAAATAACAGACAGTCTTGTAAAAGAACCGTTGGGCAATGATGTCAGTCCTCTGGAGGTGGGGCTGGCTCACGGAGTGAGATCATACTGATTATGATTGATAGAACAGCAATATAGAAAAATAGTTTCTACAAGGATCGGTAGCCTAGCCTTTTTTTGGACATATTGGTTGTCTTGAGTCTTTCCTGTATATTTATTTATTTTATCAACGGTTTTATAATGCTTGCTTTATATATAATATTTATAATCTTGCTAAGAACAAGTAGAAGGTGAAGATAATCTGACCAGAACTGTATACCTGCCTCCTGTTTGTTCCTGTTATTTTTAAGTAAGCAACCGCACCCCTCCTTACTTCCCTTACTCCCTACTTCCCAGAACTATCCTTTTTTTATACACATATGTCTCAGCTTTAGCCCCAGACCCCACTCATTCCTAGACCTTCCACTCAGCATGTAGTAACGTAACTCTTAATATTTGTATATACCAGTGTTTTGCTTGTATTTCATAATAAAGCTTATCTTTCTTTTCTTTTAAAAGACTCACCCCTACAAAGATTATTTAACTAACGATTCGCAAATATTCAGCCATTTTCAGGGCTAAAAAAGTAAAAGACGTCCACAGATCCATCATTAAAAACACCCACCACCATTATTCACTCGATAAAATTACTTGTAATTGGTATCTGTCAGTAATAAATTTAATGATATACAATAAATTAAAGTCAAAATTCAATAAAATAAGATCAATGAATTTTATAAATTATAAACCCTAATGATAAAAACGCTTTAAAAGAATATTCTGAGGACCAAGGGAGGTTATAGTTTTCTAATTACAATTACAACCAATTTGCTAAACTTTAATGTAGTGTTAGATTTTGTGTTTTAATATTTTCATTGGTGAATGTATGATGGTTGATAATAATATTACATTTATGTAAAATAATATCTTGTACTAGTTGATGTACAACATTTCTTTTATTGACAACAAATCTGGAGAGTCCCAAGGCTTTTATTTGAAATATTCAATTAACTAACTTCGCTAACTTTGGGCTCTTTTGGGAGTTTTATTGAAAACTGTTCTGGCCATAAAGTTTAAAAAAAAAACAAATAATAATAATAATAATACAAGAACATATGATTCTGGAGCAAGTAACGTTTGCGCTGAACAAATCATCTTAACCAAAAGTTATTTTGAGCCAAAATGTGATACCGAAATTTCTAGAGCCTTAGGCAAATGACTAACATGGAAAGGTCGTATCAAGACAAAAATACAAGAACCAAATACATATTATATAATACTTCTTCCACTTCTTGACGAAAGATTTAAATTTCCGCTAAATTGTAAACAGCTAATATATGCCACAGTACTTGAAAATTACCTACGAAACGAATCCATCCAAATTAAAATTCTTCGAAATTATACATATTTTATAATATGTTGTAGCGACCGCTAACTACATAAGATAAATCACCCTATACTCTATTGTCTATATGCTGTAAACAAATGTAAATAACATTACCAAAATATAAATCTTTGTAAATATGGTAAACAATAAACATGCAGCTAGGAGCCAATTAGTTATATGAGCTGGGGCACCAGCTGTCAGTAGCAGGTACTAGTGACCCAAGCCGCCGAGAGACCCTACCCGGCTCACGTCTCTTTGTCAGAGGACAAAGAAAACCACATACTCAACGGGCATTGGGTACTATAAAACCCAAGCTGATAGGCTACTGACGTAGCCATCTGGGTATTTAAGACAGGCGGTTTGGGGCCTGTAGATCATTCTGCTGACAACTAACTGGCTCGTGGCTGCTCTGATGTAAACTCTGAAACTTGGCTTCCTCATTATGAAAACCTCTGCATCTCTCTCTCCTCACCTCACTACGTTTTAGTCCGGCGTTGTCAGACCCCACACCTTCCTAGTGGGAATCTCTGCCTTCGTCTCGCTAAATCTAGCGCCTCCTTGGGAGAGACCTCTCCCTAGTGGACAACGGTTGTCGTGGCCCTGCAAGCTAACCAAGCAGTGTTCCCCACGGCAATTCAGTCTGTCTCTCTCCGGTTCACACTCGCCTTTGGGGTCCGGACGGATTTCACCTACCCTCAGATACCGAGTGTGAACTCGTGGTGATTCCAAGACCACACAAACTACTTACACTACCTGCCCTATACCTCTTCTCCTGAACATAGTGCATTTTCGGGGCACATGCCTATCAAAAAATGGAGTCAGATAGTAAGACCGTCATGAAACGATTGTCCAGGTTATAAACTTAATCAACTCTCACTTCGTCGCCAGGGCTAGGGTAAGTAGGCACCCCCCTCGTGACGACCAGACATATTTAATTAATTATTTTATATTATATTATTATTATGCATATTATACATTGCCAAAATATAGTCCTTTGCTTTCAAATTCAATTAAAATCATGTATAACAGATTTCCTCATACAAGAATTTACTTTATCTTCTTCCGCTTTCCCATATAAATAAAATCAATACAATTTTTAAAATAAAAATGAATGTTACATCTAACTATGTATTAGTTGATATTTTTAGCAACTGTAAGTTTTATTCAATCAATAACTTTTTCCCTTGGCTTAGAAATGTAACTGCACTATTATCTATCGCTTGTGCCTACGATGATAAATGAAAATAGGATTCGTTCCGCGTTTCAAATCATACCGGCTCGGCGGTTTGAGGATTTGTATGGTTGAAAATTTAAGCCATCATAACGCTGGAAAGCGTTCACTTATAAACCGACCCGATGTGAAGGAGAAAACACTCGGAGCCTGAGAACCCTTTGAAGATTTGCTGACCGTCACCGTGACAATGGGGTGCCTACCTAATGGTAACGTTTCCACCACCGGGAGATCAGTCAATGACTAACCATAATTTTGCCTACTTCATATTATAATGCAGATTTTGATATTTTATATTACTACTTTTTGGTCAAAAGGGCTTGAGTCATGAAATGTGAAGTGTAGAGGAGTGTCATTCAACCCTATTCTATCGTTGTTGAGCAGCAAACTTGTTCCCTTCAGATCACCTAGTTTATATAAATCTATATGTATCTATATAAATGAGTCTTTACTCGGCACCTCCACCGCTGAGATAAGATTCTTAAGAGACTGCCATGTAGTCCTTTAGTTTTAGATTTTGATGGTATTTTTAGGTTGTAGGTTAGATTTATGTTAGTAATGGCTATGATATCAAAATTGCTGTGGTATGATATCACAATTGCCCAAAGAAAGTACGGCAGCATTATATTATGGCCACCTTCGCATAATTTCTGCTCTTGGGGTGTATTTCTGAGGTGTGTGGTAAGCCCGCACTCAACCGGACATCGGGACATCTCATGTAGTCCTTTAGTTTTAGATTTAGTGGGTATTTTTAGGTTGTAGGTTAGATTTATGTTAGTAATTACTATCTGTGGTATAATATCACTATTGCCCAAAGAAAGTACGGCAGCATTATATTATGGCCACCTTCGCATAATTTCTGCTTTTGGGGTGTATTTCTGAGGTCTGTGGTAAGCCCGCACTCAACCGGACATCGGGACATCCCATGTTCAACCCCGGACATGTCACTCCCTATATTTTTTATAAATTGAAACTTCTTTATTGTGCTAAAATTACAATCTGCCTTATTAGGCAATAAGTAATTGTGATAAATGTTCTCATTCATACCATATCTACAATTTTCATTCACTCGCTCATTCATGCAGTATTTACAAACAGCACAGAGACCACCCAAATCCACATGGTTGTCACCTCCTTCGCTTGCGAAAGAGGAAGCGGAGTCTTGGGAAGTCCCACACGCTCCTCCGTCAGCCGCGTCACCGGATACGAGCCAGTGGAGGCTGACCAAGAGCACGAGAGCCACATACGCTCAGGACATGATTAGAGAAACTGGCCATTGCCAGGACTCCCACTGTTACGCATTTATAGCAGGTCCCGAGACCACTGCCGTTTCAGTCTCCAATTATAGGGATGTGTGTCGCAGTGCAATGACTGCTAGGGGATTAGGGTGGTTGGATAGGTTACTATGGAATTTCATGAGCTTGGAAGGGATTAGTTCAAGAATTTAAGGTATATTAAGATCGTTATGCACTACCTTTTACGTCATCTTGATGCAAATGATCCTAGGAGCAACTAGGTATAAATTTATTCATTTTTTTTTCTGACATCATGTGAAAAAACCAGACCGTTAAAAAAGTTTTTTTACCACTAAAATACTTTCTTAAAGAGAGACGATTCAACCGAATTAGTTCCTGTTTTCGCAGTCAACGACGATCATAAAATTACAGCTAGCCAACTTCCTAGTTGAAGATCAGCACCGCAACGAAGACTTGGAAGAAGCTCTTTATCAGTACCTTGTAAAGTGTAAGAAATTCCCAGACACGAGGGAGGGATTGTTGCTTTACAGCTGAGAAAATTTTCTTTCCAAACCGTGTTTCCTCCAACACCGATTGTATCTGGCCAACTAACGACGTTATCGCTTAGCTCTTCATCAATGTAAGACTTTTCAATTAGGAGAGCTGGCCGACGGTATTCAATCTTGATACCTCCAATTGCACATTAATTAAATGCAAAAGTGAAACAATGGTTCACGCGTTCTCATAAGGTTTTCATAATGTTCAGTTACTTGGTCGGAAAATTCCAAAATATTGTGCCGGTATCCCATTAAACCACAGCTTTCCATAAAACATTTTTGTGCTGGAACCTTTTGACCTAAACGTCATTATGGATACCTAATAATACCTCAAAACCCATAAGTGTTCAATAATATAACAAGACCGTCTGTCGGGTCGTCACGAGGGGGGTGCCTATTTACCCTAGCCCTGGTGACAAAGTGAGGGTTGCTTGAGTTTATAACCTGGACAATCGTTTCATGACGGTCTTACTATCTGACTCCATATTTGATAGGTATGTGCCCCGACAATGCACTATGTTCAGGATAAGAGGTATAGGGTAGGTAGTGTAGTTAGTTTGTGTGGTCTTGGAATGACCACGAATTCACACTCGGTATCTGAGGGTAGGCGAAATCCGTCCGGATCCCAAAGGCGAGTGTGAACTGGAGAGAGGCAGACTGAATCGGCGTGGGGAACACTGCTTGGTAAGCTTGCAGGGCCACGACAACCGTTGTCCACTAGGGAGAGGTCTCTCCCAAGGAGGTGCTAGATTTAGCGAGACGAAGGCAGAGATTCCCACTAGGAAGGTGTGGGGTCTGACAACGCCGGACTAAAATGTAGCGAGGTGAGGAGAAAAAGAGATGCAGAGGTTTTTCATAAAAAAGCAGCCACGAACCAGTTATAGTTCCCAGGAGAATGATATACAGGCCCCAAACCGCCGGCCTTAAATACCCAGCTGGCCTTGTCAGTAGCCAATAAGGACCGCTTTTGTAGTACCCAATGAGGTTTGAGTGAGTGGTTCCCTTTGTTCTCTGACAGAGATGTGAGCCGGGAAGGGTCTCTCGGCGGCTTGGGTCTAGTACCTGCTACTAACAGCTGGTGCCCCAGCTCATATAACTAATTGGTTCCTGGCTGCATGTTTTATTGTTTACCATGTTAATTACATGATAATTAAAGGTAATGTTTTTTTACATTTGTTAACAATATATATACAATAGAGTATAGGGTAATTTATCTTATGTAGTTAGTGGTCGCTACAACATCAAATGTGATTCATCAAACCATAAAGGTTTTGTAACAGTTACGTAAACAATTTTAAAGACTTTTTTGCAATAAAGCTCCCGTACATAATACGTATTATTAATCATGTTGTCGAGATCTTGTGAATATGTATCCGGTCTTAGTACCATAGAAATATATTTATTTTTTTATTGCAAGTCATTGATTAATAATTGGCCCTTCATCATTTTCTGTAAGATTGATGGGACATCCAAGAAAAACTTTCGTATTGAATATTATCCCTCGATATCAAACTGGGATGGAGAAAAAAACTATAAATACTCTTTTGATGAAAGTTTTAATGACTTTAGGCAATTATAGGCCACTTAATATGAGATCGTATTTAATATGACAGAATTACATTAAGTTTTTCTTTACTGATAAATGGCCTTTCATTATTTTTTATAGGGAAGGTTTCTAATGTAAGTACCATGCAAATATCGAAGTTAAGAGAAAACGATGTTAATGACAGTTTTAATGACTTTTTCTAATTACAATTGGAAAAAAAATGACATAATGTTAATTAGGGCATGGAATGCCAACTAATTAATTATTGAAGGACACTCAACGGATACGGCTATATAAATAAATATACACTGAGGACTCATAAAATGAACTGAACGGACAGGGTGGAAACACTAGGGTTTTGGGTAATAGGTTAAATAACCTATAAATTCATATACGATACCCTAAAAACTCAGGAACCCGTGCTCTGTAGTTGTATAATGAATTATGACCAAGGAAAGTCCTCTGGGAGGAATGGGATTAAGGAGACGTATTAATCCTCGGGGGTCAGGGGTCGCCCGCTACACCCCAGTACAGTTAGCTCACCGACACGGCTTTATGTTAATTACCCACTGGGATGTTACCCAGTAATAGTCGTTACAACGGTTTTCCGCTGACTTATGGCCCTGCCGTTTGGCAGCAGCGTCGCTGCAATTGTTAATTAACGTAATCGAAGAACCTCTACCGGCTCACGGTGAGTTTTCCATTCGATTCCGTGAGTTGGAACAAACCCGCCCTTCCTGCCCTAGTTGATGACGAGACAACATTTTCATGTCATTTGAAAAAAAATGAACATTCTTTTTTATGGAGGGAGATGTGCCTGTCGGGCTGTGTGTTTCAGTATTAGTCGGAAGCAATGCGGTGAACAGTAGACAACCATTTTTTGTTCCGTATTAGTTTAATCATTCTCAAAGTAATTTTA
Source organism: Acanthosoma haemorrhoidale (assembly GCA_930367205.1). Classification (NCBI taxonomy): domain Eukaryota; kingdom Metazoa; phylum Arthropoda; class Insecta; order Hemiptera; family Acanthosomatidae; genus Acanthosoma; species Acanthosoma haemorrhoidale. The sequence continues at coordinate 10,417,444 of OV884011.1, read as the reverse complement.
TCTGGTAGTAATAATAATAATAGAATACTTTTTGCTTCCTGTTGAAAATTTAGGCTCTGGTGTCGGGTCCCGATAATTATTTTTGTATTTTTTTTTTTTATCGAAAAAGGTTTTTTTCTCTCTTTTTTCACTCACGTAATTCTAACAATTAATTTTATTTGTTAAAAGAATTTTTTTTTTTTTTCCCTTAGCTCTCAAACTTATAAAAATAGGATGTGGGAAAAATAAAGGAAAATTATTTTGGGCTAATGAGTGCCTTTCACTAAGGGGAGTTCCCCATTTGAAGGATGTATGAGAAGGATATAGGGTGTGGAATGCCTAAAGGAGGCGGGTGGAATCGGGAAGGTAGTGAGAGTCTACCGAGGGTGAATTTACTAAAGGTTAAAAGAAAAACCAAGATTGTAATATTTTGTTTGTTTTGAGATGTATTTAATATTGGGAGTTGATGTCGTTTACGTCTAAGCAAGTGAGAAGGTGAACTCTGATGCGATCAGCATCGAATTTGTTTTTGAATTTTCGATCAACTCCGATCTTATCACGAGTCTCGTCAACGGGTCAGTCCCATGAGATTTGTTTACGAAGAAGGACACCAGGAAATTTTTGTTGTATGATGACCCCACACAACTTCTTCATCGCTGACTTCACACCGGATATCCACCACCCCACCCACGTTACCCATTGTTGGTTAGTGAACATCAAGAAGAATTTTCTCTTCTCCACTTTGGGATTGCCGGTAAGAGGTTATTTCGCTATTACACACACCAACTATCTCGGAATTCAACTCACACCATCCTTCTACTTTCAAGAGTAGAAGGCTATTGACTTTCGGTGATTGACACTCTTAAATTTAGTATAGTATTTAATTCATTTTTATTTTATCACAGCTAAAAGACTTACTAATAATAAAAAAGACTTACTAACCCTGTTGCTAACATTATTTTTAGTCTATATATTCGATTTTTAAAAAAAGTGTACTTTCTTAATTTTTCATTACATATGTATTGCCATTTGATAATTTCAGTTTTTTTTGTATAATGTTGCCTCGATTTGTTTTGTGTACACAATCTTATGGTTTTTTTTTTCTCTCTCTAGCTAACCAATAGTTTTGTTTTTTGTTGTTTTTCTGGGAAAATGCAGGCACCCATTGTCGAGCTTTTTTGCTGAATTTCACAGCCGGTAATTTGCAAGGGATAGAAGTTCGGCGTATTAATTTTACTAGCCCCTTCTTCTACATCTGGCGTAAATCGTGTTGCGGGCGAATGAGGAAAAACCTTCCCACTTGTCGAACCGTTACAGTTCGGTTCGACAAACCAGTCCCCGGGCTCCCAAGTTGTAAATATGCATTTAATGACGGTCTCTTACGAGGGCCTCAGTCTTGTAAGTTATATATTTTTTTCTTTACTATATTTATTCGAAGGCGAAGTTCGCGTCACTTTGATGTATAGAAATCGGCGCGAACGTGATCTAGTTAGTTGGATAGACCGGAGGCAGCCATGACTCGATGAATCAGCGGCGGATTGAGCCCGTCGCAAACCATCTATCGGATCAGTAATTGGAACAGTTCATTTCCCAGCCAGGACCAGTGAAGATTTTGCCACGATTTTTTCTCATGGAAACCTGCAGTGGTTCAGATCTGCCTGGAGCCAGCAATTCCGAGTCTCACGTTTCAACCAAATTAGTCAATCAATCAAAAAAAAAAAGTAGGTCGAAGGCTCAAGGAAATTCAGGACACGTACCCTAGGTAGTGGCAAAATATGAATTTTTCCAAGTTATTGATTTATCATGGACACGAGCTTTTCATTGGAGCAGAGATGAGAAAAACTAAAATTGAATATCATCATAATTAAAACCCTTCTGAAAGCCTTTTAAAGAAATTGTGTAGTCTTATTATTGCCTATTCAAGCTCTCATAAAGGAAGGCTTATTTTTAAAAACAAAATAATATAACAAAATTGAAAATCTCATAAGAACCACCCCTTGATTTAGGGGCGCACCTGTCTTTTCGAATCTTCATTTTAACAGCATGACGTCCTGATTAATAATATGTTTTTTAATAGTAGGATTCCAAAAGTCATTACAACTGACATTATTTCGAACCCGCTGGTAATAATGAAACTTACCAATGAAAAATAATTCAGCGTCGTGAATTTTGAAAAATTTGAAGATTAGAAAATATAGGTGCACTAAAGCAAGGGGTGGTTCTCATGAGAATTTCAATTTAATTATTTTATTATTTTTTTTTTTTTTAATAAGCCTTCCTTTCTGAGCACTCGAATAGACAATAATAAGACTACAGAATTTCTTTAAGTGGTTTTCAGAATGTTTTTAATTATGATGAGATTCAATTTTAGTTTACATTTTCTCATCTCTGATCCAATGAAAAGCTCGTGGCCATGATAAATTAATAACTTTTTTTTTGATTGATTGACTAATTTTGTTGAATCGCGAGACTTTGAATTGCTGGCTCCAGGCAGTTCTGAACCACTGCTGGTTTCCATGAGACAAAATCGTGGCAAAATCATCCCTGGTCCTGGCTGGGAAATTAACTGTGTTACTAATTAATCATTTATCATTAGCAGATATTAATATAGTATTTTATATTAATGCATATCACATTATATTTAATTTTAGCCATGAGTATCAATTTAACAGTCTAGCTTTGCAAAATACAATAGCTTTTTTGGAGAGATAAGACTCAAGAACTTTTAAAACTGCACAAGCAGCAACTAACACACTAAAATATATTTCCATTTAGCTTCAGGGATCCAAAATCAAATCTTGATAATTTTCCTTTGGTAAGTCTTTTCACTATGATTGTGATTTTAAAATTATATCATACTAGTTTTCCTAAAACATTAAATAGGGTTCTTATATCATGAGCAAAGCCTCAAATGATTTCTTTATCATAGAATAAGCATAAGTTTTCTTCTTACAATTTATTTGAAATTTCCTCTGTACTCATTCTTGTTCCTGTTCACCTGACCACTTTAGCCTTCTTAACTTGATGACTCGGAAGATACATGTATCTCCAGCTGTAATTTTGCTTTCTTCATTTGCTTTAACATCCTATTAAATAAAAATTTGTTGTAATTATTTATAAATGTGTAAATTATGCCTAAGCCTTGGTTCCAACAATCTAGAAAGAATATACGATGATAGTATAATGCGCAAGACAAATAGTCAAAGAACAATGAAGAGCATCTTGGATTTTTGATAATGTCATCTGATTGTACTTTGTAAGTTTTTAGAATCAGCACTCCAAAGTAATATCATCAGATTTCTAACAGAAACTAGAAAAATAACTAATGTGTTTTGTATATTTATATTGTTTAGACACAACTAACTAGCTAGTGCAGATAATGGTTAGCTGTAATGCTTGCTATTAGATGGATTACATCAGGATATCTGGCATATGGAAATAACCAATCTAAATATTCTAAAGCATATGTTCGAACGTTTTCAATCTTTTATTTAATTTGTATTCTGTCTAATACAAAAATTATTGAGCGCTAGGAGTACAATGTTAAATGCCTGAAGATATAAAATGAACATAAAAGAGATAGCAGGTGTTTAGCCCAGTCCTGATGGAAGGAGTCGGACGTCGCGTGGCCGTTATCCGCACCAAGTACTCAAGAATATTTATCGACCCTTTTAACAAAGTACAAGACTTTTTCAGGCAGGCCCTTGTACTCCTCTTGAGGAAGAACCCGTTCCCTTAGAAGGTACTGGCCAGCCAACACCTGGCTCTCTTCCACTCCGTCTCTCTACCTCTTTTAGAAATTAGCATTTTTATAGTTGACCGTCCGTCTTGGAGTTCGGAAATTGTTTTTTCACGATCTGTAGATCTTTCATGAATACTAATACTCCGATCTCCTGCAATCCTCCAGCGATACGGCTTGTTATTGAAGTAGCAAAGGTCGTATGATCATTTGCACTCAAATCGTTTCCTCTTTCTTTTATCTTCTTTTTTTTTCTTTATGAAGAGATACGTCTTCGCCTGCAGTGTAGGGGATGTCTAGTGAAACAGGAAATAGCGGAATTTCCAATGCTATTGAATTGTAAGCCCCCTACTTATGTAGAACATACTGAGTTAGCTTTAACCTGTCTCGGATTGACATATCTGTAACTGCTTAATTAGTCTGAGAGCTGCGCTGTCGTAAACCTCAGAAAAAAACAGAAAATATTCATTCCAAAGAGGTAGTGCCTTGTATTGCTTAATATATAATTGTTATATAAATGTAAAATTATATTGCTGTATTGTGTACTAGCCCAAAAAGAATATAGTATCTGGATTCGAACCCTGAACGTCCTCCGCTAAGCATTTAGGGAATCCCATCTCAAATGAAAACCATGCGAATATCTCTCAGAGAGAAAGTCTCATATATATTCTCTGAAAATATGGCCAATTGCTACAGTTTCGAGAAAATACTTCAGGGTATTTAAATTTTTTGTAAATATTTGGTTTAAAGTATTTATGAAAATATTTGTACTAGCGTAATCACACTCCGTGATTAAAAGCATAAGAACTCCGAGGTAGCATAAACAATTTGAGTTGCTGCGCAGCCTTTATATATTAGGTTTGTGCATATGAAATGTCGGATTTTCTTTAAATGTGAACGTTTGTCTCCCTGTTTTTGTTATGCTTTTGTTTTTGACATGGCCTGGTTTATAGTGGTACTGTCCATTGCCAGAGTCACATTTTAGCAAAGAAGATTTTCTCAAAAGTGTTCCCTTTTGTTATTTGCTTTGAATTTTGCACCGATATGGATTCAACCGATATTCGTGTAATTTTCTTATATGAGTATAAACTTGGTAATAATTCTGCAAAAGCTGCACGCAATATAAACCAGGCGTTTGGGGAGAATACTGTGAACGATCGAAAAGTGCAGCGTTGGTTTGAAAAATTTCTGTCTGGTGATTTTTCCCTGGAAAATGAACCGCGTGGAAGACCCGAAACGTCTGTGAAAAATGATGCTCTGAAAGCATTGGTGGAAACGAATCCAACTGTTTCTTCAAGGGAACTTGCTGCCAGAATGGAAGTTGACCATACAACAATATTGCGACATCTTTCTGAAATTGGCAAGGTGAAAAAAATGGATAAGTGGATACCGCACGAACTAACCGAGCGAAATAAGCTCGGTAATAAATTTAATAAAATTAAATGAATTAAAATATGAAATTTTGCAGCACCCACCTTATTCACCGGATCTTTCACCAACCGACTTTCATTTATTTAAACATTTAGAACTGTTTTTACGGGCTAAACAGTACGAAAATGTAGACAGTCTGAAAAATGCCATATCAGAGTTCGTTGATTCTAAAGATTAGAATTTCTTCAAGACAAGCATCTATGCATTAAAATCTCGTTGGTAAAAGTGTATTGAAGTAAATGTAGCATATTTTAATTAAATAAACAGCTTTTAGAAAAATATATGCAGTTTAATATATTAACTTAAAGAATCTGACATTTCATTCGCACCGACCTAATACTTTGAGTATTATTTGGGATTAATTTCACTCTGTACGAACACAAAATATTGAGAGACACCTCACCCTCTTTTGAGACTCAAGTACTTAAAATACATCATAAAACTCAACGGTATATCCATAAATATCCATTAGTTATGAGCCATCCACTCTGCTATCCACCTAGAGCCGGAAGACTCGTCCACTTGGTGTTTTCTATGGACTTCACTTCAGAAAACTATGGACCAGAGTTCTCGCTTGAGTTATCAATCCGACGTGCGATTCCGCGCGCACCGAGGATGACTGGCGCTTCACGGCAGGAAAAAAATAAGTAACATCCTGGCACAAAGCATTCCTATGCAATTGCTACAATCTGCCGAGCCTGCCAAGTCCTAGGGTGCTCTACCCACTGAAAGGAAGGCCTGACGTACAAGGACAACCCGTTATCCCCTCCCCAGTCCTCCATCCATTCCTCGCTAGCATGACTGCTGCGGATCAGAGCATCACACCGCCATCGTATGATGGATCTGAGCTGTGTGTAATGATTATTTAATACATATCTCGTCAAAGGTCATCAGATCTGACATATGTTCAGGCTATAACATGGAGAATCTAGCATGCTTCCCATGAACGCTTCAAGGTATAAGTACCTTCTTTCTAGATTTTTCTGCGCAGCGTATAAATGACTGAGTGTACATTTAGGACCGTCACGACCTCTAGGAGACAAACTGCAGCTATAAAAGGATATTAACCTGTGAGATAATATACCTTAAATAGAATTTTTCGGGGAAAGTACTGGGCAGATAACTTAGGATTCAAGCCATATTTGATCCGATGCCTAAATAATAAATTATTTTAATGATGATTCACATTAGCCCTTGAATAGCTCAAAGCCGGAATTGAAAACAATCGGAGGAAAATGCTTCATTTGGACATTTGACGTTACGTATCTTTTTCTAGAGACAACATCCTTGGCCTTATTGTCATTAGGCAGATTAGGTTTCCGGTGTATGGGTATTTTATCTTCCGGTGTATTTGTTTCATCTCGGACAGTATACAACCTTTTTTATACCTACCACGCACCACTTTTGCGTCGTTTTCGCTATTATAATTTTCTTCCACAGTAGCTGGACTCTATTGATGGTATTTGGACCTCGTCATCCTTACTACAGCATTGCAGCCTGCTCAGTCGACAAGTCTTAAGTGTACTGTAATGACGGAAAGTGACTTTTGTATGGGACTGACCATGAAAGCTCGAATCGCCCACTAGGGCCTGGTAGGGCTCATCCTGAGTACCTTCTTCCATCTCCTGAATATTTGCTCCACATAAGTCCTCCATTAGCTCTTCTACTATTGTCTTTTTAAGCTACTTTGTGTCTCCAATAAGCCTTCCTCTCTTCTTTGTTCCTTCTAAGGCTTGATGATATTTCTAATCCTGTTTAACCTTGACTCCTCTAGTAATTACACCCCGGCAAGTCTGTTTGTTTCATGAGAACCAATACCTGCCTTCAAACTAGTTTATTAGGACTAACCTTCCCACGAGAATTCTCGTCCTTTGTCTTCTAAGTATGACACAGGTTCGACCCTGCTCTCGAACACCGCCGCCTCTTGGAATCCTCCACCCTTTGTCCGCCGTAAGGTGTCAATAATTAAGCACATAAGCCCGCCTGTATTGACATGACGCCTATATAAGAAGGGATAGATAAATTGATGGAGCAGAAGAGAAGAGAGATCGCTGACCCACGGTACGCCAGGCCAATACTAATTACGCCATTGTTGGTAGGGGCCCATTGTAGGTAGTCTTTGTTCTCTCCATCAGCGCGGTTCCAATCCAAACTTTTTCATTATCAACACTCGTTTAGCGTCAGTGTCAACAGGCTTGATGGGGTCGTCACATCCCCCTGTTCTAGGCTTCCTCCGTGACCTTCATTATCGCCTTTTGACGAACGTAATCGAAAATTTAACAAGGGGGCGCTCGACGTGACACCTTCATGAATCGATGGTTCTGGTCTAGACCCGCATATAATTTTATAATCTAAAAACGATAGCATTGCGTTTGACTGATAAGGATATATACATTGGAAGCCCAAAGTATCTCGGGAGCATTTATTGAGCACTTGTTAGTGGTGCCATTCAAAAGTTAACAGCTGCCTCTAGCAACACTGCCAATTACTACTTTTACTACACCTACAATTAATACTAGCCAACGACGAGTAATAATGATTTTTTTAATGTTCCTATTATTGCGTTATCGCTTGTTATTAAAAGAATAAAAAAAACGTCCTGTGTTATTTAAAAATGAGATCCCTCACAGTGTTCTAAATCTGCCGTTTAAAATAGTTTATTTAGCTTGTATGAATTTAATTATATTCGATGGAAAAATCCGTGATATCTATAGGACGTTGGGTGGTGGATGAGAAAGTCAAAAAAGCATAAACTCAAAAAATAAATTTATTTTCTACCAGTAATGAGCTGACTACTGTAGTAACTTTATATTTACAACTTTAGGACCTTAGACTAGTAAGAAATGAGGCTATGAGACTAGAGATCAGGGAGTCAAATGAAATCAAAAGTCCGTTTACACTGTATTGGTGGATTTTGAACAATTTTCAGAAGCCAGGCGATTTCCGTTAAAACATCCAGTATTTCTTTGTGGCTGTGACTCTCCTCACATCTAAATATTATCTCCTATATTGTAACTCTCCTCACATCTAAATATTATCCTATATTGTAACTCTCCTCGCATCTAAATCTTATGCCTCCTATATTGTAACTCTCCTCGCATCTAAATCTTATGCCTCCTATATTGTAACTCTCCTCACATCTAAATATTATCTCCTATATTGTAACTCTCCTCACATCTAAATATTATCCTATATTGTAACTCTCCTCGCATCTAAATCTTATGCCTCCTATATTGTAACTCTCCTCGCATCTAAATCTTATGCCTCCTATATTGTAACTCTCCTCACATCTAAATATTATCCTATATTGTAACTCTCCTCGCATCTAAATCTTATGCCTCCTATATTGTAACTCTCCTCACATCTAAATATTATCCTATATTGTAACTCTCCTCGCATCTAAATCTTATGCCTCCTATATTGTAACTCTCCTCGCATCTAAATCTTATGCCTCCTATATTGTAACTCTCCTCACATCTAAATATTATCTCCTATATTGTAACTCTCCTCACATCTAAATATTATCCTATATTGTAACTCTCCTCGCATCTAAATCTTATGCCTCCTATATTGTAACTCTCCTCGCATCTAAATCTTATGCCTCCTATATTGTAACTCTCCTCACATCTAAATATTATCCTATATTGTAACTCTCCTCGCATCTAAATCTTATGCCTCCTATATTGTAACTCTCCTCACATCTAAATATTATCCTATATTGTAACTCTCCTCGCATCTAAATCTTATGCCTCCTATATTGTAACTCTCCTCGCATCTAAATCTTATGCCTCCTATATTGTAACTCTCCTCACATCTAAATATTATCTCCTATATTGTAACTCTCCTCACATCTAAATATTATCCTATATTGTAACTCTCCTCGCATCTAAATCTTATGCCTCCTATATTGTAACTCTCCTCGCATCTAAATCTTATGCCTCCTATATTGTAACTCTCCTCACATCTAAATATTATCCTATATTGTAACTCTCCTCGCATCTAAATCTTATGCCTCCTATATTGTAACTCTCCTCACATCTAAATATTATCCTATATTGTAACTCTCCTCGCATCTAAATCTTATGCCTCCTATATTGTAACTCTCCTCGCATCTAAATCTTATGCCTCCTATATTGTAACTCTCCTCACATCTAAATATTATCTCCTATATTGTAACTCTCCTCACATCTAAATATTATCCTATATTGTAACTCTCCTCGCATCTAAATCTTATGCCTCCTATATTGTAACTCTCCTCGCATCTAAATCTTATGCCTCCTATATTGTAACTCTCCTCACATCTAAATATTATCCTATATTGTAACTCTCCTCGCATCTAAATCTTATGCCTCCTATATTGTAACTCTCCTCACATCTAAATATTATCCTATATTGTAACTCTCCTCGCATCTAAATCTTATGCCTCCTATATTGTAACTCTCCTCACATCTAAATATTATCCTATATTGTAACTCTCCTCGCATCTAAATCTTATGCCTCCTATATTGTAACTCTCCTCGCATCTAAATCTTATGCCTCCTATATTGTAACTCTCCTCACATCTAAATATTATCTCCTATATTGTAACTCTCCTCACATCTAAATATTATCCTATATTGTAACTCTCCTCGCATCTAAATCTTATGCCTCCTATATTGTAACTCTAATCACATCTAAATATTATCCTATATTGTAACTCTCCTCGCATCTAAATCTTATGCCTCCTATATTGTAACTCTAATCACATCTAAATATTATCTCTCCTATATTGTAACTGTCTTCACATCTAAATATTATCCTATATTGTAACTCTCCTCGCATCTAAATCTTATGCCTCCTATATTGTAACTCTCCTCGCATCTAAATCTTATGCCTCCTATATTGTAACTCTAATCACATCTAAATCTTATGCCTCCTATATTGTAACTCTCCTCGCATCTAAATCTTATGCCTCCTATATTGTAACTCTCCTCACATCTAAATATTATCCTATATTGTAACTCTCCTCGCATCTAAATCTTATGCCTCCTATATTGTAACTCTCCTCACATCTAAATATTATCCTATATTGTAACTCTCCTCGCATCTAAATCTTATGCCTCCTATATTGTAACTCTAATCACATCTAAATATTATCCTATATTGTAACTCTCCTCGCATCTAAATCTTATGCCTCCTATATTGTAACTCTAATCACATCTAAATCTTATGCCTCCTATATTGTAACTCTAATCACATCTAAATCTTATGCCTCCTATATTGTAACTCTCCTCGCATCTAAATCTTGTGCCTCCTATATTGTAACTCTAATCACATCTAAATCTTATGCCTCCTATATTGTAACTCTAATCACATCTAAATATTATCTCTCCTATATTGTAACTGTCTTCACATCTAAATATTATCCTATATTGTAACTCTCCTCGCATCTAAATCTTATGCCTCCTATATTGTAACTCTCCTCGCATCTAAATCTTATGCCTCCTATATTGTAACTCTCCTCGCATCTAAATCTTATGCCTCCTATATTGTAACTCTAATCCCATCTAAATCTTATGCCTCCTATATTGTAACTCTAATCCTATCTAAATATTATCTCTCATATATTGTAACTCTAATCACATCTAAATCTTATGCCTCCTATATTGTAACTCTCCTCACATCTAAATCTTATGCCTCCTATATTGTAACTCTCCTCGCATCTAAATCTTATGCCTCCTATATTGTAACTCTCCTCACATCTAAATATTATCTCCTATATTGTAACTCTCCTCACATCTAAATATTATCCTATATTGTAACTCTCCTCGCATCTAAATCTTATGCCTCCTATATTGTAACTCTAATCACATCTAAATATTATCCTATATTGTAACTCTCCTCGCATCTAAATCTTATGCCTCCTATATTGTAACTCTAATCACATCTAAATATTATCTCTCCTATATTGTAACTGTCTTCACATCTAAATATTATCCTATATTGTAACTCTCCTCGCATCTAAATCTTATGCCTCCTATATTGTAACTCTCCTCGCATCTAAATCTTATGCCTCCTATATTGTAACTCTAATCACATCTAAATCTTATGCCTCCTATATTGTAACTCTAATCACATCTAAATCTTATGCCTCCTATATTGTAACTCTCCTCGCATCTAAATCTTATGCCTCCTATATTGTAACTCTAATCACATCTAAATCTTATGCCTCCTATATTGTAACTCTAATCACATCTAAATCTTATGCCTCCTATATTGTAACTCTAATCACATCTAAATATTATCTCTCCTATATTGTAACTGTCTTCACATCTAAATATTATCCTATATTGTAACTCTCCTCGCATCTAAATCTTATGCCTCCTATATTGTAACTCTCCTCGCATCTAAATCTTATGCCTCCTATATTGTAACTCTCCTCGCATCTAAATCTTATGCCTCCTATATTGTAACTCTCCTCGCATCTAAATCTTATGCCTCCTATATTGTAACTCTAATCACATCTAAATCTTATGCCTCCTATATTGTAACTCTAATCCTATCTAAATATTATCTCTCATATATTGTAACTCTAATCACATCTAAATCTTATGCCTCCTATATTGTAACTCTAATCCTATCTAAATATTATCTCTCATATATTGTAACTCTAATCACATCTAAATATTATCTCTCCTATATTGTAACTGTCTTCACATCTAAATATTATCCTATATTGTAACTCTCCTCGCATCTAAATCTTATGCCTCCTATATTGTAACTCTAATCCTATCTAAATATTATCTCTCATATATTGTAACTCTAATCACATCTAAATCTTATGCCTCCTATATTGTAACTCTAATCCTATCTAAATATTATCTCTCATATATTGTAACTCTAATCACATCTAAATCTTATGCCTCCTATATTGTAACTCTAATCACATCTAAATCTTATGCCTCCTATATTGTAACTCTAATCCTATCTAAATATTATCTCTCATATATTGTAACTCTAATCACATCTAAATCTTATGCCTCCTATATTGTAACTCTAATCCTATCTAAATATTATCTCTCATATATTGTAACTCTAATCACATCTAAATCTTATGCCTCCTATATTGTAACTCTAATCCTATCTAAATATTATCTCTCATATATTGTAACTCTAATCACATCTAAATCTTATGCCTCCTATATTGTAACTCTAATCCTATCTAAATATTATCTCTCATATATTGTAACTCTAATCACATCTAAATCTTATGCCTCCTATATTGTAACTCTAATCCTATCTAAATATTATCTCTCATATATTGTAACTCTAATCATATCTAAATATTATCTCTCATACATTGTAACTTCCGTTATTTTCTCTCATTAACCTGGACTGGCTCTCTTTCTATAATTAATGTCTGACCGTCACCTTTCTTTCTTTATAACTGACAACTGACTTATCTATGTTCCGACAGCGACTCCTGCTTCCAGCTGGAACTAGAATAATCTAGAACCCCAGTTCATCGTCTATTTCCCTGGCCTACTAAATCATTTTTCACTAACCTAAAATATCACTACAATATAATATCCTTAAATGATTAGTCGAATAAGTAGATGTTAAGTTTTTATTGGCCCGCATCAGCTGCTGAGGCGAAAATTATTTTCCTTTGACGTCTCTGCCGTGGAATCATGCCGATTTCTCTATGATAAGTCCCATTACAGGTGAATTTTAATTTATTTATCGACCGTAAAATTCGTGAAGTTGGCTGATGGATAAACTACAAAAGGTTTAATAATGGCAGACGGGGCGGATTGGAAAATCCTTTAGCCTGGGAGTGAGGCCCACACGCGGCACTAGATTAAAACACGTCCCGGAGCCATTTTCCGCTCGTCTCCTCCAATCTTCTGCTTAAACAGCAACGCCGTACCAAAACTATCTCAGTTTGCCGCGGATCCACTCACGTATCAGCGCTTAATGTCTATTGGCATAGCGCAGTTGTGATGAGTCTAGACAAGTTAAATTAATAATATACTTCGACTTAAACGGTTATGTCTTTATATATTATATTACAGAAGAGTCAACAGTTTTGCAACATTATTACGCTCTTCAAAACTCACTGAAAAAGAAGAAGGCTCATGACTTAAAATGTTTATTTCTTAAGATTATTGAATATATTTGTTAACGTAGGCATACGCTGTATATCTTACAAGCCTCATTTATCGATACCCTGCTATTTTATTTAAATATGTTGGAGAAAAAAAAAGCTGTAGTTAATCTGATTTTATGTATTTTTTTTTTACAATTTAAATTACCTTCGGGCCGTTAAATAAAACTAATAATTAAACTGTTTGCCTAAAGTTTTTTATTTCTAAAAATACTCAGCATTCGATTGCTTAAACCATCGTTATCTAGTGCTACAACGTGAGAAACATAGATGCATAAATATCAACCACCAATTTTTGGAGATTCGTTTGATAAAAGCTCAAAATACACTGTCATTCACAATTCTAACAGGTCATGCAATTAAAATTAAAAACATAACTTGAAAGCTAAAATAATATAAATAATTAAAATTAAATTAAATAGTAATCATATCTAAAATCGTATAAACAGTTAAAATCACAGTAAAATTAAAATAAATATTATTTGTAGTTAAAATCACGATAAAAGTTAAAATACTTAATAAATAAATAAAACGTGATAGTTGGAAAGATCGATAAATAGGCCTGAAAAGTTACAACTAAAGAGATATATTGGAAATTCTAAAATGTTTACCCTCCCATCAAACTAAAATTCAAACTTATACAGTAGTTGGGTTCGGACGCTCTGTTCCGAGACATGACACCCCCACCGCTACCGGCAAGATGGCAACTCTCAAGATCTGGGAAAGCAGACCAAATGGTGGACATCACGGCACTTGGCCCACCAACAACAAGCCTCTAACGGGCACCCATCACTGCTATCCAACTAAATAAGACTGCACTACATACTTAGAGGGACTCTAGGCCCAGCCACCAGTGGACTCTCACCACTGTACCGCAACAACCAACCTCTACCGAGGCTTCCCACACTCCTTAATTCCCTCACACCACCTTCAAGCAGGTACTCCTAGTACAAGGATCCGCTCAACCCAAATATTCCTTTATATTTCCCTTATCCTTAATCTTATAATTAGAGAGCTAAGGGAAAAAAAAAAAAATAGTTGGATTCGATTCATCCGCCGGAGACACGTTAAGTTTTTTGACTCGTTGCAGCACCTAACCAACCAAGTGTTAACACTATGACCCCACCACCCCTCCCGCACCGATGGCAACAGGCTGTCGGGGAATAATTAGGTTAAGAATTAGTATGTAAGTTAGTTTTAAATTTGATCAAAAAGGTGTATCATTATACTTGTTTATTCATTATATAATTTTTATAAAATAACAAAACCTGTATATAATGGAGCGATGCTACAGGAAATACAAAAATAATTTGTAAATATATTCGCCTGAGGATCTATAATTAGTAAAGTTGGATTCGCATACCACTTGCCAGGATTTTGTACATCAGTCTATGTTGGTTTCCACTCTGCAAGATACTTCGGGTTTTTTTTTTTGTTCTTCTTATCCCCTTATTATTTATATTTTCTTCTGGAGTCTTCGTCCAGTTCGCGGGCAGGGGAAACATAAATTATTTCTCTTCGTAAAGAAGAGAAGTAGTGATTTTATATAAACTGAAATAATTAGAAGACATATTATTAATTTGGTTATGAATGTAAGCGGTACGAGTTCGGTTTAGACTATTGCACATTTTTACAATTTAATAATAAGTGCTACGCTAACTACATGTTTAAACATTAACTTTTAATTATAAACGACATTATTGTACAATCTAATTTTATGTTCATCTGTTTCAGGTATTATGGAAGAAACGCATTGAAATATGAGCCGAGCTATAATTCAGAAATATTTATCTTTAAATCTTTGAGGTCTGTAGCTATTAAATTTGTACTTACTGGTATTCTTTTGCAATTAGTTATAATAGTTTAGGTTGTAAAAATAATTACAATTGTTGCTATTTATGCTGGAAGTAAGTGCCTCTGGTATGACATACTTCCGTTTGAGAGTAAGGGAGAAAATCCACTTGCCTCATGGGTTGAGAAATCAGGTCTTCTATATCGTGAAGTTGTTAGATCACAAGAGCCATAATTTGAAAGCGAATTTCCATCCACTACTAGGTTTAGAATGGTTCGTATGGCCGTCCGCCAGACGGAACAAATGCCACTATTAACTCGAAGACTAAGCCGCCTGAAATGTAGAGGACGCAATTTTCTTCCAAGTGCTTCAACTTTGGTCCTAACGGAAATCTCCGTCATTTATCGCTATTATACTAATAATAATAATAATAAGTATAGTCTTTCACCTGCGCCGTGAACCTACTTGCTACCTCGACCGAGAATAGCCACGGCCATCAGACTAGAAAGTCTCATGTCTATGTCTTTGTCCCGAATGTTTATGTCACTGAACTTCAAAGTTCGACCTAATTTCTCGTGTAATTTTTGGTAGCACATAAGAAGGACGTTGCAATTTATGAGATTTATTTTGCATTAAGCTGATAGGTTTAAGACTCGAAGAAGGGTTTTCGGTCTAAAGGGCACGGAAAGTTTTTCATCATCATTAATGTGATGGATATATAGTAAGTAATTTTTAATGAATTAGATCAAAAATTGGAATACCAAAAGATTAAAATTGAGATTAAACTAAACAAAGTGGGTTATTTTACTAAAACTAAGACTTACGCTGCTGAAAGTCTCATGTCTATGTCTTTGTCCCGAATTTCCATGTCACTGAACTTCAAAGTTCGACCTAATTTCTCGTGTAATTTTTGGTTGCACATAAGAAGGACGTTGCAATTTATGAGATTTTTTTTGCATTAAGCTGATAGGTTTAAGACTCGAAGAAGGGTTTTCGGTCTAAAGGGCACGGAAAGTTTTTCATCATCATTAATGTGATGGATATATAGTAAGTAATTTTTAATGAATTAGATCAAAAATTGGAATACCAAAAGATTAAAATTGAGATTAAACTAAAGAAAGTGGGTTATTTTACTAAAACTAAGACTTACGCTGCTGAAAGTCTCATGTCTATGTCTTTGTCCCGAATTTCCATGTCACTGAACTTCAAATATAAATTTAAAATTATAAATGTATAAAAATTATAAAAGTATAAATGTCAGCAATAATTTTTGCGCGGCTATTATCATTTTCGAATCCACCAGGACTCTGAGAAATCTCATCAGCTGTTCCTGTAAGTACCTTTTCATTTGGAGTTTCGTGAAAGGTTTAAGACTCGAAGAATTATAAAACTAAAACTGAATTAAAGAGAGTAGATTATAATTTAAATTATAAACATAGGAATTCATATTTTAAATTCTAGAGAAGTTTTGAATATGTTTTAATTAATAATCCTGATTTATTTATTCTATTTTATCTCATTAACGAGCTAAATCCTCAAACTTAAATACGTTTGTGAAATTTTAGTGAGTACAAATATGATAATAAATAATGAATTAAAACTAGTCTAAAAATCAATATAAAAATTATTTCAATCAGTTAATGTCAGTTTCACCCATCATTGTTGACAGGCCCACTGATCCTTGTAACATACGTATAATTATATTTACCGACTTATTAGCAATTATTGCAATATCATTCACGTTGGCATAGTTACAAAAAGGTTAATGGCGGTTACAGAAATTGAATAACTGGGTGCCCTGCTGCAGCGGAGGAAACGTGAGTCTTACTTTCTCTCTGACATAACAGACGCCCTTACCGATCACGGCTGTTTCACCATCTCCTCGTCAGTATAAATGTCAGTAATAATTTTTGCGCGGCTATTATCATTTTCGAATCCACCAGGACTCTGAGAAATCTCATCAGCTGTTCCTGTAAGTACCTTTTCATTTGGAGTTTCGTGAAAGAAAACTCCACGGTCATCATCTTCTGGGTTTCATCCTTCAACCTTGGTGCATTAAAGATAAAACCATATTTAAGAGCACTGTATATATAGCCGCTATTCATATGACCGATATTTAATTTAAAAACCAAAAATCAATTCCAATAAAATAAAAATTACATTGAGCCGGTTTTAAGCCATCTTCTAATGTGGAAAAAGAGAAAAACTACACACCCATATGTATGTATTATTATGTATATAATATATGCATATATTATGTATGTATATAAACAACATAACAAGCAGAGAAAAATATACATACAAACAAATAGGAAAATAATGTATTTAAGGAATAATTTACAAAATAATTGAACTATATGTAAGTTAGTTTTTATTAATCTGTAAAGATTTACAATAGCATTAGAATTATAAGCATCAAAAGATTTAACAATATAAAATAAAATAAATAAACATACCTGTAAAGATTAATTAAATTACTCGTTATTTACTAGGTATTCTAGTGGATAGCCACACCACAAACAATAAACATAAGTCTTAACTAGAAAGTAACGTTCTCACAACAAACACAGGTAGTTTACATAGTAGACTTATACATAGACAGTTTACATATATTATATACAAAAGGTAAAAATCAAAGAAAATAAATTGAAACTTAATACTAATATATATGCAAATTTATAAAGAAAAAGATAAAATAAAGTAATATAAAGGTGGAATAACAGAAAAGATAAAGATAGATCTGTTAAAAACAAAGATACTGTCTTTGCAGTAACAGCTACTGAGAACTGAGAACAGCTGCTGTGTTCTCAAATGGAATTACTGTCATTGCTTACTGCAGTAGCTGTTCTTATTAGTGATATGCAATATCATTTCACAAAGTAAAGCCTAATTTGATGTTTCCTAGTTATGCTTCATAGCTTGTTCACAACTGTCTTCGGGAACCTTGTCATTAAGGTTTTTTTTATTTAATTGTTTATTTTAACTTTATGATTACTTCAGTGGAGAGATTGTTCTTATCCCAGAGCTATGATGTTAGTCCGTTTTGTTTTAGCAAGATTCATTGCATATTAGTATAAGATTATTTCTGTTATGTAAATATTGGAAAAAAATATGATTTGATTTGAAGACGTTCAGACGAGAGACTTCTATTTGCTGATTAAGAGTAGTCACCTGTCCTGCTTTTAAGAGCATTATTTTTGTCATAATTGTAGTGGAGAAGGGTTTAAGTAGAGTATGAAATGAAATGAAGAATAAAATACCTTATTCTGGAACCTAGTTCCCTAATAACAACAAAAAGAATAAGAATGTATAACTGACAAAAAAAGAAAAAACGCATAACATTTATATTTGATAAACTTATAAGTAATAATATGTCCTATGGATAAGTGCATATGAGTTAACTACAATGAACCAGCACCAAAAAAATTAAAACAAAAATGAGTTGTGATAAAAAAAATAAATAAAACTTAGAAATTATGGTAAGGGAGCACGAAAGGTTCTGGGATGAATGAAAAATAAATAAATAGGTTAATGAATAATGAATTGTTAATTGGAGGCAGAAGAGAAACTCGATTTAAAGATTGGGAAGGTTGATGAACGATCGATGGGAATAGAGTTCCAAAGGTTTGTGGCACGTATAAGAAAAGAACGATCAAAGGAAGCAGATTTGTCAGAAGGGAAATACAGGTTAGAAGGGCAGGATCTACCATCGTAGGATTTGAAAGCCGGATAAAATTGGAGGAGTTATTAAAAAGTAAGGAGACTTTTTGGTCATGATAGTCCTGAAAAGGAGGGATCAGAGGAAGTATTGGCGGTGGGTGGAAGAGCTCAGCCATCCCAACTCACAACAAGAGAATAAATGTGAGGAAACAATTTAACCAAGCCTCGAGATCACCAGAGAAACCACCATACACCGTGCGACTGAAGACAAACTTTGGGAAGACAAGGGAGAAAAACCAGGACTTGGGGTGTATGTAATGGGATGCCAGGATCGATTGGGAAGTTTTAGGGTGGTAATGGATGGGCGGGTGATTTGGGAAATGGGTTCTTTCCGGGATAGAGTTTGGTTAATTACCAGACAACGACTGAAGTAAAACACCGGATAAAACCGTCACAGAGAAACGATTGTTTACTCGAGGAAATAATTGAACTAACCTCTTTTGAGGTTAACTGTTGAAGTTGAGGAAATGAAATATATTATTTCCCTTTTTTGTTTTTTTATGTCTTTAGTGCTCCAGAGCACTTTTATTTGAGCCGTTGAGAGTGAAGTAAGTTTGAACAGTCATTCTCAAAACAACTCAAATCTGCTTGATTCCTCCTTGATCCCAACGAGTATTGAGACTTCCTTCTCAGGTCAAAGGTTGTTTTTGGGAGCGATGAGCCAACTCCATCGTCAAACCACATCTAACTATGTCTTGTCCACTCTCCTCCGTCCCCTCAATTACATTTTAATGCACATGTATCTATTGTAAAAGATTACTTTCCAAGGTCGATCTTGGCGAAAAGCCCTACACCATTCTGAGTAACCTGTGCAGTTTCTACATTAGTGAGTCGTTTGACTTGCTAGAGGGAAACGGTCGGATGTATATCTAAGACCTTGACTTATTTTATTCGCTCAGACTCCCTGAAGCACCGCATTCGCAGACCCAGAGAGCCTTGTTAGAGCTGAGATCGTTATCCACCATGCCTTGTGTAAACGTCCCATTCCCGCCGATCCTATCTACTTTATACCCAGCAGTAAAGAGAGGAGTAGGAGATTCTCTAGCCGGCATTACGCTGGTATTGTTACTCTCTGGCTAAAACATCAAAAGGATAATTAGCACTCTCCCCCCGCAAGATGATAAATTGAAACGTGAGAAAGTCCACGTCAGGGCCTCTACGCCGACACGACGTGTAACTGTAAAGCGAGCGAATCGCCCGGCCGAGAGAAGTCGCGTCATAGCCCACGCCCCTCGCGAGTATTATTTAGTGCGGTCGTAAAGCCCGCGGTCAGTGACCCCCCTACCGAAGAACCATCCTCCGGGGCTTATACTTATTTATGGAACCTTGTCGTCTTTACTCTTCATCCACTTCTTCTAACGGGGCTTTAACAGGCTGACAATCGGATTCCTTCGCGTCAATGTTTAAGTACCCGATTCATCGACTACGTTTGACGTTAAACAGTCAGGTATTCACTATTATAACCCTCCAAAGAGCTGTCTTATTTATGCAGAAACACTTATTGTACAACTTCTCTACTTTAAGGAAGGAGTTGTCGTAATATGCAGAGATACATATTATTGGGAATAACTAAAACGAAGTTGTCTTGATTCTTCAAGATCCACTAATTCAACCCCCCCAAACATAGAAAATTGCGATTTCTTTTAAGCCGATTATGATTTACTTGTAGTCAGTCTTATAAATTAATGATTTTTTTTTTTTATCCTCAGGCAAATCCGTTTACAAATTATTTTTGTATTTCCTGTAGCATCGCTACGTTATATACAGGTTTTGTTATTTTATAAAAATTATATAATGAATAAACAAATATAATGACATTATACGTGACTGGATTGAACTGACTAATAAAGGTGATGGGGCTCACCTTTTAGATCAACCTTAAAACTAACTTACATACTAATTCTTAACCTAACTTTCCCCGACAGTCTGTTGCCATCAATGCGGGAGGGGTGGTGGGGTCATAGTGTTAAACACTGGGTTAGTCAGGTGCTGCAACAAGTCAAAAAACTTTATGTGTCTCCGGCGGATGAACTCACCCACCGACGGCACACCAAGCAACGGGTGCAGATCAGCGTTCTTTAACCTTTACCATGATGATGACCACTTTACGCATGATCCCATTCTGGAAATGTTGGAGACATTTGGCTGTATTGTGAGTCAAGTGGGTAAATAGCGGGGCACTGTACAGCAGAGCTGGCCGAAGGACACATTTATAGATCATCAGTTTGAGACTTTTTTTTTTTTTTTCCTCTTAGCTCTTAAACTTATAAAAATAGGATGTGGGAAAAATAAAGGAAAATTATTTTGGGCTAATGGGTTTGAGACGAAGCGACAGATTTGGGTGAAGTTAGCAAGTGCGATAGCCGGTAAGACCTGTGTCGTACTTTTTCTATTTTGTTACTAAAATGAGTAGAGAAATGGAGATGCATATCCATTTTTATACCCAGATAGTGCATTGAGAATGCTGATGAGTTCTCTTGCTCTCCTATACTATACGATTTTGGCAAGGATTTTTTCCCCTTTTGGAGGGAGAAGATTACGCAGTTAGTCTTCCCTGCGTTTACACTGATGTTTAACATATTTTTACGAAACCTGGTTCGTTATATCTTACTAAATCGTTTGTATAAAATATTTAAGCATATTGTTGATGTATTTAATAATTATTAGTACATATTGTATTTAAAGTAGTACTGTACTCTTCATACAGTATCTTCCTTATTGATAAATCATTTCAATCTAATGGCCAAACTACAAGGCCAAAATTTATTAAGCTTTTTCGTAGCCTGTCCACTGGGTGAAACCACCCTGGGAAATGCAGTTAAATCACTGTTGTATTATATTGCAATAATTGGCTTGGAGATTATAACTTATAGGGCTAAACATTCGCACGCGACATTCCGACAGCTCCGTTTCAATTTTTCACGTACAATATCCATCTGCGCCTGGTTGATTACAGTTGTCAGTTAGTCATCATTGGGACTGTACCCACCACAATGATTGTCTGTCGTGCAAGCTATAATTATATAATTGGTAAGTTTGTTCTCATCTTACCCATCCTGTCCTTGGGATATGATCCCGAACTCAGGAAACGACAAAAATTCTTAATAAATCTTACACTTGCGAGGTGTAACTTTTGTTCAAGGTTCAGGATTAACGAAAACTTATTCTTTGTGAAATTGATGATTTCAGGCCACTCTATTATACTTCAGTTCACTTCTTCAGCTTGAAGACCTAGTGAAGGATGTTTTGCAATTACATCCATACTGACATACACCAGCCATTTCTAAATTTCTGTCGTTTTGCTCAAAATTTGTACGTAATATTCCTACGTCAAATGAAACAAACCGCAGCCCGATAGATCCAGTAGTAAGCTCAAAAACTGAACATAGTTCATTATGTTAAAACTTCGTGCTTCCATGAAGTAGTTATTACAACTGCTCTTCACATCATGTTGCTATTTGATCCACAACAGCTGATGGATTTTATTGGAAAAATATCATGTCGAGACATTATTACAGGTTTCGAACGTTGTTTAGCCCATTCAGATATTCAGTCTGGAAGGAATAAAAAACATTTCTATGTTAATAATTCTAAGCCAAACATAAAATGTACTGGCAGTTTTATGACTAAACAGAGCTACTAGTTGGCACAGCCCCAGCATAGAAATGTGGGGGTTCGAGTCACGACCCATTCGGTTTATTTTTTTCTTTAGGTAATAGTTAAAAATATAATGGAGTCCATACCAAAACGAAATTGACTCCATAAAAAAGGATTTCTATACTTTCTAAAGCTTTCTATTCTTTCTATAGTACATTGTAACAAACATATAATACAACAACAATGCGGATACAATATACATAATACAATGAAGGCGGAACCGGGCTCCGGACAGACTGGGTTGTGGCCGATGAAGCATTAACGTCCTTGTCCCAGAAAATGGCACAGCGACCTCTGCGGGCTCCCGTGTGCCCAGCCTGTAATTATCATACATTAACTCTCGGCATTTAGCATTCCAGTGGTAGCGAATTCTTCATGACATAGCTGTGGGTTCGATTCCTTAAGGGGGGAGGGGTTTTTTAACTACCCTTGAAGCTGGTAAATATGCGCGGAATGACCCTTCAATCAATCCAGGCTATATGAAACTTCAAAAAATTTCTTGAACAAAATACAATTTGGCGTGACATTTTTGCAGATTTTAATAAGTAAAGTTAGACTTTCAACTCCTGGTGGAAAGGAGTTTAAGAAGTCTTTCTGTACGGTGTGATAAATCTCGCATACAGCTAAGAGTCCCTGTTCGGGGGCCATTAGCAAGATCAATTTAATTGATCATTTTACTATGATCAATTATCAATTTATCAATTAATTGATAACTACGTATAAACAATTACGGAGTAATATAATATAATATTCTTTATTGTGCTAAAATTACAATCTACCTTATTAGCCAATAAGTAATTGAGATAAATGTTCTCATTCATACGATATTTACAAAAAGCCCAGAGGCGTCCCAAATCCGTATGTACGTCACATTCCTCGCATGCGAAAAAGGAAGCGGAGTCTTGGGAAGTCCCCCACGCTCCTCCGTCAGCCGCGTCACCGGATACGAGCCAGTGGAGGCTGACGAAGAGCGCGAGAGCCACAGACGCTCAGGACCGATTGGAGAAACTGGCCATTGCCAGGACTCCCACTATCACTTAATCATAGCAGGTGGCGAGGTCACTGCCGTTTTAAGTCTCCGAGGAGGATAGTAGGGATGAGTGGCGCAGTGAACAATGACAATGACTGTGCTACGGGATTAGGGTGGTTGGAGAGGCTACTATGGAATTTCGTATACTTGGAAGGGATAAGTTCAATAATGTAGGGTATATTCAGATCATTATGAAGGGTTTTGTTGCTGACGTAATAAGGGGCATTTACTAATGTTCTCAGGACTTTTGATTGAAAGGATTAGATACGCTTGATGTTTGACTTTTTTGCTGTCCCCCATAGCTCTATTCCGTATGTCCAGATTGGCTTAAGTATAACTTTGTAGATTAGTGATTTATTTTCTATTGAGAGATGGGATTTCCTTTGAAGTAGTCTATACAGTTGTCCAAAGCGTCTGTTTAGTTCTTGTCTTTTTAGCCTCGTATGTGGGTTCCAGGTCAGTCGTTTTTGGAGATGGAAGCCTAAGTACCGTACTGTACGGAGTAATAATGAATTCATTTATGAATGACTTAAAACAATATCCGTTGTAAGATCTGTAAAAATCAACATCAAAACTGTTATAGATCCTGTCCTAACTTTAGTACATTTCACAACTGGTACCTGTTTTCTTCGAAGAAATGTGGATCGTGGATAACAGATAACAGGTCTGGAGAATCGTGATCCAAGTGAGACGCTAATATCTGACTTGGAGGAGCTTGTTGGCGTTTACATCAATATCCAGTCCTGGAGAAATGGCAGGTTCCACTGAAAGAGAGCGAGATACCTTTATATGAATTCTGTCTTCACCAGCTGATTACAAAATTCACTTTATAGACAAAAATCACCATTTTAATTAAATCGTATGAAAGAGAGAAGATAGTTTATAGGTAAGTTAGTGGTTATTAATGTGTAATTGCCGCGGATATTGTCCTATAGGTTTTAATTATCCGTAATTAATTTTACTCGAAAGCACCATTAATAACCGTACAAAACATAATAAATGATTATTATGACAGTTGGTTGGGAACTAAAACCAAATTTCTCTCATAATGACGGGTTAGGGTCCAAATTAATGATCTTTCTGCTTTCTCCTTGTGTCACTGAAAGATGTTAAAACAGACAGTCTAACCATTTTGGAACGCAATGACAGTTATCGTGCGACCCCGAAAAACGGCTTATCCTGAAACAGAAAGAATGAAATCCATTGAATGCCTGTTTTCCATTTGTGGTTTTAATGCACTACGAGCTTAACGAGAAGAAATTAGAAATCGTCTGCACGTTTTAGGGCTCTGAACCCGGAAGCACTCTATATGACCATTTATTGACCATAGCACCATATCCCATATGAGAACCCTATAAAAAGTGCGAGTGGAGTTCCCAAGCTGTTCGGTGCCTTCACTCACGACCGCTGCAGATTAGGGCTTTTTAATGCGTAAGGGCTATTTAAGACGTTTACTGACTGCGTCCTGCAGCAGATCGTTAATGCTAAATGTTTCATACCGTATCCGTTAAACTTCCCGAAAGAGACCACTCTTCTTACAAGCGAGCTGCCATAGCTGGAGGGGGCAGCATTCCATCCCATGTTGGTTGCAAATTATCCAGGGCCCGAGCTCCGGTATACCCTATATACCCTGCCCGCTTTCAGTCCAGGGTCGGTCCATTGTGATCCTGGAAGTCACACTTTGGCTTGAAACAATGCTGATTATACCTTCGTAGGCTTAATTTACAATCAAGCGCTTGAACCACACTTTGCTGCCATCGATAAAGGGCAAAACTCTCCGTACTACATCACCTAATTGTCCACGTAACACCTATTCAGGCAATTACCAAAATCAAAAGTATAAATTTAAAAATAAATATTTTCAGAGGCCAACGAACAGTCCAGCGAACCGTCGAATGAAAATAATTTATCACATTGTTAATTTTCTGTCTTGGGGATCTGAACTGTTTCTGTGCTGAGATTTTAACAAACCAATTAAAAGTATTTTCTTTATGAAATTTTTAGATTAGGAATTTTTAGGCCTAATTAATTTGTAAAATGTAAAAGAAAAAATGAAATTATTATATCACTGGCTGTACTAGTTTGAAAAAAATCTATTTTCTAAGGACAAAGATGCAGTGTTAATATTCATTACCAGTGAATTTTAAAGTTTTGTTTTATTACATTTTTAAATATTTTTATATTTGTTAAGGAGTTGGTCTTGTTTTTACTGAATAACTTTTTACTGGAGCATTTATTTTGCCGTTCGGATTCGACAAAGTAAGAAAGATATGAATTATATTAATAAAAAATGTACAAATTTGCGGTGTTCCCTGAATATGCAAAACATTGACAATTGCTATTAAAAACCCAACAGTTGCTTACTTTCTTTTTAAGGTCGACGAGTCAACAATTTAGACAAAGTCGACAGCCAAATAAAACGACAATATGAGTTAACTAACATATACTAAGATGAGCTATATTTTAAATATTACTGGCATTTTTACGAAAAATATTCCCAAAAAAAACGCGCCGAAAGGTATTTTAAAACTTATTCCAAATAATTTCTTCCCTGAAAATGTTTCTTCAACGCCGAACGCAATGTGAATCGTTATTTAAAAAAAAAAAATAATGATAAAGATTAGCGTTGAAGGGAAATAAAATTAAACAGCTAATTAAAAAATTAATTGGCAAACCTGGGATTTATTATAATTGGCGAATAATTAATTACTCGACTTTTCCAATAAAGAGCCATGCCTCACGCTACAAAGATTCCTCATCAATCACCAATCCATTTCAAGTCTTCGCTTCTTAAGCACTTTAAAGACTCCATCAATCACAGATAAATTATCTTCTCGATGGAATTTTTTGAGTATTTATTCCAGCCACAGTTTGCGTCCATTTAAAGCATAAATACTAGAGTTAATTACTATAGTCCAATTAGAACGGTGAAAGATTTATTATTTAGTGTTTTGTGAAGGTTCAAATTTATCACAAAATTTTTTTCTATATCTTAAAACAATAATGTACGCCTGGGTGGATTTGTACCATGAATAAATATTTCAAAATTTCATATCTACTAAAGTAATTGATAATTCCAAAAATGGTCTAAATAAATTCATACAGTATTTCCAAACAGCCTAGAGGCCTCCCAAATCCGCTTTGTCGTCACTCCGAGGGAAAGAGGAAGCGAAGACTTGGGAAGTCCCCCATGCTCCTCCGTCAGCTGCGTCACTGGATAATACCTAGCGGAGGCTGACCAAGAGCGCGAGAGCCACAAACGCTCAGGGCATGATTGGAGAAACTGGCCATTGCCAGGACTCCCATTACCACTTATTTACAGCAGGCCGCGAGGCCACTGCCGTTTTAGTCTCTGGGGAGGATTATAGGGGTGTGTGGCCCACTGCAATGACTATGCTAGGGGATTAGGGTGGTTGGATAGGTTTCGATTGGAAGGGATGAGTTCAAGAATGTAGGGTATATTATAATCCTTATGAAGGGTTTTGTTGCTGACGTGAACTTGAATATGTTTAGTGTTACTTATATTATAAAACGCAGCTTTCAAAATACCTTTGTTTGTCTGAAGCATTTATAAACCAGAAGAGCATTTATTTATGTATATGAAAATTTAGTACTGGTTTGTTATAAACCCCTCACGTAGGGTATGAAGGTTATGTTACCAGACCATTCGTGAGACCCAATAGGGGTAGGAACCCCGGCATCAAGGTACGAGGATCCCAAACATCTGCTACGATCGGTCACCGTGGCAAATACATTTTAAGAAATCTATCTATCGACTCTTATTTTATCGTTAGCTGAGAAGTAAAAGTTACCAAGCCCATCCAAGTGTAATTTATTAAGTTTTACTTCTAAATAATATGGGGGGGGAGGAAAATTTAAAAGAGGTATAATATTCAGTGTCTAAAGTAGGGGTTTTTTATGATTCAATTGGATTTGGACAGTTTTACCTGTAAAATACAGCATTTATCAATATTTTGATAAATATCACCTTTAAAAAACAAAAATGTGACCAAGTCTACTTACTTCTTAAGCTGACGATGTATTCAACAACCTTATCCGGTGGCCACGTCATACTCAAACGGTTGCCACTTGCTTGTTGGCCCTATTGGTTTGATTAAT
The DNA here is from genome assembly GCA_930367205.1 of Acanthosoma haemorrhoidale. Classification (NCBI taxonomy): domain Eukaryota; kingdom Metazoa; phylum Arthropoda; class Insecta; order Hemiptera; family Acanthosomatidae; genus Acanthosoma; species Acanthosoma haemorrhoidale. The sequence goes on along the minus strand of OV884011.1, from coordinate 10,389,831 downwards.
TTACCAAACTCTCAGCGTACTGCCTGGCTTAGTTTTAATAATAATAATAATTTTGAATATTATTGTCACTTTTTCGAAAAATATTTCCGAAAAAACACGCCGAAAGGGGCGATCAAAGCTTAATCCAAATAGATCCTAATTCAAAAATAATTCTTTCCTGAAAACGTTTCTTTATCGCCAAATCTGAATCGTTCTAACAAATGTGTCGAAGTGAAACAAAATTCAACAGTTAACTAAGCAATTGGCAGAGCAATCAAAATTTACCAAAGGCAAATTTTGTGATGATCAATGGAAGGAAGCTGGATATTTAAATTTGAATAGTGGTAATTAAAGTTGAATACAACGTAATTGGATTTACATTAAGATTAGACATTTATTAAAATTAGATATAAAATAAAAAACGATGAATCTACATATTGTCACTTAAATACTAACTATTAATATATAACTTATCTTACAATACATCGGCTTCTTTTAGGTATATCTTTTTACGGACTGACTCCATAATCAGGTCTGACGAGGGCTTATATCTCTCATCTCGAAACTGTATCTTCAGGCCTCACTGTCTCCTGTCGTATTCATAACTGATCTCAAATGAATTCCTGCCGGGGTCTGTCTCCCGGTCCAGGATCTCTCCCAAGAAAATCTTTCCTCTCCGTCAAAAACGACTGTTCTCATCTCAAAAACAGTTCTCCTCTCCGAACAAACCTCTCTGCTATCCTTGACCTCCGGTTTAGTTTTAAAAGGGTTTTTCATAAAAATTTCAAATTTAAATTGTAAAATTTCCCACTAGACTGGTGCGTGAAGAGATTAATTGAAAAATTTAGGAAGACTGGATCAGTTGGAGACACTAAACACACTGGTCGTCCAAAAACAAGCAGTTCAAATGTCAATATCGAAGCAGTGCGTGAGAGTGTTGTTGAAAATCCAGGAACATCAAAAGACGGTGCCACATGCCATACAGCCCATAAAACAATTCAAATAGTGCATGAGACATTTACAGGTCGTGTACTCTCTCGTTTCGGTGATCAGAATTGGTCATCTAGGTTGTGTGATTTATCACCTTTAGATTTCTTTTTATGGGGTTATTTGAAGTCAAAGGTGTATGTCAACAAGCCCACATCCACCCGTGCATTAAAAGAGGAAATTTAACGCTGTATCAACGAAATTCAACCACATTTATGGCAAATGGTCATGGAAAATTTCGACAAAAGAGAGCGTATGTGCCAGCAAAGTCGTGGAGTTATTCCAAAAATAACCCTATCCTATTTACTTTGAAATTCAATAAAAAAATACTAAAAACTATGTTTTCTATTTAAATCAAATCTTGCGTTAATTCTGGGACACCCTATATTTTCGGTGGAGACGGTTAAATATATGACTTCTGGTAAATATAGGCGAGAAAACCCTGTGCACTCAGTCTATATTTATGTATGTATCTATAACCCCCCGCGTTCTCATTCAAAACGTGACAATTCTTGATCGATACAGATCGAAGATGATGGAACAAAAGACGCTGCAGAGAGACGATGGCTGTGCTCGTGGAGTACGTGTGAAAGTTACTGGCAGTAAATCAGAGAAACGACCTCTCCCTTCGCCGGGGGTGATAACCAGTCATTAATGACTCGCACCACTTCACACCGCCCCCATCCCGTCGGGCAACTAGGAGGAGAATAAGAGAAGAAAAATAAATCAGGGATATAGCAACAGTTACAGGTGAGCAATCCCAGCCCTTGGTCATTAGAGCCAAGGCGCCATTTTTGCTCTGTCTGCAGAGTCTGCAATTAGCCAGTCCAGATCACAGCTAACAGATAAAGGACCATTACTGCCCAATACCACCCGCCTCAACAACAGGAATTTACTCCTCAGCTCTAATTAGGTTTATTATCGCTGCGAGATAGTAAGGTATTATTTATAAACCTGTATGCGTTGGTTTGAATGGGCCGTAAAGTGGTTAGCAAGACTAGAAAATATATGGAAAGTTCGTTGAAAATCCTGGAAGTACGATCCTCAAAAGAGCACAGACTATAGGTATGGGTCGTAATAGAAGATATGATTAGGGAGTATGGATCTGATGTAAGGCCTACGAGGTCGCCACTGCTGGGTATGAATTTAACCTGCTAGTGATACCGAAAACCCCTTAGGAAAGCAGGGAATCGAACAAGGGTCTCCCCAAGGATAGAAGTCGCCATGTTTAAGACCGTACAACCAAGACAGAATTATGACAGTAGATAACTTTATTTTTGGGTTAAGCTTCTGAAAAATTAAAAAGATTGTTGCATGGTTTGAAAGAAAAATGACATTGCTAAGTGTCTATCAACAAATTACGTTTAATTAAAGCAAATGCGCATTCGGCAGCTCACAGTATCAAGTGCCAAAAAAATACACAAAAATCAGAACATTTCCAGAACAAAAAAAGCTATGTCTATAAGAGATCACATGGCTGAAAAATTCTCCAACGGATAAAAGAGTAATTGATCTATGATAATATGAATAATAATAAAACAAATAAATATATAAGAAAAGGTAATAAAAACCTCGCATGCAGTGGAGAGTTAAGCTTACGCAAGATGACTAGTTAACAATGCGCTGTCAGATATGTGACTTATTACTGTTTTGTTCAACAGGGACCCGGGAGCCGGGTCACGCTAAAATATATTATAAGTGACTTTTTCTTTCAAGATGATAAAATTAAATCATTCACGCAATATTTACGAATAGCCCAGAGACCTCCCAAATCCACATTAGTGTTAGTAAGTCCCCCCAAGCTCCTCCGTCAGCCGCGTCACCGGAAACGAGCCAGTGAAGGCTGACGAAGAGCGCGAGAGCCACAGACGCTCAGAAAATGTTTGGAGAAACTGGCCATTGCCATGACTCCCACTGTCACGCATTTATAGCAGGTCACGAGGCCACTGCCGCTTAAGTCTCCGAGGAGGATAATAGGGATGAGTGGCGCAGTGCAAAGACTGTGCTACGGGATTAGGGTGGTTGGAGAGGCTACTATGGAATTTCATAGTACTGGTGACGAAGTGAGGGTTGATTAGGCTATGACCTGGACAATCGTTTCATGACGGTCTTACTATCTGACTCCATATTTGATAGGTATGTGTCCTGACAATGCACTATGTTCAGGAGAAGAGGTATAGGGTAGGTTTATAGGTAGTTTATTTTCTCTTTGAATGACCACGAATTCACACTCAGTATCTAAGGGTAGGCGAAATCCGTCCGGATCCCAAAGGCGAGTGTGAACTGGAGAGAGGTAGACTGGATTGTCGTGGGAGACACTACTCGGTAACTTGGAAGGGATGAGTTCAAGAATGTAGGGTATGTTAAGATCGTTATGAAGGGTTTTGTTGCTGACGTAATAAGGGGCTTTTACTATTGTTCTATTGTTACTATTGTTGAAAGTATTGGATATGCTTGATGTTCGACTTTTTTGCTGTCCCCATAGCTCTATTCCGTGTGTCCAGATTGGCTTAAGTATAACTTTGTAGATTAGTAATTTATTTTCTATTGAGAGATGGGATGTCCTTTAAAGTAGTCTGTACAGTTGTCCTGAGTGTCTGTTTAGTTCTTGTCTTTTTAGCCTCGTATGTGGGTTCCAGGTCAGTCGTTTATCGAGATGGAAGCCTAAGTACCGTACTGTCTCGTACACAGGGAGAGGAATAGAATTAAACTAAACTAGTGGGCAAGACTTAAATGAAATCAAATATTTTTGACTAGTACATGACATAAAAATATATGATATTATATTTCAAACCAAAACTTTGGAGGATACTCAAACCAGTGGACATCATACAAGGACGCCTCGTCAAACAAGAACACGATGTCTCCTAGAAAGTATGACCTTCTAGAAGATAATGGACATTCATACTCTGAAATGTGTTAGTCTCTTGTCATCCCGAAGATAAATTAAAGGGGAAGCAGCTGAAGCTTTTTAGTATTTTTTTTTATTGTTAAAAAATGAGAGGAGTTGGTTAGTTTGCAGTAGGAGGTGCTGGAGGGAGTGGGTGGACCGTTTTAGAGTGGACATGAAACCTCTAATTACGAACACATAAAAAATAACGAAGGAGAGTACCTGGTGATTAAAAAAACAATTTCTCCTCCAGTGACGAGTATCTGATTAGCGTTATAATTTCAAATACAACAGTCGGTTTCTCTAAAGCCTCTGTTGTGCTTCTTGTTGTTCAGTCTCGTGGCTAGAAAAGCAATCCCAGCCAAAAAATTACTTGTTAATGTCGTTTGATAGTAAATTTCAACGTTGCAGCACTTAATTTTGTATCTCATGTGCCCTAACTGATTTTTAGGTTCCGTTGTTCAACGACTGGTCAGAGTTCGCTTGTTCTCTGTAAAACCAGACCTAGAATATGAGGCAGACTTTTTCCACGGTGGTCTCACACACTAACCGACATTTACAAATGGCCGTAGGAGCTCGTGCAACGCCGAGAAGAAAAGACAGTCGGTCAATGGAGCCCTGCGCCTGAGCTTTCTCCGTTTAGTCAGTCACCAGTGTTGCAAGTGTAAGCTACGTGTCTCAGGCGAACAAATCGGAACACCCACAACGAACCAGGGCAAAATTTTTATTCGCTCGTTCGAAGTGAAAACGCTCTGTTGAACACAAGCAATAGTAGAACACTTACCCATTCGTTCGAATTCGAGATTCTTCTCCGACTTGTACACTTCCTCAGTTTGAAGTCCATCATGTCATCGCACGTTCTAAGGTGCTGAAATAGCAATGCTTGCCACTATTTAATAGAGCATGAGTTTACTGATCATTGGATCTACTAATGTTTTTGCTGCGTGTCTATTAAGATGAACAAATGACCCGTAACTGCGAGTTGTTATCATCATCAATTAATGGTCTGATAATTATTTTGCATGCCTTCGTTAAAATTCCTCGATGCATCAAGGTGAAAATGAGCTTAAACTAAGAGTAAACAAGTTTAAATCTTGAAGGTTATAAGGGTGTCCCAGAATTAACGCAAGATTTGATTTAAATAGAAAACACAGTTCTTAGTATTTTTGTTGTTATTCTTTTATTGAATTATAAAGTAAATAGGAGAGCGTTATTTAAGGAATAACACATCGTGTAAATGGCCTCCAGGCCTTGCTGCCACATACGCACTCTTTTGTCGACATTTTCCATGACCATTTGGCATAAATGTGGTTGAATTTCGTTGATGCAGCGTTGAATTTCCTCTTTTAATGCACGGGTGGATGTGGGCTTGTTGACATACACCTTTGACCTCAAATAACCCCATAAAAGGAAATCTAAGGTCTAGGGGGACAATTCTGATCACCGAAACGAGCGAGTACACGACCTGGAAATGTCTCATGCGGTATTTGAATTGTTTCATGGGCTGTATGACCTTTGGCACCATCTTGTTGAAACCACATATTGGCCACATCAATATCATCCAATTTCGTCACAAAGAACTGTGTTTACGAAGCCGAATTGATGCTCCTGGATTTACAACAACACTCTCACGCACTGCTTCGATATTGACATTTGAACGGCTTGTTTTTGGACGGCCAGTGTGTTTAGTGTCTCCAACTGATCCAGTCTCCCTAAATTTTTCAATTAATCTCTTCACAGTTGATGAAGTCAAAACACTATTCCGACCATATTTTGTATGAAATGTTCGAACTGTGGCGGCCATACTTTCATTATTTTTGAGATAATGTTCAACAATAAAGACACGCTATTCTATTGTGTAACGCTCCATTTTTACTAACCCTAAACTGTCAGCTGTCAAATTGTTTTTTACTGCACAAATGGCGGCAAATTTATTCTTGCGTTAATCTGGGACACTCTACATCTATAGCTGTTTATCAAATCCTAATACTCTTCGAGCCCTGTGTACTATTTAATTTATGATCTTATCAGGACATGTATTTTTTTATCTTTAAACGACCGAAGATGGCTTACGACTAATGAAATTACAACATTGTAGAAGAATTTATATGTATCAAAATGAAGGGAATGGTCCAGAAAATACATCTTTTAATCTCCTGCGTAAAAAATTGATTGTTCAGATTTATTTATATATAATATTCTTTATTGTGCTAAAATTACAATCTGGCTTATTAGGCAATCAGTAATTGAGATAAATGTTCTCATTCATACCATATTTACAATTCATCATTGAGTTAGTGAATACGTACAATATTTGCAAACAGCCCAGAGGTCTCCCAAATCCACATAGTTGTCACCTCCGTCGCATGCGAAAGAGGAAGAGGAGTCTTGGGAAGTCCCTTACGCTCGTCCGTCAGCCACGTCACCGGATACGAGCCAGTGAAGGCTGACGAAGAGCGCGCAGATTTATTTAATCCCTGAAAATATTTAAGAATTTTTTTTTTTGATAAGCTTGAAAGAAACGTCCAGCCATCTTGTCACTTCTATAAACATTTTCTATCGTTGATTTTATTACCTTTTGGCACTTCTAACGATTATAATATCGCGGCTATTGTACCTGTTATTAGAGCATACTTTCACTTAGATTGGCTGGTCCAATACGTGACGACGTGACGTTTACGTTACGTTTAAGTGTGAATCGTGTAACTAACGGTTACATTCGAGGCGGTGGAGCATCGCCGAGAGGGAAAGTTGTCGCCCTGCGCGTCCGACGAGAAGGAAAGTCTAGTCGAGCGGTTCTTCTCCGGATGATCGCTCTTCTCTGGTACCAGAGGATGTGTACAGTTCGCCCAGATCATGGTGAGGTTGTTAGTGCGCATGTTTAGACATTCAAGGACCTCTCGACTGCTCTGTATATGACCTCACAGGCACTCCTACAACACAATTCGAAATTTGGACAAAATTATTGACTTAGACAAAGAAAATCCTGAAATAACTCTTCAGTGCTTGACGTGATGTTGACAATAATATTGATGTGTCGGACGTAAACTTAATTAACTTATGTGGGCCAGTCACCACTACTTGACATGCCTCCAAGGCACCTTTATTGATGGTTAAAGTCGATATTATGGCAGAAAATGATGAATCTTTAAAGTTTTTTCCAATCGTTGATCAACATAAATATAGAACTTGGCAGAGCAATGTTACTCCTTGATAAATATCTCCTAACAGCTAACAAATGTAATGATGCAACCGTCCGGAACTTGTTGCTGTATTTTGGCATCCGTGAGAAACATATCACTCAATAAATTTAAATGCTTGTACGAATGACGTACGAACTGTAAATCAATTGACAGGTCGTCTCGAGGGGGTGCCTAGTTACCCTAGCCTTGGTGACGGTTGATTAGGCTATGACCCGGACAATCGTTTCATGACGGTCTTACTGTCTGACTCCATATTTGATAGGCATGTGCCCCGAAAATGCACTATGTTCAGGAGAAGAGGTATAGTGTAGGTTTATAGGTAGTTTATTTGCTCTTTGAATGACCACAAATTCACACTCGGTATCTGAGGGTAGGCCAAAACCGTCCGGATCCTAAAGGAACCGGAGAGAGGCAGACTGGATTGTCATGGGAGACACTCGGTAAATTTGTAAGGCCACGACAACCGTCGTCCGCGAGGGAGAGGTCTCTCCCAAGGAGCTGCTAGTTTTAGCGAGGCGAATGCAGAGATTCCCACTAGGAGAGTGTGGGGTCTGACAAGGCCGGACTAAAACATAGCGAGGTTAGGAAGAGAGATGCAGAGGTTTTCATAAATGAGAAGGCCAAGTCTTGAACATCAGTGCAGCCACACGTCATCAGTTAGAGCGTCGTCAGGAGAATGATTTACAGGCCCAAACCCCGGGTCTTATATACCCAGCTGGCTTCGTTAGTAGCCAATCATATCAGGTTTTATTGTACCCAATGCCAGCTCAGTATGTGGTGGCCCTTTGTTCTAGGCATCGCTAGGCCTGGCCTGGTCTGGGTCCCTACCTGCTATGGGTAGCGGGTGAGGGTCCCCAGTGTCTAACTAATTGACATGCAGTTGCGCCTTTTATTGTTTACAATATTTACAATGATTTATGGTTTGGTAATGTTATTTAGATTTGTTTAAATTAATTTACAATATATATACCATAGAGTATAGGGTGATTTATCTTATGTAGTTAGCGGTCGCTACAGCAGTTATTCCACACATCGCTGGGGCCTCAAATCTATTTTTAAAAGAAATGTGAAAAATAATTACCAAACAAGTTTTTCTCCTCGGGTCCATCTTAGTTCTGAGAACTACCCCCACTTTGGCTTCCCAGTATTGAGGAGAAAATATTGACAATGTAGAGTATAATCCAAACAAGGGGTGAGTAACGCTGGATCGTCAATAGTATTGACTATCATGGGTCAAATAGACCCAATAGAATAGAACTATACTCCAGCCACGGCTGCAATATGCGGGCTATTATACTGTGGCCAATCCGCGTTTCATTCATTAACGGAGCTGCAGTGCAAACATGTTACAATTCAACGATTAATGATTATTTTCAAGGGTTTCCGGCCTGTCAAGGTAAATTACGAGTAAAAATTAACTTTTGATTTTAACAGAGAATTTTACATAATTATGTTTCCAAAAAAATGCCTGACGTGCCCAAAGGGAGAGTCTCTACATTCATTTTGTTATGGGGCGATAGTCCGTATGTGTGTTTACTGTACGATAGTAGTTGTCGGGTAAGGATAAGATATGAACTGTGGTTTTTGGACTTTGCTAGCGGCCTAGTCGGCGGGCAGCTTAATTCGTATTTGTTTATTGATCCGACTTCATAAGATCTTAGAAGGTGTGCCCCGAAAGTGCACTATTTTCAGGAGAAGAGGTATAGGGTAGGTTTTATAGGTAGTTTACGTGGTCTTGGAATTGCCAGGAATGCACACTCGGAATCTGAGGATAGGCGAAAATCGTACGGATTCCAAAGGCGAGTGTGAACCGGAGAGAGGCAGACTGGATCACTGGGGGAGCCGCTATTAGGTAGGGCCCCAGAGACGGAAGCGATCCCTTCCAAGGATATCTAGTTTTAGCGAGACAAAGGCAGATAATCCCAGTAGGAAAGTGTTGATTTTGACAACGCCGGACTAAAACATAGTGAGGTTAGGAAAGAGAGATGCTTAGGTAGTTGAATAAGAAAGTCTTGGTTCGATTAGAGCAGCAAGCGCCAGTGCAGAGAGAGAAAGAGCAGTGTTCACTTCAAGTGTCGGGTTCTGACCGAATGAAACAATCTCAGAATTTCGACCTCATATAGGCAGGTGAGAGGCCGGGCTATGTCCGAGCCCCTAGTGAGCTCTGGCCGTGTCGTGAACTAGTCCCCTCTCTCTGTAGGATGCCAAAGTTTATTAATAAAATATGGAAACGTAGGAGGGGTGTTCTATGACCCGTGAAGTGGGTAACTTTTGTTTATTCATGGTGAAGTAGTCGGGACAAGAGTAGTCGTAAGATTACTCAGTTGATCTGAAATATTTTTTGGTTGAAGCATGTATAATAAAGGGATGTATGAAACATTTTCATTTTTACATTATGTTTCAAGTCTCGGATCAGATTTCTGAGCACAAATATTCTTCCCATTGACATTAAATACAATAACGCAAAAATCATATCAATGATATTCCAAAAAATGTTTTAACATATGTATAACCTTTCAATAAATTCTCTCGTTGGAGCTCCGTACCATTCCGTGCATAATTGAAGTAAAAACGTTTCAGTCAATCAAAATATCTTGATTACTGTAGGGCTTACCTAAGTACTTTCTAGTTTTGAAAACCCTAAAATGCCTCCCTCTATTTTGTACTAGTTGATTGTCATTTCGGGATAATAGTGGGTTCTAAATGATGAATGAATGAGGTATAGCAATTGCACCCTCACCCGTGATGAATGATGAGGTAGTGCATCCGTCCTGCGGTGAGATGTTCATCTGCCTTTGCAAGTCAAGGTGAACGTTCTTGAGCGAAACAACCGGACGTAATTTTACAGCCTTACGCCGGAGCTCTGTCTCGGCTCTCATTTTCCTAGAAACATCAGCATACACTTTCAGACGGCGTACGACCTTATGAGGGAGAAGAGGTGTTTCTTCGTTAAATGGTGGGATCATTCTCAACTCCCATGGAGTACAGGGCCCATAGTTTGGGATCTTATGGGGCATTCAATAGTTGAATCTTCAGGGAGAGAGGAAAAAAAAAATTTGTTTTTCTAATGGCAAGAGGATTTTGTTTTGTTTTGGGCATGTCAGCCCTCAGGATAGCTTACTTCGGTTTACAGCCGTGATTTTTAATTATTTAAATTTTATTATTATTTTACACAACTTAGAAAACAATTTATCAAGAGTTTTGGTGTTATTGTTAAACCCAGCAAATATATAACTTATCCGGATCCCAATAGGGGTGCAGGAGGCACCTGCCTGTCGTAAGGACACAAGTACTGATCGGAGAATGTGGGTAAAAACTGGAGTAAAAAGGAGTGTATGAAAAGATGGCCAAAAGTCGGGAAGGGGTACACGGGGCTTCGAAGTTGATGAGGTATGATGTGGATATGTGCGGGTATGAATGTTTGATCAATAGCGAAACAGCAAGCATTGAAGGGCATGTCTTGAGACATTGAGGTGCCTGAGGCGTAAGACATGGTTGTAAAGTACATAAGGTGTTGAAAGGAAAGTTTTTTAACAGTATTCTCTCATGATTTTTTTAAAAGTACTTCCTATGCAATTACTGATGCAAAGTACTGAATATGCAAATGCATATTCTTTTTGCATTATTTTACAAGATATGAGTACTTGAATACAACTCATTCTAAATCTGTATGTTCCATATTTTAGCATATTCGGACAAAATTTGTCTTTTGTTCATAATATGGCTTATATTTAAAATACATATTTTAAATAATCTGATTCAATTTTGTTCAAAAGGGGTAAACAATTTTTTTTTTTAAGTTAGACGCACATTTTAAATTAAAAATTATTATATATTAATAAAAGATTACATTTGAATAAAAATAAAGTAAAAAAAAAAAACAATGCAGAAAAAACCATGCTATAAAAACCAAGTCTTCTTTTTTTGTTCAAGACTGATTTTTTTTTTTCTCCATAGCCCTTTTAAATTTCCAGATAATTATATAGAATTATAGATCCTCAGGTGAATCTATTTACAAATTATTTTTGTATTTCCTGTAGCATCACTACATTATATAGAGGTTTTGTTATTTTATAAAAATTATATAATGAATAAACAAGTATAATGATATAAATTATATGTGACTGGACTAAACTGACTAATGAAGGTGATGGGGTTCATCTTTTTGATTAACCTTAAAACTAACGGACATACTAATTCTTATCCTAATTTTTCCCCGACAGTCTGTTGTGCTCTTGCTGTCTTGTGACAGTGCCATCGATGCGGGAGGGGTGGTGGGGTCATAGTGTTAAACACTGGATTTGTCAGGTGCTGCAACGAGTCAAAAAACTTGATGTGTCTCCGGCGGATGAACTCACCCACCGACGGCACACCAAGCAACGGGTGCGGGCCAGCGTTCTTCAACCTCTCGAAAGGGGTATGTCAGACCACTTTTCGCATGATTCCATTCTGGAAGTGTTGGAGACATTTGGCTGTATTGTCAGTCAAGTGGGTAAATCAAGATTGAACGACTGGTTAGCGTTTTTTAACACGGGTGATAAAACGATTTTTTTATTAGACAGGAAGTTGTTTTGTGTATGCAACAAAAGGATTCCCTGTGAAAGAAAATTCCAGATCAAAACCAATCAATTAACTGACAAACGATTCAGTTTCACTGAAGTAAATTTTCAAATGCATATAATTGAAAACAAATTATAACGCCTGTGATGAAAATGATCAAAGTGGCGGTATTGATAAATAATAAAATCATTCCTAATTTGAATGATATAAATTTTAATTCAAATTATGAATGATTTAAATCTTATATTAAAAAAATTCTTAATTTCAGTAATGTAAACTGTATTTTTTTAATTTTTTTCCCCCGTAGCTCTCAAATTTTTAAGATTATAGATAAGGGAAAAATAAAGGAATTTATTTGGGGTGAGCGGATCCTTTTACTAGGAGTACTTGTTTGAAGGTGGTGTGAGGGAATTAAGGAGTGTGGGAAGCCTCGGTAGAGGTGGAAATGTTGCGGTGCAGTGGTGAGAGTCCACTGAATTAAACTGTAATTAAATCATTGACTACTTAAATTATATAAATATTGTAATTATTTTCAGCATATTGTTTTAATTAAAAATGTAAATTATTATAATGAAAACGGGGCCTTAGGCCTACGTTTTGTATTGACGAGATCATACAAGGAATTAACAATATGCAATCTTATCTCAGCATCTTTAACTGGCCTGTGTCCGTTAAGATGCCTATGATCAGTGGTCACAAACTAAGGCTTAATAAGCTTGGCATGAGCAAAAAAAAATTACATTTTCTCTTAAAGTACGCCATGCACAAAAAGTTGTAGAGCATTAAACGATGAATGAAACCTGAACCAGCACAAATGATTGATACTTGAATTGAGACCAGTTTGATATTTGGTGAAATCCGAATTTTCCGAAGAAAGAGAGGGATGTCCAAAATGAGATGTGAGAGTTTTAAAAAGTTGAGAAAAAAACCGCACTGATTTTTGCAATGCGTTCAAATTTTTAAAAATGTTCAAGTTTTTTCTTTAGAACTTGTTCAGATGTGTAAAGGACAGTACCTAAGGTTAAATTGCGTGGCTAGTTGGTAAAATTTCAGTTAATACAGGAAATTCTAGATCCATGAGGAAGGACTTAAAAAACACCTGGATCTAAATCTTTTATGCACCCTCTAACAAAATATACTATGCAAGACAGACAGTTGTAGGAACAAGAAATAATTGGGGTAGCCCTGCGGTATTAGCCCTCTCTGCCCAAGAAGGAGTACCCCAAGAGAGGTTACATAGACGCAGCATTCACACAGGAACACGACCATTACTATAGGAGGTTGTCGGTTCGCAGGCGGAACAGCGAGAAATTGCAGCCGACGAAAGAAAACCCATTAGTCTCATTAAAGCCATAAACAGAGATTGCACTTCTTATAGTGGATCCAGCATTTCTTGTCCCTTTCTCTTCTGAGGATGGAACCAAAAAGGAAAAAAAAAAAAACCAGAAAATACTAAGAACTAGCTCGAACATCCGCACTATCTCTACCGGATGGTTCTCATGCCTACGCATTTCTGTTGTCAGTTGTCAACAGCTGCTTAAACAGCTGTTTCAAATTTTTCAATAAAACAAGATTAATTTACTATATACGATATCCAACAGAACAAGTGAAGATCATTTAAATATTGCAAGATTTCCCGTGTATAGGAAAAAATTAAAAGATTGGGATTGAACACTTTTTGGGGCAAAAATTATTTTTTGAGAGGGTGTGTTCTATTAACCTTATGTACATAATTTTGAACCGGGATCGTTACTTGCTCATTCTTTAACAGAGTCCAAAATCTTATCTTCGACTCGGTAAATTATGAGTGTGCTACTAAAACCTGTACACTATAAAGTGACACACACTTTCTTTAAATGAATTCAAACTTGTGAGTAAAAAAAAAAAAAACTGAATAAAATCTAAAAAAACGCGATTTGAACGATAGTTTTAAAGAACGTTCTGCTCTGGCTTCCATGAGTGACGCCCCTTTTTGCGTCATAGACTCATTCCATATCAGGACAATGAAAAAATGAAAACAGTTTTGCCATCTCTATAAACACAATTAAGTATAATAGTTACATATCTATAGTAAATATATTCTTGAGTACTGATCTATATTATGTTTCAATTTCAATGGGCTATAATAACTACAAGGCATTAAAATATTTTAGTTTCACATTAAGGTAATACATTTTAGTTGATCAAAAAAAAAAAAGGTAATACTCCGTTAAAAATAATGAAGGTCGTCAATAATTAAGGGATTAATCATTTAATTAATAAAATTAAAGATTTTTTCATGGCATATTGAGTAATAAATAAAATTAAAGCTGTAAAATAAATAAAATAAAATCGTATTCATGGCCTAAAACGAAACACTATAGCTGAAACGCCCTAGACACGAGTTGTTTTTATAGAATTTAAGGAACTACAACAGCTTTGTCACAATTTGAAATAACCAGGAGAGTTTTCTCTGAGGCCTCTATAATGATGTCAATGTTTATTAGGCTCTGAAGATAATATTGGCGAAATAGGTTCGTGTCGGTCCCACCTCCTCGCACGGGAAGAGAGCAATGTAAACGCGGGGTTGAAGTAGGTCCGGTTTCACAGTGGCTTGGCAAGGGTCATCAAGTGGCTGGAGAAGAGGGTCCAGCACGCACACTCTCCCTGGATAATCGACTTGGCTCAGCTGGATCAGGCAAATGGAGCAGGCAACTAGGTCCCGCCTGTGAGAGCCATGGAGAAACTGCCTTACTTATAATGCTGGTTGTTCCCAGTATCATTACTTTTCCACTAGATCTACCTACAAATTCTATGTTTTTCACCTGCGTTTAAGACAGATCAAATTTCCGTTATCTAGTGCTAAACAATGACATCAAATTCACTAATTATCACGAAGTAAAAAACTGAAAACAATAGTAGATCATTTATATATAACATGTCGCACAGTTTTTTTGAAAATGCTCCAAATATTAAAAGTATATATGACCCGAATATTAATGAAATTCTATATGGTGGAGGAAATAAAATATTAATTTTTTAAAACATTTTAAAAGAGTTAAAACTATGCAAAGTCAGAATACCACTAAATCACGCAAAATAATATTTAGTATAATAATAAAATAAATAAATACATATAATACAATAAAATAAAAATCTCACTTGCAAAAGAAAGGTTGTCGTACCCGGGAAGATCTCGGATTTGTAAACCATGGATGTAGGTCTCCCAAAACTGGGGTCTAATGAAATCTTGGTGAATATTGAGAAAATTAGGGTTTATCACATTTAATCTGATCACAAAATTTTAATTTTTGAATTGTATTTAACGAAATCAGGAACATGGATTTAAACTTTTTCAAAATTTTAAACAGCCATAAAGGTACTGCAGTTCGATTTACTTGACAATCCAAATTATACTACTGAGGCTACTCAACTGTTAACGTGTTGTAAACGTCTGGACAGACCAAGAAATGAATTGAACGCTAAAACTATATCGGCGAAAGGATTGTGGCCATTTTCTAAATGTGAACTACTTGTCAAATATAAAAATTGATTTGAACAAATTCATTAACCCAATCGAACAGATAACACACAGCTTGATTTTAGTTGGAGTACATGGTGAGGGAAAAACCGGTTTGTTTTTTTGCATATTAGGTATTCGGAAGGCTGTAGGACTTGATTCCTGGAGCAGAGTTATTGTTTTCCAAGTGTTATTAAGGAGCTTAATGTCAAATGTTTATTTGATTATTAGGCTAAGCCAGCCATTGTTGGGATAAAGTGGTTAGACCAATAACTGCGAGATGTCCTGGTTCAGGCAGCGGAAGTTTGTAAAAACAATTGGAATATGTTTATTTGTTAATTCTTTACAAAATTGATAACGTTTGCATATATATTTTTTTTTTTAATTTTCGTTTGTTGGGGAGAAATCACCACTTTAAATCATAAATAAATGGGACTTGAAGGTTGACTCTGGCGAGATGTTGAGTATGCACCTTTGAAATTTCTAATCGATCGTTTGAAAGTATTACCAAAGTAGTTTGGGACTCCGCTACAAAAGTTTTCGCAAGGGCATTCCTCTTTGTTGGCATTTTGTCTATGACAGACACATAGAGCAACGTGCAACAGTAGTCACTGTAACCACCAGTTGGCCAACCGTACGCATTGAAACCAGTTTCTGAAACCAGATCGGCTGTGCTGGCAAAAGTACAATAACGGCTTTATAATATGGGTTCACGTCCATATTAGGTCAGTGGATTTATCGATCCTACTTTAAACAGGACCTCAAAAGGCGTAGAACATTAAAGCATCGGATTAGTTGTTTAAAGCAATATTAAAAGAATTTAGTGTTTAGTTACTTCCCTTCCAAGTTCATAAAATTCCATAGCAACCTATCCAACCACCCTAATCCCCTGGTACAGTCATTGCACTGCACCACTCATCCCTATAATCCTCCTCGGAGACTACAATGGCAGTGGCCTCGTGACCTGCTATAAATACGTGACAGTAGGAGTCCTGGCAATGACCAGTTTCTCTAATCATGTTCTAAGCGTCTGTGGCTCTCGCGCTCTTGGTCAGCCTCCGCTGGCTCTTTTCTAGCGACGTGGCTGACGGAGGAGCGTGGGGCACTTCCCAAGACTCGTACGCGAGGGAGGTGACAACCATGTGTACTTGAGATGTCTCTGGGCTGTCTGTAAATACTGTATAAATGAGCGAGTGAATGAAATTGTAAATATGGCATGAATGAGATCATTTATCACACTTATTGCCCAATGAGGCAGATTGTAATTTTATCACAATAAAGTTGTTGTTAGTCTTCAGGTATTTAGTGAATTTATTCTTCAAAGATCATAGGAGGAAGAACGCTTTCTCGAGAATAAAGGAAACCCGGGATTGAACACGGAGCTTGTGAGGCTGTCACAACATTAATAATTAACACGAAAGGAACAATTGACATCTTGTCGGGCCTGGGGGTGGGGCACGATCTAGCCACTTCTGAGGAAACACCGATTCGGAACTACACTTAATAACCTAGACCGACGTCGTTTATAGAACCGAAGCATCATAACTTGATGGAGTATTTATTTTCATGTATGCATGAAGAAATTATGGTTAAGCATAATTAAAGAAACAGTTCATTATTTCGCTTGGTCAAGGGGCATAAGTATTCTAGTACAAAATGCATTTTTTATTGAATTGCTCAAAAACTGTGGACTTAACGACTTAAATATCTTTAATCATTAGTACTCACTGAATTCTGCATATTACCTTTTATAGACCAGATCAGGCAAAGCCTTATTTTCGGTGGGTTTTTTGTAAATTTAACCCATCTTGAAGACCATTGCTTTCCATGTGATAACTGTGCGATTTGAGCAAATTTTCACCTTACTTTTACCTTTCAGGATTTTATTTTCGACCACCTGCTATTACTGTGGTTATATGCGTCGAATTTTGTATAAGATCCCAAATTTTGAATATTTACGCAGACCTCCGTCCAGTTTTTTAAATCCATTTGATTACACAGTAAAAATACTCAGACTAGCCGAATCGTTCGATTATTTATGCGATCCGCTTATTAATAATTTCATGTAATCTTTAATATTAAAGTTTTTTGAGAACGGAAAGTATCTCTTCCTTTGGTCTTGCTAGGCTGACTATTTTAAGAATTATTTTTATACTGGAAGTTTAAAGTTTGTCGTAACCTTTGATTTGAGATAATGCATTCATAAAGAGACCAATTTAGTTTGATGACAAAAAAAATATGGTAACTATCTCAAACAGGACTTGGATGCAGACGTTAATATGTATGTCGAAATGTCGCCGTTAATTAAATTTGATACCATTTACTTTGTTTGTTCAACTAAGCCCAACAAGTGAAACATCCTCTAGTAAAAATTACTACTTGATTGTGGAATAGTATAATTATAAACCAGTTTTATTGTCTTTCCACAACTTATAACCTGTTATTTAATGCAATAGCGCTTTCAACCGCTTTAAGCTGTCATCTTCAGTTATTACGGTGTTGTAAAGTGAAGAGCGTGGATGTAGCAGCTTTGGTTAAATAGATAAAAACATACTAGTGCTTTAGATGAGTTATATATCTCACATAACCAATCTGATATAATCTCACTGAAAATTACAGCTTAGAGGTTATAAGCTTTGGAAAGATAATAAAACTGTTTAATAAACATTCTTTCTTGGTCTTAATCAACATCATGTTTTTAATATGCTTATCTATCGATAAACAATGTTTAAATCAGTGATTCCCTCAGTTCATAGGTCACTAATTTAGTACCATAAAAAATAATGAGACGCAATGAAATAAATGAATTGTTTTATTAACAAAATGGTAAAGTGATAGCTAAATAGAAACAAAAATAACTGAGATATTAATAATAAATTCATTTTTAAAATATATAAATATGTAAAATAAATATATATATAAATATGTAAAAATACACTAAACCTCTGCATTGACCACAGTACATAAGCGACAAAAAATTACCACATATCAATAATTGAGAGCAGATATTTTGAACAGTTACAATTCTTCAGTAATAGGTCAAAACCTCGACGCCCACATGATCTGATCTAATATTATTTTGGTCATTTTGAACCTCTTAAGGTCGATTTAGACAAAAAAAAAAAAAAGGTAAAAGGCCACAGTATGAGGTCTAAAAAGGACCTGTATTTGACCCTAAGGAGTTCTGCAAAACTTAAAAGTATAAGAACGTTAGAGAAGCCATCTCTATTGTTATCGCAAACGAAATATTCTCTGTTCACTGTGTATTGTGCTTCTGGTGCCTCCTCTAGCAATGGTCATAATAGAAGGGTCCGGAAAAAAGTAGTGGTTACACCGTCAGAACATTTTAATTACCCCTTCGGCCATGCGAACTGTTACGTGGGAACCACCCTTAGTGGTTTTATTAACCGTTTAACGCTAGGATCGACCGCCGGCGGATGCGCGTAACATCGGTATTAACCCATTTCTGATACGCCCTCCTTTCCTAAACAGCGCTGCTCTAGAAGAGAGGATGAGCGAAAGTCGGGGCTGGGAGCGCCCTCGGTCTCATTGTTCGCCTCCGGCAGCTGCACGAGGCGGTAATCACTCATTGTTCTTAGAGTGGTCGGTAGTCTGTCTTCACCACGACATCATCATGGCGGGGAAAACAACACTGATGAAAATCATTACGTAAAATAACCATCAAGAGTGTGTCCCTAGCTTTGGCTGTCATGACTCCATGATTGGAGGTTTATTTTGTTTTGTTCTGTTCCTGAAGATACATTCATTCAGGTTCAAGGCGATCGCCTTTCGTCTGTCTACCTAAGTAAAAACTTAAAGACAATTACTAATAAAAACTGTTCTGGCCACCTCTTAATTACGAATAATTAAAAGTTACCCTCAAAAGCCCAGAAAATATCTGTTTCCATATTTGTACAAATATAGCTTATGACGTCAGGTGGAGAGGGGAGAGAAGCTAGTGGGGGGAACAGCCGCAGGTTGGGAGCCATCCCCACCACGGCTAGACTGCCTATCCCGGGTCTAAGAGTGAAAAATAGAACTTACCAAACCGGCACCTTGATCACCTCTCTCTCTCTCTCTCTCTCTCTCTCTCTCTCTCTCTCTCTCTCTCTCTCTCTCTCTCTCTCTCTCTCTCTCTCTCTCTCTCTCTCTCTCTCTCTCTCTCTCTCTCTCTCTCTCTCTCTCTCTCTCTCTCTCTCTCTCTCTCTCTCTCTCTCTCTCTCTGCACTGGCGCTTGCTGCCCTACTCAAAACCATCTTCTCATTCTACTACCTCTGCATCTCTCTCTCCTAACCACGCTATGTTTTAGTCCGGCGTTGTCAGGCCCCACAACTTCCTATTGGGAATCTCTGCCTTCAACTCACTAAAACTAGCACCTCCTTGGGAGAGACCTCTCCCTCGCGGACGACGGTTGGCGTGGCCCTACAAACTTTACCTAGTAGCGTCTCCCACGGCAATCCAGTCTGCTTCTCTCCGGTTCACACTCGCCTATGGGACCCGGACGGTTTTCGCTTACCCTTAGACACCGAGTGCGAATTCGTGGTCATTCCAAGACCACATAAATTACCTATAAACCTACCCTGTTCCTCTTCTCCTGAACATAGTGCTTTATCAGGGCACACCTTCTAAGATCTTATGGAGTCAGATTAGGTTGCCCGCCGACTAGGCCGGCAGCCAGGGTGAAAGACTACAGGTCCACCCACCTTATCTCTTTCTAGGCGCTCGCCGGATGGCGGCTAGAGGTTGTAGTGACCCTAGCCTGCGGCGGGCGTCTCCTCCTCACCTTGGGGACTCACATATCTGAACCCGACAAAAACGATTCTGTAAACACTACTATTACATGAGAGGTGACAGGGTGAGACAGATAAAGACAGGTTTGGTCTGTAGAAGAGGGGATTGATAAATGAACCCAATATAGTTCTGCGGAGTTCATATAGCACACAGGGGCTTGTTTGTTCGTTAGAAGGTGTTGGGTTGGTTGATGGACCTGACACCAAATATAGACCCAAGGCCTTCTATGTCACGCTAGGTTTGAGGTTTTGATTCTGCTGGCCTCTACTGAAGTCCTTCGGGTGTCCTAAGTAAGTCACCCAACAAGCGCGGGACGCTTGTTGCCCAATGTTTACATTTTTGCTCTGTGCTTTGTTCGCAACAACAACAAACTGACCTTCGTTCGTATAAAGCTTTTGGTCCTATATCTCTACGAATGATTCAATAAATTTAATTTTTGAATGTATGGTCCAAACCAACTTTGAACTGTGCTCATTAGTGTTGAACTGTAATCATTAGTTAAAATACGACAATGGGTCGTATGAAAACAAAATAAAACTTTGCATTGTCACACCATTAAAGGTTTCAATGATCTTACCTGTTATTCCCAGTCGATTGGTTTCCAGAATTTGATTGAATTATATTTATTAACAGCAGTTTCTCTAAAACGCCCCATTGATGCGATGCATAAGGGTTGTTGTAACCATGGGCACAGTTGTTTTTTATAAATATATTTTTTTTTCATTTTCATTAATCTGAGTTTATCTTAACGACGAGATCATTAATATGACTTACTACACAATATACTAAGAAAACGATTATTGTTTCATTACATAGTAATTCACTGATTAATGAAACATATTATTTTTTATAGCATTACTTTTATACTTAGCACCATGGAGACATTAAACGAACATGCTGTGAAAAACCCGGAATTAATTAAAATTGTGAACACGATATTAACGGCAGTTCAGTTCAAAATGATGATTAGATTTCAGTAATCATGACAACGAGATAGTCAATATGACTGATTTTTTGTTTTTATTGCCAACTAATTAATTAATTAATAGTTTTATGGAGTTCTGGAAATATATTTTTCATGTTTATTAGTCAAATGGGAGGGGGGGGGGTTGACAATCACCAGGACAAAAACGTACACAGGTAAAAATATAAGAGTATCTGGTGTTGAAAAAAATAATCAAACAATCTATTACTTATATTTGCAGTTATGATTCTTTTCTTGACTCAAAGGCAATAAAGCGTACAGAAATCATAAGTGATTGTCTGGCCCCATTTCAATTATAAATATAAAAAATAGTTTCCAGAACTCCATAAAACGATTCAATAATTAATTAGTTGGCAATAAAATAAAAAAATCTGCCATATCGAGTAGGGTGACAAATTAAAGATTACTGATATGCAATCATCATTTTTTATTTTTCCAACTGTAACTACACTGCCATTGATATCGTGTTCGCCATTTCAATTCATTCTTTGCACAGAAAGCTAACAATAATACTTTCAGCTCTTTACAATTAGTTTTGAGATGAGCGAGATGTTTTTACAAGTAAAATGACGCGAATTTCATAAAAAAAAAAAAAAAAAATCTGCGTAGATTTTCGCTACGATTGAATAATTTTTTTTTAACTCTCAAAAGTATCACTCAGTATCGTTTCTTTACTTTTATTTTTAATTTGATGTTACAAAAAGTGTATCCCTGCAAAAACAAATATCTTTGATCTGACATAAAGGAAAGGGGTGAGGCAACTGATCCAGTTGTCAACCTGTGGCGATAGCTCAGAGGCTTAAGGAGTAGCCGGCCCACCCACAGAACCGTACATCACTCATGTTGGCCAGCCTGTTACCCAATCGACTTTGAGTACGCAGTGACCACGGGAGGGTCCCGTTAGACGGAGGCCTGGCCGACAGCGTTGGCGACGGTCAATGACGCTGCCGCGGCTATTGTTGTTCTGCTGGGAACACCGAATCCACAGCCTTCCTCATTTCCGGATACTCATTAGTCTTCCTCCACAGGCCACCAACAGGAAGTCGTTCCGACTTCACCCCCTACGCCATTTACATACCACTTTTTCCACTTTGTTTCACCTAAAGTGCATCTCTTTTCTTCTTCGAAAATAAAGTGTCATGAATACCTGAATCGCTGCAGAGGTGTTGTCCGCCGCCGGAAGAACGATTGCAGTAGTAGAAATAACGACGTGTACAACCTTGAATCCACTTTGCACAACCCATTAGATCTTCTCCAAAGGTATAAATTTATGAAACTGAGGGGGGCGACATTTAAAAGACCGACTCCTCGAGTTCTTTTTTGGGTATTTTATATTACTATTAAGTTATATTATTCTTGAGTTCGGCACTTTAGAGAGTCCACTTATCACGTATTGTTGGTATGACTACTAACTGAGGAAAGTAGCAGACGACATAGGCCGCCGACTAATATGATACATCAGTGTATGAAAGCTTTGTCTTCCAAAGTCTTGACCACTGCAATAATAAGGCTGCTATGGTTTGGTCACATTCAGAGGAAGTTCGGGATGAAATTCACATAAATCCTTTTCAATTGTAACTAGAAGGGGGAAAAACACGGATGAGTGGTGATGAAGATACCACGAACAGATGATGGTACTGTCATAGTTATTTTGCGAGGTAGCCCTTGTTATTTTTGGTGACACAGCCGCAAGGTCCAAGATGCTTCTAAAATTCTACTGACAACAACAACTTTATTATGATAAGATTACAATCTGCCTCATTGGGCAATAAGTAATTGTGATAAATGTATTCATTCATACCATATTCCAGAGACCTCCCAAATCCACATGGTTGTCACCTCCTTCGCGTGCGAAAGAAGAAGCGAAGTCTTGGGAAGTCCCACACGATCCTCCGTCAGCCGCGTCACCGGAAACGAGCCAGGCTGACCAAGAGCGTGAGAGCCGCATACGCTCAGGACATGATTGGAGAAGCTGGCCATTGCCAGGACTCCCACTGTTACGCATCTATAGGAGGTCACGAGGCCACTGCTATAGTCTCCGAGGAGGAGGATTATAGGGATATATCTAAAATTCTTAAAAAGCTTCTAAATGGGACTGCCCAACAGACCCTGGAAGACCAGATTCGTGGAATGAGTTCAGCTGTTCCCGATCTCGTTAGAAAATTATTTTAGCCCAAATTTGATATAAGTTTATAAACGTGCAACAGCACAAGGTATACGTGATAGAGTATTTTATAAACAAGCCCATTGGTGGCCCAAGTAGAGCTCCTCTTGATATTCACCACCATAATGTAAAAAAATTGATTGACACAACTGATGTGAGAGGCTGAGCTGTCCTTGAAAGCAGAAACCACACTTTTCACCGGAGTTTTTCTATTATTTTTTTTTCTTTTGTGCCCGTTTTCACGGAGGTGTGCCGGGTGAGAGATGTCTTTGGAGAGGAAGGACGAGTCAGCCGTATGTCTTCCTGCAGTAGAGACTTTGTATTTCTTCAAGTTGACGTCTCAGCACATAAAAAACAACAGCGGCAGAAAAAAAAAAGGAAAAAAAAGAATTGTTTTTTATTCAATTCAATCCTCGGATTATCCTCAGAGCCAAGTATTAGTAACGGCGTGAATCAAACTCGATCTGCCAAGAATGAGAAAGGAATAAACCCCTGTGGAGGTTATCTCGAATCATTCTTAGTTCTTGGAGAGTGGAATATTACGAGGTCGTACCACGCCAGATATCGTATGCACTGCCTCCAATCGGCTTAGATCTGGAACGCACCCTTTAAAAGACATATTGATTGACCCTTGACAAAATTTAAAATCAGTTGATATACCTATTAATAACTCGACAACATGAGTCATAAGTAACTTCCGATGCAGCTAAGTAGAATCTATTGTTCGTACCTACCCGCTATGAGTTACCATGACAACAAGTTTTTGTTTTCAAAGACGAAGCTTCGGTTAGTCTTTTGTCAACTGTTTTGTGTGATACACGTTACGTTAAACTGTTTTTTTTTTTAACCTCTGAAATGGAGAGTCAAAAAGTACATATTGCTCAATAGTGCTAGGGTGACAGCTGAAAAAATATGCAGTGTATATGGTGAAGGACTAATAACTGATCGGGCAGTTAGAAAATTGGTTTATAAAATTCCGTTCTGGAGATACGACCTTAAAAGGCGAACCGAGGGCGGGATGTCCTTCCGACTTTGACGACAACCTTTTAAAGGCAATATTGGAGCAAAATCCACGCCAATCAACAAGAGGTATATCAGAAAGGTTGAATACATCACAATCAACTGTTAACCACCACCTGGAGAAATTAGGGAAAGCCAGCAAGTTAGGAAGGTGGGTACCTCGCAATCTCAGTGAACGGAATAAAGAAGATGGCATGTCAATCGCCACAAGTCTGCTCTCACGGGTAAAAATTGAGCCTTTTTTAAACAGGATTATAACAGGCAATGAAAAACGGGTTACCTATGACAATAAAGTCCGCAAAAGACAGTGGCTTTATAAGGATCACCCCTACCTGATCCGAAAGCCAACATAGCAAAAATATTTTATTGTGTGTATGGTGGGATTGTCAAGGAATAATTCACCACGAGTTGTTAAAGTCAAATTTAACGATTACTGCGGATAGATACGTTCAGCAGTTGCAGAGAGTGCAAGAAAAACTCCATTAAAAGCGAATGTATGATAAAAAAAAAAAACGGAAGTTATTTATGACTCGACCTAAATATATCGAGAAAAACCTTCAAGCGTACACATTTTGCGTAAAATGAAAAAATTGTTGTAGTAAGATATCATCTTTATTTAACAAACAAACAAATTTTTTAAGTTATAGCATGTTATTGTTTATAAATTGAGCATAACATCATCATTCTTATCGAACAGCGGTTGATCTGTCTGAAGTTCTGTACGACTTCTATGTCATAAAAATAATCCAATATTTCGGAAATATTAAAACTATATTCCATGGCTCCTCGAAATATACTGATTACTTTTTAATTGAGATACAATAAAGGGAACTTATTGAAAAAAATAATAAAAAAAAGTAAATGTTAACTTATAAGATTTCTCAGCTCCCAGCTTAGAAACTATTTAAGATTTCTATATTTGACTTTCCAATGCTAAGGCGAGATATTACGAATTTCAAAAATATTTCAAAATAATCAGTCAAAATAAAGCAAGGTTTTAATAGTTTTTTTTTTTTGTTTTTGTTTTTTCCCTTCATAACTAAATTTACAGATAATTATATACAATTATAGATCCTCAGGCGAATCTATTTACAAATTATTTTTGTATTTCCTGTAGCATCGCTACATTATATACAGGTTTTGTTATTTTATAAAAATTATATAATGAACAAACAAGTATAATGATATACATTATACGTGACTGGGCTGAACTGACTAATAAAGGTGATGGGGCTCACGTTTTTGATCAACCTTAAAACTAACTTACATACTTCTTCTTAATTCTTAACCTAATTTTTACCCGGCAGTCTGTTGCCATCGATGCGGGAGGTGTGGTGGGGCCATAGTGTTAAACACTGGGTTTGTTAGGTGCTGCAACGAGTCAAAAAACTTGATGTGTCTCCGGCGGATGAACTCCCCCACCGACGGCACACCAAGCGACGGGTGCTGGTCAGCGTTCTTTAACCTCATGAGCGAGGTATGTCGGACCGCTTTTCGCATGATCCCATTCTGGAAATGTTGCAGACATTTGGCTGTATTGTCAGTGAGTAAATAGTGGGGCACCGTACGGCAGATACTGGTGGCACTTTCGTTCATATATTTAAAATAATGCGATTTAGTTTATAATCTAAATAATAATTTATAATGGTTTATTTTATCATAAAGGAAAGGTTAGAATAATCTACTGGTGCGAGCGACCACGAAATGAAAAGTAACATTCCCGTCGAACTTAAATCTACCCTCTATCATCATGTTACTGTACAATAAACATTTCATATCCTTCCGTGACATTATAAACAATTATTTTAATTATCTATTTCAATTTAAAAGGCTGTAAAGCTACTACGTTCGGACCGGTTTTGCCCAGTCAGTTGAAGGAGGCGTTCTGGATCTCTCACTGCCTCGGTAGACTCAACCTGCAATAAAGATAGCTAATGCCGTTTAGATTGACTTTAAAAGAGTTCCATGTAAACATTTATTTTCATCGTAAATTAAACAAGTTTTTTTTGTTTTTTGTTTTTTTACTTTGAATCAACGACATAAGTTAGATTAAAACGTCCGATACAACATGAAGAAATATTCGAAACAGCCTGAAGAGGTTCTCTTGCGGTTTACTATATTAATTGGCGTGGGAAATGCTAATTTTAATTAATGTTATTATTGGGTTGGCTAGAAAGTGATTTCGGTTTCCACCAGTAGGTAGCTGCTTGTTTCGTTATTCTTTTGTCAATGTTAGAATTTTATTTCTTTTGAGATTTGGTAGTCGATACCTTTAGGTTGCTATAGAAAGAAATTCCGTGTAATCTTGTTCACAACTGTCAGTCTTAACATGGAGTGCAAAAATAAGCATTTCCGACACATTTTACTTTTTCAGTTTCATAATGGCAAGAAAGCGGCTGAGGCTCACAAAGAGATATGTGAAGTTTATGGCGTTGATTGTTTAACAGAACGCACTTGTCAGAATTGGTTTAAAAAATTTCGTTCTGGACATTTTTCACTGAAAGATAACAAACGTTTTTGTCGACCTTCTGAAGTTGATGATGACAAAATGAAAGCCATAATTGAATCGAATCGTCATATAACGGTGCGAGATGTTGCAAAACCGTTAAAGGTATCACAACAATTGAAAATCATATAAGACGTCTTGGACTTGTTAAGAAGATCGATATTTGGGTTCCGCCACGACAATGCGAGGCCTCACACATCTTTAGCAGCACGTACGAAACTATTGGAGCTTGGTCGGGAAGTGATGTTGCATCCCCCATACAGCCCCGACCTTGCACCATCGGATTATTATTTATTTCCAAGTTAAGAAAACTTCTTAAATGGTAAAAATTTTCAGTAATAACGACGACCTCAAATCGCACTTGGTTGAGTTTTTTGCTGATAAAGACCAGAAGTTCTATGAGCGCGGGATCATAAAGTTATCAGAATGATGGCAAAAGGTCATCGAACAGAATGGAATTTATTTGACTGGTTAAAGTTCATTTTTTGTATAGAAAAAATTAAGTTTTATTTCGCACTAAAAAACTGAAATTACTTTCTTGCCAACCTCAATAAATATGGATAAACCATATTCTTGAAAGTTCATGCTTATAATCCTTAGACGGACAGTGAATTTTTTTTTTCATTTGTCACTGTCGCTCATTTGAAATAAAACTCAGAAAAATGGATAAAGGTCATCGAATATTTGACTGATTAAAGTTCATTTTTCTATTCAAATAATAAGCTTCAATACGTTAAATGTCTTCCATTCTGTTCGATGACCTTTTGCCATATTTCTGATAACTTCATGATCCCGCGCTCATAGGACCTCTGGTCCTTATCAGCAAAAACTCAACCAAGTGTGATTTGAGGTCATCGTTATTACTGAAATTTTGACCATTTAAGAAGTTTTGTAAACTTCGAAATAAATGATAATCCGATGGTGTAAGGTCGGGGCTGTATAGGGGATGCAAGATCACTTCCCAACCAAGCTCCAATAGTTTCGTACGTGTTGTTAAAGATGTATGAGCCCTCACATTGTCGTGGCAGAACCCAAATATCGAGCTTCTTAACAAGCCCAAGACATCTTATATGATTTTCAATTGTTGTGTGTGATACATTTAACTGTTTTGCAATCTCTCGCACAGTTATATGACGATTCGATTCAATTATGGCTTTTATTTTGTCATCTTCAAATTAAGAAGGTCGACCAGAATGTTGGTCATCTTTCATTTTTTCCTCCAGAACGAAATTTTTTTAAAACAATTCTGACATGTGCGTTCTGTTAAACAATCAACACCATAAACTTCATATATCTCTTTGTGAGCCTCAGCCACTTTCTTGCCTTTATGAAAATAAAAAAAGTAAAATGTGTCGAAAATGCTTATTTTTGCACTCCATGTTGAAACTGACAGTTTTAAACAAAATTACACGGAATTTCTTTCTATAGCAGCCTAAAGGCTACAGACTACCAAATCTTAAAATAAAAAAATGCTAACATTGACAAAAGAATAACGAACCAAACATAACGCTATCTACTGGTGCAAACCGAAATCACTTTCTTGCCAACCCAATAGTTTTAGTAGTAGGTTTTATTCTGTTTTAAGTTGGTATTTACAGTATATAGTTTAAAAAGGGATTGAAAAAAAACACAAGCGAGGGCGTAAAATCCCGAATAGCAGATTCAAAACTATTTTCACGATATAAATTATATAATAGTCGTGCTGTAATAACACGAAAAATTATAATAATAGTAATGTAGTTTATTCTTGGTACAATTTTTCAGGGTACTGCTCCTGTCCTCTTTCAAGAGGGCTTGGTCCCGTTAGCCGAGTGGGCAGTACAGGGTCGGTAAAAACCACATAGTAAATCTGCATACTTGCCGGACCCGCTCGATATTTTTATTTTGAGAATTTATTATTAAATATTTTAATACATTTAAATGGTGTATCAATGCGATTTTTTATGACCATTCTCCGCCCTGTTAGCATTTCCACGTAAATAGTCTGCAGATACCTGTTCTGACAGGGAAGTCCAAAGTACTATAAAAAAAATGAGTAGAAAAAAGATTTTGTTAGATCATTTGAACAGGGTTGGTAATAAACAACAATCTTTATTGTGCAATAATTACAATCTGCCTTTTATAAGGCAATAATAATACAGATAAATGATCTCATTCATACCATATTTACAGTCATCATTCACTCGCTCATTCATACAATAGGACATGATTGGAGAAACTGGCCATTGCCAGGACTCCCACTGTCACGCGATTATAGCAGGTCACGAGGCCACTGCCGTTTCAGTCTCCGAGGAGGATTATAGGGATGAGTGGCGCAGTGCAAAGACTGCGCTACAGGATTAGGGTGGTTGGAAAGGCTACTGTGGAATTTCATATACTTGGAAGGGATGAGTTCTAGAATGTAGGGTATATTAAGGTCGTTATGAAGGGTTTTTTTTCTGACATAACAAGGGGCATTTACTATTGCTCTCAGGACTTTGGATTGAGGTATGAGGTAATAAACAGTAACGAAAGTTAGGTAAAAACAAAATGAGGTTGACAAAACAGTCTATAGGTTTCAATTTCCAGAATATAAGTAACTGATAACGCAGGTAACATATCTAAGAATACAAAAAACACGGATACAACAAAATATTAGATGCAATGTAAAGCAAGTCTGCTATTTTGTTACTGACTGGGTAAAGAGGATGTCATTAACTATTTAAGATCTGGAAATAGAAAATAGTTATTAGATGTGATAAAAATGTGTTACAAATAAAAGTAATTAACAAAATGAGTGATACTTTTTGTTTTTATACAACAAAACTTATACTATTATTCTTCAAATTAACACTCGAAAAAAGACAATTGCATTTATTGATATTTGTATTGTGTGACAATTAGTTTGTTTTTTTTAAATCTCGAAGTCTCTCCTAAAATATTTTTTATTATTATTACATCGACAGTTTACCTTTTGGTACCTTTTTTGTATCATGAAATGTAGTCCTGAGTATGTCTGAATAGGCGAACGTTTTTAATGTGAAATCATTAATAAAAGACATTTTGGGAAAGACTTCAAGGTATTTTGGAAAAACTAATTGTTACACAATATAAACATCTACAAAAATTGTGTTATAAATGAGGTGGGAGTGGCACAGCAGTAAATACAAAAGTAAAGTGTAACTTTTTGCAAGAGTAACATTAACGCTTTTCTTCTTTCAATTAGGAAAACTATGCAGATTTGTTCGCTAGTTTATTATCAATTGTAGAAATATTGAAATAAAGGGTGTCCCAGAATTAACGCAAGATTTGATTTAAATAGAAAACACAGTTTTTAGTATTTTTGTTGTTATTTTTTTATTTAATTATAAAGTAAATAGGATAGGGTTATTTATGGAATAACACATCGGGGAAAAGGCCTCCACGACTTTGCTGGCACATACGCACTCTTCTGTCGAAATTTTCCATGACCATTTGGCATAAATATGGTTGTATTTCCTCTTTTAATGCACGGGTGGATGTGGGCTTGTTCACATACACCTTTGACTTCAAATAACTCCATAAAAAGAAATCTAAAGGTGTTAAATCACACGATCTAGGGGGCCGATTCTGATCACCGAAACGAGAGAGTACACGACCTGGAAATGTCTCATGCAGTATTTGAATTGTTTCATGGGCTGTATGGCATGTGGCGCCATCTTGTTGAAATCACATATTGGCCACATCAATATCATCCAATTTCGGCACAAAGAACTGTGTTATGGATTTTCAACAACACTCTCACGCACTGCTTCGATATTGACATTAGAACGGCTTGGTTTTGGACGACCAGTGTGTTTAGTGTCTCCAACTGATCCAGTCTCCCTAAATTTTTCAATTAATTTCATCACAGTTGCTGAAGTCAAAACACTATTCCGACCATATTTTGTATGAAATTTTCGAACTGCGACCGCCAAACTTTCATTATTTTTGAGGTGGTGTTCAACAATAAAGACACGTTGTTCTATCGTGTAACGCTCCATTTTTACTAACCCTAAACTGTCAGCTGTCAAATTGTTTTTCTTAGGGTTGCCAGCACTTTGCTGCACAAAGGACACCCTTTATATTTCAAAAGTTGATTTCCATTAAACTTGTTAAGAAAACTATCCGTTAGGAAAATTTGAATCACCAAATTCGAAAAACAAAACCTGGAGTAATTATCTAAAATGGGAAAAATCATTTCATGCTCCATGTTCGCGCCTCATGTTACTTTTCCACTATGAGTGTTTCTGCACGAAATTGAAATTCACTGTTTTTTTCCTACCCGCTTAAGTTTGATTTCCTACGAAACAGCGTTTCTCACGTCTTGATAACATTAGCAGATTCGTGTCTTTCTATTCGTGTGTTGCGGCTTCTCTTCCGGTGTTCGGGGCGAACTCAAGCGTTCGCCAAGTGCGTGCGTACTGAAATGCCGCGGATTCGTTTCCCGCCTGCGAAAGGTATAATTATTTCGGAATAGAATCAGACGTTCCCATGTTTATGAAAACTGTAAACCTTAATTCACCTTTGCTATCTGCCACGTAAGACTTCTGGGTTTTTTGCTTCTTGTGTGTTCATTTTTCGAATAATTCGAATTGGCTAGCAAGGAGATGTTTTTGGGCAAACTTTTGTCCGAGATATAAATTTTAACTACGCGGCATAAATCGGCCTTTCCAAATGTGTTATTATTATAAATAAATTTGAATTGAAAAATGTTTTATTCTACCTGGTACAGACAGTAAAACCAATAGCTTAAAAACAATTAATTTTGGTTTTTGTTGATATGGTCTTTTTTTTTTTAATTGATGGATTTTTTTTTTTTTCAGTACAATATAAAACGAAATGCAGCGACGACACGATGGAGGTAGAGCTTCGGCGGACTGATGACATCAATGCTATTTACCTCGAAGGACTCAAGCATTACCCAGGTAGACACTTTTTATCTTTAGAAAAATGTCAGCGAAAGAGAAGTGTCTGGAGTGTGGTCCACTGACCTTCCAGAACAAAAACGTTTTCTTAACAAACTTAACAAACTTAATGAAGAGGGAATAGGGCAGTCTAAGAAATTGAAAAAAAAGAGGATCTTTGCAGTTGGCACAGTTTGGTAAAAATTTACTGAAAACAATTGAAAACTAAAAAAAAATAACTTATAACATTCTCCTTGTTTTGACAGTGAATATTTTTGGGAAACGTGTAAACGTGGGTGGTGAAAGTAAAATTTTCATTTTTAATAATCTTGCCTCGTTATGTGTTCTGGTTTGACTGGTTTTTCTGGTAGTCACCATATCAGGGGAGTCATTTTAAGAACAAAATATTTTTGGCAATTTATTTTGTCTAAGTTAGATGACAAAAATGAACGGATATTATAATATTTTTTTTTTCATCGTGAAAAATATCCATTAAATTAATTATTTAGTTTCATTTCAAATTACTTCATTCTTGTTTGAATCACACTTTTGGTTCTTTACAGAGGTTACACAAAGTAGTTTCTGATTGATTTTTTTTCTTATTTTCTTTTTATAGATTAATTAATATTGTTTTTTTTGTCTGTTTAAGACCCAGCCTGTAAACCCATGCTACATGGACATCAAGCTGTGTTCAGACTGTCCTTAAATGATGTATTCAAATGTGGCATAACCAGAGTCATTAATCAAGCAAACGTAAGTCATTACATATTACTTATGTAGAATATATTACTTTCAATTATAGCTTAAGCTCTAATAAGCTTTTTTCTCACCTTACAACAGAATATTTATAATATATTAATTTTGTCTATTTGAAATTATTTAAGGATACAGTTTAACATTACACTAAACAAATATTTCATTAATTTTGGAATTTCAGGGCTTGCGAACATTTTACCATAGGATAATTATCGAAACAGACAGTAAAGAGTCGCCCAAAGAAGCGATTCAAGTCAAATGTCTACAAGCTGGAAATCACACAATCTTCAAAAGAAATGTACTACCTGCTGGATTTCAGGAACCTATGTAATATATTCTCATTTTTTTTTGTAATTTGTATTCTTTATCTTTTTGAACATAAAAGAATTTCTTTCGAATTAAAAATTATCCTTTAATATATAAAACTATTTTAGAGACCTGGATATTACCACATCGTTGACAGGAAGAGCTCCACAACCTAAACTCCAGGTTGGCGTGAGGCAAGCAGGAAAGTTGGTATCCGGAGAATTGAATGTCAACCCAGGTACCCCTCTCCAGATGGAAATATACTTGGATAAGAAATCTGCACCCGTCTACGGCCTCCTTGTTAGTTATATGCAGGTCAGCGACACAAAAACACAAGAAGAAACCATTATTTTCAATGGGTAAGTAATAGCTAACAAAATGTATAGTTTGTTAAACGAGTAAAAAAATAGGTTAGATAAAAGATTCTTTCAAAAACCGTCAAGCTCCTTTAATAAACAATTTTCAGCCTTTCAGATCATTCAATAAATTTTCTCAAGTACTTTTGTGTTAAGAAAAAAAAAATTAAATTAATGAGTGAAACCTAATACTTAAGTGAGAAAGGTTGGAAGAGGTAGTCTTCGAGATCTTGTTGGAGTCGAGTCACATAACTTCAAGCTCTTAATATTAAGTCAAAATCAGGGCCTTAACCTGATCTCATCCACACTAGCTCAATCTTCTTTAATTTAACCCTTACCCGCAGGGTTCAAGTTGTCCCGAGATAACAGAACCTCCAGTGCTGATTTATCGCCCATCTGGGGTATCGTTGACTCCGAAAAAAATTGACAAGGGCTGAAGCATATCCTTCCCCCCCCCTTTCACCCTTTCACAACTTTAACAATAAGATAAGAAAATAAGAATAGAATAAACTATTATAAGATGAATGTAAAGATATTGTGATTGAGAAAGGAAAACCTTGTTTCAGAAAATGTTCCGTGACAAATTTATGCCATACTAATAATTAAGAGTTTAATCATAAGTAATACTGTTTTGTTTTTTACAAATTTTAATTTAATACTTCAGGTGCTCGGTGGATCCGTATTTATTTGAAAACTTCAACACAGTCGACGGTGATTTCTTGGCCGCTAAGTTCAGGGCTTTTAAATTTCCAGACTCAACCTACGTTCAGTTTAAAGGGACTGTAAATGTTTGCTTGGATAAATGCAGAGGGGTAAGAAATTATTAACTAAGTAATATTTATTTTTCTTGGTCATTCAAAGGTGTTAGAATATAAATTTGTAAAACAGTTCTCGTCAAGCATGTTAGTGTTTTTAGTAATTTCCGAATGGCAAAAAATTATCATTAAAAATTTACTATGATTTATTCTCGAATAAGAAATACAATCTTGGCCTATTGATTGATAGTAAATCAAGAACAAAATTTGAAAAAAATAATTATTTAGTCAAAGAAATTAACGATTGATAAAAAAAGTCACATTTAACAGTAAATAATAGATATAATAAACATTTTTAGATTGAATGCAGCAATGGACAAACTGGTTACGGTAGAAGGAAAAGGGAAGTTCCATCAATGCCACCAGATCCAAATAAGGTCTTTGAAGTCTCCATCACTTCCTTTATAAAGGTCGACTACAAAGAAGGAGAAATTGCTAACAAAGGTTAGTTACTTTATTAAATCGAGAATATTGCCTAATAAGGCACTGTAAAGATTTTGAATTTAAGTAAATCAAGAATACATAACAAATATTAATAATAATGTACTATTTTGTAACAGTGGAATTGACTTATTCCGTCTCACTATGGTTCCAATTTTGGAGGGTAGAGAAATTTTCAAAAACTTCTAATTCAGACAAATCTGGTCCTAAATCCCCCCCCCCCCCCCCACCTAGAATAAAAACCTCTGAAATCATCTTTTATAACTAAGAGAAAATCTACCATCTAAGATTCCTGTCGCTATAAAATCTGAGGACCTCATCAGATAGGATGTGATTAATTCACTTGCATTTAATATTTTGATTAACCTTCTGGTTGCAACATTTCTTGTTAGTAGAAAAACATACACCTGCTATTTAATCAGTAGAACAATTCTAAATGAGAAATATTTCACTTATATGAGTAGTGTAAAAACAGCTAAAATCCATAGTAAACAGGGTTTTGGGACGACTGTCCATCTAACCAAAATGAGACAACAAAACGATTCCCAGCTTTTCAACTGTTTATCTTATTATTATAATTATTCATAATTATGTATCTAAATGTATATTTGTATACTTTCTTTTAAGTTAAACTGGACATCGGAGATGAACCGACCGTTGAAGAAAAAAATGTGACAACCACCGCCGCTACAGACACAAAGCAGGAATTAAAACTGGAAGGAGAAGAGATCAGGGAAGGGTTTGTCTACACAGTGATAGAAGAAACCAACAGCTGCTTCCAACAGACAGCCAACGTATTGATGATTATTGTAACGTTCGCTTTATGTGTCTATCACTGAAGCAGTTTTGCCACTCCATCAGAGGAGCAACGCTGAAGAAACAACATAAAAAAAAACAACAACAAACCAAAAGTACTATCTTGCCATTACTATCACCGCCTGTTTTAAATTTTGGAAATAATATTTAATAGTTCCTACAGATTTGAAGAATTTTTTTTCTATTCCGAGAAATTCGTTTTTATACCCTAACATCAGTCATAATTATTGTTAGTATTTTTTGTTTTGTTTTGATTAATAACAATTAAAATATAGTAGATATTAAAAATCAAACTAATAATTTTATACTTGTTTAATTGAATCGCGTTCACAACTTAGGCATTTATTGAATAATGTAGTCTAACCGCTTATATTTTAACAAATTCAGTTGATTTAGAACATGATTTATAATCATAGAATGAAAAAGCAGGGAAAATTTCACCGAATGGCAGATAAATTTTTTTTTTGACATTGAAGATCAAGATGACCATTATTATTGTTGCTCAAGAAGCGTGTGTATCTCTTTTTTGTTGCTTAATACATTAAGAGGACGTCTCCTTAATTAGGATTTTATATTCCATAAAAAATTTTCTGATCCTTATAATAAAATTAATTTTCCTGAGATGGGGTACTCTCTTATATTTCAATTATGAAAGCCTGAAAATGAATTTGAACAAATTATAATAATGGCAAAAAAATACTTTGATAAAAATGTTTTCATACCGAAGTGAAATTTTTTTCTACTACTGTCTCGGATAAATTCTAGAATGAAGTTACTTCAAACTTCATCGTGTCTCAGTTAAAAAAATAAATTACATCTAAATATAACTTTAAACTAAGATGTAGCGTTATTATAAATAAAAATTTGTCTGTAGATTTTTTTGTGTATCACACTGTGACAGGCATCATGTTGAATCATTTGCCGATTTCATTTATCTGTTATAATGAACCATATTCTTCTGATTAAGTGACTACAAAAAAGAATAGGCAATTGATGTTAGGGACTACCATAAAACCTTTAAGTCATAACAATGGCCTAGCGATGGGTGATTGGCCTATAATGTTGCCCAACTCAAGTGACAAAATCAAAATAATATATTTCAGCTACAAACAAATTTTATTAATAATAAACCCTACTGTTGTGGATTATATCCTTACTTACTTAATAAGGAAAAGTTTTAAATGAAGACTTTGTGTTGTACTAACATCAGTCGTGAGAAAAATTCTCAAAATGGCATTGCGTATTACAATTTTTATTAATTAGCGACTAAGAGAGGCCGTTATGTTGATAATGGCTCGTTCCTTCGAAATGCAACTCCTAATTTTAGCGCGTGATCAGCGCTGGATCTCCTCCGAAACGAAAAATTGGGCTTTGCATACGAAGGTTTGTGATAGCACTGAATGTACCATAAATGTGTATTTTACAAGTGAGTTACGTAGTGAAAAAAAAAATATTGTAAATACATAAAAAAAACTTTAGGCTTATATAAGAATGCTCATGAACTCTCTACAATTTATGATTCCAGTTATCTATTTTTTTTCTATTTCTCTCCTAATATTTCTAGTAAACATTTTTTAATTGTGTAATTATTTTTGTTCCTAAACTTCATTGAAATTGTAGACTTCTTTTACCTTTATGCTTTTGTATTATTGTTTATTTACTTTAGTTACAAATAAATGAATCTCAGTTGTAAATATTTTATGTAACTAACAACATAACAGAATATATCTCAATATAAGCTATGTTTTACTGTGTGAAGTGTTTTTTTTTTTCAAAATAATTCATTTTTTATTAAAAAAAATTTACAAGTTCTAATGGTTTTATTAATTGTCAACTAGTCGAATATTTTGATAAAGAATTTTAAAATGCTTTTCTAACTTCTCGTCCCTATTGTATTATAAATAAACTTCTAACACTTATTTTGTATTCTTTTTTCTGTAATTACATTTCCTATATCATCTTTCATGCTGTTAGAAAGTTATTGTGATAATAAATTGTTCATATTCAGCTATGGACTGGACATTTAGCTCATACTGTCAATCACTCAAGGAGAATAAAAAATAATCAGTTAAGTGACATGGACAAATAAAATACTGACTCATTTATAGAAAAATATCTTTTTTATTATTTCCAATAATAATAATAAATTAAAAATTTATAATATAAATAAAACAGATCTGTTTATTCTTTAGAGAATCTTAACTTCTCTAATTTACAAGAAGATTCCACTTTTTCCTCTTCAGGGTAAACTTTTTTCCATTTGTCCTGAACAAGTGTAGTTCAGAATATAGGAACATAGAAGACTACATGCGGAAGATCCCGAACTTGGTCTCTGGGATCGGGGCATTCAAACAAGCTGACAGGCTTAGTCCTAACACCTTCCTAGTATCCGAAGGGTCAATAATTCCATCATCCCAAATTCTAAAAAAATAAAACACATTTAAAAAAAAATTGTGGTTTTTTTTCTACAAAGAAAATTTTTGAAATAGAAGAGCAGTAATTATTTTGATTTTGATGGAACGTAATCCATTCAAGTTATAAACTAAATAATTGAATTTAAAGTTATATATTAAATACCTCGCAGTGGAATAATAAGGATTCCCTTCTTCTTCAAACTGAGCCAGTATCGGTTCTGAAATCTTCTTTTCGTCTTCCTCTGTAAACTATAAAATAAAAATGCTTATACATTATTATGTTAATTATTTAATACAATTACCCCATTCATTTGTCCTTATGACGTATTAATGTGATTTAGTGACCTTGCAACTAGACCAAAGTTTTCTTTTGCCAAGCTCAACGTTTCATCAAGTTTAATCTACCTACATTTTTCATCTTCGTCCATCTTGATGAAGAAGTCATTTCCTACTTGATGGAGATGAAGCAAATCATTGCCCCATAGCTGATAATGTAGTGGGCTGAAGAAATAACATTTCTCTAAATAATCAAGGAAGGTCTCAGATTCTTCCCAGCATTTAGGACAGTAAGGATCATCTGCTACAACTAATGGATCCAGGTGTCGGTACAGTTTACTGTTAGGAGTCCAGTTAGGATTTTTGAGATAGTGCTGATGTTCCTGAGAGTACTATTAGGTTGGTGCGAATGAAATGTCGGATTCTTAAGTGAATATATTAAACTGCATATCTTTTTCCAAAAGCTGTTTATTTGATCAAAATATGCTCCATTTACTTCAATACACTTTTCCCAGCGAGATTTTAATGCATAGATGCCTGTCTTGAAGAAATTCTGATCTTTAGAATCAATGAACTCTGATATGGCATTTTTCAGACTGTCTTCATTTCCGTACTGTTTAGCCCGTAAAAACAATTTAAAAAAAAAAAAAAAAAGTTAGCAATGATGAGCATACATTCAAGCGATCCAGCTTATTTCGCTCGGTTAGTTCGTGCGGTATCCACTTATCCATTTTTTCACCTTGCCAATTTCAGAAAGATGTCGCAATATTGTTGTATGGTCAACTTCCATTCTGGCAGCAAGTTCCCTTGAAGAAACAGTTGGATTCATTTCCACCAATGCTTTCAGAGCATCATTTTTCACAGACGTTTCAGGTCTTCCACACGGTTCATTTTGCAGGGAAAAATCACCA
This sequence comes from Acanthosoma haemorrhoidale, assembly GCA_930367205.1. Lineage (NCBI taxonomy): Eukaryota > Metazoa > Arthropoda > Insecta > Hemiptera > Acanthosomatidae > Acanthosoma > Acanthosoma haemorrhoidale. The sequence continues at coordinate 10,351,252 of OV884011.1, read as the reverse complement.
GACCGAAATTTTTCAAACCAACGCTGCACTTTTCGATCGTTCACAGTATTCTCCCCAAACGCCTGGTTTATTTTGTGTGCAGCTTTTGCAGAATTATTACCAAGTTTATACTCATATAAGAAAATTACACGAATATCGGTTGAATTCATATCGGTGCAAAATTCAAAGCAAATAACAAAAGGGAACACTTTTGAGAAAATCTTCTTTGCTGAAATGTGACTCTGGCAATGGACAGTACGACTATAAGCCAGGTTATGTCAAAAACAAAAGCATAACAAAAACAGGGAGACAAACATTCACATTTAAAGAAAATCCGACATTTCATACGCACCAACCTAATATGTCTACTATGGTTGATAAGTAAGGGCTTATGATGATAATGAGCAGCACTTGACTCCAGAAAGACTACGATTTGTCCATTTTAATCTTCCTATAAGAAAGAAATAGTCTTTCTTGCAAAGACCAACAATCGTGTGCGGATAATCAGCTCCGAGTTTAGCCAACTTATTTCCTTTTTCATTCCGTTCAGTAATTTCAGTACTCTAGGATATTTCTTTTCAGGATCTAAATAAATTTCCTACGTCTTATAGAAAGTTATTTTAAAAATAAATAAATCTACACTATTTATGATAGAAAATTAAATTGAATCAGAAAGAAAGGAGAAAAAATAAATCTTACAGTTTTGTTCTTGCGTTTATATTGTTCCCTTGCAATTTGTGTCAATACGCCAGCAGCTTGCTCCCCGCCCATCACAGATATCCTCACATTCGGCCACATATAAAGGAATCTTGGACTTTTAACATATAATTGTTACAATTAAATTAAAGAAATATTTATAACATTAAAAAGCATGGCATTAAAATATATTTAAAAACAGCAGTGGGTTTCCAAATATAAATGAAGAACTAAAAAATATTATTTTCAAGGTTAGAAGAACCAAATACAATGATTTTAAATTTGTATCCAAATAAATTATCATAAATAACAGAGAACTTTTCCTGAGAGCATCAGATATATTTCCAGTCTAAGGATAATTAATTATTAATGACTGTTAATAAATACATGATTTCCTAATTTTTAACACATATTTTATAATGCGCTGAATTATTTACCTATATGATCTACCACACATGCCATAGTTCCCTGCTCCGTAAGATCCACCGATGATCAAAGTAATTTTTGGAACCTTGGCGCAAGACACAGCCATGACCATTTTGGCTCCATTTTTGGCAATACCTCCAGCTTCAGCCTCTCGACCAACCATAAATCCTTAAACATAATTAATAATTAATGGTTTTTAACATTCACATTGGTCAATATAATAATACAAGATAAGTGCACTGTTTGAAATACCTGTGATGTTTTGAAGGAAAAACAAAGGTATTTTTCTTTGGCAGCACAATTCTATGAAATGAGCTCCCTATATTAAAGAAAACATAATAATTTTCAAAAAACACTGTAACTAGGATATAAAATTCATTTGAGGTGATTCATATAGTCTTGTTACATGACCTATTTTTGGCAGGATTGGAGATACTAAAACTGAAAACTTCTGAGGCAAGTCTTTTCATTTTTCTAAAAATTCAAACTTCCTACTTTATTCTACCATTTCTGCTTTAAAAAATTAAAAAAAATAAAATTTCAAAAACATATTAAATGTATTTAGTAAATTTTTATTAACCCTTTGGGGTTAGGTATGTTAAAAACTGTCCCACATTTTCCTTAGCTTTTTATATGTATGGTGGGATATGTTTTGGCCAACCTCAAAAAGTTAAAATTACTCTGTCTTACAGTTTGATATACATTTATGTAAAAATACTTACCCTGAAAAATTAAAAACTCACCTTAAGTGCTGATTCTGAAAATAAAACACCATTGTTGCCAACAATGCCGATTTCTTGTCCATAAAGAGAAGCAAAACCAGTGACCAATGTAGGTCCATATTTCTTCTTAAACTCAAAAAACCTTGAACCGTCAACAAATCTTGCTATAACCTATTTGCAGAATACGTTATTTCTGTTATAAATATTTCATGTTTGATTGTATTAATAAATCAATAACAAACATACTTCACGAATATCATAGGTCTTTTTTAAATTTGTTCCGGTAATGCCGTAGAGTTCCTTTGGGTCCCAAATAGGTGGATCAAAATCTTTAGTTTTCAGACTTGTGTTTTTTGTAGAATTTAATCGTTTTATTATTTGTCTGGTTATTTGAAGAGCATGCTCATCATTGTTTGCAAGATGATCAGTAACTCCAGATTGGCTGAAATAAACGAGCCACTTTTTAATACAGACCAACAAACAGTTATATAAACACTGAAAAGTCCGCATTCAACCACAAATCTGAGATTTTAAAATTTTGGTTTCTAGCACTTATCATATAGTCTATGCAGTCTTACTTCCTTTTATTGATACAGATATGATAAATATGAAAAATAGGCTAACCTACAATGAAGTTCCGCTCCTCCTAAATCTTCTGCTGTAACAGTTTCTCCCGTCGCAGCCTTCACCAACGGCGGGCCTGCAAGGAATATCGTTCCTTGCCCTTTGACAATGATTGATTCATCTGCCATAGATGGTACGTAGGCACCTCCAGCTGTACAAGATCCCATCACTACTGCTATCTGAAAAAAAAAAACATAAGTATTTGGTTAACAATAAGTTGAAGTGTGAAAATTGATACGTCTATTTTGCCCTATCTTAAGATAATAAATAAATAAAATAAAATAATAATATAAGTAACCCCCATAATAAATAAACAAGTAAGTAGACCTCAATTTCAATGTTACTGGGAACATTCGGCACTTTCTGCCTTTCAGTCTCAGGTTATTACCGACCAGAGTCAGGACTAGTAGATATTAGTCTAGCAGAGGCCTTAAATTGTACCAGTACCAAAATATTTCGATTAAAAACTTCTTTTTTGACTGATTTTGTATTAGAAACGTGCACTAAACACTAAAAATACCTGTGGAATAGATTTCGACGACATATTCGATTGATTGTAAAATATCCTTCCGAAATGGTTTTCATCAGCGAAGATGTTCGATTGATGAGGAAGATTGGCTCCGCCAGAATCCACGAGGTAGATGCAGGGGAGGTGGTTTTCTTCGGCGATCCTTTGGGCTCTCAAATGTTTTTTGGCAGTCATCGGATAATAAGTTCCTCCTTTCACGGTCGCATCGTTTGCAACTACTACACATTGCCTCCTGAATAAAAATACATATTTAGATCGGCGAAAAAATCCTAAGAAGCTGGATTTGAATTGAAAGTTTTTACTGGGATATGATTTTTCTCTTTTTTATTATAGGAATAATGTAAAACTTACCCTGAAATCCTACCGATACCAGTAATGATACCACCAGATGGGATTTCATCTTTACCATAGACATTGTAGGCAGCCAGTTGTGAAAGTTCTAAAAAAGCAGTTCCTGGATCCAATAATGTATTTATCCTGTCCCTGGCAAGTAGTTTACCCTATAGATTAAAAAATTAAATCAGTTTTTACAAGAAGCACCTATTTTTATTTGTGTCATTATTTATTGTCAAACAGATTTGTCTAAAAAATATTTATATGTAAATATCTACGATCTTCAGTTCTTACTATATTTGTAATGTAATACATCTTGATGTAGAATCATAATATAATTGATAACAATATAAAAAATGGTCATCAAAGCTTACAGTCTGAGAAATAAAAGCTTGTGTTCAAACCAAACTGATGAACACTTCAACAAACTCATACCTTTGAAATATGTCTTTCGATCGCTTCTTTAGTTCCTCCTTTAGATACTGTAGATACCTTTTCTTTCAGCTCGTTAACTAACAGTTCCATTTCTTCAAAATTATTCTATAAAAAGAGAAAATTACTCATATAATATGTAATTTGAAATATATCTTTTGATAATATTGTCAATCAGAAAACATTATGGTTAATAAATCAGTCTATTCACTTTTTAAGAATTAAAAATAAGTTAAACTATTCTCTATTAATTGATACAGCTAGACAAAGTAATTGTTTGAAAAACCGTTAAAAAGAATACTAGCTTAAAAACACAGTAACAATATCAAAATGTTCTATTACAAATAAATATTTATCACAACAAAATACTCACGATAAAATCAGGGTTTTGTTTATTGGCATTTTTTCCGATTATGTCCCCCTTAAAAGAGCCAAAATAGCGAATCCCATGTCGAAAAATGTTTAATTTCTTCATTTTAAAGATTTTTTATGAACAATGAATTAGAATTTATTTACAATAGAAACAAAATTAATCGAGAGAAATAAAATGTCAGTGGTATCTTCATTCATCCAGCCAGAACTGATTATCTTTAATAAACACTTCATTGTAAGATAAGACTGTGCATAACCATCAGTTGATAACAACCATGAAATAATATTTATGTAATAATCAAATATTTTTTAATTGTTTTGTATGGTACCTATACTATTAAAGACTCATAAATTAAAATATTTATTTTTCAATCAGATTTATTTTAGTTGAGTTAGAAGTTGATCAAAATATATTTATATGTGATTTTCAAAGTAACTATGAATGCAAAGAAACGTTAATTTAGATAAAAGTTATTTTACTGATTTCTTTAGACAATCGTATTCAGATTAAATGATATAAATAAGTTGAATATGAAAAGACAATAATCCTAAACCAATCTTATTTACCTTGAAGTAATGTCAATTAAATTATTAACATAATATTTTATTATATATTTTTTCTTCAAGATTCAACACGTTTCAAATGTTAGGTGGATAATTGACTAAATCTTTCTCTGGAATTAAATTAAATTTTAAAATTGAGAATTAGGGGAGTGTGCCACTGAATAGGCTAGAGAGAGAGGGGCCAATATTTTAAGTGGTTTGACTGATCATTACATGTTTATGCTCACTATCACTTAGGAGATCACCTGGGTAAGATGGACCTGTCAAACTCAAGTTTTTTTGTCCATGGAGAGTGCAAAAAGAATGAGAATCTTAGATTGATGGAAAAAGAAACTGCTATATATCCATCAACCTAAGCTGAACCAATAAATCCACTTATATCCAAATAGCCAGAAAAATATCACTTACACCTATTTGACCCTGTTAAAGTTAAAGTTCTTTTTAGTTATTTGCCTAGATTGAAATTGTTTAGAAATGATGTGATATAAAACATTTTAATGGCAATTTCAATCCTCTTTGCTGTTATTTACAGGCTTTCTCCAGGTCTGTCCTGGTGGATTTAATTTTATCTGCCCGTTTCAAGTCCCCTATTTTGGACCTGCAATAGCAAAAGAAAGAGTTTCAAAAATAGTAGTGTTCGTAACTTCAGTAGAAACATAACTCATGACAATAATCAGTACAAGCCCCCCCCCTCTTTCAAATTGTATGCTAGGGCTAGGGTAAACCATAACGTGGTACCTTTGTGATAGTATAATATTATCTATTTTTAATTGCTGCTGTAAAACAAATTAAGTATATTACTCATCACAGTGGGAGTAATTTAATGAATATAATGTTATAATAGAAAAATGAAAGTAATCGATCCTAGTGGAAGCTAGATTATTGCACCAAGAGTTTTTTCACATTTCTTTTGAATTATCATTTATTGATTTATCGTTTATAAAATCTAAAAAAAAACTAATACATTCAGATAAATAATTAGATAAAGAAAAACAATAATTTAGTTTTTAATGTTGGTATTAGTAAGAAATTCGTCGGCCCTTGACAACAGCTGATACTTCGCCATATTTTGGTCATTGAGTTTTCGTTTTAGTGAAAATTTACAAAATGTTGTCCTCAAGAGTTGCCGGTTTTGTCAGAAACTTCACCACATCGGCAGTTCGGCGTCACGGACACGGTGGAACTCCCGGAGAGGTCAGAATCATTAATAATCTGTATTTTGATTGTTGATAATGACTAATTATGATTATAAATTTGACAAAATATTTTGTTTCAGAACTTGCCATTCAGTTTTGACAATCGCTACAAAGTTACAGCCATGTTCATCCTGTTTTTCGGATCAGGATTTGCAGCACCGTTCCTTGTACTAAGACATCAAATGTTGAAGAAATAGAGTCATTTTTTTATCACCACCTCATTTTATAGTAAGAGAAATGTATATATTTTGTATAATTTACTCTATTAAATAAAGTGCATCTAGCCTCCTGATTGTACCGATAACTGTTATTGAAAAGTTGTACTTCTATTTAAAATTGTATTATACAATTAAAAGTATTAAAGAATATACGATGTAGTGTTTTTATTACTTTTTTTTATATTCCCCTCCTATTTTTATATTGATTTAACTGATCAGACTTTTTAAGTACCTTAAGTGTAGTTTGTAGGTTATGGTCTAGTGTAACTGATTTTACTCAATTTGTTTTAACTATTTATAATATTATTTCAGTTATTTTATTAAACCACTTCAAAAGTATTAAGTGTGTTAAAGATTTTTTTTAGAGATAATTGCAACCTTCACCTTCATTATCAATTATTTTTTATCAGTTCTTTATGACACATGTAATTGATAGTCTTGAGGCTCACAAAAATATTAAACCTTTCTTCAAATACCATCAGACTCTTTAAGCTCTGTTACTTAGCAACACCACACAGCAGCAGGTGGGGCAATTGGACAGCTGTCCAAAAAGTCAATACTCCACCCTCCCAGTAAGGGTTGCATTTGGGGGTGGAAACTGCTCTGTTCAATTCTGTTAGTGGGATGTAATATTAAACCAATTTCATTATGATTTATTCGTATGTTCAGAGTTTCTTGTTGAACCAGGCAAATTTAATCTTGGATTTGCAGAATATGTAAGTTAGTAATATATACATTTGTTAGGATAAAAAAAATCCCTTGAATAATACCAACTGAGAAACTAATATTTTTTTTTTGTCAATAGTTTTGGTGAAAACAATGATTTCCTCAGAAAAGTATCAAAATACAGCGACCCATCTTATGCAATTTCTATACTGTTTCCGGTGTTTTGTTCATTGGATACCAAATTAGGTTTCCAAGTGCTATTAGTTTCATCTTTCACCGAATGGGTCAACGTCATTTTAAAATGGTAAGTTGAAACTCTACTGGAATGCACTAAGACATTCATCTAACAGTTATAGACCAAATTTAAATATTACTATGTCACGATTCAGAACAGTTACAGTATTATGATCAATGAAATAAGATATGTGCTGATAATGGTCAGAAAAGCAACTGCTTTATTGCTTCTTTTATAGAAATTGAAATATTTCTATTAATTTGAGATTGTGTGTAGTTATTTGTTTTGATTAAAATCAAAATAAAACCTTTCAATGCAAATTCTATCCCTCAACCATTATCCGGTCCAGTGATTGTAATAGATCCATTTGATGTGGATGCCCTAATTGATGACTACAGAAAAATCAATTGGATTTTTTTTAAATAATGATAAATAAGTAGGCTACCAAATTAAATATGTAATATCTGTTGAGGATTTATATTGTTAATAATTTTCTTTTATGCTGTTCTTGCACAACCCCTGTCTGACTTAGAGGCATAATTAATAATTGATGTGGGTAAAGTTGTGAAATTCCCCTAAATGATAAATGTGGCTCATTTAGAACCGACGACTTGCAAATTTCAATACCTTTTTATGTATATATATTCAGTAGACCTTAAAATGATTTGACTGTAATAACAAGTCATTATTATGCTGCTTATTGCTATTAAGCCCATTTTGTTATATTTTAAGAGTAAAACTTAAGTACTATTATTAGAGAGGCTACTTCTAATAAATCCTCCATCTTTTTGAAAGAAGAAAGTTATTAGACTATAGAAGATTATAAAGTACGGGACACATTGAGAAATAGGGAGGAAGAGGGCTTGGTGAATGCTGGAAATTATTTGGAAGATCTTGTGGCCTAGATCTCTTTATTCTAACATGTAATAAGTTTAAGTGGAGTGGGATACAGGCTGGATCAAGGGATTCACCAGAGATTGAATAGTGAAAATTATTATATCTGTTCTTAATCAAGGAAGTGAAAAATTAAGTGTGAATGTCATATCGGTTTAGAAATATAGAAAGAACATAGGTAATTTTGCAAAATGTGCTTGAATATTGTGTGGCTGACACCAGTCCGCCCATATGTCATGGCTTGTTCGATAGTAGCATGGAAATTCTATTAAAATGCAATCTTAAGTTATTAATTTATTTTTATCCTTATTGTTTTGTTATTTGTGTATATATTACATTGATATACATAGGTTACTCGCCGAGCCCAGACCTTACTGGTGGGTAGCAGAAGCCAAAGTGCACGTTCCTCTTCGGCAGACTGATGTAACATGTGAGACAGGGCCGGGTTCACCTTCGGGGCATGTAATGGGAGCAGCAGCTTTGAGTTTTGTTTTTTTACAGTGGTTGACCTGTTGGATTAGCAACACCGTACCGCCCAACAGGTAAAAGATTTTTATACATGGAATTTAAACTGCTATATCACCTATTCTATTATTAATCAGTTCCATTTGTTTTATTTTAAGGAGAAAGCTCAAATCTACCTTAAATATTTTGCTGTGGGTGATTTATTTAACCATTGTTTGTTTGGTAACTTTGTCAAGGGTGAATATTGCTGCACATTTCTTACATCAATGTATTCTGGGTGCAGTTTTAGGTTGGTGATTCCTGATAATTACTTCTTATTAGTGATTATATTAATCAGTGTTTTGTAATAATTGTACAATGATGTTTAGGTATTTTATCTTCAATGCTACTGATCAAAGATGGTAAATGGACCTTGTGGAATAAAATATATTCATTTTCAAAATGGAGAATGATTTTTCTCGCATGTTTCATGACATCAACTTCTGTTGCTTTTTACACACTTCATCAATTTTTCGGTTAGTAATACAGACTAGTAATTGCCTTAAAGTTTAATATGATTAAGTAGGGATTATTAAATTATATGCAAACAAAATAAACTGGATATTTGTAATTAGCCACGGGACTGTTATGGTTCGGAAGAGGTGTGATAAACTTAACTTAATTACTTTAAAGATTGGTTCATCTTTTCTGCAGGGTTCGATCCAGGTTGGAGTATTAAACTGGCTTTTAAATGGTGTGAAAGGCCGCATTCTGTCAGTGTGAATACGACTCCAATGTTCTCAATTGTGAGAGATTGCGGATGTTTTTTTGCCATGGCAATTTCCAGTCCCATAAAAGAAAGGTATGTACCCATTATATTCATAATAATCTGTTATTTCAAAATCAGGATTGTTAATACTATAAAGAATGAACGACAGTAGAGCATCGAGTAATGGGGTTTTCTTTCGCCTGTGAATAAGGTTTTTTTATGGAGGTTACAACCATCCTGACTCGTAGGGTTGCGATATATGAGAGCTCTAGTGTGGCAGCTATATACCTCACAGCTGTAGAAAAAGAAGTAATGTTTAAAGATATGGCCCATTGAATGTTGATAGAGAATTTAAACTTGTTAGGTACTTTTGAGAGCAACTTTCTTTCACTTTCAGAGCCAAAAATAAGCCTAGCTCTTCTTTTCCCTTGGTTTTTTACTCAAAAACTTCTACAAGTTTTCTTCAGTTCTATCTGTTGCGATTTTTCTTCATCACCAAATGTCGAGCCTCTGTTCATTTCAATCTGGTTCTTCTTTAGTGATTTTTTCCTCCAGGTCTCCCATATTGCATTTCCATTTGGGTTTGACCCCAATTGGGTCATTTTCCAAATTGGAAACCTCTTGGTGTGGCCTAGCTACAAAAGTTACCCACTTTAAATCAAAATCTGGTTAGTTGCATAGCAGCTTAAGTTCTTGATTCACCATTGACCCTCTTCACAGACTGGTTTTACAAACTATTTTTCTCAAGCTCATGAGCACTCCACCTAGTTAGCACCCTAGCATCCAGGACTCACTCCGACACCGTTCTTACCAATATCTTGGAGACAATTTCTAGAGTTCTATTTGATAGTCTCCTAAAGTGTACAGTCAACCATTAACGCAGTCAATTGGATTAGCAGTGTGAAGACTCCCTTTGTTATATTAAAGTTTGTTGTTGTGATATGTAACTTTGGGGCCTAGGCTCTACTGTCGTAAAGGTACCTAAAGGACATCATATTGCCGGGTGCCCTTACTTAACCATTTGCGCTATGATGCAGCATTCAGCCCTTAATAAAATTTGGTAATAGATTAGAAGTTAAATCAAGAGGAAATATGTATGGGGTTGATAATTTAGTCCACCTTCATTCACCCAAGGTAATGGGTCTCAGATAAATAAAAAATTAGGTAGTAAATATCCACAATTAGGAATCGAAACTTTAATCATACCTTTTAGGCTTAATTAGGTTGAATACTTATGCTTGACAAATACCAAATACAAATGGTAGTGAATCATGACAATATCATTTTTATAAGAGAATGTCCTAACTTACAATAATGAACATAATCATGATACCTCAAATACATTAAAGCTTAACACTATCCTAAGATTCTACCAAGAATGCTTCTGAAAACTTCTGTTGTTTTTTTTCCTGAAACAAAAAAATTTACAGCCAACTCATGATAATATGGAAAGAAATTTCTGAACATATGGTTTTTAACTATTGAATGCACTTGGCTCTCCTTCCGTGGAGGTGAACCACCAGTCTAGCTGGAGAGTCATCTTCCTTTTGGGGAGCATCGACATCAGAAGTGAAAGCGGTGTCAAAAATCTCCACCAGCAATACTGTCAGGCTGTTCTCAGTTGTGGTGCTATTTTACTTTTATATTTTCCCAAGGCCTCGATATTGCCTTGTCCACTGCTTACCACCTCGTTCTTTACAGAGTAGTTCCATTCATAACAGTGTTTAGATCTGTAGGCAGACGGATCATTTCATCACAGACAGAATTCTCACTTTAAACTCCATTAATAAAAATAAGCTCCTCCCTATTTGATAACCCACCCTTCCTGATTCAGTTGCAGTAGTTATTGGCATAAAGGAAAGACTGGTACAACAAAAAATAAAACTCTTAAAAGAAATGTTTTGTTTTGGTGTTTTCAGAAAGTTTTATCCCATTGTTGGAGTGACGGCTACTTCATTGTTCTTCATCGCTGCTAAGATGCTGCGCCCTCTGATGCCAACTAACGACCCTCTCCAATTCTATTTATTTCATTTCTTAGACAATGCATTTACATGTTTTTGTTTGCTTGTAGTCGTACCATACATTGCATCATTAGTTAAAATCAAAGAGAAGAAACATTAATGCGTTTAAACGCTGAGTCATCTGCTACCAAATATATAATATAAGTGAAACTGATAATATCCTCCTATAACAGGACACAATTATTTAATATTAATAAAAATCAATTAATTGTGATTATAAGTTTATTATTTATAGTTAATTTTATTAGACTGAGTTAGATGTTTAATATTAAACTACTTCCAGGTGTAAATTGGTATGTGTTAAGCAATTACTTTTTATACTTCATTTGAATTATTGCTTAGTGATTGGTTAATGTAATGTAATTGAGAACATGAATGCAAAAAGGATCAGATTTTTAAATAGTATAAAAAACAAAATGTTATGCCCGGCTGTGTTTCCTAGCAAAGTTTTTTGATCTCATGTTTAATGACTCAATACATGCTAATGAACATTTTAAATGATTATTGTCCTATAAAGAGATACTGGTAATATTTGCCCTTGAACAGATCCTGTTGTCTCTCTTGTCTTTTTTTTTTTTTTTTTTATATTCCTCTAGAATAACTCGAGGAATAAAAGATATTATAAAAAGTAAATTGGACCTACAAAACTATTGAATTAAAAGGGGCACAAACAAATGGAAACTTTCCTTCTTCAACAAAATATTATATATTGTGATTATAAGAATATTCACTATAGAAGACTATTATTGGCTGTTACTACAGAATTATGTAATGAAAACAATTGTTTTGTTTTTTTTGTGTTTTTTTTATGGTTTAAACCTCTAAAACTGCTATTCTCCATAAGCCGCTGCGGAGATGTTATTCTAGAACAGTGAAAATAATGTAAAAATTGTGAAAATATCAGCAACATTTATAAAAGGCGGAAACAAAATTATGGAATTTGGGTAATTATTTAATATAAATCGTATAAATGGATGTATGAAAAATTAGTTGATGAAAATAGCTTATAGGTTATAATACAGGTGAATAAAACCAATATATAGGTTAAGGAATAAAACAATTAATATAAAATTACTGTTATTATTCAATAATTAATTACTCTAAGTGTTTTAGATATTAATTAAAATTGTGCAAGTCGGTTAAATTTTGTTATTATAACTTACAGTTACCTTTCTGCTCAAGTTTTAGTGTTAAAATTAAATCAAATTTGGTTTAAGCTAATTATATCTATATCTTCATTTTGTGATATGGTTGTTTCTTTGGAGATACAAATTTTGTGTTTAATGGATTGTAGCAATAGATCTCTTAATAAATTATTAGCTATGGTTTGTGATTCCTTAAAGTGGTCTAAATTTTAATAATTATTGAAGAAATTTTTTTAAAAAACCTGTTGAGCCCCTCTTAAAACTGAACTATCCTTGACATCTTTTGATCATGGTGCTTACTTCTTCTTCTTTTAATTCTTCTAGTTCTTTTTAAGTGTGAAATCTAACGAGTAACAAGGTCTCAGAAAAAGTTATAAAGTTAATATCACAATTCGTGATTTTTTCATAGCTAATAAGGTCTGCTTAGAGAAAAAAAGATGAAGAAAAAAAATTATTCAAATAGTTGTCTCATTGATAAGACCATTGTTAAAATATCGGAAAATTCATTAGTGCTTCCAGAAAGGCAGCCATATCACAAATCTGCCAGTAAACCTAAATGTTAGAACTCAATAATAACTAGTGAATGTAACATGAATTTTTTCATAGTTGTATAGTTCGTATAGGTAAACAGTTCCATTACATCAAGTGTATGTTGTATGGTTTATAATATAATATATTATATATTTGATTAATTCCATTGTTATAAAAATGTATACTTTTATAACTTCCATGTTTTCTTTTTAATTATCTACTAGTCAATTTTAAACTGTTTCTACCAATGGGAATAATGCAAGTTCCTCTTTTTTTAGTGGTGCTAATAATTTTTTAAGTGGATGTGTTTTATTTTTTAATCTTGTTAATATTTCCAGATTTTTCCCAGAGTGAGTATCGTGAAGTAAAACTGTTGTAAAACTTGTGTCAATAAAAAAAACTCAGGATATAATAGAATGTTTATTTATCCCAGAATTGAAATAAATATGATGGCATACAAGGTTCGGGTAAATGCTAATCATGGTATGAAGGTTTTTGGTTCAAATCCCTTGCGGAATAAGTATTTCTTGCAGGTCTACAAATTGAAAATAGGGTGACAATTATGGCAACAGGTTACGATTCATTACTCCAGTAACAACATTGCTGTAAGTAGCTTCAGGGGATTCGCAATTCTGAATTGAGTGGTGGGAGAATTTCCATTGGAAACTTACCAAATCCTGCTATCAGATAATGTAATTATTTTTTTTTTTTTGAAGCGTTTATTGGTTGGAATTTGATTAGTAATCTGTTTTTTCAGAAAATTATTAATAAAACACGCAAATGTTTTTTATATTTTAAACCGCCTTCTTCGGATGCTTAACTATTAATCTTCTTATCTTTCTATTTGGTTTAAACTATTGAAAACATAATGAAGTAAGAGCAGACAACAATCTATTTATTTATTGATACTAATCCAGCAGACAAGCAAAACAACAAAAGGAACACTATTCCAAGAAATAAGATATATTGATAGAAACAAAACCACCTATACAAACAAAGGTTCATTGTTATGTTTTCAATTCAAATAATGAAAATATAATTTCTTAACATTTCTTTTGATATTTTTATTTCATGAAGTATTAGCCTTTTTAATTAAGATTTATAGAACTTAAAGAGTGTCAATTAAAAGTAAATACTTATAGAAAAAGAAATCTTAATACTTTATTTTAAGTATTTTTGATGAAACAATAAAATGAATCGTATTCATCCAAAAATTCTAGAAAGAAAAACGTGAGTGCTGATTTAAAAACTCACACCAGAATTAACATGTCAAAGATAAACTAGAAGAAGTGTGAACATTTACCGGTTTAAAAAGTTTTATTTTACACGAATTTGGTTCGTTGTGCGTGCAGTAATAGTCAAATAATAATAACAAAACAAAATATAATTATAATTCATCATTAAATGGGAATCAGTAAGGCATTAATTCTGTATGGGAGTTTATAATTAATTATTTATTTTAGAAACGGTTCTGTAGTTTATTTCAAGCATGTTAATATTGTTGGAATGAACTTGAGAATCCAAATAGGAAGTGCATGTCAATGTCCTTGGCTACCTGGAAGCAAGCTGGTCCATTTAAGGGCAGACTAGGCTGAAGTCAATTACACCTTTTGCTACAGGATCCTTTAATACATAATGAAAATATTCTGATACAAATTAATAAATAAAATAAGTAGCAAAATATTATTTTAATAAGTGAAAACAGAAACATTTATAGGACAGTCAAATTGGAAGTTTGAAAAAAAATCGCAAACAGTAATTTAATATCTAATAATTATATATATTTCATAATATAGATGACTTAAGTTTAATTCTCGTGATGTGTGCTGAAATTTTTATTCAGATCGGAAGTGAAATAATTTCTGAGCAATGCTGGCATATATTAAGTTGTTAAATTACTCAATTTGTTACTTGTAAATGCAAATATCAGCAGTCTTACACCATTTCCTTTGATATCGAAGATGAATTTGATACATTCCATATTTTATTATTAACTTGAACTTTATATTTTAGACGATGTAAAGAAAAAATATATATATTTTGTAGTGATATTGCTGGTTCAATAATATATATTTACCTAGAGGTGCTATTTAAATAGAAAATAAATTTCATAGGGGCCATTATATCACCATGAATGTTAAAAAGTAATGAATCTGGCATGAAATGATCGTGTCAGTCCTGAAGAGATTTACACTGGAAGAGGCTATAAAGAGTGGATAGCTAATTATTTTAGGAAGGAAGTATGCCAGTAGAATTGTGGATTTTTTTCAGTTATAAATTGAAGGGAGACTCATTTAAACGAATTAACGGGGGCAACAAAGAGTGAAAGCTTTAATTTTTTAAATAGTCATTTTTGAAAGGAGTTGAATTTGAAACCTGCGGGTAAACATTTATATTTCATATATATTTATGTTTATATTTCATAGCCCCTTTAAATTTTACAGATAATTATACAGTTATAGATTCTCAGGCGAATCTATTTACAATTGCTTCATTGTATTTCCTGTAGCTTGGCTACATTTAATACAAGTTATAATATATAAAATAATAATGATCTAAATTGTACAAAGCATAATGATGTACATTATACATGAATGGACTTAAATGTCTAAAAAAGGTGATGGGGCTCACCTTTTTTTGTTATGTTTTAATTTCTTTTAGCGTTCTAAGCCTTAAGGGAAAACGAATTTTTGCCATCATTAACAGCTTTGATTTGAGCTGTTTAAGGTAAAATCGTTTTTTTTTTTTTTTTAATGTAAAGGGTGCCCCAGAATTAACGCAAGATTGGAATTTGCCGCCATTTGTGAAGTAAAGTGCTGGCAACACTAAAAAAAAAACAATTTGACAGGCGACAGTTTAGGGTTATTAAAAATGGAGCGTTTCACGATAGAACAACGTGTCTTTATTGTCGAACATTATCTCAAAAATAATGAAAGTTTGGCGGCCGCAGTTCAAAAATTTCTTACAAAATATGGTCGGAATTGTGTTTTGAATTCATCAACTGTGAAGAGATTAATTGAAAAATTTAGGGAGACTGGATCAGTTGGAGACATTAAACACACTGGTCGTCCAAAAACAAGCCGTTCAAATGTCAATATCGAAGCAGTTCGTGTGAGTGTTGTTCAAAATCCAGGAATATTAATTCGGCTTCGTAAACACAGCTCTTTGTGTCGAAATTGGATGATATTGATGTGGCCAATATGTGGTTTCAACAAGATGGTGCCACATGCCATACAGTCCATGAAACAATTCAAATACTGCATGAGACATTTCCAGGTCGTGTACTCTCTCGTTTCGGTGATCAGAATTGGTCCCCTAGCTCGTGTGATTTAACACCTTTAGATTTCTTTTTATGGGGTTATTTGAAGTCAAAGGTTTTTGTCAACAAGCCCACATCCACCCGTGCATTAAAAGGCGAAGTTCAACGCTGCATCAACGAAATTCAACCACATTTATGCCAAATGGTCACGAAAAATTTCGACAAAAGAGTGCGTATGTGCCAGCAAAGTCGTGTAGGCCATTTGCCCGATGTGTTATTCCATAAATAACCCTATCCTATTTACTTTATAATTCAATAAAAATATAGCAACAAAAATACTAAAAACTGTGTTTTCTATTTAAATCAAATCTTGCGTTAATTCTGGGACACCCTTTATTTAAAATTTCATACATGTCGTACTGCCATTATCGTACGACCAACAGGTAACTATCCCTTTTAACTGTTTCAATGTAAAACAGAGAAAGGCCGTTCTCAGTCAAAAGCGATTTAAGGCCGACAAGAACGCGGCGTGTGGCCCTCACGTGTGGTACGAAAAAGTGGTTTTTCAGGGTTGATATTTGATCCCCCTACCAACTCCCTTTTAGAAGTGCTGTCTATAGGCCTTAGTATTGTTGCTGGAACTGAATAAGCCAGGCTTGAACGATCACAATGAACTGTTATTGTTCTTTTTATGATTTATGTTCGTGATCCAAAGAGGTGCTATCATTTTTTGATTCTACACTCACAATACGTTTAAGTTACTCCTTGGGTCTTAATAACTGACATGAAAATGACTGACACTCGTCATTACGTATCTCGGATCTGAAGTTATTTCTTTAGAGATAGAAAGTAACTGAATGTAAAATTCACCAGCCAACAACCTAGTATATCTGGGAATTAAAATGGACAGACACCTTCATTTTAGTAACCATTTTACGAAGAAGTTGAAGCAAACACGCACGAAGTCTTACCGGCTTACACGTTTATTGACTTCCCCCAATCTATCACTGTGTATGAAGCTACTGATTTACAAAAGCATACTCAGGCATGGTGCATGTATGGTGCACCGCTTTTTCGTTATCTGACGTATACGACAGCTCGGTGACTCCAGCAATTCCAAAACGGTATACTGATGAAAGTGGTCAGAGGTACTTCATTCGAGCAGCGGAGCAACAGTGAGCTAGACGTATCAAATTTTTCGACTCCCTGCAATATATGACAAACCCGGCGTTTAACACTATAACCCCCGCTCCGTCCCCCATCGATGGCAGGAACGCTTTAGTCTTAGGTTCTAGGTATAGGTTTTAGTTTCCCGGTTGTAAGCTGAAGGTGAGCCTCATCACCTAGTGTGTGTATGTGATTATGGACTTTTAACTTCAAAAAGAATGGCTCTGTGTATGCAGAAAGAGGAGAAATTTGTAAATCATAAATTATTTATTTATTTATTTTGTTCATTGTAATTTTCAATAAAGAGGATTTGATATAAAAAAACTAAAAACAAGTGAATGTTTCTCCAGGTGGGTTAATACATGGGTAGTTAATGGCGGTAGCTGCTGAATGAGCGTTCGACATTAGCCTTCGTTATGAGGCCTGTGAAAATAATCTTATACTTTGGCTAAAAAGTACTGCCCCTCCCCGATGAGAAAGGCTGTGTTGGCTCTCCTTTTAGCATCACAATTGTCTTAATAATCTCCCATCCTTGAGATTAGATAATAATATTTCTTTTGTGGGACGAAAAAAATAAAATCAAAGAATGGTATTTTCTATTACTTTGCCTCTACTAAGGAAGATTCCTTATTTTCTAGTTAATCAATCTTGAGCAGGTGAAAATGAGAACTTGGCCAATATAAAAGGGAAACCTGCATTAATAGTTAAGTCTATAAAATAAGCGTTAAGCCTCTTGCATTGTCTTCCTAAAAACGAACTGTTTTTTATTCTGTCAAAATTCTCTGCATAGTGCATTGCTGCTCTGATGAGTAAATGATCTCTCAAATCAGGTTCGTTTTTTATTTTTGTGAAAATTAATAATTACTGTTCAATTCTCTGATATCGTAGGGGCTTTATAATTTAAAAAAAAAAATTTT